>OV179158.1:10000000-11315168 GCA_921972225.1 Euplexia lucipara | reverse complement strand
AAATTGAAGAATGAGTCTGGAATTGTACTCTTTAATCATTGTAAGTAGGTAGAGCGTTGTTGAAAAGATCTTTTAAAATAAAACAAATTCGCGTAAGATCATTTTTTATTTTGACGTTTTGATTACAAGTTATGAGCCTCCAAGTCGTTTGTCCCGCCCTTGTTCTCTATTAACATTTCATGTTATATAAATAAAACGGTAATAAGTGAACAAATATTCAGCAGCCACTTGGCAATTCGTCTTTTCTTATATTTCATCCTCAACTAGGCTTGATAGCTTCTGACTACTTACTTTATACTTTTTTGGCTACGAACCATATCGTTATTTATGTATGCTTTGCTATACATATTGTTGGCTCCAAGTCTATGCCTAACACTCATATTTGGGCGATCGTCGCGGGCCCGTTCTTCTCATAGTTTGGCGACGCCATTATGGCATTCTCAGCGCGAGTGAACAATAAATCTCCCTGGGGCTCTGCAATGTATTCTGCATGCAGGCTACTGCGCTCCGTAGCCTGGCAATTATTACTCTCTGTACGAGATTGCTAAGTTACCAAACCGCTGTGTAGTAGGTACCCTAGCTAGATTTTTAAACAGCTTTTAAAATGCGTGGTTATTTTTTAATATGCATTGTCTCCCTTTGTGTCAGTTAACGCCATTGCACCCAATCGGTTGAGTATTCACGTGTTTACAAGTATCCTTTGTATCCTTTGTCCAAGATTTACCAAGAATCCACTGAAACGACTTCAGTGGAATCTGTTTTTGTCTTTTTGCGCATGGTTCAACAAAGGTCATCTAAAAACACTCTCAGTCCAACTCGGCTTCGCTTGATGACTTTTAAATTATATCTAGCTTTAGGTTTAGTTGACCTTATAGTTGCTTTATCATCTTAACATTGAATATCAATTGTACGTCCGTGTAATAAAACGGCAAAGTATATTAAACTATGTGACAGTTAGACAGTTTCAACCTTAGGTGTAATTTCAATTTAATACGGAAATGCTTTAGCAATTACACGAATGACAATATCTACTGTTAGTCATTTAATACTTTTTAATTTTTTATAGCTTTTATTGAGCCTACATAGCTCGATAAAAATATGAAAAAAGCTCGAGTTTTAAGTAAAACGTTGCAGCTCGACTTATTACTAATTAAAATAAATACTTGTAATATTTACGATGCAGATTTTATTTGACGAAAGATACTGAAATTCCAAAAAATAATAAAGAGTCTTAAAAGCCAACACATTTTGCAGCCTCCAATCCAACCTATACTGCATCTGTGGAGATTCGTTTTTGCACGACCCTACGTGCCTATACATACTTACATGCCACACCGCTAAAACCTACTGCGCATTTAACAATCAAAGCTTTCAAACCTGTTTAAATATTTTCAAGTATGTGCAAGCGCTGTTAAAGTAAACTGTGAAGTGAGCGTGTATTAAACACTACTGCTAGACGTAGTTGTTACCTGCTCAAGTGACCGAGCTATATTCTAGGAAGTCATCAAGTGCCCGGCTTCAATAAACTTTTCAGAAGTTTACTTGTATATAGATGATAGCTGGAAAGCAATAAAATGTCTGCCTGGATTGGATAGGAACTGGCGCGCCTGTGTGCAAATGATCCGGCGGCGCGGCGTACGCCGAAGGACGCGGCCGCATTCCGCACCGCACCACTACACCGAGATGACACACATACCGACACGTCGCGGCTGTGTGTGTGCAACAACACATTAATGCCAAAGTACATAAGGCACTTTTGCAGTACGCCGGAGTTGGCGTCAGTGTACCGCTAGCGGTGTGGAATTCCTTATTACGATGCAACACGTTGCATTCACAAAATTGTTTAGAACTGTTATGTTAGTCGCACACCGTGTACGCCGGTACGCACCGCACCGTTATCGCTCCACATGCGATATTAAACCTCAAATTATTAGTGGTATAAAACGGTATAAGGCAGATGAATATTTAACCGCAGCAGCTTCGTTGTTCACATCGACGTGAGAGATAGAGACAAAACGGAATATCTGCAAAGCGGAAACAGTTTAATCACGCTGCGTGTACGGTGGCAGGCGCTAATCTCGCGTCGCGGGCAGCCGTCGCCGAAGCGAATCGCATACAAATGTGCCGCCAGTCAGAGCAAAAACTGCTGAATAATGTCCCCTCGCAGTTGTACCACTCGTACGAGCTTTATAGCACACATAATGATGCAGTCACGGCACGCTCTATGCATTTTACAACAGCATTACTTTCGAAGAGCTTTATAATATTGTAGCTTTTTAATTTGAAGTGTTTTGTGGTCGCCTGTTGGTGTGCTCCTGCTCATGTGCCTTAATAGACACAAACAGCGATCGGATCAATGCTGGGGTCAGGTTGCTGGCAAGTGCCAAGTGCGTCACCGCCGCGGTTCGGGTGACCACATGCAATGGCCACCGACAAATGTGCACACTGTATTACTCACCTTATTCACCTTTTTTGATCTTGCTTTGAAATCTGTTTTAAACTTCAGCAGATGACTAATTATGCTACAGAATTCTCAAGACCTAAAAGTAAACCATGAATATTCAGCGTTTATTTTCATTGAGGGTGCTGAATGTTTTGTTCACAATACTAAAAATATTAAACAATAAGTTGGTAGGTAAACAGTAAAACGTATTACTTATAATATTTTATATCTGCTGATCTGAACTGTAATATCAAACTCGCAAACGTAGGTAATGTTACTGACCTACCGCAAGGTACCTAAACATTTTTCAGTGAATGGAGTGACTGATGACGTTTTTTTTTTATTTACTGTTCGGGAAAATTGCTCAGATTAGCGTCATTCAATGAGTCACTGATATCTTAGTATGCATAGGCTACAAATTTATTCTGTCTGGTTATAAACACCCGAACTTTTTGTAGTCGGAGAATAAACAAAAAATGCAATTGTATTGTAAAGGTGGTCAGGCTTGTCACGTTTGTGAGTAATCTATTCCACCGGTATTTGTAAACGTCGAACAAAAAACGGAGTCGGTTTTCAATAAAACGCATTATTCAAAAGTGACGCTCTATCGGATACCCATTGATGTAGTCGAAACAGCAGCGACATAGTACAAATTATTTATATTGCCGCCTGTCTAACAATTTGGGAGCGGTATCCGGAATTCATGGAAGACAACTGCGCTCGTCATCGCGGCTTTGTTTGCGGGCCACTGTGAGCTGCCGGTAATCAGACGAGCCGGGACGGATTAGATGCGGTCGACGGCTCGGCCGGGGGGAGGCCAAAGAGATGTGACTGCGACTAGTTGAAACGTCTGGCGGCTCGTAATTTGCGGAGCCGACACCGTCGCAGCCAAGGGTTGACCTCGTCTGGTGATCGCCCACTCAATTAAGAATTTCACTTAGCCAGGCGACTGTCTCAATTGTAATTTACAGAATTATTTCCAATTAATACTACATTGACTTTTGTCAATTAATCCCCATTACATTAGTCATTTCGAAACCCTTCATATTCAACAAGGACTTAGATGACACAAAAAAATTATTCATCCAATAAAGTCTAGAGAGCGTAAAACCGGTGGTCGTTCAATGCTTTTAGTGAAACCGCACTTTATTTGATCCTGGTCGCTCTTAGTAAAGTCGAGGAGTCGCTACAGGGAGCAATTTTATTGCCTCTTATTGGCTAACGTTCAATGTGACAACTTTAAAGACTGTGCAAAGGTATTGGACTCGCGACCGAGCCAGACAATAACTAGCTGACGTGACCTCCGTGTGTAACTCCATTAAACGAACAGTGAAATCTCAATAGATCCACTTTCGTTTTAAATAAAGACGAAACACAATAAAGTCATGAAATGTAATAAGACACTATTCCGTGCCGAATCAGATTTAATTTTGATTCCTGGTCGTATCGAATTTATGTCCATCGAAGTTTGAATGGACAATAATTTTGTTAGTTCGAGGCGAATGATCTTTGCTGTGAATTATAGCAGTGTTCCAAGTCACTCATGTTTGCTATCTATTCACAAGCAAGTTATATAATTTCCTGAATCGTACCAGTCTTGTTTGTAAGTACCTACTTACTACTTGAATGAATTATTAACTTCGAGTAGGTACTAACTAACAGATAGCCGTTTGTTAGACTTAAACAATAAAGGTTTTTCTTTTACGAATTGGTGCGAAACAACCAAACTAATAAGAAACAAGAAAGCCTGCTTATGGACACTGGCTTAAACCGTGCGTTGTGTATGTGTAAAAATATTGAAATATGCCGTGGACAAAGTCAAACTTATTGCCAACATTATTTAGAATTTCAAGAAAATAATTATCAAATCAGGAGTAACAATTATAACTTTTAATTTTATTCAAAGTCTCTTATGTGTTGAGACTTCCTAGATCCTACTTAGTAGGTACATAGTTACATTAGCAACCTTGATGTACTTGTACATATATGCTGTATAAATACTAAGCAGCATAGTGATATCACAAAGCAATTCCAGTGTCCTCGAGGCTATAGTTACAAGCGAGTCCATTCCAGATTAAAAGCGGATCTTTAGTGGGTAGGGGGTGGTGGAGGTGGTGTGGTGGGGGTTGAGGGAGGGGTGGGGAGGGAGGCGGCGCACGCGGCACGAGGCAGCAACAAGCTGGCGTCGAGACAGAGCCGGCGCGACCCGCCGACGCCAACAGTCCCACTCAACATAAAACTAAATCTCCACAGACAACAAGAAAACGCAATAGCTCTCCACAAAAGACGTGAACACTGGCTCGAGTATCAATTGTCTGCTATTCGGCTCGACGAGTTTGTGTTTTCCTCACTGGCGACATAGTAAGCAAAAGATTTGATACTGCAGTTTTCTTTAGACACAAGCAGAAATAAATCCGTGCACTGTTCTATAAGTAAGCAAATTCCAGTTTAACTTCTTAGTTTTGTTAAAAGTTCGTCTATTTCTTTTTAGTTCGTTTGGCAAACAATTCTCTGCAAAGTGTTTAAACTTCGAGCCGTTCTGAATAAAAGTAAGAAAAACCTAGACGTTTCAAATGATAAATCACTGAGGAAATACCTAGCATAGTTGGGCGAAGTTAAATTGCGCCTCACTTCATGAGCTCCGCGACATGAAATGGAGCTTCATTTACGAAGTCACGAGAAAATTGACAATGAACCTTAAAATTCATGTTGCCATTTTAGTTAACATGGCCTTAACGACGTACTAACTCACTTTAATGTAAGAAACCACAATTTAGTGTAGGTAAGTCTTTACATAACGTCTCGGAAATGTTCCAATATTTTCGATACTTACACAAGTTATGTTGATAGGCACCCGTCGAATACCTTGACACGTAACGTAAGACAGAATAAACCCAATAAAGATAATAATCTTATCTGCTACCGGCATACTTACAGTGGACATACGGTCTCTGCTTTTACTATAACAAAAATATATATATTTTACGCTAATTCCTTGTCGGTGGCCCCACGCACTCTAAGCGGATTGCCAGCTTATCGTCTTACAGACATACTCACCTATTTTTTCAATAGCAAAAAATAGTTTTAAAAGCATAAGAATGCTACTTATCGAGAGAAAAAAATATAACAAAGCCCTGATCCTTGAGGCTTTCCTCGTGGGTTTTTCGAATTCCGTGACTCAAATAATTAAGTCCCCAAGATGGGGGTCGCTGGGTGAAATTATACATTGTTATTGCCCCCATAAATCTCATTTTGGGTGAACGCGCTCGCTTAGAATAACAAATAAAGACAACAAAAATTTCATATCACATCACAAAGCCCTGAGGCGCAAATGTTTGAACCAAATAACTATTTAAATCTTCCTGTGTTGGGTTGGACTTGTAAGCGTAACTAAAACAGTATGTTGTGTGAATCCATCCGTGCTCCGTGAAGGCGTTTCTGATAGACAAATTACTGGAATCGCAATACATAACGTTCGTCTATTAAACAGCTACCATGATGATGTTGTAAAACCAGTTTCTTCGGATTTTAATGCTCCAAGTTTTTCTTTGACTATTAGCGTCTCTTAACCTCAGTACCAATGGATATCTCTTTTTCTTTTCTTAGAATTTTTCCTTTGAACTTAATTCTCACCCACAGGGAATTGTGAAACGCTGAACTGTCTTGAAACTCCTTGTGAATTTAATTCTCGTTCGCGTCAAATTGTTGGTGGCAATTGTCGTAGATTCTGGTTTACGATATTCTGACTGTAGAGCTAAAATAGAGCTAAGATAGAATATATAGTTGCGGTTAAAAGATGTAGCTTTGTACGTGATTATTATAATATTATTCAAGTAATTTTGTATGATGATGAATGCTTTTGCACTGTCTAAGTGTTCTTGTAAGTATCCCTAAACAAGTAGTTAAGCAGAATTACCGGATACATTGAACAGTTTAAAACGATTTGATCGTGTCACGATTTACACACGATGCATAATCAAAATCATGGGGCATCGTCACTAACTTTTGAATTTACTAAGCAATTTCGAAAAATAGAAACTACCTAACCCGATAAGATAGATACATGTAGAGACACAAGCAAAACTACACAGAGATCTGTGTACTACATTATGTGCATGTATAAGGTATTCTAGACGTTTGCGAAAGTCTGCAGACACGCTTCGTCACGGCTCTCGGCACACAGATGCCAATCTGTTATAGTCATATGTCTACGTCAGTGGCATGATGCAACATTCGGATCCCTAAGATATACGCGCATCAGATACGCTAAGTGCTGGATTTCGGTCTACTCATTAAAAAGAATCATCTTCAAAATATACTACACTGACTACTATTAGGTACCATTACCAAGTACCTACTACTAGCGTACAATAAAACATAACTACATTTAGTTTCCTTATAAACTAAGTTACTTCTTTAATTTTATTTTAGAACTACGGACATAACAATAACTGCACAAAGATGCAGTTAACAAAACCAGTTACCACCTCCCGTTTGTTTTTGTTAGAAACTTTTCGCTACGGTACGCTACGGACCATGGCCGAACTTGTTACCACTAGACTAATGAGGCAATTAAACCACTTTTAAAAGAAATTAACAAAACTACTAAATTTTAATATCATTTAAACTATGGTACTAAAAGTGTCTTTCAACTTAACTTTATTAGGCGTCCAAGAGACACGAAGTGAAGACTAACTTTGGCGGACCAATCCAATTTCTAGCAAAAGAGGACAAAGCATCGAATATTGTAGGTAAACAGGTAAACTAAATAGGCACTAAAATGGTTTAGAAATTAAATTATGCCTAGCTTTGCCTCCTCCATCACGGTAACCGATAGGAATATGTTTGCGAGCTATGTATTACCGAAACAAATGGCCGCTTTGTAGTGAAAGTTGTACCGACTACACAATCGCGATAGCTTCATTTATTAAATGTAAATTTTCTTATAGCTTTATCCTGTTGCAAATAGTACAGTTTGTAGTAAGAGCAATGTATTGTTGTAGGCTTTTAAAAATACGAAGGCTTTTAAATATAATTTCATGCAGCGGAACAACTACATATTTATTATTCACTAACTAAATCACTATTAGTCACATTTCATTGCTATGCACGAGCCTCTAAACCGAATATTACTCATAGAGATTTACTATCCGCCATAGAAATACCTAGTGACTTAGACCCACAGTAATTGATGCTCTTAGTAGATTTTGAGCAACTGGTGAGTTGGTTATCCCACCACCTCTCAGTAAGATATCTAGGCACCTAGTTATCACCCAATTAGTAATAGATACACGAAAATGAAATTGAGCATTTCATTCCTTCACCATTGCACAGCTCAATTGTAGGTCTCTATTCAACAAAACTAACAGTGTGTCTGTATTGTTCTCAGAGCACCGGCGGCGGTTGTCGCTCCGCGAGTAACGCGGGTGTGGGCGCCGTGACGGTCGCAAGTGGGGGCGCGGGCGCAGGCGCAGGCGCGTGCGCAGCGCGCATGGCTAGCGCGGGGGCGCAGTACCGCGGCGGTGCGCAGCAGTGGACAGCGGCATATGCGCCGCAGCCCTGCCGCTATCCGCCGCCACAGCCGCAGCAGTACGCAGCGGCTCCAAGCCCTTATACTCAGCATCAGGTAAGAAATTTATATACAAACATCTAGCAGATTCATATACTGTCTGAACAACAATAAATCCATGCGATCCGTGGTCAATACGGTCACGGAAAGATCTGGAAGTGTAAGCGTGGTTCGTCTTATCTGGATTGGGATATCCACGACTGAAATACGGCAAGGATCCCGAAAGTCACGAAAAGTTGAAGGTGAGGCGAGAAGCTCATCACGTCGTTCAGAGGAAAAGATTGTCGTAAAACGCACCCGTCGGATCTTAGTAGAAAATCTAAACGATCCAAAAAATCACTAAGACTGAAGATTCAGTCTTGGATAGGAACAAACTTATCTATAAAGCAAAGAAAGCTGAGGACTAAGAATTAACCACACAGGATATTCTGGAGACTAACACAAGTACAGATTTGCTCTTCCACCTTTTCATTTACTGTGCGTTTTCTTGGAAATGCATATCTACCGCAACTCCCGATGCTATGCGATATTAATAATACGTTTCATAATAGGTTTTGTAATAATAACTTCCGCGATACATTATGTTTATCCTTCTTCCGGCATTCTTTCAGTGAGTAGATATGAATCATAGAGCACTCACTATTTTTATACCGGCACACGTCTTGAACCTCACACGTGCTCTCGCTTCGTATTATATCATTATGTGCCACAGTTGCTGCGTACGCGCCTTAGTATATCTAGCGTCTTATTTCAAGGTATTCCTAAGGTATTGGAGAACAGGGTTCTATGCCTATTAGTAAAAATGTAGAATATACAGGAATTTTTACAATTAGGTGTCGCGTAGTGTTACTGAAGACATGTATTAGACTATTAGCTCTTTACTTTGGCGATGAGGTGATCCTCTACGAAATTGCTACGACGGGTACCCGGTTCTCGTAGATGTGCTCCTGTAGCAGTAGTTACAATGTCTACTATTGAATTTCTTGAGTGAAATATCCCTCAAAAGTTAATAAAAATATTCCGCGTAAAATGTTCCGATAAAACCGTTGCGAACGAGATCGATAAAATATTCGCATCAGAAACTTCGCCACGAATGTCGTAGCGCAGTCAATTATGTTGGCACCAAATACGTCCATCAATATCGCACCCCCTTTCTGTCTCCTTGTACTGAACGCGAGTATCCCATAAATAAAGTAGAATCTTTAGCCGGCGCCATCTTCTGCATGTTCTAATGAGGTGTGTTTAAGTTTACGATCGGGTTTACGAGCGCCGGCGGCCGGATCGCGGAGGTTCCGCTGCCCGCCGGACCACGAACGCTTCCTTAATGTTGTAAAACGTTTTCCTTTCATTCATTCAACTAATAGGTGACTACAAACTTAACTTTCTTTAATGTAAACATTATCTCTAATAAACCTAAGATACTGTGTTTATATCAATAAGCGAGATCTAGTTAGCAAGTGGCGAACCCCTGGCACCGTGGCAACATTGCTTACGGCTCCGGACTGGATAATTAACCGCGAAGTTGACATCGCTCCATCAATTTCTACACCCGCCACGGCTGTAGCTCGTTATGCATTACACACAAACAATATTATGTGATTAATGTCTTCTCGGAGCACTTAAAACAACACAACTAGATCGTGATTTGCATAAAACTAGTTAATTTAGAAGTTTACTCTGTTTATCGTTGGGTATGAACTCTTGTATTGTTTCCGCATGCTGACTAAAATAAGCAGGAGATTGATAAATCGCTCCTAACGGGAATTATTTTTAATACATTAAGTAAGTAATTCGCTTTTCAGAAATCAGATTTTAGAATACCTGAATTGTGGCATTAGTCAAAAAAAAAATCGAAGGCCTGCTTATAATGAAATTTAAAATAGATTTAGTTTATGAAACAAAAAACAAGTACCTACAAAATTCTAGTTGTTTTTCATTTGAAAATGCACAAGAAGTAATCATTTTCCTAATTGAACACTTGTAAAATAATAAGAATTTAATAAGCGGTTTTTATATTTACTTAACACTCGTTGAATTCATAAAGCATTCCAACCAAAACGGATTTCGTATAAATATTTACTAACAAACAGTTGTTTGATTCTTTGTGTACAATCACAGTTTTGTGTGTAGTATCATCCGACAGAGAGCTTACTGGGCTGTTTACAAGGCGACACAAACCAGATGTTGCACAAAGAGTGGCTGCACCTCACCACCCAGCCCCTCCTCCACAAGAATCTCGTAAAAGGAATTTCTCGCGCCCTTATCGCTTTTCGAAATAAAATGTAGCTCCCCGAGCCGTACGTGTTTTATTACAACGCGTCTCCTTCAGGATTTATCTCATGGTCGCCGCGCCGATACTGAACTCCTTTTTTTAACATCGAGAAACATTTGAAAAAGAACTTTGCTTACGCGATTTGTTTCGCTCGAATTTCCCTTTTACTTGTGCAGTTTTATATCGTGGTTAAAGATCCGTTTCGGTGGTCTGTCTTGTGGGATTATCGAGAAATGTTTAGATAGGTACTTAAGTATAGGTCTGTCTTATAGTTTCGCCATGTCTGTCTGTCCGTCCGTCCGTCCTCGCTTAATTTCTGTGACCGTTAGCACTAGAAAGCTGAAATTTGGTACCAATATGTGTATCAATCACGCCAACAAAGTGGTAAAATAAAAATTGAAAAAAAATGTTTTATTAGGATAGCCCCCCTATATGTTAAGTGGAAAGTGATTTTTTTTTTCGGAATTAATCGCTACCAAAGTAAAAAACAATGTGCCCCCCCCCCCTCTAACTTTTGAACCATAAGTTTAGAAAATATGTAAAAAAATCTGAAATGTAGAACTTTTGTATATCATTTTGAACTTGGATCGAAACAACAGTTTTTGTACAAAAAAGACAAAAAGTTGTAGGTACAAAATAATTTCTGGACTAAGTTTGTAGTATAATCGTATATGCAAGCATTTTGAACACTTATTGTGACGGATGGGAAACTACCGAACCCTACACTAACCGTGGCCCGACACGCTTTTGGCCGGTTTGTTTACTCTATACACTTATCCTTCTTAATCCACTTGTCACGTTTTTACTTTCGATAAGATCAACACTTTAATGTGTATGTACTAATAAAAAAACATTAAAAAACGTTTTGTTTTCCGATAAAGTAATCGGCGTCGTAAAATAGTCGACTTATCAATTCCGACGATTCTTAACTGTCGTTGTAACTTTATGTTGAAGCGATCAATTACAGGTTTGTTTTAACTTTTATGTCTACCTCGTGTCTTCATTTACCGTAACAATCGCTATGTTGAATAATGTAAAAATTATTAACACTTTACGTCTATTAAAGTGCATTTTTATTTTAAAATGGACAAACACGCAGTTTCCGCTGTGAAAATAGTAAGTGGATGATTTGAAAATATCTACGTTTTAGTGTTGTTTTTATCTTTATAGCGACTTCTGTCTTGTGTCCCACAGTTTTTACTAAAACTCCGTGACAACAGTAATCAGTTTATTTTCCCAGTTTTTAGTGAACACGACTTTGATCGGACTTCGCTGTCCCCAGCTTGTAGCCGTAACATATATCTATGACCGCTTGATTAATGACCGGAATATGTCAGCTGTCAAGGCTGTCACAACTGCGAAGCTTGTTAGATCCATCGCGCCCCTTCCCAAATATGGCAGCCCTAAATAGAGGTTACGTTTTTTAGTAAAGGACCGAACGTTTTTATCATAAGGAGTGTCAGAAGAGGCTGACTGTAATACTCTAATGCGTTTTACGTCTAAGCTCGCCATAATCCGCCGGTGGCTCTGACGTGATGCCCAACGAGGATGCTTTCATTTTTGTATATACCTACAGTACGAAGTTCTTAATATGTAAGGTTCACTGGGAAGACTAAGGCCGAGATTAAAGTAGTAATTCCTTCCCTCGTTTCCATTAGAATCATCTAGGCCGAAGCTACTCGACTTCCTGGGCGCTTCATTTTCACACGCACGCACTTAAAGATTATGCTGATATATTTAAATGTATTCACTGCGGAGAATTTTTTTTTGTAAATGAAATTACCACATTTATTTTGGAAGGTTTCGTTGCCGTATAATTTATATTTAGAAGATCCTTTTTCAATGTCGAACACGGTAATACGTATAACTGCGTCTATTTTATAAATGAGACAGGGTCATCAATTACATCCCAGCCAACGATTGATGAATACCGGTGTGAAAGGTTCTCGGAATATTCCTAAATAATACAGTTTTGCTATTATCTAATCACGTGATGTGCATGTGTTGATTTTGTGAGTATAATAGTTTATTTCGGTACAATGGGGCAGAGCATGGCCCACATGTGCCACCCTCGTATACGTCGGGGTGAAAGTATAAATAAACAAGGCTTGCTGATATCTGTCATCCAAAGAATTAGATTTATTTCGGCTCTGGCGGAAGGTGAAGGACCCTAGCTCTAGTGAACGGCCGCGGAAACATATTATCACTCTCTACAGATAGAAATTTATCCTTAACGAAAGGTGGTTGTACCAGACAAAACATTTTGTTTCTCCCATTAGATACAAAAACGTAGATTCGTGTAAATGTTCGGTATATGGGTAGGTATTCTACCCATTTAAATAATTGAAATGGTCTACGCTTTTCCTATCCCTTCCTCGTGCAAATGTTTAACATAATGTAAGTTACATCAAATTGTTTTTATAGGGTAAGGAAAGGCGTCGGCGGTGAAACTTGTCCAATATTGTGAACTATAGGTCGGGTCAAAAGGCGCAGAAAAAAGAATATTTTTTTTTACTCTTGTAAGGGTGGTGTTTTTTTTTGTTGAATTATGTTAATGCTGGTGTGACAGAGGGTAGGGCCGCGGTCGCTACCGATATTTAAATTCGTCCACACCAGTGTTCTGAATCATTTGCCCCAGCCAATGGTTTTGTTTTTCTGACTCTCAATCATAACGTTTTTTAATGGCTTAAGCATCGGATGATCAATGAGTCATTAAGCTAGTCTTTAAATGAACAGTAATTATAATTTGTTCAGTTAAGTTACAACCAATTAGTAGGTAGTTACTAATCAGTGGGAGAGTTTGAATGGTAATTAATTTCACCTGTCCCTCACCTGACGGAGCCCATCTTCTAGCGTATTCTCGCGTCAGTTATCTCGTAGCAACCCTATTTGTCTCTGCAGCTTTTGTTAGTTAGTTAGACTAAGTACTCCTTTTCAGATATGAATAATGTAGACTCTTAATTGCACTAGCACTTCAGTTCAGCCTAATTAGTAATAATTTAATTTGTTACGTAATTTTGATTTTCATTAAATTAAATAAAGCTAGCTACTAATGACCATTCCGTAGAATCAAAAGGCAAATTTAACGTACAATCTAAAATAAATGTAGGCACTCATCAAGTGGACTGTCTCGCCGTAGTAAATGGCGAACGAATTGATCGATTTCCTGATTGAATCGACGATAAAACAAATGGAGTGCTCAATTTAAATAGATTGAATGGGATTTATGTTTCATTTCGTGGGCTTCGGCGTGAATCAGTTGGATCCTGCGCTGTGTGTTGGCTAGCCACCGCGTAGCCACCGCGCGGCTGCTTTAAAATTGAAACAGGAATTTTCATTGTTTTTAAAACTCATTATAAAATTCAAACGGATGGGTTCACACCAATTTCATGTTCTTAATTAACGTTGTGCGATACGTGAGCGGGTAATTCGAATGCAGTTACAAAAGTATGTAGGTGCCAACAAAGTTTGCGTGTTCGCTGGCCATGTGACGTGGTTCGCGGCACGCACGCGCTGCGCTATCGAGCCGGGACCAACTGTTGAGTGCTATCTCCCACCCACCGCCACCCCGTTGCCTTTGAGATACAGCTCCGCTCCCCTCGCTGCCTCCTACGCACGTGACGTCATCACCCACAGTCATATGCTCCCGATGGGCGACGTGTGCGTTCACGTTACATCATTAAATTTTACTGTGGACGAAATTAAAATCGCGTGTTTTATTGCCATGTTGATTGCCGGCGTCGCGCCGGCTCCATGTGAAACAGCTGATGTTGCTGTTACATTGGAGTTACTTTCATATTTACATGGCTTATCTTGTCTAGACACAACACTAATTTGTTATTTATAGTCTCTTATTTTGCAAGAAAAGTTTAAGCTGAAAATCGATAAGAAGATAATGATTTTGCGATGATTTGTAGGAGTTGTTTTTAGATTCAAACGTTTACTCGCTCTAATTGTGATTTGTCCGAAACTAGTTAACTAGAATCATTTATTGATACCGCTATTATCCCGTAGCGGAATGAAAAAACTAGATTGTTTTCTTGTTTACCACATTATACTTACTTAAGTTTATCCAACTTAGAAACTATTAAACAGAGAATTTGTTGAGGAAAAACATTTAATATGATTATGGGAACTTGTTTGTAACCTAGTTAACAGTTCTTATTAGAAAAGTACCAAACATACAACAAAATATAAAAATAATGGTCTGAGAGAGAATACTTAATAATTTTTGATAGCTCTTCGGTCAAAGAAAATCTTATGAGGCTTTGATATTACTTATTGACGGATGGTTGGAAAACTCAACTGCCCGTTTTTGCTACCATTACGTGACTCGGTTGGATTTTCAACTCTCGATAAAAGCGTGACACACACACAGTGTAAGTGAAAATCGGTATTAGTATGGCTATAAGGTACCTACCATGTTTCTTTTGCCATGCAGCATGCATCTTGACTAACAAGTTGCTTTTACAACAATTTTCATTACTTACAAGCTCGCGAACTTCGTTCCTAAACGGGTAGGCACGAAATTCGCCAGCTATTTGCTCATTTATAACAACAATAGTTAACTAATTAATTATATGGAACCAAAGAGATTAAAAATACTATAGAGCGGGCATGTCAAGGAAATGTCATAAGGAAACTTAGATCCCATGTCTTAGTAACGCCATCTAGAATAATAGGTATATGAATATTGGAGCGGTAGCGGAGCGTACTAAAAAAAATGTTTTTTTTTTTTGTTAATTATAAGGATTTTTACACATTGTGCACACCAATCCAATCATACCTTAACCATAACTGACTACAAATAGCTTATACTAAAGAATATAAATTTAAAGATATAATTCGATGCCATTAATTCAAACATACACTTTGCTACCTTAGAATTGGGTTGACCATGAACCATATTAAATATGCCAATATCCAGTCTGTTTAATTCAAAGGTATTTGCTAGACATGTTCTCCCAGACTCAGAACGGACACATTCCAGCAATAAATGATGTAGATCCTCACAGACGCCACAATCTTCACAGTTTGGAGATTCAGTCTTCTTCATCGTGAAATTAAATTTATTGCAGGGTATGTGTCCCGATCTGAGCCTGTGAGCTGTAACAATCAGTCTGTCTGAATGTCTTTGTATGGAACCAATGGGACGAACCCTAAAATCGCAAAAAACGCAGCTGTTCTATACATTTAATCCCGTAACGTTTACGAAAATGTACTGAACAACCGTTTTTTTTGGTGAATTTCAGGAATCGTCTCATAGTAAAAGTTGTTGAAATTGATGAGTACCACAAGCCGTTTCCGGGGTTTGTTGGTACCTATATACTGAAAATTATATTGTACGTATACAAGCGTTTCAGCACGCCAACCAACCATGTAAGAGAATCTCGACGGATGTGTAACAAAAATCATTTATTCGCAAAATATGCCGAACTTTCCACAAAGCAGGCACTTACGTCAAAGTTCGCGCAACTTTGACACGTGATGATTACTTGTCATAAACTGTCACCTCCCACCGTTCCGTCACTTCGGTGCTCCGGTACATTTGACACCTGTCGAAGCTAAGCCAGACTGATTGGAACTTACTTCTGGCAGGATTTCGCGGTTCTCAAGAAGCTTACAGGATTGTTATTTATGTTTGTAAAATTTTAAGAGTTAAGTATTATGTAATCCGCGATTTATGTTGAGATATAGGTAGGTCTCTAACAAGCGGGAAAGTTTTAGTAGATATGATTAAAAGAAAAGGTATTGAAGGCTCATAGTATAGGTCCGATACTTGATGCTGATTCTACCTTTAGAAAAGTGTTATTTAAGGTAATTAAGATGCTAGAGTTTCATGGAAAAATTCATCATAGACACTATAAACTCCTATTTTGTCGATGGTAGGAACAGCCGCTAGCTGCTTCCTAGACCTAGTTATGTTGCAACTTATTTTAAGCTAAGGCATCGTAAAATTCTGTTAAATCTCGGTCACAGCTACGGTAGCTAGTATTTCCGTCAACAAACTCCAAATAAGATCCGAAGTGTAACCAAACTTCGGTTGTTCGGTACCGCGAGCACACTGGCGGACGACTGGCCTGACTCACTTAATTACCCATCCAAATTTCCGAGCAGATAATAAAGTTAAATTGAGTAAATTGCACAGGTGGCCGACATAATGTGAACTCGTTGTGGACTACACAGTTTAAATAGCTCTAATCGGACATTTTGCCTTTTAACTGCCACTTAACAGTTGTCTTGTTAACGATTGGTAGGAATGTAAAGTGTGTCAATTACATTAATCATTATTTCTTAATTGAACATACACTTCAGCATTTGTTAAAGGCGAGAGATTATTTTCAAGAGCTCGAGGTGCCTATACTACTTAAATTTCCACTGAGATATTAAATCGTAAGAACGAGAGACTAGCTTTCCTGGAAAATTTATGTATTAAAACCTTCATTCATGGTTTTACAGGAAGGCTGACGTGTACCTAAATATAATGTAGACTAAACCAAAGGTATTAGTGACATAAGTAACTAAATTATTAACATTACCTACTTAGTCTACTCACTGTCAAAGTTCAGACCAAGTTAATAGAAACGAAATAGTTTATTACCTTCCTTGAATTTTCAATGCGAAAATAATTAATGAACTGTAGGAAGTTTACATAATGAAAAACGCTGCCATTTTTTGTTATTTTCACTTAATAGGTAAAACGTTTGTTCTTTATCGAAATCGTGGCGGTCCGCGATATAAACCACGTATTTTGCTAATTTGTTTTTATGTTGGCGTATGTACCGCCGCGGTGGTCGTTCTGGCAGTTAACACAAATTGGACCAATTACCGTCGTCTACTACCAAGATACCAATTGGATTACGAATCTAAATTCCCCGTGCAGGCAACCCTGGGAGAAGTCCTCTTAAAAGGTTTTTTAAAGGTAAAAATAATATGTGTATCCTGAACTTAATTACACAAATGGCAACTTCACAGCCCATATGTAACTCCACTTGATGACTTGTTACGTCAACGACACGCACAGTTTATGGGATTAATATGTTAATTAAATGCAAATAGCTGAACATCGTACAGTACCTACCCAGTAGGTATGTCTGTATATTTACTGGCTCAGATGTACCTAAGTGAAGACTAATTATTACCTTCTGTTTATTATTAACTGAAGTAGGTACCTACCTAACTATCTACCTAAAAGACTTTTCTGTCGACTTTTATAATAAAAAAATTCGCGCACGCGTCAAGCAATAGGTACTTACCTTTCTGAACCGGGTATATTTTATGTCATAATAAAAACCTGGATTATGGTGCGTCGTTCATGGCGTCCGTCAGATTACAAAATATCCTCGTAATCAATTTCATGTTTGCGTTATCAAAGCGTCGTTTCAGCGTCGCTACGAGTACCTATCTAATGTAAAATATATCTATTAACGTTTTCATGTTAAATACTTGTTTATCGAACCAAATTGCTATTTCCCGCCCGTCTCCCGAGCCTCCTCGTTAATCCAAACTAACTGTTCATCCATTAACAAATTGTAGCGTTGCCGGCACGGAGCACGTGCAATCCGTACCTACCGTTGGCTTTTCTTAACTCGGCGGGTATCGAGCATGCGAGTCGATTAAGGGTGCGTGCTCGGAATCGGCATGCGCTCATTACTCCTCCCTATTCATTACTCGTCGCGTCGGCAAGATAACTAATAGTCGACGTCTTAACGCGTTTCACTGAGAACAGTTATTTCAATGAAGTCGCCTCGGTGGGGCTCCGCACGCCGACTTATTCCAGCCGTTTCGCTAAGTTGCTACGAGCGCGCATATTAACACTGTGATCCAGTGAATATAATGTAATCGTCTCGACACCCAGCTACACCTACAATGTGTTCACGGGGATTACAGCCATCAACATCATGTCTCGATTATACACGCAAAATTACATTTAATTAAATAGTTATGTAACATGTTCAAGTTGTTCAACATAGACATAAATCAAGATGTTGCTTTTCGTTTATAAATTGGTTAGGAATAAAATAACCTTGTACCGGAGCCAATTTTGGTCAGGTTCCTGAAAAACTGGCTTATGTCAACGGTAGTGTGGTAAGCAGTTTCCGCGATGATAGTTGATTATGGGAGTTTTCTTCGTTTCATTTATCTATAGTAGGTACAACACACATTGGAATATTAAGAACATTTTTTCCGGATGTATGGTGAAAACTGTCTTCTCAAACCTCATAGAACTCCGTATTCCAATGTCGATGACTCTTAGTGTAATACCTGATGTGTTGTTTCAGTACACGGGCACGGGGATGGGTGGTGGCCGGGTGCCAACGGCGGCATCGCCTGCCAACACGGCGTCATCATCGTCGTCCAACACGGGCTCGGCCGGCGGCACGCGCTCCACGTCGTTGAGCACGGCCCCGCCGCCGCCGGCCTCGTCCGCCTCCACCATCGGCGCCGCCGGCGAACAGCTCAGCCGCACCAACCTCTACATCAGAGGCCTCAGCCAGAACACTACCGATAAGGACCTCGTGCAAATGTGCCAGATGTAAGTCTTATCACTAACATACAACATCTGTCCCTGATCATGTTACAAACTACAATGTACTTATTTTTTTTCAGGTATGGCAACATTATTTCAACAAAAGCAATACTGGACAAAAATACAAATAAATGTAAAGGTAAACAACCTTAATACCGTACGTCCCCTTTCTAATATATTATGTACACTGTCATAGCGAGTTACCAAGTTACCTACATGTAAAGTACTATACTTAGTTATAAATCTGTGCATAGTATCTCACGTATGTATTTAAATATTGTTTTACAATTTATTACTTGAATAGAGTTGCATTGATACGATTATTCGTAATTGAATTATTTAAAACAATATATTAATATTTTCTAGAATACCATATACCTACCTTCATTAAACTAACCCATCTATGGTGAGACTTTTTTCCAATATATGCACGAACACTAGATACATTCAATTTGATTCATATTTATGACATTATCATATTTAAATGTTTCTTTTATATATTTTTACAGTAGATCTATTATCATGTTCACTATATTTGCACCCAAGCACAGATGATACCAAATTATTACCTCGATATGAAATTTGCACAGTAATTTTAATGTTCATCACGATGTTACCCTTTTTCGATGTCACATTTCCATCACGCTAATGTCGAGTAGGCAATATACTCGCGCTCATTAGTTACATATCAAATGTATGTACCATAGCTGTTCTTTCTTTGGAATTTTAGATATATGTAACTACATACATACATAAAATCAAGCATGAGTCATCGAAATTATAAAAAAAAACTTTTTTTAAGCGGTCCCTATCGGCTGAGGTAACTCCCCACTATACAATAATTCAACTTTTTTTCTCAGGTTACGGTTTTGTAGATTTTGAAACGATCGCGTCGGCTGAGGCAGCTGTTAAAGGATTACAAGCCAAAGGTGTTCAGGCCCAGATGGCTAAAGTGGGTATCTGGTTCCTGCGTAGACTGAACCGTGTACGTTGTGCATGCAAGTAATACTATTATGACTAACCGCCTGCTCCTTGTCCGCTCTCTCATCCCATCGTCTTCTACTTTCTGCTCCTTCGCCTTTACTACGAAGACCTACAAATCACTAACTCCCTGTTCCGACTAAAATCCTTAAATATGTAATCAATGTCCAAAAGCCATTAAACACAAAAGGAATGGCAACTGTGAAATTAAGCACAGTGCGATTGTTTCTTGTCGGGACTTTGAATCGTATAATGCTTTTGAGCCTTTCATAATTTAATTTATATTGGCCGTTACTTAGGAAGATGGCAGACTTTTCGCCATTTAGACAGTTGCCTTCCCCACTGATCCAACCCTTTATTCCGTCTTCCCTTACTTATAGCTTTAGTACTTATACCCCCTTATCTATATAAAAAGTGCTGTTAACTTACATAACTAAAAGTCGGTTAAAAAGTAAAGAGTGTTCTGTCTTGTAAAATTTGCTAGATTTGACATTTATGCATAATGTAGCATAAGCATCCCGATCCATGTAATTTGAGGTGAAATCTTTGACGTGCAATCTTTGACGTGCTCCTATTTTCCAGCCATTTTATAATACCTAAATTTGTTTGATTCAATAGATTGTCTGTCTAGATGTGTAGGTCCTGTGTTTAGATCATCGACAATATGGGTGATAAATTCTTTGAAATGTCCCGGTATTAACACAGCTATCAAGTCCACAGTCATTCATTTGTTTAGTCCATTTTGGGAAACAACTCAAGTGGTAACGTTGTGTCAGCGTATTCACAATCGAAAATTTAACACTAATGTGTTGTAAGTATATTATCCCTTCAATGGTACGCAAATCGACGCAAATATAACGCTTCCTTAATTCTATACTTCAAACATTGTTTCATCCTATTAATTCTATACTATTGTCGTATGCTTCAGCGTTATAACAATGTATAATTATATTATCGCTACTGGGCTCGGGTATTTCTATGCTTTCGATATTAAATTAGTGTGTATGCGAATTTTAACTAGCTTCGTAATCTCTATGCTAATGTATATGCCCATGTCGTTGATAACACCTACGTAATATTAGTACATTAGATCAATCTGCTGATTTACGTCAGAGCTGGCTTCAGTGTCTAGATATTCTATGCGGGCTTCAAGCTAATTTTAACATTCTAAGACAATTCATAGATACGTTCAATTAACGCTTAGAGACATTTAAATTAATTGTTAACAAAAACAAACAAGACATGTTGTCATGCAGCGGATGATATCTTGTATTGTCACAGTCTGCTCCATTACGAACACATACACACTGGAAACATGTAAATAAAGCAGTATGTATTAACTCCCCGAATGATAATGCTTTCCTAGTGGTGGGTGGCAAAACAACCATGCAATGGATATTTTTGTGTCATAAGCGCACATATCAAAGCATTTACAGTGGTTCCGGGGCTTGTCACATGGTATATGAATCTCAAATCCCCACAATAGCTGAATGTGCTAAGCACTTTCAAAGTATTTCTGTCTCAGCACTTGTTTATTGCTAATCACCCACAGTGGTGCTCGAAATTTTCTGACAATGTCACTGAAACTTCCAATTTGAATTTTTAAACATTGAAGATTTGGAGAGCAAGTTCTTCACCTATTACTCCGGGGCATTTACAGCAACAAGAACAGGATCCTACCAACCTGTACATGGCCAACCTGCCGCCGCACTTCAAGGAGAATGATGTGGACCAACTGCTGGCCAAGTTTGGTCAAGTGGTGTCCACACGTATCTTGCGTGACACCCACGGCCAAAGCAAAGGTGTGGGCTTTGCCAGGATGGAGTCCAGGGAGAAGTGCGAGCAGATTATTCAAGTGAGTGAAAATCGAACTTATAACACCTACTCATATTCTGTGAGATAAAAACACATTTACCAGTAAGAGTCGTTATTTAGACATTATGTTTGCCCATTTTACACGCGTTGATTAATATGTTTACGCCTTATTTTACTTGTATATTTCCCAATGAATCGAAAATTATTTCAAACAGAACTCAAAGAAAATACATTTCTTTCAGATGTTCAATGGTAACCCGATACCGGGAGCTAAGGAGCCTCTACTAGTTAAGTTCGCCGACGGCGGTAACAAGAAAAAGGCGCTGTACAACAAACAAAACGATAACAACGGACGAGCATGGAGGGACAATAACGATTCCATTACCCAGGTAGTCGGTTGACAGCCATCCATTTAAAAGCTAGCATCGCCGTCTACATCATCCTGCTCGTATCCCAATTGATATGTGGTCGGTGTAGTACGCTTTTTTTCTTCCATTCTATCTAGGCATACCATCTTTCACATAATCAATCCAACGTTTCATTTGCCTTCCACTTTTCACAAAGCCCCATTCTTGACCAAAACTCGATAGCCAGCACATATAATATATTCGATTTACGTTAAAGAATTGTCCTACCTACATATTTTTTTCAAGGCGATTCATTATTACAACTTAGGAGAGACGATACGTCAAAACTCCGAATAAGCAGCGATCTTCCTGCACAAACTGCCAAACAGCAATCCAAACAATAGGTTTTCGGATTGATGGCTTCTGTCTGACCTTTCATGAAACTTTCAAGACTGGTTCGTTATCTTATTGGTAACGAAGCTTAACTTAACTTCGTAGACTGATTGATAAGCTGCACAGCAATGGGGCCCTCCGATAGGTTTAATTTCGTTAAACAAATAAGGTGAGTTCTTGTAAAGAACTGGTTCTTTACGTAACTCAAAGTCTTCATTAGCGATAAAATTAGCATAAGTCGCCTTCCGGCGCCGATAGTTGTGCAAGTTTTATCAGTCGCTGCGAGTAACAAGTGCAAGGAACTGTCGCATTATATAAATATGTAACTCGTTATCTATGCGGCTTTAACTTCTTTATTTAACTAAAGCAAAAAAGTCGCATAGTTAGAATATTTGATTCAGCATGAAATTTTCACATTTTAGTCCATCTGGGAAGTATTCGATTTGGTTTTAGTAAATGATTTTCAGGTGATCATTCACTGGTTTAAGTTTGAGTTAAGTAAGTATCTTAAACTTAAATGAATTCCTAGTACCTAACCTAATTGGTAATTGATGGGTTAGCGCACATTGCATTAAAGAGTGTTGTTTCTGTAAGCCTTGAATGAGTTTGGGAAAATCATTGTACTTTTCTGTAACTTCAGGCCGCAATGGCTGTAAGCGGTGTTTATGCCGGAGGAGTGGGCGGCGCCGGCGGTGGCGACTGCACCGGAGTGTACCGCGGCGCCGGCGGCGTGTACGGCATGGCAGCCTTCCACCACCACCCGCAGCTGCACCACCACCATCACGCGGCTCACCCGGCCGCCTGGCTGGCGCCCTACGCGGCGCTCATCCCGCCCGCGCACCCCGCGCATCATGCTACGCACCCCGCGCACCCACATATACCCATCGACGCTGTGCCTAGCCAATACGTAAGTGTCCCGTACTCATTTCACAACTAGGCAACTGGCCCATTTCTCTCAATAGGTGTATCAATGTCTTGTCTTACTTAACAATTCCACAAGTTCTTGTTAGCGAACCTTTCAGAGGGCCAGTTGTCACCAGGACCGGGATACGAGGAGTGCGGTGGTTACCAACCTTGACAAAACAGACGACGGCCTATACGAGAATATTCAGTCAATACAAGACTGATAGTGATTCTCTGTTTTCCAGGTAAACTGGGACAGCTTAAGGCCGGAAAATGAGTTATACGTGAGTGCACAGTAAAATTGTAATCGAACGCTCTAACCTTCCGTGTCCCATTGCTTACGATCCACCGCTCACTTAGCGCTCCTCTCGCTTTCTCTGCCACACGTTATGCTGCCACTCTGCTATACGACACTAAGTGCCTGGTGTTACCTCGTGTTTGCTAAAAATGGGAAATTAATAATACACACAAAGATGGATGATGTTTAACCGTTCAATGGAAAAAAAGAAATGAAAATTAACACACCTGGGGCAATGAATATATCGATAGAGCGCTGAGACGGCACGATGTTGTGTTGCAGTATTACACGTCGCACCCGTATCAGTACTTCGCGGGTCCGACCCCGCCGATCATCCAGATGCCGATGGAGAGCGAGCACGCGTCCACGGCGGCGTCGCCCGACGAGGCCTACCAGCCGTACCCGCCTCCCAAGTAGACCGTAAGCCACGCTACAACACTACGTGCTGTACACGAGCCAAAAATCAAAGCAACTGTGACTTTTTACGATGTTAATTTGTTTTAGTTTTAATTTGCGGCCGTTATAGACTTCATCGAAAGCTCCGCTGCGCGGCGCCCTCGCTCCGCCGGCGCCTCTATCTAGTTGTAAAGCCTAATTCTTGATCGCCTCGACTATTTATTTTCTCGACGGGCTTCGTATTTGGCTGGTCCTCTTGGCTTTATGCTGGACGTTCGATTTGCTGTGATGTTTTGATGAGGTCTTTTGACGGTTGAGGAGAGGATTTGATGTATAGATATAGTTGCAATTTTAAAAGTGTTTTGCATTATAATTTTATTATTGTTTTATGAAAATTCATTAAGATTTTAGGCGCAGATTTCGTACATGTTGACAGAATTATTTAAGATAGTTAGGTATTTATTTTAGCATAGAGTGTTTTCATGCATGTAGTGACAAATTAAACTTGTCCTCAATGCAGAAAAATCGGTAAATTTTATTATATTATTATTTGATTGCTAGTGTCATACTCAGAACCGTAACTATTAAGTTACCGTTGGATTTTTGACAATGCATAAACAATGAACATCACTAAAATCAAACAAATGGTGCAATCACATTATACAAAAGTATATACACATATTGAAATTTTAAAATTAATGATTTGTGTCATTTTATTTAACTTTTTTTGTAACATCGGAATGTATGAGGAGAGCAATATCTGAGAATCGGATAGAAAGATAGGAGGAAAAGGTCATATCATGGAATCAAAAATATTAACAAAACTTGTAAAGAATATTGAAATGATTACTTATGTGTGTAAGGGTTAGTAATGGTGGGTACACCGATTAGATCTTGTACGATAAAAAAGCCGGAGATTTAGAATCTTCCGATGAGTTTAAGTATTTTTAAAATACAGTCGTTGCGTCATTTTATAGTCGAAAACATAAATTCAGGCAGCTCTACGTAGTAAACGCAAAAGTAGGTTTCGCTACAGGAGCACGGAGCAGGTACTTCCAGCCTCCGGCGAGGGAACACCATCCTGAGGACGAATTGTATACCTATATACTTAGCATGGTGCTCTAACTCATTATGTTCCCATAATATGTATGTGTATGAATATATAAAAACAGTATTAATCTATCAGAAACAATGTTTATACTGGCGCAGTCTTCCAAAGATCGCGATTCATTTTCGTATGGCTCTCTGACCCAACGAGCGCCACGTGTATGGGCTGTTAGCCAACCTAAAATTGACTTCTAACGAACAAAAATAAACAACCTCCCTGAACAAATCTTTTACTTGTAAGAGGTACGTAAAATTATTCGTTCCTATCAAAGTCATTATTTTCTCATCACAAAATAGGATTATCGTAATAATTTTCTGATTGTATCTAAGTAGATGCGATTTTGAAACTAACTTCAATAACAATAACTTCGTTGCCAAACCCGAACACAGACTGAATTTATGTATACCTACTTTTATCTTCCAAATATTTCTGACCCGCGTTTTGGTTCATAACATAGGGACTGCAAGGTGTAGACTGTAGGGTGGGCACGCACTCCGCGAGCTCTGGCCTAGGTACAACACTACCGTGTACTACGACTACTGCATGGGCAAGGACTTCCAACTGAGACGTCTGCGCTTGTAGGCACTACAGTGCTGATGATACGGCAACATTTAGCAATAAGCAGTTGTATGTAAAGTCTATTTATACATTTTACGAGTCTATACAAATTTTTGTACGTTGAAAACACATGTTTGAATACGTGAATAATGAAATGATCCTTTTTTGAGAATCATGTACTGAATCAACTGTAGTTGTTATTTTGTAGGCGGTCGGCACATTCCAATAGAAGAAACCTCAAACAAAAATTCCACGATTGATTTCCACATTATAAAATGTAAATGGATTTGAAATCCAAAGTGTAAACACCGTTTTGGTGTAATTGAGCACTTTTTGTACCATCACGTAGGTTTTGGGTACACTTTATGACTTTATATGAAATTTGATATTTTTATATTGAATATATATAAATTATACATGGATATGTATACATGTATATACATTGTTGATGGGTACGATTAAAAGCCTACTATATCGCAACTGTTTAATTCTATTTTGGCACGTCAAGAGTTTCATCAGAACCAAAGTATACAAATCATTAAAGTCAAGTAAGAAGTAGGAAAATATTTATACAACTCGGACTGAAGAATAGATAAATGTTTGATATATTAACTGTATTTTAACTGACAATTAAGCGGTAACCTCTTTATTCAAAACCTGTGAACCGACTTAAAAGAAACAATACAGGAACTGAAACTAGCTGAAGACAGGTTTTGAATGAATAACGTAGATTTTGAAACGAGTAAGTAGATCTGTACTTGATTTGTAAACAAACATTTTAATTTATTCAGGAAAAAGGCTGAACTGTACTGTTGTTCCGTAATGAATTACTTTTTCAAATGTACATACATTAGCTCAAAAGATTAACACTAGTTTCTTACTAGTAAGTTACTGCTAAACATCTTCCACGTAGGGGCACATCGTAACTCACAACTCACGAGTGTGAACAGACAAACGCAAACACGTAGGTAGCTCCAGATAGTAGTTGTATTAGCTGACTGCCTCATGACCTACCGTACGATCGCAATGAGCTGACACAGCCGGTTCGACGCATTCAACTCATCTCACTGCAATGGAAAGTGAGAATTTTCAAAGTGTAACGTTCGAGTGAGACTTACATACTGAATCACAATACTCCGATGATCAGGATCGTACCCGTACGACGTCTGATCAAGCCAAATTTTATTGTACTGATTAAGAACCGCCTTTACTTGTGAAATGTAATAACCATAAAGTGCAATGTAGTACCGAGTGTCGCGTGGTACTTAGTTAAGTATTGATCGTTTAGTGTTCCACGTACACTGTGGCTTCCTGTAAATGCAGTCTTCCGATAGATATTTCCGCTAAACTTTTGCATTTAAAATTGTTGTCAATGTAATCAATGATTTCATTTCACGTTATGAGAATCACCCAATCATTGGTCGAACGTACCGTTTATAAGTGTATCTTATGATTTCCTTGCTCTAACGTTTTAGTTTCATTCCAATAAGCAGATCGTTGTTTCCGTAAGTCGTCGCTGTATAAAGCAAATATGTATTTTAGTATAGACATGTACCAAAACGAGCTCACGTATCGCACGTGAGGTATTCTTCTAAGTGACTTGTAGTTATAGCGTGGCACGGTCCTGTGTAGTAGAAAACCGTCAAAAGCAAAGTATTTTAGCACGAAATTATTTTTCTAATGCTTCCCTTCCATTTAAGCAATAATATGATTTGATGGTAGTGCCTTCAGCTTCCTCTAAAGTAGATAATGCTCAGATTTGAATACAATATCGCAGTTGCATGTGCTTTACACAATATTTTTACAGGTAATAAGGAACCTACCGTATTACATAAATGTAGTGATAATGTAAAAAAAAACTATGTTTAAAGTATTTTGTATTAACAACTTAAAGAAAATAATGTGGCTGTTTAATCGTTGCATTTCTCACACATGATGTAACATTAACTGGACTCGACAGAGACGCAGATGTTCCTAGGTGAACTCACTTGTACATTCTAGACATGTGTGATAACTGATAACAATACTTTACTTTGAGATTACGGACGATGATTTGTATAACTTACATTAATATGTATGTGTAGTGAGAACTAAATAAAAACATAAGAAGAGCACAACAAAGATGCGATTGGGGAACCAAGTCTTGAAAACCAAAACTATGTTTGAACAGAAATCATGACGAAGAATAGAAATGTTAAGTAGATGTTTTTAAAAATAAGTCATTTAATTATAAGCGAACGCACGGATATGTCGATACAGTGAATAGTGAAGCTACGGGCACGATAACGAATGACGGCTAGGTTTAGTTCTTAGGCTTAACTATAGATAGGATAGAATAGAAAACAATGTTTCGACGCTAAGATAGATAGCATAGAGCCTTAGATTTAATATATTTGTCGGGCCAGGCGGCGCGGGCGCGCCCTGCCGGCTCTAGGGTAGTTTCCTTTATTAGTTTATTAAATAATTTAATTTGAATGGACTGAAGCCGGCAAGCTGCGCGCGCGCCGCCGCCTATAGCGTAAGTAAGTGTAAGAGAATAGTGAACACATTCTTGATAAGTTTCAGTTCAACAAGTTTGCTTTCACCTCTTTCGTTATGTAGTTGATTAAGTGTAAAGAAGAAAATTACATGAAAAAAAAAACGGAAGTGTCGATACGATTGTATTTGTCCAATGTGTATTAATATAGTGTGGTGTTCTACCCAGCAGACTAGTCTAGACAGTAGAATAGTATAGGTAAATATTTAGTTAGGTAGTATTATAGAATTATGAATGCAAAAAATAAAAACTTCATAAAATGTAAAAAAAAAATGAAATGAAATTGTTGGTAAGACAGATTATTTTTAAGGGACATGTTGCTTCGTTGTGTTATGATGTGGGGTTTGGCATAACTATGATAATAGTGTAAAAGCATTTCTCGCAGAGAAAAGACAAAGAGGAGAGTTATGTATCTATTTTGTTACAAGGTGTTTGCAAGTTTCTATATTGTGCTATGAGCATTTTATGTGACCCGCATTATTTATAGTTATGCTGAATGGAATCTAAAATATAATATAAATAAATCAAAATGGTACTAAGAAGCATGTTTTATTGTGACGAGTCATGTTCCTTTGCATTGAACATATTTTGTAAGAGCAAAATGATTGAATAAAACAAGCGAAACCAAATCTAGTACATTATTTTCTTTCCAACTCCCTTATTTATAAGAAAAGCTTTTATGACTGGCCTGTTGGTCTAGTAGTTAGTGACCCTGACTGCTATGCCGGAGGTCGTGGGTTCGATTCCCACCCAGGACAAATGTTTGTGTGATGAGCACGATCATTTGTTCTGTCTGGGTGTAATTTATCTATAATATGTATGTATTTAGAAATATATAAGTATGTTTATCAGCTGTTTAGTACCCATAACACAAGCTCTTAGCTTAGCTTGGGACTAGATGACGTTGTGTGAAAAAGTTGTGGAATATTTATATTTATTTATATATATCAAGACTGAATCTGGAACTTTTGGAAAACTCCAAGGAGATGATTGACGTCACTGACCTCTGGCTTGTGGATGGCTAAACAAGGCTTTGAGATGCATCAGCACGTAGGTACAGGTAAAGGTTGTTTTATCAGTATCTGCCCAGCTTTTACCCAACTATGTTAGGGTCGTCCTCAAGTCTAATGGGGTGCAGCTAAATACCAATATTTACAGGGAACAACTGTTCAAAATGTTAATCAAAGAGACATAATATTTAATGCAATATTTCAGCAATTCTCAGAATCTGCTAAAGTACCAGAATATGGAAATGGGTGAAATATTGTATTTTAAAACTTAGGGGAAGGTAATGACGGCGGTTGAAACGCTTGAATATTCACACTGACCTGGTGGGAACTGGAGGTACTTAGTATAGGTACGTTTTGGCCAATACAATGCCCTTAAGTAAGACTAGCGAAGATATACCTAACGTGTTACCAGGCCTTGGTTGTGAAAATGGCAGTCGCATCCGAGTAGACTAGAAGCTGACCCCAACGTATTTACGAAAAGGCGAGGCAGATGATGATTCGACAAGGCATAACCTATATGCGATCCCTGGAGACTTCAGCTAAGTATCGCGCTAACTAAAGGTCTACGCGTCAAAAAACTGAACCTGCTGAACATTTTTACCGAAAAGTATTATTTTGGAGTGTTTTCCTGCGCTAGTTGAATTAAAACCACAAAGTGGATATAGGACATAAATTTCCACAAACCAGTGAGAACATCAAAACACCACTCAGTTAAAATGATAAACAAATTCTCTTCCTTATATCAAGGTAGGTAAGGTTGATATTGGCAATGAATAGAAACCGCTTTGCGGTGCGATTTTTGCCAGGCGTAAAACCGCAAAGCGGACTTCCTTATAGGCAATAGTATTGGATAATTTTGCCCAAGTTTGAGAAGAGAACAAAATAGTATTCTATTTCATTTTAATTATGATTATACCACGACAGATCCATACCACTTTAAGCCGCCTTGCAGCCTCCACAGTTAAGTCGGAAAAATAACACCCAAATATCGATAGTTATGATGTTAGATATTATGCGTTTCAAATGAGAATAGAAACGTCAATGACCTCTATCTGTCAAAAGTCGCTTGAAAAGTACGGCCTGCATCGAAACCTTACTCGCGTATCAAAATAATTATTTTCTTTTTTTTTGTTTTACCAATTCGAATTGATTCAAAATGAACAAAACGTCTTATATTAATTAGTCTTGTGAGTGCTTACGTTTCATTTATTTATTCTGTTTGTTACACGGTTGTTTGTTGTTGATGATAATATTTGTTTTTGTTTTCATCTCCCTGACGGCTCAAAAATGTGTGAGCGAGCCGCTGTTTTGCATGGGAGGGCTCGAGAGATTATCTCCAATGTAAACAAATACTTTGAGAGTACAATTTAGAAATTTATTCGTTCGTAATTCGTAAATAAATTATATTTAGAAAAAAATCTTATTTTGCTGATCTTACCCAATTTATTCGAATTGACAGCTATGACGTCACAATAGGCGCAGTCATTCCTATTCTCATTTCAAACGCATAGTATTTAGCTGTTCTTCGTTAAAATCATTCGTTATCATGGAATATAGGAAGGAACTAGAGGAAGAAGTTGAATTAGAAGTTGCAACGCTAAAGGATTTAATTAGTGTTTGAGTGAAAATTAGTTGGAAATTAGAGTCAGATAAAAATTCAACTTATTTATTTTACGTCTTATCCGCTAATAGAAATATTAATCTAAGTAACATGATGACGTATACCTAAGACGGACGTTTAATTTGTAAATAAAACTCGAAAAATGTTGTTTTAAAACAAAAATAAAAACGTCAAAATGTATTTCGAACACTCGTAGGTATTGGTCAGTCATAATAAATTGGAATCAACCCTCACGCGCTTCCGTTGTAGTGTTTCGCTTTGAATATTCTTAGGGTGTTGTCACTTGATCCGCTGACGAGTAGTGAAGGGTTGGACCAATCACAGCACAGTACTTTGTCTTCGTGCCCGCTTAAGTCGTACAGAGGCGTGCGGGGACTGGAAAAGGAGACAAACGACGTTTAAAATATAGTTGACGAAAACAAGTACCTAACTCGTTTTATTTTGAACCTTAAATCTACATCCATAAGTCCCTTTATGATATTACGGTTACAAATCCAAAAACCCAGCTGCTGTGGTTACTTGCGGGAGGCTTAGTTTTACTACAGAGTAATACCGCAGTAACCAGAGTAGATTGTTTGAAAATAACGGCCAAGTGCGAGTCGGACTCGCGCACGTAGGGGTTCCGTACCGTCCGTAGCAAAAAACGGCAAAAGAATCAGACAGGCAGACGGACAGTGCAGTCTTAGTAATAGGGTCACAGAACCCTAAAAAGCTTTTGCATAATAAACCCATTAAATACACTATCAACTGGATTCACTCAAATAGCTTCAACGAATTTAAGAATATAAATAAAAGCTCATGTTACATACCTCCTAGTTTCCCACAATTTGATTTGTCCATCATAGCCAGCTGAGAGGAACAATGTGTCCTTTGTTTTGGACCAGCGGACGGACTGCACCCACCCCGTGTGGGAAGTAAACGTCGTTTTCACGATGCTTTCTAGAAAAAAATAAATGATAATGTCATTCAGCAACATCTTAAAAGATTCTAGCCTTGTTATCAGTACCACATAATATGATAAATCTTGATAGTTTGTTACCACAAAGATAAAAGAAAGAGTCCTTTTATTTTTGTTGCAATAAACTATCTGTAAGAGGTACTAATAACCCAAAGAGTCTAAGGGCCTTTTATTGTCATGCGTGTTTGCCGCAACCTATGGTGTATTCTCATATATCTGTTTTTATTCCCATACGCGCCACACGCAATTAGGATGCCGGCTAGACTCGGCGGGGTCACGAGGATGCGTGCCGCCCGCATGCGTGTGGTTCCTCGGCACCCGTGTAGTTTTTACTGTCAAGCGGGTCGCACGCACGCTGTTATTTACATTCATATTGATACGAGTTCGCTTCCTGGCAACAAGCGTGCGTGCGGCCCGCAGCACACATGCGGGTCTGACCACAGAGTATATCAGTCTGGCCTGCACGCTAGCGCAATCACGCATGACAATAAAAAGGCCAAAAAGCTTTAACTATCGAATGTCGGAAATGTGGGAAACGAACTGTGTGGGAGAGGTTATGAAGTCTGTCAACTGGCCACTGACTAAGCCTTCACATTAAATGACGACACCCCTTCGTGCTACCTCAAGCTGTGTGTCAGTCAAGCAGTCGGCCTACAGTATGAGGTCATACGACGAGCAAAACGGGTAAAATACCCAGCCGCATTCGTTTTAAATCTCCAAGAGCTATAATAGTTGCCTAGTGAGTGTGACAAAAAAAAACAAAAATGAGAAAAATAATCCGTACCTGTAGATCTAGGGTCGTATAAACGAATATGTCTGTCAGCCGATGCCGCCACAATACTGTTGCTTAGTGGAGACCAGTCCACGTCGAAGAATGCTTTGTTACCTGAAAACATTGAAAAAAATAGGTAACAATAAAATGTCATTCAACTTTAAAGCTAGGGGAGAAGATTTCTCCAACAGTCACATCGGAACTGGCGCAATCAGGATAGCATTTTAGCTTTCATGATTTTTTCTGTTATTAACTTTCACACAGATATTAAGTAAAGAGAATAGAGGTCAAATTTTCTACTTTTTGTGTGGTTCCAGTACGAGAGAGAGACGAAACATGACTTATAGCACTATCCCTTTTTCAGATTGGAATCATGTCATTAATACATTATATTGGGCAGTTAACCATGCCAAAAAGCTGACCAATATTTCGACCACAACCTAAACTAAAATAATTGTACATATAATTTAATTCTAAGAATAAATTGACATAAAAACTATTACACTAAACTGTTACAAAGACATTACCTGCAACCTCTTGCTTGATGCCACCTAGTTCACAGTCCCATAGTTTCAACAAATGGTCCCATCCACTAGATAGCACTGTGTTGTAGTCCATCCATTGCACGCCTGATACTGCCTCTCGATGGCCTTTTAAAGTTGCCAAGGGTTCCTAGTGAAACACCAGATGAATTATTTAACTATGAATCAAAGGAACTTTAAGCCGTATAGGATAACTTGAGATAAGTTGGCATTATAGCATACCCAATGTTACAATCAAGGTAGAAAATATAAGGTAGAAAATATTGTGCTATCAATGCCATTTTGATGTCTCTACTGCTAATGGAAGATAATGGCACAGTCTGAAAACATACAGTCGTCCGTCGAAGCCGTCTAGACAGGGCAATCGTGCGGGGTGTGAGGGGCGAGACGCGGGAAAGCCGCTCCCGCACTGCGAACAAAACGATGTTCGTAGCGCGGGAGGTATTATTCAAGTCTTACGCGTGTAGAAGTTGTCGGCATTTTTCCAGAGATCAAAGGCGTCATCCTACAGTATTAATATTTATACTGTGATAATGGCATTCATTACCTTCCGATCCCAAGATTAAGTGATGGGGTTAGTGGGCATAAATTTATTTGTAATTTACCTTAAATCACAGGAGATAAGTAATATCCACAGGACTGTATATTTTGAAAAAGAAGGACATAAATAGACCTTATTGGTGAAGTTCTTCAGAAAGGTCAGGTGCGTAGTACTCGCAACCGGCGTGTGTGTATGACAACATGTATGAATGTAAACGAAGCAAAAGTAGCTAAGAATCGTAGCATATGGCGCTCTGTAGTTTCTGCCTACCCCCATGGGAAAAAGGCGTGAGTTAATGTATGTATGTACCTATGTATGACATATATTTTGTATGCAACTCTTACTCCCACAAAATCAAAATCAAAAGTCATTTATTCAAATATTTTGACTTTCAACAAGTGCTGAACTGAGGTTCAGGAAAGTCAAAATTAGATAAGACAGTCCCCCAAAAAGCCCGCCCTTCTCCACACTTACTCACAACTCACATTCACCTCCACAACAATTTTTATTTTTATATTATTTAAAGGGTTGTAAGTAATCTATACAATAGACAAAGATACTAAGACTAATTTTCCAGATTTTTTTTTAAAGTAATATCTATACTAATATTATAAAGAGGTAAAATTTGTAAGTTTGTAAGTTTGTAAATTTGTATGTAGGGGGTAATCTCTGGAACTCATAAACCAATTCTAAAAATTTTTTAACTGGCAGAAAGCTACATTATTCCTGAGTGCTATAGGCTATAAATTGTTTCTATAACATGTATATTAACCGAGCTATCACAACTTTTGTCTAGCAAGTCGGAAAAAAATACCTCATAAAACAGAATTATTTGCGTGCGCTGCCTAAACAGTTGCTTTAAATTAAAAACAATGTATGGCTACCTGGTTCGTCTTAATTATTTCTACAAAAAAGTCCGCGATACCATATCTCTATCTTTTATATTTTAGCTTTTATACTTCTTTTATTGCATTATAAAAAATTTTTTGGGCATACTTACGTTTGGTTGATTATTTGAGCAACAAAATATTAATTCTTATGACAATAAATTATTTCAGTATCACAAGAACATCATACAGATAAGATTTGCCATTTACAGTATATCAATTGGCCAAACAGTTTCGGAGATAATATAAAATTACTAAAACGCAAAATGCCCAGGCCCTAGCATTACTTTCATTGTGCAGACGTTTTACCTATTTGCCCATAGATGGCGTTCTGCAATTACGTCATTTTTTTGAATCGCGGTGTTAAGACTTTCCGTGGATTGATGACCCTCTCGAATTTTTATGCCCACAATTTTGTTTGTTCTGGAGTTCTAAATATTACATGTCTGCTGCTTATTGGTTTCGGTTGTTTCGTTCGTATGGTTGTTGTTTTGTTGTTGATAGATACTTCATAATCGAAAATATCGTAATTTCGTTGTTTTGTATGTTCGTCTTCGTAGTTTCGTACTTCGTTCTATCGTAATAATCGATACGAGTTATTCGATATTACAATTGTTTAGTTTTGTAAAGGCAGACGGTGTTCGAGTCGCTCTCCCTTTGTTCATAATTGTTTTCAAGTCTGTGCGTAGTTTGTTGAGAGCATGCCTAAAAGGAAATCTCAACTGTCCCGGCAGACATCACAGACAAGAGCCGCTCGAGTACGCCGAACGGAAGAATCTGCCCCTGAAAATGAGCAGCGCCTCTCGAGAAATAGAGAAAATATTTCTCAAGCATGCGCTAGAGAATCTAGCTCCGAGCGCTCACAGCGCCTCGCTGGCCAAAATGTGAGGACGTCGCGGGCCCACGGGCCTCGAGAAACATGTCTCTGAGACAAGGGATAGGGAGACTAGCGCTGAGCGCTCGCAGCGGCTTGGTAGGCAAAATGTCATAACATCGCAGGCCCGTGCTCGGGAATCTAGCGCTGAACGTGCGCACTTGCGCAGCGTCTATCTCATTTAACGCTGGATATTAATAATCTATCTCGATTGCTATCTTGATCCCGATCTTTGTCTGTAACCAATCAACGACCGAATTCGCCTATCCGAGTCTTAAAGATGTCCAATCAGAAGCAGCCGTCAAAAACAAAGGATCGGGATTTGGATTGAGATAGAATATTAATATCGGGCGTAAGGCAGCATGTCTCTGAAACAAGGGATAGGGAGACTAGCGCTGAGCGCTCGCAGCGGCTCGCTAGGCAAAATGCCATAACATCGCAGGCCCGTGCTCAGGAATCTAGCGCTGAACGTGCGCAGCGTCTATCTGATTTAAGGCAGCATGTCTCTGAAACAAGGGATACGGAGACTAGCGCTGAGCGCTCGCAGCGGCTCGCTAGGCAAAATGCCATAACATTCGGTAATCTTTGAAGTTACTGATCTGATTCCAAAAAATATTTTACTAATAAAATTAAATACAGTAATATCAGTCAAGTGTAATCTTATGTTAAAATAAGAAATTTTCCGCGGACGAAGTCGCGGGCAGAAGCTAGTTATTATATAAAGTAATATTAATGAGTTATCAGTCAGCAAGTTTAGAGGTAGAAGAATAAAAAGGATGGCAGTATAGTCCTGCTGCTATCAAAGGATTGTCTATTAATCTAGTAATATTATTAACACTCCCCCTATCCAAATCAAATCAAATCATTTATTGCTAAATCCCTCAACCTCATGTGTTCATAGACAATCCCAAAGTTTTATCAATAATAGTCATCATTAGAAGACTTTTACAATTTGAAACTTGCTCTATTACATCCAGTTTTTGTTACATTTGGAGTAAGTACTATTTTCAAAAGTTAGCCTTAACACTTTGACTGCCAGACACAATATAAATTTTACTGTTCACGGCTCATCAGTGACCGGCGCGCGGCGTGGCATACCAAGTCTTAAGTAAGATTGGGAATACTCACTCTAGTGTTTCCATGTTCTGGTTTACTTCTTTTCTTAGCTGGTACATTGTCTTCATCTGATAAACCTGGAAGCCAGACACATTTTGTAAAAGTAACAATTAATTGTATCATCTGCCCAGGCTTTTTCCAACTATTTCAGAGTAATCTGACAAGACTAAATAAGACCGAATTCTACATGCAGCAACTGCCTCTCTGGCCTATGCAATCATCTATCAAACACAGTTTGGGCTCTAATGGTTGAACATGCCTTTTTAGATAGAAAATGGTCATGGCATGGCAGAAGCAAGCCATGAACCAAAAGTACTATTTACTTAGTTAGCCTTGAGACATATTTAACACATTGACTGCCAACTACCAGACACAATAGAAATTTAATTGTTCGCTGTCAACGTGTCACCGACGTGGCGCTCAAAGACTTAATTCATATGTTGCATAACAATAAATAAGACATAAGCAACAGTTGTTTGGTTGAACAGTTGGTTGGTTGGTCTAGTGGTCGCAAGCGCTACTGCTGAGCATGAGGTCCCGGGTTCGATCTCCGGGTCGGGCAAAGTGTTATTGAGTTTTTCCATCTGGGATTTCTCAGTAGCAGCCCGGAGTCTGGATTCGTGCCCGATTGATGGCAATAGGCTCGCCGCCTATTACATGGGACTTACACATAACTGGCGAAATGTAGGTGTAGGTACACCTCTGCCTAGCCCTTCGGGGATTACAGGCGTGACGTTATGTTATGTTTAATAAGCAACAGTACGGCAAAATATGCAATACACTTTTCATGAAAAACAACATTTCTAAATTAATAAATTGACTGATGATGATGATGATTGATTGATTGATTTGATTGATTTTTGTTGTAAACCGCTAACAGAAAATAAACTTACTGGCACTCCACAAGCAGATATTGGTGTCCCAACTGCCTGTAGCAAAGCGGTTTGCATCAGCTGACACCGCAAGACATTCCACACCTTTGTCATGACTGCGACAGGTCACCACACAGTCTACTGAGTTACGGGGTACATTCCACACCCATAGCATAGCAGATTGGTCATGGGAGCCACTGAAATAATATTATTATTGAATGAAACCGAATACATATTGTAACAGTATAAAAAGTTGTTTTTTATATGTATGTAAGATCAGTTACATCACCCAAAATCACACTTATACTTTTGACATTGATTCTGTGAACAACCATTTTCAGAATCAATGTCAAAGTATTTGCCTAGTAACTAGTAGGTTGTAGAAGAAAGTAATTTATTATGTTTTATTTATTTATTTAACTTACCTTGCAAAAACTGCTTCATCTCCATTGAAAGAGACCCAGGAAACGGCTTTAACTGGAGATGTATGGCCAGGAATAGCAAGTTTGTGTTGACCCTTGGTACTCCAAATATGAATGCTGTTGTCATAGCAACCGGATAATATCCTGAAGAAAAAATTAATGCAATTAATTACAACTCACGACAAGAATTTTATTATGGGTCAGTGGATAGTATTAGGGGGAGTCTTAGTAGAATAAGGTGCTGTAAAAAGTTAACATTTACCAGTTTGAATGTGCGTGGACTGTAGAAACCCAATCATCATGCATCAAGCAATCCTGTGGTGCAGGCGCAGGAAACCTTTCTAGGTATTCTATCTCCAATGTCTCTTCTGTAGACGCTCCTTTCTCTTGCAAATGCTCTGCGAGCGACGTACACAAAAGTTCCCCACATACTAAGAAATCAAATTCAACTGCCTTCTCTAGTGATGGGTTTGTCTCTTTCAGTAAAGCATTCACTAATGTATTCAACTCTGTCGACTGGGTGTTACTTTGAATTGCATAAGGACTATCTGGTACTGCATATCTACAACAAGAAACAAACATTTACTATGTATATCGGCCTGCCATGCCCCAGCCACGCCGGATGCTTAAACGTTACTCACTGTTCTTGTTTGGTTATAAACCGAACTTGCAGTTGGGCTTCTGCTATTTCGACAGACATTGTAGTGCTTTATGAAATGCGGACGATAAATTAATATAGGAAATACACATGCAATAGTTTTACTTTATTTCAGGAATAACTAATTAAAACTCTGTGCTACTATAGAATTGACAAACATTGACACATGCTTTTTTGATTGTCAAATCTGATGTCAATGTCTACGTTTTGAAACTAAATTGTAGAGAAATCAGTTCTTGCATCCTTTGGAAACCAAAAAAGTAGGTTCTTTTACTATTGTTAGTAAAGTTGTTAATTCCATTTCTTCGCAATTTAATTTGAATATTATTTAATTACTAATTAAAGCTAATACTTATTGTATTTAACTCGTCGCACTATTCACATTTCAACACGAAATAAAATGGCGTTCCAGATACCAATGAAAGAATAGTTTTTAAGCCTTTGTAAAGCTTTATGTCTTTCATTTTTCGAATGAACAAAACTGTTCTCTGGCTCTTTCTTTGACTTGACTATGCTAAAGAGGTAACAAATTGCAAAATGACTTTTAAAGATTGAGGTTATCTCATATGTTGGAGTGTGTTTATTTTAATTCGTAAAGAATAACTCAATAAATACAGCCAAAATTAAATCTTTAAAATGGGTGTAATGGTGAATGGAGATGGTGTAAAAACCGTTAACTATAATTTTCATAGAAAAGCAGGCCGGAGTATCATAGAACGTCGTCCTGTTTTTTCACCGGATGGAGAGTATGTTAAGTTTATTTATTATGTAGGTCATTAGTAAGTCCTATTTGGTCATTATTTACTAAGTTTTATGGCAATTTCACAGATCAGTAGCTATTATAGTAGAGAACATAGTACGAGTGTACAATATACAAACAGGAGAATGTGTCCGTACACTAGAAACAGAGAGTCCAGTGAATGAGCTCATTGCGGTACAGTTCCCGGAAAATGAAGACTATAACTTATATGGATGTTCAGACACAGGCTATGTGGTCACTTGGACTTGGGAGAATGGAGCCGTTCTTAGAGAAATTGTAAGTATTCTAGAAATTAAAAAGTTTACTTAGCTGTTACAATAATTATAATGTACTTTATAGGTTTATATAAAACTGACTCATATTATTGTTTATTGTACGTACATACTTAAATCTTATTATTTAGTTTTTGTCTTTCACTGTCCGGGGTTTGATTCACAGGATAGGCAAAGTGTTTTAAATCATTTATTCTTTACAGAAACTGAGGCTCCCAAACAATGCAAAAGTACATACCTTTAACTTGGTTGATAGCAATGAATGCTGTATTACAACCTCTTCTAAACAAGATCAACTAAGTCTCAGCACTTACTCTGTAAAGACGGGAGAGCTGTTGTATGAGTACAGAGGTACTAAACTGACATTTGGAAACATGATATGTGTATCATTAGGACGCTGTAACGGAGACAGATATGCAGCCATAACAAATGGAACAAAAATCTTATACATACAAAATTTACAGCAACCACATGTTAAGACTCGGTAAGATTTTAAACTTCATTCTGTTAAAATAAAACCATATGCTGACCACATATAAAAAGCTGTATGATACTTACTACATTCGGTCAACGCTCTTAGCACATAATCTAATAAATGAATATGTAAAGGGGTGGGATCCTGGTGGCCTGAATGAAACACAGGCCTCGAGCCTAGCTTAGGCACGAGTCTCCCACATTATTGTATACAGATCTATGTATCATTTTTGAACCTAACTAATGTAAAATAATTTATGTAAAGCTATTTTAATTATAATAAAAAAGCTATTATTAAATACTTATTATTTTCGATATCTTTATTTACAGTATTATAAACCAAAATGGTTACCGCATAATGTCAGTAGCTGCCCATCAGAAAGCAAATATGGTAGCTATCACAGATGCATTGGGAAGAGCCACGATCATCAGAGGAAACTTGTTTGACTATAAGCAAATAGCAAAAGAAGTATTGCATTGGCATTTCTTACCTCCACTTGCTACCTGTTTCTCCTTGCAAGGTAAATCAAACTCCTTTGTAATACAATATAGGTACATAGCAATAGATATGATAATTAATGTGTTGTCTATAATTAATAATAATAATAATATAAAAACATTCCACAACTTTCACACAATGCCATCTAGTCCCAATCTAAGCAAAGCTTGTGTTATAGATACTAAACTCCTGATAAACATACTTATATATTTCTAAATACATGCATATCATAGATAAATTACACCCAGATACAGAAAAAATGATCATGCTCATCACACAACGTTAGTACTGGGTGAGAATTAAACCCACAACCTCCGGCTGAGCAGTTATGGTCACTAACTACTAGTCCAACAGGCAAGGCGAATACAATAAAAAGCTCAAAAAAAAAATGCTAAATCTATGGCTCTTTGTTGTACTGTCTATAAGGTGGTTCTTACTTAGTTTAATGTAAAATTTGAATACAGTTCATATCTAATTTGATGTTTTACCACATTTCAGGCAATTATTTGTACACTGGTGGAATGGAAAAAGTGCTGGTAAAATGGACAGTTGGCAACTTGGCATACAGAGCCAATGAAAAGGCCTTTATTCCTCGTCTGCCTGGAATGATCAGATTTATTACTACAAACAACACTCATGTTGCCTTAACATTGACCAATAATTGTAAGTAAAATTTATATTTTACCTAATAATTTATATGGTTATTATATTTTTCTAATGGGTTAACTAGCCTTTTACGGAGGCCTAAAGCATTAATCGTCGACCATGCTTCATCTTACTATCAGGTGAGAAAGTTGACAAACGCGTGCCTATCAATAATAAAAAAAGTAATAAAGTAATGCATGTCACGGCTGTGTCACAGAAGTTCAAAAATCTATACTTTTGAAAACATAATATCAAATGGTTATCATTCCAGCGGTAGTAATAGCCAACGCACAGTTGCGCGTGGTGTGCACGCTGCTGGAGTGCGGTGGTGTGTCGCCGGCGGCGCGGGGCGGCGCGCTCGTGTACCTGGCGCCGCGCCACGCGCTGCTCACGGCGGGCCGCACGGGACATCTGCAGCTGTACTCCACGGCTACGGACAAAGTGCTGTACAATGTAAGTAATACTTGGTGATCAGTTACACGTGGTGTGCACGCTGCTGGAGTGCGGTGGTGTGTCGCCGGCGGCGCGGGGCGGCGCGCTCGTGTACCTGGCGCCGCGCCACGCGCTGCTCACGGCGGGCCGCACGGGACATCTGCAGCTGTACTCCACGGCTACGGACAAAGTGCTGTACAATGTAAGTAATACTTGGTGATCAGTTACACGTGGTGTGCACGCTGCTGGAGTGCGGTGGTGTGTCGCCGGCGGCGCGGGGCGGCGCGCTCGTGTACCTGGCGCCGCGCCACGCGCTGCTCACGGCGGGCCGCACGGGACATCTGCAGCTGTACTCCACGGCTACGGACAAAGTGCTGTACAATGTAAGTAATACTTGGTGATCAGTTACACGTGGTGTGCACGCTGCTGGAGTGCGGTGGTGTGTCGCCGGCGGCGCGGGGCGGCGCGCTCGTGTACCTGGCGCCGCGCCACGCGCTGCTCACGGCGGGCCGCACGGGACATCTGCAGCTGTACTCCACGGCTACGGACAAAGTGCTGTACAATGTAAGTAATACTTGGTGATCAGTTACACGTGGTGTGCACGCTGCTGGAGTGCGGTGGTGTGTCGCCGGCGGCGCGGGGCGGCGCGCTCGTGTACCTGGCGCCGCGCCACGCGCTGCTCACGGCGGGCCGCACGGGACATCTGCAGCTGTACTCCACGGCTACGGACAAAGTGCTGTACAATGTAAGTAATACTTGGTGATCAGTTACACGTGGTGTGCACGCTGCTGGAGTGCGGTGGTGTGTCGCCGGCGGCGCGGGGCGGCGCGCTCGTGTACCTGGCGCCGCGCCACGCGCTGCTCACGGCGGGCCGCACGGGACATCTGCAGCTGTACTCCACGGCTACGGACAAAGTGCTGTACAATGTAAGTAATACTTGGTGATCAGTTACACGTGGTGTGCACGCTGCTGGAGTGCGGTGGTGTGTCGCCGGCGGCGCGGGGCGGCGCGCTCGTGTACCTGGCGCCGCGCCACGCGCTGCTCACGGCGGGCCGCACGGGACATCTGCAGCTGTACTCCACGGCTACGGACAAAGTGCTGTACAATGTAAGTAATACTTGGTGATCAGTTACACGTGGTGTGCACGCTGCTGGAGTGCGGTGGTGTGTCGCCGGCGGCGCGGGGCGGCGCGCTCGTGTACCTGGCGCCGCGCCACGCGCTGCTCACGGCGGGCCGCACGGGACATCTGCAGCTGTACTCCACGGCTACGGACAAAGTGCTGTACAATGTAAGTAATACTTGGTGATCAGTTACACGTGGTGTGCACGCTGCTGGAGTGCGGTGGTGTGTCGCCGGCGGCGCGGGGCGGCGCGCTCGTGTACCTGGCGCCGCGCCACGCGCTGCTCACGGCGGGCCGCACGGGACATCTGCAGCTGTACTCCACGGCTACGGACAAAGTGCTGTACAATGTAAGTAATACTTGGTGATCAGTTACACGTGGTGTGCACGCTGCTGGAGTGCGGTGGTGTGTCGCCGGCGGCGCGGGGCGGCGCGCTCGTGTACCTGGCGCCGCGCCACGCGCTGCTCACAGCGGGCCGCACGGGACATCTGCAGCTGTACTCCACGGCTACGGACAAAGTGCTGTACAATGTAAGTAATACTTGGTGATCAGTTACACGTGGTGTGCACGCTGCTGGAGTGCGGTGGTGTGTCGCCGGCGGCGCGGGGCGGCGCGCTCGTGTACCTGGCGCCGCGCCACGCGCTGCTCACGGCGGGCCGCACGGGACATCTGCAGCTGTACTCCACGGCTACGGACAAAGTGCTGTACAATGTAAGTAATACTTGGTGATCAGTTACACGTGGTGTGCACGCTGCTGGAGTGCGGTGGTGTGTCGCCGGCGGCGCGGGGCGGCGCGCTCGTGTACCTGGCGCCGCGCCACGCGCTGCTCACGGCGGGCCGCACGGGACATCTGCAGCTGTACTCCACGGCTACGGACAAAGTGCTGTACAATGTAAGTAATACTTGGTGATCAGTTACACGTGGTGTGCACGCTGCTGGAGTGCGGTGGTGTGTCGCCGGCGGCGCGGGGCGGCGCGCTCGTGTACCTGGCGCCGCGCCACGCGCTGCTCACGGCGGGCCGCACGGGACATCTGCAGCTGTACTCCACGGCTACGGACAAAGTGCTGTACAATGTAAGTAATACTTGGTGATCAGTTACACGTGGTGTGCACGCTGCTGGAGTGCGGTGGTGTGTCGCCGGCGGCGCGGGGCGGCGCGCTCGTGTACCTGGCGCCGCGCCACGCGCTGCTCACGGCGGGCCGCACGGGACATCTGCAGCTGTACTCCACGGCTACGGACAAAGTGCTGTACAATGTAAGTAATACTTGGTGATCAGTTACACGTGGTGTGCACGCTGCTGGAGTGCGGTGGTGTGTCGCCGGCGGCGCGGGGCGGCGCGCTCGTGTACCTGGCGCCGCGCCACGCGCTGCTCACGGCGGGCCGCACGGGACATCTGCAGCTGTACTCCACGGCTACGGACAAAGTGCTGTACAATGTAAGTAATACTTGGTGATCAGTTACACGTGGTGTGCACGCTGCTGGAGTGCGGTGGTGTGTCGCCGGCGGCGCGGGGCGGCGCGCTCGTGTACCTGGCGCCGCGCCACGCGCTGCTCACGGCGGGCCGCACGGGACATCTGCAGCTGTACTCCACGGCTACGGACAAAGTGCTGTACAATGTAAGTAATACTTGGTGATCAGTTACACGTGGTGTGCACGCTGCTGGAGTGCGGTGGTGTGTCGCCGGCGGCGCGGGGCGGCGCGCTCGTGTACCTGGCGCCGCGCCACGCGCTGCTCACGGCGGGCCGCACGGGACATCTGCAGCTGTACTCCACGGCTACGGACAAAGTGCTGTACAATGTAAGTAATACTTGGTGATCAGTTACACGTGGTGTGCACGCTGCTGGAGTGCGGTGGTGTGTCGCCGGCGGCGCGGGGCGGCGCGCTCGTGTACCTGGCGCCGCGCCACGCGCTGCTCACGGCGGGCCGCACGGGACATCTGCAGCTGTACTCCACGGCTACGGACAAAGTGCTGTACAATGTAAGTAATACTTGGTGATCAGTTACACGTGGTGTGCACGCTGCTGGAGTGCGGTGGTGTGTCGCCGGCGGCGCGGGGCGGCGCGCTCGTGTACCTGGCGCCGCGCCACGCGCTGCTCACGGCGGGCCGCACGGGACATCTGCAGCTGTACTCCACGGCTACGGACAAAGTGCTGTACAATGTAAGTAATACTTGGTGATCAGTTACACGTGGTGTGCACGCTGCTGGAGTGCGGTGGTGTGTCGCCGGCGGCGCGGGGCGGCGCGCTCGTGTACCTGGCGCCGCGCCACGCGCCCGTCACGGCGGGCCGCACGGGACATCTGCAACTGTACTCCACGGCTACGGACAAAGTGCTGTACAATGTAAGTAATACTTGGTGATCAGTTACACGTGGTGTGCACGCTGCTGGAGTGCGGTGGTGTGTCGCCGGCGGCGCGGGGCGGCGCGCTCGTGTACCTGGCGCCGCGCCACGCGCTGCTCACGGCGGGCCGCACGGGACATCTGCAGCTGTACTCCACGGCTACGGACAAAGTGCTGTACAATGTAAGTAATACTTGGTGATCAGTTACACGTGGTGTGCACGCTGCTGGAGTGCGGTGGTGTGTCGCCGGCGGCGCGGGGCGGCGCGCTCGTGTACCTGGCGCCGCGCCACGCGCTGCTCACGGCGGGCCGCACGGGACATCTGCAGCTGTACTCCACGGCTACGGACAAAGTGCTGTACAATGTAAGTAATACTTGGTGATCAGTTACACGTGGTGTGCACGCTGCTGGAGTGCGGTGGTGTGTCGCCGGCGGCGCGGGGCGGCGCGCTCGTGTACCTGGCGCCGCGCCACGCGCTGCTCACGGCGGGCCGCACGGGACATCTGCAGCTGTACTCCACGGCTACGGACAAAGTGCTGTACAATGTAAGTAATACTTGGTGATCAGTTACACGTGGTGTGCACGCTGCTGGAGTGCGGTGGTGTGTCGCCGGCGGCGCGGGGCGGCGCGCTCGTGTACCTGGCGCCGCGCCACGCGCTGCTCACGGCGGGCCGCACGGGACATCTGCAGCTGTACTCCACGGCTACGGACAAAGTGCTGTACAATGTAAGTAATACTTGGTGATCAGTTACACGTGGTGTGCACGCTGCTGGAGTGCGGTGGTGTGTCGCCGGCGGCGCGGGGCGGCGCGCTCGTGTACCTGGCGCCGCGCCACGCGCTGCTCACGGCGGGCCGCACGGGACATCTGCAGCTGTACTCCACGGCTACGGACAAAGTGCTGTACAATGTAAGTAATACTTGGTGATCAGTTACACGTGGTGTGCACGCTGCTGGAGTGCGGTGGTGTGTCGCCGGCGGCGCGGGGCGGCGCGCTCGTGTACCTGGCGCCGCGCCACGCGCTGCTCACGGCGGGCCGCACGGGACATCTGCAGCTGTACTCCACGGCTACGGACAAAGTGCTGTACAATGTAAGTAATACTTGGTGATCAGTTACACGTGGTGTGCACGCTGCTGGAGTGCGGTGGTGTGTCGCCGGCGGCGCGGGGCGGCGCGCTCGTGTACCTGGCGCCGCGCCACGCGCTGCTCATGGCGGGCCGCACGGGACATCTGCAGCTGTACTCCACGGCTACGGACAAAGTGCTGTACAATGTAAGTAATACTTGGTGATCAGTTACACGTGGTGTGCACGCTGCTGGAGTGCGGTGGTGTGTCGCCGGCGGCGCGGGGCGGCGCGCTCGTGTACCTGGCGCCGCGCCACGCGCTGCTCACGGCGGGCCGCACGGGACATCTGCAGCTGTACTCCACGGCTACGGACAAAGTGCTGTACAATGTAAGTAATACTTGGTGATCAGTTACACGTGGTGTGCACGCTGCTGGAGTGCGGTGGTGTGTCGCCGGCGGCGCGGGGCGGCGCGCTCGTGTACCTGGCGCCGCGCCACGCGCTGCTCATGGCGGGCCGCACGGGACATCTGCAGCTGTACTCCACGGCTACGGACAAAGTGCTGTACAATGTAAGTAATACTTGGTGATCAGTTACACGTGGTGTGCACGCTGCTGGAGTGCGGTGGTGTGTCGCCGGCGGCGCGGGGCGGCGCGCTCGTGTACCTGGCGCCGCGCCACGCGCTGCTCACGGCGGGCCGCACGGGACATCTGCAGCTGTACTCCACGGCTACGGACAAAGTGCTGTACAATGTAAGTAATACTTGGTGATCAGTTACACGTGGTGTGCACGCTGCTGGAGTGCGGTGGTGTGTCGCCGGCGGCGCGGGGCGGCGCGCTCGTGTACCTGGCGCCGCGCCACGCGCTGCTCACGGCGGGCCGCACGGGACATCTGCAGCTGTACTCCACGGCTACGGACAAAGTGCTGTACAATGTAAGTAATACTTGGTGATCAGTTACACGTGGTGTGCACGCTGCTGGAGTGCGGTGGTGTGTCGCCGGCGGCGCGGGGCGGCGCGCTCGTGTACCTGGCGCCGCGCCACGCGCTGCTCACGGCGGGCCGCACGGGACATCTGCAGCTGTACTCCACGGCTACGGACAAAGTGCTGTACAATGTAAGTAATACTTGGTGATCAGTTACACGTGGTGTGCACGCTGCTGGAGTGCGGTGGTGTGTCGCCGGCGGCGCGGGGCGGCGCGCTCGTGTACCTGGCGCCGCGCCACGCGCTGCTCACGGCGGGCCGCACGGGACATCTGCAGCTGTACTCCACGGCTACGGACAAAGTGCTGTACAATGTAAGTAATACTTGGTGATCAGTTACACGTGGTGTGCACGCTGCTGGAGTGCGGTGGTGTGTCGCCGGCGGCGCGGGGCGGCGCGCTCGTGTACCTGGCGCCGCGCCACGCGCTGCTCACGGCGGGCCGCACGGGACATCTGCAGCTGTACTCCACGGCTACGGACAAAGTGCTGTACAATGTAAGTAATACTTGGTGATCAGTTACACGTGGTGTGCACGCTGCTGGAGTGCGGTGGTGTGTCGCTCGTGTAAATGATACCATGTTGATCAGATTAAAACTTACAAAATTTCCAAAAGTTTACTGAAATTACTAAAAACTCGCAGCATGCATTCAATAAAACGTGAGAATAGAACAGCGCGTGTGCTACTATTTTTCGTAAGCAATAAGTTAAGCTATTAATGACCCTTCTCTTTCTTATTTCAGTTAGACATAACAGGAATGAACAATTTGCCATCAGAGAGGTGGAATCTATTGCCATTAGAAACAGAAGTGACATGCGCTGCGGTAAGCGGGAAAGGCGACTGGCTTGTGACCTCTGAGTACAGGAACGACGGCAATATATACCCAGAAGAGAAACTCAAGTTCTGGTCAGCACAAAACACTAACGCTACACCCTTCCAACTCAACACATGCGTCAACCTATCGCACGGAGGATGCAATGTAGTCTCTCTGGCACTGAACTATAGAGGCGACATTTGCGTATCAGCCGGTACCGATCAAAAATTCAGAATATGGAAGAAAGAAAACACTTCACAGACACATCGCAAAAAGATTGCGTGGAATTGTTTAACTGCCTGCTACTACTCGTCTGGTATTGGCCAATTCATTTCAAACAGTGTTCTCAACGGTTTCAAAGATGGCGTCAAACATAAACCTGGTAGAGACGAGGACTTACCGTATTTAAAAGAGGTTGAAAAGGAAAATGATGTTATAAATAAATTGTTTAATATTCATAAGGAACATTCTTTAATTGATGATGAAACAATCAAAGTACCTATGAGGAGGGATAGTGAGTTTGATATGGGGGGTGTAGCAATATCGCAGGATGGTTCTCTGATCGCCGCGTGGTTTGGTTGCAAATTAACTCTTTGGGATACGCATCTTTGTAACCTAAGTACTACGTTGTCTCATCCTGCATTACGGCCTAAAGGGGTTCACGTTCAGTTTGGAAACAGGGATGCTGCACATTACGTGAGTATAGCCTAAAAAAATTACTTCTGTTGTCATTATTGTCGTCATTTAGCAGTACCATTGTAAATCCTTGCTTTTTTATTTCCAGTTGGTATGCACAACAGAAACTTGCGTGGCGGTGTGGAGTTTACTATCGTTGACAGTGAAATGGCTTGTACAAATCAACCCAACGTGCTTAGCGGCACATCGGTTCTCTAATAAATTAGCTGTAGCTACCACAAATAATGATGGTAAGTTAACTGCATCAATAATAATATATATATAAAAGAAAGTCGTGGAGAGCAGCGGTGGCCCAGTGGTGGCGGCCCCGACTTACGAACAGTAAGTCGTAGGTTCAAACCCAGGCAGGCGCATTACTTTGTGTAATTAATTTCATCACCACTGCTCTCCAAAACGATGAAGGAAAACATCGTGAGGAAACCGGCATGTCCTAGAACCAAAAAGTTCGAAGACATGTGACATCTACCAATTCGCACTGGGCCCGCGTGGTAGATTATAGCCCATACGCAAAATACGCGCTTAGACGTGGAGTTGCGGATACCAGCCCGGTATCTTTAATCTTTTTTTTTAAAAGAAAGTCGTGTTAGTTACTTCGCTTATAACTCAAGAACGGCTGAACCGATTTAGCTGAAAATTGGCAGGGAGGTAGTTTAGAGCCAGGAGAAGGACATAGGATACTTTTTATCCCGTTCGACATCATAAAAATAAATATCAAGAATATCGGTTGTCTAAAATATTTTTCAAACGCAGCGCCATCTTGGATGACATGACAGGAGTCGAAACTTCCCAGTTCATTATCAGGTGACAATTTGAAATTGACAAGTCTTAAGCTAAACCCAAGAAGGTAAGGTTGTCAATTTATAATACGCACCTACGTTCTGAAATTTATTTTGTTACTAAACTTAGAGGTTTTATGTAGCATAAAAAAGTCTTATATTTCAGAAATCAATTTACGTAACTAGCAATGATGACAGAGACGAACTTTAATAATTCTTTGCAAATAGAACTTATTTTACTGTTAGGACTTTAATTAAAGTAGACCGGGAAAACTATAGGCATAAATTATTGTATGTAACATAGAGGCAATAGTTCAGATTAAAATTATTAATTTAGTATTTTTTAGTAAGGTAGTTAGGTTAGATAGTTGGGTTAGCTATAGGATAGGTATAGTCAGTTAGGTTAGGTTACTACTACTTTTGAATTACAACATGTATATAATACCCTATATATACATGTTGTAATTCAAAAGTAGTAGTAGTTATTATTGGTTTGGATTTATTTGTTGTCGTCTTATTGAACGTATGTATATCTAATATAAAAAAAAAAATAAGAGCAATAAATTGACTCTAAGGCACAACGAAGTTTGCCGGGGCAGCTAGTAATTGATAAAGCAGCGTATTTTGAAGCAATAATATATAGGGTGACTGGTAATTAGTGACCGATACTTAAACACGTGATTGTACTCATCGATAGAAATAACTTTCCCAAAGAAACTTTTTTTTATGCTCATTAACTTTCAATTAATTAAACTCAAAATAAATTACGTCAGTACTGCACAACGGGAACTGGGTGGGGGTGGCGGGGGAGCGTAGGACGCTACTACTAGTAGATTTTGCCCTTCCCGAGGTCAGACTATCAGCAGATCAATTGTGTTACAAGTTATTGTGTGTAAAAAAAGTTTCTTTGGGAAAGTTTATTAATAATAAATAAATATTCCACAACTTTTCACACAACGCCATTTAGTCCCAAGTTAAGCTTGAGAGCTTGTGTTATGGGTACTAAACAGCTGATAAACATACTTATATATTTCTAAATACATACATATTATAGATAAATTACACCCAGACACAGAACAAATGATCGTGCTCATCACACAAACATTTGTCCTGGGTGGGAATCGAACCCACGACCTCCGGCATAGCAGTCAGGGTCACTAACTACTAGACCAACAGGCCAGTCAAATTTATTGAATTTTTTTTTTTTTTATTGAAATCAGGAATACAATCGCGTGTTTAAATATCGGTCGCTAATTACCAGTCACCCTGTATGTTTTTAGTCTTAGTTCATGAGAATGCTCTCCTCGGCTACACAGTCCAAGTATTACTGAGTTTGCTAACTTAGTACTTCTATGTTTACACATAGAAGTAAATGAATAAGTACAAATTGTTACCAATTTGTACTTATTCATTAAATACATGCCAATGTGAACAGATCACGCTACTAATTCTGTTCGATATCGCACCTCGGTTCATCTGCATCCAAAATATTTTTCACCTTTGCAGGAAAATTCTAACAGGATCACCTTTTTATTTCAGTTTACGTTTTCACACCGCACAACTCCAAACCAATACTAACAAAGAAGCGGTTACTGGACCCATCCACAGGCATATTCAAACAATGTACTTTTGGCACATGCTTCGATGATGATATTCGACTGTACCTCATGAGAAATAATTCTGTAAGTATCAGTACTAACAGTTTTCTGCAACAGTCTATATTCTTACAGATGTAGACACCAAACTGGCAACGCCACGTGCCGGGGAACGGTGCATGTGATGATAAATCGTCGTGGATAGTGCAATTCCCCGTAACTACAATTGTTAAATACTGCGAATATACACCTTATCACAGTCAGCGAAGGTGTCAGCGAATTCGCAGTATTTAACAATTTTAGTTACGCGGAATTGCACTATCCACAACGAAATGTTATTTATTTCTGTAAAAAAGTTCATACAAACACTTTTGTGTTTTTAATCATGTATTTTTTTAACTAGAAGGTGAGGTTGGTGTTTCTCTATCTGACTACTTTGAGAAGAAACACCTAAAAAAACCCACAGATCAGTCTCTTTCAGATCTTGGTCAGATTATGTAAGAACCGTGCAGATTAGTGTCTGAAAAGGTCTTTTGATGGCATTGTGACCTATTGTTGTGGCAGAGCGGCAACGTCTTTGTACATTTTACTCAGATTTATCGATGATGCATCTATGCCTATACGTGTACAGCTGTGAGGACAGATAGAGCGTGATCAAACGGAGCAAAACATAAAAAACGGTCTTGAGACTGAACTACTATACCTTTCAAAAACAAACGCTATAGCTTAGTGCTGTCGCACTACTTACTCAACGGCTACGACGGGTATCATTAGTAAGCGTTAAGTTTAACTTTATGTTGAGATAATGCACACAAAAACACGAATTCATCTTTCATTACGATGGTTACCGTAGTGTCGTGACCGTCAAAAGCCATATTTTAACCGAATTAAATCGATTTACTTTAAAATCGTTACTTTTACGATTACCACATTAAGAAATGAGATAAATGTGTACAATATAAATGTATTATAGTATCAATATTACAAACTCGAGCGTGTAATAAAACGATATTCCTCAAAAACCTGTTCACAATCCAAATACAATTGTCAATTGAGCTCTCCTGATTATTTTAAATCGATATGTCTCAAGAATCGGATTTTATAGCAAGCGATTTTTTTTCCCGTCACTACATATATTTGTTTTTCTAACTGTCAACATGTACTTCTAAGATTGCTACCACTTTAATTTTTACCATTTTTTTTTGTAGGAAATCTACTGCATAGAACCTGAACAGACAGAAGAAAGTCGTCTAGAAGTGATATCGCAACGCAAGATGCCCACATCCAACTTCAGCGCATTACTAGCCGAACAACAGCTGTCCGAGGTGCAGTCGGCAACTAACGATGCTAATGTCATCGATATCAACAACCTTGCTGGCTCCACTATAGCTCAGGTAAGCAATATAATAGGGATATTGAATCCCTCTGAAGCACGTCACCGTCAGCAGGCCTACGTAGCCTGGGCTATGGCTGGGCATAATTATTCAAATGTATTGCCACTATGCAAGCAAGTAATGGCGACTGGCTATGACTGAAACAAAAAACAAAATGCGACGCGGTCACGTTTCAAAACCAAAATATATACCGTAACATCATTACTGATACTGATACTACTAGCGTGCATCATCCCACTGCTGGGCAAAGGCCCCTCTCCATGACTTCCAGTTTTTTCGATTATCCATTCGAATAATTAAAAAGAAAATTGGCATTTAGGGCTCCCACACATAACTGCGAATTCGCAAAAGCATCGCAAATAATATCTGCAAAGTATGGTCACCTAAACCAAACACACCTTTACCGGACGAAATCGTATCGCAGCAATTCGCATCGCGGTTTTGTGTGGGCGCCCTTAAATATAGTATTAATTAATTTTTAAGACTTCGTTCAAATCTGTGAGTGATTCTTATTGTGCTTGGCACAAAAATTAAACCTAAAAATACTGCAAGAGAATTGTAATTACAATTTTAAAATCGTTCGGATTGACGTTACTTTTACATTAAACATTCGTGCTAGACACATATGCGAAGTACGTCTTATTATTTACACAGTTTATTCGGGGGATGGGCATTAAATTACACAACGCTTGTAAGGCGCATGTCTCGTACAGTGTGTTCGGTATTAATCTGGAACGGTACAAATATAAATAACACAAACAATACGACAATACTTTTTTCAACAAATTAAATAGCTACAATCAAATTAAAATGCGAAAACACTCTTTGTGAATTACATAGTCCCAGACCTGGATAACACGTGCGATCGTCGATTTGTGACGTATGGCCATATTAGCCATACGTCGAATTTGCTTAGCACTTAGCACAGAGCTATGTGCTAAGCCTATACGACTATGCTAATATGACCATACGTCACGAATAAGGGTACGTATGTGTTTTAAGGTGTGCTATGCGTATGTTTACAAATATAGTAGGTATTACATACAGTGGCGTAGCTAGCAAGTGTGCCACCCGGGGCGAATCCACGGTACTCTTAGATGTAGCACAAGCTTTTGATAGAGTTTGGCATCAGGGTTTGATGTACAAGCTGAGGCTAATGCTACCCAAAGATTATGCTGATTTCTTGCAATCATACATCACGGAAAGAATGTTCCGAGTAAGACACGAGGATGCTTTTTCCGAGCTAAAAATGATCAAAGCTGGCGTGCCCCAAGGCAGTGTGCTGGGTCCCGTACTCTACCTGTTGTACACGTGTGATATACCTGAGCTGGAAAATAATACAATTGCAACCTTTGCGGATGATACTGCCATTATGGCTATTGGGTCAAGCCATACGGAAGCTATAAAAAAGGTACAAACCGCTGTGAATAAAGTTCATGACTGGGCACTAAAATGGAGAATCAAATTGAATGAATCTAAGTCACTTCACATTGATTTCACCAACAAAAATTGTGATTACCATCCAATCTTTATAAATGGACAACAAGTACCATACGCAAATACAGCGAAATACCTTGGCATAACGCTCGACGCGAAATTACGCTGGAAAGCGCACGTCAAAAAAAAAAAGACAGGAACTTGACATACGTTTTAAGAGCATGTATTGGTTGATTGGGAGGGGTTCCTGCCTATCAATACATAATAAGATTTTATTATATAAGCATATCCTCATGCCAATATGGACATACGGCATCCAATTGTGGGGCTGTACTAAACCAACTAACGTTAAAATCATACAAACATTCCAGAATAAGGTACTTAGAAGTATTGTTAATGCGCCATGGTACATAAGAAATGACGACCTCCATCGTGACCTAAAAATGGAACCCGTCACCAACATTATACAAAAATTTGCTGAAGCTCACGAACAACGTCTCCACCGGCATGTGAACATCGAAGCAATTCAGCTGTTAGACCAAACAAATATAGTGCGAAGGCTAAAACGGACAAAACCTTTCGAGTTAGTGTAGTGTAAAAGTGAATAAACAAAAGTGACAATGACACACATATAAACACATGAACAAAGTGCTTATATCATCATTTATCAGACTCTAAGAAAGTGGAACGGACTTGTGTAAAGTACAAACAACACTATTCTAAGTTTAAAATAATTATCACGTATAATAATAGGTTAGATTTAAATTGCTTATTAGTCTTATAGGCTAGATTGTAATTAATTATTAGAAACCTGGTTATTTTTAATAAAGGATAAAAAAAAAAAAAAAAAAACCCGGGGCGAATAATGTAAGTGTCATCACTCATCCCAAAACAAGGGAATGATCATAACATACGTATTATTAAAATATTACAATTACACTTTACTTCGCGAAATAAATTTTGAAATGAATGCGAATATGGAAAATTAAGAAATAAATTCCCTTTAATATTGGTAAAAACTGCATCACAATCAATTCAGTAGTTTAGAAGAACCAAAGTGTTCACACAAACAGACACGAAATGCGACTTTTTCATATTGTACCTACACTAACTGCCCCAGCCACTTTGTTCCGCGTTAGAATCAATTTATTAGTTTACCTCCTTTTATCAGACCTACTGAATATACACACAAAATTTCATACTAATCGGTCAAGCTATTTCGGAGGAGTTTTTATTTATTGTTGCAAAAATACTGTGACACTAGAGTTTTCTATGTATATTAGATTTACAGATAAAAGATAAGAAGTATAAATGTAGGAACATGCTTTGTTATGCGATACCCTGGTTGACTGATAGCACGTTGGCCTTTTTATTGTTGCACTAGTATCCTTGCAACATGACGTGGTCAATCTGCGATTATCTACTTGTCCTTGAAGTGTTGTGCAACCAGTGCTACTAACTGGTTCTCCAGAATATTGACCGAATAAGTGAAATGAATTAAATAAAATGCTTGTTTTTATTGGATTCTCGATGTTACTTTTGTACTCTCGTCTCGGAACTCGAAACTAGCTAGTGAAAAAATAACATTTAAAAAAAAATGGCATTGAATCTAAGACTGAACTAAAGAACTGGAACCAACTGCTTAAAAATACTTGAAAGGTACGGTCTCGTTTCTTAAAGTTGAGATTTTATTTAGTAGTAGTAGTAGCTCACATTTAGTAATTAATATCTTTGAGCGTTTTATTTTGAAACACCACATATCATTCATAAAATAATAATTATAAACATATTGGCGACAGTTATGTTGGCTTTCTATAAATCAATGTAGTTGCATAGTTTGTAGTAATAAAATTATAACTCATGACGCACTTCATTAGGACTACAGACCCTTCCAAATAAATAGACTGAAATAGCTATACACACACACAGTACACACACCACACACACACACACCACGCGCACACACAGTGCACACACCACACACACAACACACCACACACACACACACACACACACACCACACACACACACACACACACCACACACACACACAAACTGTAGGCTCTTTCAAAGACAGTCGTGTAAAAAGCATACCAAAAAAGAAGTGCATATAATTATTACAGATACTTTATTTTCTCAAAACATAGAGCGTTGTTGACTTAATGTTTAGGTTATATTTTATCAGCTTACGCCTTTATGTTACTAACTTATGTTCTGTAGGTATTTAATAATTATAAATCAATGCAATAACGGCCTTCATTATTTCGTACTAGGTACCATAGAATATTTTCTCATAATGATTGTTTACGTTTAACCCTCTTAAATATTAGGTAATTACATCAGGATAAAAACATATACAACGTAAACATATACATATTGAATCTCCTATTACTACCTAGTAAAAATAGGGTTCTTACCAAAGAGATTTAAAAACTATAGAGGGGGCATGCGAAGAAATGTCATACAAAAACTGTGATCCCATCTCTCAGTAACGCCATCTAGCATTAAATAGCGATATTAGAACGGCAACGGCAAACTCAAGAATGAAATTGACTAAAATAATAATTCTGGTTGGTGGCCACCAAGCGAGCTATAGCTGAATTAAATTTTAGTGTTGTCAGATCAAAGGAAAATGCCGGAAAAATAAAAAATATTTCAAATCAGTTAAATAAATAGGTATTAAAACTAAACAAATTAAGCCAGGCATAAAAAAAGAAACACATTTGTAACTGAAATTAAAAGAGGACCGTAATGAGAAAGTGATTATCGTCTTACCTTAGGTACTAATTACAAAACTCTTGACTTACAAAATTAATCCAGTTTCATTATTATAAGCATAATTAATATGGTCTGCTCACTATTACGACCTTGTGTTTGGTTCAGCGCTGGCGCCGTATATTGTAGAAAATTATTAAAACTTCCTACTTAATAGCGCAGTATTCCTTACGTATGTTCTATTAAAAAATAAACCAAGAAAATATAGATTATGAATCTTATACGTACCTATACGTTTATGATATATCTGAAGCAAGGTCGAAAATACGTAGATAAACGGATAAATCGTAAGTCTGGCTGTACCACGTGCCGTAAAGTAGAAAGTAGAAACTTGTGATAGGGATGTTACCATCTAGATTAAGGTATCGATAATATTGATAAAAGTTATAATATTTTTTTCACTTCAGTAGCTCAAACATGTAGGTTTTGCTGCCTGAAATCAATCAACCAAGTAACTTTTTAATTTTTTTTTAGAGCCGCAAATATCTTAATCAGCCTCGGGTTAATCATACTATTTGAAACATTCACACTCTATCTCTTTCCCGCCATTAGAAAGAGAGAGAGAGAGAGACAAAGACCAGCCCTTTCGAAGTTCTGATTTTGAGTTCGACCTCAAAGACAAACACGTTCGGAATTTCGTACTAACTAAAGAAATTTTGCAAAAAGATAATTATGTCTTGTAATGTAATTTATAGAATTATTAACTTATATTAAATTATTAACTTGTATTTATGCGAAAATAAGTATCTAATGCAAATAAAACTGATATTAAACCTGTAAAAAATATATTACGTAACATTATTGAAACTAGAAATAAATTTCTAGTTTCAATAATGTTACGTAATATATTTTGAGTACTTAATAAAATATCATGGGTGCTATTTCCAAACACGTCCTAATTTAAATAAAAGAGCGGGAATAAAATTTCTTGGCTGGCGAAAAGAGTTGAATAAGTTAAAAAATATTAAAATAATCGTAAATATAAGTGAAACTAGCGACGAGAACAGTATTAAAACACCGGAAGAGTTGAAACAACAAGTTATTAATGCAGAATTAAGTTTCCTACCTGAGAAATATCTAAAAGCCTACCATGTCTTCAATGAATGGAGACTTACAAAGGGTGCAAGCAGTTTTTAGGAGACTGTGTTGCTATCTTATTTTTTAGATTTATCACAGACGAGGCGATCATCTGCAATGTGGAGTATTTACCCAATTTTTGAAAGCTACTTTAAAAATAAAACATAACGTGCATATTGAAACATACGCAAAACTCGTATCTTTACTAAAATTAATGCATAGAAATAAGAACATAGAAAAAAAATCTAATGAAGCTCCGGACTACAATTTTCTTGCCGCTGAAGTAAGTGGTGCCTATGAATCTTTGTTGTTAGTTATTAAAATTTGTGTGTAGACTGTTATGTATAAAAATACTTACTGCCTTCTACTAATTACATCAAAACCACGTCCTCCATCTAATATTTAATGTAACTCTGTGCAAACCATGAGAGAGCACTGGTATCCATAACACAAGTTAAATCTTACCTTGGGTACCAGAGTTCATTATACTTTTTACAAATTTGAGTTATATAAATTTAATAGATTATATGATTAGTCTGTAAATGGAACTGTACAATCTATCTGGAAATAAATATCTTTTATCTTTTAATTTTTTGAGGTGAAATGAATCCTAGTCTGGCTTAGCAATACTGTTAAAATATTTAATACGATATGTAAAAGATGATGAGAAATGTTAAATTATGCTTTTTTTTCACACAAAACACCGTATCCAAGTCTCGTGTTCACAACAATTTTCTTTAGGAAACCTTAAATAACAGAAACCTATTTGAAATGTTCATACAGTATAATATTTTAATAAATTTAATTTAATATTGTAATATTTTGTTGAGTTATCTATTTATTATTATTTTGACATTTATCGATAACAGAATCGATGAACTTTATCCCATCTCTACAAAACAGTACTTTAGCTACTCAACACAAGAGGGCGTTAAATACAGAATTGCCAAATGTTCTAGAACAATCTATGAAAATGATTTAATTCTAATTACTAAATAAATACAAAGAATACCTACGAAAATAAAGCGTAGCGACGTCCATTATTTTTGTCGTAACGGGATTTGCAATAACGTAAGGCGCAACCATGCATGTTTTCGTGGAAAATAATATTTTTCAACTTTCCACAAAGTTGACACAAATGCGTCTTGACAGGCAGATGTCCTACGTAAGACTATGTGTCATCTGTCCGTTCGGACAGAAGTTACGGATGAAAATTTTGTTCGTGATGTCCGGTCTATAGTTTATTGAATGTCTTTGGTTCTTACATAATTTTATCTTTTTTCGTGGAACGTTTTATGAAGTAGGAATGTATATTTACTTCATGATAACTTCCGAATAGGTACCGGTGTAAAATAATTAATATCAACTGTGTAGAATTTATTTTCCTGCAGACACTGTTTCATTATAATATGTTTGTTGCAGTTCTCGTTGGCGTCGCCGCACATGGTGCCACCAGTAAGCCTTCTTTGCACAGCATTCCTTCAACGCCTATCTGGTATGGAACAACTTGAACAAACCGACGACTCCCAAGAAGACAAGCCCATGGAAATCGACGATGATTCCAGTGATGACGAAGATGAAGCGGAGTCCAAGCTGAACGGACCTTTCGCTCCGAGAGTGACGGAACTGTGGACGCCGAATTACGAAGCCATCAAAGAGAAGAAACTAAACAAAATCATGAACAAACCTTTTCTAGACTTACATTCTACCAGTTCAATGTTCGGCGTATAGTTTTTGATTATGCATTAAATAAGTTTCATATTACACACTTTGGTTTTAGTATTTATCAACTCGATAATGCCAGCAAGCTACGTTGCCTGACCCATCTTCCCCTTATTTTTTTTTCTAAGATAGATCAGGTAACGCAGCTCACTGACTGTACCTCAACCTTTTTATTGATTTTATTTAATTAACCAGCCAAAGACACCCTTCTTTATATTTCTTTGCTGTCCCTACAGTAAGTTTTTTCTGCGTTATCTGCCACATCATAATATTATCTGCAATACCTAAAGTGGTATATAAAACAATACAATTATTTATGTGTATGCCACTTTGCTAACGTTACAAGAAACACGCACGAAATGGAGTTACTGAGTCAAGATGAAATTAATTTTATCGCAAAACAATGTGGTTTTACAAAAGTGTTATGTTGCAAGATGGAGGATTTTTCAGACAAAATTGTTGGTTATCTGGGTGACCATATGAAAATGATCATGGAAGTTGAGGCGAATGGGATAATTTCTACACTAAATCTTTTTGTGAAGTGCATGCCAAGAGTTGATAAATGGAAGGCGGAATATCTCAGAGAGCTCGGATTTTTCAACAAGGAGTACGTTATGCTGAGTACACTTTTTAATGAATTTGAAAATGGCACGGGTAAGATGTCTTTTTTATAAGCATACCAACCAGTTTAGACTTCTTGTCTTATTGGTCCCAGTCTCAAGTTCCAGCTGAATAAAAATCTTGCATTTAAAACTTTAAAATAATACCTACAACCTACCTACTTGTTTTTACAATATTAGGACTTGTTTAATTAAAACTTTGTATGCCAACCGGCGCCGGTCACTGGTGGTGAGCCTTTAATATAATTGAAATTCTATTTTGTCTGGTAGTCTGGCAGTCAAAAGTGTTAATATTTTACAGGGTTGAGAAAATGGCGTCCCAAATTACTGTTTATCAAAGAAGAAATTTTTGTATTTGAAAACGTTTCACTTCTTGGATATGTCATGCCACATCACCAGGACACTATGACTTTTGAAGAATTGAAAGTGTCCGTCGATACGTTGGCAAGATTTCACGCTCAATCATACATTTATGAAGAAAAAAAAAGTAGGCAGTTGAATAGATCATATAGAATATGGGAACACTATAGTGATTACCTTCAAGAGCCCAACAGGGGGCTTGACTGGCGCGACACAGGAAGGAACGCAGTGATTGATTACCTCAAAGTATTTTCAAAGTATAAATCGAAACCAAACTTCAATCGATATGTAGAATCGATTATACCTACATTATTTGATAGTGCTATGGACCTCATGAAGCCTAGCTTGGAATATCGGAACGCAGTAGTACATCGTGACCTTTGGACCAATAATATTTTCTTAAAAAAAGATCAAAGCTCGAGTCATGCTTTATTCATTGATTTTCAAACTGTTATATATACTTCTCCGATGCTTGACCTGTCATCGTTGATATATTTTAATACTACAAGGAGTGATAGAGATAAATGGACGGATGAATTTATCGAAGTTTACTATGCAGTGCTGTCTGAGGAATTACAAGCTGAAGGAATAGATATTAAATACATATTTGATAAAGCCACTCTCACGGAAGCATATAAGAAAAGTATAGTATTCGGACTAACGCAGGCTGCGATCATAACACCCATCATAGCTATGAGTAAAGAAAAACGAGAAGAGATATTTTGTGATCCCGAACTATCAAAACGAGCCAACATAGTGAGTCGTAGTCAAGAGTTCATAGATATAGCTAAAGATGATGAGAAATACCGAGTTAGAATAACGGATTTGTTTGACGAAATTGTAGAGAGATTTGTGTTTCCAAAAAATGTTGAAACAGATTTTGAACTTAATCAATAATTATCCTAGTAGGTACCTAATTATAATGTGAACAGTGAACGTAATAAACTAAATAAATTATGTCTTGGTTATGACTTGTGTACCCAGTTACTAAATAAACAGATATTTTCTATTTATTTGTCTTATCACTGTGTTTAACTTAGATAAAATCATCTATGAAATTGTTCTTGTTTGCAACTACGAACCAAATTTATAATTTTATTTTACCATCCTATAAATGTGCATTTCCCTTTTTCAATATTTCTAATATATTATATTATATAATACTAATTAAAACATAACACCCTATCAAGATATTCAAATTGATTGAAATAACTATTAAACCCAAAAGGTCAGAAAGGCAAAAATAGCAAGACCATATTTTTTTTTTTTTTTAGGTACCGTAAAAATTATATGGAATAATAAAACATTTTCTGGAATAGGGTTGCCGAGTAGAATATGCGGTCGCTAAAATTACCGTTACTTTTTCATACTTAATCATGCTGACTACGGAACCGTTCACAGTGTGTGGTCCGACACGTACTTGGCTGTTTTTTGTCATTTTATCCCAAAACACACGGATGGTGATACTGATGTAGGCATTTCTTTATCTTATATTTACTCATACTAATTACGATATCAATATTTGCTTGGGAATTCTAACAATATTGTAATGTGCATTTAGGGTAACGACAAGATAGGTACTTGAATATTAGACACAATCGCTAAACCTCCTTGGCCAACTAGCTGTTACACATTTATTGTAAAAAAAATGGCTACTACCGGTGACGAACTTAACGACCAAGTTAATCATTTAACAGAAGAAGACATCAAATTAATTGTGGCAAGCTACAGCTGTGCTAGTGAAGAAATAGTTATAGAAAACTACTCTGTTCAGCCGGCTAGTGAAAAAATGTTGGGATTTCTAGCAGAATATTGGAAAGTAAAAGTACATTTGTCGAATAGGAAAGTTCTTAACTTCTTCACCAAAGCCATCTCAAGGTCGAATGCAGCAAAAGCAAACATGGTGAAGGAAATGCGAGTTTTTGATAAAGAAACGTTTTTCTATTCAGTGATCAAGGTGAACATGGAAATACCAGGTGAGTACCCAGACATTTTGTTTCCTGTGCATGAGCCAGGATACGCACTTCGACAATTCGAGATGACGAGATTAGTAGGTAATCTATCTGTTTAAATTATAGGTATCAAACCTTGGGCTGCGAGGTTAATAACAGTTCTGAAAGATGCATTGGTTTTTGAAGATTTGAATTGCAAAGAGTATAAATTACGAAACAAATTTGATAGGTTCGACATGGCTCACACACTTCAAGCATTGAAGACAATAGCTAGACTTCACGCATCTTCCATTATTTATGAAGAAAAGAAAAATGAAGGAATTTATAAGAGGATATGAGAGAGAGGTTAGGAAGTCTCAGGGAAACCAAGTCAGTTATGGTTGTAAAAAGTTTATTCTGTAGGTAAAGCCTAACACTAATTAATATCTAGAGTATTTCGCGTAACAATGGAAGCACAGGTACAATAGCGGTTGCGCGGCACGCGGATATGGGAACACGTTCGTACGTGACGCGCGTGGGCAACGGACTGGCGAGCGAGCCGGCGGGCGGACTGACGCGCCACACTCAAACCGGTAACGGCCAGAGGCGCGAAAAAGATAGTCCGCGTATATTTGAAACCTGGCGGGAAACGACCGCGGGACGCTCGTATTGGTCGAGACGGATAGGTCATAGAGGTGTGGTGGTTTACTATATACTCCCCCTCCAGTTCTGGAGAACGTCCTCGCTCCTGGACTGGTACATTATAAGCAGCATTAGCTGGACGTCCGCGATTCCGTTTTGGGATTACTGGATTAGGTAAGGAGTCGTCACTACCTCGGTAACGTGTCAGGTCTTCGGAGTGATATTTACCTATGTCTACATTTGGTTCTGTGCTCGCGAGGGTATACGTCGTTGGACTTACCTTTTTACTGATCAGGTAAGGGCTATCTCGGCGAGGGTAGAAATTTGAGGTAAGGTCTTTTGACCCTTTTCTCAGCAAATGTGACTTTAACGTGACTAAATCACCTACCTCAAATGTGTCAGATGGTCGGCGTACTGCGTCGGCGTACTGTTTAAACTTATCCTGCTGGATCTCAACGCGTTCTCGAACAGCCGACAGTGAATGTAGGTATTTTGAGGTAAGGCTGGCAGTGGATGCAGGCTTAGGCATAATCGGTGATTATTCTCCGCATCCCTGTGAAATAATATAGATGTGCTACCTTTTGGCAATCACGGCTGGTTTACCGTCTAGGTAAGGCCGAAAATGCTCCACCGCCCATACTACAGCGAGAGCTTCACGCTCCGTGGTGGAGTAGTTTCGTTCTGCTGCATTGAGGAGTCGGCTGGCATATTCGATGGGCCTTTCCTGATTGTCGTCACCCTGTAATAAAACTGCGCCTAAGGCGTAGTTACTTGCGTCAGTGCGCAGAATGAAGGGCTGACTGAAATCGGCTTTAACCAGTATCGGAGCTGTGGTCAAAAGACGCTTCAGCTCTTGAAATGCTTGGGTCTGTTCTGAACACCAAGACCATACTTGACTTTTCCTAGTCAAGCGTGTCAATGGTTCGGCAACTTTTGAAAAGTTGGGTATGAATTTTCTGAACCATGAACATGTTTGTAAAAAGGTTCTCAGGTGCTTAAGGTTACCTGGTTCCTTCATCTCGAGTACAGTACTCACCTTCCCTGGGTCGGTGGAAACACCTTTTTGTGTTATGACGTGGCCGAGATATTTAACGCTTTCACGAGCAAAAGCGCACTTCTCCCTATTTACATGGAGGTTAAACTCGGCCAGACGTTCAAAAACTGCCTCGAGGTCTTGCAGATGCTGTTGATATCCTTGGGATATTACTAAAAGATCATCTAAATAAGCTAATAAAGTTACATCTTGTAAAGCAGAGCAGGACCGGAGTCGATCAATGAGTCGCTGAAAAGTAGCGGGCGCGTTGCGGAGACCAAACGGCATTCTTTTGAAGCGGTAGGTACCTAAAGGACAAACAAAAGCAGTCTTGTCTTTGTCAGCGTCCCTTACTTTTACCTGCCAATATGAAGATCGGAGGTCTAGCGTACTCATGTAGCAGTCGCGTTTTGTACTCTGAAGTAACTCGTCGATGCGTGGCATCGGATATGTGTCGGCTTTGGTGACTGCATTCAGACGCCTGTAGTCGACGCAGAAGCGGATACCACCGTTGGACTTCGGCACCAGTAGTGCCGGCGAACACCAAGCCGATTCACATTCTTCTATAATGTCATCTTGTAACATCTTACCTATTTCAGCTTTCATCAGCTCTTTCTTGGAAGGGTTTAAGCGGTAAGGAGGAACTGCGATTGGAGAATGCTCACCTGTATCTATACAGTGTTCCGCATACGGCGTTGGACCTCCCCCTGCTTTAAAGACGCGCGCGTGCCTGGTGAGGACGGCAGCGAGCGCTTGGCGCTCAGCTGGTTTAAGGTAAGTACCTTCGTCGTCCCTAAGTACATCTGTAGAGGCGCAGGACACGTCACGCGAGATAGGTTCGAAGCACAAGGTATATTTTACTTTTTCAAAATTACTAAAATACCAGATTTCTTTAAAAAAGTCAATAACTACTCCAGCGGCAGTTATAAAATCGATACCTAACAATGTCTCGTTGTTTGTGGAATCGGGAAAAATTAAGAATGGAATCGTGATAACTTTCGTTTCTAAGCACACCTCTAACGTGGTGGTAAGTACATCCATAGTACGGATTACACCGTCGGCAAGCTTAACTTCGCGTATGGAAGAGCTGAGAGGATGACCTTGACTTAGAAGGAGAGTATATAGTGTGTGACCCGCAATGCAATGCTTGGCGGCCGTATCTATCAACGCGGTACCGGAAAAACCTAAAACTTTGATATTAAAAATCGGTCGTAACTCACGACCAATAGAGGGCCCCGTATGATCGTTACCGCGTGACAAATCATCGCCACTATATACACAGTTATCATTATTTACATATAAACACACATTCTTATTATTTACAATTTTAGAGTTAACATCGTTTTCATTACGAGAATCTATACACAAACAATCTGAAAAGTTTGGGTTAATACCCTTTTGCTTATTGTGAATAGAAGTACACCCATTTTTTAACAATTTCGGGTTACATGCATTTACATTATCCCCGTGTTTACATAAACAACCATCACTATTACCCGTCTGTGTACTAAAAATGCTACATCCATTTACTAGCGGGTTATAAGTATTTACATTATTACAGTGTTTACAAAAATTATTGTTAGTATTACCCGTCTGTGTTTTAAAAATGCTACATTCATTTACTAGCGGGTGAGAGGCACAAATGTTATTAGAATATTTACATCTATTTGTAACAAATTGTGGAATATTATACATATTAGGGTTGGAAGAAACATTGTTGTCGCAACAGTTAATAATATTATTATCATTAGAGTCTTTTACTAACGCGCTATTTTTGGGAGGAAAACACTTAGATTTGTTTTGTTTACACCGAGATTGAACACAATAAAATGATTGACTTTGGGCACTTTGTTTTTTAACACCGTTATCACTTATCACTTCCGCACAGTTATTATTTGGTTTGGACTCACCTTGATTATGCAACTTACGACACTGGTCCCTAGTGTGGCCATACCGCTTGCAGTAGGCGCAGGAAGGTCGTTGCTTTGCCGCAGTGGAGTCTCGTCTCGGCGGAGCAGGCGCGGGAGGGTCGAGCGGAGCGGGCGGGCTCTGCGTCGGGGCCGCGGCGGCGGCGGCGTGCGCGCCGTAGGCCTGCGCGCGACCGGAGGCGTTATCACGGAGGGCGGATGGTGTAGACGGCGTTGATGTGGACGGGGAGCGCGTTTGTTGTGTGTATGTACGCCGCTCACCCGTCGTCGGTGTCGAACTGCTTCTCTCGTCGAACGAGTCTTCGATATTCCGTGCGAGACGAAGTAATTCATGGAAACTGTTACATTCTTCTCTTCGCAGTCTTTTCTTGATTCTGCTGTGGAGGAGTCCGTACGTCATATCGAGTTGCGCAGATACCGTGACATCGTTTGAAGGCAAGCGTGCCATTAGAGCGCGGATGCGCGCCACAAATATGTCTGTGTTTTCTTTGTCCTGCGGCGACGCAAATATCTCCAAGTAGATACGATGAGGCGGGCGTCGGTCGCCGTAGGCACTTATGAGATTTTCTTTTGCTTCGCGCCATGACGACACAGAGTATTTTATTCCTTGCCACCATGTCGCTGCGTCGGCTTGAAATAAATAGGCTAAGCCGCGCAGTATGTTTGAGTCCGCTACTTGTGCGCAATCGCTATATGCTTCTATAGCGTCTATAAAGGCTTCAACCGACTCATTCGGTCGGCCGGAAAAGGTGGCTTTGCAGCGGGCTAGGGTGTTGTACCCTAGTAATGCGTGTGAGTCCGGGGTAGAAGAAGTCGCCCGCGACACCGAGTTAAGCAACTCCCTGAATGCTTCTGTTTGCGAGCGTTGGAGAGAGGCAATGATCATCGCTACGTTGTCGTTTGAAAACGTAGCGTTCGCGTCGGTGTGCGGTGAAAACGAGGACGCGTCGTTGCCGCCATTTTCGTTGGCGGGTGACGCGGTCGGCGTGTTTGGTCGTGAGGGGACGGGGAATGCGCTTGCATCATCCCTCCGAGTTAAACTCGCCGCTCGACTCCTGGTCACTGGCATTTTAATCTGCACTTGCACTGCACTTTACACTATAGTTAAATTGTCACACGAAAAAAAACGTTGAGCGCCACATATGAGAGAGAGGTTAGGAAGTCTCAGGGAAACCAAGTCAGTTATGGTTGTAAAAAGTTTATTCTGTAGGTAAAGCCTAACACTAATTAATATCTAGAGTATTTCGCGTAACAATGGAAGCACAGGTACAATAGCGGTTGCGCGGCACGCGGATATGGGAACACGTTCGTACGTGACGCGCGTGGGCAACGGACTGGCGAGCGAGCCGGCGGGCGGACTGACGCGCCACACTCAAACCGGTAACGGCCAGAGGCGCGAAAAAGATAGTCCGCGTATATTTGAAACCTGGCGGGAAACGACCGCGGGACGCTCGTATTGGTCGAGACGGATAGGTCATAGAGGTGTGGTGGTTTACTATAAGGACTTATTACGAGTACGAAAAATCCTTAGACAAAGGTGGATACCATCTATCATCCGATTGGTTCTGTCAGTGTATGATTGGGGCATTAGACGCTATAAAGTCATTTTCAAAGTATGATGATACAGACATGGAATTGATTGAGAGTCGTTGGCGGGACGTATGGTCCACTGCTTTGAGTATAAGTGATGTCTCTTCGCATCAGACGAATGTTATCTGCCATCGCGACCTGTGGAATAATAACCTTATGTTCCACTATAGTAAAGCCGTTGAGAACAGTTGGGAGCCAGATGATTGCCTGCTGGTTGATTTCCAAGCAGTAAGATACCAACCACCAGCTGGTGATGTAATGTTATTACTCTGTTGTAATTTAGATCCAACTTTTAGAGAAGAAAATATGGATGTATTTTTGAATTTTTACTATAAAGAACTTGGGGAAATACTAAACAATTATAATGTCGAAATCGATAAAATATTGACAAAAGAAGAATTTGTGACTTCTGCTGGAGAACAAAGACAGTGGGGGCTCATTGTTTGCGCTTGTCTTTTACCACAGCTTTGGTTAGACGATGATCTAACTACAAAAACTTTTTGTGATAACGCCCTGTTTGACGAAATTCTTTCCAAAAATAAAGGACTATTCATAAAGAAGATGATGGAAAGTAATTCTGATTATAAACGAAAAGTCATGGAATTCTTTGAAGAAATTGTAGATAGATTTTGTATACCTGTTAAATAATAGTACCTACCTATTTAGATATTAAACTTATCAATACAAAATTAATGTTGACATGCATATATCTTAAAAAAATTTCGAGCTCACTTGGCTCGCTCTGATTCTTTTCGGTTGCCGTTGCAATTTACTTCTCCAAAAATATACAAAATATGTAAATATGCAGTCATTTGTCAGCTACATTGAATTAAAAGAGATATTTTTTCTAAGACAAGGATACACCAATAAGCAGGAACTTCGGGTGCAGGATATCGGGCAATTAGTCTTCTAAACTCAGATTGGTACAAATAACAACAATATTAGAGATTTACGAGCTCGCTCCGCTCGCTCACATTCTTCACGATTTCCGTAACAATGAATTCATTCACTTGCAATGTCCCCAAAAATATTAAATTACACTTCAAATTATTGTGGGAGCCTGATAAGAGAAACGTGCTAACTTTACGAATTCTGGGCAACCGGAACCGTCACTCGGAGCTCCAAATTTAAAAAAATATATTTTGACAAATTTTTAGCAGTCTACTGCAAAAAAAATTCAATTTCGCTTCGCTCGCTGAGATTCTTCTGCATTACCGTAACAATATATTGCCCCGAAAATACTAAATAAGATTTTCAACAATTGTGGAGCCGAAATCAGAGAAAATTTGGTCAATAATAACAATCCCGTATGTGTTTTTCGCAAGTCCTGGCTTTAAGAGGTTTGTAGGTAAACGGGTCGCCCAGAGAGGCATCCTTCCTCAATCTTGTCTAAGGAAGGTGGAGTGTTAAAGATTTTCGAGCTCGCTTCGCTCGCTCAAATTATTGTTAGTTCTGTTTTTCTTGGGTTAACTTAGGTGTGACATAAATCATGTTAATGGATTCCAATTAACAGTGCAAGGAACAAAGTTGAACCTCGCATTTTCACGAAAAGTAGGAACAATATTAAGCGGTAGTAATAGTTAATATTTTATTTTAGATAAAATAACACACACGTGATAAGTAGGTACATGTCTACATTTAACTTATGTAAGTATGACATTAAGTACCTATCTACGTACACAGCTCTTCAGAAACAATAGCTCTTTTCGTCGGTAAATATCCAATGAAAATACGAATCAAGAAGAATAATTTTGTAGGGTCCCTATACTCCTTATTGACCACTTAACGGGACCGATCTTCAACCTTTGGTTTATCCTTGTCAGCGACTGTCCCTTTGTAAGTCCAGCCCCAATTCGGGATAAACTTGTTATCTTGTAAGCGTCGCATACCGAACTTCCTGTGCCATGGGTCGTCGTCTCGCTGGCTGTATATGTCGCAGAATGGACGAATAAGAAGAATGTAGAACAGTTCTACGAAGCTAAGGATACTGGCGCCTAGAAACAATCCACCAGTTCCGCCGGTAGACACTGAAATTAAAAATCCATCTTTTACATATGCCGAGTTTCTAATTAGTTCCAGTATGGACAAATAGGTTTAATTCAATTGGCCCGTTTAAGTACGGACGAACGTTAGAATGAACTTAGTGTTAAAATATGAAAAAATAATGTTCAAATAAAGTTAGAAAGAAAATAGAGTTTATTTTTCACTTATTTTTGGGAACTTATAGTACACATACAGACAGGTTTACATTGTAAATTGTAGTTAACATTAAGTTCATACTAGGTACTGACACTAAGGTTACGAAAAAACTTCAGTTATGGGTGTGAGGGCCCTCTCTTAAGTAACAAAAAAAGGTTAATGTAGAACAAAAAGCTCCGAGAGGTAGCTGAAACTGCATAGGCTTCCCCTCCTTCACCCATGTGGTATGGTTTAAGTTTCGGTACCTCTTACAGTTGTTTTCAACAAAGCGAATATGATTTCATGATCAACTACTTCAGTGTTCTTAATTAATTCTCTTACCGACTAAATCCAATACTCCGCGCACCACATTCCTTCTGTACCGTTCACTAGGTAACACTGCCAGCTCTATCTGGACACTCGCGTAGCTGTCAGTCGTGACGAACTTGAAGTCCTTCGTGATTGTGATTTCTGCCTCCGTACAGGATGGTAAGCAGTTGCAGGATAGGCCAGCACGGGACGACCAGCGGGCTTTGAGGACCTACAAATTTAATTTATTTTAATTCATCGTAGATCAGGCAGTAAAATAATAATAAAAAGGGTATTCTTCCAGGACCGACAGGAATGAGACATATCCCAGTTTGTTGTCAACAATGTTAAGTTTTCTTTTCAATAAGTAGTTGTAGTATTTATCCGAATCTGCAGTGTGGAAGAAATCAATGGGCTCTTCGACCACTTTAAATTCCTAAGAAACCTAGATTATTTTACGAAACACTCCTTTATGTTTAAATATACTACTTTTATTCGGACATTCTATAATGGGCCAGCCCGTAAAAATCAATTGATAGTGCATACTTACCGAAAGTTCATGAACATGGCTATTCAAGCAGATAATGCCGCTGACATTACATCTGTGATGCTCCGGAACGTTCGGCATGAAGTAATTAATACAGTTACAAAGCTTTAACTGGGCATCCTTTCTACATTGCACAGTGCACGCTGTGTACGAGTAGTGGTGGTATACTTGCAAGAAGTTTTCGTCAGTGTAGCGGCATTTTCGTTTTTCTGGCGATATCAAGCGAGCACCGGCGTCATTTTCTATGTTGCGTATGGTTATATAACGCCTACAAATCATGGAAAGGATCACTTAAATTGATATCGTTACAGAACTGTATGTGAAATTCCTTGGACTCAATTTGTTAAGTGTCACCTAATTCGATGAACTCGTTAGATAGTCATCGTTTTACGAGAGCCATCCATGCGATGCAACACAAAATGGAACAACGGGACGTGATTATTTCATTATGATTCTCTTTCGTATAGGTATCTATGGTAAAATTTGCAGTGTGACCTAGCTTTATAACGTTGTCGTGCCGTCCATTTAGACGCTAAATGGACGATTCGACAAAGTGATATCATGTCGGCCTAAGATTAAAGCCTTGGTGCGATTAGGGAGACTACATAAACATATGACTTACTTGTGTAATATTTCTTGACCCACTGTTAAAACATCTGAACCTATAGTAGTTAGCGTAGGAACTTCTTCCTCGTTCAAAATGTAAATGTTTGCTGTTACCATAACATCGAATTTGATAGCTCCAGGTCCTGTTGTACGATTACTCACCATGTCTAATCTAGGAGAATTCCTTTCCCTGATAAACAAAAAGTGAACAATTTAATTAGCCATTAAGTACATTGTTAACATCCGAAAAGAAATATGATGAGCACAGTTGCAGATTTCTTTTACGCTTAATGAGATTATGCGTTTCGCCACGGCACCTGTACCAATTCAGCGGAAAATCTCCATTTTTTCAAAGGGCTGTCTTGAAAGACGACTAGGACACTACATAATATTTACCTGCTTATAGTTATCAGTAGTTGGTCTTCGAAATCAGGTGAGGATAGAGATTTTACTTTAAAATTATTTCTTCTCCGGAAGAGTTAAATGATGTAACACGTTACGTTACAAACCTTCCACATCTACTATCGATGGACACTTTCCCTTACCTTCCTTGCAAAGTATTAATAGCATAACACGTTCCGAGCTCTGTGTCCATCGGTCTGAAGTACTTGCAACATTCGAATGACATCCCATTCCATGAGCAGTTTGCTAAGGTTTCTTCACAGGTGCTCCTGACCTGAAAAACAAACGATTAAAGGCCATATAGGATTATGTGAATAGAATAGAATATATTTCATTGTAAAACAAGAGTACCTACCTAGCAAAAAAAAAATATCATAATCATTTATTCACAAGAAATGTGGTTACATAGTGGTGGTAGGGTATCCCGTCACATTCTACCACTCTACCATAACAATGGTGCGTAAATATGTCAAAGTTAGAGCTACAAAATCTATTGATAAGTAACAAGAATGTATTAAAATTGATTAGTAATTTAGTTAATTCATCTATACATGTCAAAATATATTTCATAAATAATAATTAAAATGATTGTATAAAATTAAGTAATTGTACGAGATTACAAAGGAAAGCGATTTTTTTAAGGATAGTATTGTTTTGCCATGTCAGTATGATTATGCAATTTCAACATTAATTAATTACATAATTTTCTTTATGTGTCATAAAATCCTTTAAAGTATAGAAACATTTTTCTGCAAGCCACACTGTCATTTTAAGGTTTTTCTTAAATAGAGTAATATGAGTAAGGTCTTAAAATAACAGGTAAATCTGCATTTACTCCCATTTAAGGCGTAAAAAATGAAATATTTGGTTCATATGAATATTAAAACCATAAAAGATTTGGGTGTAGGTACACAACAAACTTATGAAATAAAAACTTAATCCTAATGCTTTGACCCTGAATTCATTTTGCAACTATAAACGGATGTTTAAGCACATTTCTTAAGGACTTTATTTTAGAAGGAACGGTGTCACTCCACCCATCTTCGAAAGGTCCGGGACCCACGTAGCAAATTATGGAAAATCCAGTTTCATATTTTGCAACTTGCATCCATAAAGCAGATAAGCCTATTTGTTTACATTAACGTTAGAAACTCACTAAGTTTGCATAGTATGTCAAGTTTGTTTGCATACAGTCCGGTAGCGGGTCCTCCAAGTTACAAAATTCCGATGTATAGTAAGTAATTCCTTTAAAAAAAGCCAGCTCTTTTAACACTTCTTCCATGTTGAAATCGTGATCTGCTCCCCATAATCTACAAAGAAAAAAAATACAACCTGAGAATTTAAAACAAGTCTAAAGAAGTTTAGAAAAAAGCTATAAAATATATTCATAAATATGATTATGAATATATTTCCTACCACTAATTCCTAAGCCTTAAAAATGTTTTTTTTTTCATCTTCACCAACAGCTAAGTATAGTTGTTTTGTTTGAGTTAAATGGTATTTTTGCTTCTTCAGTTATCAGGACATAATCGTCATTATCAGCTTAGTACGACCATTATAATTTAAGTGGTGAAGTTTTTTCTAAACGAATTTTTTGGCGGGTTGTGTCAAGTGTCAATAATATTTTTAACCGACTTTAAAAAAAGGAGGAGGTTCTCTATTTGACGGTAAGTTTTTTTTGTGTGTTTGTTACGCGATTACTCCGCCATTTTTGGACCGATTTTCAAAATTGTTCAAAACTCATATCTAATGAGGGATCCTCGAGGAATTGAGGGAACTCCTCAAAAAATATAGGTACACATGCACCGATTTTAACATTTTTAATAACAAATCAAGCATTTTCATTTAGCAAGTATCATGTGGTGGCGAAAAACTGATGAAAAAGACAGGCGACGGAACTCTTCAACGCATAACAGCAAATTACTCGCGATTGCTACAGTCACATGTCCGTGCAGAGTTTTTGTATTTCCATAACATAACATTACGCCTGTCTATTTTAAAAGAGGCCCGGCAGAGATGTACTGATTAATGTTTAGGAAGAACTTCTTTTGCAATTGTTAACCGATTTCAATGGATTTAGTTTTGAAAGACTTTCTTTACATATGAAGAAACTAAAAATTGCAAAATAAAAACTTTTTAACAAAAAAAAACAACCGACTTCTTAAAAAAAACACTAACAGTTGAAAAAGAACTCCAGATTCGGAAGTCGGTGGCCAATAATGAACGAAACAAAACCACCAAAGCCACAGACTGGAGAAACTGCAGTTATTTTTCACCTGTTAGTGTTATTTTAAGAAGTTGGTTATTTTTTTTTTTGTAAAAAGGTTTTTATCCTTTAGAGTGCGTCGTTGTACGTATAAGTCACTCAGAATAATGTGTTTGTTGTTACTTGTATTACGGGACTACGGGTCCCGTCATGTATTCAGGCTACGTAATCGTGCATATTATGGAAAACACTATTATTCAACTTTATAATCAATATAAAAAGGTTTTTATTTAAAAAAATGCAAGATCTACAATTTTTGTAAATGATCTATGTCTATGATAAAACTTGCAGTTTAAAGTAGTTCAGTTTATTTAACTAAACTTATTGAAATTTTCTACTCAGCAAGCTGCTACTTCGATCCTGACTCTGAAATTTTAATTACATTTACAGCTATTGAGGTCCTCGAAACTTTTCCGAGCTTTGAACGAACTTATGGAGAGCGAGATTTACTTATCAGATATTGCTTCTACGCGGTTCGAATTGTCATTTTCGCAAACAACCACTGCCGGGAATTCTGTATTCCAATCCTTGTAGGTCGTCTCCACGACGAACGAGATGGGATTATTTTGGAAAGCGTCGTACTGCGCTGCGATTAACAGAGATGAGCCATACCAGGATAGAGCTACAACTATCAGCCAAAATATCCTGCAAAACAAATGGTAGTTATTTAATACTTTAAGCTCTTTTCAGACTACGCTATAATATAATAGCATATAGCATATCGTTCATAGCACAACAATAACGCGCACCTTTCATTGTTAAGGACACGTACACACTTGGCAGAACCTACTATATATTATTGGCTTACTATACGCTATTACATTCAGCGTGTGCTTAGTTCATTCTGTGCTATATGTGGTATAACCTCCTATTGAGCTTGCCATATACTATAAATGCTTGCGATTATATCGCGTTATGTGAACGCTGTGATACTTAAAGCATTATGTACAAATTTGCTATAGGTTCTAATAATATCACAATAGTAGGTACAGTGTAATTTGAAAAGAGCTTGACGATTTTTCAAAATAAATAGAAATAAGTGGTTCTCGTTTTATGACAGTTCATTTATATAGAGCCAAGACATACTTAATAAATTTATTAAAGTATTACAATTACCTTTCTACCCAATGTCTTTGAGTGTCAGCAACGAATTTAAACCCATGGATCGACGTCGTCTGAGGCAAACTTTTTATCCCATTCCACCAAATCTCCAAATACCGCTTCCACGATTCTTTTGATGACATATTTATCAGAAGGAATACCTATAGGTACTGTGGATACCAAATGACTGAACCATTTTGATTTTGATTTTTTATTTTTATATATCAGTTTACGTGCGTAACAATAACGTACCTACATGATTCAAAATTAATAATTAATGCAGATGTGAAATTACAACAGTTGCCTAAATCTAATTTAGATTTTAATCAGAATGAGAACGGCACAGGTGTTCAAATGGTAGACCCATTATTCTAATAACAATTTGTACGGCGATATATCTAATGCTGCCTACTAGGTACTACACAAAACTTTTGTATGCTTCTACCCACAACACACTAATTACTACTGGCTGTGGAGGTATTTATTAGGTAATTAGTGCATGTTTATCAAGTCTTGATAGATCTAACTGATTTAACTACGTGCTTAAAATTATGCTATAGGATATTTTCGCTCGCTCTACTTTCCCATGACAACTAAGTGGATATCTGTCCCGGTCTGGTACTGGGCATAATCTCGTTCCAGTATATAGGTCGGTATCTCCTGATGGGCTCGTAGTGAGCTGTTCTCTGAGGCTCTGTTATGGACACTTTAGTACTTCTCTTGCCACGTTGTCGTCGCGAACGAACCTCCCGTATCAACTTCACGGTGAAGAAGTAAACGAATTCTAACACGGAAACAAAGCTGAAACCGGTGATGAAGCCACAGGTGGAACCGATATTACCTGACGAAGGGAAAATTAAAAATTAATAGGATTACTCGGCCTCATTATTTTATGTTTCTATTGTCTTTTACATACCAAAACATAATACTACTTATTTAAGTTGTAAAACAGGCAGTATTGATGTAGAAGGCATAAACGGATTTCCCCAATCCCCGTGTGAAGAGGAACATGAACAAAAACTAGTATATACGTATAATAAACATACCCAACACTTACTAATTAAATCGAACCACTTCATAATAACATTCTGCCCGTAGCAGTCTGCCACATTACTCGCGTACTTCACGTGAATCTGTGAAGTTCCGGTGAAATTCACGCCTTGCCTGCAACAAACGCCATTGTTCTTGTTCAGAACAAATGTATTCAATGTATCCAACAAACTCACTTCGCAAAGCGAAGTGTTACCTATATTCCTCCATTTGTTCTCTGAAGTTATTCCATTTGCAGATGGTTCTAGCAAAATATAGGTTACTCCCACGTCAGATAGTTTGAATTCTCTTTGTTCATGATTTACCGTAGGTACTTTTACAACCGTATTTCACTAGGTTCTGCCCGTGACTTCGTCCGTGTGGAAGCCAAAAATTAGCACTTTGAATCATCCACAAGTTCACGAATTTCACGTAGGCAACTCTACCTATATAACCTGCACCACATCGCATCATTTCTGTCACGTTCAATCACCGTCCTTTTTTACAGCTGTATATATGGTAGCAGACGTGTGTTCTCGATTTAGTTTATTTGCGCACTTTAAAACCAACTCCATACTGTCAAGAGCGCGATTTAGTTCTAACAGCATCCTAAGTACGTTGATAGAGAAGTTCGATGCACCATCGTTGTCGCACACTGGAGGTGTTGGTCAGAAGACCCTGCACCTAATAATTAGTATTTTTCTTTTTGTTTTTGTGTTTTGTTTTTTAATAACAGTAGCTTTTAAGAACATTGTTACTAACAATTGGGCCTAGTTGCCATAAATAAACAAATATTTTATTTATTTAAAAATATTTTATTGATTTCCATTATGTTTCCATTACATGCTTTTCATTCCAATACTGTTGTTTATGTGAATTTATACCTAAAAATTTACTAATAAATAAATAAATCAACTGAAGCTTATTTTCAAACTATTTAACCCTAAAAACTATAAAACCTATTCTTTTCAAATATTGTAGCTGTAATATTGCTTTTTTATAAAACAACTAAAGACTAATATTGAGTTCACGAAATTACTTATAGCTATTTTATCAGCGCACGTCAATATCATAGTAACCAATTAGCTAATCCTTCTTCCACTTGATTCACACACAAAAATGGTGATACAAGTAAAATAATTTTTCATTCACCACTAAACAAATTATTCTATGCATGCGTTCGCCGCCAGTTACCTACCAGCTTTTAACGTGTAGGTACCCATTACGGCGCTCAGCTCAGCCTAGATGCCAAAGAACAAAATGAAAACCTCTTTTAATTGCTTGATTTATAACTGTTTAACTGTTGAAGTTAGCTGCAAGATATATGGCAAGTTGCATGTGATCCTCACCTATTAAACCTACTTGTTAGTTTCATGGCAACCCTTACAAACCGGCACATGAACGACACCCTTATCTGTCGTTACCCAAACGACGATATCAACAAAAAAATTCTGTCAAAACGTGAAGTTTACTTTACTTATTCTTCAATTATACCAGATATTTACTAAAATTCGTACTTACTAGAATTTTTAAAATAAACAATATTATAAGTATGACAGACTCAAATTTTACAACGGTTGACTTTGAAGTTTTTGGTAAAGTTCAAGGTGTCTTCTTCAGGAAATATACTCAAAAGAAAGCCTTTGATCTAGGGCTCAAAGGATGGGTGATGAATACCGCTCAAGGTACTGTGATAGGACAGTTGCAAGGTGATATGGTGGCTATCGGCAAAATGAAGTATTGGCTGGAAAAGGAAGGAAGCCCCAAATCGCGGATCGAAAAGGCTTCTTTCCGAAATGAGAGTCCTAATACTATCAGCACTTTTAAAACCTTTGAGATACGAAAATAAAATAATGTTTTTTTTTTCCTAGCTGCACCTTGCTTTCTGAGTACCTAATACCTATCAGATTTAAATAAATGATTTTTCCATGAGTTGTGTCTATTATTTCTGGTGACTAAGATACCAAGGTTGATTTAATTTCTCTAAGGGCTTTTAGTCAATCCTTTTATATTATTTTCACTGGAAGATAAATAAAAAATAGGGTCGAGAGCGTCAAAATATTCATACTGTTGCAGACTCTTTGATTGTCTTAAACTTTTTGTTAGTTTTTTATATTTTTTGATTGGAATGTCATCTATTTTGTTTTAGACACAACAATTGTCACTTCTTCTTGGTAATACTTTTAATTTGGTTCGTTTCGTATGTAAATATTTTCCATTTACCCATTATATTGTCTTTCCTTACTGAGCTTTAGTCTTTCATTGCACAAAACCACCATAAAAACATACAGTCCACTTTCATCGCCTACATTTTTGGTCCTTCGACGGTAAAATTAATTTTAAGTAAGTACGTAGGTATTTTTCATTATTTGTTGCCATTATCATTGTATTTTCACAAAATGAACACACGTAGCAAAGCTAAAGCCTCAGCTATGTCGTCTTGTAGTATCGCGCCTCATACTTCAACACCTCCATCATCCTTATTGCTCAATAAAGAGCCTGTAGTTTCATCTTCCAAAGTCGTAATCGGTAATGACGACGGCGCAAGTAGTATGTGCTCCGCGCAAACGAATTCCAGCGCTTCTACAACGGTAAGAGCACGCAGAGCCGCTGCAGAAGCCGCTTATAAACGCCGTCAATATGACAATATGAAGCAGCAGGCTGCGCTTCAACAACAGCTTGCACAGCAGCTTGCGGAAGTTCAGGAATCTGAATACCACGCAGAACTCGAGCAGATTGAGGCTGAAGCAAAGGAAGGTACTAGAAGTAGTAAACGAAGTGCTACAAGCCAGAAGAGGACTGAATTGTGGGTAAAAAATATTTCATCTATTCACGAAAACCAAAACGAAGTCAATACAAACGAGGTCACACAGCCTACTCATTCAATATTGATGGGTACTCAGGCTACTGCTCCATCATTGGAAGCAAACCTCAACTATCAGGCAGGTTTCGTTCCTCAAGTGCCCGGGTTGACCGCCACGGTCCCGCAACCCTCTTGTATGGGCCTTGACGGACTACGCCACAATGTGCCTTTAGTCAACTACTGTCAGGCAAGTTTCATTCCTCAAGCGCCCGGGTTGACCGCCACGGTCCCACAACCCTCTTGTATGGGCCTCGAGGGACAACGCAACAGTGTACCTGTAGTCAACAGTGAGTTTTCTCCCTTGCTTCTACAAGCAATTGCAGACACGGCTGCTGCTGCCAAGTCTTTGGCTGCTGCGCAAGATAAGCCACAAAAACCAAAGATAGAGCTCTTTGCATTTAGTGGAAATGCGTCACAATGGCTTCCATTTAAGAAATTATTTAACACTACTAAACCCTCTTTCTCCCATGCAGAGAACATTGCGCGTTTACAGAGCGCACTCCGCGGCCCCGCACGCGATGCTGTCGCGTCGTTGCTTATCTCTGCTGAGGATCCCGACGAAATAATGCACGCCCTAGAGCGTAGCTTTGCGTGCCCTGAAATGATCGTCTTCGGGGAGGTACAGGTACTGAAACAGTTACCACGTTTAAGTGCTGATCTTAAAGAGCTTGGTGTAATTTCCAATAAAGTACGCAATAGTTTAGCTACAATGAAATTTCTCAATCATCGGGAATATCTGCATTCGCCTGAGATTTTCCATGTTATTTTAGGTAAATTAAACCCGTTGTTAAAAATGAGATGGTCTGACTACGCATCAGATTTATCAAACCCTTCCTTGTCAAAACTGGAAGTTTTATCTGATTTTCTAACCAGGGAACACGAGCGATACACAAAATTTGCCTTTTCGCCTGAATTATGCGTACCACTCGCACACCTTAAACGTGAAAACATTCATTCCATGTCGCATAATAATAATACAAGTAAATCTACTGAAAAAATAGAATGCGTTTATTGTAAAAAAAACCACAACGTCAAAAATTGTAACGAAATAAAAGCTTTATCCGTCGACGACAGATGGCGTTGGTTACGCGAAAATAAGGTTTGCTATAAATGTTTTAAGCGTAATTCGCATAAATGGAAATTTTGTAAGGTTAATCCTTGTGGAGTTGACGGTTGTTCTTATCGCCACCATCCTCTTTTACATGGTAGGCAGGAAATGACATCGCATGCACATGATACCCGGTCGTTCAACAACACTATGTGTGCAGTTGCGCCTCAAAATGTCGAGTCCTCAACACTATCGTCTTCAGCCACCCAGCAGACACAAGAAGAAACTGTAACAATTTCCAACACAGGTATCCACCGGGACTTCATTACGCCGTCTTCAGAAACCACTACTTTTTTGAAAGTAGTACCAGTTATTTTATCGGGTCCAGCTGGCGAATTCGAAACGTTCGCTCTCCTTGACGATGGAAGCACAGCGACATTAATCGACGCAGATGTAGCTGCACGTATAGGATTGTCAGGCCCTCAAGAAGTTATAGCTGTCAACGGTATCGGTGGCTTTCACAAAAAGTCAAACATTTCATATGTTAATTTTTACATACAAGGTAAATTTGAATGTAAGAAATATTTGATTAATCAAGCTAGGGCTATGCCATCTCTTAGTTTAAGCACTCAGACAGTGTCCTACCAAACAGTTAGTTCATACAACCACTTAATGGATTTAGCCGATTTTCTAGTTCTTAAAAACGCAACACCGACTGTGCTTATCGGCGCCGAGCACTGGCATCTCTCGATTACTCACGAAGCGCGCACTGGGCGCCGTAACGAGCCTGTAGCATGTCGCACTTTGTTAGGCTGGACATTGTATGGAGTGGCTTCCAGCAAAACTAAATTAGTTCAGTTTATCAACCACTGTAATTTTAACCCCACCAAACTTCAGGATCAAGAACTAGAACATCTTATAAAAGAACAGTACCAGCTTGACGCACTTGGCATATCCAAGCGTGATACTCTTCATAGCAAACAGGATTTGCGTGCTTTAGAAATTTTAGACAGTACCACGACACGTTTGCCAAGTGGTAGGTACCAAGTAGGACTCCCATGGCGTGACGACATTCTATGTGTTCCCGATAGCTATCCACAAGCCATGTCGCGTTTTTTGAGTCTAGAGAGGCGCATGCTTCGAGAGCCTGAATTTGCAAGTGCATATAAAAGTTTCATTAATAACATGCTTAATAAGGAATATGCGGAGGAGTGTGATCCTGATACTTACTATAGTAATTCCCCTTGTTCAGACAACTCCATTAAACTCAATACAAATAGTATTAAACCAAAAATAAGGTTGTATTTGCCTCATTTCGGAATATACCACCCACAAAAGCGCAAACTTCGGGTCGTTCACGACGCAGCCGCTATGAATCAAGGGGTGTCTCTGAACTCTTTGCTTCTCCAAGGACCTGATCTTTTAGAGAACCTATTAGGCATTCTTTTCAGATTCAGGGAGGGCTGCATAGCGCTAGTAGCTGACATCAAAGAAATGTTTCCTCAGATACGGATTAGAGAGCAGGATAGGGATGCACTACGTTTTCTTTGGCGCGATAATCAATTAAAAGATACAACGCGTATAAAAGAGTACAGAATGACTGCTGTCATCTTTGGAGCATCGTCTAGCCCGTTTACTGCCCTATACATTAAAAACAAAAATGCCAATATCCATCAAGATTTGTATCCAGAAGCAGCCTACGCTAGCATACATAGCTGTTATATGGATGATTTTTTAGATAGCCTAGACGATGTCACCAAGGCTGCACGGCTGTCCTCCGAAATAGTAACTATTCACCAAAATGCTTGTTTCGAAATGCGTGATTGGATTTCTAACAATCCAGAAGCGTTGCGTCTTATACCGAAAGAATTGCATGCCGCACAGCCAACTGAGGTAGAAATTGGTAACAACTCCATCATTGTTAATAAAGTCTTAGGTGTTTCATGGAACCCATTAACGGATGCTATAGGTTTTAGAACCAGTTTAGAAGGGTGTACGTTACAAGGCTTTCTATGTAAGCGAAAGGTATTGTCCCACCTTATGAAAGTATATGATCCGTTGGGGTTACTCGGGCCAATAGTTGTTAAAGGTCGCATCCTGCTTCAGGAGGTCTGGAGATCAAATATTGACTGGGATACACCATTTTCGCCAGCACAGGTTTTGAGATGGAGTGAATGGTTTAAGGAGCTCAAAGGAAATATCAAACCTTAAAATTCCACGTTGGTACGCCTACATGAATGGCGAACCATTATTCAGGGAACTTCATATATTTGCTGATGCGAGCGAGCTTGCATATGCCTGTGTTGCTTTTTGGCGTTTCGTTTATGCCGACGGCACTGTCAAGCTCGCCCTCATTGCTAGTAAAGCGAGAGTGGCGCCATTAAAGCCAACGTCAATTCCGCGTCTGGAATTACAAGCTGCTTTAATTGCTTCACGCCTTGCGATCACTATAAAGGATTTCCACAAAAAGAAACCAATCCGCACATTATTATGGTCGGATTCAAAAACGGTATTGGGTTGGCTCAGGAGTGACGCGCGTACATTTAAGCCCTTTGTGGCCCATCGAATCGGAGAAATTTTGGAAAATTCATGTGTACAAGATTGGCGATGGGTCCCAAGCGACTTGAATGTCGCAGATGACGCCACACGTATAAAACAACTTCATTTAAATTCTGGTCACCGTTGGTTCATGGGTCCTCCGTTTCTTTTAAAGGATCCAGAAGATTGGCCTGTTGAACCAGATGGCCAGCCTATTGTTCAAGAAGAGCGCAAACGAATTCCCGAACTTGTGGTTGCTCATCTGGTTGTAGTGGTAGATTTCAGCCGTTTTAGTAACTGGCTTCGTTTACTTCGTGCTACTGCTCGCGTGTTACAAGTTGCGGCCAAATTTCGTTCGCTTTTGGACCGTACTAGACTCTCAAACCCTAACACCGATGTTAGAGGTCGCTGTTGTGCGAATACACCCGCGTCCACTACTCTATTGCCTATATCAGCAGAGTTAATGGAAGCCGCAGAAAGGCACATTTTACAACGCCTACAGTCAGAAATGTTTGCACAAGAAATTCGGTCCATTGATCGAAACGATCCGTTACCTAAGTCTAGTCCCTTATCAAAACTTTCACCTATGATAGAAGAAGATGGTTTGTTACGGTTACACGGAAGAATTATAGAAGTCTTAGACGTCAACACTGATGTAAAACGCCCCATTTTATTAGATGGCCGCCACCATGTCGTTCGTTTGTTGGTACATTTTTTCCACTGCAGGACAGGTCATGCCAACAATGAAACTGTACTTAATGAGTTGAGACAGAAGTACTGGATACTTCGCATGCGTAGTACTATCCGAAAGATAGCTCATCAATGTTTGTTTTGTAAACTGAAGAAATCAAAACCAATGAATCCCAAGACAGGCGATCTCCCGGCACAGCGGCTTGCGCACCATCGTCGTCCATTTACTTTTACTGGTGTCGATTATTTTGGCCCGATAAGCACCACCGTTGGTCGAAGGAAAGAAAAACGTTACGTTGCCCTGTTTACCTGCATGACCTCTAGAGCTATTCATTTAGAACTGGTGCATTCTCTATCATCAGATTCTGCCATAATGAGTCTGCGTCGCTTTATTGCAAGAAGAGGTACTCCTGACACGATTTATTCCGACAACGGAACTTGTTTTGTTGGTGCCAACCGAATACTTCGCGACTTTTACCATCCTGACGTCGAGAACTTCGCTGCAAATAAGGGTATCAAATGGAGTTTCATCCCCGCTGCTGCACCTTTTTTTGGTGGATGTTGGGAAAGACTGGTCCGCAGTGTAAAAGTAGCGTTAAATGCTACCTTACGTGAAAAAGCACCAAAGGAGGAAGTACTTAGTACACTTTTACATGAAACCGAAGCGATAGTCAACTCTCGACCCCTTAGTCACGTATCAGTATGCCACGAGGACCAAGAGACGTTAACACCGTTTCATTTTCTACTGGGCTCATCCTCAAACCAAATTCTTCCTACAACTCTTGACGACCGGGACTTATTAAGAAGAGTAGATTGGCGGAATGCTCTAAGATTAGCTGACCACTTTTGGCACCGCTGGGTGAGAGAGATTTTGCCCACAATGCAACCGCGACAGATTGGAGACAACAGAGAGCAGGCTTTGAAAATAGGAGACGTAGTACTCATTGTAGACGAAAACTTGCCTAGAGGAACATGGCCTCGAGGTCGTATCACTGCGACCTTCCCTGGCAAAGACGGAGTAATAAGAGTAGTGGACGTAGTCACTTCAGGTGGCTTATTTCGTAGGCCAATCAAAAAGCTTGTTAAACTATCCTCCTAAACACCTAATTTGTGCACTTTCGTGCACAAGGGGGTGGAATGTTGCAGACTCTTTGATTGTCTTAAACTTTTTGTTAGTTTTTTATATTTTTTGATTGGAATGTCATCTATTTTGTTTTAGACACAACAATTGTCACTTCTTCTTGGTAATACTTTTAATTTGGTTCGTTTCGTATGTAAATATTTTCCATTTACCCATTATATTGTCTTTCCTTACTGAGCTTTAGTCTTTCATTGCACAAAACCACCATAAAAACATACAGTCCACTTTCATCGCCTACACATACTTTGGGTCGTCAGTCAAAAAGGTCAAGAACCGTTAGTTTAATATAGGTACTTATGCAATTATGAGTCTTAGTTATCTTGCAATAAATCATGATCTGTGACATGATAGAAAACATGCGAGAAATGTTTAAGAATTCAACACTTACAGCCAAGCACCTCGTTCGCTATCGGGCAGGGTATTGAGATACTCCGGGTATAACAGCACATTGTTAAAGTCATAGTTGTATGCTGTCTTGGAACATGTTGGGTTACACATTGGACAGTCAATACCTCCGTTAACTGCGTCCAGCTCTAACTCTTCTGGAACATGATCTTCGTTTGGACGTACTGCTATGGATTGTGCTGAAATTCCATGTAAAATTTTACTGTTCTAAGAGATAAGTAAAATAGCCTGCTAAATTGCTGAGCCCCCAAGTGCTAGAGCTGTTATAAAGAGATATGTAATGTTATACATATTGCTTTTCTGCACTTACGGCTCGCATAATTATTCAAGAATCAAGGAAAACTTACAATAATATTTCCTAAGACAAGGTACATCTTTCATGTTACACGTTCTAGCGGTTTTCACCTTTGGCATATTGAACGGTGTACAGTTACAATTCTCCAACAGAAAATACATTCTACATTTCAGCATGCAGTCGCTGTACGTGTAAAATGTGAGATACGACGACTCGTCGTAGAATCTACATTTCCTCAACTTTATCGGCACATGCTCGATGTCCCGAGACGCTTCTGTGAAACTAGCTGTTACCATCACCGTCATCTGTAACGTTACAATACACATGAATGAGTTTTAAAGAATACACCTTTAAAGCGTTGCTCACTCGTGCGAATAACTCCATCGTACTGGAAAGTCATTTTTACAATTCATTGAGCTCACGACTATCTAATATATTTCATGACGTGAGCTTAGTCTATGAAAGATTTATTTGTGCTTACTTCTACACGAGGACTAATGATTTGCATAGCGAAGCTTCCACTTGGCGAATCAGGAAAGTCATATGCGTCAGAGAACTGTAGCTGCAATAATGTTACATTTGTCAATATAGCTTAGGTATTTCCGCTCAAAAACATTACTATATAAACAATACAATACCTGAGCCCCCTGTAAAGGTATGTTGTAGAAAAAGTCATCACTTTCATTGAGTCGTAATAAAACTCTGAGTCCCTGATCAAAGTCATAGAATGACTTGTTGCCATACCTGTACATATCAATGCTTCTCGAGCTACTTTTTACACTGCAAAAAACAAAACTTATATAAATAACAATGAGCAAAAGTAAAGAGACAACGACTATAGAATGAGGTATTTAAATATGAATTACCTTCGGAAGAAAGTATCGTAGATTCGCAAATAGTTAAAAGTGCAGCAGTAGCCGTTCATAGTCAGACGGAAATCAAACAAATCCAGGCAATTCCTCACCTCTGTGTTCCAAACGCAGCGAACCAATAGATCTTCACACCGAGGTGTTAACTGCAGACAGTATGTACACGTTAATTAATGTAAAAGCAAAGAGATACATTTTATGCGGTACCTAATTCGTTATTTATTTAGAGTTAATTTGGTTAGTTTATGGGTCAATATCAGCAAGGTGCATTTTTTTTAAATTTTGGTGGCGAAATTTTTTCTTCAGTTTTCGAGAAAAAATAGGACCTGGTATAAAAGAAGGAAGTCTAAGCTAAAAGGATCTGTAAGAGGTCTCAGGATATGTCGACAACTTTTTGAGATATTTTAGTTCAAAGTGTAGTGTGCCCACCAAAATTGAAAATCGCCCACCAAAATTGAAAGTGCCCACCAAAATTGAAAATCAGTGGCACCAAAATTGGATTTCTCTGCAAACCTGAATCTCACTAAAAGCTCATTAATTTTTCTCACGAATTATCACTATATTTCATTGGTTAATAAAACTCTCTAGTGTTATAAAATATTTATTATAATTTATCTGACAACAACAATAAAAAACATTAATCATACTATCGTAAACAAAATTACTTGCCAAACAACTACTGATGAAAGATGTCAAAACAAAACTGAGAAATAAAACCCTAAAATTAAACAATATTGAAAAAATAATAGCAAAATTCTATTTAAAATAAAATAAGCGCTAATCACTAGATGAGATCTATGGTGTCATTAAACAGTCTGTAAATTCTCAATTTATATAAAATATTCAGTATCATTTATCTGACAACAACAATAGAAAACATTAATCATACTATCGTAAGCAAAATTACTTGCCAAACAACTACTGATGAAAGATTTAAAACCCTACCCAAACAAAACTAAGAAATAAAACCCTACACATGATTGACAAAAACAATAGCAAACAAAATACAATATAAAATTAGTGCATATCAGCAGATAATATCTATATGGTTCCTATAAACAGTTTTTAAATCTTGAAAAGGGATTCCGAGTAATTCAAATAAAAACCTTCTCTCATCTAACCAAAAAAATACAATATGCACAGTAACATACATAGGTTAACTAATGTAGTTATTGCCCGGTTAAGGGATTGATAGTCGTTTCTTCTCATTATTATGTTTATTAATAACGAAATCAAGTAAAATAGTTGTTTGTCAGAGTAACTGTAACTTTACCATATTTTTATAGGAAAATCAGTCATTTGTTTATATATCTTTAGAAATAAAATAATAAAAAATCAACAAAAGCAAAACCTCTAAAATCACAGTAATTGCCTAGCAGACATAGTAATTGTCATACATAATGAACAGTTATTGTCCATCTAGCAGTTATCATTAATTAACGTCATATTCTATTAATAATACTTAAAAGTTGAGATCTCTTCGAGCCTTTTGAACATTTAAATATAATTCTTCGCAATCAGAATTCGTATCATCGTCAGAATCATTAATTTTATAACAAAAATGTCATAAAAATAGCAACATATCAGCATCATCAGGGATGTTAGTTTTATGGTGTTCTGGAATACATCGTAAATGGAACGACTGATGACAGCTACTGCATTCGATTTTGTTTTTTATAATAATGTGTTTGCACATTGCACATATATCACTGGACTTCACCAGGACTTCCTTTAAAACAGTGATTCTTTTCGACTCTGGGAATACACTGCCACTATCATGGACATCATTAACAATATCATCGTCAGATTCTCTTCTTATTGTTTGAGTTTTTAATTTATCTTTGTTTTGTAATTTATTACATTCTTTTTTACTTTTCTCATTCTTCTTCACTTCTCTCTCCAAGTTTTTCTGTTCCTTTCGTTATATTCTTGCTGATATATTTTCTTCCTTCTTTGTATAGCTCGACGCTCGCGTTCTGACTTTTTTTGCTGTTAAGCCAGTTTACCTTCTCGCTTTTTTTGATGATATCGCTCCCTTTCTTTTTTTCGTAGAGCTACAGCCTTTTCGGGATCGCTCTTTATTTTCGCTTTTCTTCTTCTTTCTGCCATTCTTTTTTTAAGCTTCCTCTCTTCGCTGGTCTGTTTTGGCATTCTAAAAAGCAACAAAATAAAAATATATTACTTAACTTAGAAACTTGAATGTAATTTTAAGTATATAAGTCTTCCTTACTGCCAAGTACATAACATTTATTTGTTTACTAATCGAACTGCCTTGCAACGTAAAAACTTGCTGTATAGGTATAAACAAAACATATTACAGTACATACTTAAATTTTGGTGGCTGGTTTTTAATTTTGGTGGCGTACAATTGCCACCAAAGCCACCAAAATTGAGCCACCAAAATTGAGACCAGGTATAAAAAAAATCTTTAAAAATAGGTGTTTCAAATTACAATCAAATTAACATCACTGATTTGTGTGTAACCCAAGTCACTACCTGCAACGTGTTTCTCAACAATAAAACACTTTAAAGTCAAGAGTAAATCGGTCCACCAAAATTGAACAAAACTTGTCCCCACTGGCACCCAAAATGATACTTACGTTTTTGGCGGGAAATCACAGCACAAATCACACACCTGTTTCGCGCAACTGCCGGCGCACGACTGAGAGATGCGAAGTAGTATAAAGCGATTGATCGCACACGCACGAAAGTTCATGTTATAGTGAGTTGAAAAAATGCCTCCTAAATTTTGATTTTTGCTGGGACAAACTTTAATCGAGTATCCTGTCCTTTTAAATTGTATTTTCTAATATGGTTTTATTGTTTTTAGATAATGTGTCTAATGCACATACTAACGAACTTGTTTATTTTTTATGAAACCTTAAGTTTTTACGTTGGTGAATGCAATTATCCCAAAAAATGGAACTGGGACAGGCCACCAAACTTGAATTTTAACGCAATTTTTTTTTAAATATTTTTTTATATAGACGTACAAAAAAGAAATATGTTGCCCTAATTGACCTAAGTTACGTAGTTTACTATAAAAAAAAATTAGAAACCTCCAATCATTTTACACCTCGATTCTCAACGTGGACACGTAAAATCTGCCCATTTGATATTCACCCTTATAATTTTGTTGGATGGCCTACAAATTCAAGCGTGTAGTTGTAGCTGCGGAATTGCGAGAAAAACTACAGACTCTGGTGAATTGACTTGGTCCAGTCGGATTCCCCGAATGGTAGGACAGAGTTGTACTTTTAGTGTAGGATACCTCTACCTACTGCACCCACCCTTCCTACTTTTCGCCAGTACCTTTAATTTCGAATTGATGATCTACAAAAGTCGATCGTAGTCTTTTTTATAATAAGATGACATACATTTCGCATCAGCTCATGAACATCATATTCGCCTAAAGCCTTGTGCAATTTCATTGGCGACACATTGTTAAAGTTCACTGCACCTAGCCCATACAACTGTCCGAGCCCGAAGAGAAGGGACATCATGTCCTTCTCAGTGTAATTTTTGTTTCGCTCCGCTTTGAGTCTGCAACATTACAAAAACGTATTTTAATATAATAATAATATAATAATATAAAACGTTTATTTTCTCTACACAAGTTATATACTTACAGCAGATATTTTATGTGCCGGATGCAGAGCTAACTTTGTGAGAGACTGGTGCCTGAAGTAGGTTTATATAAAAAACCTGTATTACAGGTCACCAGGGCCCTCCCGCTGCTAGATGCCTATGACTAGGACCATCATAACAAAGCAGTATACATAACAAGATAAAAAAGTAAAACAAAGAAAAACACTAATAATAAAAATAAAAATAAAAAAAAAATATAAATAACAAAACCAGACTTTGTGTGGCTGCATGAGTGTGTGTGTGTGTGTGTGTGAGTGTGTACTGTTAGTGCTATGACAATTGTGAGAGTGAAATGTAAGTGATTGCTAGAGTGAGTGGGGTGTGTGTGTGTGAGTATAGTAGTTGGTATGTAGAAGAAGTAAAAGGGATGAAAAGCAGTTAGAGATAGCCTATCTTAGAGGGATCAACAAATTCTCAGTTTCCTCATAGTCAAGAGCTTTCAAGTATGTAGTGACAGAAGTTTTACATTTGTGATTAGTTTGAGGATAAATATCAAGGATATTATTAAGTTTATTGAATAGGAATGGTCCGAGAAAGAAAAAGAAAATACGAGAATGTGCGGAACTGGAAGGATGTGTTTGGCATACTCTACCTTTACGGCGCTTAACCCTATTCAGATTCGGATCGTATTGTAACAAGGAGTGTTGTTTAAGTGTGTGTTCTAATATAATTAGAACACACACTCCATACAGCATAGTGGGCAGCATATTATTTCATCATTCACATACTGGGTGGATGATACGAATGTTTCTTGGATGTCCTATCCAACCTGTATATTGAAATAATGTATCTTGTTGTTACGGAGGTGCTTATACCAAAGTGGTCATTTGTTTTCGTCCGTTGCCGTGCCATGACAATACACGGCACACTTTTCGCAAAAATTGTCATACCTTTTTAATTAAAAGTTAGTTTTTTTTTGGACATGTTCTTAATTAGCTTAGCGATTATTTAGACTTAGACGAATAGAAAAAAAAAACAACATTTATTTTATTTATCTTACATTTGAGCTAGAAATGTGTTCTGTCGAGGCCCTCAGTATCACAAACAGGAAACATTGTTTATACAAAACACTAAATGTTAAGTTACAGTGTTATACATATATCAAAACAACCAATTTTTAATTTACACGGCAACATTCTGTAAGACCTTAGTAAAATGCAGTTCTAACCTTGGATTCTACTTTTATTGAAACTATTCTACTTGTTTTGAAATAAATAATCCAAATGTTACAAAACTCTGTAGGGATCTTCAGATATTTATATATATACAAAACACCGTATCTTTAGATAGCGGCCGACCAAAACTGACATTGTGTTTTGACAAAACACTGTGTCTTTAGATAGCGGGCCACCAAAACTGACGTTGCGCCTTACAAAACACTGTATCTTTAGATAGCGGCCGACCAAAACTGACGTTGTGTTTTGACAAAACACTGTGTCTTTAGATAGCGGCCCACCAAAACTGACGTTGTGTTTTGACAAAACACTGTAAGTGAGAGTACAGTCTTTTGCGAAAACCCTACCTTCTCGTTTTGAGATAGTGTTTATTCTTATAGTGTATCTCAGTAATGGGGTTTTTGACAACATTTTAGTTAAGTATTAGAAAATATTCGACACAGATATTATTTATTTTTTTCACGTCACTAGCCAGTACAGTTTATCCTAGATAATGACGTTACAAGCCCCGTTAACTTTAACGTTAACTTTTGCGCTTAATCTAAGCAGTTTTCCATCAATTTGAAAAAGAAAAAAATATGTGTCGAATATTTTCTTGTAATCTAGATGAGGGACTGAAAACTAAAATTTTGTCATTTAGCCCATTTAAAAAAAAAAACAAAAATTTTAAATGCCAGTCTATGTAAGCAAGTACGAGGCCTTAATTTTTTACTATGACCACAAAAAACACTGTATCTGAAGATACAGTTTAATGTCATGCCACGGCAGCGTAGTGATTATTGCCTACAGGATCTTAAGCCAAACACAAAACAAGATTCTTACAATTTCTTGGCAAGCTCCGCAGCAGCTCGTTTGCTGATTCTATTGTTAGTGCAGATTCCGACGGCAGGGAATATGATTTTGCTTACGGAGACACCCTCGGGTAATTGTGTGGTCACCAGTGGTGCGCTGTAGTACTTATCGAACGTTATCCACACCAAGGATATGGAGCAGATCAGGCCAACCACTAGTGTAATTATCCAAATGACTCTGGAAATAACCTATTAATTTAAGACACTAGTGATCCTTATAGACTATAGTCTGATATTGATACTTTTTAAACGAAAATGCTTGAACTGTACTAAAAATGTAAAAATCGGTACGTGTGTGCCTATATTATTTGAGGAGTCCCCTCAATTCCTCGAGGATCCCATCATCATATTTGAGTTTCTCCTCCATTCTTTGAAGTCGATTAAAAAATAAAGGCAAATAAAAGAAAGGAATCAAACAAATAAAGCATATTAGGAGAATTCAAGATGGATGAATATCGTAATAATTCAAATGCTTGACTAATGAATTCGTTACTTAAAGCAACTACACTATCGAAGGAAACAAGCCAGAAAGCGCGATAAAGGAAACTTCTGTTCTCTACAATTTGTTCAGTCCTGCGATCATAAACTTATGGAGCAGAAGACTTTGTTGGTGTTTCAGCGTAGATCCCATTCTAAAAAATATTCAAAGGTGAGGTGATAAAAAAAAATGTTTTCATTACTCCTTGCACATAAGTAATCTCAAGTAATGTAATACAAGCCTTTCAACTTCAAGATATCAAGTAATTGCGGCAAACACACCTTACCAGCTGAACAAGTTCATGACAAGTTTTTCGCAACTCCGTAACGAGCAATAATGCAAGTGTTAACCCACCTTCCTTTTCCGCAAAGTAACTCTATTGAGCACATACCTTTCAATGAATGGGGTATTTTCGTCTACAAGATGCTTAAGTCCACAAATGGAGGACTCCTTACAATATTCCTTGCTGACGGTCTTCATACTCGTCTTTAGTATTTCAAACTGGGTAGGCTCCGCAGCTCTCCTGTGTAAACGACGTCGATATGCATATACACGTGAATTTACCGAATTTCTATCCATTATACCTACGTCTGATTTAACCAGTAGTTATTTACTTTATCAAACAATTTCAACGAGAACTAGTCAAACCAAGCAATGACTCTAATTTGTTTTTCAAGTTGTGTATGGGGGAAAGTAAATGACAGTTTTTAAATATTCTATTTATTGATAACATCGAGCATTCGAGCTTTGAAGTGAGGTTAATTGCTGTGATTTATCGATTCTTCTCTATATTACTAGTGTCTATTGATTTAAAAATGATAAAAATGATTAATAGCTGTACGTTTATGTCCGTAAAAGACAACAGCACATAAAAGAATTTAAGGAATGTCGATTCAAGGTCGATCAATGAGTAATTCTGATTCTTGTTAACATTTTAACTTTTGCAAGACTGATCGTCCTAGAAATGAAATGGTTTAAATTAAACTGGAAAAAGCATTGACGAAACCTAGTCACATGACTATCGAGCTCCTTGCTATCATATAGATGTAGGCATTCCGATTGAAAATTGACGTAACATAATTGCAAAACCCATTGCCTAACAATTTGACCATCTCCGATTCCGCCCACATTCACTTATAATGCGTCGAATTAAACTTTATGGTATTGCGATAAATGATTATTTAATATGTTTCATGTTTGTTGTTCTAAACGAGATAATTAAGATGGTTTGTAGTAATCCTATATTTTAATTATGTTTTTTTTTTCACATTTTCGGGTTCTATTACTTAGAGATGAGAGAAGCTCCAGAGAAAATAGATAGACATTGATTATTTTTACATCTCGTCTAATCCTAACTTATCCGGAATCTTCACAATTTATTACTTTCTCTGTTACGTTTTAGTTTGGACAATGCGACATGGATCAATGTCTACGTTCAGCACTTTGAAGTCATGCAATCGTTTGTGAACTAAATCTACAGTGGAGCAAAACTTACGTCAAAATAATTGTAACATTACCAACACATGTTATTACATCCACAGAGTCTGGTCAGGTGGTCAGTATTAACATCCTTTCCCCATCGCGTCAGATAGACGCCGCGAGCCGCGTGCCACCGCGGCTGGGCTGCGCCCGCGCAGGCTCCGTTGGTCACGCGCTCTTGCGTAAACTAATCTGCATGAGACAATGAAACTTTTATGCGTAACATTCCTAATCAGATTACACATATTATTAAAATATTTATGTAAATAAAAATAGTTTTTTCACGACAAATTAATTATTTTCGTATCATTAAGCCACCAGTTTTATAAATATCTTAACTACGTATTTGAGACATTCATAATAATATTTGGGTCATTCCAAAGCTATATAAATGTTAAAGTAATCTGTGAAGAACTCAGTGGGCAGCATATTTGTTGCATATTGTTGTTTATATCATAGATATCAGTGGTTTATATCTGATTTTTTTACACTTACTGCTATTTGTTTTTCCTAAAATAAATAAATATATTTTGCCAAGTTTGTGATTTACAACATCAGTCAATAATTAAATGCGTGTGTAACTTTACTTCAAGAGATACAAAATAATTTTGAAATACTCTTAATTGCGATTTCATTGCTTACCTTTAATTTTAAGTCTCGCAACAGAGTAGGTAACATGTTATTGATGTTAGTAAATACGATTGCCACTAAAGTCGCAATACTTTTGCGTTAATCAACATTACATTCACACATATAAAACCAGTCATGCTGAGTACAAACGATCTACAACTTACGTATACACCTAAAAGCCTGTAAATACATTAATTAATTATGCATTAGTTGTAACAATTAGCTTAGTACTACGTACTGAGGTAATCATGTTTGCTTGCGTGTTGTACATGCTAATCTGATCTGACCACATATCATTGAAAAATAAATGTAATGCACACTAGACACGATATTTTCGCGTGAGTCAACAACTCTACTGCATAACATAGCGTAAAAACAAGCTGTTATTATAGAATTGTATCATCACAATAATATGAGCTTAATTGAAGTGTAATAAGTAAACAGCTAGGTCAAACTGTTAGGTCGCAATCAAAACAGCTTAAGTTCGAATTATATCCAATTTAGATTATAATAATACATACAGCTGAGTACAAGTACAGCTGTAGGCAAAAAAAACTGTATAATGAGGTTCTGTGTTGTCTCATAACCACAGATTTTTTTTCAGTCTTTGATTCGTACTTTATCTTTATTATTTTACAACTTAGTAGAGCGCAACAAAATCCTTGAATCACAAAGCTAACTGACGGCAATGAATTAAATTATTTATATAAAATGCTATCGTTTGTTAAGATTTTGCATTCATTTTGATGAGTCATCCATTATTATATTTTATTACTGTTTCAAAATAAGGTTTTGGCAACCCATTTGTGCAAATAAAAAATGAAAACATTATTGTAATTATTGTAACTATTAATAAAATTAAATAGTTGAGAAATATTTTTCAATGATGATAACAAGCTAACCTTCTTTAAAACCACTCACCAAAAAAAAGTTTGTAGTAAGATTATTTTACTCAAACTATAATATTATGTATAGTGTACCAATAAAAATTGGTTGAAAACAAAGTACAATAGAAAGGATTGTAACAGATGACGTCCTTTAGTAAATGGGGAAGAGAAGCAAGTTTATATTTGCATGTACGAAAACTATCAATATATATATATCAACAGTGAATTAAACATGTTTCGAACATTGTTGTCATAATATTATAAGGTTATCTATATGCCTAAAGTTTGGCGCAACATACGCAGTGGAGGTGGGTCGCAGGCGCCGCCGCCGTTGACCACTCTCTTGGCTATTCCTCATTGCAAATGTTGGTCAGCCTCATTCGAAGACACCTGCTTCAATAGATAGTTTAATATTTAGAACTCTGAAGTTTTTTAGTGCTCAATAACATAGTGGAGTGTTAATTGGTATTTGTGACAAATATTTGCTAAAAAGTATTTGGCCAATTGTGTTTTGTTCCCTGAATACAAGGATTCTGAAATTTTTTAGGTGAGGTAAAGTGAAGAATTTTATTTTTTTACTCATGTTACATATCTTATAACTTAGTTTTAATATACTACTCCATCAAGAAACAACTTTAAACTAAGTCTTGAAAAAAATATAATTGGGTTATAAGCGTTGATGTCTTTAGTAAGAAAAAAATATACTTATGCAATCAATAAATTACTTACCCTTATGTACTACCTACCTTAGTTTTTGAAATAGACATACTTGTCAAAAACATGTCATAAAGAAAAGATGTGTATTGACTTGGCTTCCGACATGTATTGTTGAAATGAATAATATTTAATTCTGTAAATAGGTTTCAAAAAAACACTTTTATTTCAAATAAGCCATTTAAAAGACACTTTTGAACGTCAAACTTACAAGTTAAATAAAATAATAGGATTCTAGTTGCCCCTTCCAAAAGGTGGTCTATGTTTACTTTCTGAACCTAACCAAACTATTTTGTTAATCTTTCACGTGCAACTTGTTTTTGAACAGATAGAAACGTTCCATCTTCTAATCTGTTTGGTTCTTTTCTCAAAAGACCATCTCAGACACTGATCTGCATTATCCTGATACGAATCCTGATTTGGTCGATCTGACCAAGATAACTGTCTGGACTTTATAAGCGACTGTGACTCTGTGACTATGAGTTTCTTTTGGTATTTCTCTTTCAGAGTAGTCAGGTAGTGAAATACCGGCCTTATCTGACTGATTAAAAAATGTCGTGTGTAATTGTTTTTAAATACCAATTTACAGAAATAAATGTCAATTAACGTTTTATTGGTGTAAACGTGGAGTTGGAATGACTTTTAATGTAAAATATTCCGACCTTTTAAATCATTAATACAGACTGGTTTCGCAAACTCTTCGTTCACAGTGCACAGTCCAAAGTGCACAGTCTAAAGTGCAAGCGTTTGTTAACATAAAACTGCTGTACCTAGCCGTAGTTGACCTATGTGGCAACTAACTGAAAAAAATCTTGCAGATTATTTGCATTCAAAAATCGCCGAGTCACGTTTAGCAATAACATTTATTTTTTAAAGCAACCAAAACAACATTACGTTGCTTAATGTTCCCATTGCCAACTTGTATGTTTTGTCAGTTTTGTAGCAATATAGTAACGACGGCAAATAAGATCATCCGACTTCCATTCTATTTTACGAGGTTTGTGTTGTTATAGTTTTGTAAAGGTAAAAGGTATGTTCTCGAATATTGACCAATGGGTGCGATTGGATTGTCCGTTGAATCCGCCGATGGTTTGAAAGTATGTTGTGTTTTGATACGTCGACCTTGACGTATTGTCCGAAAGCACGTGTGTGTTGCTAACGGTCGGCGGTAGATTGCTCTTACGATCTAGTAACACTTGTTTATTAGTGTCAAGTGCAATAGTTGCCGCATGTGTTTGGAATCACTGCGTAGACGTATATGTACTTGTCATTAAAATTTAATGATTGATGGATTGACCAAATTGTTCGAAATTGCTAGCGATTAAAAACATGCACTCATCTACGCTTGTCACAACCTTTTCTGTCCCATAACTGTGCCGTGAATGGCCGTGATAGCTGGCTAAGGGCCGATTTTTAAAAAGCTAGGAAAGTTTTATCTGAAGAATAAATATGGCGATTAGACATATTATATCAATGGAAAAGCTGTTATACTCCCATTTTTATTCCTCAGTTAGCAGTTATTCGAGTATTGAAAAATAGGCCCTGAGTATCACAATGCAGATTTTCTAAAAAGAGTTTTATTTTGACCATTTCAAAGTTTCCACAATGTGGGAATTAGGAAGAAGTCAAAACAAAGTCTGTCGTCCCAGTGTTAAAGTTTAATGACTTTTACAAGTTTGTTACACCTTTTAATGAATGGAAGCTTGAGCTACGCAACGCTTTGAATAGCACCGTAAATCATTAATATGATTCATGGTAAGGGAACTTAACGAACTAATGTCAAAAGAATGCGCCTCTTTGTTTAAGTATTTAAAGAAAGAAGCTGAGGCGTTAAACTTCGTTCGGCCTTAGAATCAACTAATGGTGTGTTTGATTCCCTTCAGAATCAGATGTAGGTACCTATGGCATTTTTCGTTTTGTTGCATAGTGCTAGAACGAACGGCGCTGGAAGCCGAGGGTTTGTCGACTTGTTAAATGTCAAATTGTCACCTTACAATGATATGGGGAGATATTTGTGACGTTAGTGTCACATACGAAAAATTTATGAGAAAATGGGTCTTATTCTTCTTCATATTTCTTGTATCGTAATTTTTTTCTACTAACTAATCATCAATCTTAAAAATATATACAGGGTCAATAATTGTGTAAGGTACTTCAGACCAAATCTGTTCTAACAAACAAAAGATCAGCGTCCTTAGTTTTCTTTTGTCAAATTAACCGGTTGAAGGGTGACCTGTCTCGCAAATATAGCTTGTATAGAATGATAAGGAAACCCATAGACCCGTTTCATATTTATTTTAATTATTTTATTAAGACAGGAGCACACACAAAGTGCAAACCTGTGCTGGTTTACACTTTGTATGTGCTCCTGTCTGCCATCTTTAAATAACGTAAACATAAATAGTGCACGTATGAATAGCTTGTAGGAGAGAGTACATGAAAATTTACATAACATAACATCACGCCTTTTATAATAATAATAATAATAAGCTTTATTAGTTCTCACAGTATAAAACCATAAGATTAAATAGTTATCCTTAAAGGGTGGCAAAGGTGTATCTATTATACACCCTTATTTCGCTAGTTTTATTTAATTCCCATGTAATAGGGGGCGAGCGTATTGCCATCAATCGGGCCCAAAACCAGAGACCGGGCTGAAACTGTTTACTGTTTATTATTTTCATTATTTATCATTTTCAGATTACTTTCACAATGAAGGTATTGGTGTTTCTACTAACAACATGCACGTGCTTAGTGAAGTGCCTGCCGCCTCCACACCCCGATGTCCTGGCAGTGCGTAGGGAAGAAGAACACTTGCACCCTTTACAACGGAGTCCGGCGTTACGCAACCCTCACCTACTACAGGTGTTGCCGCTGACTAGCCTGTTACATAAAGGAGAGAATCTGGTGAGAACTCATAGAATGATTTTAAATTGCACCTACCACTGCTTTTATCTGCGTCACCTAAAGGTTGACTCGTAGAAAATGCCTATGGCATTAAGGCCGCATTTGTACAGAGGCCAGCACATCAAGTTACCCCAATGTGTCAATTTTTTTTTATCGTTTTTCAACTTTATGTCAAACAAAATAAGGTTCACATTCAATTGGGAAAATTTGACACATTGGGGTAACTTGATGGGCTGGCGTCTGTACATTAATAATAATAATCATTTATTTCAGGAAAGTTCCCATAAGAATAAAATTCGATTACAAATTACACGAAATATTAAAATACATTTGATTAAAATAGAATAATACTTAGTTATTAAAATAAATTCATTCAAAAATACAATGTCTAGATTTAGAAAATGTCTGTCAATTAAATTATTAAAATTAGATATTCAGTAATGTCAAAAATAAAATAAAAAATGTCTGACAATTAAAATTAAATAAGTATTACATTCATAAAACAATAATCACTTAATAAATGGTGAGGAACTGGCATGTAGATGCAACCACCTCTCCAACACCGGTGAGTCCCACCGCTCGGACAACACGCTCAGGATACTGTTGGTGCTGCGCCGCAAGCGACTTAGTAGCGAGGCGCTCCGCTTTCTAATAATAGCATGGAAATCATCAGTTTGCGCCTGCGCGAACATCACCGAAGCGCTGCAAAACCGCGGCAGCCCCAACAGCACCCTAAACGCATTGTTGTACTGGACGCGCAGGGCGCCGTATGCTCGCTGCGTATACATTAGCGTGCTTGAAGTATTTTAAATAAATAAATACAAACTAGTGATTCTAAACCAAGTGGAAGGAATGTACACACACATTGTCAGTTCTGTACATGATTCTGGATATTTAAATCAGTTTTTTTCGTATTTTTTTCCATCGTTAGTTTTGCTTAATATAATTACTATACTGGGTTAGTATAAGTATATGAAAATCTCTGTGATTAGATAAGAGCGAAAATTATTTCAAGGCTCCTTACATTATTTCGCTTAAAATCTCAATAGCTTGGCCAGAAATCAAAATCGTTTACAGTTACATCAGGAAAACTTGAAAAAACTGACGAGAAAAAATCAGTAATCGGGGGATGCCCAGAATCATGTATATCGACATAACAGTTTCAATCGCGAAGCGCACTAAGCCCTTTAATATTTCTACATTTACGTACTCCTATAAAAATAATGTTTTATTTTTGTTCAAAAAACCTAGATATTTTTGCCAGACGTCACATTAGTTAACAAACCAGTTCCAGGAAATTTCTCATTTTTTTTCAAGGTTTATGCACGAGATGCTCATGATGTGTCACGCAAACAAATATATAAAATCTTAACTCACGCGGGCCTGATTCCAAGGAAAAGGTTTCCGCCACCGGAAGTGAGTCATAAAAACAACCACATCCCTGTTTCCTGGCCTGAAGAATGGAGTGAGAGACAGTTTTATGATTCGTCCTACTTTCCCACTCAAGATCTCTTGCAGTACTTGTAGTTTTACACGATATTTAGAGTTAATACTTTTAAATTGTATTCCAAAAAATCTAGGCTAAGTTTTGTGACTACTTTAAGCGCGATTAAGTCCAAACTTAATCCGCGTTATTGAAGGGATACAAACAACTGACTATTCAATACATGGTCGGTTTTAATTATGAATTTTTACAGGGTGTCTCATTCAAATCGGTCAGTATGGGAAAGTCTGAAACTATAAGACATACGAAGATCTGTTCTGAGGAACCACCGCCTTTTTCAATACAATATTCAACACGTTTAGGTAACGATCTTACAATTAGAATTTGTATCTGCATGTGGTGAATTTGCGTTAAAATTGTCTCTATGGCTACTTTTAGGCCTACAACGGTGTCATAGCTTGTTTTGTACACTTCATCCTTAACGTAACCCACAAGAAATAGTCCAGAGGCGGTATTGAAAAAGGCGGTGGTCACTTCGAGCACCTACTAAAATAAATTAAAGTATGTGGAAACAATGCATATTATTCATTTTAGACATCATGTTTCATACAGACATTTACTGCTTAAGATCTACACAATCGATATCTAAATAGAAATAGTGTAGGTTTTTTTTTTCAAAATAACCGGGTTCGATTCCCGAACGGAGTACAGATGTTTTTTAAAATGTATGAATGCAGTTTTTCTTGTTATTGAAATCGATGACATGGTTCCTCAGAATAGATCTTCGTATGTCTTATAGTTTCAGACTTTTCCATACTGACCGATTAGAATGAGACACCCTGTATAGTAGTTAAAGAGAACGGTTACCCTCCTCAAACGGGGTATTGGTTTAACTTTGTATCCTATCTAATTTAAGTCAACACTAAGATAGAATTAGTTGTGTAAATATACTTAAACATCGTCAGTGTTGTGATTGTATTGAGTACAATTTTGTTTGAAAACCATTATGTTGTGTGCTTGTTGATTTTCTAGTGTGAACCGCCATTGTTGAAAATAAATAAAACAATTACATACACAAGGTTGTTTTATTTCAAATGGACGAAATGACCTTGAATGTTGAGTATTCGTTGTTGCGCTGTATACTCATGACATTTCATAATTATATATAATTAATTATTAATAATTCACAGCATTTGCACAACATGAACCGCTACTGTTGCTTTTTAATGATCATATTATGTTCATCAGTCATGACGATAACATTAAAGGACCTGTGCAAATAAACATTATTATAGCTTTCAATATGGCAAAAACAAAAACTACAATATGTAAGGAGTTGATTAAAGATTACTGTGCTAATTGCACGTTTGCTGGCATACATTATATTGCTGATGATACTAAACATGTGACTGAAAGGTAAGGCAGTAGGTCAATCTATCTAGTCTCACATCTACACCGTCATCATCTGCCTAGCCATGTTGGGGTTGGCTTCCAGACTGGCTGGGGGTGACTGGCCTGTTGGTCTAGTAGTTTGTGACCCTGACTGCTATGCCGGAGGTCGTGGGTTCGATTCCCACCCAGGACAAATGTTTGTGTGATGAGCACGATCATTTGTTCTGTGTCTGGTGGTAATTTATTTTTAATATGTATGTAATTAGAAATATAAAAGTAGGTACGTTTATGAGCTGTTTAGTACCCATAACACAAGTTATTTATTAGCTTAGCTTGCGACTAAATGGCGTTGTGTGAAAAGTTGTGGAATATTTATTTATTTATTTATTTATAGTCTAACTGGTTGCAGCTAAATACCATTTTACATGGATCGACATCCTGTCTGACCTCTACAACCAAGTAATTGGGTAACATGTACCCCTCGGTTAAACTGGTTGTTAGACTTTTGGGCTTCTGACTCGTAACGACTGTCCGAACAGATCAACAAATGACAACCGGAAAAACGGCTTAACGTGCTTTTCGTCGTACGGAGGGGTTGTAGTATGTAGTAAATAGTCGCCCATCCACGGACCAACCTCGTCATGCGTAGCTTAACGTTCTATCGACCCGTGCGGCTGGTATTATTTACCCACACCACCCTACTTTATGTTTTAAATTTGAATGCCAAACTTCCTAAGAACTCATCTTATCAACATTTCACCAGATTGTTATGGCTGGTGCTAGTAATTATTTCGTGGTACGGTTCTGCGCTCCTCATCATCTCAGCATGGGATGCTTTTCTCCTTAGCCCCATCAGCTTTGGCCTGGAAACCACCTACACTGACTGGGATACGAAGATGCCAACTGTGGCCATATGTGAAGTAGCTAATAACGCAAAAATATACAACGTGTCCGATACGTGAGTCAAATTTGTTTTTCCAAATACTTTCGTGTCTTTCCATCTATCACTTGTTGAACTTTCTTCCCTGGTTTACTCGGTTGTGTATTGACTTTTTTTTCTACAGAATTTGGCCAACTGGTCACCTGCTGGATTTAGAGGATGCACTAAAAGAAATAGTCTACTTTCGTGGCGTGAACTACGTTCTAATCGGCACATGTTACCTGAATCCTGATCCTGATCCGTTGTGTCCTACATCAAACTACAGCTACTACGCAGGTCTGGTGCGAAGCGACTGCCCCACGATCCTAAAGAACTGCACCTACAATGATGAAGAATTTCCATGTTGTGAATATTTCCAGCCAATAGAAACCGACATAGGACCGTGTTTCATTTTAAATTCGATACAAACAATGTAAGTCCACAATGTGTCCTCTGAAAATGGGGTCTAAGAAACTCTTATTGCCAGTATCACTTTATTTCAGAAAACCTCACCCCTACCCAATGGTGAACAACAAGCAAAATCTGCGAGGAGTTATTAAATTCGATGCATTTTTGACCACAATGGTACGTAAAAACTATACTTTGACTAAGTACTTAAATACGATTGATAATATATAAACCCACACTTTATATGGAATAACTACAAAAAGTTTTTAAAAGTCGGTCTATAACCTAAAAAACACTACACCGACTGAAATCAATTTTAAAATTTCTAGTTGTACACTCTGGGTGAGGACGAGGTACCAACTGTGACAACACTGCATTCTTCTATGTTGAAGATAAAGCCTGGCTATATTTATCGGTTAGTAAAAAGATAAGAATTGTGATGAAAATAATGAAATTTAATAGGTAATCACATGCTTTTTCACCTAGCTAATAAAATGATTTTATCACGAATTTCAAATGATTTAAGTAGACATACGAATAAGATGTAACAAAAAGCGTTAATAAACGAAAGTAATCCCAGCAAAACTAAACAAATTCTGATATCTTCACTTAGCCGCATCCTGTCAGTACGGAACATAGAAAATGATCCTCTAATAACTGAGACGACGCCAGAGCAGCGTGCCTGTCAGTTTCACCACGAGAATGAGGGAGGGTTGTATCCTAAGTACTCCTATAGCGCCTGTACAGTGCTCTGCCGGAAACGAGCACAGCTTGAAAGCTGTCAATGCAACGACCACTTCATACCTGGTACCAGTAAGTCCATTAAACTTGCAATTCCTTTTCTAAGGAGCTCCTCAAGTTCCGAGTTCAGCTCACGATTACTGACAAATGCTTGCACAGACTGATCTGGTCCCCTCATTCTGTGTGGTTCTTTCCTCAAAAGACCATCTCAGACACTAATCTGCATGGATCTTACATGATTTGACCAAGATAATGTCTGGACATTAAAAGAGACTATGACCTCTGAGTTTCTTTCGGTGTTTCTTCTCAGAGTAGTCAAATAGTGAAATACCGATCTCATTTACTAAAAAAGGCGACGTGTAAAAGTGTGTGTAAAAACCTATTTACAAAAATAAATATCATTTATGTCACCTATTCACATCTATCGTTTTGTCTATCTATGCTACATGTGCATGTAAGGGGCAACTTGTTATGTTATACAAATGAATAGGTTGATAGTCCAACGTGGAAGAGTTTACTTCTTCAACATCTTCTCTGTTAAACTGGAGCCTTTACTTCCACAGTTGCACGCTAAATTCATTTCTTATGTATGCTTGTTAAATTTAGGTACCATATATATTGACTGGCCTGTTGGTCTAGTAGTTAGTGACCTTGACTGCTATGCCGGAGGTCGTGGGTTCGATTCCCACCCAGGACAAATGTTTGTGTGATGAGCAGTGCTATTATTGATCGAAGGATGAGCACGATCATTTGTTCTGTGTCTGGGTGTTATTTATCTATAATATGTATGTATTTAGAAATATATAAGTATATTTAACAGCTGTTTAGTACCCATAACACAAGCTCTGCTTAGCTTGGGACTAGATGGCGGTGTGTGAAAGTTGTGGAATATTTATGCCACATGTTGTTGTGCCACAGCGAGTGGTACGTGTAGATTGTGTGCAAACTAGTATTTTGTATTCAAATAATAATCTAAACATTGCGAAACAATATATTAATAACAATAATTAGCGTATAACTATACAAAATATGCTGAAAGTGCTGTGACCTTTATACACTTTATCAGGTAGATCATTAGGTAGTACTTGCTGTATTATGATGAAAATTCAACATTCACATTAATTTCAGCCGAAGAAACCCGATGCAATTTATCAGGAATGGCTTGTCTTAACAGACTGTCCAGTTCCTTGACTACTCTGAAGCCACCCTGGTCAAGTCGCCCTGGGCTCTCTTGTAACTGTCTACCGTCCTGTGATGAAACAGAGATTACCATCATCAAAGATGTTACTATACCGTAAGATCATTCTTATCGAAGTTATTTTATTTATTCTTGACTATTCTCGTAACAAACGTAACCGATTTATAAACTAAAGTAAGTAGTAGGTACTTTGCTTTAATGCAATATCTCTAGACCTCAGTTCATATTATGATCGTTATCAACAAAGCTTACCATTTTCACCATCATCACTTACATAACAGCTTGTTTAGGGATGCTGCTCTTTGTTTTATTTCTTATCGGTTATTATTGTTTCAGGGTTAAAGGCAAAGCTCACAAAAAGAAGGGGCGCGTTGAAATTATACTTGGCTATTTACCTACAGAAAGGTTCAAGAGAAATGTTGTTAGGAGTCGGCTTGATTTAGTCGGTAAATATGTTTTACGTTGATAAAAGTTTCACTGCGACAAGTATCATGTACTGACGCCAGCACGTCAAACTACCCCGAACTGTATTTTTTTTCAATTGAACCTTTTCTTCTCGCAATAAAGTTGATAAACTATCAATGAAATTGGGCATATTAGGGTAGCTCGATGAACTAACCGACCACTGCACTTAAAATAAATTTATGAAAACTTTTTAGTGTCTGTTGGAGGTACAACCGGACTATTTGTTGGAGCTAGCTTGCTCAGCTTCGTCGAACTCTTTTTCTTCTTTACCGTTCGCTTCATAAGCAATATCTTAATGGCGAGGAAAAAGGAAAAGACGGACGGTGTGGTGGTCCAACCTGTCGGAACAACTATCTTGCATGAGCTGCCTGAACTGGACGAAATCGTACCACACAACAGTGTAACTCGAGAAGCATATGTTACGAGTGGAGTCTCTACACTTACACTCTCACATCCAAAAATGCACCAACCTGTAAACTATCCTAAATAACTAAATATTCATTATTTAAGTTTTCGTCAGTTGGAGACCGTTTCTTTTATTGACTTTCTACTTTTATAAAGTTTGTGACGACGTATAAAGTGTTTTACTCAATTACGAGTAAAGTGTTGAACAGATTCGGATGAAAATTGGCACATAGGTAGAACATGTAATGGACACATGGAATGCTTTTTATTTCGGCAATGTGTTTCCATGGAATAAGCTTAGAAAATTTACAAGTTACCTACGCGGGTAAGGCCGCAAGCAAAAGCTAATAAGAGATAAAGGCAGCCACGTAAAAAATTAGAGAAATGGAAAGCACTTTTATTTAAATCCCTTTTTTTACTTCTTTTGGTATTCATAAAATAAGCGGATTCAAAACTCGTGTGTTGTTATAGCCTGCGCTTGTTACGTCGCTCACATGGTGAAATTGCTTTTTCGCATTGTGATGTATTTATTATTAGCCAACTCAAACTTTTCTGAATAAATGTTTCGTAATCGCATTGCAATTATTATTTTAACTTTGTTCATTAATCTCAGAGACGACGTCGCAGATAACATTTTAGCAACAAATTGATAAATGCATTTCCTTGTTACGTCAAATTGCAGATATAATCAGATAAACTTGGAGTGAGTACGAACATTACTTCCCAAATGTTACAGCACTATAACGTAACATGATTCACAGGTACTTCATTACGAAATGGTCCGGTCACCGAGTGTTCAAATAGAAGTGTGTGCACTTTCTGGGAGTGGCCCAGTTACCAGTCGGTACAGGAAGACATCGGTTACACTCGATGTAAGAGCCCATTGCTCTCTACAGACAGCCCATCTCGTATAATTTGTGCTCAATTATATTTGACAGAGACGTCTTAAAGGACGTGTGTTGGGTAACTTCAAAAGGGCCCAGTGCTCTGTACAGTTTATATCATACGTAGTTAGTTGTTGTAACCAAATTTAAAAGCAGAAAATGTTAAGACCAAATAGTTTTATTTTTTGTAACAACAGAATCAATACACTCTACTACTAGGTACAATAGTTATTATAATTCGCTTATACATTAATTTTGTAGACAATCGTAAAAGTAGATAGGTAATACTGATAAGTTACACATATTATAAGTACTTAAACGAGTTAGGTTGAGATCACACTGGTACAGAGAAGGAAGCATGTCATCATTACTCAGAGAACAGACTTTGATCTCTGGCGTAATGCTGGTATGTTATGGGAAGAAGAGAATGGTACTGTAAAAATATTGTTCACAAATGTATGATGAAATTGGCTCAGCCATACCAAATTCTCACTCTAATTACAGTTTTTAAGTTATACGTTCAAACCACGGAATAAAAAAAAATCTAAAAAGAACAATAGTAACTATGTCTTTTGGCATGTTAGGGTAATGATATTATAAGTAAAAAGGTGTAGATAGGTTACCTAAACAACATTCGATCTTCAAAAACGGCACACTAACGCACGCACGCGTTTGTTTACGGCGCGACGCGACACTGAGGTCAAGCGTAGCTAATTAGCCACATTTTAACGTGTCGCTTACTGAGCGCTTATAACCTATTTACACCTTTTTACTTATAATATCTTTGAGCGTGCACACCGTCACGATTAACCGACACCCTGAAGTTAAGCTTTAGTCAACATTTTAGTTTTTTTCTATTATTAGTGTCGTTTTTTCCACAAACGTGAAAGATAAATTTTTAGAAAGATTATTATCGTGTTACGCCAAAGAAGTATAACTTCTAACGCGTGCACAAAAGTTTACACACACTTTTTTTAAAAGAAAAACAGGTTATCTATGTTATTATGTCAATCACCTTTACCACTTAATCCACTCGGTACAGTGAAGGTGAAAGGTTCTAGCGTCAAAATACTTTCGCTGTTACCTGCCCCTCGTGACCTCAACCTTTATTTGTATTTTTGCGACCAGATAGATTAGAACTTTTATTTTATTTATTTAGGTCAACAAACATTTTTTTAATTAGATTTATCGTACAATATAATGTGCATTGTTGTCATCTACTTGCACCGTATGACATAAGTATTAACAACTAGCTTTTGCCCGCGGCTTCGCCCGCGTGGATTTCGAACTTCCGTCCCCTATGTTTTCCCTTTAAGGGTTGAATTTCCAAAAATCGTTAACATTTACTGATTGCATTTAAGGCATCAGTTTCGATCACCAATCATCCTCCAATATTAATTTTGAATATACAATATTCAATGTACAGAATTGACTTCTGTACAGTTTTATTTTAAGTATTATTTATTATCTTAGTAATGTGTGATAGTCCATTGAATTTTATGGCGAACTATATTGTATCTTAAGATAAAATATTATAGTATCTTAGCCGTGTGCAGCGCCCCTTGGTGAACTCCACTGCGGGTGACGTAACCTACGACAAACTTATTATTTGCGGTTGGTGCAGTAGTTGGGGTTAGGGATCGAACCGCAAAATTAAGTTTGTTTTTTATTGTATATACTTTTCCGGGATAAAAACTACCCAGTGTTGTGCCCAGAATATTAAAGAATAAGTATACCAAGTTTCAGCGTAATCGAACCGGTAGTTTTTGCGTGATACCTGAACATACAGACAGACAGACAGACAGACAGACAGACAGACAGACAGACAGACAAAAATTTTTTTAATCATATTTTTGGGTTCGGTGTCGGTCTAGTAACACCCCCCGCTATTTATTTTTTTGATATTTTCAATGTACAGAAATTTTACTTCTACAGATTTATTATAAGTATATAGAAATTAACAATATACTTTTGAGAATTTATTTCAGTCAAGCTTTAGTGACTGCCTCGTTGGTCTAGTGGTCGCAAGCGTTACTGCTGAGCATGAGGTCCCGGGTTCGATCCCCGGGTCGGGCAAAGTGTTATTGAGTTTTTCCATCTGGGATTTCTCAGTAGCAGCCCGGAGTCTAGATTTGTGCCCGATTGATGGCAATAGGCTCGCCCCCTTTTACATGGGACTTAAACATAACTGGCGAAATGTGGGTGTACTACCAGGTACACCTCTGCCTAGCCCTTCGGGGATTACAGGCGTGACGTTATGTTATGTTATGTTATGCTTTAGTAAAACTAAAAACATTTTAAAGACAGCCCAATTACTCCAATTATACGGAAAAACAAACTCGTCGCTGAATAATTGTCCGTGGATGGCTGACCATTAAATACCGAGAAAAAGTCTCGGTATGTAATGGACGGTCACGATACTTTACCCAGTTACTGGTGTGTGGAGGACAGATAGACAGTTTATCCTTGTAAAATACTAATATTTAGCAACAGCCGGTTCTAGACTGGAAGCCGAGCCCAACTTAGTTGGGCAAAGACTAGGCCGATAATAATTTTAAGGGTAATATACATCTTAACTGTATAATATTTATAATAAGGAAAAGATTAAGATATTACACACACACATAGTACATTTTAAGTTTAGATAAGTATTATTATGTTCTCAATTTTACTAACAAGATTAACTTTACTATGTACTAACTTTTTTAAACGTGAACGTTGTTATTTTAAAAATATCTACCTTATTTTCTTCACTACATCTCTAATTCTACAGCTACTTAGATGATAGATGATACGTAATCAAATAGGTACAATAGTCCTAAAATAGTTTCAATAAATGTCACTACGTCGATGAATAGTAAATAGTTTAGAGCTATTGCGATAGATACGTTAAGAAATAATGAAAGGTCCCTAGAATCAGTCAATAATTTCGAAAGTCTATAGTGCATAAGATGTACAACTTTTACGAGATGTGTCCGAAGTAACATGATAATGATAATTTAATTATATTTGACGTTCGTTGCGACAATCTAATAGTGCGAACACCAACTCGCCCTATAAATTTATCGATAGTAAAACACCGACATACAACGTATTAACAAACAAATATTTACTTATACAAAACCCGAAAAGAGGTTTTGTACTCATAATTGCATTGAACAACTTTTATCATGGAACGGACCCTAAAATTGCAAAAAAGTAGCTGTTCAATATATTTATGTACCTTGTTCTCAAACTCGACATTTTTTTTCTAGAAAAACAAGTGTAATTTACGTTTCTTAAGTTATTAGGATGTAGGTAGCATTCCGATTAGGAGACAAAGTTCCAATTAGGTTATATTATATATAAACTTCAAATTCGCCGCTCAGGATATATTCTAGACATCCATTGCCTGGGTGAGGTCCCAGTGTATCAGGTGCGCCGCATGTGTAGCCAGCGATTGCAGTGTCCGTGCAGCTGGAACTTCCTGTACCTCATGCAGTGCCACTGAGGAATCTGCTGCATGCGACGAATTGCCTCCATCTGGAACAAAAGAATTATAAAAACCTTGATTTCAAAGATTCGACGGCATGGTTTGCAAGTGGCTGGGGGATGAGCTGCTGCACTGCGTAATGTATCGGGTGGATAGAATCTCAAGAGTGAATAGAAACAAATCTTTGAGGAGGATATTCACGTGGATAAGTTAAAAGTTGTTTGTTAAATACGACCACTCTAATGCTTTTAAATTAAATAAATAAATGAAAAAATATTCCACAACTTTTCACGTAACGCCATTTAGTCCCAAGTTAAGCTTGAGAGCTTGTGTTATGGGTACTAAACAGCTGATAAACATACTTATATATTTCTAAATACATACATATAATAGATAAATTACACCCAGACACAGATCAAATGATCGTGCTCATCACACAAACTATTGTTCTGGGTGGGAATCGAACCCACGACCTCCGGCATAGCAGTCAGGGTCACTAACTACTAGACCAACAGGCCAGTCAAAATTATCGAGATGAATAGTTTCCAGACCTTGTTAAAACAAATAATATTAAACTAATGTGGAAATGCTCGTCGGAGTTATGATTTTATTCACCCTTGATTTTCTATTCAGCCCGTAATACGGTATTGCTGTATGGTTAGTGATGTTGTGTGTGTGAGTTTAAATGTTTGTCAACACACCCACGGCGCAGGAGATATTTCTAGGGGGAAACAACGTTTTTTTAATAGAAATACAGGAATATCACACTATGTTATTATTATAAGTCTCACACAAGCCACAGCAGAGCACGGGCTTCCAATAGATAGTAATGGTTTTATGTCCTTTTCTTGGCTGAAGAAAGTAATGCGCATTGATTAAATGATTACCTACTATACTCGCTTACTACGGCTTTAAAAATCTTCTAGGTATTTTCAATTCGCTTTTCAACACTGTGAACTGGAAATGATCGAAGATAATTGATGAAAGAAATAAGTACTCTAACTAAAAGTTAAAACAACTCAAATATGCGCATGCCAATATTTCTCGTAGGCATCTGCTACGAATTTTGAGAGCCCTATTTTTACGTAGCTGTGCTACGAGATTTCGTAGACATTAAATTAGTTCTTAATTATATAGGCTATCGTTATAAAAATAGGAAGAACACCATACATTCATAGTTATAACGAGAAGGAATAAAACTGGCCACTCTATCGAACAAGATTATACAGTAATAGTCCATAGATATGATATTAAAGCATGACCTAATTTAAACAACATAACGTGATGGCATTAATTCCGCTTGTTTACATTACTGAGAAAATAATTGAATATAATTGGGAATTCTCTTCTCACTTGTGTACCGAAACGTGGGATTTGATTGTAAACATCTTTCACATATCTAAGGTAGTATTATAAAGAGTTAGTGCTTTTATGTGGGAATTCTTCGGGATAGCTTTAACCTAACTATATTCAAATCATATATTTATGCTCGTATAGAACAGTAAAGTTAACGCAACTACGAAACAAATAACCTTCAATGTACACTAATTCTAACTACACATTGGAAACTTAAAACTTTCGCCAAGTTTAATATCAAATAAGTTTTTAATATAGCACACACAAATAACTGGCAAAACGTGGGTGTTACTACTGGTACATACATCAGCACAAGTTACCCCAATGTGTCAAATTTCTCTGACCGTTTTTCAACTTAATGTTAAACAGAATAAGGATCATATTCAATTGGGAAAAGACGCATTGGGGTAACTTGATGTGCTGGCGTCTGTACACCTCTGCCGAACCCTTTGGGGATAACAGGCGTGATGTTATATTGTTTTAGTTTTTTAAACTTAGATCGTTTTATTCGCAGATAATAAGTAGCTAGTCAGCCGCATGTTTAGGCCTTGTTCTTTAAGAAATACACTTTGAACGCACATTTACACGCTTTAATTTTCCAGCCTTAGTTTTTTTTTTTTATTATGTGGTATTATTCCTATGCACTAAACTTTCTTAAATTAATTGAGGTACTCACATAATCAATATTTCCCGCTCGAAACGGGAACGCCTCGCACATTACGATAGAACACAATATAATCCCGAAAATTAGGCACACGTACTGTAATTTCATTGTTGTACAATTAACAATTGTATTTGCTAAGTTGCGAAATATCACAAGCTATATGCAAGTTGTTCCCGTTAGACGTCCAGTGGGCGCTCAGTTATTATGAGGAATGTCTGGATAGCTGCGATTCCAGCATTTATAAACTACACACGCCTACTCGCTTTCTTCCCGGCGGCAAGGGGAATGACAGATGTCTACGTTGTCTTGTTGCAACAGGCAATTGACAGTCGGCGTATTTATCTTGTTAATTGGTAGTTTTTAACCGACTTTCAAAAAAGGAGGAGGTTCTATGTTCGTGTGTATGTTTTTTTTTTTTTATGTATGTTACCTGATTTGTCCCCCATTTGTGGACCGATTCTCGAAATTCTTTTTTTATTTGAAAGAGTATACTCTTGAGGTGGTCCCATTTTAGTTTGGTGAAGATCTGGTGCTGATCTTCGGAGTTATACAACGGAACTCTTCAAAAATAGACGGCAAATCTGTCGTGATTACTGGAATAGCTTGGATGTTTATTGTTTATACAACATCATGACGTATCATCACGCCTGTATGCTTTGAGGGGTACGCAGGTGCAATATACCTAGATTTCGTCAGTTAGGTATGTTAATTTTAATTTATTAGAGATTAGTGGAAAACCCTATTAACATGACATGTTTTGTTAACAATTAACAATATAAAATAAATTCATGGCAAATATTTTTATGGTAACAACTAAAAATGGAAAAATAAAAAACTTTTTTTGCAAAAAACAAAACTGACTTAAAAAAACACTAAACGGTGTAAAATAACTCTAATTTCGGAAGTCGGTGGCCCATCATGAGTAAGACAAACCCACCAAAGCCACAGACTTCCGAATTTAGAGTTATTTTACACCGTTTAGTGTTTTTTTTAAGTCGGTTTTGTTTTAGCAAAAAAAGTTTTTTTTTATGACTTTGATGAGTGATTCTTTTGTGAGTCAAATTGGAACTTTTTAAAGCGAGTTAAACGTAAGAATCTTTAACCACTTTCCTGTCCCATGAGTCAACTATGACTCATGTCGATTGTTTGGGGACAGTGTAAGTTTGAAATCTTTGAAATGTACAGACGCCAGCGCATCAACCTACCCCAAATTGTCAAATTTCCCCAATTGAACATGAACCTTATCATGTTTAGAATAAAGTTGAAAACCTATCAAAGAAATTTGTCACATTGGGGTAGGTCGATCTCCTGGCGTCTGTACTTTATGCAAAGTTATAAAAACTGTCGACATTATAAGGAATCCTATAGTGCGAGTTTCAGTTACCAATGCATTGACTGTACTTTCTAAACATTAAATAAACAAACAATAAATTATTATTATTCTTATTCTTAATATAGGTACCTGGAGGCTGTTATTCTTCAGTTTTGTAGTCGTTTAGCTTAAGTTTAGATTTCAATGTTAATATTTTTTTTTGTGTTAAAGTTAAATTACAAACGTAAATGTTCAATATTTATTTAAGTATTTTACAGCATCGGGTTGGTGTACGTAATAAAACAAAGGGCATTGCTCTACTGCCCTACATGATTGACATCTGATAAGCGACACGTAATATTTCATTCTATGTTCTAAATTATTTCTACTAATTTCTTTCTTTTAACAAATAAGTTACCTCACACTAGCAATTTCACTTATATCGTGGGTGCATTTTCAAACATTTAAGCTTCCAATACACAAACAGCAAGGCCCAGAACAACAACTATGCAATACAAATTATATGTTCCGTGCGGGAATCAAACCCGCGACACGCAGCACAGCAGTCAATCAGCAGAAATTTCTGATGTTATCATTATTTTAGGGTTCATCCACATGTAACAGCAAGATAGATTAAGTTAGAATCGTGATAAAATTTGTGAGATTTTTAGGTGTTCGCGTGATATTAATTTGAAACATTGATTTGTCTTTTTGAAATGTCGTGAATGGTACATAGGTCAGAACATCAAGCTACCCCAATCTATCAAATTTATTTTATAGTTTTTTAACTATAGGTGGCAGTGGTGGTGGCCCGACTTACGAACAGTAAGTCGTGGGTTCGAACCCAGGCAGGCGCATTACTTTGTGTAATTTATTCATCACCACTGCTCTCAATAAACGGTGAAGGAAAACATCGTGAGGAAACCGGCATGTCCTAGAACCAAAAAATCGAAGATATGTGACATCTACCAATTCGCACTGGGCCCGCGTGGTAGTTATAGCCCATACGCAAAATACGCGCTTTGACGTGGAGTTGCGGATTTGCAGATACCAGCCCAGTATCTTTAATCTTTTAATCTTTCGTTTTTTGACTTAATTACAAGTAGAATAAGGTACATGTTCATTCTATGTGTAATTTGCTAATTGTTAATACTTATTACTCTTTTTAATAATTAGTTTGTTAGTTTGCAAGCCTTCTATGAAATAAAATAAACAAAATAAATGTTCAATTTGGAAAAAAAATACAGTTTGGGGTAGCTTGATGTGCTGGCGTCCGTACATTATATCAGAACTGAACTATGCATATATGGTAGGACTATACATATTCTACGGAAGTCTCATTGCAGGCAAATAAGTTAAAATTATTTTTATGTGATATAATATTATGTAAATAAAATTAGGTCAGTAACCCTATCATTAAATACGAAAACAAAAACAAGAGGCAAATTAACAATTTATTTCAAGAAAATTACTAAAGTAAATAATGATATGGTTTAAATGAAAAGTGTGTAGATATCTAATAATCTGTGATTCTTTGTTTAATATGCCTGTGGGAGAACAATGCTCTATTCTTACTGAGATAAGATGAGCGGGGTCTTTTGTTGTTCACGTCGCTCCATCGCTGATGAAATTATTTTCTATTTGCATACGGTGCTGACAGTCGGCTGTCTACGTGTTATCTGATGGGTTAATTTTACTTATTGACAACATTGCTTAACGTTGCATGTTTACTGGCGCGCATTCTTACTTATTTCAACAGTTATTCAACAGCTCATTGAATCAGGAAAAAACGTCAAGTAGAAGAATTCATTGTGAAAGTATTTTAGAATTTAAAATCGGTGCTTAGTTTGCACTAAGCAGCAGGCTTCAGCTTTCTCTGAGTAGTTCATGATAAGTCAGATCAAATTCATATTCCGCTGAGTTATCATACGCAGCTGTTTCAACTAAAGATGAATTATAGGTACCAGTTTAAAATGACTGCCATACCTACTCTTGCTATATCCACCCATAATAATCCCTTAGTAGGTAGTGTGTGAATAATCCAGAACAAGACGAGACAGAGTAGTTTATACTAAAACGAACATGCGAAAACAACATGCTGACCTGTTAATCAATTACACGACATGATAGGTATGTTCCTGTCGCGTAATTAAAAAAAGTAAAAACAGTACGTGTTGTCATCTCTCTTAACAAGCTTCAATTAAATTGTTTGTCTGAAACTCGATCATGACTATATGTGCCGCGGGTAAATTCTTCCGTGAACTGCAATGAGGAACATTGAGTCAGATGGTATAATTGGATTAACCTTTTACGCTTACAAATTCCTATATAACCTACGTGGCATGGCAAGTGAGATTTTTCGAGACCTCAGCTAGTTTCTCGAACAATAAAATTTAATTTAACCCTTCCTTGCCGCGTCACTTGTCTTAGTATGTACCATCAGCATTAATTAAGAATATGCATCATGGTAAAACCAGAATCACCACTTTATCCGACCGAAAATTCGTCTAACGTTTTATAAGTTGTTATTCTATTTCTATTCTTATTTATAATAAATACAATTTTGTAGAAGAAACAATTCCTGCAGTAGATAAAGCACATATCTACTAAACATTAGCAGGAAATGCTTTAACAGGCAAGGTTTTCACGTCAAGTAGACCGTTTAGAAGGAAGCCTTACAAAAATAGAAGTCATTAGGCAAGCCTAGAGTGGCCATAAAGTGCACAACCGTATGCTTTTAAATCATTCATAAACCTGGTTTCAGTCCTTATAATATATTCCTAGAAAAAAAATTGTTCGTCGGTTGGTCCAAAGACGCTTTAGAATGGAACAGACGAATGAAAATTCGGCAGAGACGTCCTTGCTTTTTAGTCATTGAGTGCAAAGTATTGCCACAGAATAATCCGAACATTTGCATAGTTACTTAAAAATTACTATAAGAATGTATTTAAACCACCACCATTTACAGGCTAAAATGTTTTAAATAGAACAGATGCTGTTAAAACAGTATACGCTACGTTGGAACCTTTTTCCATAAGAATGGTCACCCCAACCGATACCCAGTATCGATCGCGAGTGAGACAACAATGAAGCACCTATAGCTCTACCCTGCTCGTTTGTCGCATAAACATGAAAACACGACCTTATTTACCGGTACACACTGCTAAAACACCCATGAAAATCCAAAATTTTAAGCCAGAAAAGTAAAAAAATACGGTAATCGCTCGTGATAAGTGTGTTTTGTATGTAAATCTATTGAAAATATAGTGAACTTGTGTAGAATTACATTTGTTATTGAAAGTGCTGTTAATTCGATACTACGCTGCGACAATGGTAAGACATCTAATTTATTATGTTTCAGTTTCACTGAAAAATAATCGAAACTAATTATGATAAATGCATAACAAAGAGTTTCGCTTATAATTTTCCCTGGATCTGAAAAAATAGTTAAATAATTAATTCTTTAATTGTTTTAAAATACTCAACAATGCCCGATTAATATTGAGCAATACTATTTAACCAATTTGGGCTACTAATTCAATCGTGACTTAAGATAAAGAAAAATATTTTATAACATTTGGAAATGGTAGCCTGATATATTATTTTCCGTTTTTGCCATAAATTTATAAGATTACTGTTATTTGCTTTCTGGAACGACAGTCGTGTAATCTAAACGCATTATCTCATAAGTGGATGTGATTGAGGTTGAATCCTGTTGAAAACATAGACAGTAGGAAATAATCTACATGGTGTGTTTATTGTTACGAATGGTCAGTGATGGAAATTCGATCGTTTTTAAGTTTTGTGCACTCTTTCTTCCGCGAAATATTCTTAAAAAGGGATTCAATCTTTGTGCTTCATTTAAGTGATTTAGGTGTATTTAGAAAATTCCTTTGTTGTTTTTTTTTGTTGTGTTGTGAGCCGTTTCCACTTGCTTCTAATTATTTCGCTTTACCTTTACCTATAGTAGTATAATCATGTCCGGTTTTAATCATATATGGTTTGTTTACAGAAACACGAAGATGACTGAGCGGAGCGAGCGAAGCAAGATGAGCAAAGCGTTGGGTGCGCTGAGCGGCGGGGAGGCATGCGGGGCGCGGTGGACGCTTGGAGCGCTTCTCCTGGCGCCGCTGGCCGCAGCAAACTCCAGCTACTGCGCCGTACCAGCTGTCATGCTACTGGCCATCTTCATCACGATAGCCAGTAAGTCCCTTAGAAAACTAGAACTAGATTTATCCAGGTCCCGTAAAGTTATAGCATATAGTAATATGCTATAAGTTTACGGGCCGCTTCGTCTGGTTCATATGCTGCAGTATCCTTAATGGAAAGAAACTTGCGACCTAAGAATTTTGTTACAGCCTTCACATGCAAAGATCTCAAAAAGCTGGCGGAGATACTTCCACCTCCTAAAACATCCAGAGGCCGTCGAGAGCGCAACCTGCGTTCTTTCGCAGACTTTATGGCAATGTGGATGACTTTCCTGTCGCACCTGGTGGCTGTTGCGATCTGTGCTCGTATTCTGAGCGCTACAGCCGATCATGTGACTGGTGGTCGCACCAGACGGTGGCTGTTCGGGTACGAGACCCGAGCTCTCGGTGAACCCTGGCCTGATGTGCTCGGGGTCACCGTCGTAATGGTCGTCTGCGCAATGTTCATGTGCGGATTAGAGGCAAGTACTATGATCTACTTGTAAAACTATAAGTAAAGATCTTGTTGCGTAACCTTTTATGAGATCATTTCTTTGCAATAGTTTCGTAAGTCAAATGTTTCATTAGATACCTTACCAGTTTAACAGATTGTCATAATCGATATCGCTTGTCTGTTGTGGTGATAGTAATGCTTACGTGGAGCTTTGTACCAAGCTCTCCATTAAATGAATATCTGTGTTTAATAATGCGTTCATTTGTTTCAGGAAAGCATGATGTTTACGTTTATGCTGTTAATTCTGCTGTACATTTTTAGCCAGTTCTTTGCCATCTTCGGGCTAATCAACTTTGATATTGCCAATATCAATATGCCCATACCAATTACGGTGTATGAGGTAAGTTCTACAATCCGTCTGTAGGTACTAACGCGTCTTTGGTGGAAATGGAAAAATAAATAGACCGCGTTGAAATTCTTGTTTTCAATATTTACAGCTATTTGCAGCAGGGGCACCAATATCTTACGCATTCAATGTGATACTTCCTAAAGACAATGGAACTCTCAAGAAAAATCTCTTTCTTATGATTGGACTACCCACCATAGTACTTTCAGGATTATGTTTCCTCTACACTAATATGTTAAAAGGGTAAGCAGATACTCTACTTTAAAATTAATAAGTATGGATTGTCATCATATATATTTATAGGTCGTTCTACCCATTAAATGATGTATTTAGAATTTCATCTTTACTACCGTTAAAACCCACATTTATGCTTAAAGGAACAGCATCGATGCAGCTTTACCAGTTACCACTCTTCTAGAAGCAAGGGCCGCGGGCTGGATCTGTCCTGTACTCGCTGCAGTCACTGTCTCCGGGATCTGTCTCGCCTTAACAGAACTGTGCCCTTTACTCTTCACTGTTCTAGTGGCACTAGCCTCACCAGAGTGGAAGGTGCTTACTAGGTCAATGACTTACGAGAGCACAACCACTGGTAGCCCAGTTCTCGCTGTTTTCACTGCCGGTTGGTTTTTAAATTTTAATTGCACCTAGCAGTAGTACTAGATCAATTTAGAAGGTTTTACGCAATACTAGCAACTATGCCTGGCGTCGACGTCCTGCCAATTGGTAATAACGAGCGAATAAATCAGGGATGATGTCATTTAGCAACCTAACCGCGATACTCTGTAGGATAACTGGTTATCACTTAATCACGTAACTACTAACTAGAATTATCAAATTACAGTCCTGATTCACATTTGTGTGGGTGAGGCCTTAATTGATGTATTATTTACAGGAAGTTTGGCAGCGATACTTGCGTTTGCGTGTCCCCTGTCACATATGATCACTCTGATGAATGCGAGCCACTTGCTCGGGATATCAATACAGGCGTTGCATTTTATCATCATGCGATGCGTCCCTACAGCTGAACAAAAGGAGGCTGGGGGTGAGATAACGACTATTTTTTGGGACTTTTACCTACCATACCTAATCGTCATTCCTTCCTTTGGTATCGGTTTTAAAACCATCATCATGATTATTCATAATCATCTTTTTGCTATTAACCCAATTTATTTGGGGTTGGTGTTGCATTTCTTTTTCTTCGATACCTACATCACACATTACACTCAACGGTCACCTTTTTATTAGCCTTATCTTCGTACACAATCTACGCACCAATTCCTTGATGTTCCTCTACTTTTGTATCCTGCCACATTCTAACTCGGTTTTATCCGCATTTTGTTATTACAGACATAGAATACAAGCGCTTAGGAAGAGAAGCCGCGCGAGGATCCAAGGCATCTGGAAGTAAAGCCAAGCGTTCTGGACTCTGGTTCATTCCATCCGCTATTCGTCACACGAAGACTCTGGAGAGTATCAAGTCTAAAGTGACAAAAGGTATAAAAAGATATTGTTCTGTGTTCACAGATGTAGGTAACTATGTTACACCTTTTTAAGACTCAGTAGCCCCACAATAAACGATACGAACATCTGAACTAGCCCTAAGAAATCTTTCACTAGTTAGGGAAGTATATACCTATTGAAAATTGATTCCGAGTGACCAACCTCTTGTGATTGATTTTTTACTTTTCAGAAACAGAGGAACGTGAGTGCCTTCTGCTCGATGAGTACGCAGGCTGTCCAACAGAAGAGAATGACCCGAGCAGTAGCAGCGGCGTGCCGATGGCAACGGCCGAGGTTGACGTGGTGTCCGACGTCGAGGCTAGTGAGCAAGAGATGTCTTCTGGAGATGACTCCACAGACATTGACGCTGTCGTCAAGGAATATAAGGATAGAATTCAAGTAAGACATTGGTAGCAAGAAAAGTAACGGATATTACCAGTTTAGTAGATTCTGATACAAAAACAAAGTTTATCATTGTTTGTGTTCGAGACAAGAATGCAGCAAGAGCTAGAAATGTTATAAATAAAAATTTCGATGATAATTTCCCAAAAAAAACTACCAAACGTCTTGTTCTTAAACCTATATAAAATGTGAATGTGATACATTTTTTTGATATAATACAACGATGAGTATTTTATCTTCTTTGAAGGTGGTTACTTCTGTTCCTGAATCAAGCGCGCCGTCTCCACCGTGTGTGCGCGGTTCACGCTGGTCGGCAGCTGGCGCCATAGTACAACTAATGGCCGATGCTCTAATCGCAGTCGCCTTTTGCAATGAGGCCATAAGGGTTCCTATGTTTGCTACTGGGATACCGCGTAAGAACATTATAGTGTTAACATCCTCATTAAATATTTAAACAGAAACATTGATTCCATTATTTAAACAGCCCAATTTACGATGGTAGCAGAGGACATTCTGGCTTCCGGTCGTTTCGAAAATGGATAATACGGTCTCAATAATGTAGTTTCAAAAACATAAACCCACGCTTTTTCCCATGTGGGTAGGCAGAAACTACAGAGCGCCATCTAATACAATTTCTTATTACCTACTTAGGCTTAGTCTTTCGTGCAAAGTATCTGAACCATTAATGAAACCCCTCAATCTCATCCGTTATTCTTTAAGTAAAAGCTTTCATTTGTTTTACATTGCAGTTTGGCTTTCTGGGACCTTCATATGCGCGTGGCAACCCGCTCATAACTTGGGTATGAGGAAAACCCAAAGTATCCAAGGCCCTATAACAATGCTGACTGCTCTACTATTCCTGACTCCGTTACTACTTGATTCCTGGCCGGCTATCACCCTTTTCGCAGGCGCTGGTAAGTACCCGTTAATCTAGAATAGAATAGACTAGAGTTTGAGTCACACGTTAGGGAGATCCCGAACTCTGGCTAAGTATAAGTAGATTCGACTGACTAAGTATAATGCAGAGTGGGCCTCAAATGAAAAATACGTTATCATTAGCTTCTGAGTTTGAGATTTGGGCCAATATGGTTCAACAATTAGCTACTTCAGTAGGTACCAGTTTTCTCTACAACACCACCACATTGTGTAATAATTAGGTACCACCTACCTCAGCTCACTTGCAGGAACGTACATTTGTCGAAGAAGCCTAGGTTGGGTAGGTACCTACTGTTTATAAATTTAACCGTGGCTAATGAATGATGAGACACAATACAATAACAAGGCAATAGCCCAATGGCTAAGGCGTTGGACTGGCGATCGAGAGGTGGTGAGTTCGATCCCCACCACTATTAACGTGAACCTACCCCAGACACGAGCATATTTCGCTTAAGTTGGAGGGGTTAACAAGACTAATAGCACAGTATAAATGTTAATACAGTAGGACGACGCCTTTGATCTCTGGAAAAATGACGACAACGACTACACGTGTTAGCCCTGAATAATACCTCCCGAACTACGAACATCGTTTTGTTCGCAGTTCGGGAGCGGCTTTCCCTCGTCTCTCCCCTCACACCCCCCTCGATTGCCCTGTCTAGACGCCTTCGTCGGACGACTTTAAGTTGTTAGACTGTGCAAATAGTAACGGTAACCCTTTAAAAAAAAAAACAAAAACCATTGTTACTGATCTTCCGGTGATTTCTCCACAGTTGCATTGAAGAGGTTATATGCTAATTGAAAAAATATGAAAACGTAATTTCTGTGTTTTGTAGGTGTAGTGATATACGCTCGTTGTGAACGTTGGTGCGGCGACCTGGCGGTGCAGCAAGCGCGCAGTGCTTTGGAGAGACGCAAGCTGAGGCCCGTGTCGGCGACTGTACCCCTTAGCGGCGCCCGTCTGACTCACATAGACACCGTGTATATAGCCAGGTAACAAATCATAGACTAATAGATACCTACAAGATGATCGATGATTGATGTTCTATACAAGATGATTCCTAATTTACCATAATTACAAACAACTAGCTACGTTGTATTTGCAGCTGTTGTATGTATAACCAAGGGTGGATCCACCGTTATGGGATCTGTGGGCACTGTGGGCACTGTGGGCATGCCCACAACCCTCATTGAGGTCGGACACCATTAATGATCGTACTCATAACACAAACATTTGCCTTGGGTGGGAATCGAACCCCTAGATCAACAGGCCAGTCAAAGTAGTAGGTACTTTATGTATGGATAATACACCAATCGAGTTAAATTATTACCTCCCACTACTACTACTCCAGATACTACTACCTACTCTAGTGTTGTATGTACCATAGAAACACGCAGCGCAGTAGTTTAGCTTAAAATTACGTATTTTATATCTTTCAAAATCAATGCATTTCAGTAAGGTAGTTAGGTTAGGTAGTTAGGTTAGCTATAGGATAGGTATGGTAAGTTAGGTTAGGTTATATGTATATACACACATCAAAAGTGTCTAGGGATCAACATATATTTTTGCAATAACTTTTCTCCTGATTGATATTAATTAAAATTTTCTTTAAGGATTCATCAAATAAAGTGTTTTCGTTTGTCACAGTAACGATAAACCAAGTCACCTTTGCATTAATAAAGAAATTTGCCATTTTCCTAATAAAGGGGTTTTTGACATTTGAACCACTAACATTAAAGTTCGAAAAAAAGACTGAAATAACAGTTTTCTTTAAAATTTTATTGGGTAACTTAAACAATGAATAATCCGTGTTTCTACCGCGAACACTAACAACACAAGAACATCGGTTTGGCATACTCAAAATGAGTTCATCCAAATCACGCTGTGGAATGGCCGCCCATGTTCGTTGCAACAACAAAAAAAAACTTTTTTGCAAAAAATAAAACCGACTTCAAAAAAACACTAAACGGTGTAAAATAACTCTAAATTCGGAAGTCTGTGGCTTTGGTGGGTTTGTCTTACTCATGATGGGCCACCGACTTCCGAATTTAGAGTTATTTTACACCGTTTAGTGTTTTTTTGAAGTCGGTTTTATTTTTTGCAAAAAAGTTTTTTATTTTTCCATTTTTAGTTGTTACCATAAAAACATTTGCCATGAATTTATTTTATATTGTTAATTGTTAACAATACATGTCATCATAATAGGGTTTTCCACTAATCCCTAATAAATTAAAATTAACATACCTAACTGACGAAATCTAGGTATACTGTACCCACCTGCGTACCCCTCAGAGCATACAGGCGTGATGATACGTCATTATGTTGTATAAACAATAAACAACCAAGCGATTCCAGCAATCACGACAGATTTGCCGTTCATTTTTGAAGAGTTCCGTTGTATATCTCCGAAGATCAGCACCAGATCTTCACCAAATTAAAATGGGACCACCTCAGGAGTATACTCTTTCAAATAAAAAAAGAATTTTGAGAATCGGTCCACAAACGGGGGAGAAATCAGGTAACATACATAAAAAAAAAAAAAAAAAAAAAAAATACATACACACGAACATAGAACCTCCTCCTTTTTTGAAAGTCGGTTAAAAAAGGTCTTCTTGCGACTGGATACCCTCCATATTCGGCAGAGCTCTTCTCTGTAGCATATCCCATGCATGCTCAATCGGGTTCAAGTCTGGCGACTGAGCAGGTCAGGGCAGGACATTGATGTTAGCTGCGGCGAGAGTCTGTCTTACAACTCTTGCGGTGTGCGGTCGTGCATTATCATGCATTAACTGAAATAAGGGACCGATTTGCACTTGTAGAGGAACGATGACGTCTGATACAATCGTCTCAGCATAAATTTGAGCGTTGAGGTTGCCTCTGATCCAAATCAACTCAGTTCCTCCGCCGATCCAAATACCCGCCCATACCATGATGGTTCCACCACTATAAGGATGGACTTCCTGGCAGGATTTTAATCGCTGTTGGCGTCCAGGGGTTCTCCAGTGTCGTATACGTCTTGTATCCGGTCTCATACCAAAACGAGACTCATCAGAAAAGCACACGAAACGCCATTGTTCTTCTGCCCAATTTCTGTGTTCAAGAGCCCATTGATATCGAATCCTACGATTGTGCATTGCTATAGATGGTACCCGTAGCGGTCTTCGGGAATGAAGGTTCACTTCATGCAAGCGGTTTCTGACTGTTTGGTCGCTAATTAAGTTCCCTGAAGAGTGATGAAGCCTCACGAGTTGTAAGACAGACTCTCGCCGCAGCTAACATCAATGTCCTGCCCTGGCCTGCTCAGTCGCCAGACTTGAACCCGATTGAGCATGCATGGGATATGCTACAGAAAAGAGCTCTGCCGAATATGGAGGGTATCCAGTCGCAAGAAGACCTTTTTTTGTTGTTGCTACGAACATGGGCGGCCATTCCACAGCGTGATTTGGATGAACTCATTTTGAGTATGCCAAACCGATGTTCTTGTGTTGTTAGTGTTCGCGGTAGAAACACGGATTATTCATTGTTTAAGTTACCCAATAAAATTTTAAAGAAAACTGTTATTTCAGTCTTTTTTTCGAACTTTAATGTTAGTGGTTCAAATGTCAAAAATCCCTTTATTAGGAAAATGGCAAATTTCTTTATTAATGCAAAGGTGACTTGGTTTATCGTTACTGTGACAAACGAAAACACTTTATTTGATGAATCCTTAAAGAAAATTTTAATTAATATCAATCAGGAGAAAAGTTATTGCAAAAATATATGTTGATCCCTAGACACTTTTGATGTGTGTATATTGTCATTCTAATTCTGTCTTTATATAACAAAAAAGGTTTAAAGTTGTAGTTATTATTGTTTCGGATCTATTTGTTGTCATCTTATTAAAAGTATTTGTATATAACTCTAATATATATAAAATTCACGTATCACAGTGTTTGTTGCAAAACATTTTTTTTTTAAAGACGGAACGAAACATGATAGGATCCACCTTTGTGGATACTGTAGGGATACCTACCCAACCCACAACCCTAATTGAAGTCGATAGGCCATTGTTTATATCCAAAAGATGTTAGGTAACAAAGCGATGTACAGACGCCAGCACATCAAGTTACTCCAATGTGTCAAATTTCTTTGATCGTTTTTCAACTTTATGCCAAACAGAATAAGGTTCATATTCAATTGGGAAAATTTTACACATTGGGGTAACTTGACGTGCTGGCGTCTGTACCTATGAGTCCACGCCGACGACTGAATAATAATATTATAGCACTTGTGTATTTATTGTATTACAATGTTTATTTGCACACCTTGAACAGTTAAACATTATTTTTAGTTACTGTGCGGCTCTTTTATGTTAAATTGGAGAAAAGTGGACCAACATTCAATGACATGGATTACAATCTAGAGGTTGACTGGTAGAAAATGCTTATGTGGCATTAAGTCCACCTCTGCTGTACCTATAGTAGTGTGCTTGAAGTACAGACGCCAGCACATCAAGTTACCCCAATGTGTCAATTTTTTCCAATTGAATATGAACCTTATTCTGTTTGACATAAAGTTGAAAAACGATCTATCTATTAAATAATTAATGTTCGATAATCGTTTCCAGATGACATGAAGATGACTCGGATACGAGTCTGGATAATCTATTAGACGCGGAAGAGGACGATCCTGACGGCGAATGACAACAGGCTGAAGCTATTATTATCATCGCCCCCTAATCACCACATTACGACTTCATTGATTAATGCACGATGGCTTATTGGTTAATGCAGGTTGGCTGATTGGCTCGTACACCTGGATAATCATGACGATTGATCGTAATCGGTTAATTTCGTAGTTAACTACGGAGATTTTACTAAGATCGGGCAGATGATTGAGTGCTACAAAATAGCTAACTAGATGTTAAAACTATGGATGAAGTAATACCCTTTATCACAATAGGATCACCAAATTGGATGGTGTGTTACCTACTATTTTAACTTGTATGTGTAAGATTACACATTTAATTAACTGACAATATAAAAAGACGCTGATAGTCTTCGATTCCCCGGCCCGCCTTAAGGGCGATTGCGTAGGTAGGTACTAGGAGACGTACCCAATATTGAATTGGTATCTATTATGTATATCCTAACAACTCTTGATGTAGGTAACATTGTAATCTAGTGCCTAGATACTTTTGAGTATTCATCCTAGCTGTTACTGCTATTAGTGTCTACATTTTGAATACCTAATTAAAAAACTCATTTGTATTCAATGAGTGTAAACTGAAAGTACCTACACAGTGATAGTTTAGGTTTACAATCTTCTTACTAGAATCCTAGATGATATTTACCAGTTTATACGCTAGCTTGGTGCATTCTTTAATTTCAAAATTGAAACTTTATAATTATATAAATGTAAATATGCTACAAATTATTTCTTAATGTCGTACATGATTGTTAAAAATTCATCCGTCCATTCCGCCATTGCCATGTTGGGCACGCTTTGCCTGATGCAATTAATCACGAGTAAGTTATTATAAATTTAGGTAAGGAAAAAAAACCTTGTATTTTTTCACTACTATTCATGTTAGTTGTAAGTGAATAAATAAATTCAACAGATTAATAAAAAAAATCTTTAAAGCATCTCAAATAAATAGACATGATAATAATATTATGATAGACTTTGAATTGAAAGATGTTTGAATTTAAAACCTTTTGACGGTAATACAATTTGCAGTTATGATGTCGATGTTGCTACTGTAAGAAAATCGGCCTACACGATGTAATAGAAATAGTGATGATCGTGATTGATTTAGCAATAAAAAGCTGATCCGCATCACAGTTGTTTTATTTTATTACAGGCATTTCAAAATATTATTTCAAGTTTATTTTTCTAACAAATACATTCGATATACCTCCTCAGCTTTTTCGTCTTCGAAACTAGGAGTGAATTCAACGGGAATTACTTCTTTGAAACCCTCACTGGTTAAAGGCTCAACGTATTTATTTCTGAAACAAAGAAAAAAATATTATTATTAGGTATTTTTAAATCCTGAATAATCTAAATACTTAAAAAAAGATAGGTAAGTATATAATAGTAGATTATTGCATCGAGCACAAAGTAATTTATTATTGCACCGAGTGCCTGATTTAGAGCCCTCGCTCACGCTTGGGCTCTAATCTTACAGGCACGAGGGGTGCATAATCTGCTTTTTTTTTCAACTATTGCCTATAGGAATAGTAGATAAAAGAAACTCATATCAAACAGTTAAAATAGAAGTTTTTATAACACTGTCGGCTTCATTTAGAATGTTTTCCGGAGTTAATGTGTCGCTAGATGATTCCATTTTAATTCGAAGTCGAAGCACTCAAAATCAGATAGTATCACACTTTATCGTTTCCAAAAATATTGTCAAGCAAAATTAACAAAGTTCCCGCCAAATCACTTTTTTTAAATTTCTTTCATTTTTAAATCAGAGTTAACAGCAATCATTTTTTAAATTTGGAACAAGTAGGATAGAAACGAAAAAAACGTACGTAAAAAAAAAGTTTTCATATCGGCATTATCGGCTGGCTGAATATAGCTAATCCAATGAGATTGGCACCTTTTGGTGCGATTAAAAAATAAACTGTGCAATAATGAAATTTCATACATTTTTATTGCTCTAGAGCATTAAAAATCGCTTTGTAGTGAGTTTTTAGTGTGATTGTGATGAAATTAAAGCATAGTTGGAAGAAAAGTATTTTTTTAGGTATTTCTTAGCATCTCATATTTTTTTAAGCCACATCATCCTAGCCTCTAAAGTCTGCCCTCAACAATGTTCGGGCCGGCTTCCACGCTAATTGGCGGCAACTGAATAGCAATATTTTACATAGAGCTTTTGGAGGACTGAGGAACAGGGTGCAAAGTTCCTCATCCACCATAGAAAAGGGAGGATCCTCCGACCAGACGGAAGTTGTGTCTGGTGGGCTAACTACTGCCCGACGGTTGTAGTCGGGAACTTGTATACGTTAAAATTGCGCGGATACCTCTGATACCGCGATGTAGGATCTCGGTCATTAGTTCGTATGTGGCGTGATAGATGTCGCTACAAGCTACTACAAGGTTTTATCACAGTATAAATATTAATACAGTAGGACGACGCCTTTGATCTCTGGAAAAATGCCGACAACTTCTACACGCGTTAGGATTAGACTTGAATAATACCTCCCGCACTACGAACATCGTTTTGTTCTCAGTGCTGGAGCGGCTTTCCCGCTTTTCGCCCCTCACACCCCGCACGATTGCCCTGTCTAGAACTTACAAAACAAAAACATACAGTCGTCCGACGAAGCCTTCTAGACTAGAAGGCTTCGTCGGACGACTGTATGTTTTTAGACTGTGGTATTACTATACCTCTTGACCATTCTGGTTGACAATCTTTAGAGTTTTTAACTACCTATGAAACCTGATGTCATATTTAATTAAAGTTCTTGGTGCACTTACTTGTAAGCATGATAGACAATGTCATTGACTGGAATGTGCTTGATTTTCATAAGTTCTCGGAATTTGTTGTTGTGTTTTGCATGGGCCATGCTAGCCGTCAAGTTAGCGCAACGGCAGTCAACACTCATTTCTTTGGCGAGCGACACCCAGCGGCCGCGAGATTCTTTGTCGGGATTAGTGCTGTCAACTATCACATTTTTGCCTCGCTAGAAAAATAACAAGAGGTTAATTAGTAGCACATACACCAGTGTCTGTCAGTATTGAATGGTGGTAGCTTATTCAGAAATAAGATTTACCTACATAAGCCTAATTCGTGTTTATTATGAAGTAAAGAAAACTTTTTACATACTAAATACATTATTCATGTCTTATTTATAAAATGAGGTAAACTTATAATAGAAACTGAGGGACATTATTAATTGGCAGAAACTAAATAGTTATAAAATCTGATTATTTATAAACTTACAAAACACACAAAATTATTAATAAGAGTAAGTGCTAAGCATTTAACTGAGCAAAAATATGTCAACTAACGGAGGTATATTCATAAAAGCTAAACATGACTGATTAAATAATGTACCTATTCGAACACTCTGCTGCTCTAGATGTATGAAAGTACACTCATGTTGTAACAAAAAAAGCTTGTAGAGACGCCATCAGATCAACCCACCCCGTAGTGTCTTATTTCTTTGGTAGGTTTTCAACTTTATTCCAAACACAATAAGGTTCATGTTCAACTGGCAAAATTTTACAGATTGGGGTAGGTTGATGAGCTGGTGTCTGGACATCTTAGGTTTGTGAACTTACTCGTAGCAGCTTGGTTGCTTCAGCAGCGCATTTTTGCCAAGAACCAAGAACATCTCTGCACACAGCAACATAGTTGTACTCAGATTTCTTTTCAATTTGTTTTGCTAAAAATGACTTTCCACTGCCAGGAAACCCAACCAAAACCAGTATCTAGACAAAACACAAAATATTAGTACAAGTTTTATTTATTTATTTGTTTATCAATAGGAGTACCAACAGGAAGATAAAAGAAAGTTAAAAAAAATATACATAAAATAAATGTTATAATATGTTGTTGTTGTTAAAAAATATAAATTTAATATAGTGTTGTATGTCATTGTGTTACATGTACAAATATTTTTCTATAAAATTCAATTTATCTTTACAATCAATACACTTACTTCTTTTTCTGTACTTATTAAATTGTTGTTAAATGTTCCAGGAACAAGTTCTTTAGGGTTGAAATCTGGTTTATTCATAGGAGCTTTAGCTACGGGGTGTTGCATGAAAAACTCTTCAGGAGTAAAAAATTTCAGACCCAGGTTTTCAGCCATTAGTTTGTCAGCCATAGAATGATCTTTCTTTCTGCCCGGAGCCCAATTGGCAACTCTCCCTGCAGCATCACCAACATAAAAGCTTTCGGCCATATCTATTTCCAAGCCATCATTTTTCTGAAAACCATTGAGATTTTTATTTCAAAGAATAACTAATAACTTTTTTTTTGTTTTTTAACATTATAATTATCAGTACAAATTCTTTATGCATGCGGAATTTACCTATAAGTGATACCTAGTTGCACTTACATTTTTCCATGTTATTTTTAGCATACAATCTGTGTAAACAATTGTTGGTGAACCAATATATAATTAATAAACTAAACTACTGCTTGACTGCAATCCCACCTGATGGTAAGCAGTGATACAATCAATGTAGTATCTCTTTGCAATGTTTCTTACCTGTTCTGTCAAAACTTTCCACATTCCCGTGGTTGGTTTTCTATAAAATCCTTTACCCGTAGCTAAGTACACTTGAAATGGAACATCTAATGTGATTACAATATTTTCAATTTTTTTCTTAAAGTCTTCTATCTTAACCCTCCCATTGCCTATTGGTGCTTGATTACTTAGAATCACAAGCCTAAAGCTCTTGCCCACAAGGTCTTTTAACTTCTCTTTAGCATTGTGGAAAGCTATTTGCCAGTCATTAGTGTCAACCGGATACACTTTACCAGATTTGGTCTTTATCAATGTCCCATCCATATCAAATGCTGCTATTTTATGGCTGGATTTCACACCTTTTGAAGTAAACACATAGAGTTCACCTTTGTCAATATCTTCCCACATATTTTCCACAGCTTCATTTATATTAGGAGATTCTATTTTTAAAGTTTTTCTCTTTCTAGGAGACTCTCCTTCTTCTAGTTTTCTCTTGTTGCTTAGTTTTGGTTTGTCACATTTATCTGGCGGTGGATCAAATTCTATGACATGAATGTAGCTGTTCAACAAAATTTCAATTCTAGAGCCATGTTCTACTTTATATTCTAGGTTCCTTTTTAGAGCAAAGCCGTCAAGTCCTGAGGAGTTTACTCCCAGCTGTTTAACTTCAACCACACATTCCTCACAGTTTGCTGTAAGCGAAACTGGAAAGAGAACAACAGACGTAAGTACTTTATAAAATGAGTAAAGATTTTGATCCAGAATGATGATGACAGATAATCTTAATATTTCTGGGTAGTGAAAACTTTATTGGGTTACACGTACACCAAATATTATTTTACTTACGTTGGCAACGAGAACAAGCCGGGTCCTTTATTTTTGTTAATTTGCTGCGACCTATTGTTGTTTCAACATTATGTACTAATTTTATAGGTGCATGGGAATCTAGTAAGCATTTTAAGAAACAAGAACGAGCTACAGAACCCATCAAAAGAAGTTATAAAATTACAATATTTCTAAGGAGAAAACGAAAACTATTTGCACACCTTTCGAGGCGCTAAACTAACATTTTGGATGTATTCAGTATTTTGATTTTATTTGACAAATTGACATTGCTGGTGGCAGGAGGACAACAAAGATTTGAATGTCATTGTCAAATATTGTCAATGTCAATCCAATGTCAAACTTTACAATTCATTCACAGATTCAATTTTCTTTTTTTAATCCTTCAAAAATACAATCATTTGGGGGAAGTTATTGTATACTCACACAAAGATGAGTCCTAAGCCTTGCGAGAGTCAGGACCGATCTGCCGCCGGATGCACCATTTGAATCTTGAAATACAAGTCAAACTGATAAGAAACCTGTTGCACGATGAGTGCCATGTACTTTTTTTGTAAGAATGTTTGTTCATTTTGTTTGTTTAAATTAGAAACACTACTTTTACATTTAATTCTATATTTTTACACGAGTGATTAGAAGCCAGTAAGTAATAAATACTTAACGATTTTGTCTTACATATAACATAGTAGATGGCTAAAAATCTGCCGTCAGAGAGTAAGTGAGGTAAGTAGTATTTTGAGATACCCTATTGACAAGAAAGATTGTCTAGGCATGCATCCATCACAAATCTTTGTTTGTTGGTTTAGCTGTTTAGCAGTACACATACTAAAACTTCCTCATCACACAGATTTTTTTTGTCAAATAAAGTACAAAGTAGTTAGTAGTATAAGTTCAGGCGGCCCTGGGAAAATTATAATTATGAAATTTGTATGTTTATGTATTTAAAAAAAAAGAGAATTAATTAATGAATTAATGTAACCATAATGCCTTGGAAGTTGGGTAGGCCTTTGGTGTGGGATGCAACATGTGTCGATACCCTTGCGCCATCCCATCTTCCTAGTACGACGTGTTGTGCTGGTGCGGCTGCTGCAGGTGCTGAAAACCTCAAACGGCGAAAATATAACAACCTTATCGGAAGTTATATATTTGAACCGTTTGGGGTTGAAACACTCGGGCCGTGGGGTCCGAATGCCCATATAGTTTTCCGTGACATCGCCAAGCGGTTGATCGACTCTTCAGGCTGGCCTTTATTTAGGTCAGAGAATCAGCATTGCCATTCAACGTGGCAATGCGGCCAGTCTTTTGGGCACGTTTCCCGTTGAGAGCGATGCGGATGAATTTTTTGATGCCTTATAATTTTCTTTTCTTTTAGTTTTTATTAAGTATGTAATAAATGTATTATTAGATTGAAAGGTTAAATAAAAAAAAGAGAAGGAAGAAAAATTATAAAAAAATATTGTCTGTCAATGTGTCAAAGTTGACATTACCCCACTTTACTATAATCTGTTACTGCATTTGTGGCTGTGTTTGTGGCGTTAGGAACGGCACTCGTACTTTTATGAATTATTATATTTTCTTACGGTTTTAGGAAATAATTTAGGATTACATGAATGGTCAGTCTTACATTTCATAGTTCACAGCAACGCACGTGTGTTAATTTTTATACAAATTGATTAATTGCGGACAAAATTAAGGTTTGTACTCAGGTTTATTAGAATTTAATTCAATGACGTGTATTCGATAGATTGGTGGTGTCATGTGGATTTATATTATTTTCCTATACTGTTTCAGGCTATACTTGGCTCAATTATGCCGATAACAAAGCGTAAGCATTCACCTGAGAAGGAAGAGTTAATTGAGAATGGTGACAGTTCAGTAGACAGTGTGACTGGGCGCAGTAATATAAAAGGAGATGAATTTAATATTGCTGTTCTGCTGTTTCTTTATACCCTTCAGGGCATTCCATTAGGACTTGCTGGAGCTGTGCCTATGCTCCTTCAAAATCGCGGCATAACTTACACCCAGCAAGTAGGTTCTTTAATCATTATTATTCAATCTTTTTTTGCTAATCGAATCCAGGGTTTAATTCATAATTACGTTTTATGATGACCATTAAATGCATAAGACTGTAAAGACTTTTTTAATGTTTGTGTTGAAAAATGAACAAACTTTCATTTCTACTTAATAAATTGTACCACGCAATATTTCTGTTCCCACATAATGTCCCTAGACAAACATATTTTTATTTTAAAATTAATCAATTTTTTCACTGTCATGATTTGGTTACAATAACCCTAACTAAATTTGTTACTTGGCAGTTTAATACCTTTTAAATTGGATTCCAGAATTTTATTTATCCTAAAGTAGTAACACAGTATAAATATTAATACAGTAGGACAACGCCTTTGATCTTTGGAAAAATGCCAACAACGTCTACACGCGTTAGCCCCGAATAATGCCTCCCGCACTATAAACATTGTTTTGTTCGCAGTGCGGGAGCGGCTTTCCCGCGTCTCGCCCCTCACACCCCACACGATTGCCCTGTCTAGGCAGCTTCGTAGAACAGACCATTACATTGTAGAACAGAATGTTAAATTAAGAATGTTTAATAAGTTGTTTGATGTCTTGAAAATAATTTAAAGTTTTTACTCTTAATTTCAGGCAGAGTTCAGTTTTGTCAACTGGCCATTTAGTGTGAAGTTATTATGGGCACCTATAGTGGATGCTCTTTTCTGGCCAGAGTTTGGTCGACGAAAAACCTGGCTTGTACCAGTTCAATACTTAATTGGAATTGTGATGATCGTCATGTCATACAGTATAACTGATTGGTTGGGATCCGATGAGATAGCTCCCTCAATGACTGTTCTTACTATATCATTTCTTTTCTTAAACTTCTTGGCTGCTACACAAGATATAGCAGTTGATGGATGGGCTCTCACCATGCTTAAAAGGTAAATAAATACACAGCTTGCTAGGCAGGCCTTGTGGCCTAGTAGGTAGTGACTGCTATGCTGGAGGTTGTGGGTTCGGTTCCCACCCAGGACAAATTTTTGTGTGATGAGCATGATCATTTGTTCTGTATCTGGGTGTAATTTATCTAAAATGTGTATGTAATTTGAAATATTTATGTATGTTTATCAGTTGTCTAGTACCCATAACACAAGCTCTGCTTAGCTTTGGACTAGTTGGTGTTATGTGAAAGTTGTGGAATATTATAGTATATTATGATAAATAATCATCAGTACACACTAAAATAAAAATGCTCACTGTGGATGTCTGAGTACCATTTATGTCAATGAGATGCAATAATCAAGACTCATCGTGACTATTAGATTTGTGACCTTGAATAATTTTTAATTGGCTTTTTATTTTTATGATCATTTTTGCCTGTCTGATAGTTATACCAACATTTTACAGTCTAGTAATCATACAATTCTATTTAAGATAATAATTAAAATTGGATTTCAATGTAATTCACAGTTAAACAACAGTATTTTTTTTCTAATTTATCAGTACTTATTTTTGATAATTGATTAGATAATAAATACTACAATGAAATAATTTGATTCTATAATTTTCCAGGTGTAATGTTGGACATGCTTCAACATGTAACACTGTCGGACAAACAGCTGGATTCTTCCTTGGATATGTAATGTTCTTGGCACTGGAATCTCCTTACTTCTGTAATAAATACCTGCGATCCGAGCCGGAAGAAACTGGTCTTGTTACATTATCCAGCTTCCTTCTCTTTTGGGGATGGGTGTTTATTGTCACCACCTCACTCATAGCAGTCTTCAAGCATGAAGATAATGATTCAGCCAACACCAAAGAGAATAATGTAAAAGGTCTCAGTGATGTTGTGACAGCTTATAAGCAGCTCTACACAATTATGAAGTTGCCAGCAGTTCGCACTTTAGCTTTGGTCCTGTTTACGGCTAAGGTAAATATCCTAATAATACCAGTTAAAACATGCTGTAGACTTGTTACAAAAGATGAAAAGAAATGGCTTTTATTTGGTACACAGGAGCACTGTTAAAAATAATATTTCAAAAAAAACAATATTATGTGGGGCTACAAACTAATCTTGTTCTTTTAACCGACTTTTAAAAAGGAGGAGGTTCTCAATTCGGTTGTATATTTTTTTTTAAAACAATAGAAAACAACAGACTTCTTAAAAAAACACTAACAGGTGAAAAATAACTCCAGTTTCGGAAGTCGGTGGCCAATAATGAACGATACAAAACCACCAAAGCCACAGACTTCCGAAACTGGATTATTTAAAAAAAAAACAATATTATGGTGGGGCTACAAACTAATCTTGTTCTTTTTATTTTTACAGCTTGGGTTCAGCGCAGCTGATGCAGTGTCAGGACTGAAACTCGTTGAGGCTGGAGTTCCAAGAGAAGATTTGGCCCTACTTGCAGTTCCACTGGTCCCTGTACAAATTATAATGCCAGTGGTGAGTAATTAAACCTTGATATGATAATGCACCAAAAGAGAATACACAGTTATGAAAAATTGGTTAAAAAAGCATACTTCTGATATTTGTTCTTCATCACTTCCTGATGCAACCTGCCCAACTCCAATTGATTTCCATAATTCTAATTCAGACTAGCACTTTGCTCGCGACTTCGTCTGCGTGCATTTCGAACTTTAACATCCCCTCTACCCCCGCCTAGTTTTAAAAATAAAATATAGCCTATGACACTAACAAATAATGTGGCTTTCTAATGGTAAAAGAATTTTCGAAATCGGTTTAGTAGAGATTACCCCCTATAACTTCTCAAACTCACAAAACGTTACTCTTTGTAACTATTACTATAGATATGGAAGTCCTTAATGCGTTACGAATTCTTAGTCATAATCATAGTAGACGTAGTAGTTTATTGGTAAGGGGTTCTTACGAGTCATGTACAGATTAAATATATTGCAGAAAACAAATTATTAAAATACATTAAATTATACAACAAATGTCAAATGGTACAAGAGTCAAACAAATAAAATAATCAATTAAAATAGCAGTAAAATCACACGTAAAAATAATCAAATCAAAAGAAAAACAATTTTAATTAATATATTATATCATATACTATCTTTAAATATGTTTCAGCTGTTGGCCAAACACACGACGGGTCCTGCGCCGCTATCTCTATGGCTGCGCGCCTACCCGCTGCGACTGCTGGTGGGGCCGCTTATAGCTGGTCTGGTGGCCCTCACACCGAGCCTGTTGGGCTCCTCTGGCCCTTCCTACACATACCTATGTGTTCTGTTGATGCTTTACGTATTTCATCAGGTATGTCGAAGCAATATTTATGTACTTACCTACTAATTCAGTTTATATGCTGAGTAAGTAGAATATGCTGGCTGGATTCTAAACAATGCTTGTAAAAGATTTGTTGGCTAAGCTTGGTATTAATGATGTCATAGATTTTGGTGGTTAAAACACTAGTCTGCAGTATGTGTATATTGTGTATAGCCAAAGTTTGACACAACACTTGTCTATAAGAACAAAATATTTAAGAACCCTTCGGCAGCACACAACGAAGAGAGATTAACCATACCCTTTGCATTTAAAAAATTAAGAATTAAATTTTTAATCAGTATTTTTCTACTGATTGTTTCAGACGTGCCTGTACTGCATGTTCGTGGCTGTGATGGCATTCTTCGCCAAAGTTTCGGATCCAGCTGTAGGCGGTACCTATATGACCTTCTTGAACACAATGTCGAACCTTGGGACTAACTGGCCCAATACACTCGCGTTGTGGGCCATTGACCATCTTACATTCAAAACATGTTCTGTGTCAGGAAATAATGATAACACATGTGCCACTCAAATGGAGGAGGCGGTAAGTAAAATCGATAGCAATTTAACAATAAGGATGTTTCCATTTACTTATGTATGTGCCTTTACTTGTATATCCGGATGTGGGTTCTGAATGTGAAACTACGAAGCCACAAGTTCTAATTTCACTTTCTCACTCACAAATGAATATAAAATCGGGGATCTGCTGGTACTGGTTGAAGTACCCATATTTTGTATGTACTGGTAACACGCCAAATGAAAAACTATTTTAAAAACATCAGTATTACAAGCCATAGCCAATGTCAGCTACTAGCTGTACCAATCATGTAGTACTGGAATCAAGACTAAGTCAATTATTACCCGTATTACAAGTACTAGGTACGAACTGATTTCATTATTAAATAACTACACATTAGAGTACCTACCTATGCAAGCGCAATTATACACTAAAAGACATTGCAATTTTCCTTACACAGTAGAGGTAGGCGGGAAAACCCAGTAAATACATAATATTTGCCTATTTTATAACAATTGTATTTTCCTGTCCACAGCTGTGTAAATCAGAAGGTGGCACATGCAATGTGCGAATAGACGGGTTCTACATAGAAACCGTGATTTGTTTAGTGGTCGGCTTCCTGTGGCTACAGTGGGGCAAGCCAACCATCAGCAAGCTGCAGCGACTACCCGCGTCTGCGTGGCAAATCAGCCGATATAACAGATAAGACTGAATCTCTTAATTCCGCTATAATATGTACATAATGTAAAGGTTTCCAGGGAAATACGTCTTCTGATCTTACTCATACAGGAAGATATTTATTGTTTGTTGATTCGTTTCGGAGCTCGGTTGTTAACGTATGACTTGGATTTTTAGTAAAATTGTAGAGTATTTATTTAGTTGTTATGTTAGCAAAATACAGTTTATTCCTTTCGTAGAATATCCCATCGCTGTGTGATAAAGTATTAGTAGTTACACCTGTCAAATGCAATTTGCACAATTCCAACGGGTGTGATGGACGCAATATTATTATTATTTTTAGGTGCAGTCTTCAATTCAAAGCAGGGTGTAAATCACTTGCCTGTTATAGAAATAAATACTTTCTTATGAATGATTTTAAATACACCACTAATTTTTAATTGGTACCATTAACTAAGGGGCTTATTCTAGACGGTCTTCTCATTATATTTGTAAAGAATCAATTAATAATTTTCATAAACAGCAAAGTTATTAGCGTTTGTTTATATCCCAAAAAGTCACCCAATTTATGGAAGTATTGTACAGGCTATTCATGATATAGTAGTATTCATTAATCGTCATCTCTCGCTCACGTGCTCACGTTCGCGTGATCTCGCTCAAGCATGCTCCGCCTCCAACAGCTGTTTTCGTTATTTAAGTTTAATTAAATAGAAAATAAAAAGTTTTTATTACGCAAATTAATATGATCAGTAACAGCTATGGATAGAGCCCATTTTTTTGTACTAATTAAAAAATAGGGGTGTATAGTGTTTTTAAATAGGTATACTAACTCTCTACACTATAGATTATGGTGCTCCATACTTATGAGTGAACCGCATAACTTTCTTAATCTTAGTAGGTATGACGATTTCAATACCTCCAAACTGTACAAAGCGGCCTATAGACTTGGCAATCGCCATAAATTACCCTGCTTCTCAGTATTTTTCGTTTACTATACCTCAACCGTCAACATTGAAAAAAATCTTACAACTTACACAGCTTAGCCAAAGCTGAATTTATAAAATTGCCCCATTATTTGATAATATGTATATTTTGTAAACATGTACCTATATCCATTAAACGCATCTTTTTAAAAAGGGTGCATCAAATTATTCCATTATGATGACAGTATAAATAATTTTTATATAATCGTCAGTCGACGTATTTAGATAGTAGTAAAGTAGGTTAAATAAGAATTTTAGTTAATGTTACATAAGGATGTGTGATTATTTTTAATTAATATATTTGGTTGAACGTGATTCCTTTAAAATTGTTGTCTATTATAAATTGTTTACGTCCATTTCCTAATGTTTAAGTATTACTGTATATCGTACAACGTCTTTTAGTAAGGGATAAACTTATATTGCATATTTGTCGACAGTACAAATTTTAATTGTTTTCTCAAATTTTCTTATATATTTATTGACTAAGAACTTTTTATGTAAAATAAAATACAGGGAATAACTAAAAAACTGTAGTGACGTATTATTATAATTTCTTTATATGTACACATCAACACTTAAAATATACAATCTTTTTAACAATAATGCTATAGTTCATTTATGTAATCTGCGCCAAAAATACACAATAAATCCATACATTTGTGAAGATATTTACGTAATAAGAGTACACTTTGTGCTAAGTTTTAACTTGCAGCTGTCGTAAATTCTAACAAGTAGGTATATTCCTAAAATAAAATTTATAAAACATAACCAAGCATTTCTGGAAGAAACGTTATCTCAATAAAATCTATGTGGAAGGACTGATTTAATACCAGTAACATTTTGTGCATGCGTACAATTTATAAACATCAAATCATTTTCAAAACGATCTGAAATAACCATCTTATTATTTTGTTTCACTTTTCTTCATTTCTCTATATATGTTATAGCGAAACTGTATTTATCATTAATTTTATCGTTACCACACTGTATTTAATGTTCATTCAAACTTTTCAAAACAAGTAAAAAATCTAGAATTGTTATTTTCGACAAACTCAATTTGCCCAATTGAGCTGTCGCAGTGTCGCAGCACTAAGACTTGTTTTCATTATACATTAATTGACCCTGTTAAACTTGACATCAAAATGGCACTGTGAAATAAATTATGTTTGACAATAAAAACTATTAAATTACATGATTTTCTTATTTAAAATTTTGTTCTGAACTAGTTCAACTAAGAAGTCAAAGCGGGAGATTCCTTTCTGGCAAACACACAAAGCAATACAATACATTGATAGTTTTACATACATAAATAAGCAAATACGAATAGCCGTTTTGGGCCAAATTCAATTAAACTGAACTTCCGGGGTTAGTTTTATTAATACACACAAGAATACATGTATATTTTATGTATATATATACTTGTAGTCTGTAGATGTAGTTTTACCTAAGTGTGCGTCAATCGCAGCAGTGTTAACCATGTTTCGATAAATTATATTCCCTTACCGCAAACATGTGATTTGCAACGACTTATAACTTGACTATTACGCTTTATAATTTCTATATTTTTTTGTTTTCAATAAGTACTTAGGTACCCTATTTGGGAAGAGAGATTCTATTAGTTCACTATTTTCTATACCTGTAAGTACACTATTGATTATAATTTTATTAATGTAACACGATCATACTATACAAACCTACCAACGTAAATATATGTTATATTATGTACTTATTTGTACTTTATATGAATTGGAATGAAAAAAAGAAAATAAAGCACCCAAATGGTCGTGCGTCTATGAAACCCTTTATGTAGCCATGCCATTGTTTTCGTTTCTTAGCTTAACACCAAAGAATTGAATTAATTTTAACACAGTATTACATAACTAAGTAATTTACTACTAAATCCCCGCTACTTTGCGGTTTAAGCCCTAACGAATATTAAACACTCAATCATCAAACTATTTAAAGCACAAAAAGATATGGTGATGCGTTTTAATAAACTTTGCTCAGCTGTCCATACTCCCGCCAATTTGTAATCACAGTGATTAATCGGTTATCGGCCACACTTGTGGCAATACTTTAGCAAAAATCAGTTCTAAAAAGCTGGCAAGACTAAGTAAACGTCGAATACAGTATTTAGGTATAGTTTTAAATACCTTAGTAAAGATACATACGGTCATTTAGAATCAAGGTTCGCGCCTAGATAGGTCGTCGTCGCTAATAATTGGCTTGCGGTCATCTCCCTTGCTGCCGCGAGCGAAGCGTCCGACGCGACGGGCGATGGCACTGGTCTTCTCCACCGCGCCCCACCCGCCGCTATGCCCACCACCACTAGCTGACCGAGACAGGAGACCGGTGACACCCTCGCCCAATTTGCTGTGGTGGATTCCGTAGAGGAAGTATAGGAGAAGGCCTGAAAAATATTCGGTTTGGCGTAATTGAAGTACTGATTATTCATTTATGCATAACCTTCGGCCGTGCCAACAGAAACTTACAAAAGGTTATCGTAAATAAATAAACTGTTTCTTTCTTTGATGTGCAATGACAAGCAAAAGATAACATTTAACTTTTATTGGCGGAATTGAATAGGTTCCTACTCCGGAAAAGGTACCTATATTTAATAGCACATTGTATAGATAATATACCTACTTATTGCTGCCCATATGCGCATCATAATGCTTTAGTGACCTTTTACGGCAGTTACAATCACGAGTTAACAATTAGATACAGTAGTTATGTACCTACCTACATATCTTTAACTAAAACCGTAAAAAAAAACCTTTCACGACTAATACAATAACTCGGTAATGTGGCTATTTGTAATGAGTGACACCTATATAATTAGTCTAGGCGGAAAATTTCCATATTTTTTGGCACGTAAATTATTTTGACGAGGATAAAGGAATGAAAAATGTAACTTACCGAAAGTCATCCAAATAGCAAATCGCGCCCAGGTGAGAGCGTTGAGGTTGATCATAAGCTCAACGTTGAGTAGAACGCTGAGGGCTGGCAGCAACGGCACCCACGGCACACGGAATGGCAGCCTCGTCGGACTTTGTTGATGAGCCCAAATTATCACCAAACCTGAAAAAAATTGAGTTTCTGACTGTGAGGAAAAAAGGTGGCCTCGAATAGTGCTTCACTATTTCTTAAAAACAGGACCAGTGCGTGTCGGAGAATACGACACGCACTTGTTCTGTTTTTACGCGGAGAATACCGTAGAGCAGGATATAAAGGACGCTATAATAATGCAAGTTTCTTGTATGGGGGTTATTTTTATTATCGTAGTGGCAGTGGACAAAACATACTGTAAACCGACCTATTACGATTCAAGAGATTTACAGCCCACTAACTGGCGAACGGACGTCGGAGGCTCAAGTAACAGAGTCCAATTAAGAGTTGGATAACCACTAAATATGTAGAATATGTATGTACAAAAAAAAATAAGTAGGAACATATCCCAAAAAACACTTACAAGCAACAATAATAAAACTGAGGACGAAATCCGGTAGCAAACCCCATAATCCAGCCGGCTCTGCTAAGAAGTGGTTGTGGGCGCAAAGGGCAGCTGCGGCAGCCGTAAACAAGTAGACACAGCTTGTGACCGCAGCGCCGGGAGCTCTGCCACCTGCCAGCGGCTCCAACCAAGCGTATTGTGCTCGAAGACGACCCACTGTCAGAGCTTCAAACATCTGAAATGGTATACGTACGACGATTAGAAGTTGAATAAGTAACACAAATTAATACACTTCTTACATATACATATGAGTAAAGGACTTCTATCTACCTCGGAAGAAGAAGAACCACCATCAGTACCCGGAGTGCCCGTCGCTGAGCTATCTTCCCGGTCACCAGGAGATTCTAGTTGTGGTACTCCGAAACTCTTGTCTTCCACCGCAGGAACGGGCCGATAACGCAAAATGATCACTGCAGCACTAACAATAGTGTAAGCTAACAACGTTCCAATCGACATAAACTCCACTAGCTTTTCCAGATCGAACAATAGAGCAATCAAAGCAGATGACAGACCCGAGATGATCAGATTAACAATTGGAATCTGTGACTTGTTACTAATGTCACTAAAGAAACCGAACAAGAGGCCATCTGCGGACATGGCATACAAACAGCGTGGCAGTGAAAATAAGGAGCCCAATAGAGTTGTGGTCATGCCGCATACTGCGCCAACGGCAACCGCGTACCTAGCCCATTCTGCGTGAACTGCACCGAGTGCTGCCGGTAAAGCAGCGTTGGGGTCGATTGTCTGATACGGAACCATTAAAGTCAAAGCTAGAGCCACCAAAATGTACCCAAAAGCAACAAGTGCCATTGACAGTATGGTGGCGATGGGGATCGACCGTGACGGGTCTTTAGCTTCCTCGCTCGACGCTGATATACTGTCGAAACCAACGAACGCATAGAAACAAGTTGCTGCTCCAGCTAATACTCCACTTACGCCGTATGGCATGAACCCGCCATTCTTTTCGGACCAGTTATCGAGATCAGCGTAATAGAAACCAAGGAATATTACTAGAGATATAACCAAGAGATTTAAAATTGTAAGACCGTTGTTAATATAAGCTGAGGTTTTAACACCAACTGCTAAAATTAAAGATGCTACGATACATATTAGAAATGCGAGAACGTCTGGATATCTACTCAAAAGAGTTTCATGCATTTCTCCTGTTATGGAAATCGTTGCGTTGCTTATTGCACCGTTCAACATTGCGTCTAGATACCCGGACCAGGCTCTAGCTACGGATGCGGCTCCTGAAACCAAAATGCAATATTTAAGATCGGTACCTAAAGGTCCTCTTCATGGTACAACGTACTTTAATGATATAAAGTTGCAGAATCTCACCTATCATATATTCCAATACGATATTCCAACCAATTATGAAGGCCCAAAATTCGCCGATACTGACGTACGTATAAGCATAAGCACTGCCAGCTCTCGGTATCCTAGTTCCGAATTCTGCATAGCACAGAGCAGCTAAGGTGGATGTTATTCCAGCAATCAGGAAACTTAGGGCTGTTGCTGGTCCAGCCATGTGCCGAGCGACAGTTCCTGTCAAGACGTAAATACCAGCTCCGACCATGTGCCCCACACCTAAAAACAATTAAATGGTTTTAGGCACCCGGGTCCGAGGAACTGGCCACTGCCACTAAAGGACCTCATCTACTACTAAGACCTCACATTTTGTGGGGATTCGCCAGCGGGCACAACGATCGCTGCGGGGTCTCCCTATAAAAAGTACATGTAAGTATATAATTTCTATTAGCTGGGATCAGCTAGGATATACAATGACAATGAGGCCATTTTGTCTCAGAGTGGTGAGTGGTTTCTTACATAGAAAGTGAAAAAAAAAATATTTAGTAAAAACATCATTCTAAAAACTGAAATGAATCAAAAGTAATAGTTTTACTAGCATAGTTTTTAAGTAATCAGCCTAAAACCCGTAGACAAGTTTACTTGTGCAGTCGAAAACAATAAAAAAAAACTTTGGAAATGTAAGTACCTACCTATATTCTACAAAAGTACGGAACTCTCGGTGGGCGAGATCAACTCGCTCTTTGCCGGAATTTCCCAAAACGGCGGCTATTCAATGGGGAAATGTTTTGAGTGCAAAACAAACTAACTTTCTTGGATCCTCTCTGATTGTTCTAATTAGGTCAACAGGAAGGAAAGCACTTAACTAAGTATACAGTTAATACTCACCCAGTAGAGTGATGTCCAAGGTTGTGAGACATCGGTTCAGTGGGGTATCCATGGAGTCCCCGTAAATTGGTTTGCGACGATTCATTTTGTGGCAAAAGCCAGATAGAACGTGCCCGAGAATCTTATGCCTAGCTCCCGGCATGATGACTTTATATGAAAGAAAAATATATGATTACTTATGTGTATTTGCTAATTAGAGACCTAGGTACTTTAATAAAATTAAATAGTACATCAAGATAATACAAACATTGCGAGTAGGTAAAGGGAGATGATTCAAGTTACAATGCACTACACACGACTTATATTATACTCCAGATATTTAAGGACGTAGAATTGTCACTATGATGGTAGAGCTATATTAGGAACTGTGCTCAGATTCCACTCACTGCTAGGTTTTACTGTTATTGAAAGCTATGTTTTAAAGATATTTCTTGAACACATGTTATAAACGTTTGTTTTAAATTAATTTACTTGGAACTGCAATAAGATTTGAACAATACCTGGTGATGTTAAAAGCCCAGCTGACTATATTTGCGTGAACTTGTTCAACTGTTACACGAAGATAAGTCGGCGCGCGCAACTAATCGATTTCTTGATACGTTATAGCTACGTACGTATCTATAGTCATGTTTACGCGATATTTGTGTTTAGAAGAACTGAAAACAATGAAGAAATTAAAGAAATAACTACAATTATAATATCAAATATTAGCCTATTTTTTTAAAACGATAACAATGACTAGGTACCTACTTTACTTACTTACATTATAAAGTTTCTATCAGAAATTAGGGCGCAGGTCAATTTACCATAACGGAAGACTTCTTACTTAGACACCCACTAGTAACTCAACTTATATCTTCAACTGTTTCGTAACAACGAATAGCTGAAGTGCAAGATAGTGACCTAGTTAAGCGAGCTTGACCAGCTTAACAAGACAGGGGGTAGGTTACACATTTAGGTTCCTCTCGGCTGACATGGGCACTCTTGAAACAGGCTGTCCGGAGGCAGTCATTTAAAATGTATAAAATCATCAGCCATCACACACAACCTGCCTGTGGCTTCCCGGTCGCGTAGGTAGGTATATCATGCATGATGTTCATACAGCACGCTTCCACAGACAGCTACGATACGGTAAGCGTCATTAATAAGTTAGGTACCCCCATTTTTTTACCTTTTAAGGCGTGAAGGGGTAATCATGAGTCTGTCTGTACCTACTAGTGTACCTACTGAGTTTGCGTTTTCAAGCGTTTCATGTAAATAGCAAAAAATGCTAAGGCCTAGATACCTACGTCTCCAATGTCTAAAGTGTAGATATCCATACCTACACCCTAACCCCACCCGGTCTGAAGGTACTTAAACTACTAAATAATATTGCCTTTTTAACCAACGAAAAATTCGACACGGGCATTGATATATTAGTACATACATCAATGGACACGGGTATGTTTTTTTTTTAATATTTTACCACGTAAGTACCTATTACATTTTTTCACATTACAATTTTTCGACAAAAAAAAAATAATTCTTCAGTAGCAGCCCAGAGTCTGCATTCGTGCTCGATTGATGGCAATAGGCTCGGCCCCTATTACATGGCTCTTTAACTTAACTGGCGAAATGTGGGTGTACTACAGGTACCTACATCTCTGCTTAATCCTACATCACCTACAGGCGTGATGTTATGTTCTACATTTTTATACTGAGGTTCGATTGCGATGATTCTTTTTATTACATAGAATATTAGTAGGTCCCCAAATAGGGTTCCATTTTATTTTGAAACCGAAAACCCACCACCAAGTGCATAAGGTTCCTAATGATTAATTTTCCGCCAGCTGAATTCTTACTTGTGAACCGACTCTGTTGAAATTTGGTACACATTAGGCACCTACGTAGTTTTATTGACAACATAATTTTACCTACTTGTGATTGTGTTACTTAGTGCAGTTGTATTATTTTATTGTACCTAGAAAGTTTTTATTTTGGTTCCTACAAGTTATTTATATACTAGCAGACGTCATGCGGTTTCACCCGCGTACTTGTTCCCTTTCCCGTGGGAATACAGGGATAAAATGCTTGTAATATGTCACCCGGGGATAGTGTAGCTTCCCAACGGTGAAAGAATTTTTTAAATCGGTCCAATAGTTTCGGAGCCTATTCAATGCAAACGAACAATCAAATCTTTCCTCTTTATAATATTAGTAGGTATATAATAATGATTACCTACCTATGTTATGAATACCCAGAAAATAGAACCAACCCACACAATGCAATCAGTGGGCGAGCCATTGCAATGACTGCACCCTGGCCCCTTTAGTTTTATGTTCTGTGATGGTAGGAGTAAATGCAGCGTCGTAATGGAAGCGCTCTTTAGGTACAGTACTTCTGCTGAATGTTATCACTAGTAGCTAAATAATTTACAGCCCGAGACTTGCCTGTGCGGTCAATCTAAGGTTTAGCCGCGGTCAGCCCGTGAGTGGGTGTCATTTGAACACCTACCTACACGCAAAGACTCCCGTGCCACGGTAAGAAGAAATGCACCCGATCGTAATTCCAAAATCTTTGACAGACGTTACGTACGGGTAGTCAGGAGGTCCGAAGGTCTGAGATCCAGTTGAATGCTAGCATTTTACCCATTTGATTTGAAGATGCGCCCTGGTAAAAATAGAACTCACAAGAAGATTTACTTAGCCCCATCTGCCGATAAATCTCCGAGATTTTTGTCTATTGTGTTACTGTTGTGTCGGCCATTGACCACAAATGAGTAGTTATGTAAAATTTTCTGGCCGAAATGGAACAGAAATCTTGTGCGAGTCCGACTCGCAAATGTTTTTATTTACAATTTGCAAATTTCTTAAAATAAAATATCAAAAGAGAAGGACTTCTGTGACTAATGAATGAGACACAATTACTTTTTGTATTGTTACCGATCTTCATAGAAAGAAAGGAAAGAAAGAAAAATGGGTCATCTAGAACTATAAAATACAAAGATTGTAATGTCAAAAGGGCCTCGGCTCCAGTGCTGCCACCTTAGCGCTTTCGGAGTTAGATCTAGCGCTTTTTTGGAACACTTAGCGCTGAAATTTCAATTTTAACTCCTAGCGGAAAATATAGCGCTTTTTTGGCAGACCTGGCACAGACACTATAAACGCAAATTTACATAAACGATTGGGATTATCTTACAAAAAGGCTACATGTCGGGACGGCTACCGTCGGGAAAATCGTTGTTAAAACTACGATTTTCCCGAAAATATTCTAACACACGTCACGTCAAACCAAAAATATAAATGGAAATTACAAAACCCTCAAAAACCGCAACCTGGACCTACAAAATTTAGTCTACAGAACCTGCTCAGACAGCAAAAGCGATTAGGCTCTTTATTAATTTAGATTTAAAATGATTAAAACTTGTGTGTGTGTTTTTTTTTATGCAATCTAGCGGAATCTAGCGCTTTTTTCAAGCACTTTTAGCGCTTACTGGCTTCAGAGAGGTGGCAGCACTGCTCGGCTCACCATAATGTCAGATGAGAACACAGGGTTGACGAGTGACGGTGTCGATGATGATTATATTTCGCTACATTGGAGCGAAAAATTGGCAAAACCTTTCAAATAAAAACAGTAGTTAAATACCATCTAATACTTAGTACGGGAGTAGCACCGATAGCAATAAAACTGTTTACTATCGGATGGAGTGAGAACAATGATCGCTGAACTGGGTCAACCGCAGATCGTTAACGAGCTGACCAACGTGCCAGTGATTTTTAACGTGCCTAGATAAAATATCTAGGTAGGCATCTAGTATCTACAGTACTACACCTTCCATCATGCCGTAGAAAGTTCAATCACTTAGGTATTTTATTAACTACGTACAGAGGTAACCTTGATATCGTGTGCGTGTAATAAAGGACCTCATATGTCAGTTGAGTACCTATACAAGCTCATGGCAATCTCGATAAAATAATCCCTCGTATAATTTAATTTTAAATTTATTTACCTATTTCAAATCATTTTCTACCTATGGCCAACATACAAAATTAAATAACCAATTAGTATAAGTAAAGTACCTAAGCATATTCAAAGTCAAAGTCAAATCATTTATTTCAATTAGGCCTGAAAACAGGCGCTTTTGAACGTTATACTTACAAATAAATTAAATTAATATGATTCTAGTTGCACATTCCAAAAGGTAGTTTTGTATGGAGAAGAATGTGCAAGAAACTCCATACTTACTCATTTAAAATAGATTTTACAATAAGTATTTGTATACATAATCAGATTATATGTGAGGACGATGTACCATGAGAAAAAAAAACAGCTATCCTGAGATAGGTAGGTGATATAAAATAAGCAACGCGGCTGGTAATTGTGTGAGCGTATTGAAAGATACATGGTGCTCACATATTTACATAATATTTAATCCAAAGTTGATTATAAAAAAAAAGTAATAATCATGAAGTTAATACTTAAAATAAAAATAAATATAAAATAAAAAATAAAAGCAACGGAAAACAAGAGCCCTCCGTGCATCGGAAAGCACGTTAAGCCGTCGGCGTCGACCCGGGCTGTCTGTCGCTCCATGTAAATTTAAACACTGGTATTCAACTGCCTCCGGTTGGACTGGAAGCCGACCCTAACATGGTTTGAAAAGACTAGGCAGATGATGCAGATTTACGTAGGTACAACAAAAAACTCTAAAGAAAGTAATAAAATCATCATCAACCCCGTTCAGCCCCCAACGTGTATTTTGACGCAACCGCGTGACGTTCGCTTTTGAGATGTAGTGGACATAGTTTTCACACACATACACAATTTGAACTTTCCTTGTTCCCGAAGTCAATACTACGCCGACGCAATGTATTTTTAACTCGAGGTAAACCGGCACCCCAATTGCGTAACACAATTTCAATTCCACACCGAAGGATTGTCAAGGAAATTTCTAATCTATTGCTTCATACTATGTTTGAAAAATTTGTCTGATCATAACACAACATCACGCCTGTATTCTCGGAAGGGTTAGGCAGACATGTACCGGTGTTACCTAAGAACTTTCAGATTAGTCGCACACCTGCGCCGGGGGTCACGGGAATGGAAGATATTTCCGCAACGTGTCCGAGAAGCTTTCTCAACTTTATGTACCTAGGTATCTTAGTTAGTAAAAATCTTTGATAAAATACGTTATAGGTAGATACAAAATACTTTGTAGGTATGTAAAGCTTATTTACTTTGTTTTAGGGTGCCAACGAAATACCAAAAAAGACTGCTTAGTAGGCGGGTTCCGTTAGCACCCTCCCTCAGGTAAGAAACTCTAAAAACACGAAACTGCAATGAAAGCCATGTAAATGCAGAACTTTTCAGTTAGAAACCTACCTTTTCAGTTAGGTACCTTACATTCTAAGCTACAAGCCATTATTTAAAAAATGTTAGGTACTTATTTCCCACCCTATCCAAAATTAATCATGGCTTTAACCAATCCTTTGACGTCACAAAAATCACTGATGACACACAAAGCTGCCATGCTAATTTGGAATTGATCAATGGGCTTAACGCACGACCCAACGGGTTCTTTTAGGTACATAAAATTACCTGGCAAGCGACATCGCGGCAAACCCAGGCGGAGATGACAGGGTGAGCTAGACTCCTTCAAAAGGATAAATAAGTAGAATGAAAGTAGGGAAGCCTTTGTGCTGCAGTGAGAAATCCAGGCTACTATTTTAATAACCCTGAAATCTATGGTGTGGACGACAACTTTGCTGGACTGTCAAAATAAATTAAATTAAAATGATGGGTCATTTCAACGAAGGTGCTTTACGCAATTACCCCGCTGGGTGTTTGTTTAGGATAATGATTTCGTTCAGAGACAGTTGTAAGACAGACAGTTGATCTTTTACCAGCAGGTTGGTAATGTTGGTATCACATAGGTACAAAGGATTGCAACATCACGCCCTCACGCCATTTTTACATCGTGATGCCATTGTTCCTGTTGCTATAGGAACGATTGATATTTCTAGGTCTTGATATCTTGCGTCACTTTTAATAAGTTACCTACATGTTATCAGTCCTTGCCCCTTGCAAACTTGAAGTTGGTCGATTTTGTAAATTCGTGAAATGCTGTTTGGTGAAGCCTGTCAACGACAACAGTCGATAAGCAATTATAATGTTACAAAAGTCGTTATCATCTTTGGCAACGAAAGTCGCTGAACTGCTTTGATCACACAATACAGTGACCACAAATGAATCTGAACACAATCATTTGTCAAGTATCAATTAAACTAGGACTAAGTATAACATTATTATCACAAATGTTAACCGAATTTTGGAGCACTGTCGTGTTTAGTTTGTTTCTATTCTACGACGACCCGACATTCAGCGATATTTAGTAGATATACTTTTGCTCACCGTAGCTCGCAGTTTCAGTATAGCTGTTATGCATGGATGCAGCTACTTCTGTCGTTGACTGTACGGGCCGGTACATGAAGTTGTGGTTTACAGCAATTATTGCCCCGGAAAAATAATACCAGTGGTTAGAGATGGCTAGTTCCCTTTGCGCTCACTTCACCTAAATTGACGCTGGAAAAGTTTTAAAGAATAGATCGGTTGGATCTTACTTTAGTGTTCTTTTTGACTGGCCTGTTGGTCTAGTAGTTAGTGGCTCTGACTGCTAGGCCGGAGATCGTGGGTTCGATTCCCACCCAGGACAAATGTTTGTGTGATGAGCACGATCATTTGTTCTGTATCTGAGTGTAATATATCTATAATATGTATGTATTTAGAAGTATATAAGTATGTTTATCAGCTGTTTAGTACCCATAACACAAGCTCTGCTTAGTTTGGGACTAATGGCGTTGTGTGAAAAGTTGTGGAATATTATTTACCTATACAGGGTGTAACGGAAAGGGTATATACATACAAACAGGGTGAATAGAGTATTTAATAACGAGTCTTTCCTCAAAATTTCAGCTCCCAACTAATAACTTTGAAACTTCACGATATTATTTAATATCGACAGTTTATTAAATGCAAAATCATAACAAACGTGTCACCGCACTATGAGGGTCATAATCCTGTCCGGCAAGGTTCAAGTATATCTATCTCGGGTTCTGCGCGCCTAGTACAGACCTATCGGGCTCTGCCTAACCGACGAAGGCGCGACGACGCGGGCGTGCTCAACTTTACAATTATGTATGTATTTGTATAAAAACGTTGCCATGTCGTTTCTTATCACCAAGAGAATCCGTGCCCTTCGTATGTATATACCCTTTCCGTTACACCCTGTATATTTATTTTTATAATTTTGTGGTCGTTTCCTCACACTTAGGTAGGTATACTTATTACGATTATTTGATCAAGGTGGCAAAATAAAATAAAATGGTACATTTAAAATTTTAACATTTTATTTCTACTTTGTATTACAGGCGAAACGTAAACTGTGTTTACAAAATACATAAAAGTAGCTACACGACTTTATTTAAATCAATTAGTGACGCAAAGCAACATATTAAATTACAAACATCATGTAGGTATGTCAGTAGAGCTATAGGGTTTAATAGTTATGAAATAATTATTGCAATATGTTTACCTATTTGATTCTAGCACTGCATAAACTTAAATTATTACGTCAATGTTTAATAAAAGCTAATAAATAATACTTACCTACCTACGAAATCTTAGTGATATAAAAATAGAAATCCAAAAAACATTAACTTTTTGGTATTTTCCACTAATCAAAATCATAAATTAAACATTCTTCTATGCCCAATCAGTTACTTCTGTGTATAGTTGAGAGTTGTGAGTTATGTATAAAAAGATCCAATTAATTTTGTGCTCGTTACATACCGAGCATAACGTTTTAATTTATAAAACGAAATAGAGTGGTGTCCTACCTATTTTAAATATAGATTTTCATAGCAGGTAAACCATCATAATTATGAAAAAATTAACCAATTCGTTTACTTGACTATTAATATCGACATTTAGTGATAGATCCCATAGTCTGACTGAAGTCCCATTCTGAATTAAGATTACAAAAATGAAAGCACGACTTGAACTCATTAGGATATTTGAAAAAAAAAAACTGTTTCAATAAAGGCTTATTGAAAAAGAGTAGCAATGCTTTTGATTGATAGCATAAATATTAAACAATTGCAATCTGTAATGAACAGCTAATAGCTGTTAAGGCCTATTCAGACCTAAGCGGTATTCGCTACCGCCTGCGGCAGAGAAAACCTAGTGGGTATGCGGTAATATTAGGTACTGTTCAGACCTAAGCGGTATTCGCTACCGTCTGAGCGAAACCCGCGCGGTATGTACCTCTACCCACAGCGAGCGGCAGCTAATATCGCTCAGGTTTGAATAGGCCTTTAGTATGGTAGGTAGGTACGATGTATAAAAATGTATGTGTGGTATCTTAGAGCGTCGTTCTTTTGTCAATCATGCCTGTTTAACAGTATCTTTCTGAACCTCTACAATATATCAACGGCCGCGTAGGTTGTAGGGTACACCTTCATAAAAAGTAAATTGCATCGCCAAATTAAAAACAAGACTTAGCAAGATTATTCAACTGTCACGTAAAATATGACTGTTTTGCAAACAGTCTGTCGCATAATGTAGGTAAATAATTTTAATTTATGCGTTTATGAATGTATAATATACATAAAATACAAATGTACCACAAAATAACGCATTAGATATAAGAAAATACAGTTAAATGATATGTTTTAGGCGTCAGTCTTGAGAAAATGTAGCATGTGGTTTTGCAAACTTTATACAATTATGATTGTAGTTTATGAATAAGTAGGCAAACGTAGGTACCTACCTCATTTAACATAAAAAGGTATATTCAATGGCACTCGACTGTGCCTTAGATAGGTACATACAAATATGCGGCAACCCGTAGCGGCAACAATCTATAATATTTTCTACTATTAATGTACATTGTTAAGTACTAACCCCTTAAAAATTAGCAAGATAAATTCGGGCTATATGAAACAATACACATATTAATGTATTTATATTAAACTTATTTAATTATTATTGTACGTTTATGCATTTACGTATCTTAACAGCTAAATCATTACTTGTGGGTAGTTTTACATTTTGTCAGATAAACAATTGCCATGATAGGTACTTATAACAAGTTGACATATAATTTTCTTACGCACTTACTTATAATTTCTCAGGTTTTGACTTAGATATATTTATGAAATGTAAACAGGTTATAATTTTGACGATTTAATGGTCCCAATGTTAAACATATTTGGAGGATTACCACAAAATTGTTTAGAGTAGGTAAGTAGGTAATACAAACTACTTAACCGCATAGTGACTAGATTTTTTTTATAATATATTCGATATTATATAATACAAAAGATAAGTACAAAAATGTATATTAAAAATTATTTAATTAGCCTTTACTTAAAGGAACTTACAAAATTTAAATAGTGTGCTCACCAGAGCTTTATGAATTAGACAAAGTCAGTAGGTCTAGTTTTGACTTACCTACCTTCTAATTACGTATCTGTGGGTACAAAAGCTCTTTATTCTCAGAGCTCTTTGCCCAAGGTTTCTCAAAGCTGTAGTTATCAAAAAGTATTTTTTTTAAAAGAAAGTATTTTTCCTTGCAAACATTATCCAGTAATGCAACAATCTTAATATGTAATGTAGTATGTAGGTAGCTGCCCCAAGCATTATACAAGTCATATTTGACTTGACGCAAATACAAAGGATACTTTTGCGTAACTGTAATGTATTTTGCGTTTTATTTACTTAGTTATTACAACAGAGGTCGTAAAATAAAATAAGTTAAAATTTATAAAACAAATATTTATTAATTTATTTGAATGTGTCATAGGTACAAGTACTTATCGTGAAAAATTACGGTGCTGTGTAAATTAAATTGTTTATAAAAAAGTAGGTAAGTACATTATTTTCATTATAAAAGAATTTATTATTATGTTTAAGAACTGGCAGTATACTCTGTATTCGTATAATTGTAAATAAATATTAAAATAAATTATATTCATGAAATTGGCTCGGTTCATAGAAAGTATCTCATAGTACAAGATGAGATCAGAGGACCTTCATCAATAACATGCGTCATCTTACAATATCATACGTAGAAAAACGTAACTGGAAATTCACTCCAAGTTAAAAGGTACTTAAGTTGTATAAATATTATATTATTAACATACAATTATATATAATATATTTCAACAAAAATATGACACAAGTGTATTTATAAATTTTAGATGTGCATGTTCAATTAGGGAAAACACTAATATGTCTATACCTACTAAAATTACCTAGTTACACATTGGCTCAACAAATTAAATTATCAGCGCAACATTACCTACCAAATTTTTCATTTATTATGTACATAATTACCTATTTTTAATCGTCAAAAATCTGTGTCCTGTTTAAAAGTTCAACAGTTCCGCTACAGGTATACTTAAGACATCTAAAATTGTCAAGTTTTAATAATATTAATGAACCCCATTGATATAACAGAGATTTGTAATCTATTCCTATGTTTTTATTCTACTAGGTACTCATACACATAATACAAGATTATTTATTGGCTAAAAGAAGAGAGCTTTTACACAAAGAATTTATGTAATTTTCATTTACACAGGTCACAAACATTATTCAACTAATTTAATTTTTAAAAAAAATATTTATATCAGGTACCAATCTGCACCAAGCAACGCAATCAAACTAATTAAAATTTGGTTGCCTGAAATATTTGCCTATGTTTGCATAATTTCATAGAGCCGTATTTTGTTAAGTTGCTGATACGTAATTCAGCATTGGTGTATTCAAATTATTATTTATTTATTTTATCAGCTGTTTAGTACCCATAACACAAGCTCTTAGCTTAGCTTGGGACTAGATGGCGTTGTGTGAAAAAGTTGTGAAATATTAAATATATTATTTACCAGCAATAGGTACTTTCTAGTCATGGAATAGCAAGTATGTACATAATTACTAAATCAGCTCATTATTAAAATTTACGCCAGAACTATATTGCGACGGCTATGCTGCCATTTATTTGCCGTAAATTTTCGAAAAAGAGCTAAATCACTTTTGTACCCATTATACTGGCTGCCCTATCCCAAAGCGCGATTAACACGATTTAAGCTTTCTTATATTAGGTACCTATACTGATCGAGAAAACGGGCATAAATGTTTAAGTCCTAGTCAGTCACAATATAATATACTTAAGTATTATTAGATAGATCCCAATTTTTACACACACGTTATATATTATATTGTAAAACAGACTGGGTTTGCTGACAAATAACTATCAGGGTCAAATCACAATGTTTACGATCACAAGTAAATAAAACATAGTAAGTACTTGGGTACTTATTTGTTGCGAAAATAACTAAAATAAATGTGCGTCGATAGTTTCATCGTTCGCTTAATGTAATGCGAGTCGCCTTGCGGGCGGGCATACCAATAAAAAATAATAAGGACCATTTCAAATGACGAAACCCAAAAAGGTCGTGTGGACGGAAGGGGACAGTGTTTTCAAACCCTCTTACACTCAGAGGAGGGTACGAGGATCTCAGTCATGGTCATGCAAAAAACATAATAATATGGGCCAATTAACAGTAGTCAAGGCATGTGCCTACTCCAAGGTCGTCAATCGTCAAAGGTGAGGATCTGAGGTCAAGTTATGGTTAATAGTTGCTTTTTACATTAAAAAAAGGGGTTTCACAAGATGCTGCCTGACGATTGAACTAGAAAAATGTTTAAAGTACTGAGTACTGAATGATATCCTGGATATCCTGTATTCAGTTTTTCCAGAGATTCTGGAACTTATACAAAAACCTGCTGAAAAGCTGCAATCAAGATCAAAGAAAATTATTGATTACCAAAATTACAAAACTTACATTTCCTACTTACATTAAACATTCAGTAGGTTATAAAATACATTTAGATGCGATTTTACGAGATTATACCTGCATTTAGGATAATCCTATCCTATCCCGATAGACCCTAACATAGCGATATAGAATTGTGTACGTAAGTCCATCAATGAAACGAGCTATTACTGCTCAGAAATAACGCTGAACAAATTATTTGTGCAATTATATGGAAAGTGTAAATGTACCAATACAAAATATAGAAATATTATCAAATCTTTTAATATATAATATAATATAGTCTTTTAATATACACAATAAATGCTATAAAAGGATATAAAATATGGTCATGCAAAAATTCGACAGACAAAATATGGCAATGCAGATAGAATAGCGAACGCTACCTCGGTAAATTATTTTGACCGAGTAAGTGGATTCGCTTACTTGTGAATGATTTGAGCAGATATCTTACGTGCTTGTAACAGGATGCAAATGTGCCTACCGCAAACAAAGATCGATTAATATTGCCGCAGCCGACGGATAAGGTAGGTACCTAACTGCCTTTTTGGCTCCCGTGAGGCATGACTAATAGGCGGCGCAAACTGAAGAAGGACTCAAAGAGTTGGTACCTACATATTATAGTATGATGAAATATGAGAAGCTGATATCTAGCAGTGAGCAAAACAACATAGTTTGATAGACGAACGATGAAGAATTTTATGATTAGTAGATATTGTTGAGGAGTATTTCAACCAAACTTTAAAATAAATTATGGGAGGGAGTGCTAGTAAGGTAGATCCCTAGAAAGCCGAATAGATTGATTTAGGTACTTGATAACTTGATTAATGAATAAACAAGAATAATATAGGTGAGTATATCGGATTGAAAGCCGATTGAAAATTTTGTGATTAAAAATGAGCGTGTATTGGCGGCATACCTTGAAAAAGATCGATCGAGGTTGATACGTAGTTCATGTATTCGACTTAATTAAATAAAACATTATTTTAACATTAAATTCACAAGTATCACATAATTACAAAAATATAATATATCATAGACATTCATTACAACACGAGGTCGTCAATTCGTCATAAAAATATTTAGGTATGTACAACATTTAGCTGTAGCCTACCCGGAAACTAGGCCCTTAATATAATCATAGTTTAGGGCACAGCACCTTGTCACTCAAAAATATGGTGGATGTACAGCTTTTCTTACTTCTGATACAGATAAAATATAAGCCTGGTACTTTCCGTTCAGGCTAGAATTTAAAAAAAACGAGTTAGACTTTATAACTAAAAAGACAGAATGTAATAAAGACTTAATTAGACAATAATTAATTAACAATAGATTTTTTTGAAACAACACAGTTGTTACAATTCGTACTTAATCAGTACCTACCACTTTCTAAATGCGTGCTACATTAATTAAAACCTCCAACTAGATAAAAGACACAATTATTTTCATTTTTTATCTGAATAAATTCAACCTTTTTAAAAATAGTAATATTCCTTTGATAGATTTTCCAACAACAAATATGTTCCGTCCCTTAGCACCTTAATATTAGTTTCTACTACAACATTATTTTACACAATTATATCACATTTAAATTGCACATGCAGAAAACAAAATACCAATGTTTTAAAACAGGAATTAAAATCACCATTATACTTCCAATTCATTCTAATAACGTTCACAAGAGTTCATCTTCAGAAAACCTTTCGGTTTTCCATTTTTAGGTCACCACTATCCGCCGGTTCCGTTGAAATACTGTGCATGTTTCGTGTACGGAGCTGCAATGTGATAAGGCGGAGGTTGACCTCGACCGTAAACGGGCTCAGAAATGCTAGGACTATGCCGGTGGTTAACCACACTAGGAGGATTAGATGAAGCGGGTATGGCATCATATAAATCATACATATTTTGGCTAGTTGGTGAATGCACGTGACTGTAACTTCCATCATCTGATATCAATGGCGTGGTAGCCATGCGATAGGGATTAGTCGTGTTAGTGTGCCCTGTCGGGGAGTATAATTCTGGAGACTGTGATGAGACGTAAGTGGGACTGGCTGTCATGCCATAAATATTGGCGTTTGGTGGTTGTGAGTGATGGAGAGCTGCTGAATACTCGTGACTTTCCACAACGCCACCAGGATAAACATTACTATAACCACTTAAATTTGGCATTGTTGTTGAACTAACCACTTGACTAACAGTGTGTAACCGAGGACTTGGCAGATCACGATTCCCGTGAGAGTGATAATTATAGGTATCATAATTCCGCTGACCATAAATTTTATCTTTGGCACGCGTGCAACTGTCGCCGTCATATATACTTTCATGGTAATTGTTTTCTGACACAGAGTGGCATATGTGATCTTTTCTAGCATATATTGGATCAAAAGGAGGAATATTTTCCATCACAGGTCTGCTATTATATGCAGTTTCACTAAAATGTGGTGACAGAATACTTTCGTTAATTGGCTGCCTCTCTTGAGAACTGAGGCTCAACCTTTGCAATCTACTGTGAGAGTCATCTATGCCAGCTCGGTAGTTCACATCATTTGGCAATTGATAATTCTTATGTTCTACATGTCCTCTGTATATAATATTTGGGGGTAGAGGTATGTTTGCTCTATCCATATCTTGCCTAGAGCTGTATTTGTCAGTCTGCTTTGAGTTATATTGTCTTTGTGGTAACAGATAATTTTCACTGCTTTCTGCTTTAAAATCACTGTTAGCTGTCCCAGTATTTTCAGGATACAAAGCATGGTCAACACTTTTGTAACTTTTGTCTTGTTCATATGAAAGATCTAAGGGTTTATCATATGCATTTTCAGCGGGAAGATTATCATAAACAGATGTTTTCATGGGATCCTTATTTGTTCCTCCCAAGTTACTTTTTCCAGCACCATCTATTTCCATTTTGTTATCTGATGCAAATCTTTGCTGTAAAGTGGGTGTTATTTTGGCAGCTTTAATGTGTACTGCATTTTGCATAGGAGGTGTAACATCCTGTGTGCCATCCTTGTGTATATTCCTGGCATGCTTTGCTAGTGCTCTCAATTCTTTCGGATAAGGAGTTGGGGCTCTTCTCAACTGCCCTGGTTTTTCTGTAACTTTAGGAGCAGCTTTCATGTCTACAAAACTGATATGACGGGCAGATGAGTTAGCCTCCACATTCTCAGATTTGTCATTGTCCAATTTAATTTCAATAGGGGTTAAAGGCACTTGGGGGAAGAGGAAACAAGTGAGTACTTGTTCATAGGTCTGAGGGTCGACTTCAGAATGCATAGGCACTAAAGGTTTGCTTTGGTTTTCAGACAGCCAGAGGGCTACTAAATTATCACAATTTAACAAGGACTGTGGAAGACAACTCAATGAATTCCTTACTAAGTTTAACACTCTTAAGGAAGTTAGATGGCCTACTTCTGGAGGGACTCTCATTAATTTATTAGATCGTAGTGATAGCACAGACAATTTTGTACAACTCCCTATCTCAGGAGGTATTGATGTCAACATGTTATCGTCAATATTGAGATATTTCAATTTTCTGAGAAGTCCAACAGAAGATGGTATTTTGTCTAGGTAATTGCACATAAGCATTAATTCTTCCAGATTTGCCAGCTGTCCTATGCTATCTGGTAGTGAATATAATCTATTATTATCTAGTTTTAATGTAGCTAAGTTACACAGCTGCCCAATGCTCTCTGGAAGCTGTGTCAAGATATTTAATGACAATGTCACATCCACCAGTTGAGTGCAATATCCAATCTCAGGCGCAAGATCTTCAATCATATTATTACTTGCCTCCAAATGTATCAAGTTTTCTAGTGGTTTTATAACAGATGTAATGCATGTCAAGCTGTTGTTATCTATCCATAGTTCTCTTAGCTTTACAAATCTTCCAATCACTTCAGGAAACTGTTGAAAATCATTTTGTCCTATATCTAATCTCTGTAATTCGGTTGACCGAGACAGTGACTTGGGTAAAATCATCAAATAATTGTCTCTTAATTCAAGTATTCTTAAATTCGCTAGCCGTCCAAAGTTTCCTGGAAGATACTCCAAGTATGTGTCATTCAAGTATAGTTCTTGCAATGCAGTAAGATTTGTAATGGCATCTGGTAGTTTTTCCAATGGATTAACACTAAGATCTAAGAATGCCAAATACTTTAGTGCCTTCATATTCTCTGGTATAGATGTCAAAGTATTCCTGCTGATGTTCAAGTGCTGAAGATTAACTAACGAAGATATGGCTGCAGGTAACCCTGACACTTCATTATCACTAAGATCCAAGTATTTCAATCCATGGCACATAAATAGTTGGCGCGGGAGTTCTGTAACTCTATTACTCTGGCAGAGCAGAGTTTCAAGCGTTCTTTCGTACACAAACACTTCAGTGGGGAAGTCAACCAGTGACTGATGCGAATAGTCCAACTCTACGACATCTTCGACGCCAGGCCGCACACAACACAGAAAATCGAACGGCATTATTGAATCTTATTTCCAACCTTGCACACCACAAATTACACTATTATTTTTGCACAAAAAAGCATAAAACAGTCTGTCCAAATCACTAACATTGTTTGTAGAACTTCAACATTGCGGCGCTTCTTTATAATTAGTCACATTGAGGAGAACTCAGTAAATAGTATAAAATTACTTAATAATGAATCACTCAAACAAAATAATGATAACCTTCCCCACCCGACCAATCCCAATAGTATTCTCATTTTCTTAATCCGGTCCGTCACTTCTGCTTCTGTCGTTCGTCGTGCATACCTACTATATTTCATTTCATAGAGTATATACCTAGCCTTTTTTTCATTCTATGATTTCAATATTTCATTGATGAATAATGTCTTGATGCTTCGTCTATTGACTAATTCCTACAGATAATTAATGTTACTATTCTTTGCTTCAATCGACTATTCCTTTTTAAAATCTTCTCACACAACAATAGAGATGTTGCATTAATTACTAATTACAAAAAAAGTAAATATTATGCTGCGTTTACACAACATATGTTTGGTCTGGTAAACCCAAGGAGACGAAGCTGAAGCTATTGTAGGTAACCGTGCTGACTATATTTAGGTTTCGTAAGCAAATGGCAAAATCGGAACCCAGTCTGTTCGTACTGATGTTACATTTCACTACAAATTAACTTTTAAGAATAGGAGTAGGGGAATAGGTCTTGTATTTCTGGCGCTCGCGTCAACGACCATAGGCACTATGTTGGAAATAGCATCGTTCCGGCTCGCTACGTCTCTACGCATAGGTGCACCTTGTGTTGCTCAGCTTCGGGCAGCATGGCCTGTCTTGTTGTAGAAGTCGGGTCGCATAGTCGTCGTGCTCTTGCTATCGCTGGCGTACCAGCTGTTTTAGAACGTAAGAGTTTGGTACGGGACGATGGAAAGAGATGACGTTGTTGCCTGGAAGATGGGTGGGACGCCACCTTTGCGCCATCTCGTATGCCAAGTACCTACCGTGAGCTTCGTCGGCACTGCTGCTGCGACTGCCGAGGCCCTCAGGCGGGGCATTTAGGGTCAAAACATGAACATGGGTCCCGAGGTTATTTCTCGCCAGCTAGTCGACGCATTTGCCTTTTGAGGCTTGGGCGCGTTTCCAGACGTGGAGATCCAGAGAAGTACTTTGACAATTAGAAGATTTTAATTCTTAATTTTTTAGGTAAATCACCAGGGGAATTTGAACGATTTGTATTAGGTATATTCGAAAAATATGTTATCATTTAAATAAAATGTTGTTGCTAAACATGGGGTCGGTTTGGTCACGCTGAAATAATGAATGAAAGGTATTTTTAAGGCAGATGTATGTGGAAACGTCGGGAATGGACTACCGAGACCAAACATGGATTGGTGACATTCGTTAAAAAGATCAGAAGCGTAGTACTCGCAACAAGCGAGTGTGTATGACAAAATGTATGAATTTAAACTAAGCAAAAGAAATATGTCAGAATCGTATTAGATGGCGCTAGTTTCTCTGGTGTAGTTTCTGCCTACCCCAATGGGAAAAAGGTGTGAGTTAATGTATACTGTATGTCCCAACCTAAAAGGTATATTGCTGTTTACGGGTGTGCAAACTCACATTTTTTTTTTATTATTATAAACCTGTGCTTGACTGCAATCCCACCTGAAGGTAAGCAGTGATGCAATCAGTGATGGTGAAGCGCACTAGTTTATTAAGAGCCTATTCACTCTAGCCTTGAAGACACTTAAATTATAATCGGACGGGAAGACCGCAGCAGGCAAGTTCCAGTCCTTCGATGTACGCGGTATAAACGACGAAGCGAAACGCTTTGTCCGAATCGTGGGAGTGCCAACGATGTAAGGGACACTCGCCGTACGGCCGGGTTGTCCGATGGTAGAAAGGTGATGGCGGAATCAAGTCATGTAATTCCCGTGCACACTCTCCAAAACGTATCCTATGGAAAACCGAAAGGCTAGCTATCCTACGCCTATGCTCAAGGCTTTGCAGATTCGTTCTAACCAAATCTGGGTCACCAATAAGCCTCTTCGCACGCCTCTCCACTGAGTCCAAAGCTGCTAGATGACATCTGGCTGCACCAGCCCATATGTGGCTGCAGTACTCCACACACGAATGGACCTGTGCTTTGTATAACATTAGAAGCTGACCAGGTGTGAAGTACCGCCGGACCTTTGCGAGAACGCCGAGTTCACTTCTAGGGATAATCCATACTTTTCGGCACATCAGCATTTTGGCTGATGATATTAACAACCAGCTCACTTCAGCACAGCGTCTAGCTTTTAATTATGTTTAGGTAATAGGTATAATAAGCACAAAAGTAATTAACGGAAATATTTATTACCTATTTATTGCACTAATGATGACAGATAAATAAATAAGATACACTATGGAAAATAGGCGGAGACAGGTGTAGCACGGTAGGTGGACCCTCGTGTAGACTTCTTTTCCCTGTAGTTTACTTTCGGTAAGTTGATATTCATATTTTCTTTTCCTGTCTGACTCGAGGGGTTATTTCGCTTCGTTTTTGCACCTGAAAGCATCACCGAAGATAACTTTAAGCCTGCAGGGTATTAGATAAAAATCTCACTGAAAGAATGAAGGCCAAGCAAAGAGAATGTCAGCTGTCGTCCCATAATAACACTAGGGATTGACAGGTCAAACTTTAATTGAACAAAATTTTCATACAGTGGGTTTTTATTTTTTGGTGTATTTAGTGGGTCTTTAATTATCAGAATACACAGGAGTATTTATAAACAATACCATTTTTTTTATTTGAATGTATCATAATAATAATTGTACCTTTTCCGGTTTGGTTGTCTGTTTCAGAAGGTTGCAGATATTTGGGGTCTAGTCCAACTTTAGAAACTCTATCCTGAACAACAGAACCCGGCGATTCTTCTAAATTAGAAGCCCTGGATATGACAAAAAATAATTTTAAGAAACTTCGAATAAGGCAAGTGAGACAACTTCCGTCTTAGAGACTACCCAAGTCCCAAATATAGGTGCGTACGCGTCTCATACAAAATTAGTGATTTCTATGGACAAAAGCGAAGTAAATGAGTAGTCCATTACAGATCTTACACACGAGGAGCATGTTGTGAATGGCAGAGCAACCGCGTCGACGGCCGTTGACATTCAAAAATCAGCCGCAAAGGCAGCCGACGTCAGCTCTCTTAACATATGGGGTTAGTTGGGCTGCTGCCGAAACATGTAGACGTCAGCATGCCGCTAGTGTGAAAGAAGTCTTAGAGCTGGTTCACATTAGGTCGGACCGACAGTTTTACCGGCCCGACAAACGTGTCGGATCCATATTGGCGTATGCATGTCAATAGCGCCGTTCACATTACGGCGACCCTCTAAATAACCCGATCGACGGTAAACCAGCTCTTAGACAACAAGAAAGGGTCCCCCTATTTCTTTTTAATCAACAAGAAAAAAAAATAAGCTTATAAAAGCAACAATCTGTAATTAAATTATTAGGTATACTCACGATTTCGAAGTGGCATAAAAGTCGATGGATTCTTCAGTTAAGCCATGTGATGACTCAGTATGGTTGTTGTTTCTGGATATAAAGTATGGCGTCGAACTTGTAGCTGCTTGTATACCAAGCCTTTTGTTTTGTACTAAGTCAGTGGGTTCCACATTATCCAGCTTTTTATGAAGCCATTGAATAACTGCAACAAGATATTAACTTATTATTTTTTAATACTGGACTTACATACAATTAATCCACAATATAGGATAGCAAACAAGCAGACATTCCCTCAAAAGCAACAAAGGCATGAGGCTAAGAAACCAGAGACAAAGGGCAAGTACTCTTGTCTCTAAGAATGCGACTCATATTGACGTCATTACAACTACAAAGGTACAGAGGCCAACCCGCCAGCATATCAAGCTATCATGTGTCAAATTTTTATTGATAGTTTTTCAACTTTATTGCAAACAGAATAAGGTTCATGTTCATTTGGGAAAAAATACAGTGTGGGGTAGTTCGGGGTAGCTGGTGTCAGTACAATTATAATAGGAAACAATGTTACCCATATTATTATTCTTGATAGTTTCATCTCTATCTTTAAGAGCTTTCTCATTGGTTTCATACTTTTCTTTTAAATCATCCAACTCTTTTTTCAGCTTTTCCATGCATTGATTAGTGTTACTAATTCTTTCTTTTAGTTCTTCTGTTTCTGTAGTATAGCGGTCTATAACTTTTTCTTGTTCCAGGGCTATAGCTGTTCGGCATAGTAGCTGGAAATAATAAACACATATTTAATCTTTTCAGCCCTTGGCTAAATACCAGTTGCCGTGCCCCTAGCTAGCGGCTACAATTGCTACAAATCAATAAAATAATACCTACAATAAATAAGAAGGAGCAATTGTTGTATCGATTTTAAGTTTTTGATGCTTACATAATATCTCTATTTAATCATGGTTCTTATCTCATAATGAATGAACACAATAGTCAACTCAACTCATGTTTAAAGCTCACTTATTATCAGAGAGTTGCATAGTAAATTACCTTTTCCTTCATTTCAATTAGGTCAGCATTTTGTTTTGAAATGATTTGGTTCGCTTTCAAAAGCTGTTCTGATGTTGATTGTATAGCATCATTATGCACCTTTACACGAGATTCACTTAAAGTCAACCGCTCCTCTAAACTTAACTGTGAACAAAGAAATATAAGAATGTGTTTGTAATAGGTATATTGGATGCTATTGGTTATTTTATGGAACTGTTCACATGCTAAAAAACTATACGAACCTTTTCTTTTTTAGCTATTTGTAGAGAGCTATTTAATTCCTTTATAACATCTGAGTTATCCTTCACTGTCTGTAAACAGAATAATATTAAAAGTCAGTTGTGAATCAGCATGTTCGTTGATATTTTCTTAAATGTTTTGTATAATAAATTCCACCTTTTCCAAGTAAATACATTTGGAATTCAATTGATGAAATTGTTTTTCTTTTTCCATTAGATCCCTTTCTAGTGAGGCATTTTTTGCTTTCAGTGTGGCTACTTCAATATGTGTTTTTTGAACTTCTTTCTCCAGCATGTTCAAGCACTGGGTTTTTTCACTGAAAAATACAAAAGATAAATCAATTGATTAAATTAAGATAAATTACATTACAAAAGAATTATTATAAAAATTATCCATATTTGGGTTCACTGATTATTCAATACAATAATGGACACACAAATTCAGGAATATGTGACATGTTGTCTTGTCCAGTACTCCTAAAAGAACTGTTGGTATCTATTCTTTCAGCCATGAGCTGCAAGAAGCTGTTGGGGCCGCCCTGCATAAAACACAAGTACTTGTTTATGAAAACCTGTCAATGCTACTAGAACATTCAGGTAATAATAATAATTCAAAGCAAGAAATTCACCTTAGCTGGTTATCTAACTGTCCGATGTTATCACGCAACTGTTTACAATGAGAGTTTATTTCATCTGTCTGTTTGTCTTTTTTATCAAGACTATCCTGATATGTGGTAAGCTGTGTTTTCATGTTCAGTTCTGCATTTTGCTGCCAAAGCTTTTTTTCCTGAAAAAATATTTTGCTTATGCTGAAATATGCTGCTGAAATATTTTGTTTATGCTGAATGTTACACATTCAGCATAAACAAAATATTTCAGCATAAAAAAAATCAGCATAAAGAATTTTGTTAGCATGGAAAACATAACATATGAGTCGTATTTATACGACAAATAAAAAACCTGATCGTCCAAATTAATTTCTTGGTTCTACTTTACATTCTTCCCAAAAATAGGCTAATTCAAGCAATAATTATGATAATGTATTGACGATTTGTAAGTTGGGCGCTGGGGGGCACGACAATTAATATATAAAATCAGGCGGTTAAAAGGTAAATGTGTAAAAGTTTCCAAAAGTTTCCTTTAATGTGCTAATAACATAACATACATAATAAGCCTATAATTTTCCTACTACTAAGGAGTGGACTGTAACCTACCACTCAGGCCCCTGTGTGGGCTGGTCAGTGTCACATCTTCCTATTTTGGTATCCAGGACATGCCAGTTTTTTCCTTCACCGTTTTAAAAACTACATGGATATACATACTTTTAATCTATTAGAAATTCATCCCTGGTGTAGTAGGCCTTGTAAAAAACAATAAAAAAATACAAAATATTTTTTATGTTTTCTAACATTTCTTTGTATTTTTTTTTAATTTTGTATTGAGTGTTTGTCTATGTCTTTTGCGTACACTGAATAATTGTTTTCTCTATCTGTCTAACTAATAAAAAAAAACCTTTACTAATATTATAAAGAGAAAAAGTTTGATTGTTGTTTGTTTGCATTGAATAAACTCTGAACCTACTGGACCAATTTGAAAAATTCTACTTTTTATCCCCATATTCCCAAGGGAACGAGAAATACGCGGGTGAAACCGCGTGACGTCTGCTAGTATATTAATATAGTGTGGACTGTCACCTGCGCCATCTTCTCTTTCTCCTGTTTCAAAGTTTCTCTGAATTCTAATTCATATTTTAATTTTTCTTCTTCCATTCTTGCTAGAGTATGTGTCAGATCATGGATTTTCCTCTCCATATTCTTGCATTTTTCATTTAATACTGCCTCATTACTCATGGCTGAACTTTTATGTGAAGATAAGTTTTTCTGTAATAATTTAATTATGATTTCAATATACATGATTAAATTTAACTTGTTCTGGACTTCATCAGAGGGGTAATAGTACTCATCATTATAAACATTTTGTACTATGGGACCAAATCTGAAATCGCGGAAATAAAATCAGCTGTTCCTTACATTTATGTTTTCATAACTCGCCAAAATGTATGAAACATCTGATTTTTTCTCGCATTTTCAGGTCTAGGATTATTTAGTATAATACATAACAGTTTATAATTATGTTCTTCTTATTACACAGCCAAGGAGTGGAATTCCCTGCCTGCATCAGTGTTCCCGAGTTCATATGACCCCAATGTGTATAAGTCGCGAGTTAATAGGCTTATTTTGGGTAAGCCCGTTTCCATCATCGGCCTCATCTCTGACCGCAGGAAAAGATTGAGGTCAAGAGAAGACCCATTATATATATATAAAAAAAGCCAGTCAACTAAGGTGTATTCTGTTGCTCACTGGGTTATAGAGGTCAGAAAGGCAGACACTCCAGGTTAAACACTGGTATTTTCAGTAGCATTTGGTTAGACAGGAAGCCAACCCCAGTATAGTTGGAAAAAAGGCTAGAAAGATAGCATCAAATTGCTGTTAATTTAAATAAAACTGCTTTTAAGGCCTACCTTAAGGTTAATGATTGTATCGGCCATATGTAGTTTAATGTCGGCATCTGTAGCCGGACCAGTTTTCAAAGATAAATGTACAAGTCGTTTAAATTCATTATGCTCTATAACTTCTAAATAATACTGCACTGGGTTCTTCTGTTGCATTATCAAAAACCTGGAAAAGAAATAATTAAAAAAAAAAAAAGGAATTAAGAAGTAATTGTTAAAGTTTAATTCTTCTGTTAAATTTTGTTGTTACCGCTGCTAGTCTCTAAACAAAATTTAACAGTAAGGAGCTATTGCTAAGTTGGTGATAATGCAGAATTCAGGTATTTGTTTGAGTTTAAAAATCAAAAACTTGAATCAGACTCCATAGATAAATGGAATAACCATTGACATTGTTCAGACCAAGAAACAATGGTGTACCTTCTTGAAATATATTTTAACTCATAAAATGTCTAAGATGTTATAAATTTTATTATGAAATTTACTTGTCTACTTCTTTAACTATAATACTGTTGGCCGTTATTAGTAAAATCCCACTAAACTATTCTATGAACAGATTTACTGTATCCATAAGTTTATGACATAACTCACATGTTGTTTGAAGCACATTGTTGCAGCAGCCTTACAAGCTGTGCGGGGAAATTGTCAAAATCCACCAGTAGACCTTGTTGGTTTTTTAAATCTTCATAGTCCATACGTGTGATGGTCAGCACACATAAAAATGTGGGGTCTTCATCGTCGGATAAAGATATTCGCTAAAATAAAATAAATAAACGTATTCATAACTTGCAAATACAGTCCTGTACCAGTAACATTAATTGGATTTTTAAAGTGTGAGTGAGAGCAACCAACCAGAGTATCAGTTTCAAAAAGTTTGTCAATTGTTACTGTTACATCTTTTTTACAGTCTTCGAAACCTCTTTTAAAAGTAATGTAATATTTTTCTTTATGAAACGTTTTATAATCCATTATTATTTAAACAAATACAACATAGTCACTATGCGAACGATTAGCAAATATTTTATTTTGTCAGAACTCAAACAAACAAACAAATTGCAAAGTTTTGAAAGTTTGATTTCTTTCAGTGACAGTAGGTATTTCATAAACAAGCAATTTTTTTTTTTTTTTTTTTTTAAATTGCCCAGTGGGCAGGCTAAAGTCTTTCGACCATACCGCCTAGTCTTCCGTATGTTTATTTCTGTCGTATTAAGTTTTTATATAATGTCTTTCGTAATTTCCCTTGTAATTATAATGTTTTATTTTAAGTCTTTCGTATGTAGTCATAATTCGATATTTTTAATAGTCAATTTTTCGTTTTTTAGTCAAATCCAAGTTTGTACGAAGTACAGTCAAATCCTGGGTAATGTCATGTCAAACATTTTTTTTTTTTAGCTATCTCTGCATGTTTATGTTTAGATAGGCACTTAACCTACAAACTATTTCTAACCATCTTATATCTATTTAAAAATAACGAAGATAAAAGTACTTAGGTAATAATTATTTTGATATGTACATACATATAGCTAACACAAACGATTATATATAATTTACAGTCTCCAGTATGAATTTGTACAAATATATAAAAGTGGTAGCATTCACAAGTAACTCCTGTATGGACGACGGGACCTTATCCATAAACAAGCAAAACAAACACAATTTTAGAGAGGTGGCGGTAAAGCAAATCGTGGCCTCATCTGTTTAGTCGATTTTATGATATGGCAATGACTACACACACGGATTAGACTTAAAATTAAATATAAAGAGACAACTTTTATTTTTAGTATTTTTACCCTACCTGCGAGTCCTGCATCGAAAGTGGGTAGTGTCTTTCAAGTATATTTAGGTCTGTGTATGTTCAAATTAACAAACAGAAGTAGTGCCGAAGCCTTACCCCCTGGCCACAGCCAAGCGCGGCGCGGATTGCGGCGCGAAATGCGGCGCGACAAGCGGTGAGCGGGGAAAACAAATGGTAGACAACGTATGAAGTATGCCACAGCTAACGGCCACGCGAATTGCGGAGCGACCTGCGGCGCGGAGAGCGTCGCGCGGCATGCGGCGGCGACGGGCGGCGCGGTGTGCGAGTGAAACAAATGCACTCGGGAGTATCGAGGCGGCCACAGCCAGAGCGGCGTATGCAGCGGCAGCGAGGGGACGTATTTGTGTTCGCGCGAACTGAATAAATCGTTTTGAAAATTTCGCTCCGCATCAAATGGATACCGAAAAACTTATTAGTGAGATATTGAATAGGCCGGCATTGTGGATGTCGAAACATCCTCAACATAAATTCAGAAATATAATCAAAAAGTTGTGGGATGAAATAAAAGAACAGTTCCCAGGAAGTACTGGTATGTATTTATTTTATTACCTACCTACTGTACTGTAGTGTGTAGTGTAGGTAGGTGTAGGTAAGTGCTTGTGACGTATGTTATGTAGGTATATATGTAATAATTACTTGTATAATCATTAGTCCGCTACCGATGAACAACACGCGCGCATTAAAAATATTACTTGCTCCGTAGAACTAAGTAGTGTTAGTTACTAATCTTGTAATTGTTATATATGTAGGTACGTTAGTGCGTAGTGTTTTTCTTGAAGCCCTAACACTATACACACTACAAATTAATTATTTAGACGCTGTATTTTTTTTGATAGGGCCATTATAAATAATACTGAGTACGTCCACCGCTGACGCCGCCGCGGTCGCAACTAGTCGAGCTGTGGCATACCAACGCAAATCGCGTCGCCCGCCGCGCCTCCCGTCGCACCGCGCGCCGCACCGCTAGAAGCTGTGGCCAGGCCCTTAGAAGCAGAAGCAAAAACTAAACTTCAAAAAGCTAGCTGCCGCTTAAAAATTGCATGCTCGGCAAAAAAAGTATACTTAGATTGTTCTGTCTTTTAATTTAATTGTCAATGTCAACTGTCAAATCCAACGAAATTGCATATTTGCATTTCCCGCGCCTTCAAACGCGTTGAAACTCGCCAGTGAATCGATATTTTGTCATATGTATTTAAGAAAAACGAGTGTATTGAAGTAAGAAACCAAACGCAATTTTATTAGATCAAGTGTAACACAAACTCTGTTTTCCTAAAATGTGGAATGGTAAGTAAATAAAGTCACAAGTTCATTTAAAACTTCACTATCCGACATACCATTTATGTATAACATCATCAATTCCTACCATTATCTATCTATAAACTTGGTTTACACAATGTTGCAGATCAATCTGCTGTTGGCGGAGGGTTCTTCAACTCACCAAATCAATTCGGAAATGCAAATACACCTAATCAAGTTCAAAAACCGGTAAGTACTTCTGATTCCCAATCAGTAGTCTTTCAAATGGTGACATATTACTGCCACTACTTAAATGTTGTTGCTATTCAGGGTCGACGAGCTTCGCGAACAGCTCCAGTAGTGATTAGACAAGCTCTTCACTGCGGGGATGATGGTGTGAAGATATGGGGAACAGAGATCCAGATTGTGTCCATTGTAGCTCGTGTGAGGAACATCCGGATGCAAAGCACCAAAATCACATACACCATACAAGATATAACTGGCAGGATGAAGGCTGTACTTTGGCTGGATCAGGAGGCAGCGGATGATGATGTAAGCTATCCTTTGTTCTATTTAAGATGCAGCAAAGACAACAAATTAAATGTGGTGCACTTTTTATGCTGTCCAAATAGAACCTACGCAATTATAATCAGTAACACATAAGAAACCCGTAATTTATTACAATTAGAACTATTATAAGGCAGTTTTAACACTTTGTATTGCCACGCCGTTCACCAGTGAGCCGCACACATTAAAATTTCTATTGTGTCTGGTAGTCAAAGTGTTAAACATCAAGCTTTAGTTAAACAGTGCAACATAAACCAATATTTTAGGAATGATCTAACTCAAACCACTCTTTAAGTGTAATACAAACCACTTAAGAATTCTAACTACTGATTTTGACTGGCCTGTTGGTCTAGTAGTGGCCCTGATTACTGTGCCAAAGGTTGTGGCTTCAATTCCCACCCAGGACTAATGTTTGTGTGATGAGTATGATCATTTGTTCTGTGTCTGGGTGTAGTTTATCTATTAAATGTATGTATTTAGAAATATATAACTATGTTTATCAGTTGTTTAGTAGTACCCATAACACAAGCTCTGCTTTGTACGGGACTAGATGGTGTTGTGTAAAAGTTGTGGAATATTTATTTTATTTTATTTTTATGATATAACTAGAAATTGCATAGTGAGTCAAAAAGTTCACTGTTTTATGTGAATATTTTGCCACTACTAAGCTTCCATTATCTAATACATTTCTTTTCTAAACTTCCAGGAAAAAGCCACCCCAAAAGTCCAGGTGAATGACTACGTACAAATATATGGAACAGTGAAGACCAACAAAGGAAAGAAAGTGCTGATGACATTCAAAATCATGCCAATAACAGATATTAATGCAATCACATTCCACTACCTTCACTGTATCCAAAATAAGCTCAAAATGGAATCTGATTCCAAAAAGGTAAGGACAGAATTTATAGTAGGTTACAAAACTGGAACTCTTTTTTTTTCACACAAATTTCTCCTGTATCATGGTTGAATTTACTTATTATTAATTAAGCTTCTATTTACAAGTCCAAAAATACCTCATAAAATTAAACTTGCAACATGAACCAATACTAAATTTTACTTTATTTTGCTACTATTTTGTTTCTAATTCATCATCAAGGCAATCACAATAACAGCTTCTTAAATTGGTCTTAAAAGTAAAGTAATCCTTGCAGAGGTTGGTCCCTAGATAGGTGAGCAATGTGAACATCTATTGCATATTGATGCCAGTATCTAGCGCCACTAGCTATCTATTCAGCTGAACTGTGTCACACTGAAAGCTGATACCAACATACTTGGGAAAAGACACAAGGCACATAATTCAACCTTTCTGTATATTTCCAGATATTATCGCACCTAAGTTTCTTTTACTTTTACAATAGTTATAAGTCTCTTCTTACAGGAAAAGGTTGAAAACAATAACTCCACATTTACTGGTGGTCTACCAGCAAACTCCATGGTAGGTGTGACTGAAAGCAGTGCATCAGTTAATGGCCTTAATCCACGACAAATGATGGTGTTCAACCTGATCAGAGCCTCCACTCTGGAGCAGGGTATCAGTAAAGAAGATATGTACGGCTCACTAAAGGACCGGATGTCACAAGTAGAGTTTGAGTAAGTATTTTAAAATAGGCATGAAAATATCTTGCTCATATTGGCTTTCCCTCAAACATGCAGGCATGTTATAAACAACTACCACTTTGCACGTGACTTTGTTTTCCTGAATTCATACTTTCCCAAAGACATTTAATACTAACCATAGACAAGACATCACAAACAAAATTTGCATCTGATCCTAGTGGACACAAGTCTAGGAGTTTATTTTTGTACGCTCTAATATTGCTATATTATTCTAGATGGCGTAATTGACACATGGGATGAAAGATTTTCTATGACATTTCTTTGCATGTCCTCTGTATACCTAGTATCTTAAATCTCTTTGTACAGACGCCAGCACATCAAGTTACCCCAATGTGTCAAATTTCTTTGACATTTTATTAACTTTATGTTAAACAGAATAAGGTTCATATTCAATTAGGAAAATTTGACACATTGGGGTTACTTGATGTGGTGGCGTCTGTACTTTTCCTTAAAATTTTTACATAAACCCTTTGTAGTTTTCAAAATAAAATATAGCCTATGTTACTAATAATTTGTGCTATTGAGTAAAATCCTTACTCACAAACAATTATTAAATTTAAATCTTACTTACCTCTTTATAATATTAGTATAGAAATTAATTTTATTCTTGAATTATTTTTAATATTCTGTCTTCGAGTACTTGCATATTAAAAATAAGTTCATTACAAACTTATTTTAAACATATTTGATTTCCACCTTGCGGCAATGAAGTCACATTCTGTTTCTGTTATAATCTTTGTTTGTTACTAACTTAGTTTGTAAGTGTATTGTTACTAACACTGTGAGTCCTGTTACTTGTTTCAATAAATTATTATTATTATTATTTGTTTCAGAAATATCTTGGAATGGATGTGCGGTGAAGGTCATATCTACTCAACTATTGATGAAGAGCATTACCGCGCTACAGATGCTTTCTAAAAACTTACTGTGTATTGAATGTAGAAAAACTGGCATTATTATTATATTCCTAAAGCCTTGTATGCACTTGGAGAAATATTACGAGGCATTGATGTGCCAGCATTATTATAAAACGATTGCGTACCTACACTAGCCATGGCGTGGAACACGTCCGCAAGACAAATCTCGCAAAACTTTTGATGTTTCTGTAAAAACTAGACTTCCAATCGGAACAAAGCGATGTCTTGCAAAATTACGACCAACTTTTATATCGACAGTCACGAATCATTTTTGCAAGACAAATATCGCCCAGTGTATATCGACGGTTAAAAGGTTATAGGGGATAAGCAACAAAAAACGAATTGTTCAGGAGAGCAGTTTAAAGTTTGAAATTGTAGAAAAATTGACATAACTTTTTTATTTATTGTCATATTGTGAAACTGGAAACAGCTCTAGATTAAAAAAAAATGAAGGCATTAATTAGCACTTTTATTTATTTGATTCGACGTTGTTTTATGTGGTTTTATGTCGCTTAGATCAATTGATCTTATTTTCCTTATGAGGTAATTAGGCATAAGTTACATCTACACAAAAAAAAACGAAGAGTATAGAAGACTTAGCTACATTTGATATCCTCATGCCAAGAGGTAATAGGGAATATGTCACATGACTGTCGAATAATTTAAATGGGTAAAGAAGGATAAGTGACGATTCACATTATTATGCTATAAGGTAATGGAACATAAGAAACAATGCTTAGCAAAAACATCTTCAGGGTGTTAGACATTAGCGACACTATAAGTGGATTGGAAAAAAGGTAACATGATACTTCCACACATCATGATTTCAATATCAAGAGGAAAACGAGAACATCCAACATACGGCATTATTTGGCCAAATGGTAACGAGGATTAAATGTCAGTTTTTAAAATAATAGAATCACAACCAACATGATTCTCCTTTAAAATAAGAGTTAACATAGCTGGTCTCTAGATATTAGGCAGGTACTTTTCAGACGAAAAGTACTAGAGTAGGATTTAGGTAGTAAGCTAATGATAATGTAGGCTTTAAGGCCTTATTTGTTTAAATGTCCTTATAGTTAACATAGCTCAAACGATTAGGGATATAGCTGTGGTTTAATTAGGTTAGGCCTACGATATGTCAGGTAAAATTTGTTCACACATGCCAAATTACTAGATTACTTACCTACATTACTATTTTACATTATAATACGGCGTAAGCGGCAAAGTTATATTAAAACAGTAAATGGTAATAAGGTATAACAGACATTTCAATATCAAATTTGATTTTAGTAATTGTGTATAAGCGACAAATGTATTGTTAGCTTGTAGATGGTAGTAAGGTATAACCGACAGTTCAATATCAAATTACATTTAAGTAATTGCGTATAAGCGACAACTGTATTGTAAACTTGTAAATGGTAGTAAGGTATAACCGATGCTTAATGTTTATGGCGACAAAGGTAAAGAGACATAAGTGCCAGCTTTTAAAATAGGTGCTAATTGTAAAGAGGCGTAAGCACCCGGAATCCCTACGCCAGTAAGAAGTAAAAATACATTACCGACTATAAACCAAAAGTGATGCTATTTTTACAGGGGTACAAGCGCCTTAAGGGTAAAAAAGGCCTAAAATTCTGTTGGTTACACCGAAATGACACTTCGAAAACGCAGTTTTTTGCTTGGGCATAAGTGACAAAAAAGTCATTGTAGAGCCGAGGGAGTAAGTGGATTCGATAGAGCGAATTTTTTTAAGTAGGATGGCATTCATAACTCATTTCCGACCAAAATGTCGCTTATGCCCTATTACCTTTTAACCGTCGATATGAAGTTTTATGTACTGAAATCATTGAACACTTCAATCTTTTCTAATAAAAAGTATTTGTCAAAAATATTTTATTTTATTGTTTCCACTAAGTATAAAAACCATAAGAGGAATGTCTGTATTTATGCACACCAAAAATATATAGGTATATACAGTATTTACTTACAATATCCAATGACACTAATATCTCCTACCCACACAGAAATATAATGTACTGATTAAATAAAAATATGCTTGACATTGTCATACAGTTGTTATCAAAATAGTAACTTACACAGAGTTTATCTGAATTTGTTTTCATTAATAGTTGTGTGATTTATTATGCTCTAATATAACCCTTTGACTGCCACAGTCATGTATAGATAACAAATGTGCTCAGCATGCCAGGCGTCGCCACTACATGTCGAAATTAAAAGTTACGATTTTTACTTTTTGACAGGGCGGTCAAGAGGTTACTTCACTGTACCCATATAAAACAATTTATTTTAAACACTATTATAATTCATCCCGGAGAGATTTATTTTTTTCATTAGGTTTTGTTCCAGGATATGTTTGACTTTCTAACTGAACTTCCTTTAATTCTTCTTGTTCTACAAGAAATTCCTTTGCTGTCCATGCCTGTGCTCCATCTTTGAACATGAATATTGCTCTGTCATCATCCACAAGGTATCTGGAACATAAATAGAAATAAAATTAAACAGCAGTACTTTAATAAAAAGTACATAAACCCATACCTTCTTCCCAGGGCCATAGTCAGAAACAAGTAAGCACCACCTAGAAGCCAGACACCGGTGTCCTCCAGGGGTTTGATGAATTAAATGGTTTGGTCATGTTGAGACAGTGAATGATGGGTATCAACTAAAAGTTCTCATTAACCCTGACCGCTTGTGTCCCATAAATATGACACATATTTTCGTGCCAATTCGTGCCCCTACCGCGCGTGTCGTATTTCTGCGACAGAGAACATGTATGACTTCTTCGTTTTATTTTCAAAATATTGATTGTGTGGTATAACTAAAACCATTATCAAATTGAGATATTATTTGTAACCTAAAAGTCGATACAATGATTATTTCTCCTTACCGTAGGTATTATTTTATTGATTTGTAGCACTAGGGGCACGGCAACTAATATTTAGCCAAGTGCTTAAAAGGTTAAAGTAAGTGAAATGCCAAGAGGGGATGTCCTAGAATATTAGTGATGATCTTCAGAAAGGTCATGTGCATTTGTGCATAGTATTCAAACCTGCATTGTCTGTATAGCCAGATGTATGAAAATAAACAATGCAAAAGAAGTAAGGTCATGGCAGGTGGCATTCTGTTTTTTCTACCTACTTTTACAATGGAATAGATAAAATATATTTGCATGGAACGTAGGTCCTAAAAAGTATTAAATACTATGAATTAGAAATCAATTGAGGTAATTAGAGACACAATAGAAAGACAATGACAGGCGGACACCGGTGTCCTTCCGGGGTTTAACAAATTAAAGAAGAAAGCTTTATGCTGGTATGTCATGACCATACCTAATTAATACCCAGCTCGTAAGTGTATTGTCTCCAATGCAAAATGGAACTAACCTTTCCACCTGAATATGGTTGCTCCAAAGACTAGTCTGCCATATCTTAGTTATTTCTTCAGTTCTTGCTCTAGAAGGCTTGTTTGCTACGGAGACAAACATCATGAGAGTCTGCCCTTTTTTAGTTGCTTCCAATACATTCCCTGGGTCAGACATATCCAGTTTGGTGAAATCTATGGATGGTGGTTTCCTAAGGTGTTCCGGTAGTTCATCTTCTGGTAGTGGTTCCTCATCTTCTTCCCATTGATCAAGAAGTCTAAAATAAAAAAAGAAGGTAATAATATATCTTGTGCCGGAGTTTATCTTACTTTTATCTTTTCCTCAATAATAATAAACATCAGTGCCTTATCCCGTAAGACCACGTAAGTGCCAGTTTACAAGGAAATTATTTGATAAAAAATGATGGTGATTTTACTTAAAATAAAATAGTTATTGTAGGGAATTTAAGGAGCTGTGTTTACCTTTGCATATCAGCGTCGGTGAAATCTCTTATATCTTTTTTAGCCCAATCCGGCTTTTCATCATCTTTGGGTTTTTTCGCAAAACTAATAGTGAAACAAATTAAAACGATAAAAAATAGTGTTTTAGTCATGGTTAATGACATCAACACTTAAAAATTCTTAAAACTTTTTTGTTTAGAACTAGACGCGAAAACAGTTTCTTGAACTTGCTTTGCTTGAGAGACGAATTTCGAAGCAGCATCCGAATCCGAAGATCCAGAAAGAAAATGATTTGTTTGACAGATGACATTACTTTACATTGTTTTGACAACTTTGTAAAATTGATTGAGATTGGTAACAGATTAATAAGTCTTTATTAGTCTGTAGAACTATTTATTTTTTGTACACCTTCTTAGTAGAATATAATAATAAAATTGTTTGAACGAAAAAGTAAAAAATGTACGAAAAGGGGAACAAAATAAAATCGCAAAATAGAAATACGCGGATATTGCGGACGCTGTATTATAATAAATGTGTACTTTAAAAGTGTTCATAATATCTATTTTTGTGACGACCTGTACTTTACGGTGAAAACATAAAATCTTCGTCAAATAAATGAGGCAGCTTGGCAAAAAAGAGTAGAAAATAATGGAGGCGCCACTGTGCTCTTCGTATGGCAACCGCATAGCGTACCAACCTAGTCTTGATACTTAGCTGTTTTTTAGACAAATTAATTCTTAATTTAATTAAGTATTCTTTTTTTAAACCAGTAAGTAATCACGTTCAATCGTGTCAATTAGAGACACAATAGTAAGACAATGACAGCGTGGACACCGGTGTCCTCTTGGGGTGTAATGAATTAATTGAACAAGGACGTGTTCTCGACACGCATGTTGATTACTTACCTAAAAATAACAAATTGGGTTAATACTTAACTCCTGAGTACACAACATTGTTTAAGAATTATAAAAAAAGAAAACATTACATTGTATAACATAATTTCTATATTTTATTCTAGTAAAGCTTCCCCTAAATATTCTACCCCGAACACGTAGGCCGCAAACTCATCTGAGTCATGTTCGGGTTCAGAGGTGAAGCTGCTATCATCTTCTAGATTTATTACTAATCGCTCTATTTCCTCGTTCATAGTTATTTTTTTCCAGTAATACTTTTCTATTTTTATTACATGTTAGCACGAGTTCTTCCAATCCTCCTCGGTAATAGATAGTTGCTTGGAATGCACGTTCAGCTGCTTCCTGTAAAGACGAAATATTTCATTTATCCCTAACAATATTAAAATTAAAACATTTTTTTCACATACTGTTAAGCCAGATGTAGAAAATACCGTTTTGTTTATCTCCTTCCAGCACGATTTTGCTTAGAATGATAACAGATTTCCCTGAATTAAATAATAGACTTAGACTAAGGCACGACAATTTCTTTTACATTTCTAATGCAAACGCTAGAACAAATAATTCTCTCCCTTGATATCGCACTTAAAGTATAATTTACGTAGAAATTGAATTTTTATTCAGTTAAAAGTCAAGTCACTAAAGTATCAATTTATCTCAGCGCGCTATACCAGAGTAATGCAGAAAAAATGTAAACATAACCTATGTGCTCGACATTTATTGTTTCAAATTTCTAGTTATTCCTTATGCAAGCAAATTAATACAGCTTTGTATTCATCAATTAACACTTGATTCAACTAAAATCAACAAAATAAACTCTTACATACCTGTCTTATCAGCAGTTCTTTGGTAAATATTGTGAAACTCAAGAAGAATAGTTTGGGCCTCATGTTCCGCCAGAAATCGCCTGTACACCTTTTAAATAACCTTCCTGCCAGCACTCCGAATGGTTTTATTCATTATTCTTCACTTTTTACGTTTATTAATCAACGTTTGGTGGTCGAAATTAAAATTTTACAAAATCGTGAACTTTGTTTATTGTGAAATGTCATTATTATGGAAATGTTGCCAACAGTCAAAAATTTAGTTCCGTTTCTACACTTTTTTGCCAAGCTGTACCTACTTTCTTTGCTTAAGTCCATCCAGCAGTATCGTTAATACTGTTAAAAGTATACTTTACTAACCAAATTAAACATATTTTTGTGCAAAAAGCATTTTCAATACATTTTGCACGTTATAGGGCTGGCAAAGAGCAAGCAAACATGAGATTAAACGTTGAATGACTCTAAATATCCGTACATGCCCCACAAGGCCACAATCGGCCACAGTGTTCAAAGTTTCGAACATTGTTGGTGTTACCGTGCTCTATCTGGTACCGGCTCTAAAAAGGAATAAGTGAGAAACATATCCTCCCATATTATTATTGTACTCTAAAGAGTACCTATCCTATCCCACAATATTTTGATTTGCTTCTTGTTCCGTCGTGTTTCCGTTCATCGTTCAGTTTAGTTCATTTCAACATGACAGCATTTGTTCGCCGCGTATTGTGATGTTATAGTGGATATATACTCTGTGATATTTCATTTCAAAAATATTCACGTCACGAACGTTGAGTTGTCATCACGATTCACGGGTGCTCGGATCGTAACGTCAAATCATGATTTGAGTTCCTAATTATTTCGTTCTACAGTATTTTATATCTAATTTTTATTATATTCAGTTTATTCTAATTAGTCTGTAGTATTATAATAATAAATTAAGGAGTTTAATAGACGAGTTACTCTGGAGAAATAAAAAAAATCGGCAAAGTTCTTGTTCTTGAAAGTGATAGTTCATACTTCACAGGTGATCTTATTAGTGTATCAGTAGCGCTAGCAACATGGACCAGAGTGGCATAACACCGAACACTTCGAACCAGCAGCTCGTTATAAACAGTGATAATGAATCGGCGACCGCTCTGCTGCAGGAGAAGCAAGGCAGGAGAAGAGAAAATTTAAGTGAAGTGACCTTCGTGGAATACATGACCGTCGGGGTACTATGCTACGTCAACCTCATCAACTATATGGACAGATTTACCCTGGCTGGTAAGTTTGATGAACTTATTTTAACAACTACTTTCTATTACTTACTTTCATTATGTACTGAAAGAAGGTTGGCTCCGTCTCATATAATATTTCCACATTAAAGAGTATTCAATTTCAACATAATACATAATTTTCTAATAAGAATGCAATGCAGGATGTAATATTTTTAAGCTGGTGAAGCTAACAGTAAACAATTCTTAAAATGAAGGTTGAATTGCAAAAAATATGAATAAAACTTTAAATTTTCATTCCATGATATTTAAATAACACTCACTTAGATGCAGTGGACATACAGTTTTTGAACCTATGTCTAGTACCAAGAAAATAATTAATGCATTATCTTAATTACCTTATTTCTTAAGTTAATAATTTATGCAATTACTTATTAGGTTCTAATTAATGAAAGTTTAGTACTTAAGTGTCAAATATCATACTTGTTTAAGGCCTCTTAGAATGTCTAACAATTTTAAAAGACAGTTTTAGCTAACTACAATGTGTACAGCAAACAAAATGTACTATGTGACAGGCGGTTATCTAAAATCAATATCATACTCTGTAAAAATAAGCTGAATATTTTTAGCCCTTTGTACAAAATAATATTACTTAATTTATTATCTAAAAAGACACAAAACATTGAAATTAGTGTCCAATTTTGGCCTTTAGCAAAGGTTCTTAATTCTTAAAGGCACCCTTCTTATTTGCCATTTTATTTTACTAAGATAACGGAGATAATATGAAAAATATTAATCATCATCTGCACTCATTAAAGTTTATTTTAAAGAAATCAAATAGCATTTTAAATTACAAAAATACATTGTTGATTCACATAGCTTACGTCTAAAATATTTGAAGTTACTTTCAACTAAAAATAAATGTGCTGTAGCTAAATTTAATTTTAATGATAAAAGATAAGCTAAAAATCTTATCTTAAAAAGTCATATAAGCTAGTGCCATCTCAATTGCATAATCTATCAAATTCTTATCAAGTATTTAATATTGTGCCGAAACCATCAAACACCTACAGCATTTTTTTGAAATATATGCAGGACTTCAAAATCATATTTCATGATAAATTAATATAGTCTAAAACCCATCATAGTCAAAATCAAATCATTTATTTCTAATAGGCTATTTAAAAGGCGAATATGAAACTAAGAAAAGTCAGAAATTAAATCATATTTCGATTAGTCTGGATATACTGGCAAGCCTATTGATGCACATCATAGTGTGGCATAGTACTGTACTAAACTTAATTCTGTGTAAGTACTGTTCAGAGCTAAGCCAAGTTTAACTTTTTTCCTACATAACTTAAATAACTTACATTTTTCGAATCATGTTGTCACCACGTATGTAGACTAGACCATTTAAAATAAAAACTAGACAAAGATGCCGCAATCTCCTTTTTTATAAATCCATACAGCATATTCCACTCAATGTGTCCGGATGTGTCTTGTAATATCAGTAATGTTAAAATCTGTCAAACCACGCCATACCAAATAGACAGACACTCAAAACACATTAACTTCCTTCTGGGGCAGAGAATAAAAATAGATTATTCTAAAAAACTAACATCACTAGTTGAGCAACCATGTGATTCCCAATGATCAAGACAATAAAAGTAAATATTTAAGCTAGAATAAAGTGTACTTGACCCCAATTCCTGTATAAATATTTTCATTGTCAAACAATAGTTTTTATATTATTTCATTACTTTTCAAGTTCAGTACCGGTCTACACTTTTTCTTGTTACTGTCAACATCCGCATTTTGTTATGTCTATGACTTATTGATACTTTGTAGACATACAATTATTGATACAATGTGTTAAGAATTACTGTAGGTATTAAGATGTTGTTTGTTTTATCACTCAGGCCTCAGTGACACTAGATAGGCGCGTCAGCCAGTTGGAACCATAATATTTTAGGCGAGGCGAGCCGAACGTCGTCGTTAATCTTCCTAATTAACTTTAATTACAAAAAGACTTTGTGTGGACTGCCCAAAAATAAGACACGAGTTTGTATTCGATCGTAATAATAGTATCATTTCTATAAAATCTTATAGAAACTCGTAATTACAATCAACATACTAACTAAGTAGGTATATTAATATTTAAAGTACAAATAAGTATATTATACCTAATTGTTGTTTTAATATACGAAAACTCCAGTCTTCCTTCAGTCAGTCGGATTTCACCGTAGTTGGGTAAAAACATATCTAAAACCTGAATAAAAATAACAAATTATACCCTATTATTTATAACATGGTATTCCGATCATTTACAGAACTAGGTAGGTACCTATGTGCTAATAGTTGTGAACGGAAATGACAATATTATATGGATTCCTTCCTATAACTGTCGACGAAACCCTAAAATAGCGCAGTGTGACTGCATTCAAATAATAAAGGGCCGTACTAGTGCAGGACTGAATACTATTTTTAACCGACTTCAAAAAAAGGAGGAGGTTCTATGTTCGTGTGTATGTATTTTTTTTTTTTTTTTTTTTTTTATGTATGTTACCTGATTTCTCCGCCATTTGTGGACCGATTCTCGAAATTCTTTTTTTGTTTGAAAGAGTAGACTCCTGAGGTGGTCCCATTTTAATTTGGTGAAGATCTGGTGCTGATCTTCGGAGATATACTACGGAACTCTTCAAAAATAGACGGCAAATCTATCGTGATTGCTGAAATCGCTTGGATGTTTATTGTTTATACAACATCATGACGTATCATCAAGCCAGTATGCTCAGAGGGGTAGGCAGATGTGTTCAATATACCTAGATTTCGACAGTTAGGTATGTTAAGTTTCATTTATTAGGGTTAGGTGGATAATCCTATTATTAACATGTATTGTTAACAATTAACAATATTAAATTAATTCATGGCAAATGTTTGTATGGGAACAACTAAAAATGGAAAAATAAAAAACTTTTTTACAAAAAATAAAACCGACTTCAAAAATAACACTAAACGGTGTAAAATAACTCTAAATTCGGAAGTCGGTGGCCTATCAAGAATAAGACGAAAGTACCAAAGCCACAGACTTCCTAATTTAGAGTTATTTTACACCGTTTAGTGTTATTTTTGAAGTCGGTTTTATTTTTTGTAAAAAAGTTTTTGTATACCTACAGTATTAAAATGTAAATACGCGTTATTTTAATACCCACGTGCCAGATATCAAATTATTTATTTATTGACAAAAAAAATCCAACCAGAGTCAATCAGATTTACCTTACATTTTGGACATTTATCCCCTCGTTTTTAAAGGGACGGGGGCTAAAGACGTAAGTAATAACCTCCTGGGTATTAGAAGTCGGTTAAAAATACTCTAAGCCGCAACCGTGAATTCATTTAGGTAGTATGATTCATAGAGGTAGGTACCTACTTACACTAATAATAGTCACCTAATCATAATTTTCATTAACCCCTCGCTTCCATTTGCGACTGTTGTCTGATTTAGTCATCTACCTATATCTAACTAACGATGTTAAACGGTTACGTCACCGGTATTTTTCTAGTCAAGGGCTTCGTTTAACCATAAACTAATTTTATCTTATCTTCGTGAATGCAAAAGCTCCGTCTGCTAAAATATTCAGTGATTAATAGCCATAGTCAATCTTTTTTTTTTAGTTAACGAAGAATATTGCTGTAGTGCCTATTAACACGATAAACAAGGTAACAATTACTTGGAAATCGTTACCTGTAACCGCGATAACTCTTGTGGCATGTGACGTAGGTACTATTTTCTACGAATGGAATAAGCAATATTTTAAGAAATTATTTTAGGTACTACAATATTGATTAATTTAAATGCACTTTCATTTTTTTTAATAGGTCTTTAGTGTATGTCGTATGATCACCAGTTTAATTCATTAACCCCCGAGAGGACACCGGTGTCCGCCTGTCATTGTCTTTCTATTGTGTCTCTAATTACCTCAGTTGAAAGATTAATTACGGATGGCGTGTCCACTCTACCACTATCTCTGGTTGTTTCTTATAAAATAATTATGATGAACCAGTCACTTCAAATGTAGGCATTACAGGTCCTTAATTCCTTGCAAATCATAGAATAATCATCACACCATACCTCTTGTCTTCAATTGCCTTTAGTACTTCCACGAAGGCTTAGAATTTAATTGTATATTTCATAGTTGGCGTATCTTTGTTTAAATCTATCATCACCTAGAATAGCTATATTGCGATACTTAACTAACTTGACATGGAATTCAAAATCCGTCCTATAATACTAGGATCGATAGCCACAAAATAAATAAAAGTTAACAAACTACCTACAAGGCACTTTATAAGACAAAAAGTAATATAAAGTAACTATAAATGGCACGGTCCATGTTATGTTACATCACACAGCTTTTTGTGTGGTTAATCTTTTCATGTCGAAATAAAACTACGTCTTCCTGCGTCAAAAGCGGGCCTTAAAATAGATTACTCAATAATCCTTTTTATCTTGGACGCTCTTTACTGTCGCTACTTAAAATTCCTGGAGGAATCCTGTTACGAAATATATTCAGAAGCAGGAGCCTACGTAATGTTTACATTTTGATTTAAGCCACGAACGATGTCATTGACATTTTTAGTTTCAAAACCACCCAGGACCTCTAAAAGCACACAAAGAATGGAATGTTCGTGGGCAGTTAGAGGCTTTTAAACGTAACGTAGTGTGGACAAGTTGAATTTCTCACTAGCGTTTGTTACGGGATTGGAAATGTGGTCCCCAAAGAAACCGATGCACATTGCCACTCAGAACAAGATAAGGTTAATCGTGTTTCGGAAAGATTCAGTAAGCCGGTTCCTCTTTTATAATTCTTTAACGAATTCAAATACACGGTTCTACGTTAATCAATGCGATAAAAGTGTGTATTAGACGTCAATAAATTTCTATGAATGAATGGTGAACGCCCAGGGTGTGTCGATGTCACGTAATCAGAGAACTAATCTCCAGTGTCTACTCACGTGCGTGGGTTCCCTTCTCGTTCTTCAATGAATACAATGTCGCCCTTTAAATATGGAATAGGGCGTTATAACTTGATTGTTTGTTGGAATTAGGACAGGTATTCGTTTGGACATACCTCCACGCTTCGTATGTTAATCTGATTACCTATTTTCATTTGTCTCGCAAGGAAAACTTAATATCAGTCGGATTCGCGGACTGCAATTCATAAAAACATATAAATAGGCGTAGGGTAACGTTTGAGGGTGTGTAAAACCTAAAAGCAATATTCTTTTTTTATTGACGCGATTACTGGAGGGTTGCAGGAGGGTTGATTTCCCCAGTGGGCAATCCACAAGTTACCGCCGCAATAACACGCTTCAAATATTATTATCTTGATTAAAATCTAAAAGTAATCATGAGGTTTAATTTGTCGAAGACATTGTAGGCACCAATGATAAAATGATGATTACTGCGGTAGATATAAATAAAGCAGGTGTGCAGTATTGTGGAACGTGTCAATTAAGTTGTTAAAATATTTTTAGGAATTTTAAATTAGGTAGGTAACCTACTCCATTTGTTACGATACAGTTGTCACTAAAGAAACACAACAAAACCACATATTAGTCATAGCAGTCCAGGAATGACCAAGGAAACGAATTGAGTAACTTTCAAAAAATATCGTTATCTTAATTATTTACTAATGAAGACTTTTTAGTGAGTCTCGTGACGTCTGGCATTGGTGATAGTAATCACTTGCCGTATTGTTTGCTTATTTTTTCCCGTTTAATTATCTCATTCATACCATTCTACTGTTTGCGCATTACTAATGTATGACTAAAAGGTTTATCATCTACGAATCATTGATTGCTCAAAAATTAGTCACTCGGTTTTTTATCACCGTTATTGCTTACGTGACAAATGATTACCATACTAGTCTTGAGACAGTTTGTCTAGTAGGTAAATGACCCTGATCTCAACTTTTTGTTAACCAGATAGGAAAAAAGACTTCTAAAGTCTAAAGTTGATTTAACATATTTATTACAAATACAACTTTTAGATTATAATCATCATTTATAGTTTGTATAAAATTTATCACTTGAATCAAGTAAAATGTTGCCCGTGCATGTTACTATAATGCCCATAACAATCCATTTTACTACACGGTTATAAAAATAACATGTTGTTCCGACCCGAATCGCTGAATTAGAAAAGGGTTCCTGAGATCCCTATATTGCTGTGTTAGGTATGGGTCCCGCGGGTGTGTGCACATCGTTTAATAAATAAAATATGTAAAAGCTTAGCTGTTGGTTTTACTTTTACCGCGCACCGCGCCCAGTGAGGGGTTAAAAATGTGGTAACGTTTTAGGGACGCGGACGCCACTTTTTATATATAGACGACTATAATGTGTTGTTTGTAAAGAAACGATCCACGTTTATACGATTTTATCTGTTAATTTAACATGATTCAAAAGTATGCAGTCATCTACAAGAGTAGTATTAAGTTGAACTATTGCATTTAGATACTGACTGCACTGACGTTGACACCATCGCCACCTTTTTATAGTCTCAGTTAAATTGACACTTAAGTGTAAATCGTAAAATTGCTTCGGGAATCGCCATTACTTCAAAGGCACAAAATTAAATGCAAAGCCAAGGTTCGCAAGAAATCGTAAAAGTCTGGCTGTCTGTCGCTAATACCTTTATAAAGTATTCTATTAGAATATAATAATATATAAAAGACTATTACTAGAGAATTGATTACAAAAGGACATAGTCCATTGACAGATGTGGTATGCTTAAGGACTGAGCTTAAAAGTAATTCTTTTTTATGTTGTTTTAATCTTTAGCCATTAATCGAGCGGTTTTAGTATCATGTGGTTGTGGATCAAAGAGGATTTACTGGGAAATTGAGGCTTATGGCTAACAAACGTAGTAACCCGTATTCTGCTTTATGGTTTTAAATAAAACCATTAATTTAACTAGTGTAACAATGTTACGCAAGGACTCTGACTGCTGTTGGTTTCCTCTAAGTAGGTATATCAAACAAAAGTTTTTTGTATTAGTCAAATAATCGTCTTTTCCACTGCAGCATCTTACTGTATTTTCATGATTGTGAATAACTGTATCAACCTTATCGGCTTATGAAATAGCTGCGACCACTGATGATTTTGTAGTTCACAATCATACTATTCACGTTTTCATCTTAAATTATCTTTTGTACCAATAAGAGCACGCACGTGTCTGTGACCGTGTATGTTGGATGGTTACCATTATCGGTACGAGTACAGAGCGTACAATAAACTGATTTTGTATTAGTTACAGCAATTGATCTCTCAGGCTGGAAGTCCAGTGCAGCTCTAACAGTAGTTGCTTTGATTTGATGCGATGCAGCTGTGCATAATAAACTAACTTAGATACCGTGGCTCCGCTTGCCTGTGCATCGGCCCGTGTTTCAAGTGCCCATCGAGACTCCACTTGGGGCCAATTAGTTCCGACTTTAGAGATATTATATCAGGAGATGACGATAACATTTGGGTCTGCTGGACTAGTTCAAAAATTGAATATTCATGTCACTGCATCGAACTCGTATGACATTATCGCTTTTTACAGTTAATGGTTTTGTAAAGATAGGAGAAATAGGTACATGGATCATCACACGATAATGTAGACCGTAAGGCTATCTGATAAAAGTCAATCGTTTCAACCAAAAGATGAAAACTTTCCACTTTTACTATAGCCGATGATTAAAGGTTCATGTCAATTATAAATAGATAGTTTATCAATATACCTACTTGATGCTGTAATGAAAATAATGTGTAACTAGTTTCAATGTCAGATTGACTATATTATAATGGATCATTAGAATTCATAATATTCAATAGTCACAATTATTTAAATGATGATGATTTGTTCTGTGTCTGGGTGTAATTTATCTATATAATGTAATGTATTTAGAAATATATAAGTATGTTTATCAGCTGTTTAGTACCCATAACACAAGCTCTGAAGCTTAGCTTGGGACTAAATGGCGTTGTGTGAAAAGTTGTGGAATATTTATTTATTTTTTTATTTAAATGATAATGTAGCTTCGTTTGAATTCAGATTAAATTGAGGATTCCCACAGTATAACAAAGGTACAAGTACAACGTAACATGTTGTTGATGAGATGAAACAAAATAATTACCCACCATTGGGCTATAGATGAAGGTACCTATATAAATATTAAAATGTAATCAAATTCCTAGATACTACTCCGACTGAAGCGTAGTCTGCCAAAATCGGTGTTAAAGATAAAATAGCTGATAGTGGTGGCATTGCAACATACTCCAACTCCCGACAAGGCGGGTCGTCAAGTGGTTCAGTGTTTACAGTAGATAGGATACGGGTACTACGGATAATGAACACTTGTTACGATTTGCGAGTTCATAAGCGGATGCTAGCGGTGGGATTACGGCTACTCAAAATTTAAACCAGTTACTTACGACTCCTACGAGCAAAACAAGTTACGTGGCATCATTCGTTTATGAAACAGCAAAAAATAATATGGCATCAAAAATTATGGTATCTTTAACGGACGAGCAGTAGTAAACTGGTAAAAAATGGGATTCTTCTTATTAAAAAAATATATTATTTTTCATTTTCTACCTGCTTCAAACTCCCGAAAGTTGCTATGATGTCATGGAATTAAAACCGCATTGCAGTTGAGTTTTGTGATTATAATCGTTGCGTGGCATTCCGTCGCTCATACGAGTATTATTACAAACAGTATAAAAGAAACAACTTCCAAGGCTGTTGTTTTTCTATCACTTCTTCAAATCTTCAATTCAATAAATCGCACTATTTCCGTTCGTTCTTTTAATTTTTTATTTGTCTCGCTCGCTGTTTTAGACTACATTCAAGACTCATCCCACTTGCCGCATGACTGTTAGCTACTTCATGTCTGTTTTTAGCTTTGAGACTGTAAGCTTATCTGTTGTACTAATGTTGTTCGAGTTTCTGGGGTATGTAAATGAGATTGAAAAATCAACAGACCTTTCCCTTTGTTGATGGGAAATAACTGTCGTCTTCTACTATTACTGCGCACACGCGACACACGTGTGTAAATGAAAGTTACTTATCAGTTAGTGTTTTAGCTTACCGTCAATATTATTTTAGCGACCTACCTCTATGTTAAAATAACAGTAGTAAAGTTATGTAGTTACTTAGAGGATTTATAATTCTTACGTTACGTTATCACTCGCCTGAACTCCCAAAAGGCAGAGCCTGTATGTACTCACATTTAGCTAGTATTTTCTTAGTCCCATGAATTGTGGAGTGAGCCCATCGTTACTAACCAAACCGTCAGAAAATGGAAAACCTTATAAGTTGGCCCATAATCAAACTCAATCTCGAACTTCATATTCAGCAGTAGCGTTTTCGGCCAACAAGGATAAACAGTACGTAGAGGAGGACTTACTTTTATTAACGCTAATCAATTTAATGTTACTATTAAGAAAGTCTGCAGCACAACATCATACTGAGCCAAAAAGATGGTTGCCAACAACATAGTGCTTGCCGAGTAATAAGGTGAAAGTAAAGAGCCATTTCTCTTTAGTAACTTAGTGTGGGAATATCTACTGTCGACGTAATCGCCCTTTAGCAAATAGGGTTCGAGGTTCACCCTCCTAGAAAAAAAAACACGCGTTGTATTGGCGCCAGTCTTTATTTTAGCCACTTTAATCGCGCCCTATCGTTTTTTTCCTTTTCGCAAATGTGTTTTAATGTCATGCGTGATCGACATCGACTGTAACATAGGGGAGGTTTTTTAAACATCAAGTGATTATTTTACATCTACATTTATAATGTGTCTACGTTTAGACGATTAATGTCTGGAAGCACCGATTTGATAGTGCTATTCAAATGAAAAAAATACCGCAGTGTTTCAGTTACGATAACTTTTATTATTTACTTATTATACTTAAGTGTATTATTTATTATTAATGCCACTGATAAGTGCTATGTAAATGTTATTGAACTTTACGATCTCTCTGAGCTCCAGACGTTGGTTTTGTTATATTTTTTTTTAATAGATTTTACTCTTAGTTAGAAACATAATTTTGTCTTCAGTATTGTCTTTACCAGTTTCGTTAAATTACCCAAGGAGAAATAGTGCAACTGCTTTGTTACGACTTTAACCTTAATTGAAGTAATAACAAAACAACAGCAGTTTTCATTATTTTCGTGCCAGATACTTAAATAAAGTTATGAGCGGTTTCTTTAATGTTAAATGTGCTTAAAGAAGTTTTTTTTCTTAAGTTTGGACTTTGGAAACGACGAATGAAGTGACGTAAATAATATTACAATATTATTAACGTAATTCATGTTTTTTTTGGCATACGTGTGACGTTCTGTGAAAATGGATATGTCCAGGTTAGATTACCTGCCTCGAGTTCCTGGTATTGACAGTTTACTTGATGCATCGCGTTGCACAATAACATACACACCTACATAATTACAATAGGTACCTACCTACCTACGTTGTATACAAGGTGCATTTGCTATTAGAATTTAATACTAAAGTCCTGAAACTAGTTTGTTCAGAAAACAAGGTAACCGATAACAGGTAACACTACAAATTAGTATTGGTTATTTTTGGCATTTTTTAAATGACTAAGTAATAATGTTAAAATAAATAATTAAGATATTAAATTATTATTGTATTACTTAGATGTATATAAATAACAAAAGAAAATCTTAAGTCCCTCACTAGTCAATACAATATAAGGTAAATAAAAAAAATGGGATGAGGTTTGAGGTTAGTAACTTAGTAGACCAGGTATACAAATGAAAATTACAACTCGTAGAATGTAAGTAAATAACTGAAATATTATTAAAAATGCACGCAATCAATACACTTCGTAAGTAGTCTGTCGTAGACAAACTGAAAACAATACATTATTGTCAGCGGAGGCCTTAACCTAATTTGTTCACGATTTCACAATTCCAGCGTTTTTCATTAGGAATATTGTAATCACCTGCATGATGATGCATAGTGTCTAGGACTTATTTAAAGTAGCGTGTTTGCTATGTTCTATTCCGCATTATCTTCAGGGTACTGTGGTTCAGGTTAAGGTGGATGTGTAACATGCGAAATTCATTTTTTTTGTGTTTTTTTTTGCAATTTGACGTTGTGTCAGGCTGTATGTTGAACATAATAAGTCTGTATAATTTGCGACCGTAAGTAACACGTCCTATGTGTTTACAGAATTAGAATAATTCAAATCATTAAGATAACCCTCTAATTTCAATTTCGCGGGTTACCCTGGCACTTCCCCCTTAAGCAAAGATTTGAAGTTTCACTTTACGCTTCTACGCTACGTAACCAGCGCCAGAACCGGGAGGCGGTAAGTTTGCTATTATTTTTAAACAGGAAAAAAAAGTAGATTTTCGCCTTTCGGTTTAATTGTATCCTAATTTACTCATACAACTCTCTGTATACGCTTCTACGCTACGTAACCAGCGCCAGAACCGGGAGGCGGTAAGTTTGCTATTATTTTTAAACAGGAAAAAAAAGTAGATTTTCGCCTTTCGGTTTAATTGTATCCTAATTTACTCATACAACTCTCTGTATGAGTAGAGGTCTTTATTATAAATACTTTTAGCAGTGATTCCGCTTACTTACTGAAATTTGGTACTTGGTATATCGTTACCGTGGTTCAGATTTAAAGGATACTTGTCCTGGTAATGCCGCCGGTAGTATCCTTATAGTACCTTATTTTACACGGTGAAGCCGTTGGCAAAGCTGGTTAACCATAAGTCCAGATTTCCTCACGATGCGTTCCTTCTAAGTTCCTTCATAATTCATTCGCGTTAAAATCATGATAAACATATTTAATTTGATTTTAGCGATGTCAGAGACAGACTCGTGAGATAAAGTTGGAAAGATACATAAATGCATTATGGTGCTTGCTTGGTTTTGAGATCACAGCATTATCCATGAGACTGAGCAAAAAAATTACTGGTTAAAAGAAAAATAAATTTAAATGTTTTTTTTTAAACAAGCTTATCGTCATGTTACAGAGCGTGCTAACTGCCAACCTAACATACAACGAGTTTGCAAATGCAAATAAAGCATAACGGTTACTGATAAGTAACAGCATAAGTTACATAATAAAATTAGTATTGACACACTTGTCGCCAGGCATGTCGGTACTCCATTTACACACTTGGCAGACGCCCTGGCACTGAAAGCGTAAACCAACTATAAATATAGAATAGATCTACCTGGCGCTTAGCTGCTAAGAGGGCAGGGCACTTACATCACAAATCTATGTCTGACTGGAATTCCTGAACAATTGTCACTCCTTAGTCAATATTCAGCGAATACAGATAAGAGCATAAATAGAGCGATTTGATTATCAGAAACATGGGTAAGATTTTCACAAAGTCTTAAACATAAAAGATAAATAAATTTGTATACGTACTGTATGGTAATTGAGATGCAGGGAAGTAAGCTCTTTTAACCGCTGGCACTGCTATTTGGTAACTCTCGCAGTTACATTAAACTTTAATGTAACTGCGAGAGTCCTCTTTAATGATTAAAGAGGTCCTAGTTACGATAATTCTCGAAAGGAAAACATCCTCTAATTTTCCCGACATCTCAGTAGTTATGTGTAGGTAGCTATTAATAATAGTATAATTATTACCTACTACATAATAATACTACATAAATAATAATAATATTATGTATATTGAAATAAATTGTGAAAATTTTTCTCCTCTCTGCAAATAGGGAGTCAACAGAGGGTTCTATTTGTGGTTTTCCATTTTCTTAAACCTCAGGGTTACTGATCTGTCACCTTCAGTAATTGAATGTGTCAACGGAAATGAAAACCGGCATTCAATTTCTTCCAATGATGTAGTGAAAATGTTATTACATGTCACAGTGAGAGGGCTATTGCTAGTTGCCGTTGATTTGTCAATGAGTTTAATTTTTTTCTCTTATTTTCGTCTTATGTTATGTAGGTAACATTGTAAATAATGTAATCGATTTCAACATGATTAGGTAACTGGCTTTTTGCGTAGGTCAGCAAAAATATTTGAGCAGATATAAATAAACGTGAAGTTTCGTCATAATGTCATGACCGAGAAAGCATCGCATGCTATCATCGTCACGAGTCGCTGTGCCGTTCGCGCCACGTATCTCTAGTTGCTGATTGGTTGTTGTGGTGGCGTGATGTCTGAAGCCGGTGCGTTCGCCGGCGGGCGTGCTCGTGCGCTAGTGCTGCCGCCACGCGACTGCTACATCGAGGATGACGTAGCGTATCCGTATGATCGCGCGACGCGCCACGCCATGCGACGCCCACAAGCTATGAAGGTCACCGCACTAATTTTGATGATGAAGGCATTTTTACAAACAATAACACTGATTTGATAAAACTACAATCTCTGTCCATTTCTTTTCTTTTTTTACATATGTGTACTTGTAGAAGTTCAATATCTGATCTACCGATTCCTTAAAACAGGTACCGTTAGGCTTAAGGAAGTGCCTTACTTCGGGAAGTACCTATGCTTAATACTTAACTTATCACACACGTGTGTCACATAATGTACTTAGTCTGTACTTATTTAAAAACATCCTGTAGGCAGTAGAGGAAACGGGTATTTCCACAGGTATTTCCAACACGATTTCTAAAACTAACATTATTTTGTTATTTCCTTAAAAGTTAAACAAGAAAAAATTGTAGAGTAGATCTTGTTAAGGTGGATGCGCCAGGGTATCCCGCGAAATTCTATGATTCGCGATTATATCATGAAAAAGTCATTTAATGGGATTTTAATGAACTTAGAGAGTTGTCTTAATGATAATAATAGTTCTGATACACCAACGTGTTTGTTACAGTCGCAAATCATATTTTGTTTAACAGACAGCCTGACAATGAAATTGGAAAAAACACAAGAAAAATTTGAATATCGCGGGTGACCATGGCGCAGTCGCAGAGCTGGTAAACTTAGTATTCCCATATGTCCATAATCCAGTTTTGGCGATCTAGTGTACTGATGACAGTGATGAGAGCATTTGCCAGCACATCAATCTATAATTCTTGTCAAGTGTACAGACGCCAGCACGTCAAGTTACCCCAATGTGTCAAATTTCTTTGATCGTTTTTCAACTTTATGTAAAACAGAATAAGGTTCATGTTCAATTGGGAAAATTTTAAAGAAATTTAACAGATTGGGGTAGCTTAATTTGCTGGCCTCTTCAATCCAGGTTACTAGTTTAGTACCTGATAGTTATAGTATAAAGCTACTTACCAACTCAGACCAATAAATTTTATTGGTCTGAGCTTACCAACTCTGAATTCAAACAAGAATCGTGCGTGACGAAAGAAATACGTTGTTTGTCAATGCAACCAATGTATTTTTTTCTCAACGACCAATAATTATTCGTCCGGTGATATTCATTGGTTAGAAGTCACGGGGGCAATATCATGTTTTAAACGAGGGACTAACAATAAATTAATCAAAATCAATTCTCGGTGCAGCGAGCCGTGCGCATGCATTTATTCATGACGCCATTGGAGGTATGAGCAGAGCTTGTCTGTAAAAGAGGGTAACGCCTCATAATGTCCGACGCGCTTCACAAATATAAATATTAATAAATTAAAGCTAAATTAAATTGATTTGCGAAACTTCTGGTAGTGCAGTCAGTATGTTAGAACTTACTTAAAGTTAAGAGTTTAGTAAATAAATTTTAATTTTAATATTTTACAAAAATAATCTATATCTTCTTCTATATCTATATCTATACTTATAATAAATCTGTAGAAGTAAAATTTCTGTACATTGAAAATATCAAAAAAATAAATAGCAGGGGGTGTTACTAGACTGACACCGAACCCAAAAATATGATTAATAAATTTTTTGTCTGTCTGTCTGTCTGTCTGTCTGTCTGTCTGTCTGTCTGTCTGTATGTTCAGGTATCACGCAAAAACTACCGGTTCGATTACGATGAAACTTGGTATACTTATTCTTTGTTATCCTGGGCACCACACTGGGTACTTTTTATCCCGGAAAAGTATATACAATAAAAAACAAACTTAATTTTGCGGTTCAATCCCTAGACCCGACTACTGTACCAACCGCAAATAATAAGTTTGTCGTAGGTTACGTCACCCGCAGTGGAGTTCACCAAAGGGCGCTGCACACGGCTAAGATATTATAATATTTAATCTTAAGATACAATATCGCTCGCCCTACAATTCAATGGACTATCACACACTACGAAAATAATTATGCACATTGAATATCTATTCAAAATTAATATTGGAGGATGATTGGTGATCGATACTGATGCCAAAAATGCAATTAGTGAATGTTTTGTCTTTCTGTCTGTATGTGCACGCATAGTTCAAAAACTATTATAGGGATTTTAACCAAACTTGGTACGGTTGTAGGTAATCAATACGCCTGGGCAGGTTGATCTTAGTATCAGTTGTTTTACACATGGTCAGTTGTACAGCGCTCTTTCCCGGGTCAGTAGTTCCAGAAATCTTTATGCATACATATCGGAAGGATCAACTTTGAAAGTAGTCTTTCCGGAAGTATTATGCTAAAATTATTACGTTTATATATCAACGCACAGCCCCAACCGCTGGTATTAGAGACATGAAACTTGAAGGTGTGTTCTTAGTGAAGAGTAAGTCTTCCATAAAAAACGATTTTTGAAAATTCAACCCTTAAAGGGAAAACATAGGGGACGGAAGTTCGACATCCACGCGGGCGAAGCCGCGGGCAAAAGCTAGTGTATAATAATGTATCTTGCATTGTACCTATAGGATTTCCGTACAATGCGAGGTCAGCGTAAACTGGAAATGTATAGCTTGATGTGTTGCCGTGTGTACCAAACATAGCAGACATTAGAAATCTTAAAGGCATTGCAATAATTTAAGATGATTTTCTATCAAATAATATTACCTGTTTACCCGACTGTTTAATCAATGGCTTTGTCTGATTAGGATCCTCGAAACTATCATAATATTATAGTTACTTATAAAATTAAAATTTTAAATATTGGTCTTGCTAATTTACGATTGGCACTTTTAATTGAGTGATGTTGTAGGTCCTCCTCTGGTTTCACTTATATAATGTATAAGCGAGTAAATTCCTTTAATGTTAATCAATTTTACAGACTGTACTTTAAATATAAATTTCCTTATATTTCATAAAATGTTCGCCTGTATGGAGTTAGTATCTGATTAATTAGCCTTTGCTCATGTAATTTGTGCGACCGTGAACTGCCCGTGGCTTTGCGTGACGCACAGCTTTAGATCACGCCACTACAGAACATGCCTACGTCACATCAGCCCACCATGGGAAGACCATCCAATTATGTTGTTTTTTTTTACACTTTTTATGGAACTTAAAGGGAAAAACAACTCGTTAACTCCGAACAGTTTTGTAGATTCCATAGCATAAAACGCTGTATTGTATTCGTTTAGGTGGTAGGTTAGTTAGTGACCTACTATTTTTAGTCAAATAATTTTAGAATATGATAATGGCTTTTTATTTATTTAATACTTCAAGCATGCTAATGTACAAAGGCGGACTTAATGCCTTAGGAATTTTCTACCAGTCAACTTTTTTGTAATATCTTGTTCGTAAGCATAATGGAGATTCAGATAACATTGTTATTCTTGTTGTCGGTTAACTTACGTGTAACTACTGTTCTCTGACGTATGTAATTTTGTTCACCTTGATATCGTTCCACCTTTACCTACGTAAACTGTTACAGCATAACATTCACTACGCACTGTATCTACAAGAAAAAAACCAAAACGTGTAGAAAATAAAAGCACTCAGACGTGGACCGAATAAAAGCTAGGGGCTTCAACAAACAACGCAACGGGTAAATAATAGGGACAGCAATAAAAGAAATGATTTATAGGTGTGTCAGAATAATACGGGTTTTTGTAACAGGAGAGTCGGGACATACGACTGTATCTTTTAAATCACATCATAGATATAGGTACCTATATTTATTTTGTGTTTTTAAACGTAACGTAACTTACGGTAGGTACCTACTCCAAATAAAAACGCGATAGTTTCCATTATTTACATTTACTAGATTTCCCATACCGCTATCATTACAGACTGTAAGTCATATGTTATTTTGTTGTTAGATCGTTGATCATATAAAAATTACAAAACCGTTAGAAATTTGAATAGGAAAGTTACTAGAAAAATAGAATATGATGTACCTACCTAAATAATAGGCACTCAAACGCGTAATCTGAAACAATTTAGAGTCAATTTTGTAAGTATAAAAACATTTGTCGTGACTTGAGGTATTTTATGGTAATTGAATCTAGTCGGGTGCTTCATGTTAATTTAATCGATTACCCAAACGTGACTTGTGTAGACGTACACTTATAACACAATAAATATACAGTTCTTCAGTTTATTTATCGCATAGGTACATTGAACTGAAGATCATCCCAGTTAGCTATTTATTTAGTTTATCGGGCAGTGCCAAGCATCGTTTGCAAAAACTGTGCGAAACAAACACACCTTCCTGTTCGAGTTCTATATCAAATGATCAATATTTTCTTGGGCTAGAAATATTTTTATCACAATTGGATTTGTCACGTACACACTTGCGTTAGTTATCTGTTGGCTGGGCATCGCTTCACCACAAATTATGTTCTTGCATCGTCTGTTCGCGAATGTGCGGCCACTCACCTTTTCAAGGCCGCTAAAAATATTTTGGCTTTTAAACTTTATACGAGCACCATTTCTTGGCAGACAAATAACATTGAATTCGCATAGAATCTGGCAACTATAGGCACAATCAAGAAATCTGCATTGCGAATTTCGTAATACTATCTATAGTTGATGTTTGGTTAACTCACGAAATATACTGTGGATCTTTTTATCTAGGAAACACCGGTGTGTGACTCAAGCTTACATCCACACCTTTACTATCTATTCTCCATGACGTTAAGAAAAACACATGTTTTAACGCAACGTGCTAAAGCTAACTTAGCTCTGTATATTATAGATTCTAATGTTTGAACTATGACATACGTCTAAAATAATGATGTACACTAAGTGCATATTAATCAGTGTAACCACTAATAAGGTTTCATTATCAAGAACACGTTGATCAGCTAATTCATAGTGTTGTCTGTTGTCTCAACAACTTGCAACAGATTAGAATCAGCCTAGAACCTGCTAAAACCATCGAAAAACATTTCAACAGTTCTAGTTCTTTCGTTGGATAAAACGAAAGAAGTAGAACTTCTAGGCTAAACAGCCAGACAAGTACTCCCTCGTCTCTTTAGCTATACAAGTATGGCCGTGTCTGCCTTGCGTAAACCCAACGCCCCTTGCCACGTCGAACACGCTATATGTAATTAAGATAACCAATAACAGCCAATATTTTTGACTAATGTTTTACTTTATCTATTTTTTTCAGGTGTGCTGGCTGATGTCAAACATGAATTCGATATCGGTGATGACAAGGCAGGGTTCCTTCAGACAGTGTTCGTGGTTGCGTACATGATTTTCGCGCCGATATTCGGGTATTTTGGAGACAGATACTCGAGGCGCATCATCATGGTGTTTGGAGTGGGGCTATGGAGCATGACCACGTTACTGGGTTCTTTTGCACACGTAAGTTGTTTGTTGTTTATACTCATGAGCGTCTTTTGTATGAAGATAATTTATCAATGTGACGAAGTGTTTAGTAGTAGGATGATGAAACTCAATAACATCATCGATCTGTTTTTACCCGACTACGTCCTATCAGAAGGTTCGTCGACAAGGCGTTAGACACGCCGGCGCCGTGACTCATTCATAACCTTCAAACTCCCTGAGAAATTGTCTGATTGCGAAATATCTTAAACGTGTTTTTTTCTTTTTAGGACTTTGCTCTGTTTGCTGTTTTCCGCGGGATGGTAGGAATCGGCGAGGCTTCGTACTCGACTATTGCGCCCACAATTATTAGCGACCTCTTCGTGGGCAATATTCGATCAAAGATGTTGGCTTTCTTCTACTTCGCTATACCAGTTGGCAGGTAATATTCAATTTTGAATTAAGAACCTAAAATTTAAACGACCAGTGTCAGTTTATTACCATTATAAACAACTGCTTTAAATGCAAGCAGTCCAAAACCATTGAGGAAATAATTGAAAGGAAAGGTATAAATTATGCTGTGAGGTATCATTGAAAGGAAAGGTGTGAAGTTTGATCACCAGCTGGTACCAGTTGTTCAGACAGATGAAAACGGTCTTTAATGAATGTCAGTTATATCCATTACCAGCTATTCCTATCATCAAGTGTCTGATCTAACCGTTTGTTTGCATGTTTCTAGAACCTTGGTCGGCCAAATTAAGGCAGGCTTCGATGTGCAAGCAAAGTTGATGTTTATAGGGCATGGGAAAACACGTGTGTTCTAACGTGCTCACATATTTATATATTCGCAATTAACCTGGGCGGTGTTGAGTTAATAACTTTCATTACCCTGCACATAGTACACTCACATTACGTATGGTCAACAAAGAATCGCCAATACGTGTATTTGTATTGCAAACGTTACATACGAATTCCTTTTAAGGAGAAAGTGGTCGGTGGGATGCGGCGTATGTACGTCATGTTCCAAAATTAATAATGCTTTTTGATGAGGTTTATATTCACACTATTATGATGGGTTCTACTTAAAACAAACTGTGTATAGGGGTAGCAATCTAAGAAGTGGATTTTGACGTTTCTCTCTTTTTGTGTTGCTATAACTTTACGTTTACGTCTTTACGTATGTATGTCCAAGTAAAAAATCGAAAATTTAAATTCATGATCCTAATTAATTACTATGGTATCCACGCACTATAATAACGACGGGTATCATTAGTAAGCGTTAAATTTTATGTTGAGAAAATGCACTCAAAAACACGATTTCAACTTTGATTAATTTTCTAACAGGACGTTATTGCAATGTTATATCGTTGCGATGGTTACCGTAGTGTCGTGACCGTCAAAATCCATTTTTTAACCGAATTAAATTGATTTACTTTAACATCGTTACTTATACGAGTACCTCATTAAAAAATGAGATAAATGTGTACAATATAAATTTATTACAATATTTTCAATATTGCAAATTCGAGCGTGCAATTTAACGATATTCCTCAAAAATCAGTTTTAAGCAATCCAATTTACAACCGTCGATTACGATTTCTTGATTATTTTAAATCGATGTCTCAAGAATCGGATTTTATAGGTACCATTTTTTCCCCGTCACTACATTATGTAGGATATTTTTTCTAACTGTCAAAATGCACTTCTTACTAAGGAATGCAATCTCGTACGAGATTTCCGCCTAGCGAGATCTCGCGAGACTCAAAACCCAGTCTCGCGAGATCTCGCAAATTACGGGATCTCGCGAGATTGGGAGAATCGCAATTAAAACATATGCAAATGCTTGTTTTAAGAACTAGTAATTGACATGATATGTAATTAAATAGAAACTGCGTTGCTTAGTTATAAAAATAAAGTAAGTTCTATTTTAAAAATCAACAGAGTAGGTACTTATATTTTGTCTCTAACTCTAATAACATTTGTTTATGTCTATAATACTGTAGCTAATCAGTTCAAATTCTTACAAAACAATAATTATCTATATTTAGTCTTTTGTAAATTATTACTTTAGTTTCAATAATTAAGAGTAATACGAACATTACTTATGGTAAATAAATACAACAAAACAAAAATATAACTTCACAAGTTCTTAAATAAATGTTGTGAGATCGTATTAATCAAATAAAAGAAGTTTAAAGTAGAAGTCAGATGAAGTTATCAAGGTACAGAAAGGCAAGTTAGTTTCTCTGAAAATGGCTTCTCAAAAAACACATCATGTCGAGAGTATCATCTGACAGACGACTTCTGATTTTGCAGGGTATTTGGCATGCAAAATCAGAAGTCGTCTGTCAGATGCGCCAGGCGCGGCTGCACAGCCGGCCAGGATTCTTTTCGCGCGCAGCCGCGCTATGAAATACACGTCGTCACGCTGCATTTGTCGATCTCGTTATCTCGCGAGATCTCGTACGAAATTTGACGAGATACAATCTCGTAAAATATGGCCGAGATCTCGCGAGATCGGGATCTCGGCGAGACGAGATTGCATTCCCTACTTCTTACTGATTACCACAAGTATAGTGTATTGTTATTGGTTCGTTTAGCACCAATGTCTGACGCATAATAAGCTGACTTCGAACATTTCAATGAACTTTAGTACGTAGGTACATGTACGTGTTATAAATGAGATTACCTACATGCATCCAATTAGATTAATTCACGAGTATTTGACATACCTGGTGATGTCATTTTAATTTCTTGCCGTTTAAATTGACGGGGCTTAAACTGATGCGAGCTTCATTTACTTATATAATTACTGGCTTACTTCTACGTAGTCTATCATCGAATGCATAACTTTCTCTTTTTGTAAAGTTCGTTAAAATCGGCTATAGCCACGTGAGTAGCAATGAATAGCCATGTGAGACGTATGTATGCAAAGGAGCCGTAGGATAGACCAGTTGCTATACTTAACCTTTTCACACTTTGAACATATAATCATGGTAGCCTATTCATTGCCCGCAATTGGAATATACATAATCATGGCAACCTATTCATTGCCCGCAATAGGAGTATACATAATCATGGTAACCTATTTTATATAGGTACTTAGGTATAAAAATCATACTGGACGTTCTACAAAGACTAAGTTCGAGATTTTTCTCTCCTACTTATTCGGCTGTGCCCGTCAGGACCATTATATTTTAAGATACGATACCGCCTAGTTACCTATACCTACATTGTGGAATGCAATAAATAATTTATACTAAATAACTAGGTATATTTATGTAAAATAGCTGAGTAGATAGACAACTAACTGCTTTATCTACAAAATTAGTTTTCTTTGAAGTAATCGAATTCCTTGCTTTCGATAACTCAGCACATTCCTCTACATGTAAATGTAGTAAAGTGCCTTATACCTAAACTAAACTTGCGGGTATTTCCTGTTTCTTCATTAATTATTCATGAATAAACCCCAAGCGGACGCCGGCGTCCGCGTTGTCATTGTCTTTCTATTGTGTCTCTAATTGGCACGATTGAAAGGTTAAGAAGAGGTGACTGAGGGAACCAAAACATTTTATTTTGAACAACCACTAGTGTCTCATTATTGGGCAAAGGCCTTACCCTCTTTTCCTCAGATCACCGCAAACCAACCCTCGTAGTTGTGGCAAAATCCAATGTTCTAGTGTTAAGCTATATCTACGAGTAGACTTAATTTATAAAGAAGAAAGAGTTGTATTTTTGTATGTAAGGAATAAACTTAAAAACACCTGGATCTATTTGAAAAATTCTTTCACCAGGAAGCTACACTATCCCCGAGTGACATAGGCGGCTTTTAGTCCCCTTATTTTATTTATTTTTGTTTATTCGGCAAACTTACAGCTAGGTACAAAATTAAAATTGAGTGAATAAATCTGTGGCCCTAGTGAAAAGGGGTATAAGTCCAATTTTGTCGAAAATGGCGTAGGCGTAGCTAGAGATGGGTAGTGGGTTAAAACCCAATCATTCCACCCGGGTTAAAACTGGGTTATAACCCAAATCACCCAGTTTTAACCCATAATCACCCATTTTACTGGGTGGAAATGCTATTGATATGTTTTTAATTGTTTTATGTACTACTAGTAGCTACACGCACTACTAGGTTGTCTAAACTAAAAGCCTGCACATAAAATCAGGCACATTTATTATTTACTTGAAAAAAAAATCAACGAATTGGTTTAATTTACATCATCACTTGCATCAAAAACACAGAAATAGTTTCCACAATAAGTTGTTCCGTAATCAAGTGTATTGCATTTTATGGAGAACTAGTAACTTAGACTATTTATTGGTTATTTTTTACGTAAATAACCTGTAGCAAGTTTGTCATGCTCCCGATGTTACTGCTTGCTGTAGCGTCGAAGGTCGGGTTACCAGCTTCCCTGAAATATGGCGAGGGGGGTAGTGGCTGATCTCAATATTGCTAGGTCCAGTTGTGTCAAATATCTCGGCGTTCACATTGATCAAAATCTGAACTGGCATAAGCATATCGGTGTTCTCTCAGGTCGAATACGTAAACTGATTTATATATTTAAGAAGTTACGCAGATCGGCGGATGGTAATACTTTGAAACTGGTATACCTTGCACTGTGCCAATCCGTTTTATCGTATTGCATACCGGTTTGGGGGGGGGGCAACTGTGAACGCTTTTATGAGGGTCGAGCGAGCCCAAAGGGCAGTTCTTAAGGTGATGATGTCTAAACCGCGAAGGTATCCCACCGTACAGCTATATGCTGAATGTGGCGTGCTAACTGTCAGGCAACTTTATGTGCACCGTTCAATGATTCGAAAACATTGTGACCGGCCCCTTACTGAACCGACTGGGAGAGCTATACATAGGCATAAAGTCTTTATACTGGAGCCTCACAGAACTTCGTTTGCCAGTCGACAGTATTATATCACCAGTACCAAACTTTACAATTGCTTAAATAGGGAATTAAAATTATTTTCAAAATCAAATCATGAATTTAAACACACATTACACAAATACTTATCTAAACTCACACAGCAAAATACTGAAGCTCTTCTTTTAGGAAACCCCTAAATTTAAGTGTACCTTTCCATGCACTCTTTCACACACACACCCCCCCCCCACACACACACGCACACACACACACACACACACACACACACACACACACACACACACACACCCTTATTCTGACGCTTACACACGCTCACCTTTATTAGGTATCTCGAACGAGAATAGTAATTTATTGTAATTTATTTTATTCTATTATTGTTATTCACTTTGTCTATTTGTTTTTTTATGTATTACAACTGTATGATGTAAAATAGTAATGTATAAATAGTGGCTTGTAACATTGTTTACGGCGGGACACTGATCTCCAAGATACAGGGACTCCTAGTTTGGAGATCAGGGTTTCAATGTGTACCCTAGTCAAAGCCTCTTGCATATGTACGATTACTTTTGTAAATCCTAGTTTATTTAGGCTTAGTTCAATAAATATCTTTTTTTTTTTTTTTGCATTATGCTCGTGAACGGGTACTACTTGTGGTAACTGGTCGTCTGGCTGGCCTTGGTTTTGTTATTATTTTAACTATTAGTTTTTTATTGATTTATTTAACTTTGATGGTCCTAGTTTATCATTTTGTGACATTGTGTCGCAGACTGATAGATATAATCCAACACTACACGTGTAAGCAGGCACGCTCTGAATACCGGCAGATTATTTTTCAATAAGTTTGCATTTGCTTGAGTTTAGGTAGGGTTAATGTCGGTAGCTATAAATTATTATTACTAGAATCCTGTATATTAGAGTATGCTAGCTAGCATCACAGTCTAAAAACATACAGTTGTCCAACGAAGCTGTCTAGACAGGGCAATCGTGCGGGGTATGAGGGGCGAGGCGCGGGAAAGCCGCTCCCGCACTGCGAACAAACCGATGTTCATAGTGCGGGAGGTATTATTCAAGTCTAACGCGTGTAGAAGATGTCGGCATTTTCCCAGAGATCAAAGGCGTCGTCCTACTGTATTAATATTAATACTGTGCTAGCATGTAGTAAATATTTTAACGGGATTGATTTATAGTGATAACTAATTGTACTGATAAATTCAATTTTTTCTTAGTGTTTTCGGTACTTTTAAAGCTGGTGTAAAAACTGCCTAATTGCGTATCGCAGGGCAATGTCAAAGTTTCACAAGCTTTTTATACCCTAACTATTGCTGCAAGTAAAGATGTTAAAACTTATTTTTATCATTTAATGCAGAGTAAATTGAACGTGAGCTACACAGTTTATATAATATGTTTGGATGATCGTCGTTCATGAGACGGGAAACTTTCTGCATATTAATTGCATTATATCCGATCATTGTAGCAAACCTGCCTGATCTATATTTAGATAATACTTTTATATTTTTTTCACATATCTAATGACATAAAAACCGATTTTCTCCCGTCTCAATACTTTTGATTAAGACGAGTTCTGATTATACTATAATTATATTAATTATTCTTTCTTTCGTATAATTTGACCAACCAAATAGCATAGCAAACATGTTTGTGATTTCTCGTCTTCTTTTAATTCGCAATGCATTTCCCTATATGTTTTGTCCAAAAAAGTGGTACTTAGAAATAGTTTTCTGGTAGGCCATTTGCACAATGGCTGAACTTTATTAAAAGTTGATATTAAAATAGAGGGTGTTCTACGATCGAAATGGGTATTTCCGAGACGTAAGAAGCGTAACGTTGACAAACTTAAACTGCCTGTAACTTGCAGTTTTCGGGGCAATTTTTGCAAATACTTAGTTATTTTGTTGCAATTATAAGTATTGCGAAGCAATAGCTACAGCCAATTTGTTTGCACTTTATCGAAATGTTTCCATTTCAGTTGACATGTATTACAGTAGTCACTTACGTGGGACACTGTATGTAACTTGTCTGTCACAGTATAGTTACGTATTTTTTTTGTAATTTTGCGCTAACCCCCCCCCCCCCCACTACAGTCCTATTAAGTGATGCCACCCATCAAAACCGGCCCATTCTTATGTTGTTGTATCACTATTTAACCTGATTTTCCTGTAAGTGTCATAAAATTAAAACCTCCAGCCAGGGTTGTTATTATTATTATTAAAAAGCTTAAAAACTAAGCGAATACACGCCCTACATGCGTAAATATTTAAGAATCAGAAATATTTAGTTTTCACCCGGCCAAACCACCCAGTGGGTGGAATGAAACGGGTGATAACTGGGTTATAACCCACTACTGGGTTTTAACCTGGGTGATTACCCATCTCTGGGCGTAGCGCCCGCAGTCAAGGTGTTAAGTGTACCAAAGTGATCAGAAAAAAATGCTCTATCGTTTGGTAAAGACAGATCTAAGCTATCTCTAAAACTAAGAAAGTTACTTTGTGTAAAAGGGTCCAACTGACACCAAACAAAACTGATAGATAGACCCACGAGAAAGGGAACTACGCGGGTAAAACCGCGTGACGTCCTCTAGTAAACAATAATAATAATAGTAAAAATCTCGCTATTTCAGTGGTCTCGGGTACATAGTGGGTTCACTAGCCGGAGCGGCGGCGGGAGACTGGCGATGGGGCCTCCGCATCACGCCCATCCTGGGTGTTGGAGCTGTGCTCCTTATATACTTTGTAATGCAAGACCCCCCACGAGGACAAGCCGAGGACAGTCATATGAAGCCCACCACTTACGGCCAGGACCTCAAAGCCCTTATTAGGAAGTAAGTATTTAAACTAACGGATGTCACTTATCGAGTTCATTTGTCTTGACTTGCCTACTTTGTCCTAATAATTAATTTGGTCGTTTCTTTTTGGTACTTCTGTGACAAGATGCCAGAAAACCATTTCTGTTAACAATTTACAATAAAAAAAATAAACAATAAAATTGAACAAATAAAATGTTCTCACTCGACGTTATTGCTTCTTTTGAATGGGGAAAAGGTTTGAAAACTATAACAGTTTAGAGGTTCATGAAAACGTGTTGTGTTTCAGTCCATCGTTCATGCTGTCGACGCTCGCGTTTACATGCGTAGCGTTTGTAACAGGCTCTCTCGCATGGTGGGGACCGCAGTTCATATTCCTGGGTCTCAGCATGCAACCGGACGTCGTTATTACTACTGACAGGTGAGTTACTAGACAAAAGGTTTCTATGAAGAGAACAAACTAAGCAGACTGGAGCACTAATTTTGAAGTACGTAGTGTATTTTGTTACTAACATTCCTAGCGGATTCGATTCTGCTAGAAAGAAAACTTGAGTGAAAAAGGTTGCAAACTTAAGTGTGGATCAGTGGTTTATTGCAGGCGAACAGTTTGGATTCCACAAGTATTTTATTAACGAACGATACCAATGGTAGTTTTCGCATCAGGGTTTGAAAATAGATTGCAGTCTGTTGTTAGCTAGACAGTATTGATACGATAGTATCTAGGTTACTACTGAGATGATGGCTAATGGAGATGGATGGAAGAAGAAGACATGATTTCAAATAAAGTGGTTGAAGGCAAAATAGGAAATAGTGACACGAGAGTAATGTATGAGCGTGGTGCAGCGTGTCGTACAAGTTCGGGCTGGTGGGCATGGCGGCGGGCTCGCTGGGCGTGCCGCTGGGCTCGTGGCTGGCGCAGCGCCTGCGCGCGCGCGTGCCGGACTGCGACCCGCTCATCTGCGGGTTCGGTCTGCTTGCCTCCGCGCCAGTCGTCTTCCTAGCACTCGTCACCGTGAACTACAACGTCGGCTTCGCCTACTTCCTCATATTCGTCGGCATGACCACCCTCAATCTAACCTGGTCGATCGTCGCCGATATGATTCTGGTGAGCGCTTTCTGTCTTTTTCGGTCTCGGGAACGTGTCGTCTCGAAGAATATTAAATGTTTTATTTTTGAGAGAATTTAAGTATAAACATGACACAGAGGTGGACACGTTGCCGGGACCCGTGGCTTGCGTGCTTGACAGCGCATGCAAGTTATTTAAAGCAGAAATCGATCACCGGCTTGAACTGATTCTGGAAAAAATATTCCAATGAGATGACGCAGTTTCGCAACACTTCATTTGTGGTCGTCACATAATCATGTGGGAATTCATGATGCGATACAATCATCTTATCATAATGCTAATTGTAGAGAATGCCGCTTCGATAATACTTAATTATTGCACAGAACCTTAATACACATGTTTTTTCGAAATATCATGTTTATTACTCATTAATAATAAATTAATTGCATGCAAACACAGTCGAACGCCATATTGTATTGAGATCGAGATATAAGTTATTTATATGTACCTATATCAAACAATACATTTAGCATGCATTAGAATGTTCTACAACTTTCGTAATTGTATAAATTATAATAAAAACAATTTCTAAAGTGTGCATCTTGTTGTAAAGCAAGACTTTAATCAGGTTTTTACGGTTTTGTTCACAAGCATATTTTGGTAATGCTTTGCTAATTAAATTTCGACACAGACTGATCTGAATGCAGATGAATTCATAATAAGGTGCTTCTTGTCGAACCCAAGTTAGTCAAACATTTCCAAAATGTACTCGCAACACAATCGTCAAACTCAAAAGTAAGATTTTGAGATGCGACATATTGTACGGTTCCCAATGCCGCTGTAAGTGGTGCATGTGCTGACCGGTCCGATACTTTGCACGAAGGGTGTCGCTAACGTTCGGCGCGATCACGATGGTGGCGGGCGTGCTGGGCGTGCCGCTGGGCGCGTGGCTGGGCACGGTGCTGCGCAAGCGCTGGCCGCGCGCGCACCCCGTCATCTGCGGCTGCGGCCTGCTGCTGTCTGCGCCCGCCATGACGCTCGCGATCGTCTACACGCAGTGCTACTACTTCGCGCCGTTCGTCTTAATGTTTATAGGCCAAGTCGCTTTGAATCTCAACTGGGCAATAATAGCCGATATATTGCTGGTAAGAGACTTTGACCACAGGGATGCCTCTGGCTCGCTATTGGGTTTGCTTTTTTCGCTTACAAAACCAATCGCGTTCAGGGGCAACCTTTTGAGGTGATTTTATTTTATTTGTGTTGTGCTGCTATCGATTTTTTAAATGCGTATTGGTGTTTTGGATTACTTTTGGTGCATGTAAAACTTAGCATGGTTAGTGTATGCATGCATTATAAATTATTTATTTATTATAGCTTTGTATGTGATACATATAATATTTAGAATCAGTCACTCATTAGCACATATTGACGGCTTACCATTGCCAAGTTGCGATCAACTATTTCCTGAAACTTGTGGTCTCATTGGAATATTTTTAGAACTTGCAAGCCGGGTGGACCGATTTCAATTTGTGTAACAGCGCCATCTGTCACTTATAGCTTGTAGTTATTACTCACCATGTTTACATCCTGCGTAGTTGGTTGAGTAATTACTAAAAGTCAGGACAGATGGCGCTTATCTCAATAAGTGCTAATTTTATCTAACGAGTCGTTTTTTTCATTATCACTAATAAATTATTGTAAATTCCGATATGATAAGGAAACAAAAGTCCTCTGTATGCGGGTTTGTAGTATTGTATTTTGTGTGAATAGTTGCATGTAATCTCCAACCGAACCTGTAGTAAGTAGTTAGCGAATTGGTGTAAATTGTGAAAAAAAGTATGGTTTGTTGTGTTGTCGCTTTCAAAATATTGTGTTCAATTTATAGCCTATAACAAAGTTGTTATTTTGCAGTATGTGGTAGTTCCACCAAGGCGGTCTACAGCGGAAGCTTTCCAAATTCTAATATCACACATGTTTGGCGACGCTGGAAGTCCCTACTTAATCGGAGTGGTAAGTAGTATAATCACATACCAAACCAATGGTTTCTATTCTATGTCCAATTGTGACTGCCGGCGATTCCGTCACAGTCTATAAATTCCTATACAATCGGTTCCGTACCCAAATGTCGTCCATGAGACCCTAATACTTAGAGTCTGCTGTTCGTCCGTCTAGCTATATTGCATGAACTATATAGGGAGCAGTTGAATGTCAAAAATTATGGCCGGATACGAATCTTCTTTATAATTAATACAGGAATAGAGAAATAGAAATATCTTGTTTATTGTGGATAACCTGTGATGTTTTGACTGCCTTGTTGGTCTGGTCGTCGCGACTGCTACAGCTTAGTGCAAGGTCCTGGGTTCGACTCACGGGTCGGACTAAGTGTCCATAGGTTTTCCATCTGGAAACCTACCTACCCTGTTACGTACATTTTTTATTTGTGCGGTTCTTTTACAATTGTTTTTTTTTTGTTACAGATATCGGAAAGTTTAAAAGTATCCTTGGCAGCTCCTGGTGATAACCACAATCCCTTGGTGGAGTTTAAGGCGTTACAATACGCTCTGTTCGTGACATGTTTTGTTGAAGTCATTGGTGGCGTATTCTTTTTGTTAACTGCAATATACATTGTCAGAGACAAATTAAGAGTCGAGCGAGCTATCGCCGGTGAGTAAATAAATAAACAGCTATTTCATATTTTGTACAGAAGATAAAAGTATTTTTGATAAGGGTTCTCCTATGAACTCATTTCTTTGTGAAATCTGTACAGATCGCGGCACGTAAGTTGAACCTTCAATGCGCAGTAACAGTTTCACGGGTCTCAATATTGAAATGTGGTAGGACGTACAGGGGGGCTGCACCTGCACGTAACCATAGCAATGATATAGCATTTTAGTTCAACTTATGTGCCGCTTAAATTACTATACAAGCCTTTGCTTAATTGTTGCTGGTCACATGAATACGTCAGTGAGAAACCGCAGATATAAAACCGGTTTCTTTTTTTTGTCTGGCGTCATAGGTACATAATTTTTTTTTTTAATACAAAAATGTACTAAGAAGTGAGGAATAGTACAGACGCCAGCACATCAAGTTACCCCAATGTGTCAAATTTCTTTGATCGTTTTTCAACTTTATAACAAACAGATAAGGTTCATATTCAATTGGGAAAATTTGACACATTGGGGTAACTTGATGTGCTAGCGACTGTACATATGAAATAGTAAAATATTTGCAAAGATTCGACTGTCTTATTCGACCTATCACCAAAACTGTTCACATTGTTTCAGTTACTTCAAAAGTAATGTAGTAGCGTGGTAGGTGAGTCCCCCAGCGTATTTAAAACGCTTGCTTACTGTGCACAATGCATCTGCATGGCACTGCTTTGGTGAAAATGACGGGGCACACTACCAACACTTCACATTTCATGTGCTAATAATTTAATATTATGTTTACAGAAGCGGAAGCACAATCAAGAGAGCCTTCGCACAGTGCAGCTCAGGAGAGTATCGGTGGAGGCGAGGGTGACTAAAGTGAATAAGTGATGACAATAATATTGGATAAAATAACCTTGTTGAGAAAGTGAAAGAACAGTTTTGGGACAGAGTGGGATGTTCCAGTTAAATAACTATAATTAGGGGACCCCTTTAAGTTATTCAGCGTATGTTTATTTAACATAGCAAGCAATGAAAACATAGGCTGATCCATAATCATCTAATAGTTTGCAAGTTATTACTGGGCAAGATACTTAATGGGGAGTTGAATAATTATAGTGATTGTATTACAACACAATTATTTTATAAGACTGAGTCGTAAAGCATATTGCTAAAAAGAGGGTTGGTTATGTTTTAGTGGGAAAACGACAGTGTGATTGTGAGTAGTTAGAAACTAGGCATCACAGTAGCTACTGTTACCTATTTGATTAAGAAGCCATGTGCCTAATAAAATAATAATAAATTAATGCACAATCCTTTTTGTTTATAGATTTTTTTTGTTATTTCTAGTAATGCAATTGATAAATACAAAGACATTTATATCCTTAATGCCTATTTATATTTCGTGTTGTTTTTTTAATTACCTCAAATGTTATTTTTAATCATTCAACACATATTTATTTAATTGTTAATACAATTTCGGGCAAAGCGGAAGCTATTCAGCAAAATATTTTTTTACGATTTATTTTGCTATTTACAGCAGAGAAAAGTTAAAAAAAGTTATAATTGTAGATTTCAAGAAATAAATGACTATTGCAGTAAATACTTATCACTAATATTAGTAAAATTTTAAATAGAAGATCTATTGATGATTGAAATTATAATATTTCGGTGTGTACATTTTTCTTATGGTCACAAATAACTTTTTTTAGAACACAAACTAATTCTGAGCTGTAATTTGTAAACACACAAGAAAATATTCATATTGCAGGCTAGCTTACGCCATCACCTTAGAGCACGTTTATTTGTGATCTATCGAAGCGAAATAAAATCTGTAAGTAGTTATTAGTTTGAACAGTGTTCTAGTGAGAAAATATTCATGCAGTTTAACAAATCTTTGTCGTTCAAGTTCCTAATGGATGTAGTTTTAGATGTAGGTGTAATGCAAAAGATGTTATAGCTATTTAATTGCACCTAATAGATGAATGACTTATTTGAACATCTGTGTATCCTCTGAATGTCTCTGAGCGATGTTTTGTTTATTTATACTTAGTGTCTTTGATGATCGTTTCTGACTAACCTGACCCGGGGGTCGAGTCTGCTATTGCAATCGTGTCTCAATGACCAGTCAGTGATCGATTTTTGACGTATAACGTCAAACTTATGACACATTTCCCATACAGAAACTTTTAAAGTGGTCAAATATTCAATCAATGACCGATCATTGAGACACGATTGCAACAGCAGACTCGCCCCGTTATGCTGGTTGATAAGTGTGAAGTTGTGAGCTTTCAATAAAGATGCTAAGACGATATAAAGATGTATCAAAATCAATATCATCAGCATTATATAAAAGCACCAAACTGTTTCTAAGTAAGATGTATGTTATTTATTTATTAGAAAACGAACAAACCAATTTAATGTGTGTAATATGTAATTAAGGTCATCATTACTAATACTAATTTATTATTTTTCCTAGCATTTTTTTGTAGAAAGACAAAGTTAAACTGTTTTGAATATCATAGAAGACTGAATAAATTTAATTTTTGTCTAAATTTTTTTCAAATAATATAATAATTGCATTCATTGTGTTTGTACATAACTGTGTACATAGCATCTCACGGAATTGAAATAAAAATATAATTTATTTTTGATAACATTTGTTTTATGGACAATAATAAAACCTTAAGTAAATCAACAATATCTAATCCAGACAAACATGATGTAAATCTAAATCGGTGGTATCCAAGGGGGATTTGGGTTCTTAAGTTTACAAGTCTTGGTATCATGATTCGTACATTAGGCGGATATTACATTTGCAGTTGGTCTGCAGTTTAGAGTAGTACTTGCAAGAACCAGTTTGTAAAATAAAACGTAACAGACTCGCAACGCGTCCCTGCACAGAGTCAAATGCAGACTGGAGCGAAAACGTTCTTGTGTGATATCCGCCTAATCTAATGACTATTAAGAATCAGCTGGCATTTATCGTCATCAATCATTGGGTTTCAATTACTCGGAAGTACAAGTTATTCACTAAACAGCTTGCTTAGTACTTGTTTTTAAGCTTATACAGATAAAAATACGTTTCCCAAAAATACAAAACAAAGTAATGGTTCAACAAATAATTAAGACATTTCAATTCAAGACACTAAACATAATAAAAATAATATGGCACACAAAAACAACAATGCAATCAGTCAACCATGCATTCATTCAAATTAAAAAAAAAAACAAACAAAATGTCAATTTGTGCACATCACAAATTAATACACCATACAATAGCTTGTTTGTGTCTAATTATTCTTTTATAATTGCACAATATGCAATTCCCACATTACAAATCAAGAATCTCTTAAAAAAATGGCTTATGGTACTAATTCACATTGAGAAACATTAAAAAATATCACATGTCCTTACTGAACAATATTATTCGAATTATAATAATTAAAAATAACAACATTAAATAAAATGGTATTTATAACACAGAAAATACCCGTCATTAAGTAGTTGTACGTCCGAAATAGCTCCCTGGAATGTATGGTCACAAATTGTGTATCATAATTGTGTAAAACATGACAATAGTTATACAAACCAGTAAAAATTGTTAAAGATTTAATCAAATCTAGTCATCAGAGGAGTAACTATTTGTGGAAGTAGTGTCATTATGTTTTTCAGTGGACAGTCCAACTCTTAGTTTCTTAGGAATAGGTTCACATGAGCTGTAGCTATCGCTCAAAGCTCGTTTTCCAGTTGCCACCAACCTTATCACAGTGACTGTGTCCGCATTGCCATTCTCATCATCTTCACATGAAGATGAAACTGTCAATTCAGTTATTCCTGACATTATTTGTTTTTGGGAAAGTAATTTTTCTACTCTGATGATGACATCATTGTCCTGTAATACAAACAAAAACTTATTGTAAAGGAGTGATGATGACGTAGTTAACAAATACATATTCATTATACAAGCAGCATTCACCTGCATCCAGCTGTGGTTTAGGATTTGATTGAGAGTAATCCTCCTGCCGACTTGTACTGTTAGCATTCTCTTCATTAATAGTTTGGCCTGCAAACTGATGCCTTGCCAGTGTGACTGCGAGTACCTGTACCTTCCAGTCAAGATTTGATCTTTGAGGGTCATATCTTTGTAATCTGCCGAAAACGGCAAGTATCCAACCAAACTGCAAAGTAATAGGTTTTTAGAAAAAATGTTCTTCAAGAATTGATGCTTTTGGTATTGGGAATTCTAGTATAGTTTCTATTCCAGGTACACCATCAACTTTTTGATTTAGGCAAGTAGGTAAGTGATTTAGTCCGCAAATTTGATGCGCAGTTGCTTAATAATTATCAGTTATCAATAACTCGTTAAAAAAGAAGATATAAAGTTACCCGTTTTCGCCAGCTTAGGCAAACGATTATTTAATGTCTAGCGACGTAAAAAAAATAAGATCGCAAAAATGACACTTAGGGGTTCTTGTCACTTTATCGTTAACCCAGTAGAGGGCGAGCTTATTGTCATCAATCAGGCACAAATTCGCGGTTAAAAAGAATGATAATAAAAAAAAATAGGGTGATATTATTCTTACCACACAAAGAAAATTACTCCCAGACTCCACACATCAACTTCAGGGCCATAGCTTCTCTGTCCGTTAGCTCTCAATACCTCGGGAGCTAAATACAGTGGGGTCCCACACATGGTCTTCATAAAACTATCTTCTCCAACAAATTTACTCAAACCAAAGTCAGTTATTTTGACTAGAGTGTCATCATTCTGGCTCTCAAGTAGCACATTCTCAGGCTGAAAATTGGGCACTTTATTCTATCTGTTGTATTTATAGTAACTAATTGATGAGACATAACATAGAAAAAAGAATACTACAAACCTTTAGGTCTCTGTGAGTGATGCCTTGAGAGTGAAGGTATTTAACGGCTAACACCATTTGTCTAAACAGGAATCTGGTATTTTTTTCCGACAAGTGTCCCTGTTTAGTGATTGTGTCAAACAGTTCTCCTCCTTGCATTAATTCTAGGACAATGTAAACAGCTTCGCGAGAGTCAAATACTTCTTCAGTTGAGATTATGCAAGGCTAAAAGTAACAAAATCATTGAATATGGAAAGAAAGAGAAGCTATGCTTAACAAAATAAATATAATTTGCTATGCAACCACATCAAGCATTAGCAAAATGCAGCTTGAGTCCATGTTATGAAAGTTATTCTTTTTAAAGTAGGCTACTGCTAGTACTGTTGACTAGTTATTACTTCCTATTCTTAACATATACATATTCTGTGGCATGTGAATTGAAAAGCCTGGTTTTAGAGCATCCACTATGTGATGTTAAATTGTAAAACTAGTCAATTTTCCCATAAGTTTACTTACATGCCTCACCGACTTCATTATAGCAATCTCATTCATTATCTTCTCAGGGTCATTTAAATGGTTGATTTGTCCATTTGTCATTCTGCTCTTTTTAATTATTTTCATGGCATATTTTGTACAAGTGATCTGAAATTAATAATTTGGTTTTAACAAGTTGCTAATTAAATTGTTAATAAAATAATTCAAAAAATATATGAAGAAGTACTTTGTTATAGATAAGTTTAACTAAGCCACAGGCACCCTGGCCCAATGTCCTTGAGATATAGTACTTCTTTGATATCTCTTTAGGTACTTGATCCTGCTCATTTTTCAGCAAGTCTTTGAAAATAAAAACTGAAAAGAAAAATAAAATAAGATAAACTCAAAATGAAATGAAATAAAATAAAAAAAGATAAAAAAATAAAAAGTCACAAATGTCATGTGAACTACATGGCATTTCGTCGTGGATAGTGCAATTCCGCATAACTACAATTGTTAAATACTGCAAATATAAACCTTCGGTGACTGTGATAAGATGTATATTTGCAGTATTTAACAATTGTAGTTACGCGGAATTGCACTATCCACAACGATTTGTAACTTTAATAACTTCTTCCTGAGGTTTTTTAGTTAAGAAAAAAAATTTCAAAAAACATCACTTGATGTTACTAACTTTTGACAATGGGATGGGTGACTGATATCTCGTCGTTATCATCTAATACACAGCAATTTCCTTTGCCTATCTTTTCCCCATTGACAAAGGTCCCATTGTAGGATAGATCAGTGATGATAGCAGGACATAGAGGCTCGCTGAAAAGAAGTATTTATTGTTAGAATGTATTAAAAAAAAAATATGCTTTTAAAATTATAATAAAGTTAGAGAAACTTACGACATGTCTCTTTTAATAATAAAGTGTTGTTTGCTGATATTTTTTATGATATTTTCCTTTATCATGTCCTTTTTTACTATGAAAGTGCAGTTCAGTGCCCTTCCTAGAGTAAACTCTGGCTGAATGAGATCTGGAGTAAAATATAATAATACTTTATTAAGATTTAAATAAAACCTGTTGAGAAAAAAACTAGTGTCATCAATTTAATCCAACTTGCTTCAAGCCCAATTTTAATAAAAAAAAAACCTATCGAATTGAAAACCTCCTCCGGAAGTTGGTTAAAAATATAAGATAGCAGGTGGACTGACAAAAGTGATTACTAAGCTACTTGAAAGAGGCTGGTTTGAAGTTGATTACAAAGGTTCCTTGTATTGAATCGGTTAGAGTGAATTATAATTGTTGTTTTTACATGGGCAAGATAGGCGAAAATAGTAATGACTGTATGAATATTGTCCTGTATTATTAACGGTATTAACAATAAAGGGCAAAATTCATAAACTCGTATAAAAAATAACATTACCTCCAGAACATAAAATGAGAAACAGTGCATGAAGGTAGACAGATTTTTTTAATGAAGAAGTCTTATGTACGAAAGGTTTTATTTCTTACCATAGTATTCCGGGTATTGGGCATTATTCCAGCAGTGTTTTCCAGTTACAGCAACTTTAGTAGAATACAATCTGCCCCATATTGTAGGAATGTAAGATGGAGTGTTATGCTGACTCCAGTCAATTTGGGAATTTTGTGTTTGCGTTTGGGTATTAGCACTGTCTGGAAGTAGATCGTCTCCCATCTTGGTAATGTTGTTTATAATACTTAGACATAAAAGTTATGGAGCACTTCTCGTAAGTTTTGATTTCAGCGCCCGGTCAAGACAAAATACAAGTCAAACGTTCACCTTTCTTCACAGAACGAGACCGATCATAGACAACAAGTTTGTGTTCTACCTTTTCTTGACCTGTCTTGGCGCCCTAGATAATATACCTCTAGATCGAGCTACCGCGTGGCCGCACATGCGACAGCAATATAAAAGTTGAGTGTTGCTATTCCTTAAAAAAGTCCCAAAATACGAGCAAAATTATACTTAACTGAGGGTTCCAATTTTAGCACTATTATAAATTATAATTTACGTATTCAACGTGGTAGTAGGTATGAAAGTAGAAGTATCCATGTGTGGGATGTGTGGGGTAAATATGTTATAAAACACCGAATGACATACGTGCGCTTTGATAATTACAGCCTCTGATTTCTTGCAGCAATATTGCCTCGGCTGTAATTATCAACTTACCGCACTTATATCATAATGTATCTACTACTACTGTACTACTACTACTGTATTTGTTATTACGAATTTATTCTATTGTTATTTTTTGTAATGACTGTAAGCTATGTTCTGCAATTCTAAAAGTAACTACAGTAACCAACTTACATGAACATTTTTTACTGGTATTGCTTCAGGCTTTATTCTTTTCATTTTGTTCACAATCCAGATTGCATCATCATCAAAATGCATGGAACAAAGTTTGGATGTACTGTTAGGCTGCCAATTCTGTCGGCCAGTAGCATTAATCCAAACTTTTTTTATATTGTTTTCTTTAGGAAACCTTAAATCATTTTTTGTTTGTTTAAACCAAAGGCATTCTTATATAATAGTCTTGTTATACTTGCCAATTAAGTAATAATTATTATTCTGGTTTGTATTAGCACTCATCACTCACAATACATAAATAAAATAGTTCGACATCAATTATTATTTAGTGAGAGCACACAAATCGGCATCGAGATACTTAGGTAGGTATACTGAATTCTGATACCGTGTTTCATAAGATTTTGATACCACATTAAGGTAATTGTGTGTGTTTAGCGACCATCGATTTATTTGACCTACCTTTTGAACATTACGCCTGTTTTTGGGAAAATATGTGAAACGTGTAGCAACACTGTAAGTAAGTATTCCTAGGTTATGTGGTTTATGAAATTAAGTTTACTTTAAGAAATCTTCCATATTTTGGTCTGAAACCTATGACAATAAAAGCGCACAAATGTATAAATTCAATAATCATACAATAACACAAACAGTATTGAATACTTACGAATGAAAAGAGATTTTGTTATTGGCCTTTTCTGAGCGGCTTTTACAGCCTATTATACTGCATCCTCCCATCGTAGCGCATTCACCATACACTAAACACTTATCTAATGGAGTCTATTTCTCATTAAATGACTTAAACTATTACAAAAATTGCAAAAACCATCCGAAAACTTAAATTAAATCGAGCATAATAATATACGTGACAGTGACAGCACTTTGTTTGGCTAACATTCAAAAGTTAGCCATGCAAAAATCCGGCACGCCGTAAGGGACAGAAGATACGATGCTTTGTCTCAATTTTCCTACGAACTTTGTATTATTGCGTCTCACTTCCACACTTGACACTGTAAATTGGGCTACGTCTAGAGGTATATAGTCTAAGCTTGGCGCAAAAAGTTTGACAGGTGAACGTAATACAGATTACAGATAAAACATACAAAACCATCGCTAGCATTGGTGTTGAAGGAGCAATTTGCGATCCTGCTTCGTACTAAATTTTATTATGACTAAAGAATATTACGGAGTTAATGTTCTACGATGCGATGTGATATCAGTAAGTAATTAAGTACCTTAATTTGTAAGTGGTAAATAATTCTAGATGTTACGTTACAAAATAATTTTAGTGTGCACACACATTCTACCAAAATCGAAGGTAACGAAAGTTGATTTACTTTTTTTTTTTTTAATTTTATGACCTGGTAATTGGACCTTTAGTTCAAATCTTATTTTATTATAAAACACTGCACTATCACTTCATGTTTGAGACATTAAATAGATACTAAATCATATTTAGATTAACATTTTTATTTATGAAACATTCTTACTTAGGTAATACCTACACACTGCCAATCAATCAACTTCTCTCATATTTTAGGGAACATCATGTTGGTAGGCACCTACCATTTTCTTCCATAAACACGATGATGACTGGTGCGCCGACAGACATTACAATTCGATTCTTGCGAATTTAAAGCTACTCCGGTACCCGGGTAAATAGAAACAATGTATTTCTTCGTTATTTTCATAGAGTTTACATTAGTTTAATTAAAATGATTTTAGCATTAGGTACTGTTTAAGTTACGGAAATTACTTAGAGACTCGCAAATTAAACCATGCAAAGCGTTTCCATGATTCGATTGGTAGGTAGAGACCTACTATTAATCTATCTATCGCACGTTGGGTAGGTACTTGTGTACTGACACAAGTACCTACCCAACGTGCGATAGATAGATTAACTGTAATACAGATTGACACACCTAGGCGTAGTTCACGCATAGCTCCACGTGGTTCAGTATTTTTTTCAATGCTAAAATACAACTTCAGTCAAAATTTTACACGTGACCTACCGTTATAACAACGCGATCATTAAAAGTTTTGACAACCACCCAAAGTTCTCTTCAAATCCACACATAAAAGTTCAATCTCTTTTAATCCACATTCTAAATTTAAACTCTTTTGTGCGCTATAGATATTTTCGTAAATTAGTTTTTATATATTTTATTCCACGTGTCAGTAGATCGGAGTACCTATCCTACACTGGCCGAGGGACAGAAAAAGTAAAAGCGTTTGCCAGTTAAGGGTACGAACAGCGTACGTATCTATGGTCTGGTTGGCGCGGCACCGGGTAGGTTAACCTAACAGTGTAGGTACATTATGTATACCTAAACGGTATTGCAGTCCTTTTCAATACCAATTTTTTCCGTCATCATTGGCCCTTAAAATTAAAACTAACTATCAAGAGACTTGATGTTTGGTTTTAGGACAAACGATTTATTTGTTTCTAGCGCTGGGCCTGCGTGATGGATGACATACTGCTCCTGCACTTGTAGATGAGGTCCGAGCTCTACCCAGCAGTGGTAATATGTAAAAAAGCATATCCGCATAACACACCCAGTAGTATTCTGTCTCGGTAGAGGTGTACACATTTCGCCAAAAGTTAAATGTGGGGTAAATAATAAAAAACCCGCCAATGCGAGTCGGAATCGCGCGTGATCTGCACTGTTCGTAGCAAAAACGGCAAAAAAACACGCTTGTTGCATGGAAGATAACGAGCCCCACTTAAAGATTTATTTTAATCTGTTTTTAGTATTTGTTGTATAGCGGCAACAGAAATACGTACATCATCTGTTAAAACAAATTTCAACAGTCTAGCTATGTAGCTATTACGGTTCAGACAGACAGACAGGCAGTAGTCTTAGTAATATGGTAATTTCTTACCCCTTTGAGTACGGAACCCTAAAAAAGATCTGTATTTAATTTTTTCCTGAAAAACAAACATCTTTGCGTTTTTGGAACCGTTAAAAAATTTCTGCGGAAATTCAGAGTGATGATAAGTGGTCGTACGTTTAAATTAAGTTGCTAATTTAATTAACCTGTTTTTTTCTTTTCTTCCCTTAGCTTCCTTTCTTTTAGATTCGCCCAGGAAAATTAGACAAATTAGGGCAAGAATCTCGGAATGAGAGATAGTCGGCTTAAAACTTGTATAAACCTTCATTTTGGCACTCTAAAACTTGTCTCAAAACCTACTTATCGTAGGATGGATGAGATTTTGATACAAGTGTTAGGGTGCCAAAATAAAGGTTTATTAAATACAAGTTTATAGCCGGCTATCTATCATTCCGAGGTGTAACCCTAATTTGCCTGGACTAACAACAAACCGCTCAAGTCGAAACTTGGCGATTTTTACATTTGAATGGATTCAGATGGACCTGCTCGTGGCGCGTCTATCTATTGTTTACATCGTATAGATGTCAACCAATCGGAAGCCGTCATTCGAATAAAAATTGTTGTAACAGAAAAAATCCACCATTTTTATACGAAGCAGATGAAATATGTATTACTGAGGTTAACTCAAAGATGAACTGTAAGAACTTAACAAACATCTAAATATGGCGATAGCGCGATCGTAAAATAAACAAAAAAACAGCATCATTGAGAACCTAATATTTTTTTAAAACAGTTATATATTACCAAGTCTTTAAATACATAATAACACGACCATTTTTAGGGCTCCCAGTATCGTAGCAGGCTAATATGATAACAAAGGTTTTTTTCATAGTAAATCCCTAACGCCAAGCGAAGAGAGGCATCCATTAACTGTAATGAACCATAATTTTACGACTACTGAAGAGAGCCCAGTTCATTATGTCTAGAGAGTGCGGCCACGGCTTAGAATTATTGGACCTTCACTCTTCAGAATTTTATCCAATTACTAAGGTAATTTAAAATATATTGCTTAACTTAAAATAGCCAAAATTGTATACTTCGTTTCAAGTTTTCAACACCAACAAAATATCTTTAGATACTTGTTGCCAAGTTAAAGGGATTATTACCAGACTTTAAATAATTTCATAAAATGTCAACTCACTGTGTGATAATCGTTTTTTGATTGAAGTCTTTGAAATTATTATGTAACAAAGTTAAAGTGTCGATTAAAGACTATTTTCGTGTCAGCGGCTGTTACATAGTTTAAAAGAGACGTTTATTGGTTTATCCTTAATTTTACATGATGCTACAGTAAGATAATTATGATGATCGATCTAAAACAGCGGAGTTGGTAGCAACCATTATGTCATATAGCCTACGCGGTGCTACGACGCGCGTAGGCGCTGCTACGCCGTAGCTTCATCTCGATTGGAAAACTTGTGATAATCACACAATTTTTATCTTTTCCTCGCGTTTTAATTATTGTTTATACATAATTTGTGCAAAAAATATTTATTTAGTGTTTACTAACGTCACTAGCAATCAGATGAATTACCGCATGGCAAGTACCTGCACCGAGTTCTCTTCAATTTAATGATCATTATTTTCGTGGTATTAAAACATTAAAAAAACATTTTAGCGCATTATAATACCATACATAAGTATCTAATCATGTCGATCAGCTATATTACTTAGCCCATTCAGAGTAGCACAGAAATGGAACAAGATAAATAAATACAATAAATAACATTTGATTGCCATGACGCGACCGCTTGCTTGGACCCCTGTGGATAAAATCGCCTTCAATGGCTGATTTTCCGATTCATGGGGAATAAATAGCTCACATTTATATAGGTAAACTTGATTATATTGCCGTCACATACAGGCACGTGCCTTTGATTATCTTATCCTACTTTCTACTTTAAATTATAAATGAAAAAGTTTGTAAGTGTGTTTGCTTGTTTGCATGTAGATAGGTACCCAACGGATTATGATGAAACTTTACAAAATTATAACTTATTGAAAATAACACACAGGCTATAAATTTCAAAACAAAATACGTACCTACGCACACGAAGCAGCAGATGGTTAGTTGTTTTTTAGTTACTTATAATGATAATAATAATAATAATAATAACCCCGCAGGGCAGCTTGTGGCGAGCTGTTGGGCAGTAGCGACCCCACGGACCCGATCTCCCGGGAGAAGTCTTGTTCCTCATCTCTGGATTGCCTTTATTGGCCGGCCAGAGTGAGCACTGACGAGGAACGGAGCTCCCACCTCTTTCTTGCCTTAGTTGGCCGGCTAGAGTGGAGATTCGCAAGAGCAAACGTGCTCGGAGGAAGGAAGCATTCCAGTAAGGTGCTGGTAGGGATCTTGACCGTACTTCCGGGATTGTCCTGATAGCCGTGGATTGCCTCTCCACTCCTCAAGCACCTCAGGTTATGTTGCCCTCTTGTCGCTACGTCACTGTGTGCTAGCGGCCGTTTCAGAGGGCCCATTACTGAGTGTGCAAGTCACCCCCTGCCATTTTATTCGTGTATTATAAAGCATTGATGAGGCAGGGGCCATAGTCCTTCCATAGTTCCAGGTAACCAGTTCACCTTATCCACCCCTAACCTATAGCCCAATATATTTGTTGTTTTAATCTACAATAGTCCTGCACTAGTCGTAGGTTTTCCTTGGGTGCATTTGCATAATGCACACAGGGAAAATCTGCGATTGGTGCCTCACTGCATTAAAAACGACAAAGGGCCTCTGCGAGTTGGCTTAGGCTCCTCGTACGCCTTCCAAAGGTCCGGAACCCAAGGGTTCCGAGAAATATAAGCTCATAAGATAATAATAATAATAATAATTGTTTTTATTATTATTAACAATTACTAACTCTAACTAACTCTTATATTGTGTATTTGAACTATAGTTCAAATACACAATATAAGAAATTAGTAGTACTAATAAGTACCTATTAAACTGTAGGATGTCAATAATTTTTCTTTATCCGAATTATTTTCTTTTACGATTTCCTTAGAAACATACCTATCCCTCATCGCCATCAGTGCGATGACCCTGGAATATACTGAGGAACCTAAGTGGCCGAAATACACAAGGTTCATTAGAGTAAAGGCTAGGGAAAAGGCGCTAGATTCATATTTCTGAGTAGTTAGATCACCTTTTTTGAAGTCAGGGTGCTTCTACACGGTGCATGTAGCTTGCGCATATTGAGGCTATTGCGTCAAAGTATTCATTAAATAGATATTTCAAACAAGATTCATAAATAGAACTATCACGAAAACCATAGCAGGTTTGTTCAGATGTTGAGACACTATAGTCCATTTGAAATGAGATTTTTTTTTAAACAAACCGTTTTACAGTCCTATCAACCGATTTTAACTTCTGTTTCGAAAATGTAAGGATGGCATTATGAGCAAAAACGCGGATACAATACCAATTGTTCCCTGCAACTGCCATTTGTCATGCTACCAACGTAATAGAACTCTAAAACGGTTGAAGGGACTGTAAAAAGGTTTATTAAAATTTATTTTCTTATTTCAAATGGGTAGTCCATTTGATTTGATAACAACTACTAAGTTGTGATGTAAATATACTCGTATTACGGACAGGGCTGGTTACTTTAATAGAATCATCTCTCGCGGCCTCTTGCATCCCAGAGTAACGTTACTTTAGTTTGAAGGAACATTCAATATAACATCACGCCTGTAATCCCCGAAGAGTTAGGCAGAAGTGTACCTGCCCCCCTAGCCAAGTTACAAAGGATTCGTATCTATTCTCTTTCTACAATCGAGAACGGCTCAAATCCCCGATCCGATGCAATCCGATTCGGATTTGAGCCGTTCTCGATTGTAGAAAGAGAATAGATACGAATCGTTTGTAACTTGGCTAGGGGGGCTGTACTACTCCCACATTTCGCCAGTTATGAAACACTAGTTTGTAGAAACACTTCGTGGATATAAGGTAAATTATATGGATTATTTTGATTTAACGTTGGGGAGTAAGTGGCCTCAGCCGAGCATGTCTATTATCTTGAGAGTTCAGTGTCGGTCCCTTTGGTAATTCATATAATGTTTGCAAATCGTATCACTATTTTTAACCCTTTTGATAATTTCTGTGGAAAGTACTCAATGCTCAATATCTTTATTGCTTTCCATATGTATTCTTAGGTGGTAAGTATATAAATGTGATCATTATGGACCCAGTGGGGCAGAGCAAAAGGGTAGGAAAGAGGAAGCCATGCTTAATGAATTAATTTAATTTTAATACAAACAATTCCCTAGCATTTAAAAGAATAAGGAGATCATGAATAAATTAACTCACCTTAAATTAATATTTGGTTGACCGTCGTGTACGAAATCCAAATAAATAAATCGATCAACTCAAAGCAATTATTCAAAGAGTATGAAATCCGTCTCTCGCAGGATTTTAAAAAGGCGTAACGGTTAAAATAATTGCCAATGAGCGCAATGCATGGAAGTCTTTTCAATTAGAGCCCCCATTTGTACATCAAACGCAGTTCGTTTGCTCCGAGTTATTCTGAAACGTTCAGCATTATTTGAATTCTCCGGATTACTGGGATCGTCCTAAAACATTTGTGTTGCAAATGTTGCCTTATGTACGACTTCGTATAAAGAGTGCGTATAATGACAGATAACAATATTTCCCCGCACAGGCGTGTTGGTAAGATGTGTTTGTGAGATTTAATCATTTATTAGCTGGTGCCCGCGACTTCGTCTGCTTCGAGTGACTTCTCTAATCCATCTATCTATCTTTACACCAAAATTAATCAAAATTTTGATTATAATTGTATTTATGATTCACTATTTTGGCATTAATGACTTACACATACAACAAAGATATGTTGTCGCGGACTTGTTCGTAAGACTATTTAAGCACTCATCGTTAAATTATAGACAATTCGAACAATTCTTTATAAATTATAGCCTATGTGTTATTCTGATGCATAATCTATGTGATTGTAAACTTTCATCAACATCTATTCAGTAGTTTTTGAGGGAAAGAATAACAAACATTCATACATCGATACTTCCAAACTTTTGCGTTTATAATATTAGTCAGGAAGTAAGATATTCAAATATAACGTCGGAAGGCAATTACACTATTTAAATATATAATTAATTTAACTTAGTCATACATTGTTCCCACAAACATTTTGACAGTTTTCTTCTATTCATCCGCAAACGTGTTAAGACCTATGTTTTGGATCCATGAGAGCAGTTAATAGCGACTTGACGAAACATGCAATTGTAAGTTGGAACAGTCAAGTCAGTCTAAGCGGTGTTTTCTGCCACGATAGTAATTGTATGAGACAAATAGATTGCAGATTTCATTACGCCTACCTATAGTTCTTAAGCAACATTCAACGGATTTTTTCTTTAATTTTAATCAAAATTACCAGATGCATTACAATTAGAGGTAACTTTAGGATGTCTATTACTTACCGGTTGAGAAAACTTTATAATTTATTTTATTTGCTTTGTTAGAGCTTGGTCGTACTTTACTAAGTATTGGTCTTGCCTACTTCATATAAATATTATTATTTATTTATTTATTTAAATGCGATTGGTAACTTTGGTTAATGTACATAATAAACCGACCAGGGGAAAAGTACTTACGACATGAAAAATCTGCGTTATACGTTTAGAGTGGAGTAACTATTAGTAGTTTGCAGTTAGTACAAAGAACTGCTTAATTGTTTGAATTTAACTTTCTGTAAGGTCCTTTGTTCACTAAAGACTGAGGAACATCTTAATTAATTAAAATGTCTCTGTCCTACAGTAAATTGAGGTTAAAACTTATTCGAGGAATTCCTTTCAGACTATTAGAAACGGCTTTTTCATTCCGATTACACGTCCAAAATGTTACACCTAATTGGCAAATAGTTTCATACACACTAAAGTACTTTGTATACACGGAACAAACTAAGATTGTTATAGTGTTGTTGAAGTTTGGGTTTCTGTTGTTTTCAGTATGTAGGAATGTAGTTAGATTCAGGAACTTTCCTAAGTTATGTTTTGAGTCCTTATCGTTTTATATTTAAAGATTTGGGTCGAGTTTGTCTTGCACAGAACTACTGTCTACTGTCCCATTATTCTAACCCTGTGTTACCGTGTGCTATTAAATTAACTGTGATATGTTGAAAAAAATAATTTGGAACTTTGGTTGTAACTTTTAATTTAATGGGTACATTCGTATTAAGTAGATACACTTAGATGGAATGGTGGTCACAGGCGGCAACCAATTAATGGCGATATTTTTAATCGAATATCAATATTAATACCTAATAAATCACGCACATGGCTTCGCCAAATGACATTATATAGGTGGAACTTTGGAAATCCCTTTCTTAGTGGATATTGACTATTCACAAAGAACAAAGTGTACGATTTTTCGAGACAATAGATCTAGAATAAAAATAAGTTTCACCTAAACCTAAGTTTCAACCCCCGTTTCACCCTCTTAGGGGTAGAATTTTGAAAAACCCATTTTTAGTGGATACCTTCTCTTCACAAAGAACACACCCTGTAAATTGTATGTAGGTATCTAAGACCAGCGGTTTAGCCTGTTCGTTGATATCTTAGTCAGTCAGCTGTTCAAAATGAGTATCCATAATTATAAAGATTGTGTATTAAAATAAACAATCGTTATAATTCTGAATTGATGCCGTTGAGGTTGAGGCTTACGTATCCAACAGATATTGCTTAACTTTGATTAATTTTGAATGTTCTTATGGTATGTTCGTTACAAAGCCTACTATGTATGAAAATGTGTGCTTAATAAGTATGTGTTTTAAAAGGTTGCCTTCCAGCTATGGAATAAAACATGTATTAGACAAACAAAAGTTTATTTCATTGATCATCTTTATTAATAATAACACTTATCTACAATAGGTTTTAAATATGTATGTATAAATAGTACTTATCATTATGTAGCGATTACAATGTAAATATATATAGACAGGTCTTTAGCGAAACAATATTTTTCAAACTAATCATATCATATTTATCTAAATTGTTCAGTAGAAGAGACTTCAAATAAAAAGTATATTAGAATATTACCCTAAAATATATTTGCCACGACCTAGATAGACATTATACGCTATGACTAGACACAATCTACTTAGGTGGGTATGTAATTAAAAGTAGTTAATTAATGTCATGAACACTGTCACCGAGTGAAGGGATAATCCATAGACATGATAAAGTTTTCTTAGCACGGCCTACATTTAAATTAGTACTTTAGAAACATTGTTGGCTTTACAAACACATTTTAATAAAAGCTTTACGGTGGAGTTTTATAAGATTAAATAAGAATTGATTATTAGTACCTTAACTGACATTAAGTGGTTACAATATGTATTTACATTGAATGTAAGAACAGGTTCATATAGTTAATTTTGGATGGTCATCGACCTCATTATGAAACGGCCGCCATATTGTGGATATTAATAAATAATTTGACAGTGTTTATTGATGTGAGCGTTTCACAATGTGGCCGTTGATTGTGATATAGCTTACAATTTTATTGTAAAAAGGAAAAATCTTGAAATCACTTGAGTGCTAAATAACTAGGTCATATGGTCGATGCGTCGTTGAGTTGGTAGCGTTCACTTGCGGAAGCAGGAGATGGGGTTGAAGTAGCACTGGCGGAAGCGCACCTGGCGCTTGTCGGCCCGCCACTGTCGCGCCAGGCGCCCGTCCAGCGCCCGCAGCCCCCAGCCACGAGGCTCAGCCTGCGGCCACGAGCGAGTCACCCTGCCCATCCTGACGACATGATAACAGTAAGTGTGAGCATATGAGTAACACAGGAAAGACGGACGGCACGGTTGGCGTAGAGACTGAGCGATTAACTGCAGCGTGACGTATGTTTAATTCCCGTATAGATTTTTTTTGCAAGGTTCCCGATCTGGCTGTTTGTATACGTAATTTAATGTTTGTTAAAACCACACCAACGACACAGAAGAAAATTCCAGTGTGTTATAAGTGTTACAACATAAAAAGAATAACCTGCCCGAATACTCCGATCGCGTTATTCGAGTAATGTGTACATGATTTCAAATAAGCTATGAAATGCCCTTATAATTTTTAACGTTTTGGCAGCAAAATCGATCTTTGAATGCATTGACATTTTGCGAGTCAAGTTGTTGCTAAAACTATAAGCTATAGCTTAACGTCAAACAAAGTTTTCGCATGTTGTACCTGTCAAAAATGCAAATTCTAATCGTTTAATCTTAATTTGTTTTTATCTTAAAAACACACTGGAATTTTGTCAAAGCAACAAACAGTTTAGTATACAATTTCCTTTTTTTTTAAATAAAAAAAGCAATTTCATTCACGGTCGCTTTGCAAGTCAGCGAGTGTTAAGTCGGAATTAATTGTTCGTGTATAAAACATCAGGATTTACTTAATTTACTTGTTATTATCGTATAATTGATTAACATTGTATTCGTAACGTACATTGATAGGTAAATTGAATTTAAATGTATTTACACTGACCTGCAAAACTAAGTATCACACTTTGAAATAACTTTTTATTCCAAAGTGTGATACAAGATATACTTTCGAAATAAAAAGGACGTAGAATGTCACTAATGTATAGTTTACTAGTTTTAAACAAAGCTGATAAAATTTGCTATAAAACATTTTTTCATTTTACGTCTCTAACTTCTGTACATTTAATAACCAGTAAGGGCAATTCTCGTATTCTAAGACCGTTTGCATTCTAATCTAAACATGATTGACATGTTTTAGAAATTCGTCGATGAGATGTCATTGTGACTAGATTTAGAACGTTTTTAATTACCGAAATTAATTCTGAGCATCAGTCCGTACATTACACTACATCATGTATGCTAACTTTTACAGAGCTCTCTCTCATTTAAATTGCTTGTTACCAATATCGATTATGTTATGCAACGAGTGTGCAGCGGAATCAATCAAGTTTCATTGAACGGGACGCGTATGAGTTATTTCAAATAAATCCATATACGTACTTCAACGAACTTATAAGGATTTATGGTTATGCATACTAATTTGTTTCCTAGTATTTTAATGACGTAGTTGCAATCTTGATCTTGAATGATCAAGCAATGAAATATTATTAAGTAAGAAGGAAAGAAAAGAAATAAAAAAGCGATGTATGAAATGATTACTAAAGTAATATTTTAAATTAATTAGTGACGAGCCTATGCTTCGCACCCATGTTGTTAATTACAATGTGTGTGTAGAAATAGATAAGCATGATTGTTAAAGCCGATAAAAACTAAAATAGTATTCTTGATGCTTGATGAATTGTAAATGGTGTAAATCACAGATGTTCACGAATAAGAAACGTCGTTTTTCAACACTCTTGCATGAATAATAAATAGTAAAAACTTCAATTTTAATACTGGGGTCTAGAATCATGTACAGCTTTCATGTCATCAGTAAATATGCCCGACGATGTCCTTCCCAGCTTGTATGTTTTAAACATTCAGATTTATGTACAGTCGCGCATCCTCTCGTCTAATTAATTCAGTTCGGTAACTATTGTTCTGTATTTAGCGAGAAACATATTGAGGAACACGGTCCAATGTTTTAGAAGCCTGCCCACTAGTTAACAGACGGCTACCTACTACTTACTAGCGGCAAAACTGGAAGCCGGGAGCTAAACACAAAGTAACATAAGCTTCGGACTAACAGACCCGGACTTCACTTCACACTTTGTTCAACATCAGTACTTTGTTTTTGCAACATTCTAATAGTAGCAACAAAACAGTGTTTACAAGTGTAGTAAGTTTTTAGAATAAACTATGTTATTTTCTTACAACAAATTGTTCAGGAACAACTAAACGTGAAATATTATCTGCTGCTTGTACAGACGCCAGCAGATCAAGTTACCCCAATGTGTCAAATTTTCCCAATTGAATATGAACCTTATTCTCTTTGACATAAAGTTGAAAAACGATCAAGGAAATTTGACACATTGGGGTAACTTGATGTGCTGGCGTCTGTACGTTTACGTACGTAGGTTCGCTTCTATTGTTTTGAAAATTTCAATGCATGGCGATCGTTCATGCAATTAATTAAGTAAGTATGCTCAATGCAAATAATTGAATCCATGTTGCTTGCGTTATCAGTACTGCGTAATCCTATAACACACTATTTAGTAATTCAACAAAATATTAGTATACCTACCTACACGTAATCACACTTCACAGAACAGAAAGAAAACATATAGTTACCTCTCCTCAGCGTCAAGTTGCAGCAGCAGTTTGCGCAACGCAGCAGTGTTGATGGCATCCCAAGGACCCGACATCTCCATGTCCCCCCCATCCGGATGCGCCACGAGAGTGTCCGCCTGCTCTTCCTCCGCCTCCTGAACAAACATCCCTCACTTGAGCCTGAGTGACGAGCCACAGAATACAGAACGATGCAGAAGGCACGAACATTCATTAATCGTGAATAACTGGCGCCCCTAAATAGTGTAGTTTGGCATTTGTTCGTCTCGTGTAACAGTTTGTTAATTTCGGAATATTTCTACGTGTGACATTTTCTGAAAAAAATGGTTACATGTTCTCCAGCCGGCCATTTGACGTGAGGGTTGTGAATCATGATGGCTGTTTTGTTTTTGCACATGCGATGAGCAATTATGATCGTATGAGCCTTCTGATTTGTTCTGTATTCTGAGTACAGAGCTGATGCCACCACTCGTGAGCCCACCGAACCATTAGCTCCACGTTAGACGCCTATTAGCAACGTCAGACGGTTCGCTAAATTCCGTCCACAAACAACAACCCGCCCACTGATTGCTCACACTTCAAAAAGCCTCCTAAATGTAATTATTTCTCGAAACGACTATTCCTTCTCTGACCACATTCATTTGTGTAATTAAATAAACATGTTTTCTCTCACAAGACCCTCTGTCGCAGAAATAATTTCCTATTTGTTCCTAACATCCGCTACGTAAGTGTAAAATACGCTCTTAGAAATTTCGTTTAGCAAATTGACTTCAGTCATTTTGCTAAACGAAGCTCTGTAAATTTAAGTCTTTTAATTATTTTATTATTTAAATCTCCTTTACTTGGTAATTTAATTACCACTAAGCAAATACTGAATTTAATATTTTTTTAAATGTTAATATAGACAATCATAATAAAAAATGGATGGTTAAATGTTAATAAATGTATCGTGTTACTATCAACTTGCACTGAAAGCTACTTTACAAACTGAAATATTAGCTGTAAATTGACAACATGTCAACGATACCCGATAACGCGATAATAGTACCTACTTCATGTTAACACACTGCTAGACAAGATAAGAAGAGTGTTATGAACTTACCATTGGTGCGGTATGAACCGTGACGAAAAGCAAAGCTAACGTGGCGGCGACGATGGCCAGGTAAACGTTGTACGCGTTCGCTTTCATTGTGATTGTTCCAACTGCAAAACAAGAAATAGGATAGCAATTTGTCTTATAATTAGAATTGTCACTTCATTTTCAGTAGCTCTTCATAGACAGTCGATGGTAGTGATTACCTAGTTCAAAAACGATACTGTGAACAGGCAATTTTTTTTTCTCTTTTATTAAAGAGACGGTCGTTTATAACAAATAAAGCTCCTCCACAAATAGTTAACCTTTCAAACTTATAGATCAAACACTTTGCGTGGTTTACGGCACGAACTACTTTATCGTCACTAACTTGGTTCTTACCTCTCACTGTCAGTATTAGTTTCTTTTGTAGTCCTATATTAATTAGTTTAGAGAGTACTGTCAAATATTAATGTGAATCGGTGACTAATCGCAAGGGACGATGAGGTTAAGTGATAATGTGCAAAGATATTTGATTAGTTTTTCTATTATTCTTTAAATAACTCCCAGGTAAATGCAGTATTTTACAATATTTTTCAAAAAAAAAAATTACTGTTTTGTAATAGGCATTTGCAGTTGTTTTCAGAATTTGTATTTCGTCTTATATTTCGACTTTGACAGTTATCCATCCTATGCAGCTAATTAAGTCCCTAAACTTGGCAATAACAACAAAGTTACTTTTAATTACTTGAGTACCGTCTGTCAAAACAACAATTTACATTGAAAACATTGATTTTTGTACCCTACATTTTAATGGATTAAGCAAAAGTCAATTAAAGTGATTCCAATTATTTCGTTTCCTTTTATTAACACTGAAATAACTTGAAAAGTTAGATTTACAAATCCTGCATTTCTCATTTAAAATTGTTTTCTCTACGCTCAGAAAAAAATATTTTACAGCATCTATAAACTTGGAAGGCGTGAAAAGTACTGAGAGGAACTTTCCTTGTTTTTTGCGAAGACCTCTTCACGTCAATAGTAGTAGTAAAACCACTTACTTAAGGGTCGACCCCATAAAATGTTTAAGTGATGTGATGGTTTATGTCCGAGGCCTTTGACGCGATATTCTCGTTAAACATAATGGAAACAAACACAGCTGATTCTCAGTCGCTCAGGTAGCTTTATCAGCAATGAATACACAACAGCTTCCGATCATAAACTTATATCTTTATCAAAGGACCGGCTATAATATTTATCGGTGTATTTATTGGACTATCGTTTGAAATGTTATTAAGTATACGCAACAGTAGGCACTTGAATAGAAGTATTTCTAGCAATATATTCATAATACGTTGTCAAAGCCTGTACATATAATAAAAGATCTAAAAGAAAAGGTAATCAAGTATCGTGCGTTTAAATTTTACGCACCGTTGAAACAGGTGATTGATTTGGTGTTTAATCTAATTTTCCTTATGGATAATAATATCTTTAACATCCTATAAATCCTACAGACGAATACTTTTAATTTGTTTGCTGCTTTTGTTTCCTAGGAAAACTTATGCAAACATTGTGATAGTAATGAACGATTATGGTTGAACAAAATTCGGCCTGTCTGCTTTCTAGCATATATAAATATTACATAGGAATTTATCTAGGAAAATGTCTACTGGGTGTATTCCTCTGCCCTCCGGGGCAAATAATCGTAATGTTATGATGCTTAACGATTGCGTTTGAATATGAAAAAAGGAGAGGAGGAGGAGAGAGGATTGGCTTCCATTCCTGTGTGCTTGAATTATCGCAACTTAACATTTAAAATAATGTGTATTACGTAAAACCGAGCTCCAAGAGAATTGGATGTTAATATTATATCGAAAGAATAATATTATATCTTCATTTAAACAGTTCGCGAAGCAGTATTTCAAGCAGAGAATTAATATTTCTGCCCAGAATATTTTAATACTGGGGACTGGAATTATTATCAAACATTATTTTAACTAGTAAAAGTACAGACTGGCAATATTTGTCAGAAAGAAATTAAGGCCATTGCTTCAGACGTTTTCATTCGTTTCGTTAATCGTTAGTATGAATGTCGTGTATTTTTTATTAGGACTGACTCTTACGCACATAGGTATAATAATAATGCTAAATTTTCGTTGTTCATAAAAAGTTAACATCCATCATTAATTACATGACACTAACCCTACACTAGGATACCCTCAGTCGTGGGGTTCAGCCTCTTTCGTCTAAAACAGGATACAATTTTGTGCTTTTATGCCGATTCTATTACATTATAATGACAAAAAACAAAAAGTAAAACATTATAAAAATGTATAGAATGGTTTTTGATAAGTAAATGAGTTTGTGTGAGTGTGAGTGAGTCAGTGTGTGCATTGGTAACTACAGCTTCTATGTTTATATATTTTTCATTCCCTTTATTTTGGGTCTAGAAGCACACTGTAGCATACATAAAACACGCTGACCAGAATACCCGTGCGGCATTTCCAGAGCGGGAGGACCTTTACAACAATATAGTCACCCGTCAGCCGTCGGCGCCTGTAAAACTACGTATTTACTCGCTTCTTTATTTTATTATTTCATTTTCACCTCGTGTGTTACGTAGACAATATGGAGAACACGTTTACCTTGTGCACGCAACACCCTCATTGACGTGTAGGACGTAGGTTCTAAGTCCGGCCCGTCTGGGGCGGACAGTGGGCCGATTTCACATTGTTTTATTTTACTACCCGGATCTCCTTCACCGGTGTCAAATACGTCACACGCACGACAAATAAACTCATACGCTACAAATTAATTTAACTTTATTTATGTGTAGGACGTGTTTATTATTTATGTTTGTTTTTGTTGTTGTTCGTAATTGGTCGGATATGGTTTTTACTCGTATAAAATTGATTTGCAAGTTAATTTGCAGGAAGGTGCAATATTTTGGCTGACCTAACTGAATCAATATCCGGAACAAGTATAAAACAGAAGATAAAACTGTCAAAAACACTCCTGAAACCTAGAGCTTACTAAAGCTCTAGGTTCAGGTAACAAAATGGTAACCACTTTACCTTTGTATCGAGTTACGAAAAATCAAAAAAATCCCGCCTACGATCGTCTATTTGATCTTTTCGTACAGATACATTGAAAAAAATATTCGCAGCCATTATAAAGGTTGGGGTATAACCTTTCTCATACGTCTTCATAACATCCCTGTGGGGGTTCGTATCACAAAGCGCGCAAATTACGGTCACCCTACGGATTTGGAATCGCCTTAACAGATAAATTGGATATGTGAGACACTATTTATCGATACACCACACGTTTTTTCGTATCAAGATATGAGTAAACATTATGTCGATACATGAAAAGGGGCAGTGTACCAGAGATGTCGAATCTGCGCAAAAATGAAGCTATTGTTATTATTTCCATTGGTAGACTCTCAGTCTACTGTGTAGGTAGACAATACATCTGCCTGCAACTACGGGTTGTTACAAAAGACTCGGCATGCAAAATGCAAAAATAACATTGCTTTTAGAATGTGTATTTTATGAATAATATTGCGAAATGGAATGAGTCGTAAAGTATCGAACCTGACTCAATTCTTTTCATTTTTTGAAAACAAGTATTGTGCAAATTGAGCGAAATATGTAGTACACGTTTCAATATTTTAGTTTGATAAAGTCGATTATGATCTAGAAAGTTAATTTAAGTAATTAGAAAGTAAGCAAAATATTTAGATGTGCCGCGATCACAAAACTAAACCTTTTAAAACATTTTCGGATGTATGTACCCGTGTTATTTGTTATCCACCCTCACCTAGTTACGTAGAACTTTTGCCGATATTTAATTTAACTGTCCTACATACATAAAACAGGTCAAAGTATTTGGGAAACGGAAACACAGCATGTTGTTGAAACTCTTTGACAAATCCCCTCAGTAAGTTTGTTCCTGAAGAATTTACTTATCTAAGTTTATAACTAGGGGTAAGTAAGAATTGAACAAAAAGGCGCATGGTGATCCCTCATGGAATCACTCGTTTTCAATCTACTAAGAAAAAGCCTTTGAAAAACCTGCTTCATAGAGCAAATGTTTTGTGAGCCATGAATAACGACTGTTCTGCGAAGGAACAAAACAAATACTTGGCGTTCTTACTCTTATTACGCGCGATATGAACACCGAGGCTAAATAACGCGGTGGTACAGGATGGCGTATTTACAAAGTATTATAACAACCCATTTATTAGCCTCAGAATTACTTAGTCTAGTATAACAAGTTAAAGTTTGTTTTTAGGCTTGCTCTTTCATATATTCTCAGATTTATGTAGTTACCTACGTTAAATTACCATGTAACTTTTAAAACGTTCTAAACATAAGTTAACTTTAGTTGTACAAAACTTGCACGATCGGAGGCTTATGCAAAGATGTAACGTGAATAAAGTATCTAACTTACAAACACCTTAATTACCGTGTGCAAACTTTTCCAGCAGTGTTTAAATTTTCTTTGAGCGAAATTAGACAGAAAATCGCACATTTCATTATGGTAATAAGCCAATTTCCGTAAACGACACAATTTCGATTTTACTACCTCGTATAGCGGTGACATAAGCAGATGCATATATCGTGTAATGGTAGATTGAGAGGGCGACATCGTATTAATATGCAAAAGCGATTAAGCTGAACGAATACGATGCATAAAGTAAGTGCTCCCGTCTTGCATGTTGTTAAATATTGGTGCTTGCTTAGTGCAATAAGCTTTTAAGGTTTTATATGGCTGTTTTTAAAGCCTCATTTGCATAACTTGTTATTGAATACGTACCTACTTAACTTTATCTCTGGATGCTAAGTCTCCGTTGTATAAAGTTTTTACTTATATTCATCCCTGTTTCAGCTTAATATGTTGAACCTTGCCATGGTTATGTATATTTGTAGTTCAGCCATGTATCTCGAAGTTGGGAGTATATTGAAGTGAGCAAGTGATTCGCTTTTCCGGTGTGCGTTGCGAATCACAATTCAGAATGCAATCCGGCCATGCTTGTTACATACGTTCCTATGCTACGATGCTGTTGTGATTAGGTATTGTAGTTTGTATTTCCAGGGTGGCCTTAAAGCCATTTACCGAATATTGCATGGATATTGTAGCTTAGTTTACCGTCTGACTTTGTTATATGTAAAAAATAAACCAATATTTTGTATTTATACAATGTGTTTACAAGTTACCTACTTAACAAGGTTTGCTTTGTTGTGATTAATACCCCACAACAGCTAGTTTGCTCATAATCATCGAGATAATTTTAGACTGATTAACAAAAATGATACTTTTATTTAAATTGGGTCATTATTTAAAATGCATAAAAAAATGATAATTTTTATCATTCATATTAAAATTTGTTAGCTAGAAAGAAGAGCAGTTTTAACTTTTTATAAAGTTATTTTTTGCGATTCAATGAACCGTAATTACAATTTAGGCAATTTAAAAAAAGAACTTCGAAATAAACTACCTTCCTCTACGAATTTGATTGTACATTTTATTTAAAAGCTTCGTCATTTAATTAGACAAAATAGCATTTCAACATTACTAAATTACAATCAATTATTATTCATAGTCGTGCAACCATCTGCATGCATCAGTAAGTTACTGTCACAGCGCGAACGTTCATCGACGTATGACAGATACGAGTATGCCATTGTTTTTTGACAAGCATTTTGACACCACGTGTGTGAACTTCAAGCATTGTTAACTAAAACGTTATATTTTAATTATAAAATAGGTAAGGGTTTCGGTTGATAACAAAAGATAAATTATTTTGGTAGTAATACGTAGGTATACTTTGAATAATTTATAAATTTAAAATGTTACTTACATTATTTTACTTACATAAACGGAAATTGTCGGTTATGTTCTTCTCTATCTGAGCATGGACTTCTAAGATACTTTACGGAACACCTAAATGACATGAAGCATACATTACAATGAAATAAAGTGGCCGGTTAGGTTTCAATATAAATTTACACGCACGTTGGTACGTCAAGTACCAAAGTGGTGGTACCTACGCGAATTAGTTTGGGGTAATAATAAAAAAAAACATGGTCTTTCACAAAAACTACAAACGACTTCCAAAACGAAAAGAAAAATGTATGAAGTCCAAAATAACTATAGCTTCAGTAGTAAATGAATTAAATAAAACAAAACCAAAGACAATAATCCGAATTTCAGAACTAGATTTAGTTCCGAAATACGGTGATGTTTTTTTTATTTTTTTCTTGTCACAATAGCTTATTTGGTTTTGAGTAAAACAAAAGAAATATCGATTATGTATTGTACCTTCATAGGAGCCATTAAAATAATCATGTTGAATGGCAGTAAATTACATTTATATTATGAAGGCCGCAAAGACAACACGGCTCTAAAGGAAATAGATAGACGACGTAAACAAGTTTGTTTGTGTTTATGGTTTGTGCACATCTGTGCAAACCTTCCTCATTATGATTCACTTTGTAAATGTGCTACGAGCACACATAGCAACATGAGGCATTTTTCTCAGAATATAATACCCTCCTTAGTTCAGTACACGAGGTCCTTTTTCACTCTTCATCCATTAGCTCTCTGGACTTGAAAAAAGATCCTAAGTGAGCATTGGGATACACAAATATGTAGAATTCTTCGATATGTCAAATCCATTTGACCAGCATAATGAAACAGTACAATGTCCACTTTTTGCTGTTATGTTAACAATAACTGTAGATGTCAGATGGGATAAGAGTTATTTTAGGTCGTCTTTGTTGCCCTTACTGACCTAATATTTTTAAAAGGATATAAGTATTTTTTCCATTTTCTGAAAACCATTTTTATCACGGGAGAGGTATTAGAAGAAATATGAATGTCCGTGCTTTTTCGAACACGTAAAGGCTCAATACTATTTGATTTTCAATATGAATAATAGAATTCATCTCAATTCTAGCTGTGAAAGATTCTAACTAGTTGAATGTTAAACCTCATGTTGAGAAAGGTGGTGTTATTACGAGTATACATTAGTATGACAGATTTTTTATTTTATTTTATTTCGGGATAAAAAACAGGAGTACAATTTAATGTTATACATAGCATATTACTAATAAACAAAGTACTTATCATACTACTAACAACATTATCCACTTATTACTAATTTGTTATTTTAAATTAATGCTACGCGAGAAAGAAAAAAAACAACAATAAGTACATACATAGATAACATAACATATGAATAAAAGAAAAAGGAAAAATACAACAACTTAACAATTTCACACAAACAGGTGGGGAACATATTATTATAGTCTATAAAAAATAGGCAATGTAAAAAAAAAAAAACATTAAAAAAGATAAATTGACCCATAGACACGACATATGTCTATAATGGTCAGCCAGTATCGGGCGGCGGAATTTACCTGGTAGAATACGAGTACCTACCTGACGTTGGTATTCGACTGAATCCCACACACACACACACTGATGCCGAAAAGACAGAAAACGAAAAGAAAAGAAATAAAATATTTTATTTGGACGCACAGAACATCAAATAAAAGAACAGCAATACAGATAAAAAAAAAGAAAAGTTTAAAAAACTAAAGACAAAAATAAAAAAATAATAATGAAAAGACCGAACCACCGACCGACCGACCGAGATCAGAGGTGTTAAAATAAAATAATAATGGAATAGTGCGGCGCGTGTTATAAAAATGGTAAGTACCCACATAACAAAATTTGAAATGCACTAACATGAATTTATTTTAAACTTTCACGATTTACCTGTTACTTTGCTGAAGTCAGCAAGCCACATTATATAAGAATTTCGAAAGACCCTTTCTTGCTGTTTCTATCGTAAACGTATTATTCTCAAGGGCTCGCGGTGGACATCGATGGCAGAAAACAGATTTATCCAATTACAGGTCGAGTAACCCACTTTGAAGGGTGCTTGATTTATTTTCTATTATATTACATGGGAATAGGTAAGCCAGTTATTTTATCACGGCGAATGAAGAGTTGCTTCTTTTAAAACAAGGAAGGCTATGAATAGTATTTTATGGCCCACCTCGTTTGATTATGTGGCATACTGGTCGTTTGTTGAATATTTATAATCAATGGTATTATAAGTAAAAAGGTGTAGATTATAGGTTACATAAACAACATTCGATCTTCAAAAACGGCACACTAACGCCGCACGCGTCCGTTGACGGCGCGACGCGACACTGAGCTAAAGTGTGGCTAGTCAACCAGATTGTCGCTTGCTGAGCGCTAATAATCTATCTACACCTTTTTACATAATATCTTTGGTTATAATACTGTGATTTTCAAAACTGTGTATCTACTTGTACTAGTTAGTTACTAACATAATCTTTTCTTCGATGGCATAGTTGTGACCTCTCCACGTGTCATGGGTTAGATTCCTACACGGAACAAATGTTTGTGATGCCTACAGAAGTTCTGGGGCTGCCCTATGAGTTTAAATCACAGATATAGATAGACCTAGATAACGCAAGTATCACGATCTGTATAAAGACCAAGCGTGCCATTTTTTGACTGCGCAATGTAATACGAATGTTTTGGTTTTCTCAAATTTGGTAATACCAGGTAACACTGAGGGTATTTGATTAAAAATAATGGTTTATTAAATTGATTACGCATGAAATTAATCACAAAATGACTTACCGATGGAAGGAAACGGAGCGAGAAAGTGGCCACTTACGATTTTTGTACGTAAGTTAGGCACGCAAAGTGGCACGCGAAGTAGTTGCTCTTGCGTTATCTAGGTATATCTATATCTGTGGTTTAAATGTTTATAAACGCACTTACAATAGACAAACTACGCTGGGACAAAGTTTCATTTAAAAAAGAAAAAAAGAATATAACAATTGAGACTAAAATCAATAAAAAAGGAGAAAAAGCTACGTTTTGTTCGGCATTATTTCAATAATTCGTTGATATTCGAGATATATTTATACCATTTGTCCTTCTTTATTAACACAGTTAGTTAATTAATGCCTCTGCATTTGCAAATAGAAGCCGGAAATTACTGAAGGCTGCACAGCAAGGACGGGGTTCCCACATAACTTGTAAGTGATCCCTAGAATTAATTATGGTACCTAAGAAACTTTAAATACGAGTTGTTTTGTGGAAATAACACAGTTTAATCTCCTGTATTTATGCCGCGTACTAAAATAAAATGCTACAAAGTGAAGGTAGTTTTTTTTTATAGCAAAATATGCAGTTGTTCTGCTAGGTAAGTTCTTAGATAGAATTTTGGCGAGAGGATTTTGCTTTGGTAATGACATCTTTGTGTTTCAGTCAGAAATAAAAAACTTTTGTTACTTTATAAAGGTACGTCAAATTTTACTCTCTATCCTAATTATTACATTGCAACTTAAAACACAATTCAAATTTACTTTAAAATACTATAGCCATCCTCAACTGTCATTAAATTAAAAAGGTTTTACACTAAAATTCGTGGGTAGGTCGCGCATTTTATGGATGCAGCGACGCGATCGTACTAAAAAAAATAATTGTTGGTTTTGCGTCACTGGCGCTGATGGGTCGGCGATTTTTGCCCATTCAAAACGTATGTAAATAGAATTCGGTTTGTAAAGAATTGTGCAAAAGGCGCCTTAATTGTTGTATTGTTTTCACTAACGTTTTGATTTTCGTTTGAAGTATTTGAAAGTCAGTAATGTTACTTTAATGGTGTGTACTTTTAGATGATATTATATACGGCTTTTTGTATTAAAACTCACATTGTTTTGTTGCCATCAGAGACGTTATATTATAAAAGAATACGGCGAATCTATTTTGAAGAAGACTTAAAAAAAACCATTTTCTGTTCCTTTACTGTAAGTTCTTATTTAAATTTAAATTACATTAGCACCATTGATATTTTACATCCTCTGCGTGGGATTTCAATTTTTTAAATTCTTATTCTAATCCCACTCAAAGGGTGAAAAGTTGCCCTGGAAACCCGCATTAACCATAACTTAATAGATATGTCTGATGCGGTTGTAAGTGGCTTGTAGATAACAGTATTATAGTCAATGAAATGCCTGTCAAGGTGGGTACGTGTAGGGGTACCTAACCTTCCGTACCAAGATCTTGCCGTGCCACGGAAAGCACGTTAATTAAAGAGTCGCGGCCGCTATGCTTACAATCCCGAGAGTTTGACAACCAGTCTCACCAAATGCCTCTGTATTGCACCCATATAACCCAGTTACTTACTGGGTTACAGAAAATAAATTGGTAGTCGCTCCATGTAAAATACTAGTATTTAGATGTATCCGTTTAGACGGGACGCTGACTAGACAGACGGGCGTGTGATACGGGTTTAATTAAAATTATAATTATATTGGAGTAGCGCAATGTGAACTAGCAATAATTAGATGGCAGTCGACAGATGTATTTGTCATGTTATTTTAAAATAAACTTTCTCCCTCACGATTTGTTCTGGATAAGTTATTTGAAAATAATTTCTATTCCATTTTCGTATGTAACTAAAAGCAGCATAGAGACCGTGAAACAGGCATTTGATCATTCTTTTATAGTATGTCATGGCTTGTTAGATAGCTCTTGTTTGAAGTCAAAGACAAGGAAATAACGATTTCATTGAAAATCGGACGAGTTGTTTCAAAATCGAATCAAAACATTTAATCAAAAACATTGTTGACGTTTGTTGGAGATTTGTTAAGAACCACGATGGAGCACAAACTTATTTATTTATTACTAGCAGACGTCACGCAGTTTCACCCACGTAGTTTCCGTTCCCGTGGGAATACGGGGATAAAAAGTAGCCTATGTCTACCGGGAATAGTGTAGCTTTCCACCAGTACAATAATTTTTAAAATTGGATCATTACTTCCGAAGATTACCCCCTACATACAAACTTACAAACTTACAAATTTTACCTCTTTATAATATTAGTATAGATTATGAGGAACACCAACGACATATTTACAAAATCTTATACAGGTACAAATTATATGGACTAAGCGATGTTTTGCCACTATGAAGTGTTAATAAAAACCGGTAAAGTCCGAGTCGACTCTGTCAGCGAGATAGTTTGCTATTTCAGAACATGTTCTTACTTTTCCTGTACTCCTACTAATATTATATATTATGTCAACGTTGTATAGATTTCATGACGTACGTGAGTATGGATTTTGTTAGATACTCTTTTACACAAAAATTACCGAATGAATTTGATATGACATGATAGAATAAAAAGCTAGCATTTAATGTGGTCAATGCTAGTAGCATTGACCACATTAAATGCTAGCTTTTTATATTAAAAAAATATTACCGCAAGGTATTGTGTTAACAAAGAAATAATTAAATAAGTCGGATAAAATTCTGCGAGATATTTTGGCGTGCGCTGCGAAAGCCGTAAGAGTTTCACGAATGAAACTGCGGGGCACAGAAACCTCCATCAAACAGATATAAGTCACTACATAGTATAAAACAAAGTCGCTCCCGCTGTCTGTCTGTTCCTATGTATGCTTAGACCGTTAAAACTACGCAACGGATTTTGATAGAGTTTTTTTTAATAGATAGAGTGATTCAAGAGGAAGGTTTATATGTATAATACATGCATAATATAGCAGAGAAACACTGATCATTTTTGAGGTGTGATGACGCAAATAAACTATTTTTTTCGCGCTTACATTGCAAACGCTGGCTGAACCCTTCTAGATATATCAAAATAATGTACAACAGTATTGTACACCTTAAAAAGGTCTACAAAAAAGTCCGCAATAGTATATGTCTATCTCTTAGGGATAACCCACAATAAGCATTTTTAATCCTTTACTTTTAATGACTTATTTACGAAGCTATTTTAAGCAATATAGCATAATTTCTTATCTAACTAGGAACCTAAACTAAATCGTCCACTTAATATAGATTAATATTGCCTTTTACAGTATGTTACTTAAATGAATATTTTCGAAGATATTACAGATTTAAAATGCAGGGGCATAGCGGCTACGACGATATCAGCCGGCGGCGCGTGCCTATAAATAGCGCGTCACACTATGTTTTGTCATTTCTCTGTATTTTTTTTGAATTTCATTACGTCAGCATTCCCGAAGGGTAAAGAGAGGCGCACCTATAGTACACCCATATAGTACGTCTCAGAGTGCGAGCCATCAAATGGGCATACTTTAAGACTCCCCGGTTCGCCAATTTTGTATTAGCATTGCACCCGTGCGAAGCCGGGGCGGGACGCTAGTTTTAGATAAAAAGAAAAATATGATTTATAATCTACAAAGAAGAAAGCCCCGTCACATGATACCCCCTAGCCTGACCCCTTTTGTAAAATATCAACGTACTATTACGGCCCCTATTAAATTGGAAAGAAAACATATTTTATTTCAATTCCATTACTTTAATTGGTGTAATACTTTAATTGTAAAACTATGAAAGATACTCTGTAAGGCAGATAGAAGAACCATTACGGTAACTTTTATAACCATGTTAAGTATAAAACTCGAACAATGTGATAAAGTTACTGCAAGGTACTTAGACTTCAATCTAAAACTGCTCATTACAACAAAGTGCTGCCAACGACAGTGACCAAACCAATTGCAAAAGGCAAGTAATTCGAAACACCGAACAAATTTCACGTAAAATTTAATACAGTAGGTACTTTTCAACGCGATTTAATATTTAAAAAAATTAGCAATTAGCGATTTAGTATTAAGTACTTCTTCTTTATTATAACCGAATTGAATGATAATGAAGTTAATTTTAATGTAACATTTATTAATGTAATCGAAATTCCAGCATGATTATAATTTTCATAAGGAAGTTAATTTTATTTTGATACCTTATAAGAGCTTTTACTTTTCATGGATAGGTGTACGTTGATTCTAATGGCTCATTATAAAGGGAGGCTCAAGAGACAATATTAGCCATAAGTGATATTTCCAGTAAATAATATATAATGAAATATTATGACTCATACCTTTTTCCCCCTGGGTAAGCAGAAACTATAGAACGCCCTTCCCCACAGCCCTCAAATTCCTTTTGCTTCGTCATTATAATAAATAATATGAAACCGCCTTTAGGAAACCAACGTTAAACGTATCAACGCAGTTGTAAGAACAAAGAACACATTACTAGAATATTAGGAACTAGCAGACGTCCCGCAGTTTCACCCGTAGGTCCCGTTCCCGTGGGAATACAGGGATAAAAAGTAACCTATGTGTTAATCCAGGGTGTCAGCTAACTTCATACCAAGTTTTATTAAAATCCATTCAGTAGTTTTTACGTAAAAGAGTAACAAACATCCATCCATCCATCCATCCTCACAAACTTTCGCGTTTATAATATTAGTAGGATAAACCTTCTGTACGAACACAAATCAATTGATAATAAATAAATATTATACAATCAACACGAAATGAAAAGAATACAAGACTAAGACAAGGCAGAGGGTTTGATGAACACTCATTGGATATTAAAACGCTAATATTTATTAGAGAATGACGTAAAAATATACTAATTCCAGTTAGCTTTTAAGTAATATGTACGGTACTGCAAAATAAAGATATATCTTAAGTTTTGAATTAAAACATAAACATTCAAAAGGAACAATAGTTTTAATATCGGTTTTATTAATGATTATTATTATAAACCGTAAAGTATTTTATGTGCATCTGAAATTGCTGTAAAGTTACCTCAGAGCTGCTATAACTGCATATTAATAAAGTTTTCCTATTGTTTCCTATAAGTAAGCCAGTTAAGGTTTTAATGGTGTGGCGACAGTTTATGATTAGATTTGCAGCTGTCAGTAAGTTATTATGGACTTCGGAATATTTTATGAAAATTAGTGTTTTTATTTATTTATTTATTAAAACTTTATGCACAAGGAAAACAATCTGTACAAAGGCGGACTTAATGCCTTAGGCTTTTTCTACCAGTCTACCTTAAGGTGATGCAGAGACAGAACAAGGTAGGTGCAACAGGGTAAAAAAAAATAAAAATAAAAAGTGACACATAAAAATAAATACACAGATATATACATACTTAAATCAAAATAAATACGGTAGTCAAGAGAGATACAAATACGTTGTTAGAGAAAAACTAATCTGAGTATCAATCAACTCTGTTATGAACCCTGTGTTTTTAGTTTTGAGACGTTTCTAACTTTTATTGTTCTGGAAAACTGAAAGTGAAGACCACTACAAGGGATGTTTCCTAATCAACGTCCACTTTTTCTCATATTATTCCGAATAATCTTAATTAATCGGAATAATATGAGAAAAAGTGGGCAAAAACCTTCGATATTTTTGTTCGAGGAGGTTTCGAGGTTTCTTTCCGATGTTTTTCTTCGTATAAGAGCAAAAGTGACAGAATAATTCTCCCAAAGTAAAGCTCTCTCCCAAAGAAAGCTAAATCAAATTCAGTATTGTATTATTAAAGTTCTAAACCATCCCGAAACGAAACTGTTTTTCGAAAAAATAAAATGAGCCTAATACAGCCTTTGTTTTAAAAAAACCTTCAAAACTTTAAAAAATACTTTAAAAAGCCTATTTCAAAATAATGATCTGCAAACAAACTTACCTTTACAATACTGCACGTAGAAATAAACTCAGCAGTGGCTGCTGAAGGTTTACGCAAAAGTATTGGCAATGATCACTTTTTCGAGTAAGTACGACGTAGGGAGGCTGTGAGTTGCTGCTTCCGTGGTCGCCCTCGATGGTTTTTGAAAGCAAATGAACGGTGCGAAGTGCCGACGCGGTTTATATAGCGATGCGGTACTAAGCTACGCCGCGTGTTTCACTTGCGTAGGTGCCGTAGGGCGCTACGCTGCTACGGCGCTACGGTGCTACGATGGTGCTACGAAGCTACGAATTTTAACTGGACTTAATCGAGGCAGATTTGCGATTTAACTACTAACTTTGATTAGGAATTTGGAAGTACGTATTCAAAATTAAATTTGAATATGAAATATTGTTCAACTGTGTTGTATTTAAAACAAAAATGCGATTTTTATTACCTACCAAACCAACCTACTTTCAACCTTTTTGAAATAATATAACTTAATTCTGACTATATTATAAGAAACAGCACTAGCTAAAGTTTGAATTTTAGATTACGTATAGTACTTGTAATTCCAATTCAACATTAGGAATACTTAATAAATAGAGCTGGCGTTAATAGTGGTAATAGGTACATTATTATCCAGTAAAAAGCATTCATTTTGAAACAGTTGAGTTTTGTCGTTATTATGATAATAATCATTATAATAAAGTGACTGCCTATCTGACCCCTACAACCCAGTACAATACATTAATGTGATATTTTAATTCGAACAACACACATCAAATAACAAAAGATGTTATCTTCCAAATGATCGATACACACTGTTTGTCAAATTGAAAGAAAAAAGGATACTAACATTGTGTCATTCTTGATACAACATGATAACGTCGAATGTGAAAGTTACGAAATTAATTGGATTTGATTAAAACAAACGTCGTAATGGCCCAGAGGTTAAGGCGCCTACCTCTTATGCACGAGGTTGTGGTTAAAATCCGGGCAAGTACCAATGTGACTTTACATATGTACTGTACTGTGTGTGTACTTATTCATATGTACTTTCTAAGTTTATCTTAGAGATCATTGACATCGGTGAAGGAAAACATCGTGAGGAAACCTGGACTTATAGTTAATATATATATTTAATATATATGTAAAGTTAATATAAGTTTGAAATCGCCAATCCGCCTTGAGCAAGCGTGGTGATCAATGCTCAAGCCTTCTCTGTATGAGAAGAGGCCTTTGCCCTGCAGTGGGACAGTAACAGGCTGGTATTATTATTATTATTTAAACAACCGTAGGTACCTAGTGTTTTTACGAAATAATTTCCATTGAAAACTTTAAAGTTCATCCCATTGTTTATCCGGACAGCCGGTCATCTAATTATCCATCAATAACAAAATAGTTATTAACCAATTTCAGCACGGTCAACATCCAGTTAATGGGATTGTTAGCAGCCGTGAGGCTATACATCAACATTTTGACAAAATTATCTCTCAATGTGTCATGATAGGCTTTAATAACAATTTGGGGACTGAATGGCGAGCACCGATTAAATGCTTGTATACACTATCAAGATAAAAATGACAAATAGCCTCAATAGGACAAAGCTCTCTTAAAGCTTTTATCGCTCATGAATCACGTGTGCCTGTTTCCTGGAGAGAGTTATTAAACATGATGCGACGTGGAACAAACACCGATAGCGTGTCACCCGCTGTTCATTATTAACTGTTTGGAATAGAATAGAAAAGAATAGAATTTTATTTTGCAAATATGGGTAATACATAATACATACATACATACATAAACTCACGCCTTTTTCCCATGGGGGTAGGCAGAAACTACAGAGCGCCATATGCTACGATTCTTACATACTTCTTTTGCTTCGTTTACATTCATACATGTTGTCATACACACACGCCGGTTGCGAGTACTACGCACCTGACCTTTCTGAAGAACCTCACCAATAAGGTCTAATTATGTCCTTCTAGGGCGTCCCCTCCCGGCGTTCCCACTTACATCTGCCTTGTAAATACCTTTCGTTAGTCGCCTTTCATCCATCCTTTCAACGTGACCAAACCATCTAAGCATACTCTTTTCAATTTTTGTTACTGCATCTTCTTTTAAACCACAACGTTGCTTTATATCATCATTCCTCAATCTGTCATTAATTGTTACACCACACATACTTCGCAAGGAACGCAATAATGGTTATAATAATAATACATAATAGTTCTTAAGATTAAATTTAGCTCAGCCACATTTTACCAATCGGCATGCAAACATTTGAAATTATTAATATCATTAATTGGGTGTAAGTCGCATGTCGTCGTTTTTTCGCGAACATTGTTTTTATGGCTTACGATCCACCGGGGGCTCATAAGGACATTCGAGCAGTTAATCCTCTAATGACACCTCACAATCTCAGATCCAGTTACAAATCAGCGTAAACTGACATCAAACACTAGTTTATACTCTATCCGAGTAGGTAGTTAACTAAAGGTAAACAATCTTGACAAGTCTTTTTACATAAACGCTTATTAATTAAATACAACTACTGTTTAAATAAATTGTTTAATTGATCATGTAATCGTTTTTATTGTATCCAAATTTGTTTACAGCTGCATTTTATTTTTAAACTGTGTTATTAACTAAAAAGACTTGTCAAGATTGTTTACCTTTAGCTAACTACCTACTCGGATGGAGTTTAGCATTTTAGCTGAACTGAACCGATTTGGCGCAGCCGTAAGAAATAATATAATCATTCAAAATCAAAATCAAAAGTAGGTAATTTAAGCTGAGGATCAGCACTTTTTGGACGTCAATATTACATAAGACAGTCCCCTAAAACAGCCCGCCCTTCACCTCTTCCTAGTGTGTTTGCTGAGAAAAAGTGGCCATGCTTTGCATGCTTTATTCTGTGCTTCAATAACACCTATGTATACCATGTTTCTCGCAATAAATTATCTTTATCTTTATTCTAAAAAACTCTTCTTGCTATTTCTTCCTTCCTTCACTCTTCCTTTGTTTTTTTTTCCGTTTATTTTCTTTCTTCAGTACTTAATACTTTATTGCTTACCATACTTGTTACGTATTAATATTCGTAGGTATGAACTATGGACCCTGTCGGGCACAGCAATGTTTGTACAAGAGAGGAAGAGCGCTTAAGAAAATTATTGAGTTTGATGTTGCTCTTATTGAGTTTGAAGTTGTTTTTGTTTCATATTATTAATGTAGTACTCTTTAGAGAGTATATTTTTAAGTTTATAGGTTAAAACATTATGATATCGTATACTCTTTTTTCTTCTGTATTTCTTTCTTAATGAAACACGCAACTGGCCGTGTCGTGTTGCTGGAAAACGTTTATTAGTTAAAACTTATTTCCACACACACATTTGTGTGTGTTACACCGTTAAGTTTGTACCGGTCTATTTCAATGGTAATTTATAATCATAACTTTGTAGTATTAATTACGCACAATAAAATGCCAATCAAAAGTATTTTGCCTGCGCAGCTAATAAAAATATAAATATTTCCTGTTACGTCCAGAAGTGAATGACGTTAAATTGTATCACTAGTAGATAAACACAATGTACATAGATTATTTATATACTAATACCCTATACACATAAGCACTCGGCTTATTGAATACGTAGAAGATTTAAGCTTTATATAAACACAAAGTTCATAATGGAGATTATATTGCACCTACGTAACATCAATTCTGCATTTCTCGGACAAATAGTGTTAGGAACATCAATTACTTACCTCATTTTCTGCACTTTGATTTGGTGTAAAACTAATATTTTTCTTTTAACGTATTAATAATACAAATAGGGGTGTTATATTCCTTGATGGAGGATAATTTTCTTTAAAGTTATTGTTTCATTGTTTATTACTTAATTTATTTTTAAAATTTATTTGTGTAATTTGTAATTTTCGGGGTGTCAATGCCTGAAATAAACGATTATTATTATTATTAAATACTTCATTTGTCTGGCCTGTTGGTCTAGTAGTAAGTGATCCTGACTGCTATGCCGGAGGTCTTGGGTTCGATTCCCACCCAGGACAACTGTTTGTGTGTTGAGCACGATCATTTGTTCTGTGTCTGGGTGTAATTTATCTATAACATGTATGTATTTAGAAATATATAAGTATGTTTATCAGCTGTTTAGTATCCATAACACAAGCTTTCGAGCTTCACTTGGGACTAAATGGTGTTGTGTGAAAAGTTAGTTAAAGATAGCTTAGGAGTGTGACTATGCCAGGAAGGCATAGGTTTTTATATTGTATTTAATGATGTTTGAATACTAACTATAGTTCTACATGTATTTAAACGTAAACGTATTCCAATGTATTCGAATGAATCACTCAAAACCTTGAGTTTTCTTTAGACGTCCCACATAATACCGTCCCTTTAAATTCCAATTAAACAAATTAATGTATTCTATTGAATTTGTACGCTTTTACACATTTCGATCGATTGTAACATGAACGGTATATAGAAACTAGTCAAATGTCAATGCTTCGTTTTGCCGTTCTACAAACATTCCTAATACAATAACTTCAACGACCTAATCTTACAATATTTTATTCGCAAGTGATTATTCTTTAAAGTAATTTAAATTTGAAATATACTACGAGAGTCCTAATAATAGTGATGGCAATTTGAATTTTAAATATTTTGGAGTCCTGATAAAGTGATGTCAGTGAAGTTTTCCCATCATCCGTTCCCGCGGCCTTAATGAGGTCGTCTGTCCACCTTGCGGGTGGACGTCCTACGCTGCGCTTGCCGATACGTGGCCTCCATTCAAGAACCTTTCTACCCCATCGGTCATCAGTCCTCAATGCTATGTGCCCTGCCCACTGCCACTTCAACCTGCTAATCTGCTGTGCTATGTCGGTGACCTTGGTTATTCTACGGATCTCCTCATTTCTGCCCTCTCCATAGCTCGTTGGGCTACTTTGAGCTTACTCATAAGGCCCATAGTGAGGGACCACGTTTCAGTGCCATAAGTGACATAAAGGCACTCACAACACACATTCACATTTCACTGGCAACACACACTGGTCTTATACCATACCACAAACTTAAAATATCCATGAAGCTTTTCTAGTACGAATCTATACAAATCCTAATGGTAATCATGCGTATGTTAATGAAATTAAAACACAGTTGTCTCGGTAATCTAGACGTCAGCGTCGTCAGGACTGTTAAGCTAATTAGGGTCTTGGGTTTGATCCCCAGGTGGGGAAAGCTGTTATTGCGTTTTTTTCATTTGGAGCTTCTTAGTAGCGCCGGGCGTGGATTTGTTTGCGGTCGGCTTGATAGATTAAGCTTAGTTGGGAATCTGACTGTGCTTTATACCTCTGCCTCACACTTCTGGATACACAGCGTGATGTTTTGAAATTCAAACAAAGACGTTTTGTGTCGACGATACTGTGTCAGAAACAATGCTCAAGTGTCGTTGTTTGTAAAACAAAATGTGACATACATATGTGTCAATCGTACTTTTGAATTATATGCTGCCCTAAATGTTTATGTTGAATTATTTATTATATAAAACGTGAATTTAGGTAAACCATCTTTGTGTATCATAGACTTACAAGTTTATAGCCACAGCTCTGTTAGACTTAAGCAAAGGATAATGTTTAAGGTTTTAAGAGTTCGGATTTGTCATGCCTTTAAGATAATGGACTAAGATGTTTGTCTGAGTACTAAATAAGGTGCTTGATCTCAAATCGTCTATATTCATTAGCAAAATTTTTTAAATACAGAAATTCTTGACATTTAACTAACAATAACGATACGGTTGGCGCAGTGACAGAGCGATTGGCTGCTGCGTTGCAGATCGCGGGTTCGATTCCCGCTCAGAATACATATTATTTGTTCTGGGTCTATCCGTTTGAGTATGTAAGTTTAAATGTTTATAACCGCACCCACGATACAAGAAAAATTGCTAGTATGGGGGCAACGTTTAATAAAAAACAAACAAAAACTAAATTCGATTTACGGGAAAGAAAAATTCACTTCTTTCCTGTAAATTGTCATGAGGTTAGATCTTACTTACTTTTCAATTAAAAACCCCATTTGGTAGATATACTATCTTACTTTTCAATTTTACTTTTTACAGTTAAAAGTCCTCGCAAAAAGCCGGCCAAAAGTGTCAAATCATGTACTGAACCATGGTACGAGTATGTTAAAACAGATTTATTTTAAATCAAATACAGCTAAATCCAAGTCTGTCAAATGTACAGGAAGGCTGTCGATGTGATATGGTTTTCAAGGTAGCAACAATATATTTAACCAGATTTATATACAAATAACAATAACAATCTGAATTATAAAATAATAAAACTCAAACTATATTTGAGTACAGAGTGAAAATACAATCTGCATGTTTTCATGCCAATATCGGTTTTTGAACTAAATTCGCTAGAGACTTAGGTACATTTGTTAGTAAAATGAATATACCAAAACAAGTTAAACTAGGTGGCGCCATATTTAACACATTTTACGACTTTAATTTTATAGGCATTATATGGTAGGTATCTAAAAAAAACATTTTTATAAGATTTTCGTATACGTCTTCTGTTATATTATGAGCAATTTTATTATGAGTAACTTTGGTTTTACAAAAAAAGTTAGGGTTCCGTACAAAAAAAAAAAAAATATTATTATTGTTAATTTCCACGGGGCCAAAGTCGAAGGCAAGAGCCAGTAATACTTTATTAAAATAGAATGGAAAACTCTTTATTGTACACCATAAAAACTTACATAATAATCACTTGAAGGGTTACATGGTGTGTTACAATGAGCGGCCTTAACGCTAAAAGCGATCTCTTACAGACAACTTTTGAATGGACTTGATAGTGAAGGAGAAAAGAAAATCAGATAGTTTGTGGACTATTAACATACATGCATATAGCCCTATGCTGAGCTGAGACCCTTTTGGCATTATAATTTATAGTTTTAAGGTGTATTTTGCTGTAATGCCAATGTAGCGTAATGCCATTTTATGTTTCAAATATAAAAAAAAAGTAAATTTATTATGTTACTTAGATTTTTCCTGTTGTCACGTTTTCTGTTTGATATGTAAATTATATTTTTATCGTGTGCTCGCTTAAATAAGCTAATTATAATGCTATTTGTACCTTTGTAAATAAAAGTGTATATATCTCTACTGTTCTTCTATCCGCTGATTTCTACTTCTTTTATAAAAGTATTTTCTAAGAGTGTGGACTCACACTCGACCCAATAACTTCTTCACTGGTAAAAAACAAAAAAAAGGTCTGGTTAAATAATACCGCATTTTTCTTTTTTTCTTTCTTTATATCCATAAGGATTAGAATAATTACATGAAACAAGTATAAACATGAACAATTACAATACATAAATACTAATTATATTGCAAATAAACAAACTGTTATTATTAAGACGTGTTGGGAGGGCGGCAATTAGATGTTTATTGAGTTTGTAAATGGTTAATCATGTCTGACCAGATCTAATTAAACAATTTGTGTAATATCGCCATTCGTGAACGAAAATGATCGGAAAATTAATGTGACATATCGTTGAATGCGTGGCTGTGGTTAATTGGTTGAATGAATTTTCAACAGCCAATTTTGATACTGATTTTACGTTTTATTTGGTATGCGTCGATAATTATTTTGTAACTAAATCTGTCGAAGTTCATATTAGATTTTAAAACGAGGTAATCTGCTTTCAGTCACTTTAAAATAACCTGATTGTCTAGTATTTTTTCTCAAATATCTACATCGTCAACTAAGACATCAAAAAAAAATAAAGACTGTTTTCTTTCTAAAAGATATCCGTAAAGGTCTAACAAATGAACAGACTCTTTGATTTTGTATTTAGAATATATTTTGCAGTTTATAGCAATTTACGGTTGTGCGTCGATTTTTTATCCAACCTTTTTGTTTTGAGGTGTATATTATTTTATCGTGCATCAGGGAATACCTGCATATCTTTTCCCTTATTTTATCAAGTACATCCGTTAAAAGAGTTGTAAGAGATCGTTTTTAGCAATAAGACCTACCTACTAGCTCAGTATTGAGTGTATTAACTCCCAAAGTTATTATATTTGTGAGTTTTTACGGTGTAAGTACAATAAAGTATATTCTATTACATTCGAATCTGAACGCGTAAAACCGAAATAAAAGGACAATACACCCTGAATTGCAGTTATCTGATCAGACTGATTGACGACCAAGAAAAAAGAGGAATCGCCCAACAAATGATTGCAGACGGGCGCTGTGCTTTTCACATCTATTTGACAATAAACAAACTGAAAGCTCCCATAGAAAATTCTTCGAGAAAAAATATCAAGAGTTCAGTTGAAGACTCGAAAAAAATAATTGATGAAAAATTGTGTAATACTTCCGTTCTCTTATGATTTTTACAAAATATATAGGATATAGAAGGGGAAAGTTGGTCTTGAATCGTAGAATATTAGCTAGTTATAATTAATCAACGTAATGAAAGGGTGATGGGTGACTATAGTATTAAAATTTTCCATGAGGCGTATACCGCGGGACTATGTGTCTTAATTCGATACCCAAAACATGCTAACTCACACTTTGTAATGACAGTTCATTGACTTTTTTAACTTTAGTTTTACCAAACGTCCTCGTCAGTTGTTGTGTATAAATCACTTACTATACAGTTAGTATAACTAGACAGACTATAGAGAGGTCTTCTATTGACATAACCCATGGATCTGTACAAATAAAACAATAGGCATATCGCGGCGAAACAAAAGTTAACCGTAATTAAAAGGCAATAAAAGAGATAAAAGATGGATCCAATATCAGACTCAATATGGCCTTTAAACACTCTCTGGACAGTCAAAAAATAAATAACCCATGTATAAATCAAATATTCAGAAAAGAGGTGACTTTTCCACAAGACTCTCTGTTGTAAAACCTACTAACTACCAAAGCAACGCCGTCGATTGTTGGTATTAAAACAAGTTAATATTTCACTTTTGCAAGTCACAACATCCAGTGGTATGTTGCAACTTTCTCATGAAATCTAGGAATTACACGCATTAAATCTGCATAAATACTTTACCTGCATATATCTGTGAACTTACCTAAACGGCTGCACATTCAAGATAACGGTATTCAGTTATGTAGACCACGTATTAATTTTCTTAAAACGCTTATTGCCTTCAAGTATACAAGATATGCAAAGCACATAAGGTTTTATTGAAATAAAATTTTAATAATGCGTTCTAAAACGCACGTTTCAGTACATTTCTATCACAAAGGAAAAAGCTCTTACCCAGTGAAATAAATACATCTCTTTAAGATTTAAGTAATACAATATTAAACAGTACATACATATATCTTATCGTATTAGGGCACATTGTTAAAGCTAATCTGTTTGATCTGAGTATAAGTTTATGTCACAATTGTACATAATATATGGAAGTAAACCTTCTTCAAGAGCCAGGATTCGTAGACTTTACTTATTGAGATGACACGAATAAATGTGTACATTTTTAAAGAATCCTCTTTTTGCGGCTGAAGCTTTTATCCACTTACAATTTTAATGGAAGCCAAACAAATGTTAAGAAAATTATAGATAACTTTTGTTTTCCGACTCACGATAACGGGTAGCTACTTTCTTCGAGATATTTTTAATGCGGATCGGTTCTTATTTTATTTTGGTATCAGCTTATCATCGCTCCACTTGTGCATCAACACTATTGCATTCTACACAAGCTAAGTCCAATTAAAACGAAGCAGCTACTACATTAGGTGCTCATTGAAGCGGTATAAGGACGTCACAAGCTGAAGTCTATTGCTGCATTTCAATATACAGACACATACAATATAGTAAGTAGATTCAGTGAAAATCACTCCGTACAAAACTTCAGTGAAGTGTGCTGTCGTTGCGTAGCCTCACTTCGCCTTCATTTACACAGGGTGATTTACAGATGAACAGCTCTTTATTACACAGTTGACATAAATATTAATTTATTTAAAATAAATATAAAAGGATTCATTGATTATTATTGCTTATTTTTATTTATTTTTGGAATTTTAATTGAATCTAGTTTTAAGTATAATTGTAAATGTTATTATTATCAATATGTCCGACACAATACTGATTGTTCACAATAAAGATAACTACTACTACTTCTACAATCCATAATACGTAGGCGTAAGTTATTAGCTGTTTTTTACCTGTCATTGTAGCTATTACTCAATTAAGTAATTGTTCAATTAAACTAGTGAAAAAAAAATACAACATAGTAATTTGCGCGGTTTGCCGAGCGCGAACGCTTATACACTCTTTTGTTTGTATACGAGTTCACGAGAAACCCCGCGCATGTTTAATTACAAGGAATTTAAATGTGTGCAATAAGATATGCCACAACATGGCCGAAATGCTAGTGCTTTGATAATAATAAATGATAAAGTCAACAGTAGCACATACTGATCTACTGTTTGCATTTTTTTCGATTATAAGGATGCATTATATTTATGTAGATACAGTTTTGTTTGCTTCACTGCAAAAATACATGGGAATTTCAAGGAAAATAAATGTAGTGTTCGATACAGAGATATTTAAAACACTAGGTATAGAGCGGACATGCAAGGAAATGACATAGAAAAACTTTGATCCCACGTCTTAGTAACGCTATCTAGAATAATAATTTATGAATATTGGAGCGGCAGCGGAGCGTACTAAAAAAAAATCATAGACTTGTGTCCACTCGGACACAAGTATCGGATGAAAATTTTATTTTTGATGTCCCGGGTATAGTAAGTATTGAATGTCTTTGTCTTTTTTGTCTTTTTTATAAATATTCTTTCTTTCTTTCTTCCTTTCTTTCTTTGTTTGTTTCTTTCTTTCTTTCTTTTTTCTGTCTTTATTTCTTTCTTTCTTTCTTTCTTTCTTTCTTTCTTTCTTTCTTTCTTTCTATCTTTCTTTCTTTCTTTCTTTCTTTCTTTCTTTCTTTCTTTCTTTCTTTCTTTCTTTCTTTCTTTCTTTCTTTCTTTCTTTCTTTCTTTCTTTCTCTCTTTCTTTGTCTGTCTTTCTTTCTCTATTTCTTTATTTCTCTCTTTCGTTCTCTCTTTCTTTTTCTTTCTTTCATTCTCTCTTTATTTTTCTTTATTTCTCTCTTTCTTTCTTTGGTTCGATACGATTTGTCGATAAGTGACCCATGCCATTGTTTGCGGAAGGTTTTTGATAGACCGATAGATAAATGCTTTGTAGTTTTCAAATTGATATATATAAGCTGTGCAATCTCACGTTGAAACAAAACTTATTTGATCAGAGATGGGAATGTAGATACGCGGTATGTATGAATGAAAGGTCTTCCTCTAGCTAACAGTTCCCAGCGGTCCGTAGGTACTAGATCATTTTCCTATTTTCGGCCATCTTTCGCTTCATTTCATGGCTTGTAATCTCCTCAAGAGCATTTTTTTAGATTAGAAAGAAAAGAAAGAAAGAAAAAGCATTTATTTGGCACGACACAGGCACACATTAAAAATAAAAAAAGGTACAAAAAAAAAGAATTAAACTAAAAAACTAAAGCTAATCCTAGGGTTAGCTTTGTCTAGACAATGACTAGGTATAACACCGAAAAGCTTAGCTGATTACAAATCATTGAGTAACCCCGCTATTTATTATCTCCCACTTGTATTTTGTTTCTCGTTTCATAAATTTTTATTTGACCATCAAGTCGCGTTATAGCTCGTGTCACCATAAGTATCAGACTTAACTTTAACAGTTACATCACACAGGTCTATAATTTATAATGGATCGTAAGTGCTTTAAAAGGGTATCCAGGGAGAGGAACATTAACACTGTAGGATAAAATATTAACAGCGTGATTGAAATGAAAATTCAATGTAGCCTATACGTATAGGCGATCATGTGTTAGCTAGGGTTCACTACATAGAATTGATAGAATTTTTAAACTTTCATCATCTGTGACGTTTAGGATTGAAAACTGTTTTATATTGAAAGTGTTGTATATTTATTTATTTATTAAATAATACTACATGCATTGTATTAATTCATTCTATAATATTTTTACAATGACAAGCCAAGTCATATCTTGTAAGAAAAAGAATAACGTATGACAGCAGAACAAAGAGGTTACGTATGTACATAACACCTCCGTCCCAAATTGTCTAGTACCAAAGAATGCCTTGTTTCTACTGGCCCTCTCTTGGTATTAAGGTAACCAGCATTTGATCAACATGTCTTTTGCATATCTGACCAGAATCAGTTTCTATTTCGTAGTGTAATTGACCTAATGTCCTTAGAATTGTTCCGAATTCCCATTTGATTCGGGCATCTGTATAGCTGCGTATTTGTACTCTCTGCCCAACAGAAAATGTGCGCACAGATGCCTCATCAGTCGGCGGTCTTGTTTCCTCCCTCGTCCTCGCCTTGAAAATAACACTAAGGGTGTTTCTAATCTCTCTGCCGAACATTAGTTCATATGGACTTTTGTTTGTGCTGCTGCTCGGCGTCCTCCGTAAGCGTTCCTTAATACCCAGTAGTTTGTCCTGTAAGGAGCCTGGCTCTACATTTATACTATGTATTGCCTTTTTAATTGTTTGAACGTAACGCTCCGCCTGTCCATTCGTGGCTGGATGGTATGGAGCTGTGGTTTTATGAATAACCCCGCTCTCTTTGAGGAAGGATTCAAATTCATTTGAAACAAATTGTCGCCCATTGTCTGATACTAAAGTCAACGGGAATCCAAAGGTTACAAAAAGTTCTTTAAGTTGGCGAACACACCATGCACTGGTTGTCGTTTTAGTTTCTATAATTTCCACCCATTTTGTAAAAGCATCCACTATTATGAATAGCGAGTAACCCTTGATTGGCCCAGCAAAATCAATATGTATTCTTTGCCATGGACCTGAGGGCAAATCCCAGTGATGTAATACTGCGCATGCAGGTTGATTTTGTTTCAATCGGCATTCTCGGCAGCCTTTAACTATGTCTTCTATGTCTTTGTCCATATGTCTCCAGTATACGTATCCACGTGCCAGTAATTTCATTTTAACTATACCAAGATGGCCTGTATGTAGTTCTTCTAATACCTGTGGTCTTAGGTCAGCCGGAATCATCACTCGTGTTCCTTTTATTATGCAACCGTCTTGAATAGTCAGCTCGTTGTCATTGTAGCCGTATTTTCTTACTGATGTACCATTTTTTAAAGCTTCTAATAAATTGTAATATTCGTTATCGCATCTGGACTTCTCGGCGATTTTTATAGGGTTGACGGCAATTGTGTTCATCTGGTTTAAATGAAATGCGGTATGTACATCAATAATATTATTAGCTACTATGTCTACCGGAAATCTTGATAGATAATCTGCATTGCTATGATCATTTGATGTTCTGTATTCAATAGTGTAGTCAAAACCAGATAAAAAATGTGCATAATGAAAGAGCCTCATTGTACTCATCGCCGGCAACGTTTTGTGCGGATGGAAGATCGAAGTTAATGGTTTATGGTCTGTAATAAGTATAAATTTTCTTCCGTAGCAGTAGTGAAAGAATTTCTTTAAACCCCAGAATAAGGAAGTGGCTTCCTTATCGATTTGACTGTATTTTTGTTCACTACTAGTCAATGAGCGTGATGCAAAAGCAATTGGCCGATCAGATCCGTCTAAAAACCGATGCGATAGAACTGCTCCAAGTCCAAAAGGTGACGCGTCTGTAGCAAGAACCAAAGGTTTTTCAGGGTCAAAATGTATTAAAACTCTATCGCTAACGATTTCACGCTTAATTTTCTTGAAACTTTCATTACATTTGTGCGTCCATTCGTATTTAATGTCTTTCTTGAGTAGGTTATTAAGAGGACTGGAGAGAGATGCTAAATTTGGTATGAACTTGTTATAATAATTAGCCATTCCTAAAAATGTCCGCAGTTCGTTGATGTTTTTGGGACATTTTGCATCCAAAATAGCTTTCACCTTGTTTCTGTTTTTGTGCAGTCCATATTTATCAATGGTAAGTCCTAAGTATTCAATACTTTCTTGAAAAAAAATGCATTTTTCTTTATTGAGTCTCAAGTTACTGGCTTGTATTTTTTGTAATATCAAACGGAGTCTTGTTAGAAGTTGTTCTTCTGAACGTCCTTGGATTATTATATCGTCGAAAAAACATTTCACTCCAGGAACTCCTTGAAGCAAACGATCCATATATTTTTGCCATAAATTCGGGGCCACCTTGACGCCAAACATAAGTCTATTTACTTTAAACGTACCTTTGTGTGTGCTTAATGTTTGCATCATAGCGCTCTCTTCGTCCATCATCATATTTAGATAAGCTTGACTGATATCTAGTGTACAAAATACTCGACCACCGTTCATCTCTACTAGAATGTCCTCGATGATCGGTATAGGGTATTGTTCATCCTTCATCGCATTATTTAATGTGACTTTGTAGTCCGCGCATAAACGTATACTTCCATTAGGTTTGACAATAGGAACCACTGGTGTTCCCCACTCAGAACTATCCACTTTTGTTATCACGCCTTGTTCACAGAGTCGATCTATTTCATCATCAACTTTCTTTTTAAGAGCATAAGGTATACGTCTAGGCTTAATAAAGATTGGTGAGATATCTTCTTTTAGGGTCAAATGAGCCTTGTAATCAGGTATGCACCCAAGGGTGCCATCGAACACCTTCGAGAATTCAGCAAGTAGTTTATCTAGTTCTGGATGTTCTTTAGTAGTAACTACATTAATGTTTGCCAGATCTAAATTAATTGCCCGAATCCATGCTCGACCAAAGATAGGGTCAACATTTTGCTTGATGATGTATAATTTCCCCTCAAATGTTTGGTCATTGTATTTACATGTTACGTATGCCACTCCGAGAGGAGCAAAGATTTCCCCAGTGTATGTTCTCATTGTTATATTAGTTTTGTAAATCTTGCATCCAGAATTCAATGTTTTAAAATCTTTGTAAGAAATAGATGACAGAGCGGCTCCAGTATCTACTTCCATTTTCAGTTTGGTGTTATTGATGCGTACATTTATCATAAATTTGTCCGTGTTGTTTGACCGTACTAGATTCATATCCCAAGGGGTGTCGTCGATTGTATCTGTTGAATGATCCTCGTCTTGTACCTCCGCGTGCTCAGGCTCCAGTTGGTTGTTCTCAGGTGTAGATTGCAGACAAACACGTGCTAAGTGACCGATTCGTTTGCACTTACTGCAAGTATCCTTGACGCTACGACATTTATCAGCTCGATGTTCCTTACTTCCACAGCGAAAACATCGCCCTCGTAAGTCCTTTATACTTAAAGGTCTAAGGTTTTCTTGCTTTTGTCTGCGAGGTTTGGTGTCAGCTTGGACGGTTTTCACGTGTAGACCTTGGTTCGATGTGTGTGCTAGTGACATGTAACTGCTGTCAGATTTGGCTAATTCTATCGCCGTTGCTTTATTTATAATATCAGCAAAATCGGTCATTATTGTTTCTTGTAGTATTTTGGTTCGAATGTCGGTGTCATTTAACCCTCTTATAAATTGTAAAGTAAGGAAATTGTCACAGATTGACTTCTTACAGTTATTGCACGTAAACTCACAATCTTGAGCTAGATGCTTTAATTCTGACGAGTATGACGTGACTGTTTCTTCCGAGCCTTGAAGTCTTGAAATAAATTTATGTTGACGAGCCCAAATGCTTGGTTTGGGATCTATATAGTTTTGTAAAATTAGAACCAGACTGTCGAATTTTAGTTGACAAGGATCGTTCGGTGCACTCAAGTCGTAAGCTTTCTGGTGTAATTCTGGTGGCAATAAACTAAGCAGCGACAAAGTTTGGGTTTCAGAATTGTAACAATTATTAAGTTTCATGTATGTTTTAAATCTCTGAACAAAGTTATTGAAGTTTTCTTGCTCTTGCATTGGTTGAAAATTAATTTTAGGTGTAATTTCTGGAGACGCCGTGACGTAAGTTGACGGTGTGGTTGGTGGTGTAGGGCGTAAACCATGCAACATAACTTTCAGTTCTAAAATGTGCTCTTCCGTTGTGTGTCGTTGCTCCATTTCTGCTTCTAAGTTCGAAGTGCGTAATTCTATGTCGTTTTGTAACTTTTCAAATTTTTGTTCATAATTATTAAGATTCGTAAGCCTTGTACTTACTTCGTAGTCTGTAGGATCTTGTAGTTGTTTCAACGTTTGTTGTAATCTGGTGAGCTGGCCGCGTATTGTTGCGCGTAGGCGAGTAAGTCGCGCCAGTTCTTCCTCCATCGTCGCCAATGTTGTATATTTATTTATTTATTAAATAATACTACATGCATTGTATTAATTCATTCTATAATATTTTTACAATGACAAGCCAAGTCATATCTTGTAAGAAAAAGAATAACGTATGACAGCAGAACAAAGAGGTTACGTATGTACATAACAGAAAGGTCACAAAATTACGAGGAAACGGAAAAACTCGTGGAAGTGTAAAATACTCCCTTACACACCCCAACACAATACACATGCCACAAACACCACACAGCTCATTAACAAACACCCATATATCCATTCACCCTACGCTCACCACATGAACCCATTGCAAAATTACGTCCCAAACAAAGAGATTTAAAATACTATAGAGCGGGCATGTCAAGGAAATGTCATAGAAAAACTTTGATTCCATGTCTCAGTAACGCCATCTAGAATAATATACTATAGAGCGGGCATGTCAAGGAAATGTCATAGAAAAACATTGATCCCATGTCTCAGTAACGCCATCTAGAATAATATGTGAATATTGGAGCGGCAGCGGAGCGTACTACAAAAAACTCATAGACTTGTATCCAGCAGGACACACTTTTTCGGTCGAAAATTTTGTTCGTGATGTCCGGTCTATAGGTATTGAATGTCTTTGGTCCCAAATCATATCAACTGTACTGTACTGACAGTTTATTTTTGTGTAATTATTTTTGTGTTTATTATCAATTAGCTAAATCTAAATTAACTTTTTGTACCTGGAAAAGGGCGTCGTTAACTGCTCTTACAGTTTATACTTTTGCAGCTATCATCGTTTTACTTGTTTGCTTAGTATTGTGTTACTGTTCCCAAATAAACTTTTTATTAATTTATTTATATTGCAAGGATAGGCGACTGCATCTTATTGCTTTGTATTGCAGTGTAGTGTAAAAAAAGACGCATGTGTCGAACTGAATAGGGGCAAACTTCCTTCTTGTGCCAATTGATGAGGTATGACAGTACCAAGTTGCTGCCAATGGGGTTACCCTCTATTACAGGGACTAAAACATAAGTGGATATAAAAATTGTGACTTATATAGCTAGGTACATCTTATCCATAGAATGAGCGCAGTTTTTTACATAAATGGGACGTGAGCATGTCTCGCAGAGCTCATTGCCCTGATTCAGGAACAATATTTTATTCAGCTTGGTCATAAATTGCACTAATTGCCGATATTGATGAATGGTACATCTTTGCCAAACCCTTCGGGGAAAACTTTTCACTACAGTTCCCACAGATGGTATGAATAAGATGTAAGAATAAATTCTATACAAACTAATAAATAAAAGCCAAAGTACGTGTGTTAGTAATCTAATTTCGTAGTTTATAGTTTGATATTCTCAATCACGTGGCTGTAACAGAGGTCCGCCGTCCACCGTCCAGTTTTGAGGATTCTATAAATAGGTATACTACACACACGTGGACAGCAGCGAATTTTTAATTAGGGAGGATTAGGTGTCCTAAAGCCGGTTTCAAAGAATTAGCTTAGTGAAAAATTCAGGAACAAACAGCTAAAATGCTAATTAGTTTTTATTTTCTATGTATTCTCGATCCTTTGAAAATGTCAAAGGATAGTTACACAGAAAATGTCCGATAAAGTTATTTCGATAGCTTTTGAAGCTAACAAATTTAAGTGCAATCTAGTTTTTATTTGTTCGCTTCTTTAGTAAGCTGTTACTAGTGTACAAACTAGTCAAATATACGATTAGCGTTCATAATTAAATTGGACGGTAAATAGTTTGGTTATTATCATAAACTAATACTTTTATTATAATCTTGCGAGGTCCCTGCATAAATTCATTTTTATCCGTAGTATGAACACATTGTCAGTTTGAGCCACAAAACAATTTAAAAAATTATACTTATTTTTGTAAAATGATTTTACAAATACTTTTACACGTCAAAAATCAAAAAAACGGTCACTGTTTCTCTAAATACTTTGTGAAGAAACACTAAAAGAAAGGCAGAGGTCACAGTCTCTTTTAAAGTACAGATACTAAAGATAAGCTTCATTCAATCTAAACTGCATTAAAATTTCAATTTGCGATCTTCTTGAAGTTTTTCAATATACGAGTTAAGTTCCTGGTTCTTTTGTGCCATAAAATTTTCCAGAAATCCTGCGAAACAAATGTGCGTTAATATAAATCGATATTACTTCACGTGTTTTGTAGTCTGCAAAGTTCGTCGATGAACCCATTTTGCTGGTAAGCTAACAACATAACGGATGTTGGATAAAACTTTAAATCAAAACCATGTATTTTATTTATAGAGCTACTGCTCTGTGTGCAAAGTACAGACGCCAGCACATCAAGTTACCCCTATGTGTCAAATTTTCCCAATTTGACACATTGGGGTAACTTGACGTCCGTACATTATTTTAATAACCAATTACTAATAACGTTGCCTCTTCGAAATCTTTAAATACTTCTATTAGGTTCAACGTTTAGGTTATAAAACTTAGCCTCATAATGTTTATTTTTGTCAATTACACACATCAAAAGTGTCTAGGGATCAACATATATTTTTGCAATAACTTTTCTCCTGATTGATATTAATTAAAACTTTCTTTAAGGATTCATCAAATAAAGTGTTTTCGTTTGTCACAGTAACGATAAACCAAGTCACCTTTGCATTAATAAAGAAATTTGCCATTTTCCTAATAAAGGGATTTTTGACATTTGAACCACTAACATTAAAGTTCGAAAAAAAGACTGAAATAACAGTTTTCTTTAAAATTTTATTGGGTAACTTAAACAATTAATAATCCGTGTTTCTACCGCGAACACTAACAACACAAGAACATCGGTTTGGCATACTCAAAATGCGTTCATCCAAATCACGCTGTGGAATGGCCGCCCATGTTCGTTGCAACAACAAAAAAAGGTCTTCTTGCGACTGGATACCCTCCATATTCGGCAGAGCTCTTCTCTGTAGCATATCCCATGCATACTCAATCGGGTTCAAGTCTGGCGACTGAGCAGACCAGGGCAGGACATTGATGTTAGCTGCGGCGAGAGTCTGTCTTACAACTCGTGAGGCTTCATCACTCTTCAGGGAACTTAATTAGCGACGAAACAGTCAGAAACCGCTTGCATGAAGTGAACCTTCATTCCCGAAGACCGCTACGGGTACCACCTATAGCAATGCACAATCGTAGGATTCGATATCAATGGGCTCTTGAACACAGAAATTGGGCAGAAGAACAATGGCGTTTCGTGTGCTTTTCTGATGAGTCTCGTTTTGGTATGAGACCGGATACAAGACGTATACGACACTGGAGAACCCCTGGACGCCAACAGCGATTAAAATCCTGCCAGGAAGTCCATCCTTATAGTGGTGGAACCATCATGGTATGGGCGGGTATTTGGATCGGCGGAAGAACTGAGTTGATTTGGATCAGAGGCAACCTCAACGCTCAAATTTATGCTGAGACGATTGTATCAGACGTCATCGTTCCTCTACAAGTGCAAATCGGTCCCTTATTTCAGTTAATGCATGATAATGCACGACCGCACACCGCAAGAGTTGTAAGACAGACTCTCGCCGCAGCTAACATCAATGTCCTGCCCTGGCCTGCTCAGTCGCCAGACTTGAACCCGATTGAGCATGCATGGGATATGCTACAGAGAAGAGCTCTGCCGAATATGGAGGGTATCCAGTCGCAAGAAGACCTTTTTTTGTTGTTGCAACGAACATGGGCGGCCATTCCACAGCGTGATTTGGATGAACTCATTTTGAGTATGCCAAACCGATGTTCTTGTGTTGTTAGTGTTCGCGGTAGAAACACGGATTATTAATTGTTTAAGTTACCCAATAAAATTTTAAAGAAAACTGTTATTTCAGTCTTTTTTTCGAACTTTAATGTTAGTGGTTCAAATGTCAAAAATCCCTTTATTAGGAAAATGGCAAATTTCTTTATTAATGCAAAGGTGACTTGGTTTATCGTTACTGTGACAAACGAAAACACTTTATTTGATGAATCCTTAAAGAAAATTTTTATTAATATCAATCAGGAGAAAAGTTATTGCAAAAATATATGTTGATCCCTAGACACTTTTGATGTGTGTATATCCAATCGACTAGTTTAGTTTTAACTTAGGAGGGGAGTGGCGCCATTTGCTGAAACACAGGTCCTACCTAGTACGGTAATCGGTAGTGAATGTTGTTAGTGTTTTTTGTCCAAGTATTTCATAGTCTGTGTATGTAACAACAATGATTGCAAACATTTGCTGGCTATAAAGTTATAATGCACATTTATTATTACTTAATATTTGAATGGATTCAGTGAAAAAGGAATGTAAACATAGAAACAATGACAAAGTCCTCAGTTTGTTTTACTTTTTATATTACCCAATGCTTTGTGCATATTGTAGTGCTCGCTGCCAGCAGCGGTTGAATCCGAATAATGAAAAAAATAAAGTTGAATGAACTGCTAATATTCTGGAAACCGTTTGTTTTACTATTAAGAATGGTGCATGGAAATTGTGTGTTTTTTTGGGATTTCGTGAATTTACACAGAGTATCAAAATAAAAGAAAGGTATAATAATATACCTTTCGACTTTTAAGTATCAAAATTTTCAAAAAAAAAGAGAGCAATGGTAGTTCGATTATAAATGCTTGCCGAGAAATCTGCAAATAAAATTTTAATTTATTTTAAATATCAATTATTTTCTTCACTTTTGTTTTATTTAGGAGGTTCGTGGTTAACAGGATGACCAGCTGTTACTTGACCAAGGACGCGGATTAACATTTGTATTTGATACACCAAACCACCACCACCAGTTTTTTTTTTCATGCTATTCTATTATCAAGTTTCTGTAGTGAATAAACTTAATTACGATTTGGAATATCGCGAACTCAGGACCGTTCTCACCAAGACAAACAGACATTCCAATTTATATATATATACCAAAGCATCTGATTGCCTATGTAGAAAAAACATTAACTTAAAAATTCATCAACTTAACGTACCTTCTACAGTGACATTTCATAAATTCAGAGTAATTTACGATCGGAAATAGCATTGCAATTCTCTATACAAAATGGCGCTTACAAATACGACGTAGGTATTTTATCAACTGAGAACTAGAAAGTAATTTCGCGCAAAGAGGAGTTTCATTTCTAAAATTGTTACCTACATGCACGACGCACGTGTTTTAGAAGACTTGCTACAATTGTTTTAATGTTACGTGGGATGGATCTGCGTGTAGGCATCGTATGTTATAATAATACCAGCCTGTTACTGTCCCACTGCAGGGCAAAGGCCTCTTCTCATATAGAGAAGGCTCATACTCGAGCACTGATCACCACGCTTGCTCAAGGCGGATTGGCGATTTCAAACTTAAATTAACTATAAGTCCAGGTTTCCTCACGTTGTTTTCTTTCGCCGAAGTCTAAATGATATCTAAGATAAACTTAGAAAGTACATATGAATTGAAAAAGTCACATTGGTACTTGCCCGGATTTGAACCACAACCTCGTGCATGAGAGGTAGGCGTCTTACCCTCTGGGCCATCACGACTTATCGTATGTTATGTATATTAAAAAAAATGAGTTGCAGATACTAATAGCTGGGACGACGTGGACAAATTAAATGACCAATGGCTTTAGCCCTGGATCAAAAAAACTGGTCCCAAAAAAAAGTCGTGCGGTTTTCACCTATCTGCGAAAAAAACGGGTATAATAAGTTGTAAAAATATACTGACGGACTACTGATTAACTGTCTAACTGCCAGTTTCGTACCGGCTATCATCAGTGTGTATCTAAGATGTCATGTGCTCTTGCAGATATGTGACGAAGTGCACAGTACCCCGTCTGATAGTCAACGTAACTTGAGGTCCACTTAAAGTGAAATTACCATTTTTTTGAAAATTCTCAGTTGTTATCAAAGATCGGTGTGCTGGACGCTAGTTAGAATTACTGGCAATGAAAAGATAGCCGTAGCAATAATAATAATAATAATAATCCATTTATTTCAGGTAACAAAGACCCATAGATAAATACCTTAACCTAAAAATACATACTAATAACACTTTTGTTAGTAAAATCTTATAAAACTATGTTAGTAACACTTCACTAGCACACGAAATTAAGTGCGTTCTTGAGGAATTTGTCCGCGGAAGCGACGGAACACCACATCCAGCGGCCAAAAACTTTCTTCCAGCACCAAATGGAGCATACACGTAATAGCCTTGCTGAGCGCAATTTCTGGCTCGCTCAAAGTAGTTTATGAGTTCAATGCTCTCTGTGATTCCGATTTGTTTCAATTATTTACCTATATTGTCTGTTTTGACTTAGAATCCCAAACTCTATTTTTTATAACTATCTCAACATTTTCAACCTATTTACAACAATTTATAAGTATTATTATAATTAATTTTATTACTTCTCAATCGTTTACGTCACCCAGTTGACATGCAGGGAGGTGGTATATTGTCAGTCAAGTGAAAAAAAATAAGTAAGTGTAATGCCAATAATGTTCGCATAATTTTAGATTTTTGAATTCTGTTTAGGAAGCAATAATGCTTTATTTAAATTTAAACATTAATAAGCTAAGCGAAAACTTTGGATTCCTTTTTATAAATTACACGTATTGCTAATGTTAATATTAAGAATAAGACCACTAGTAATTATTATAGGCGTCATAGGAATTCATCGTTTGCCAAACTCTTCGTGCCTTTGATTGAGTCCAATACAATCCACTTACTATTTACGACTTGTAAAAACGATTCTCACATGGCTCCGTAACTTTTCTGCGGGATACCATTTGGTTTGCTCCACTTATGTATTACATATGATTACATAACAGTTATTCAGTCCGGACTAAAAATAACGTTTTCAGAAATGTAAATATCAATCGAAGCAAACATAGAATTAATGACATTTTATCGGTGAACTATTTATTGCTTATTCCCGACGCGTAGCTAAAGGAACAGTGACTTAGGAAAATTTATGATACGAGTTCTATAAATATCAGCTTACGTTACACGTACTACAGTTTAAAATATAGTGTTTAAACACTTAAATTATGACAAGTTATCTAAAGGGCAGGTACTATAGTCCATTTGAAATAAGAAAAGAAAGACGATCGCCCACTTTTGGGCCCAGCTTGTAAAGAAAAAAGAAAATATGGAAAAAATACTAAACAAACCGTTTTACAGTCCGATCAACCAATTTTAACTTCTATTTCGTAAATGTAAGGATGGCATTATGAGCAAAAACGCGGATACAATACCAATTGGTTCCTGCAGCTGACTTTTGTCATGCTGCCAACTTAATAGACCTCATAATCCGTTGAAGGGACTGTAAAAAGGTTTATTTAAAATTTATTTTCTTATTTCAAATGGACTTTTAGACCAGGGTCGATAATTTTTTTTGGTTTCAAAAATTTGAAAAGGTGGGGAATATGTTAAAAATTAAAGGAAAAATAAATTACTGTCGATCCGAGTTCGCGAAGTGGGAGGGGGTGAGTTTTTAACGGTAATAGTAGATTATTAACCAAGGGCTGTATGACATCAATTGCATACGAGGTTTTTGGCGCCTGAGCGAAGCGAAGGCGCTAATTAACCCGAGTATGCATTTGATGCTTACGCCCGAGATAAATACTCTGCTTTACATATCGATTGTGAGGTAAGTAAACAACAAGACAGCAGGTTTCAATGAACATTTATTAAGAAGAAAAAAATGTATATTTAATTAAAATTAATAGTAAAATTATTACAATTTGTAAGAGATATGGTCACGTTCTTTTTAAATTAATTATTTTCGCGATGCTTTCTCGCCTACTAGTAGACTGCCTTTTTTTTTTCACGCACGCAAGCGCGTCAAATCTTGCTGGCCAGTTTGATTTTTAAATCGATTCCATCTAACATATGATGTGGAAACAAATAGTTCCATATTTAAAATAAAATCTTTATAAAATAAATTGTCTAGATTCCGATTCGAGTAATCAATCGATACCGAGAAAAAAAAAATAACTTTTTAAAAATATTCTTCGTGCAGTATGAGTATGACAGTTCTTTTTTCAAATTCCAAAACCTATGCTGTAATGATAGTCATACACCCCGGCATTCAGGGGTGTAAGGGTGTACTTACAGAGCAAGAGATATGTAAAAATGGTTAATCTTGATTTCCGGCAAAACTACAAGTCCTATGGAAAAAAGTTATTTGGCAAAGTTGTACGTAATAAAAAGATCTACAACTTTTGTATTTTCCAATTTATTTACATAACCTCAAAATTTAGGTGAAAAATTAAAATAACCAAGTTTTGGTTTTTTATCTTTTACATTTTTTTTTTTACGAAATTTGGTGAAAACTTACCTTATTATGTCCCAAATGCACTGTAATTTATTTGATTTCCCCCTCCCACTTCCCGAACTCGGATCGACCGTAATTTATTTTTACTTTCATTTTTAACATATTCCCCTCCTTTTCTAATGGGTTTCATCCTACTGTTATTTTTTTTCGGCCCTGGTCTATTTATGTATACCCCAGCTTATATTGTTCCATTTCGTTTAACCACTTGTAAATGAAGGTTTTACTTCATTTTACAAGTTGCTCGTGTCATCAGAAACAATAAATTAATTGATTTTTGTCAAAGACATTCAATACTTAGGTACTATACACGGGACATCAAACAACATTTTCATCCGAGCCGAGTTTTATTTAGTACGCTCCGCTGCCAATCCAATATTGCTGTATTCTAGATGGCGTTACTGAGACATAGGTTCAAAGTTTTCAATGATATTACCTCATAATGTCCTCTCTATGGTATTCTAAACCTCTTTGATCTTTGTAAAATTTCCTATTAGGATTAGAAAATATAAATCATAATGTCCTCTCTATGGTATTCTAAACCTCTTTGATCTTTGTAAAATTTCCTATTAGGATTAGAAAATATAAACTTTTAAATGTTGTTTTTTTTTACAGGTGAGTTACCTTTTATTACGTTTGTTTCCAATATCTTATTTATGTTGTTAATTAAATATTCAAATTAATCAAAATATATTCTTTAATGAACAACACATTGGTTTGTGATTTTTAAAATCCTAAATATTACTTAATTGTTGAATAGTTTATTTTTAAAGGCCGGACTCGGTATTATGAGGTTTTAATAAGAACCCACCATATTGAAGCCAAGTTTACCATGTCCGTTTTATCGATGCTATACAAAATAACGACCAATAAAAATAAAATAGAGGGGTCATATAAACATGAACAAAAAAAATACAAAATAACAGTCAACTGACTGTTAAGTTATAAGCGTTTCGCGTTTCTTTTGACGCAGCCGTGAGACATGCCATTTTTGTGTCTCGAACCCTGTCCAGCTGTTGCCAATAAATATATTTTCTTTCTTTTCTTTTCGTTCGTAATTTATTTATCTAAAAAGCATCGGGGTGCATATTCACAACGGTAGATTTGGTTTCCAGTTATTTCTTCTTAAACTGCTTACTCCTATAGGTAACTGTTAAGCTTGTGCTCACAACATTTTTTAATCGTTATTTGCAATTGTAGTAGAAAATATGAAGAAAATATTATTTCCTTTATAACACAAATGGGAGTTTCCGCCTGCCCGCTTTTACCGGATGCTGCGCCGCCAATGCAAGCAAATGGGTTTCTATATTTGTGTTTTATTGTAAGGTGTGATTCTTTTCTTAATTTCTGTTCAATTTTGATTTAATAATGCGTTTCCATCTTCAAAATGTATTTAAAAATGAAAAGACGTTTGTTAGTCTCGCTAAAACTCGAGAATGGCTGGAACGATTTGGCTAATTTAGGTCTTGAAATATTTGTTGAAGTCTAAGAAAGGTTGAAACGGTGGGAAAAAATAGAAAAATTGAGAGAAAAGTACTAAAGATGACAATGTAAATATAACATTTTCCACGAGTGGCGCTTAACTGAAAAAAGTTTTATTCAATAAGTAACAACTTCTTCCAAGATAACCAAAACCTTCCTCTAAAAATACTCGGAGAGCTTCTCTCCGAGTATTTTTACTTTCATTACCAGTCTACTGTCTGTTGCCTTCTTTTATATCAGTGGAAACTTATAATTGGCCTCCCTTCATTAACGTTATTACTATTTGTAATGAATGTATTCGAGCCGTAAGTTTTCCTAAGAAAAAAAAATCGTATGAGACTACCTTATACGCCTTGCTTCTTGACAAGCTCCAAATAATTCTTTAAGAATCTGTTCGGATTCTATGCATTCTTGTTTCCCACAAAATGTTTGCTTGTAATGCAGAAATTTAACTTTCTCGAAGTTAGGCGTAATAGGTACCTCTTTAGGTACTCATGTTCGCTTCATGGCTCATGTTTGGCTTGTACACAAATAACAACTAAACAGTGAAGTGACAGATTGTTTGATAGATTTAGATTTAAGCATGTCACAAAGTGCATATTTCCTCTAATACATATTTATCAAGAGTGTTTTTTAAGTAGAAACATAATATATTTTACAATTCAACCATTACTGGTTGGGCTAATTCACAGATACGTTTGCATCAGGCATCTCAAAACCAATTGTGATTTCAGTTGTGGTAACTAGAGTAGATTATTATTATTACTTATTAATAAGTAAAGTCTAGACGTACAAACTGTAATACCCACATTTCACCAATTACGTAAGTATTTTTTTAATTATTTATTCAATACTTTAAGCAAGCTGGACTAAACGGTATTGTCATTTTCTACTAGTTGGCGGCATCAAAACTCTGACACTGACTAACCTAGTCATTATATAACGACACTTAATGAAGAAGAAGAAACTGTGAGTGATGTATAGACAAATAGAAAGGTGCAATTCCGTAAGAAATAAGAAAAGGAAAATTAATATAGGGTTGGCAATACATACATCCAGGCTCTGGGATGCTACAAAGAAATTCCAGATTGAAAATCTTAACAACGCTATGCCTGACCTGGGGATCACTTGTTAGTTTGACCTTCCAAATTACCTATTTAAAATCAAATTGAAATAAATTACTTAGGCTTTGAACAAAAAAAATAGTAGTCTAAAGGTGAACCATTAACGTACTAATAACACGATATCACTTTTACTTATCGTAATAGTTAGCTAAAACAGCACAAGATTTAACTCATACGCTTCGTTAAATGTTTCGGTTTAACCGAATCGGACGTAAGGGAGTCGTTAAGATAAATGTAATTACATAAACATGTTAACTTTAAATAATCAAGGTTCGACCGTCCGGGGACGCTGGAGCAATCAAGAAATGAAGGTCAATATTTGAATACGTACTGCTTAATGCTTAATTAAACTGCTCTGACCAATATAAGTTTGGCAAATTGAATTCCCCGAGGTGGCCAAAACTATTTTAGATAGACCTGTTAATTGCTGTACTAAATCTCCGAAGGTTGCACACCGACCTTCAGTGCCTATGAGGTACCTCCGCGCAGACCATGGCCCACCTTTTATCTTGGGCTGCGTGGCCTGTCACCTGCACACGTGAGGCCTTGAGAAGTTGGAATTAATGCCCGGTTGATGACAATAGGCTATATAACGTGTAACTTAAATATAACTAACGAAATGGGGAATACAGGCGTTATACTATGTGTTTATTATGTAAGTTATTTGGCTCAGAGATAATTCAATGGCATGTGAAACCATGTCAGCGGCCCATTGGCGGCACAAACTTCAATGCCAGATTAGTGGCGACACGAAAAAGAGTAGCTCTAGAAAACAGGGTTCGAGTCTAATCTAAAAATTCCCTATTCGAAATTTCGAAAATAAAATCAGCATTTCAATCTATTTAAATATTCCCATAGTAAAATATTCATAACTAGCCCTTCGTTCGCGACTTCTGTGTGCATTTTACTTTACTATCCCTTCTACTCCCTCTTAGTTTAAATAAATAAATAACAAAAAAAATGTAGCCTATAGACACTCGCTAATAATGAGGCTTTCTGTTAGTAAAAGATTTTTCAAAATCGGTACAGTAGATTCAGTGAGCAAAGATAACGAGTACAACCACCCCTTTTTAGGTATAATAAATATTAAAAGTTATATTGTAAGTACTTTTTAATGTCATGAAAAATCAATGACAAATTTTTATTTCTTATTTAATATAAGTAAGTACGGAAAGTGGGAGGAGCTTTACGTAAGTTAACGAGCTCTCCTGTAGTGGCAGTGTACGGTGACCATGAACTACGTATACCTGATCAATCTTAGAAAAAAATATAAGGGGAAGATCAGGCAACGTAGCTCACTGACTGTACATCTAAGGACATTATGTTGCAACAAACTCGTGTTTGTCTCAGTCTAGGGTTTTCTCTAGTCACTATTGGAACTACTTAAATTTTTATGATGCAAAACAAAACAAACCTATTTAGATATATAAATCTTGTCCACGTTCCCTGAAATTGAGAAAGGGCCGTGTGTACAAAACCTAATGTTTTGTCTGTACGTGCGTTACCTATGAATTCCGGTTTATTTGTTTTTTATTCGGCATATTACTGTTTTGGAGGTATGAGAAATTAGGTGTAAAGTTCGTCATCGCCCATAGAAAAGGGAGGATCCTCCGACCAGACGGGTGTTGTGTCTGGTGGGCTATTACTGCGCGACGGTTGTTGTCGGGAACTTGAATCCGTTCAAATCGCGCACATAACTTTAATACCGCGATGTAGGATATCAGTCAATTAAATAATAAATAATAATAAATATTCCACAACTTTTCACACAACGCCGTTTAGTCCCAAGCTAAGCTTGAGAGCTTGTGTTATGGGTACTAAACAGCTGATAAACACACTTATATATTTTTAAATACATACATATTATAGATAAATTACACCCAGACACAGAACAAATGATCGCGCTCATCACACAAACATTTGTCCTGGGTGGGAATCGAACCCACGACCTCCGGCATAGCAGTCAGGGTCACTAACTACTAGACCAACAGGCCAATTCGTATGTGGCGTGATAGGTGTCGCTACACTGTTACATACATATGTCAAGTATCCTAAAATATTGGTATTCGTATGTGAAATATTATTTTATTTGCACTGACGTAGGTACCTAATAAGGTCAGTTATAAACACTTTTTATGTATAGCATTTTATTGCCTCTTAATATATCAACACGACGTCGGTAGGTAATATAAATAAAATTGTAATACAAGATACCTATGACTCTCGATGTAGTAAATATAATTGCGTTTGATCACTTGCTGAGCTGGCTAAGACACGTTAGCCTAAACATAACGTAAGCGATAATCGCTCCACCGTTCGTGATATAGAAAAAGTGTAACACAATCTCAGCACTGCACGTGTAAATCACCTACGGTACAGTCTTTCAAACACGCTTAAGGTACGATTCTGATATGAATTGCATGTTGCTCCTGCCTTATTGGTCTAGTGAGTCTCGGGGTTAATCCCTGGGTCGGGGCAAAGTGTATTTGAGTTTTTCCATCTAGAATTTCTCAGTAGCAGCTCCGACGCTGGATTCGTGCCCGTATGTTGACAATAAGATCGCCCCGTACATGGAACGATAACATAACTGGCGAAATGTGAGTGTCCTCCGGGTACTGCCTAACCCTTTGGGGAATACAGGCGTGATGTTATGCTTACTACAAGCGCAGGTGACACTGCGGCTAACTAGTTTTCGCGCGGAATTAATTTCATACAGATTCATAGAGACCCGTGGTGACACTTTCAGTTTAGTTTGCAGTATGTGTGCCTATCTCGGACTTGTACCTTCAATCATAATATTTTCCGAGTCTAGGATCAAAACATATCCTGATTACATGCAGTGGTGTGCTTACCAAGCCCAAGGTGTCACGTTACCTTGGCAGCGGTGCATCGGCGGGTATCGCAGATCGCTCCACTCAATCAGCCGGGCGGCGGTGTCATGTGTCGCGTCTTTGCACCGGAGGATATTAAAATTGATACCTGTCGACTGGCACGTCGTCACGGCGTAATAGAAAATCCTTATTTCTACTCCTTACCTTTGTACAATACTGATTCGTGATACTGGTGATATATTTCCTTCGAAACCTCCTTGGTTTGCTAAAACGCGGTAGAGGTTATTCAAAGTACAAAATGTTAGGTAGGTATTAAACTTGATCGTGTTTGTGGATAAGCATGGTCAAGTTCAACCTAACCTAACATTTTGTAATGTTATAGGTACTAGCTGCCTCGGCAAACTACACCTATTTCGTTTACATACTATTCTCAGACCTACTAAACATACACATAACATTTCAAAAGAATCAGTCGTACCGTTTTGGAGGAGTTTTGCTACAAACATTGTGACACGAGAATTTTACTTAAAACAGATATACAAGTGCGTACTTTTAATGAGATGACAACAAATAAATCCAAAACAATAATAACTACTACTGTATATTTAGCGAGTCTCTAATGTGCTCTTTTTTAAACATTATGTGTTAGATATAATTAGAATGGCGACATAAATGTATAACCTAACCTAACTCATCATACCTATCCAACACCTACACAACTTATTTTTTCATTTCGAACCAGTAGTTTCTGAGGTTAGTGCGTTCAACCAAACAAACAAAAAAACTAATCAGCTTTATTTTAAGATTGTTATGTAACATGGGTTTGTTCTTCCTATCCCGGAATCAAAGCATTAGTGAGTTAAGTTGACACTGGTCTAGGTCTTAAAGATTTTCCTCACAGGATGCTCAGGCTTAGATGTAAATGACTGAAGGGGATTGTCAACAGTATCTTATGGTCTCGTTGTAGCTAGATATCAACAACGTCTTACTGCGACCACCATCATCTTGTCAGTCAATCATAATAATTGATGATAGCAATATCTCCTTGGAGCGCATATTGTACCGCTCCATGGGAGTAGTTTCACGTTGAGCATCCGTTTGGGTTTGGTGTAGTACCATCATAATATGGTCGAATATAGTATAGAAATAAAAATAAAACTCTTTATTTTAGCATGCAAACATAAATAATTACATTTGAATAACGCTCAATCTCTTTGAGGTAAGATTATTTCCGGTATTATGTAGCACAGGTATTTGTCTGTTAGTAGACCTACACGCAGGCCCCTCCTCCATTCTAAGCTCATCGGCGGTAAAAAAGACTTATGAGAGACGAGACGATGATGACTGATTAGATGTTTTCTATTTCCTCTTCTTGTTCTTGTTGTCTCTAACTGACTAGGCGATTTTTTGTTTAAAGATTTCGTTCTTACCTCGTCGATTTCCTTTAGAAAATCTAACTAGAACGTAAATATTCTTTAATGATGTTTCTTGCCGTTATGACTTTTCAAAATCTATACTATAATAATATTATAAAGAGGTAAAATTTGTTTGTAAGTTTGTATGTAGGGTTATCTTTGGAACTAATGATTCAATTTTAAAAAAATATTGCACTGGTGGTAAGCTACACTATTCCCGGATGACATAGGCATGCTTTTTATCCCTGTAATCCCACGGGAACAGGAGCTACGCGGGAGAAACCTCGTGACGTCTGCTAGTAGGTACTATATAATTCAACAAATACTAAGGAAAAGTTACTAGGAAATAGCAAAGCGTAATCTTTTGAATGTGAGTTACAAGTTTGTGCGTGGGTACCCATGTTCTGTATAAAAGAAATGACATTTCTATATCTATCTTTTGTAACAGATAACCCTTCAGGTGCGAAGCGATATCAGTATAACATAATACACCCCCTCACTTCGCGCCTGCAATTTATTATTACGACGCTGAATCATTAATATCTCATATGATACAGTTACGTGCAACAAGATGTAAGTATTTACTTTGCTAAATTTTATGGCAATCACTTTGGAAGTAAGGGCAATACGTGAATTATTTTTCATAATTATGTTTTCTATTTATGTTTTATCAATGGCGATGAGTATTGCGCCGGGAGCCGGGTCCTAGTTGTCACAAAAATAACATTGTCTCTTATAACTTGAAGAAACGAATTTAAATAATAGATTTTAGCCTTCATAAGTATGAGTTGCTTAGAAAATAATTAATTTAATGATTAAAAAATAAAATAATAAAAAGTTTATTTAGGAACAAAACGATTTTACACAAGATCACACAAGTGTTATAAATAGGTACCTAAGCCCTGAAATGGGGTTAGTTGTTACCAATTAAATACCAATTTGGGTAGCACTAACATAAATGTTTCATAATGGTTTACTATACTCACTTGTGACAACGAGAACTATTGGCCGCTCTCTTTGAATTACTAATGTTATTTAGAAAATAACATTATATTTTTACACACAACTGTACACTCGGTAAACGTTATATGTATAGGCAGACATCTTACAATAATATTGTGCTCTATGTAGCAATATTTTGAGCTAGGTCATTTTACTACTGTTGGCACTTGGGAAGCATTTTTTCTATTTTTCTCCTACAATTTTATTATTGATGAGTGTTATTAAAGATCATATTCTTGTTTCTTTATCATGTACACCATTTTAAATTTAATGCATCATTATTAAGTACTTACTCAGTGTTAATTTAATAATCAAAAAAACAACTTCAATAACGATGGAAATATACTCGTAACAGATTGTGCTAGCAAGCCACACAAGCCAGATTTACATTTAACACGTTAAGTATGGCTAAAACAATTTATGAACTTGTTTTTTATGTAATTTTAATCTAATTTAATTAATTATTTCAATTTATCTTCATGCAGTAAATTTTATCTGTTAATCGTTTAATGTAATTTAATCATTTACCTGCCAATTTTTGTTCCACTTTTATTTATGAATTTGTTGTTTATTTTGTAATCATAAATAATTTAGTTCCTTTTTATATTTTATTTAAAATATAGTTCAACCTTTTATAATTGTAGATATTATATTTTTCTGATTGTAAATGCATTTCTACTCTTCACTCTTGATATGTTCCAAACAAAACAAAAGTTTCGGCAATCTGTGGCTTTCTCGATCTTTCGTGGGCCAAATCTGCTTCTGCGGTGATCTTGCTACGCATGCTGGCATCACTAGGAAAGATTAACACTTTCAGCTGAGCATCTGGGTATTCAAATGTTTGTTGCGCGGCGCACTATTTTCTCATTTTCTCATACAAAACAAATGACGATTAGTGACGTTCGGTTTTTCATACAACCAAAGATAATATGAAATGTGACACAAATGTTACTACACGTCGACGTTTATCCACGTGTGAGAATGTATGCGTAATTAGAATGTATGTGTGCGAGTAGCCTTATAAAGTGCACAAAAGAACTAACCTGGAGTGGCGCTAGCAGTCCCAAAATTTAAAGTGATACGGCGCGATGACGTAGCTTATAGGAATTTGTATAAGCCTCAGCCGTTTATACACGTTCTTTGAAGAAAGACATATTTTTTACTGACGTGACTAAACGTTGTGTCAAATAGAGTTTATCAAATTTTACGTATTATAGCGTTGCTCAGCTCAAAGTGTTAAAGCGCGATAACTTTCCGAATTCCAAAAATAAAAATGTATATTTGTCTCTGTACTGAAATAATCGTTCTACGTCAACGAGAAAGATCTAGTTTTCACTGTTCGCACCACCGGTAAGCACCTTATCACATACTTCACAAGTACACCTACACTGCTAAGTTGGATACATGTGTATACGTCAAGGTAAAACTCACACTACAAATTAACGTTTAAAGGACGATTGACTGACCTCGCCTTTTGACTGGCCTGTTGGTCTAGTAGTTAGTGATCCTGACTGCTATGCCAGAGGTCGCGGGTTCGATTCACACCCAGGACAAATATTTGTGTGATGAGCACGATCATTTGTTCTGTGTCTGAGGTGTAATTTATCTATAACTAGTAGACGTCCCGCGGTTTCATCAACATAGGTCCCGTTCCCGTAGGAATACATGGATAAAAAGTAGCCTAGATGTTAATCCAGGGTCTCAGCTAACTCCATACCAAATTTTATTAAATCCATTCAGTATAGTTTTTACGTGAAAGAGTAACAAACATCCTCACAAACTTTCGCGTTTATAATATTAGTAGGATATGTATGTATTTAGAAATATATAAGTATGTATAAAGGCTGTTTGGAACCCTTAGCACAAGCTTTCAAGCTTAACGGACTAAATGGCGTTGTGTGAAAAGTTGTGGAATATTTTTATTTTTATTTTATTTACAAGTTTGTGGTATATCTTAGTAACAGTTTAAAACAGTTTACTAAAGCTAATTACGTTAAATTACGTAGAACTAATGGCGTTGCGACTTCACTTAAAGTTGTGAGTTTGTTTTGGTTCTGGAGTGAATTGTCATTACATTAAAAAGAAACACACAGACATTAGTCAGGTAACAGACAGAAGTCATTGTTAGTATTAAATCCAATCGAATTTTACGTAATTTGATGTTAATAAGTGACAGCATTACCTAATGATTTCCCATATTACAAATAGGGTTGATTTTCAGTGGTTTCAAATATAGGGAAGGTTCATATGTGACGGAACATGCGTCGCGTATTATCGGTCGCGTAGCGCCAGAACAGACAAATGTATAGAAAAACACTTGACGGTTCACATTCAACAGATAATACGTTAGTGCGTCGAGGTACATTGTCGCAAACGCTCGGCGCATGTTCCGTCAGATATGAACCTTATAGGTATATCAACCTATTAAATATTGACCTAGAAATCTGAAAACTTTTACAACTCAATATTAATGTTTGGAACAGTAATATTTCGTGTTTTGGGTATCTATTGTCGGTTCCATTGTTCATTTCCCTGACCACATTAGAGGTGCTATGGAAACTTGAAGTTTATGAATCCAATCGTATTGATATTCAAGTTATTTCGTCTACCTTTTATGTTCCGTCGAGTGGTTTAACAGTTCATAGAATTTAAACCACTTCCAACTCTATTGAACGCAATATATTAAGGTTAACTTCGATGCTTAATATATTTCGTTCGATAGGGCTGTTACATAACTGACAATCTTGATTATTTAGTTTACATAACAAAGGACGAAAATAACGCTGAAATTTAATAAAAGGACGATAATTTAGTTAGCTTCAGGCCAATTCAGGGGTCGAGATTAAGGTCAAAGCCGCACTATTGCAAATATACCCTAGACAAATAAACAACAAAGTGGTACCTACACACCAGGAAGGATGAAATAACCAATTTGAACGTGTGTTTTTGTTGTACGTTATATTCTCATATCTAGCTGATAGTAGCATACTGCTGAATAATATTTAGGTACTCTTACACACAAGAAATGGTTAACGTACCTCTAAAAATATTCAACTGATTTTGAAAATGTTTCGCTATTAGAAATCTATATTAATTTATGTAAAATTTAAACACACAAATAAGTATACAGAGGCGGACTTAATTCCATAGGCATTTTTTACCCGTCAACCTTTACATTATCACAGAGTAATATAGTCTATGTTTTATTTTCAAAACTGCGTTGTAACGTCCTCTTTACTCCTAAAGGGGATGTTAAGTTCGAAGGGAAAAGTAGAAAATTCATGCAGACGAAGTCGCGAACGAAAAGCAAACAAACAAAATTTAAAAGAATTAGATTAGTAAACAATATTTAAGTAACGTGAATCCCCATTAAAGTTTTGTGGCTATTCTCGTACTACTTTTTTATTAATAATAATGATGAATACCTACATAATATTAATGTTAAGCCTTGAAAAAAGTGAAAGCCGTAGTGCGCACGTTAAGTCAAAGCTTTAATTAAACATAACAAGTTAACCCATTTACTGCGATGTGACCTTACCTCTAACGTCTGTGATATTAGATCACGCGCCAGGACCCCTTTCAATCGCCAGCACAGCTAACTACCGACTATTACCCTAAATTAGTTCAAGCAGAAACACGTAAAAGGCATAATCGTGACTAGGGAAAGTTCTCCAGCCTTATTGATGTCCTACAAGGCGAAATATTGGGAAACTTTACCCAATCAACTCCCAATAATTTCTTCTTTCTAAATTACATTTTCATTATAACATGCGACCCCAATTCTGTCTCACATCGATTAGTTTTCACTTATATAGTTCTAGTTTCCGTTTGACTTGATTTATAAAGGCTGTATTTTATACATTGGGAAAAGTTAATGTGGTAACGGTGTACGTGCCAGTTCTTTATAAACCATTCCAGAAAGTTTCTGGGAGCGGTTTCAATTTAAGGGACGAATAAACAGCACGAGAACTTTGAATAAGAGAACGGCGGTCAGATTTCCCTTTGTTGGTCGAGCAAAAGCAGCGCGGTCTCCGAAATTGTAAACATTCTGCATTTAGCTTGTTCCGTAAATCCGTTACGTGTCGGCAACTCGGCATGGACCATTTTCATACAAATTATTCTAATTAACAACTTCAACTCGTTAATTTCAAGCAAAACGTAGCGAACCCTTTAATTTGGTCCCTGTGCAGTGCAGTTTCACTATTTTTGGAACTTTAATTAACTAATGTATTGTTTCCTTTGATTTTTAATTGTTAAAGTTCTTTACTACAAAAACAAGGGGTATCGTGTTACCTGATAACTGGGTTTTGAAGTCAGACAGGCAGTTGCTCCATGTAAAACACTGGTACCTATTCAGCTGCATTCGGTTAAACTGGAAGCAGACCCCAACATACTTGGTAAAAGGCTAGACAGATGATTAAATTCATTTCTAAGTATATGGAATTTTCAGTTGTTCCATGGGTCTATTAGAAAATTTAGAAATAATCTAAGTACCTGAATGCACAGATCAAGTTGCAAAGATAACCGTATCTAGTAGTTTTCTAGTCTCACGATTTGAACAAAATGGTTTTGTTCTTGTAAATTGAAACCCGTGCACAGTTTAGTGGCTATTCAAATGTGCGAGCGTCGATGTGACGGCAGTCGAAGCATTCCCGCAGTACAGCCACTTTTGTTCGCACCGTAAAGAAAAGACACGCCTGTCAGAGCATGGAAGCGTTCACCGTCAGGCACTCTATAGAGGTGTGCTCTTCAAGGGTGACTGCTTTTATTCAAGCAGACATCTACGCGATAAAAAATCTATCTCTTGATAACATTGCATGTCATTCCTTTAGAAGTTCACTTTGATTTGAGAAGGTATAAATAAATATATTAAACGAAACATCATATTCTTATGCAGTTCAAATAGGTTAGATTTCTTGATTCTGATTCATTATGAAATTATACAACTGTTACAACTGTAACGATTTCTTACTCAAAAGCTTAAAGTAAGTTATAAGTATTATTTTTCCTTCTGCAAGAAGACCATGCATGAAAAAATATTTTCATTCAACCCAACGTCATTTCAGCCATTTTAGTGTCACATTTTTGCCATCGAATGCAGTCGATTATACAGTTTAATTCTAATAATCAACGTAAAACAAAAGACAAGTATAGTGACTAGTGTTAACTACTTTGTAGGAAGTATTTAGGTAAGTAAATTGACCAAACGATAAAGCAAACAGTAGCGTCAGCATTGTTTGGATGTCAGCAAACAAGTGACCACTCTACGGATTTAATAGATGGCTGCACAACTGCGACTATTACAAAAGGTGGTAGGATGGATGGAGACTAATAGAAAGCATGAAATTTAAAATAAGCAGATGAAAAGTTTCAGCTCTCTTAATTTATTAAAAAAGGATATTAGTCATCTTTTAAACAAACATTTGGGTAGGCCGCATAAATTAGTACTGAAACCGCCAGACAAAACTTCTAAATCTATCTATCTATATATAAAAATGTTATGTTGGTTCGCTTCAAAAACTCAAAAAGTTCTGCACCGATTGAGCTGAAATTTTAGCATGATATATCATCCGCATCAAGGATTGTTATTGGCTATTTTTTTTTCTTGTTTTTTTTAACCATTCAATCACAATGTGCCACGGCGAAGCGTGGCAGGGTACAGCTAGTATAACATAAAGAATGAACCACATCCTTACATTTACAACAATAAGATTAAATATGATTATCAAAAAAATCTCTTGTACATAAGAAACGCTTCTGAATTGCCTAAATTAATACTTACAATTTGTGATAGAAAACCTTTGCGAATTCCTTTTTAGGTAAAAATATTGGTTTAACCTGTGATAGTTGTAAGAAGGATTCTAAATACTCGTATATACGTAAAATTAAATAGTATCATATATTCGTTTGAACTATGTTTATTCACAAGTGGCACCATCTAGTTTCACCTCAATGTTTTAAGAGAGGAGGGTGTATTTTCTGCACTGTGGTGCTAGTTCGTACCGCTTAGATGAAATACTTCTCAGTGATCTCGAGGCTCAGTATGGAATATCGAGAATCGACACTAGATGACGTCTAGTCTGTTAAATTTTAATTTAAAAAAAGCCCGCCATTTTTTTTTGGGTAGGTACCGCAAAGATCCAAAGAATGTAAAGTTAGACGTTAACTTACAAAACTTAACGATTTAACTAGGGTTTAAGGCATTTTTCATAGTAGTTAGTTTACTTAATTCTCAGTCAAATTAGGTAAGTGAGGGACTGATAAAATACGGTAAAAGAAATTCCATGTAAAGCAAAACGTTTAGCATAACATGTGGTCTCTGAATTAATAAGTGAGGTCTAGACAAAAACAACTAGTGCCATAGCACCATTAAATGTCTGCACTCTACAATTTCAGTTCTGTTTTATGATTTATATTAACAGTGCTGAGTTTACGACATAAGTGCTTGCTTGTACTTTATTCGTTCATCTAAGTAAGAAAACATAAACCAAAATGCATTATGTTATGTTACCTAAAAAAATGATCGGAAAGTTTTGTTGTAACTTCAAGAATATATCTATACACCACTATTTTTTAAACAGAACAAAAAAAATGGACTGTACCCGTACCTGTTACTGATCATATTTGCGTAATCAAAAGTAAAAAAAAAAGATTTTTAAATAGTTAAACTTAAATAACGAAAACTGCTTTTGGAGGCAGGACATGCGTGAGCGAGCGAGAGATGACGATTAATGAATACAAATACAAATACAAATACAAATAGTTTATTTTCTTTACCAAGTTTGTACTACATACTAGTGACAGAAGTGTCCTTTTAAGCAAGTAAATGCCTGTATTAGGTCACTTCCCTCTTCCGCAACTAAAATTTACATAATGTACACAAGAAATGCCAGTGTTTACTATTTATAATTATAATTTATACAATTTTAGGAAAGTAGATTAAAAATAAATATAGCTTAGTGTGCGTTTTGTGTATGCAATATTGTGAGATGAAAATATGCGATGTGTTGTGGGATGTATGAATGTTTGTGTAGGATGTGTGTGTGTGAGATGTATGTGTGTAATGTGAGTAACTGTGTGCGTGAATGAGTGAGTTATGATGTGTGCTGCAGGAGAGCCTCAGTGTCCTCATATGATAGTGGTTTTATCCATTGTATTACAAGTTTTTTACATTCAAAGAATGGTTTGGTGTAAACATATATTTCTTTATTAATTTTATTATAGAGTTGAGATGACCGTTTCTCGTATTGTCTGCTACAAAACTTGGTTTTTGTTAGTGGAATAGGTGCTATAATGTCTTTCCTCCTTTTTGATAAGATAGCGGTATCATAAGACAGCCTTTTGTGTTTTTTCAAAAAGGTTTGAATAATGTATAGTTTTCTCACCGAAAGCAAATCACTTATCTGATAAAGTCTCTCGGTGGGAAATCTGATTCTTTTGAACAACATAATTTTTATTAGGGCTCGTTGCACTCGCTCCACAGCAATAAATTTGGATTTAGCTGCTCCTCCCCAAATTGGGATGCAATACACCAAAACAGACTGCACCAAAGCGATATAAATATCTTTTAATAGATTTCTAAATGGGTCTCCGGTATCAGTTGCATTTTTTGGAGCAACATATCTCAGCGTCTTAAAAATCCAGCTCAGTTTGCGAATCCTATTTGTGACCTGCTCTAGGTGGGGGGTACCAGGATAATCTCTGGTCAAGCATGATACCTACTAATATATTCATAAAATACTACTAATATTTTCATAAATTGAGTGACTTTTTGGAATATAAACAAACGCTAATAACTTTGCTGTTTATGAATATTATTTATTGATACTTTACAAATATAATGAGAAGACCGTCTAGAATAAGCCCTTTAAATATTTGTACTAATTAAAAATTACTGGTGTTTTTATCTATACTATATTAACATTACATATCATATTATCTATTTATATATTAGGTGTTTGTTTGTTATGTCAAAATAACAGATAACAGATAACAGTTAACACAACAGATTACAGAACAAACAACAACAACAGATTAAACAACAGATGATTAAATTACTACTACTACTATTACTTGATTGATTTGATTATTATTATTTTTTTTTTATTTAATAACAGATTTTTAGTCGAGGCCGTGACTTGGCAAAGGTAGTGTAGGACGCCCTCCGGCGAGGTGGGATAACGACCTGCGAAGGACTGCTGACGGATGCTGGATGCGGCAAGTTGAAGACAGGGCGCTGTGGCACTCATTAGGGGAGGCCTATGTCCAGCAGTGGACTATATAGACTAATGAAGATGATAAAGCATTGAAAAAAATGGGAAATTAAAGTGGAAATGCCGAGAGGGGACACCCTAGAAGAACAGACCTTACTGGTGAGGTTCTTCAGAAAGGTTGGTGCGTATAACTCGTAACCGGCGTGTATGTATGACAACATGTATGAATTTAAACTAAACAAAAGAAGTATGTAAGAATCGTAGCAGATGGCGCTGTGTAGTTTCTGCCTACCCCAATGGGAAAAAGGCGTAAGTTTATGTATGTATGTATGTATGTATGTACGTAACATAAAAGTGTTATAAAAAAAAGATCTTTGGTGTAACCAGTAACTACCGGAAAGTTTTTAATTTGTATTCTCTCTGGTTTTTTTTTGGGTTAGTCTCCAAATCGACGGAACCGATTGAAGTGACTTTTACTGTTAGATAGCCAGTGTTAAGAAGAGAACACAGGCTACGTTTTAGACCAACCTTTTAATACCTCATTCCCACCTCATTGACTGTACGATCTGTTATATTTTTTCTAAGGAACTACACCTCTTAATACTCAACATCGTCATAATTTAATTTGATATCCAAACGAGTTTTTAATCGGAATCTAAGGTCCGCACTTAAGTTAAGTATACGTCAGGTACAAAGAATCCCTTCCATCATAAGCACTTGTGGGCCCTTCAGTGCATTGTGTAAAATAACCTGGGTTCTTGCCGCCTTGTTGTTCCTAAAATAAACTCAGGGCTCCTTACGTCCGTATAAATTATTGCTGGCGTTTATGTTTTAATAAGGTTACGTTGACTAAAATTTATGAGTGATAGGTAAGTAGGTTACAAGTCGTATTTTCTTTATGAGGTTTTTTTTTGTAGCTTAAATGCCTGGATAGCTATGGAAATATTTAAACTCATTTATTTCATTTTTTTGTTTGTAAAATAAGTGATTGGTTTATAAACATTAATATTGCCACAATTGTGTATTTTGTTGCTATCTAAAAGTTTAATTTAAAAAAAACCGCTTCCATAAACTGAATTTACAGCGTAGTATTTAATAATAATATATATTTTTTAAATCATATGAATAAATAATATGATCAATTTACCTGTTTGAAGGTAAAGAGTATACGAAGAAAAGTCTCTATTGATTTGCTATCAATAGAGACTATTAACAAACAAGATTTAGCTCGACTAACTGAAGTGTGTGGGTTGCGGGAAGGTAAACGAAACACGTCTTTACGATACGAGTGGTTTAATACGACTAATGCTTAGAACTAACACATGAATAAAGGTTATGAAATATATATGACAATACACATGTACTTACACACTACACCACGGGGGTACGAGAGAAAAAAAATATTTTTAAAAAATTAAATTTTTTTTTTTTTTTTTTTTTTTTTTTTTTTTTTATTCTAACAAAATCAGTTACATAATATGTACTTAAAACTACACTACACTATTTAAAATTACACTATTTTCTAAACAATTTTGTTCGGTTTTTGTGTACAATTTCTGATTTATTGTTTTTCACTATTTTTACATTTGGTTCCATGTCTTCAATTACAATGTATGGGCCATTAAACAAAGTATCCAATTTATTTGCAGTTTCATTTTTTAACAATATTAAATCACCTTTCTCATATCGCACTTGATTTACGTTTTTGTCGTACAAAGTTTTTCGCATCTGTTTGCTTTTAATCAAATTATTTCGCGCATCTCTGTGTGCTACTTGTAAACGATATCTTAATTCTAAACTATAATTATCTGGGTTATATAAAGGTTCTATGCTAGTACTTAATCTACTCGGAATGTTACTGGGTTTTCCAAAAACTAATTCATACGGGGCATATTTTGTAGAAGAATGTATAGTGTTATTATAAGTAAAACACCAAAAGGGTAGCCAATGGCTCCATGTATCAGGGAAATTATCGCATTGTATTCTTAAGAATGAACCCAAATGTTTATGCGCGTTTTCGAGCGATCCGATTGACTCGTGATGATATGAAGTTGAGTTCAATTTTTCAATTCCTAAAAGTGAACATACCTCCGTCATAGTTGATGACATAAATTCAGAGCCTCTATCTGTGGCTATAGTTTTTGGGATTCCGAATCTTAATATAAATTGATTAACTAATGTTCTAGCAACGGTGACCGTTTCCTTATTTTGAAGAGGATATGCCTCTACGAATTTACTTAATTCACACTGTAATGTAAGTATATAATTATTACCATCTATATCTTTATCCAAAGGTCCTACTAAATCTAGAAACACTTTCTCGAAAGCATATGAAGCTGTGGTGGTTATCACCATCGGTTCCTTTGTTTTTAGAGAATGTTTTGATTTTTGACATTTTTCGCATTTATTTACAAAGTTTTTGACGTCTGCTTCCATCTCTGGCCAGTAATATTTCCTTTTAATATTGTTTAACATCCTACGCACGCCTGCGTGACCACTGGTGGGTAGTAGGTGATAGTCATTAATAATAAATTTCTTATCATTGTCATTGTTTATTCTTTCAACTCCTCGTAAAATACATATCCGTGGGCCGGTCCACATTTCCTTATTTTTTATCTCTTCTATTAGTTCTTTAATGAATAACGCGTTATTTTCTCTTTTTATTATACATATTTCGTCGACGTTTATATTTTTAATTAATTGCTCTAATTTCTCCACAAAAACGGCTCGCGTGTATTGTGCTTTGAAATCTAGATTAAAGTATATTATTTTCTTATTTTGGGAATATGCAAAACACTCGGTTTCTACATCTATGCTTCCTTGTTTTCTAATCCTTTTTAACTCTTGTTCTTCTATTAAAATTATTTCTACTGCATCACCTGGCATCCGCAATAATTCCACGATTCTCGGTTGATCAGGCCGATCGTCTGTGTTATTATTGGTGATTGGGGTGTCGTTGTCATCGTTTAAATCTTCTAATTTCTTTTTCTGTGCTCTAGTCATTACATTAAGTATTTTATCATTAATACATTTTAATTCTTCGGAATTAATTGAAATTCTAGACAACGCGTCTGCTACGGCGTTTTCTTTTCCTTTTATGTATACTACGTTAAAATCGTATTCTTCTAATGTTAACCGAAACTTTAATAATCTGCTTGATGGATCTTTCATTCCAAATAAATATAGCAATGGTTTATGGTCTGTCATGATTGTAAACTTTTTTCCAAAAAGATATGGCCTAAAATACTTTACTCCCCACACTATCGCAAGTAACTCCTTCTGTATAGTTGGGTAATTTTTTTCAGCTTTGTTTAAAGGTCGACTTGCATATGCGACTGGTCGCATATCTTTATTACAAAGTACTGCACCTACAGCTATACCAGAAGCATCAGTTTGTAAAATGAACTCGTTTTCGTCTGAAAAATCTGGGTACTGTAAAACGGGGGGTGATATTAATGCTTTTTTCATTATTTTAAACGAATTTTCGCATTGGTCAGACCATATAAAAGGGACATCTTTACGACATAAAGCATTTAAAGGGACAGTTATTTCTGCGAAATTCTTTATAAACTTTCTGTAGTAATTACAAAATGCGACAAAACGTTTTACTTCTTCTGTACTCCTTGGTGTTGGGTAGTTTTCTACTACTTTTATTTTTGCTTTATCTGGACTAATTCCTTTTGCGGAGACTGTGTGTCCTAAATATAATAATTCCTTTTTCATGAAATTACATTTGTTGGGATTTAATTTTAGGTTTACTTTTCTAAGTCTCTCAAAAACATATATTAAATTTTTATTGTGTCCTTCTAAATTTCGTCCAAAAATTACAAGGTCATCGAGGTATACAAAACACTTCTCATATGTTAAACCTGACATTGCAATAGTCATTGCCCTTGAAAAAGAACTTGGGCTAGTTTTAAGACCCATCGGCATCCGTTTCATCTGGTATTGTCCAGTATTAGTTGTAAAAGCAGTAAGTTTTCGTGACTCTGGGTTTAAGGTCACTTGGTAATATGATTGACTAAGGTCTAAATGGGTAAAATAAACGGCACCTGAAAGTGACTCTAAAATATCAACGATGTTTGGTAAGGGAAATTTGTCATCCTGTATGACATCATTCAATTTACGGTAGTCTATTACTAATCTCCATTTTTTGTTATCATCATTTGTCTTTTTTGGCACGAGTAAAATAGGGCTAGACCACTCACTTTGAGCTTGTTCTATAATATCATCCTGTAACATTTGTTTTATTTGCTTATTTATTTCTGGTTTTTGACTATGTGGCAACCTATATGGTTTTGTATATACGGGACTAGCATTCGGTTTTAAATAAATATCATGTTTATATGATTTAGTAGTTGTGAGCTTGTCACCCGGTAGGTGAAAGATATCATTGTATTTAGTACATATTGCTTCTATCGTTTCACGCTCAGCAGAATGTAGGTGATCTAATTTTAGTAATGTTAGCAAAGTATCTGCTCTCTCTGAGTTTGTCTTACTTTTATTAAACTGACAAATTTGGTAATCGTTTAATGAATGTATCTCTGGTTGGAAGGTAGGTATAGTAATTGATTCTTCTTTAGTATTTAATATTTTAATTGGGATAACGTTATTTACTGGCTTTACTATTAACGCTGCTAAAAATAACTCTTCTTGTAATTGTTTCGGTAAAACAACACAATCATTATTTTCCTTATTATTTATTAGTGGTATGTAATGTATAGACTCACTTCGGGCAGGAATAGTCAAGTAACTATGTGATATAGTTGGTGTCGCATAAAGTGGTATTATATTTTCGAATTCGTTATATAGAATTAATGTATCATTTTCCAAGTTAATATGTGAATTAAATTTCGATAAAAAATCTAATCCGAGAATTCCATCAGATTTACACGGTAAATCATTGAACAAATAAAATTTGTGATTAAAACTACCATTTTGAGTACGTAATGTAAGGTAAACATAGCCTTCTGAATAAGTTTTACCACCAATACCATTTATTACAATGTTATCCTCATACAAAGGAATGCGTTCCGATAACACCTTCTTAGTAACAGCGGAAATGGACGCGCCGGTGTCAAGTAACCATGAACGCTTGGTATTGTTAATGTTAAGATGTACGTACCTAACATTTTTGTTACACGTTAAAATGTTACCTTTAGGAACGAAAAAACTGATTTTTGTTTTCTTGTTTTTCGTTCTCTGCTCTTTCGTTCTCCGTTTGGGGGTCTCCACTCACTTGGGCTGGATACATTTTCCGTTGACTATTTCTATCCCGGTTACCTCTACCACGGTAATATCTAGGATTATGGTTATTTCCTGAATTTGAATAATGATTTCCTCTACCGCGTGTATAATATCCACCGCGGGGATTGCCATTAAACCTTTGCCGATAATGACTGTTGTTATTATAATTTTGACCTGTACTATAATTTCCACGATAACGAGAACCTTGATTATTATAGTTATTTCGGCCTCCTCTATTGAAATGATTATTATTAAACCTGTTGTAATTGTTAGACTTACCCCTCGCGCTGAATATACCGTTGGACGTTGAGGGCTGACCCAGCTCCTCGTCTTCAGCTGCACGCACCGCATCTTTCAGCTCAGAATAATTCCGTGCTGAAATGATAGTGCTTAAACGTTTATGTCTTAATCCGTCTGAGAATCTTTTAATTGCGAGTTTCTCATTTATTGGTCTCAGTATCTCGCTTGCTTTTTCGTTACCGTCAGATTGCGCAATAGTGAGGTCTATAAATAATTCCGATAATTTGTTTCCATACTCGTTGATGGACATATTATTTTGACTCAAATTATTTAATTGACAAAGTATAGAGTTGGCTGATTTTTTCGTGAGTAAATAAGTTTTCATATCCTGTATAAGGCTCGCGACGTTGTCATATTCACTCTTTAATTTTAACTTGGCTGTTTTAGTTAGTCTTGTTTTTAATACAAAAGAAATAAGCATTTCTGTTTGATCTGCGTCCTTTAAACAGCTGTTATATAACTCTACTGCATCTATGATTTTTTCAGTTGTACTTTCTGAACCATCCATAACGGGTATTAAGGACGTCGCAGTTTTTATGTCAAACTTCTCCATGTTTGATAAGTTTGTTTTTGTTTCACCTTGAAAATTATATGACAAAATCTTATTGTAAATTAAATCTATTCTCTCTTTTAGTACTTCGTAAATATATTCTGCTAATTCTAACGAGGTTTTTTGCTCAGAAATCCTAATAATAGTTTTAGACAATGAATATAACTCTTTAGCTTTTCTTATTTTTTCTTCAACCTTGTCTTTATATTGTAACCGTTTACTTGGTCCTAACTTCCTTAAATTGACTTGGATATCTGTTAATGCACTTAAAATACTTTCTAAATCCCTTTCCATAGAATGTGTAATTAAAATATACTTACATGTAAATATCCATTTTTAAAAATTTTACACATGATACTTGTAGGTTGATCCTTACGAATAGTTTATGGTTTTAACCCAATATTTGTCCATGAGACATTCTGATAATAATCAGGCTGTTGGTTGCTGTAAGTAACACAGAATTATAACAAACGTTACAATATAGTAGGTACATATTATACTTAATTGTTCATTAACGGTTTTGAGTCGGAGCCACTAAAGTTTCTATGTATAATCCGTATTGGATGCTGCAACACAAATGTTTTTTTTTTTTTTTTTTTTTTTTTTTTTTACACTTGTTTATTTTACGAAACTTGTAAATCACGAGACATGACGTTGTACACTGTTTCCACTATTCACTACTCACTGATGTTATGTTTACACATTTCCATTTTCTTCTTCACGTTCTCGCCTTCCCGACAGCCGCAACCGCATTTTTCTTATAAACTCTGATTCTATCTGTCTTCCGATCCACTTCTTCTGTTTGTTCTTCAGCTTCTTCCATGTATATATGATCACTGCAACGGCGATAATTGTCAAGGCAGACGCTATTAATATGTTATTCATCTGGATGTGAGATTCAACAGCAGTGTTACTTCCTCCCGACGCATTCTGTGATATTATCACCTCCTTATCCTCGGTTTTGGAATATGACTTTCCCATTTTTGAGTCGGTATACGAGTCTTGCAGTGCTCAGTGTTTCCGTAGTTATAATCATTTTATATGTCGTCGATATTCAAACGTTCTTGTTCTGTGCATCGAGGCACACAGGAATTCGCTGACATCGCTCAATTCGCCCGTTACGCGATACCCAGCGACGTAGGTAGCAACTCTACACCGCGGCGCTCGCGCATGGCAGGGTCGCCATGAAGTGTGTGGGTTGCGGGAAGGTAAACGAAACACGTCTTTACGATACGAGTGGTTTAATACGACTAATGCTTAGAACTAACACATGAATAAAGGTTATGAAATATATATGACAATACACATGTACTTACACACTACATAACTTCTCCAGCATTAGTGAAGTTAATCCAAATAAATAGTTAATCTAAATTCAAATAAATTCATACCAAAATAACCATTACCATAATATGTACTGAGTCATAAAATAATAAATCCTATCATAACAGCATTATATTTCATGGGTGTTCGGCCAATAATATGTTATGTGTGTGTATACTTGGGGCGTTTTCAATGTGTTTGTTCTAGCCATAATACATATTAGAATATTCACGTGGAGTCGTTTCAGGGTATGTATACGAGACTAAATAATTAGGTTAAGCTCGGCTGATAGAACACGCATAAATAATTTCAAAATTATAACAACAAACGTGCCTGATATTTAGAATTATAGAAGAACATTTAATTTAAAAGAGAAGGCAAGACATGGTTTTAAAAAAATTTAAAACCTCACTTTTATTATTTCCCTGCTCAGTCTAATCTCTGTTTATATAATTCTAAGTTTGTATATCCTAAACGGCTGTAACGATTAGTATGAAATAGTTGGTGCGTATTTGAGTAAGTTCCTAAATGGTTTGAATTCACAGTTGGACCTGCTAGGTGGCACTGTTCGGACAGGACAACGTATCTCCGAAGTTGACCAATTTACTGAATGTCTAATTTATGCAAGTATATAGGCACAGATTCACTTATCAGCGTTTAGCTACTCCGCACCATCCTACATCTAATCAATCTGCGAACACATTGGATAATAGTGTGATCTATCTATTCACCTATTTCTAAAAATCGTGGCAAGACCTCCAATATGTCTATACACATTAGCATTCTCACTTATGAACTTTTAGTAAACATATTAACAAGGTGTTACTTACGTCATTTCATAACTGGTAGCTACGCGTTGGAACTCTATTTAGCAGGCATTTGCTTCACATCCGGAGATAACCGACAAAAGCAATTTCAAATAAATGAGGCAACAAGTTATTGCAACAAAATTTTATTATTGGATATTTACAGGGAATAAGTTTGGAGGGCAAGAACAATTAATTCAGAACACAATTAAACGGTACGTTTTATAATACAATACATATACTGTAATCCTTTTTTCTAATGAAACTTACCATACAAAAATAATGTTCTGTCATGAAAATGATAAACGTTTTCATGATAACGGGCGAGACGGTAATTTATAGCGTATAAATCCATATGTTTATTTTAAAAGACGTTTTTCAATACAGGTGTCAGCTAGCTTAGTAGTATATTTTTGGCACAATTGAATTTCTGGAAATGCTAATATAATTTTACTTAAGCTTCTTAGATTACCCAATAATAAATACCTATTTTACATTTTCAAACATTGTTTAAAGAGTTATATGTAGGTACTTGTACAATATTTCTCGTAGTTTGCAGGATATTATGCTTATTTATAATTACACTATAGTTTAAAATAGTTAGATTACTGATATATACCGCGTTACGATGTGGTTTTAGATAAGTTTAGAAGCATGTGACTGCGTTGAAGTAACATCGAAGGACTCGCCCCCGGCCGTTGCCGCTGCCGCGTCGCTGCAGAGCGCTCTGTAAACAAACGATAATGTAAATGAACTCCCAAATTTATATCATACTAGCAGACGTCCCGCGGTTCCACCCGCGTAGGTCCCGTTTCCGTGGGAATACAGGGATAAAAAGCCTATCTAATCCTAATCCATTCAGTAAGAGAGAAAGAGTAACAAACATCCTCACAAACTTTCGCGTTTATAATATTAATAGGATGTCTATGATACTCTTCACACGTCAACTAAAAATAAGCTAAGCTGAGAATGTTTAAAAGTGTTTAGCAAAATTGTATGTTGAAGAGTATATCACCAGGCCGCATAGTATAGAAACGGATTTTGTCGAAGGAAGAATCGTCAAAGTTATACTACGTGTGATGTTCAAGAACAGTGTGTCCATACATTTATACATATCTATACAGATAAATGAAATTGAAGTGTCTGTTTGTTATGTCAAAATTACAGCTTTTTATTTCATGCATATGAAAGGTTATACGGTAAATATTTCACTAATTTCTGTTTATTTGAACTTATCTTTGACAAGGTTGGACTGATTTTAACGGTAATTTTACTGTCTAAAAGATTAGGTTTAGATTGACTAAATGAATCAGGTTTCCGCACAATAAAAAATGTTTAATTCCATATGGATACAATCGCAAGTAACAGCTAGTTGATAACAAAATATAATGAATCTGAATGACTAAGTATCCGACCACATGAATAAAACAATCACATATGTTCTGGCTCATTAGAAAACTGGCTGTATGTCAGTTAAGACAAGAACTCCCATCACTCAAGCATGGGTCATTGCTCTTGAATTAAACTGTTTTACAATAACTTTGCTGAATCACGCAGGCACAGACGATGGGCTCATTATCCATAGGCGTTCACCCCCGCGTCCCTATGGGAGGAAAATCATATTTGTAAGCTACAATATAATTCTGAAACTAATGAAACCTTTTGTGTCTTGAAACTGGCCCCAACGCGAACATAACGCCTGTTGATATATTGTTGTTGTTCAAGTGTTTAGGGAAATAGGAAGGTTAACAAGGTGCTATATAAGGACGCTACTAAATAAACAAAGTTACTAGTATACTCTGTAAGTATTACTACAAAATCGTAGCAAATGAATCTACGAATTTGACTACGTAATATTTAATATACAACGATCAACACAACACCAATGCCTGTTTGTACTATCACTAGAGGACGTAATGTCTATAAAACCGTACAAAAATATTAACATTACGTATAGTATTAACAGTTAAAGAATTAAACTAGTTAAAAAAAAAGATTAAAGATACCGGGCCGGTATCCGCAACTCCACGTCAAAGCGCGTATTTTGCGTATGGGCTATAAACTACCACGCGGGCCCAGTGCGAATTGGTAGATGTCACATGTCTTCGAACTTTTTGGTTCTAGGACATGCCGGTTTCCTCACGATGTTTTCCTTCATCGTTTTTGAGAGCAGTGGTGATGAAATAAATTACACAAAGTAATGCACCTGCCTGGGTTTGAACCAACGACTTACTGTTCGTAAGTCGGGCTGATCTCTAATTAATTAATTGAACTAGTTGTAACAAGTTCCTTATTTTACATAACTGTTTTCGGAATAATAACAACCAGTTCATGATTACGTAATAGTATGCCCATTCAAATTTAACACAAAGCCGTAGCGGGCCTACGCGGGCTCTACGAATGTGTCTACGATTGCTACGTAGCGTTGTACGCTAACAATTAACAAAGCATTTATTGTAAACAACGCTTTTAAATTTTGTCAACATGCCGTAGACCTACAAGTACCTAAGTTGTAATTGTTAATATTAATTCTACGAATTCGTAGCAGGCCTACGCAGCCGCTACGCTGCGCGTAGCACTTTTGTGGTGTTATTATCGATACATTTTTGATTAAAGTTAAGTGGACAAAATATGACTGTAACATTTTTTTAAGGATAAAACATTTTTGCTAAAGTCGTAATGTCCAATGAAAACGTAATTTATGTTTACGATGTTTTCACGTTTTCGTGTTTTCTATTGCATTGCTAATATCAGTAATCTTAAGGTCATATTGGTACTAAAATGTGTTGGAATAATATAGTCCCGTTAAATTGAGTTACACGTCTCATCGTGTTAAGATAAAAGTTTATATTGGCGACCTTCAATTTATGGTCAAAACCCCCTGTATCTGTCCCACTGGGATTCGGAGTATGATGGCAAAGATAACTGGTGTGTACGTCTTAGCTATAATAAAATGTAATATGCGATCCTGAGTTCGGTTATCTTTCAGTTATTGAGTTATTCTGTAAAACCTATCACAATACACAGAGACACAGCGATCATAGTTTTCATAAATCTGCACAGTTTAAACTTAGTTAACATTAGTTTACAAGTTTAACTAATCCGGTTTGCTCCAGTAGCTGCAATTGTTTCAACAAAAGACGTTTAAACTTATAACCTTGATAAATCAATGTTCATTGTTTTTTCGTACAGTTCTGCTATTAGGAAGCAAACATAGAAAAAAAATCCATTTAGTTCGTCTATCTGCGGTATGAATTTGAATTCAAGTAACCTACAAAAAGTTATTTTAGTATGTGCTACTAATGGCTAATGTACCGAAAAGTCAGATTTTTAATTGACTGTAAAATATAGTTTTATTTAAGCTAATAAAAGTCCTATGTTTTTGTAAAAAGAGAGGCCTATTATGATTAGTTATACCAGAACAGTGGTCTGCTCATCACTGTTCTGGTATAACTAATCCTAATCTGCAATGTTGTTTAAGATTTTTTTATTCTTAAAATTAAAAATAATAATAAGACTTTATAACCAAATCATTCATCTCATCATCGCCAAGCCGGAGGGGCGCCGTCCGCGGTCCGTTGGGGTCAACGCGCTCGTACGCGCGCGGCGGCCCGTTGTCTTCGTGCAGCGCTTTCTGCAGCGCCACCAGCAGCCGATCCAGCACTAAAGCTGCTCGCTTTTGGGGGACCACCTCCTGTGACATCAATAAATTAGAGGTATTAGATTATTTTTTACTTTGCTTCCTTGCCACAGCAGGGCGAAGTAGATCTTGTCTTATACAGGGAAGACACGACCATTGATCACCACGCTTGCTCAAGGTGGAATGGTAATTTCAGACAAATATTATATCCATCAACCTAATAAAATACACAACATATTAAACTACTAGTTGGGTCATTTGAGTCACTTTACCAAATGAATGAATGTGGCTTTTAACCTATTCAGTTCTCGGAATACTTTTTAAAGGAAAACTCTGTTTGTGTTATAATCTACCGTTTTTTCTATCTTTCTCCATGTGTAAGAGTGTATTAACTCTTTCAAAATTTCAGTTAGGCAGAGGTGTACCTATATTAGCACACCCATATTTTGCCAGTTCTGTTTAAACCCCATGTATAAGAAGGCGAACCTATTGCGCATCTACCCGACACTATCAGAGTCCAGGCTGCTACCAAAAAAATGCACATAGAAAAAGAAATAAAAACACTTAGACCGACCCGAAAATCAAACTTAGGACCTCATGTTCAGCCAGTAGCGCTTGCGGTTACTACTTACTAAACCAACAAGGTCAACCTTCATCGTGTCATCAAATAAATCTCCACGCGGCGATTTTAAGGGCACGGTGCGGCGTTCGCCGAAATTCCCTTGCCCAGAAGTTGACTCATACGGAAGTCTCAAAATACCTTCTCATATTTTTCAAGACCTGTCCCCATATAAAAAGACCACTTAGCACCAGACACCACTTAGATCCCATACTATAATACCGTAAGGGCAACCATTATAGACATTGTATCATCCGTCAGCTAAACTTTCCTCCAGCGGTTGACACCTGAAGCCAGCCTTGATCCGGACGAGCTTGCTCTCCCTCACACTAACAACGTGTGAATAAAGTGACCTACTTAATCGCAAGGCCGAGAAACAACCCACACGATGTAACTTATATATAAAAACAAAAGCCGCAATTTCCTTCTTTGTTATATTTTCTTCAAATAATTACCCGGCTTCAGAAATATTCTATTCCTCGTACTATTGTGGCTTTGTTTAGCCCTACCTAAGTGGTGCTTGCATATGATAAAAATCATCTCATTCAAATGTATGATTGTAAGCAAGCAAGTGTCTCGTAAATCCACTACTGGAACACTAATTAACCTGTTGAGTTGATCTGTTCTTGAATGTTGGGGTAAGAATTAACTATCTGTTAAGCCTGTATAAACGTTGGTTTATACAAAATACTCGTACGATTACAAAATGTTTTATTCACATGACAATAGTTACAACAATGGGCGGTCTACCACTCATTGTTGTAACTATTGTCAAGTGAATAAAAATAAAATGATGAGTCAGAAAAAAACCCTTAAAATTATTTTGCTATGGCAGAGCAGGTTCTCCTAACACAGGATAAATTACTTAAAAGGAGTCTAATCTAAATTTTTAAACAATTTAAGTACTTATTTTTTAAGGGTTAATTTGTTACTCATCATTATCTGGCTCGCCTTTTCCCAACTATGTTGGGGTCAGCCTATAGTCTAGCCGGAAGCAACTGAGTACCAGTATTTTACCACTAAGTTCTGGAGGTTGCATAGGTAGTCGCTTCGTATTGAACCAAGACCTTACCCCTCTCCTATACCCTTTGGTACCCTTGGTTACTGGTTGTCAGACTTTCGAGCTTCTGATTACTCGTATCGTCTATAAAAGATCTACAAATGACAGCCGGGAGCAACGGCTGAACGTGCTTTCCGAGACACGAAGGGGTCTTGATATGTTGCGTGTTGCATGTGTTCCGTTCTTAGTTTAAAGTAAACTTACCGTGTAGTCGTCGTACAAGGCGGGAGCTGCGAGCGAGCTCGTGAGGGTCAAAATCAATAGCGCTACGGGTCTGCACATCATCGCTGGATGGTCATCACACACGGAACAAACCTGTTAATAAAATATCATTTCATAGAGTACACCCACCAACATGCGCCAGCAATAAAATCGTATTGGATATTCCTATTTAAATCTGTCAATCCGAACTGGGAATCAAACTCAGATTCACGTTCAGCCATCATCGCCAATCCGTTAAAATTGAGTTTAATTAGGCAACTATAAGTTAAATCCTGCTTTTAAAGTTCAGAAATTGTGTCAACATGAGGTTAATCTCACTTGAGACCAAACTTTGCTTTGGACTTAATTTTGAAATAACGTTTTGGAGATCAAAGTCATTAATTTACAATGTTTTAAGCGTGGTAGCCATGTAGTGTGACCGGCGGATTGCCAAGTCATAGGTCTCGAGTTCGAACCCAAGGAATTATAAACGGTGAAGCAAAAAAAAAAACAGCGGTGAAACATCGTGAGGCAACCGGCATGCCTCAGAGATTTTCTCGACGGCAATTGATACCAAGTCACTCTGACACCAGGTTATTACACTAACCAGAATATCACTAAGAAGAATGTTTTAAAACTGATTTTATTTTTATAACTGATTAGCGGCCTAATATACATCCACAGACTGCTAATGTAAGCGATTATCATCATGACATTTCAAATGCAGATTGGAGAGTGAATTAAAGGGTGGTCCCGGCAACGACGTGGGTCGTTGAAGCACCAAACAATGGTCTCCAAATTGGCGCCAAAAGGTTGTGTGACTTCAAGAGAAATTAGGGATTGTGGTCCGCTAGATATTAGAATTGACTAGAATACTCTTTATTGTATCCCATAAAAACCCCTTAAATTAAGGGATATTTTTGAATACCGCGGAACATGGTTCTGTTCAGTTAAGGCATTTGCATGATACTTGCTTATAATTTCTGCTGATTTACAACACTTTGTTGATCTGGTTTGCAAGGTTAGCTACGGATTCTTTGCATAACTAACCCTTAATGATTTGATAATCATCATAATTTTAAAAGTACAGTTAGTCACTTTCCCAAACAAAAAGATTCTAGTCAAACGGCTGTGGCGGAGATTTGTAATATTCTGGGTATTGCGGCAGGTAGACTGTTTATGCGGAATCACGAAGCAGACGTATCATCCGGAGATTAAAAGAGACGAGATTGATCAACTTTTATTTTTACTAAAGGCCAGTGAAGGCCAGGCCAAGGCTTCACAGACAATAAAAAGCCGGACAGAAAATGAGAATGTTGAATGTTGTTCCTTAGAGTTTATTTATCAGAAACCCCAACAGAAACCTGAAGTTTTTTTGGATTACCACTAACGAGTTACTTGTGTACTACCATGTAATTGGAACTATAGTAGCCATGAGAAGAAAACGAAGATATATCATCATTAAAACTTGTGTTAACCTTTCCGTTGCTAAAACCCTCAGAAATGAAAATACTATTAGTATCGGTATCTTTTTGATGGGCGTAAAGCGTCGTGATCCTCTTTGTCTCGAGTTTAAGCCATCTTGATGAGCGGATGACAAGTTACGTATTTCTTTTTGAACAGGGATAATAATCGCTCGGTTTCGTGCAATGTTCATCTATTTCTGACATCCGTAGATACGTTTTTCAAATATAGGGACAAGTTTTGTTATGAACCATAGACAGTAGAAAAGGAACGGAATCATTTTTTTTCGGTGTTACTCCATTAGGAAAGCTCATTAAAACATGCCAGCACTAATGTAATTCAATTAATATTATTCATATGTTGTTTGTTCATTTGTTTTTAATACGCCGAAACATGTTTTACTTATATTTGCAAATATGGTAAATAGTCAAGAGCGGGAGTGGTAGTAGATATGGTAATATGGCCTGTTATTTTAAAGTTTAAATACCAGCAGACGTTGTTTAAGATTAAGATAGCTTTGAATTTATAGTCTGTTTATCTTTCACCCAAAATATAATAAATATAGGTCACTCTTCATATAGCCTAGCAAAGTAAGATTTTGGTCTGGGAAAAGAATTCCAATACATATTATACATGGAGATTATGATTATTAAATTACGATGTGAAAATGTAATTGTAATACCATCTCAGGAAATAGAAATATTGATGGTGAAATGTTTAGCCAATAAGATTTTTTCACCTGAATTTGTGTTATTGCTAGTTTATTTGTAAGTTAATTTTGCACTGAATGATTTTTGAAATCCCGAGACAAATATTTCTCGAAAAAGTCAGGTGAGAAAAGTAAGCGTTAACTAAATTTTAAAGCTGCTATTGTTATCGCATCACCTTTAAAAATAGAGCTTGATATTGTAGACCTATTGCATCAATTGTGAATTTAACAGCAATACACTCATATTTATTAAACAAATATACGCTTTAATCGGAATTTGGTATCACGCGAAAAAGTCCCGCCTAACAAAAAAAGGTATAAATATGTTACATTTGACATTAATTGATGCTTACTCAATATTTTACGGATGTTATGCAAATTTAAAGGTTTTGGAAACTTTGGCGGCAACTTTGTTTCACAACTGATTTTTTAATTGGTTAAGTCCTACGATCGCCTTAGCGTAATTTCGGTGGAAAACCTTCACTAAGATTAGCTTTTATTTGTTTTCATTTTCCGGACTAATAAACTAATTAAAAAAGGAATTTAGTACTAATCACTATATTTTTTTTACATTAACACTTTTATATGATTACATATTGTTCTAAAATGAACTAGGCAATCGTCACTCATGTTATTTATAAATAGCAACCCTGTCAAATTAATAGTAAATTATTTAAAAAAAAAATACTCACAAAATATAAAAAAACGCACGCGTTATTTACAACTTTGTTACAAACTGCAATATTATCACTTATTTATATTAAGTTTATTTACAAAACTTTTTTCTTAAACAGTTTTGGTCTGTACCCGGAGGCAGTAGCGGTCCGCGAAAGCTCTAGCGATAATATAGGGCGATAAGCGCGCCGCCCTAGCCTTTATAAGGCCGCCCGATGGGTGCACCTACACAAGGTTGTTTGTTTTGAAAAATAATGTTGTACGCAAGCAAGATTATAGTTTATTAATAAACGTACGCTTAGATTAGAACAGATCTATATGTATTTAATAGTGGGATAGAAATGTAAAAACTGAATTTAGACATTACAATGGAATTTCAGGATTTCAGCTTTAAGTGTGATGTATCGGTAAAACGGGGTACATAGAAATTCAAAGGTAACTTTAAGAAGAGGATTCACGTAAATTAAAAGCAGTTTAATACGAGGACTATAATACCACTTAGTGATTTTTTTAAAATATGATTATTATTGACCTACAATTGTACGGAAATTGAAAGGGAGGCATAGATATTCAAAGGAGGTGGGGGTGCGTCGGGAGCTAATGATACATTGAGGACGAACACTAAATAACAAGTTAAAAAGTCCTACCATTGACTGCAGTTGAAATAATCGTTAAATGGTCTTTCATCATCATCTGCCTAGTAACAAAGATCTATAAAAGACAGCCGGGATCAGCGGCTTAACGTGAAAGGTAACCCATCTACGGACCAACTTCGAGAATACGATTATCAAGTCGTATGGCGCTGCTCAGGAAGGTGGTTGGATATGGAAAGATCTGAGAAAATTAAGGAATTGATTACTGCAGTTTTTCGTAGTAGGTAATCAATTCCTTAAGTTTCTCAGATCTTTCCATTACCTTTACATTCTGTTATTATTTAGCCACACTTAAAGCCTCATATTTTATTATTGAATATTATTAATTTGTATTTGTAAATAGGATTCGAGACCTAGCTTATCAATGATTAATAAAACTTAAACACATTACGAATAGAGTTTATTTCATGGACCAGTCAGTAGGTATTCTAATTCTAACAAGAATCAATTTTATTCCGAAAATAGGATTTATATACCTACAAAATTTTCTTTTAATGTCATAACATTCTGTTCGACTTTTTCCACGAAACGCTTTACAGTGCGACGTAAAAATTTCTTGGAACTTCTAATACTTAGGTATCATAGACATTATTCTTTATCAAAAGCATATGTAGGCGAAATAACTGCAACCCCACGACAAAATGTGACTGGTCATTAGAAAACCATTTATTACGTTTACAAAGAGCGTCCCGTCAATGAAGATTTCATTGGATACATTGCTAAATTGGTAGATATATTCACTTAAGGCGTAATTACGTTTGTGTTCATGTAAATAAATAAATAAATAAATATTCCACAACTTATCACACAACGCCATTTAGTCCCAAGTTAAGCTTGAGAGCTCGTGTTATGGGTACTAAACAGCTGATAAACATACTTATATATTTCTAAATACATACATATTATAGATAAATTACACCCAGACACAGAACAAATGATCGTGCTCATCACACAAACATTTTTCCTGGGTGGGAATCGAACCCACGACCTCCGGCATAGCAGTCAGGTTCACTAACTACTAGACCAACAGGCCAGTCATGTAATGTCCATGCTACGTTTCTGTGAAGCAGTAATTATCCTAACAGCAGACGGATAAATTATTCATATTGTTAAGATATGAAACATTTATCCGCCTACTGTTAATTTTAATTTATCATGTAAAAATTAAGAGAAATATTATAATTAGAAGCAAGTTCTTAAAACATAGGTTGATACTTAGGTACACGTGGGCAGTCCTGGAAATTTAATTTTTTTTTTTGTAAGTTTGAAGAATGGTTACTGAATAATAACAATCATAAATATCATGCATAAGTAGGGGCATTTGCTAATTATAATCTTCCATGTTGTCATATACAAAGTGGCCGAGTATGCTACCAGATAATCAAAGGCTATCAGTATGAAGTAAGCCACTGACAGTCTAACCTAATTCAGTGCATATTCAATGCAACATCCGTGTACCTGAAATAAAATCTATTTGGTCTTACAAGAAGGTACTATGTCGTAGCTTTAGTTAAGGACACGCGTGTAAGGTTACTAAATTATTTATAGATACTGCAACTCCTTGATGGCTTTACCATTATTTCTGACCTCCAACATCTTGGGGGGTAATAATAACTGTATAATATTTTATAGGCACAGAAATATATATTATTCTTTGCAAGATTTTGAACATTCTATAGGATATCTAAAGGCTAATATATATAAAAAACCCAATTTTATAAGTAATGATTTTCAAAAATTACGTAAAGTTGTTATAAAATCAGCTTAAAAATATTCTAGCTTTAGCGGTATTCTTCAGAATGGGAGCAAATTAAACTCGCTTGCATGGATAGGTAGGTACTTACTGTAGTAACTATTCAAGTAAGAAAGTTTGTAACTACCTACATCTTATTCTTATTTATAGCTATTGCAAACAGCAAGGTAAGTAAATATTTTATGCTTTAGTTTAGACCTGGAACAGATTAATCACAATAAAATTATTACAAACGTGGGAAGCTCGGTAAAATAACATTAGCTTTAGTAATAAGTACGAGTTATAATACGTTTAAAACATACTTAGCATATTTTTTACAATGAGTCGGGAAAGTGAACGTTTGTTTTAAGACTGGGGACGGGTTACAATTTGGCAGCAACATCTTATTATTTGGGCTGCGTTCGTTTCCGAATAATATTGAATCACGGAGGCATGATTTCATTAAGTAGATATAGTTATTTCCTAAGCCACATGACATATATCATCTTGCCCGTGTTCTCCAAAGGGTTAGGCAGAGCTGTATTTATTACACCCCCATAGTAAGTCATAAGAGTGTTTACGAATATTTTCCAATAATTTACCCACTGTACCTACGTCATTTACCTGACATACACCTAGGTACCGAAGCTTATAAATGTCATTAAAGAATTCTAAGAGGTAATATTAATAAAATCGCATTGTTATCAAATCCAGGGATTACCGCAAACTATTTATCGGTGTAAGGTGATCATATAGTTTGACTATCAAGCCTTTCATGAGCACGCCCGTGGTCTATTGATATTCAAAGCTAAAAACCCATAAAGTGCCGCCATCAAATAACCGATAAGAATAACCGTAATTGTGAGTTTATCATGAGAAATACATAATCTCACGCAATGAACCTGTATTATATACTAACAAGTGGCGCTGTAAAATATACGACAGGGTTACAGAAGTAATATTGCCGACCCCCACACAGTTTCAATTTACAATATACAATCGACAACAAGATAGCAATTAATAGCCTACCCGATAAATCATGAGTCAAAAGTTACTTTAATTCCGGTGATCAAAACATAACCCACCTTTTGGGTCAGTCAGTGTTCAATTTACAATCAATCAATTTTAAAATCAGTTTACTTACTCAAAAAATAACACACTAATACTATTTACAACGAGCAAAACAGGTAAGTATATCCAGGCAGAAACCTATATTAGAGTGCTGAAAAACTTGACTTTTGACATTATAGAATCTACAGATCAGTCAAATCATGGTAAATGAGTCAATATTGTTAGTAGGTAACGGTCTCCCATATTATTATTATACTCTTCGGTAACGGTAAACCATGCCGCTAATTCCTGGGTAAGTAATTTGGCTCGGATCGGCTTCTACCATCTCTTTCAAATGTCATTGCTGTCAATCACCTGCGTGGGCAGTCTTCCACGTGGTTCGTTCTTCAAATCAAAGTTTCCATCACAAAATCGCACTGTGCGTTCATAAGCAGTCCCCTCCCCAAACGCATCATTGATATTGAGAGCTGTTTCTGCCGCGTTAGCTCCGCGTCGGAACTCGTATTAAAAAATTACTCGATTTTCGAAGTATTATCCATCTTTCTTGTCGAAACTGAATAAAAAAACAACTGTAAGTCGATAATCAAATGTTGCACATTTTTTTAAAAGCAGAACTTCACAGGTACCATGTGAAAAAAGTTTCACTCAAAAATCGAAGTGCCTACCAATTACAATAAAACGGCAAATTCATACTTTCACCCTGTTATTATTTAGATCATCAACTGCTTATAAGGAAAAAGCTGAATTCAGCTGAATAACCGAGAATTACTACATAAGTAGTTCTTTGGTTAAGCTTTTTTGCTGTTGACCTCATACCAATAAATAAATTAAAAAATATAAATATTCCACAACTTCCACACAACGACGTGTAGTCCTAAACTAAGCAGAGCTTCTGCTATGAGCAATAGACAACATACTTATATATTTTTAAATTCAAACATTAGATGCCCTGGTAAACTACATCCACCTTTAGAAAAAAATGATTTACGACCTACCTACTCTCAGACCTACAATTTAGCAGGTCTAAGAATGGGTAGGTTTTGTGTACACCTCTGACAACCCTTCAGCGAATACAGTCGTGATTTATTTATTTATTTAATACTTCAAGCACACTAATGTACAGAGGCGGACTTCATGCCATAGGCATTTTCTACCAGTCAACCTTTAGGTGATGCAGAGAAAAACAGTGGTAGGTGCAATGATGGAGCGTGATTATGTTATTTCTGAATTAATGTTGTCTCATTTGACGTAAACTAAATAAAAGCACCGTCTTGAATATTTTATTTTAGAGGCCTTATAAAGTGCACTTTAGCTGTAGCAAAAGTAGGAACTTACTTATAGAAAAAAAATACCTGGAACTCTAAGTCACTATAGTTTGACCAAGTTTTCCTCATTTTACTCTTTGTGCTCCAACCTTATGTTAAATAAGGAAGGGCTGAAGAGGTCACAATGGCGAGGGTGGGCGAACTCTCGTAAATGCAACACGGCCTCCCCATTGCTCTAATGTGCGGCCCATGTCGGCCAGCGGGAGCCCAATAGCTAATCATTTCGGTCACTTAACGGCTACCAGTCTTTGAGAGTGATTACCCAAGTACGTAATCAATCGACTGTTTATTTACTTTTAAAGTACTTTTCTAAAGGAACTTTTAGAAAGACGTTATTAATGTGGAAAAAATCAATTTAATCGTTAGCTGTCATAAATCCGATCAGTGCTTTAATTACCAAAATTAAAAATAATATACAGTTTATGTGAGTCAAGCAACATTCTATTTTTATGTTTTACATGTGTATGTAACTTATGTAATACGTAATTATTGCAACAGTTTTGATTACATCAGCTCGTATGCTACGTTAATTGCTGGGCATCCTATTAAGCTGTTATAACGAGCAGTTTCGGTCGTACAGATGATCGTAAGGAAATAGAGGGATATCGGCTATAATCTTTCGTACAAGTAAGCAATTTACGAATAGCGAATCGAACACACCGTCACATACAAGTGTGGGTGCCAAGTATAAACCTGCATTTCAGAGAATATAAGCATGAAGAAGTGATAGCGAAAGTTTTTATTTTATTTTATGTAAACTCCATGCAACAGATGCACTCTAAATATTATTTATATATCTTTAAATGAAAAAAATAAGTAATTATTGAAAAATATTGTCTGTTTTTCCAGCTACTAATATTTATCTAAGTACCATTAAGTGCAAAGTCAGACGGCTCATTTCAATCATCTAACGTCAATATTATACGTGGCAGAATAGTCGCATCGGATCAGTTGCCATAAGAAGAAAAAAACTACATTTGCACTGAATTAAAGATAAACAAATTACTACCTATTTATTTGGTCCAGCCATAGTGTCAAGTGCGGATCCACCGTTGTGGGCACTGTGGGCATGCACCCAACCCTAATTAAGGTCATACAGAATGAATGATCGTGCTCATCACACAAATATTTGTCTTGGGTGGGAATCAAACCCACGACCTCTGGCATAGCAGTCGGGGCCACTAACCACTGGATCAACAGGCCAGTCAAAGTAGTACTTTATGTATGAATCAATGGAGTTAAATTTGAGTAAAATTATAACCTCCTACTACTACTTGAAATACTACCACCTACTATAATATTGTATGTAACATAGAGATACGCAGCGCAGTAGTTCACTTTAAAATGATGTATTTTGTATCTTTCAAAATCAATGCATTTCCGTAAGGTAATTAGGTTAGGTAGTTAGGTTCGCTATAGGATAGGTAAGGTAAGTTAGATTAGGTTATATATAGAAATTTATGTTGTCATTCTAATTCTATCTAACACAAAAGGTGTCAAGAGCATATTAGAGACTCGCTAAATAAAAAATAGTAGCATTTAGTTATTATTGTATTAGTTCTATTTGTAGTCACTAAGGTTGTCACGTTATTACAAGTATGTACAATTTTGTATTTTTTTTTTTGTACTATACACTGTATTTGATACCAAACTCCTTCGAAATTGCTTGCAAGGTTCCTAACGATTCTTATGAACTTATTTATATCTGTAAATTCAGTAAGTCTGAAAGCAGGAAGTTTATTTAAAAGGCGCAACGGCGTTGATTCCCAGTCGCCACCGCGGGGATTGCCACCGAAGGCAATTTTCCGTAAAATTCCGTTAGTTAATAGTTTTTTTTCCGTAAAATGTTCATTGAAAGTAGACAACTGGGACCGTCGCCCGTCCCAGTTGTCTACTTTCATAAACATTTTACTATTTTGCTGGAATGGGAAGTACTCATAGACGCCCACACTGGCTCACTGATGAGTCAGTCTGGACTTTGCTGGTCTTTAACTGTCAAAATTATTATCTCAGTAGGTATACAAAATTTTAACTCCTCGGATAAAGGTTATCTATTTGTCGAATGCAAATTCGGCGAAGTCTTAGTAAATTACTTAGAGATCTTTAAAGAGCTCGACTGGTGCCGGCCCCGCGGGCCTCGCCAAGTCAGCGAGGGGAGTGAGATTTTTGACTCCCCTCGCGACGTCTAAGAGGGGCGCGCGTGAACACGACGCGTCGCCACCTCGGGTCCATGTACGTGGGGGCGGCGGACATCCCCGCGTCCGTCGCCCTGGACCCATTCAGGGGGGCTGGAAGAGGGCATTGTCCGCCCTCCGCCTGCGCCCGGTGCGTCTGCTGCGGGCAGGGTGAGTGGAGGTAATCTCCCTCTCCCTTTTTGCAGCCTCCTTTCTGCGAGATGACTGTTTCGCAGCAGGACACCACCGCGTCCCAGGGACTCGACGCTGCCGACCATCCTCTCGACCACGGCCGGCAGCGACAGGTCACTACCTACTCCGACGAGGGCACGGCGCGGCTCCTCCCAAGCGGCACACTCTGCCAGCGTATGCCGCGCCGTGTCCTCCCAACAGTCGACGCAGTGGTGACACCGGGCGTCCGGCTCCCTGTTTATGCGACACAGGTACTTTCCGAAGCAACCGTGCCCGGAAATCCGTATCCGTATCTGCGTCACCCGAAACGACAGGGAGCCGTGCCTCCTCCCGAGCCAGCGCTCGAGCACCGGCCGGACCGCCTCGATAGTGACGAGGCCGGCGGTAGGGCTCGAAAGCCTGTCCCGCCATGCCGCCACCAGCATGCGTAGCATGAACACATTGAACACCGAAGAAACGGCCTTTGTCTACAGACGAATCGGCAAAGTGACAGATTATATAGACAGGAACCTCAATCTTTCAATAAACCTGCCTGCGTAGCATGAACACTTAATTTCTTTTCTTCCGAGACACGACAAAGACCGTTTCTTCGGTGATCATGCTACGCGTGCAGGACCTCGCGCAGCTGCGACCGACGCAACTCCCTGTGTCGCTGCATCGGTCGCTCGCCGCGCGCCTGCATTTCCTCGCGCCACCGGTACAGTGACGCGAGTACTTTCGCCTCCAGGTCCCAGGGCGGGGATCCGGCCAGTACTCCGGCCGCCTCGTAGGAGATCGTGCGATAGCCCCTGATGACTCTGACGGCCATCGCTCGCTGTGGTCTGCGCAAGACAGCGATGCTGCCGGCCGTCAGGTCAGCCGCCCAGATCGGGGCCCCGTAACGGGCCATCGATCGCACGATCCCCACGTAGAGCCGCCTACAGGCGGCGTTCGGGCCCCTCAGATTGGGAAGCAGCGTTGACAGCGCCCCGGCCGCGCCCAACAGCTTGGGCGCCAGCCGCCGGAAGTGGGGTCCGAAATCCCAACGGCTGTCGAGCACCAATCCCAGGTACTTCATGGTAGACTCGACAGCGATTCGAACCCCACCGACCACTAGGTGTGATCCGGCGGGTGGCGCCCGACGGGGGCCGTGGAAAACCATAGCCTCCGTCTTGCTGAGGGCCACCTCCAGGCCGAGGCGCCGTATGCGGCCCACCACCTGTGAGACCGCAGCCGTCACCAACAACGCCGCTTTCCTGTGCGAGCTCCCCCGGGCCGTGACCAGCGTGTCATCTGCATAACACGTCAGGTCGACGCCCGGCTAGAGCTCGCCCCTCAGCACCCAGTCGTACCCGATGTTCCACAGGAGTGGCCCGAGGTTGAGTCCTGTGGAACACCGCACGACATGGGGCACTGGTGACCGCCATCACGTCCCACGTAGGTGACACACCTCTCTATCAGGTAAGCCCCAACAAGTTGGCGGAGGTAGGGAGACACCCCATGGTAGCACAGTGCTTCCCTTATACAACTCCAGGGCAGGGTGTTGAAGGTGTTGGAAATGTCCAAGGACACCGCCAACATCACGCTTCCTCCGCCAGGACTCTGACACGCGACACGGCGTGAATGGTGGAGCGCCCGTGCCGAAAGCCAAACTAGCTCTCGGCTAGATCCGGCCCGTCTCCGCACAAGTGGCGGACGGGACGGGCAGCTTTAATTCGTTCCAACAGCTTACCCACCTCGTCCAGCAGCACTATGGGCCGGAACGCGGACGGTGAGTCCGCAGGGCGCCCCGCCTTCTTGAGCAGGACCAGACGACCAGTCTTCCACAAAGTGGGAAACTGACCCCGCCCAAGACACGCCGTGTAGAGTCCTCTCAGCTGGGGCTCCAGCTCCTTCAGAGTAACTACTCGACCTGAGACAAGATTGGGGAATGGTGCCTCTACGATTTTAACTCTCTGGGCGACCGTCTCGTTTACCCAAAACTTTAAAAGCCAGTAGGTACTTACTGGCAAACAACAGGTTTGTTAGTATCGTCCAATCTAAATCTGATTCGGGCTTTACAATTAGGTACCTACTAAAAATCTTATATAGGTACCTACTATTTTTGGGGAAGTAGATATATTGTAACAATATACCAAAAGAATCTTTGCGAGTGAAGTGAGCTTGAAAATTTTAGCACAATCAAGTCAACATGTAACATGATATGTCATAGCTAAAGTTTACACAAGTAAAGCTGGAACAGTCGCAATGACAAAAAGCGTACGGAAAAGAATTTGAGCGAGCGAAGCGAGCTCGAACTTTTTTAGCACTACCGCTCAGATAGATTTAGAGAAGGGTGCCATTACCAACTCGGCACTCATTGGTAAATTGCAGCAGCAACCGAAAGGAATCTAAGTGAAGCAAGATCAAAAATCTCAAGTACTTCTAAAATTTAGGTGAAGTAAAGGCGAATTGAGCATTGTCACTCCATAGTAGGTACCTACTGGTAGTAAGTTCCCTTCACTCAAGTTGTCACGGGGTGGTTTTTACTGAATCGACCGGCAGGTGTTTCCGTGTGATATCAGCAGGGCCACTGCGCGTTAAAGCAAAGGAAGAAGTTTTCAGAAACATTAGACAATCGAGAATACTCTCGTCCAAAAACAAATATTATTAATTTAATCTTGTTCAGTCATTAATTAGGGCAGTCTGTGATAAAATCATTAAGATTTTGTCTATGGAGTGAACTCATTCGTTTTCATTCATTCATTTCAAATCTCGCTCGGTGCCTGACGACGCCAAGAAATTAATTTGTTTTGTGTTAAATAGAATAAATATCAATCTGATAGCGTGGTATTTTTGAAATGTGTGTATTTTGTCTAATTCTATGATATAAAATCATGAAAAGCAATGTTCATTGAGTTAAATTTGATTACAGGGCGCGAACAAAATCGCCTTCGGCGGCATCTGAAAAGGAGAAAAAGAAACCACGGGAAAGCAAGAAGAAAAAAGGTGATTCAGGATCTAGCAGCAGTGAGAGTAGTGGCAGGTTGGTTTCCCTGCACCATTGTTTCTAAATAAAGTTTTTTGTATTTGACAATAAACAAGTTAGGTTATGTGCCTGAGCTGTGATTTTTTTTTACTTACGTAAAAATTGTATTCTTTATTGCTTATTATAATACAGTGCAGGTCTTAAAACCACTAATCAGAAGCCTTCGTATGTACTAATTGAGTTTTACTAAGATTTGGTGTTAATCTGTTTTTGTTGTTGTACAGCTCATCAGAGAGCAGCTCATCGCGCTCGTCGTCCCGGTCATCATCGAGCAGTTCGGGCAGCTCGTCTCGCTCGTCTTCTTCATCCAGCTCATCCAGCAGCAGCAGCAGTAACAATGACCGCTCCAGACCAAAAAAGAAGTGAGTTCTACGGAAAAACAATATTAAAAATGGAATGATAAAGAACCCAACTGTACTAATCATTTCATAATGTTTTTTTCACCCATGAGGGTCTAATGAAACATTAATATTGGTAGTACCTACACACTGAGCTACAAATCAAGCTTTACATTTCCAGTATAAAAATAATCTCACATTGGGCTCCTGTACAATGTGAGGTCAGCATAAACTGGATTTTTATAGCTTGATATGTAGCCCTGTGTACATAGTACCCTCTCAATCTTTAAAAAATGAATTATCATAATGAATTTACTTATCATTTTAAATATTGAACTGTTGGTTACCTTTTTCAGAACTTCCCCTAATAAAAGCCCAGTAAAGGATCGCCGTGAACCTGAAAGAGATAAAGTAAGGGACAGATCACCTCTTGATAAGAAAAAATTGGCAACTCCCTCATCTAATGACAAAGGGAAAAGCAAGGAAAAACATGATAGGTAAACAAATCATTATATTATCTATATAAGACAGTTAAAAATAAGTTTCTACAGATGTTTTCATCAAAAATGTGGAAACCTGCAACTGGTAAGTATACAATACTAACCAGCACTTGTAGCATGATTACTGTAGAAAGGGCTTATGTCAACAAAGTGACAGATTGTAAAATCAGTTGTGCTGATTGTCATAGGAATCGTGTTTAACTCATTAGGCTCCGCGTGGACACCGGTGTCCGCAAACAATAGTAATTTAATTGTGTCTGGATTGCGGTAATTGACTAGTTAACTTGACTGAAAAATCGACACATTTCTCTTCACTTCACTCTTGACATTTTGACATTGTCATGCTAAAACAAAAAAAAATTCAAGCAATCTGTTACTTTAGATTATTCTTTAGACAACATCCGTTTCTACAGTGATCATGCTATGCTACCCATGCAGAAACTTAATCTCTCGTTCAATAATATTATGTTCTTATCTACTTTACCATATAATATTTTTTTTTCTAATTAGGTCACCTGGCCGCAAAAAGCGTGAGCGCTCCCCGCCCCCTCGCCCCACAAGAATACATATAGGGCGTTTGACTTTGAATGTCTCAAGAGATCACGTCCATGAGATATTCTCAACATATGGTGCTGTGAAAGCAGTTGAATTTCCCATGGACAGATTACATCCACACAATGGACGAGGATATGCATATGTTGAGTTCAGCAATGCCGATGAAGCAGAGAATGCCATGAAGCACATGGATGGAGGTAAATAAAATAGGGCTGCTTGACAGTATTACAACTTATACATTTAGTACTCTTAATAGTGCTAAGTATCAGTAGCCGTGCCCCTAAGGCATTCCTACAAACCAATTACTTTTTAAGCTTTATCAAGACAAGAAAGTAGTAGTAGAGGATGTGGTAGTTTCTTTTTCTAACTACTAGACATACTTATAAGCAGTAGTTTAAAAATAATATCACTATTAACCTTTCAATTGAGGTAATTAGAGACACAATAGAAAGACAATGACAGGCGGACACCGGTGTTCTCTCGGGGTTTAATTAATTAATTAATACTAAATGGTTTTAGTTGTACCCTAAGATGAAAATAGAACGAAAAAGTCATGCTCTGTTGCAAAAATATGTGTCGCATAAATGCGACACAAGCAATCAAAGGGTTAGCATAGCTTTAATACCAGTCACACTCTTCTTTTAGGTCAAATCGACGGTCAGGAAATTACAGCAGCGCCAGTGTTGATACCGACGCGTCCTCGCCGGCCCTCCCCGCGCCCGCCGCCGCCTAGACACGCACCGCCTCGACGACACTCTCCGCCACGGTTAGTATTGGATTTACTTAAGAGATCTATTTTTTTTTTTTTTTTTTTTATTACTGATAGGCACGCGTTTGACCACTATCTCACCTGATGGTAAGCGATGATGTGGTCGACGATGAAGCACGCTTGCCTAGAAGCAACCTGTTCACTCTTGACTTGAAGACCCCTAGGTTGTAGCTATCAGGAAACACCGACACCGGCAGGGAATTCCACTCTTTGGCTGTTCGCACAATGAATGTGTTTCCATAACGTTTAGTACGTATGGATGGGATATCTACCATGTACCGGTGGCGCAGTGCTGAACGCCTGGTGGTCCGATGATGGAAAGGGCTTGGTGGAATTAAATCGTGCAATTCCGATGCACACTCTCCGAAATATAACCGATAGAAAACCGACAGGCTAGCAACTCGGCGTCGATGCTCAAGACTTTGAAGTTTCGACACAACGAGTGCATCATTGCCGATGATCTTCTTGGCTCGTTTCTCAATAGACTCAAGCGCATCAAGCTGGTATTTGGCGGATCCGTCCCAAAGATGAGAGCAGTACTCCATACACGACCGAACTTGCGCTTGATAGAGGTTGAGCAGCTGTTCCGGCGTGAAGTAACGTCTCACCTTTGCTAAGATACCTAACTTTTTTGCAGCTATTTGAGCCTTTGCCTCGATGTAAGAGCTAAAATTGAGAGTGGATGACAACGTTACACCAAGAAGATCAAGATGGTCGGTTATCGGCACGGTTACACCTCGGAAAGATGGAGCCGGGTGGAATAGGCTCCGCTTGGCGGAAAACAGACACGCCTGGGTTTTCGCAGCATTGAACTTGACCAAGTTGGCATCACCCCACTCGGCGATTGCCTTCAAGGACAAGTTCAAGCGCTCGACCATAGCTTCTCGGAGAGACTGGATCTGTGACCCACTAGCCCGTGCGTCAGACATGTAGCTCTCGACAACAGTGCTGTCGTCTGCATACCCAAAGGTACCGGGCTTAAGCAGTTCATTAATATGCAGCAAGAATAATGTTGCCGAGAGTACCGACCCCTGAGGGACCCCGGCATTGATGTCTAACTGACCGGATGAGCAGCCATCAATTACAACTCGGATGGACCGACCACTCAGGAAGTCAGCAATCCAGTCACATAGACCAGTGGGCAGACCGAAAGAAGGAAGCTTACCAATGAGACTTTTGTGCCAGACCCTGTCAAAAGCCTTCGAGATATCGAGGGAGACGGCAAGCGCTTCCCCATGCTTCTCGATGGCCTTACTCCAGATGTGAATGGCATACGCTAGAAGATCCCCTGTAGACCGATTTCGACGAAAGCCGTATTGCCGATCACTGAGGATGTCATTAGCTTCTAGGTATGCCAGGAGCTTAGTGTTAAGCACCCGTTCCATACTCTTACAGAGGATGGACGTTACAGAGATGGGTCTGTAGTTAGCCGGGTCAGCTCGACTGCCCTTCTTGGGCACGGGCTGCACGTTAGCTTGCTTCCAATCAATCGGCACTTTTCCAGTCTCATACGAGAGACGAAATAGGCATGTCAAGATCGGAGACAATTCAGGCGCACAAGTTCTAAGAACAATTGCCGGTATCCCGTCAGGGCCACTAGCTTTATTCACGTCAAGGTTGCGCAGTACCCTGCGGACGTCCTTCTGATGGATGCGAATATCCGACATACTCGTCTCGCATCCATCAAGAGATGCAGGGGGCCGCGCGTCCCCAGAATCCAGACGCGAAGATTCCGCAAAAAGAGAAGCAAATAAGTTCGCTTTCTCTTCAGCGGTGTGAGCCAGCGACCCATCGGGTTTCAGCAGTGGTGGTAGTGAAGGGCGGCAGAAGTTTGATTCAACCGACTTAGCCAGGGACCAAAATGCTCTACTACCAGCAGGGTGAGAAGCTAATTTGTTCCCAATTCGGCTGATGTGGTCAAACCGAGACCTCTGCAACACCTTTTTGCAAGACTTGGCAGCCCTGTTAAAGGCTTTCTTCTTCTGACAGACGTCATTTGCTTTACGCATGCGAGCATCAACCCAAGCTCTGTATGCCGCGTGTTTAAGCGCCTCAGCGCGGTTACACTCGGCCCCAAACCATGGTCGAGCTGCGCCTGACGTTGCTACATCAGAGAACGGAATGAAGTATTCCATCCCCTGCCGCAACACTTCCGTAATGGCAGCTGCGCACGAGGAAGCGTCATCCGAAGAAAAGCAAGTAGGCTGCCAAGGATAACATGAGAAGCACTAACTATTTCACTCATCTCATTGAAATATTCTTCAAATCTAATTATTCTTTGAGGATAATGTAAAATTTGTATAATATTCACTTACAACAAGAAAAATGTTAATACTAAAGGTGCTAAAGGGAAGACCTACAAGGAAGGTGGGACATCGGGAAATTGCATCTTCTTTTATTCAAATATAAATAACAAAATAATTTTACACCATCATTAATCTGAAATACAATAATTAAAGATTTGTTTATTAATATAATTTCCGAAAATCTTATACTCAATTTAATATTTCAAAGTTTAGAATGTTTTAAAAACAAATGTCTTTTTTTGTTTATTTATTTGCTGACATCAGTCATATAAAAAAACCAGACTGGGTACAACCTGGAGGCTATACAAATATTTAAATCTTGTTTTGAGAATAGATTTTTAACCAATAGGTACTAAGACATTTCAGTGCTACCTAGTTAAGTTTAGTTCGGTGTACAAGAATGTATTAGCACCATTGTCACAGTAATATGTTTGGTTGTTGTGTGCAGGTACCGGCGGCGCAGCCCTCCGCCCCGCCGCCGCTCCCCGCCGCGGCGGCGTCGCTCTCGCTCGCGCTCGCCCCGAGCGGCCCCGCGCCGCCGACGTTCCAGGTCCTCCTCCTCCTCCTCCCGCTAACTTCCCTAATACACACATACACACACTACACACCGTCGACGCTATGCATGCAATACACCAAACACATTTTTGAACCTATCTAATTTTGGGAGGTTCTCAAAGTTACCAATCAATGGTAAATGTTCCAGAAATATCACCCGAGGTAAGTATAAATCTTCTTCCCATCTTTATGGTCGATTCCAGTATAATTGTATTGTAGACTTAGTAATGGCGATATAATGCACAGGTGAGTATTTGTGTCTATTGACTTTGCACCATTTATATGAATAAACTTTTAACGAGACATTTCTTGTTATAAAAGCTTGCAAAATGGAAACAACTGAGTGAGTGATCAATGCAGATGAACTGTATCAAACAAAATATGACTTTAAACAGTGTGAAGTGTAATGTAATTTAATGCATTTTGTTTATCTGAGGAATCCCGACTTTTTTTTCTAATAAATTGTATTAGTAATCAGACTTTAATTTTTATTCCCAGATCTAAAGATCCTGTTTCCAATGCCAAGTAGAAACCTTGCTCTACGACTTGAAATGTACCTTATTCTATGTGTTGAAAATAATATTTTGAAAATATTGATGTATTTCATTTATTAGTTAGCTAAGTTACATAAAAAATAATGTAGGTACAAAATATCAGGGTCCAGTTTTACTTCCAATAATTTTACAATATGTTTGGTAATCTGAGACTAAAACTTTTCCTTTGTATAAATGGTTTTCTTCTAACAAAAGGAGCTCACGTACAGACCTAAAACAAAAATATAAAAATATGTAGTTGAATAAATCTATGCTCTAATTAAATTAATTTAATGTTTTTTTTACAATAGTGTGTAGTAAGTACCTATTATGTACTTACGGATATTGTATCTTCATATTTTTTGGACCTCTCACTGGATTCCATGCTGAAATAGGTGCTTTATTTGCAAGCATTAAACTAGCAACCGCAGTAAACAAACCATATTCTTGGCACATTTTTTCCTGTAACAGTAATATTGTGGAAATGTTACTAATTAAAAACACATGGTGCAGGCAAAGACATGACTATTATTTAATATACCAAAAAGAAAAATCGGTTACCCTCCACTCGGCAAGCATCAAATCAGCGTCACTGATGGCCGACGCAGCTTTGTCAACATGATCAATATTTGAGAAGTGGGGCAAGTAGTTTTCTTCCAAAAAGTTTACAAATGAAATAGGCTGACTTATGAACTGCTCAATTATGTCCTCAGGAGAATGTGTGAACTTATTTCTGCCAGTTTCTGTTTCTATCACTAAAAATAAACAAACAAAATGTAGCTTTATACAATAAGGCTAGTTTGACAAATAAAGATTCATAAGTAGTAGATTATTACCTTTAGGATTCAATACTCTGCCAACACCGTGTAAGATGCTTACTGTTTGATCCTTCCCTAATGACATAAATTTACTAGAAGTCTGCTTTTTCTTTCTATTGCTCTTGCTTTTTGATTCTTTTCCTTGTAATATACTTGTGTCTATATTTTGTTTGGATCCTCCTAAAACAACATAATGTTATCATTTTCTTGCAAACCATGGCCATATAGTAAAAGGCAAAACAATTTATAGTAATTTGGAGATTGAGATTGCACTAACCTTTTAGGCATGCAAAATACAAATTCAAGACTGCTGACCTAATATCTCCTGCTGAAGAGTTGACAACACATTCAACCACTTCAGCTGAGGGACAGTTATAAACTGAGGTGTGATTCTTGCTTATTATATTTGCTACTCGTTTAAGAGCTGCTTTTAGATTTGTGGGTGCAACACTGTTGAACCTGTAACATAAGATAAAATTAAATAACATCACGGTTGTATTCCCTGTAAAGGTAAATCACATTACACCCACATTTCACCAGTTACATTTTAGTTTCATGTAATAAAAGATTTGTCAGTTGAAACTTGATTCACATCTGGGTGATGACACCCCCGTGACATCACCCAGTTGTGAATCAAGCTTCAACTGACAAATTCCAGATGGGGAAATGATGAAAAATATAACACTGCATGACCTGGGAATCAAGCCCAGGATCTCATGCTTAGGACACATGCAACCTGTAGACCAATGAGGCATGTGCATTGCATGGTGTTGCAATTCATCAGGGGGTTAACAAAGTTCGGAAAATAGAGTAGAGTGAATACTTACAAAATATGGGTAATTTTGAACTGCTCTTTGAAGCTTTGCGTAAAGATGTTGGTAGCAGAATTCTTATTGTCTGTGTGTGTTTCTGAACAAATAAATACTATTGGTGATTTTGCCCTTTGTCTGTATTGCCTGTTGATAATTAAAAATAAATTAGGTACATGTTCAAAAGTGAACCACTTTTTAATACCAAATGAAAATAAAATTAAATAACTTACTGTAACACTTCTGTGAATTCTGAAGGTGTTCTCAAAAAAGTATTGGGAAAATCTTCTACTAGTACCAATTTTCTACTATTATCATCTAATAGAGATGTGAAATTGGCAGCATTTAATATAAAATCCAAGAACCTGACAGATTGTCTTTGTTTATATTCAAATTCTCCTGCAAAAATATACATTTTACAACTTGGTAATAGAATGGTAAAGAAACCTAGACTTGTTGTCTGAAGAAACAGAAAATACAGAATTGCAGACAGCAATTTGATTTACAATACAATGTAAGACTTAGAAGTTACTAATGCTTCTTGAGCAAGAATGGTGATTGATGTTAAGGGGATTGTACTTATAAGAAGAGGCCTTTACCCTGCAGTGGGACAGTGGTAATATTAGTGATGCTAAAAATTGCAGTTTACCATTTTCAGAAGGTATGTCAATATCCACAGGGGTAATCCATTCAGTAATTCTTACTTTATACTTAGTGGCTAGTACACGTAAAGTAATGGTTTTTCCACAACCAACTGGCCCAGTCATGAGGAGTATATCACTGTTGTTGTTATTGCTCACGGTCTTGACCCATTCTTCTACTTCTTGAACCTTCTTGTTGTGTACGGCTAAATCGTCCACATTAACAGGTTCAAATGTTTTCAACCAATGTTTATGGTCTGTTATAATAACAGGTTTCCGACCTGAGTTAGAATCTAAGACCTAAAAAAATAGAAAAAGAATATATTGATAAGGTTTTTCAAGTCGCCAATTTCGGAACCATTTACAGACATACCTTACTTTCTGCTGGCTCTGAGTCTTCCGGAACCTTCTGGCTATGTGTGTCCTTTTTTAGTTTTTTAGATGGTTTATCTTCATCACCAAAATCAAACATTGGTTTGAACCATTTTTTCTCCTGTACCAAAACAGTTTAAACTACTTTAAGTATATACTTAATTATGACTATACACAGAAAAGCCTTAAAGTTTTAGGTCAGTGGGTTGTATTAGTTCTACACTTCAAAATTACTAACTTACCTTCTTTAAATTATTAGCCATTTTTTTAAGTTACAGAAGTAAATAAATATTCACAAAATGAAACGAAATCTAATTTAAAACTGTCAATTGTCAATCAAACAAAACTTTACGCCACAGATAAAAATACAAACATCACAATAACTTGGCTGGCAGAATATGAGAATAGTCGACATCGGCTTTGTTTTTAATTGCCAGGTCAAAAAAAAAATTGAATAGAACCATCCAGCCCAAAGAGTATAATAATATTAATATGGGAGATCCAGCCCTAGCGCATCCAGCAGGCGCAGCTGTCATCAGCTAGACACTACTAGACAGTCAGCTGTGCTGAGATAAAAATGATTTTTATTTTATATCTACGCAGTGCCGACCACCACCTTGGCACATTATTTTGTCTCTAACTGCTTACTGCAGTGCTGCAATAGCTGATAGACAGTACAGTGATCAGCTTATGGGAAACATAGGCTCTCACTAACTTATTTTTTGACGTGCATCATTGATTACCCATATTACTTTCCTAGACTTTCCCTATGGATTCCCCGATGGTGTACACAATTCTTTATATTTCGTTTTTGACATAACACTATCCGTTTACAAAGTTAGGTAGCTATGTTACAAGTAGTTGAGTTTTATATATTAAATCTATTATTAATTTCTAAAGTTCTTTTTTACATATTTTAATTCATTAAACAACAAATTGTTTTTTTTTAGGTTTCTAAAGTAATAATAAAAGCAATTCGTAAATACTAAGTTTTCTTCAGATGACAACTCTCATTCTGATTTCTTCTTTGTGAATGCACCACAAATTACGTAAAATTGGCACCTTCTTTTACAGATTTTTCAATCGTTTAGTTTTAAGTGAAATTGCGTATTTAGGTTCTCTTCAAAATATAGTTGATTAATGCATTGATGTTGTAAGTGTACTGTTTATAAAAATTCTAAGAAAACTTAGTTGATGTTCATAGCACGTTAAATAGTGGTTCTGTGTTTACATATTTTCAGGTAAGATGCAGGCTATTAAAGCTTTGGGAGCCACAGCTCCTTCGACGCTTCTGTCTGTAGTTAAGAAAGGAGGGTTTGCGCCCATCGTAGATCAGATAAGGCAAACTCATTTACCCGCTCCCAAGCCAAATGAAACTCGACCATACTCGCCCTTTCAAGATGCAAGCAACATGGCTGAGATGGCAGTGGCTAGGCTTGACGACTTATTGAATTGGGGAAGAAAGGGCTCAATATGGCCTATGACCTTTGGGCTTGCTTGTTGTGCTGTAGAGATGATGCACATTGCAGCACCTCGCTATGACATGGACAGGTATGTATCAAAACAATTAGTATCTCCCTCATAAGCTCAATCATCATAATAGTGTGAACATTCTGTTCTATCCATGAGTTTGTCATCACTTTAACTAAATAAATTCCTTATTAATATTTACATCACAATACTTGGCACTTTTCTGAATTCCTAACATATAGCCAATAACTGAAAATCATTCATTATGAATAGATTAGAGCAGGCATTCCCAATGTGGGTTCTGTGGAACCTAGGGGTTTTGCGGAAATGGAACCAGGGCTGCTGAATTAACAAAAGGTTTTGTCCTTATTTGAATATTATGTAGTGTTTGATTTGATGTGGAGTTCCATGACATAAAAGAAATTTGTTGAGTGTTCCATTCCCTCAAATGTTTGGGATCCCCTGGATTAGAGGAATAATGTCCTACCACTGACTGCTAATAAAAGATATAACTTGACAGTTTTAAGTCATTAAAGTTATCCTAACTTTAACACATAAAAATGCTCATGGTAAAAATTGTGTCATTTGGTTTCCTCTTAATGAGTGTTAAAATGTCAGTTACAAAATTGAATAAAAGTTGTAAACATTTGTTTTTCATAGAAACTAATATTCAACCAACTGTTCAGTTACTGAATAAATAAAATGCCAAGTATAGCAATAACCTTCCAGAGCTCTAGTTAATGTGCTGGCCTTAACCAATTATAGTTCTAGCCAATAATGAAATCAGATTATATTCTTGCATATTTTAGAAGTGCCTTACTTTAATACACAGGATTGTATATATATATTGTCCTATACCAATACCTGGTATAGGGCATTGTTGCTAATCTGGAGACCATGATTTCTCTACATCATTCTAGACCCTTTGTGACCATTTTTCATCGGCTTTCCCTATATTCCAGGTTTTATCTGATGTTCTTTTTACTAAAACTGTGATATTTTGTTGAAAGAAGTTACTTCTTTACTTTTTAAAGAGAAATCAAATGGAAAATATGAGTTCTTCATTGTTCTTTACAGTATTAAGCCAAAACAGCAACAGAAAAAAACCTAAAGTTTAGGAATCATGTATGTGTGACAATGTAGTGAACAATTCCTCCTGTATTTTTTTAAAGTTTTTAGTAGTGTCTTACATACAACATTTTTTCAAGGTATGGTGTGGTGTTCCGTGCATCTCCCCGCCAGTCTGATGTGATGATTGTAGCTGGTACTTTGACTAACAAAATGGCACCTGCTTTGAGGAAAGTCTATGATCAAATGCCAGACCCGCGATGGGTAATCTCTATGGGCAGCTGTGCAAATGGTGGGGGTTACTACCATTATTCTTACTCAGTTGTAAGGTAAGAAGTCTACCTACTTGTAAAATTACAAGTCCAATACTAAATCAATATTGCATATAAATAAACTTGTTAAAAACGCATGGCTTTAGGACAAAGTTTTATTGTAAAACTATTAATCATCATCATCATCAGCAGCAGCAGCAGCAGCAGCCTACAGTAGTCCACTGCTGGACATAGGCCTCCCTAATGAGCGTCACAGCGCCCTGTCTTCAACTGGCCGCATCCAGCATTTGCCAGCAGTTTTCCGCTCGTCGTCATCCCCCCTCGCCGGAGGGCGTCCTACACTACGTTAACTAATAATGGCTGTCATTTATTTTCTTATTATCTCATTTACAGAGGCTGTGACCGTATAGTTCCTGTTGATATCTATGTGCCTGGATGTCCACCAACAGCTGAAGCTTTGCTCTATGGAGTTCTTCAATTACAGAAGAAAGTAAAACGTATGAAAACACTTCAAATATGGTACAGGAAATAAATGAATTTGATCAATAGTAGATGATTTTATATTTATGTAAATTTAACCCTTTGTTGCAGTAATAAATGCTATAGTACATGCATACATTATAATTGTTTCATTTAAATCCAGAATAGAAACGACAGTCGGCCAATCCAACTGTTGGCAGAGGCCTGTAGACCATTGAGTGGTGCGTGATTTCGTTTAGTTAGGTATGACTGGCTTCTGGCCGCGAATATCCTGGAACGAAACTTAGACGGTTATCACATTGCCGCCGCATCTCGCTATGAAGACGAAATCGGTACCGGCGCGCGACCTGCGCGCATTTTGTGTCCGAATCCAGATACTACAGTGTAAAGTTATAAACTGCAGCTTGACACCCTGGTGCAGTGTGAAAACCGAACTCCTCTGTACCGTTTAGCATTGCTCATAAAAATATTTTCATACAGTTAGCATTTCGCTCGCTAACGTAGCGAGCGAGCCGCGTGTATATCGTACCTACTTGTCCTTTCAAACAAAAGACCAAAAGACATTAAATACTTCTTGAAACTATAACACTGTATGTGTCAAATTTATTTGATAGGTTTTCAACTTTATTTTAAACAGCACAAGGATCATGTTCAAAATTTGACAGTTTGGGGTAGGTTGATGTCGCCAGCACATCCTATACTAAAGTGAGAGTGTTATTGTTGACATTTTAATTGATTATTTTTTCTTTTTTTGTTGGTAAATGAATGATTTTATTTGATTTAACCGCATCCGGTGAGATAGTGTCAAACGAGTGCCCACGAGTGCCTAATTGCCTATCAATAATAAAAAAAAGAGAAAATAAATGGATGAAATTTAACAGAAAAAGTGTAAGTCGGTAGTGCAAAATGGAAAAAAACTGCCATCGATAATCGGCTTTTACCCAATTCCGTTTATTTTCAATGTTTTATCCGAAAGGTTTAAGAAAATTTGACAATACAGCCATGTTTTTTTTTCGATCAACCAATGAAGTCAGGGCCGGAAACAATTCTTTTTTTTTCAAATACCATAGCTTCGGATATCTATGTGCTAGTTCCATTGGCTAGTTCCATAAAATAATACGTGGGTACCTAATTAAATAAAACAGGACGGTAAGATTAAAAAAAATATCTGTGCACTAAGTGCGCATAGCCTCGCAGTTGTCCATCTAGAAGTGTCGTGTCGTGAGGTAGGTACAAACATTATTTCGTGTTTTAACGGGTGAGTTTCGCTGCAGTTAGTAATTTTATAAATCGAATAGAAATAGTGCAGTTCTGCGTTGTGTGATATTGTTTACCACGCAGTAAAAGTTGTGTTTTGGATAACTACGCAAAGTGATTGTGTTATTTTGTGCAAAGCTTGGCTTAGTGCAAATGCTACAGGTATGGCGGATTATTATTATCATGTGTTCAGTGTCCATACGAGCTAGTCTTCGTTTAAGGTTAAGGCGAAGAAGTTCAGCACGATCAAAACATCATTTTCTGCAAAGAGATTTATAATAAATGCTACCTATAGAGAAGACTTACGAGGAAATCTCATACTTAGAAAAATTTTGATCCCATGACTCAGTAAAGCCATCAAGAATAATATAGCAATAGGTATTCGAGCGGCAGCGGAGCGTAGTAAACTCATAGTAATAAGTACCTATAGTAAGTATTTAATGTCTGATTTTCTGCGACTTCAACTGCTAAACCGTAACCGTAGGGTAAAAATGTCAAACGCCAGCAACCCCCCAAACGTCGGCACTGTGCACATTTTTAACTTGCGTTCATTGAAAAGGCAAATAAGTGACAATTTTGTCTCTCGAATTGCATCCTTAGTTCATACCTACTACTTTTTCTATTCGCTTACTTACTTGCTGCGGTGAATACCTACCCACGCTTCGGGGATTTATATTGCAACGGTAAGGCATTCTTTTTTTTTATTTTGTATTGTATCTAACGCTTATAAACCATTATAAAGTAAGTTTTATTATATTTTAAAATCGGTAGTAGTTACGTATTTTTTATGTTTTACGTATTGATTTAAGAGGAAAATAGCGGGCCACTATTTACAATACCAGTTTCGGTTTAAAGCCAGATTCTCGACCGGGGCCGACTTTAAGTCAGTTTATGTATGTACCTACCTAAATGCAGTCAGTTTTAACCTCCGACGCAAAATAGAGGGGTGTTATAATTTTGACGTCGATGTCTGTCTGTCTGTGGGTCTGCGGCTCTCATACGGGTGGACCAATTTTGATGCGGTTTGTTTTAATTTGAAAGCCAGTTTCCTTGCGGGTCTTCTTAGCTATGTTCGGTTAATATTGGTTCAGCCGTTTTAAGGTTATCAGCTCATTTGTGTTAGCTGCCGTTGCGATTTTAGACGCCTATGGGTACCTCCTATCAACTTTACTTACAAACCTATACAGTGAGGCTTAAAATTTAAAACTCCCATGTATGTTATATGTATATAGGCAGGTACTAGCTTCCGCCCGCGACTTTGTTCTCGCGGAATAGTTACTTTGGGCTAACGCTTACTTTAACCCGCGACTTCGTTTACGTAGAAGGCGAAAATATTTTTAAATAACACGTGCGCTATGGAGTTATGAGAAATCAAAAATCCTTGTGGGTAATGTAGGTACCTACCACAACCTCTTGATCCATTACGTTATTAATGGTCAATTGACATGTAGGTAGTTCACGCTACCTAATGAAAGTTTACCCACTATTATGTTATTGATGTTGTCAACGCAGCGCAGTAGGTAGGTAACTAGGTAGGTACATAAGCATCGTTTTTGCAGCGATGTTATGTTAAAACTGCGATATCTTCTAAGATATTCATTGAAATCGTATGATTATATGGGCAATTTTATTTTAAATGAAATACTTGTGATGAATAACGTAGGTAGGTACCTATTTATTTGGTTATGTGGATTAATTTCATGTTTATAAAAACACCTAAGAAAATAATGTGTAATTTTAGAACTTTGGTTAAGTAAGTAGGTACCAACAAAAAGGTTGTACCTAGTGAGCTAACCTTAAAAGATAGACATAAATTATGCTGTCGCCAACTTATTTTTAGAACTAAGGGGCATAATTCTGTCATAAATGATTTTTGCGAAACTTTAACAGTTTGCGCAGCGCACGCCAGAATAGTTTGTAGCAGAATTTTCACCTACTTACTTGACACTTATCGTTATATTTTGAATAACACAATATCTTTACAAATGATGGCCTATGTCCAAAGAGATTTAAAAACTATGAATGTCTTTGCCTATGTCCTATTCTGATGTACCTACCTATATGCTTTATTATTGTAAAGTTTCAGTAAAATCCATTAATTAGTTTTAGTGTTAGAGAGTAACCAACGAATGAACGAGTAACGAATAAAAGTATTGCAACTTTAATTTATTAGTCAATAATTACTAGCGCAAATGTTAAATTGATTGCTTTTTCACAGTACGACTATAGCTAGTAATGTTTTAGATGCTTTACTTAAAACTTTTGTACCTACCTAGTCCGTTCAGGTTTATAAAAGGGATTAAATATAATGACCACCATAAAATGCTTTGACACCCTTAGTTCTTTTACCAAAAATATAAACTTGGCACCAGAAAAATAAAGTCTAAAATAACAATAGTACTAGCTATATTTTAGTCACGACTACACTTTAAATTGTATTCGAACACCAAATTTTAATGTACTTAGTACCTAAATGATCACCAAATCTTAGCGAGCAAATTAATGCACTATTTCCGTGGTACAACAGTGGAATTATGTCCAACTGGTTGGATCACGGGGATAGGTCAGGATGATCGTGTAAAACAAATGAAATGTATGTAGGAGGTAATATCTGGAACTACTGGTTCAAAATGAATAATTCTTTTGTACGGGATTGCTTAAACCCCAAAGAGTTTGCTCCCATAATCAGGACTTGGGGCATCCCGACGTTAGGTTAGTTATGTTCCTTTAAACCCTGCAGACAGAAATAGGACCCCGTCGTCTACGCTTTTTAAATTTCTACGTTGTTAAATTTGCTTAAATAGGATAGGAAGATGTAAAAACTTTGGTTATAATTTGACATTAATATGCTGGTTTAATTTTTGTGATCATTTACTATTTTTGGGTTACTCATGATTTACTTGGAGTCATTTTACTTAAATAGGATAGCAAAGTGTTAAAACTTTGGTTAAGTATAATTTTACATTAAAATGCGAGTTTCATTTTGGTGATCATTTAGGTACTATTTTTGTCTGCTATTTGTTACTAAGTATATCTGGTGGTAAGTTAAACATAAGCCTTTATAAAATGCGGGTGTGTGTGCGACTGCGTATCTATCGTTTTTACTGAACTGCATGTGTAGTAGGTAGTTGGCGCGTGGACGAGGCAAACTGCCGGTAGCCCGGTACGCGGTTCCGATTCATTTTCAACTACAGGGCCATGACCAATGATATTAAAAGTAAAAGTGTAGATAGGTTATGCGCGCTCAGCAAGTGACACGTTAACATGTGGTTAACTATAACAACCTATAGGTACTTTAACCTACTCATTCAATTACATTTTAAATATCTGATTTGGAGTCTTAATCTGCCAAAAATTGGTCACTAATTAGCGGCAATAGCCCAATAGCTAAGGCATTGGACTGGCGATCGAGAGGTCAATACGATCGATTCCCCCGCCCGTTGCACTAATGACGTAAACCTACTCCAGACCAAGCATATTTAGCTTAGTTGAAGGGTTTAAAAGACTACTAAGTAGTACCTAATGTACAACCCACATTGCTAGAAACTTAAAAACAAACAAGTAGCATGTGTTATCCTAGCCAGCCCCTGTCGGATGTCGCCCAAGGCACCCTTCTCAAAATACATCTGAGGTGGAGTTTAAAATTTTCGAGTTTCCCCCGCACATTCTTTTAGTTACCTACTGATGGCTCATGCACACGGTATTCAGGGTAACGCAGGGGGCGTTACCGGGTAGAATACCGTGTCACGAAGGTAAATGGAAAAGTAAATTAAACACTCAAATAACATAAGCCTGAAGGCTATATTCAATATCATTATTATATTCAATGAAATAAAAAAAAACCGGCCATGAGCGTGTTGGGTCTCGCTCAGTGTAGGGTTCCGTAGTTTCCCGTCCGTGACAATAAGTGTTCTAAATGCTTGCATATACGATTATACTACAAACTTAGTCCAGAAATTATTTTGTACAACTTCTTGTACAAGTTCAAAATAATTTTCCTAGGAAGTCCTTATAAAGTTCTACATTTCAGATTTTTTTCGTATTTTCTAAACTTATGGTTCAAAAGTTAGAGGAGGGGGGGGGGGGGGGGGACATTGTTTTTTACTTTTGTAGCGATTATTTCCGAAATTATTGACATTATCAAAAAATGATTTTAGTAAACCCCTATTCATTTTTAAATACCTTTCTAACAATATATCACACGTTAGGGTTGAAATTAAAAAAAAAATACTTCCCACTTTACATATAGGGGGGCTACCCTAATAAAACTTTTTTCCAATTTTTATTTTACCACTTTGTCAGCGTGATTGATACACATATTGGTACCAAATTTCAGCTTTCTAGAGCTAACGGTCACAGAGATTAAGCGAGGACGGACAGACGGACAGACAGACATGGCGAAACTATAAGGGTTCTATAGTTGACTACGGAACCATAAAAATGGGAGTTTTGGCCAGTAGAGTCTTATTTTCAATGATATACCATCGTCATCGAAAATCAGTCCTGAACTGTTCCCGCCTTCACCGCGTGGAGGTAATCCCAGCGTATGTTATTTAATTATACAGTGAAATTAGTGATCACTTTGATTTCCATATCAAATGTTTCTGATCTTCGATTTTTTTAAGTCAACAGGAAATGCCTATCAGACCGAACAACTTTTGCTAAGACGTCATTCCTATATGTGTTATGGTGTAGCTGGGCTTTTGGAGTTCCACAGCAGGTGTTCCAGATCTTCGATTTTTATACGTCAACAGCGAGTGCTCATAAGGTTGAACCACTCTTGCTAAGACGTCATTCCTATATATGTTATAGTATAGCTGGGCTCTTGAAGTTCCACATGAGGTGTTCCGGATCCTCAAATTTATTCTCTCAGCAGAAAATGCTCATCACGTGGAACAATTTTTGCTATGGTACCATTTTTGTATCTCCTATAGTTTAGCTGGTCTGTTGCGGTTCTGCATCAGGTGTTCAAGTTTCCAAGATAAATTATAGCCTATGTGTTGCCTAGACTTGATATCTATACAAAAGAAAAAAAATCATTCAAATCCGTCCAGTAGTTCCGAAGATTAGCGTGTACAAACAAACAGACAAACAGACTTTTTTTTTTAGATTCGTGCTCTACTACTGTTTCTAAACCCCCCTCAATTATTTTTTTATAAATATATTCAATGTACAGACAATTTTTTTTTACTGTTTTATTATATGTATAGATAACGCATCTATTCGAAACATATACAGGGTGGCCAAAAAGTCGTGGATCAAACGCAACTAGGGGTTAGATGGGGTCGTCAGCTGCAAAAAATTGATCTACGGTAGGTCCTTAAGATCAACCCCTGCAGATTTATAATTTATCTTGTGTTTTTATGAGAAAATTGTCTTTTTTTTACTAATTCTTATCAAAATTCGAAAAAATCTACATCCTGTATCTTTTTATCATTTTCACTAGATTGGTACTGATGAGTCCTTGCGTTAGACATGCTGTTTATGGTTGTTTATTGGGTGTGTTGACGATAATATTAAGTTTTACGAAATTTGTTTTTCTCAAATCATAACTTTTTATTTACTTCGGACCCCACTGTGAAAAAAAAATACTCTACCGAAAAGTGACCCTGTATTACAAGTTTTGGCGCATTTAATAGGGATTCTGAAAAGGTATTACACATGACCATGAGTGGCTTTAATATCTTTCTAGGACGAAAAAACAAAACAACGATTGTGAAATAATTGTTTTAATAAAACAAAACATTTTACAATAAATGCTCAAAATTCCTGCCTCTGACCATAATACATAATCTGCACCGTCTAATGAAATTCCTACGTAACCTACGGAATGCACCTCTGTTGTTGATAACTTGTACCCTAGCAAATTCGAGCTTTTGTCGTAGTTCTTGTTCGCTATTGTTCTCTCCTTGATAGACTATTTCTTTAAAGTAGCCCCAAAGAAAAAAATCTAATGGATTTAAATCGGGTGACCGGGGTGGCCACGCAATAGGTCCGCCTCGACCAATCCACCGATTGGGGAAGCGCTCGTTCAAATGATCTCTCACTGCTCGAGCGTAGTGAGGCGGGGCGCCGTCAACAAAATAATTTAAACCAAATTCTTAACGAAGCTGAGGTTCCAGAAGCAAGAATAGCAGAAATGTGGCTGCAACACGACGGCGCCCCGCCTCACTACGCTCGAGCAGTGAGAGATCATTTGAACGAGCGCTTCCCCAATCGGTGGATTGGTCGAGGCGGACCTATTGCGTGGCCACCCCGGTCACCCGATTTAAATCCATTAGATTTTTTTCTTTGGGGCTACTTTAAAGAAATAGTCTATCAAGGAGAGAACAATAGCGAACAAGAACTACGACAAAAGCTCGAATTTGCTAGGGTACAAGTTATCAACAACAGAGGTGCATTCCGTAGGTTACGTAGGAATTTCATTAGACGGTGCAGATTATGTATTATGGTCAGAGGCAGGAATTTTGAGCATTTATTGTAAAATGTTTTGTTTTATTAAAACAATTATTTCACAATCGTTGTTTTGTTTTTTCGTCCTAGAAAGATATTAAAGCCACTCATGGTCATGTGTAATACCTTTTCAGAATCCCTATTAAATGCGCCAAAACTTGTAATACAGGGTCACTTTTCGGTAGAGTATTTTTTTTTCACAGTGGGGTCCGAAGTAAATAAAAAGTTATGATTTGAGAAAAACAAATTTCGTAAAACTTAATATTATCGTCAACACACCCAATAAACAACCATAAACAGCATGTCTAACGCAAGGACTCATCAGTACCAATCTAGTGAAAATGATAAAAAGATACAGGATGTAGATTTTTTCGAATTTTGATAAGAATTAGTAAAAAAAAGACAATTTTCTCATAAAAACACAAGATAAATTATAAATCTGCAGGGGTTGATCTTAAGGACCTACCGTAGATCAATTTTTTGCAGCTGACGACCCCATCTAACCCCTAGTTGCGTTTGATCCACGACTTTTTGGCCACCCTGTATACGAATAGATGCATGTATAAGTTTTTGTGTACAATAAAAAAAGTTTCTTTGGGAAAGTTTATTGAAATCATGAATACAATAACGTGTTTAAGTATCGGTCACTAATTACCTGTCACCCTATATGTATACTACTCTTTACTAATATTATAAAGAGGGAAAGTTTGATTGTTTGTTTGTTTGCATTGAATAGGCTCCGGAATAACTAGACCGATTTGAAACATTCTTTCACCGTGGGGAAGCTACACTATCCCCGGGCGACATTGGCTACTTTTTATCCCTGTATTCCCACGGGAACTGATACATTTTTTTAGAATTGATACATTTCCTATTACCAAAAATATTGAACATTATAAGTGTAATAAGGAAATGGCTCGATTTATATGCTCCATAATGTAGTATTCTTTAATAACGCTACACTCCATCCGAGTAACGAGTTAACTAAAGGTAAACAATCTTGACAAGTCTTTTTACATAAACGCTTATTAATTAAATACAACTACTGTTTAAACAAATTGTTTAATTGATCATGTAATCGTTTTTGTTGTATCTAAATTTGTTTTCAGCTGCATTTATTTTTAAACTGTGTTATTAACTAAAAATACTTGTCAAAATTGTTTACCTTTTGTTAACTACCTAATCGGATGGAGTATAGGTACTGTATGAGTGCGCATGTTTGTGAACTGGAAGAGGGGAGTGTAAAAAAAATCGAATTGGTATAAAAATCAAAAGTTTTAATGGTATTTTCTGAATCGCACCAAGCTTTCATTTACTTTTTAGTATACAGAATGATTTTGAATAAACTATAATAATAATTCCGAGTCAATCTTGAGATGTTAAGAACACAAACCGTCAGATGTATCTGTAATGACAGATCCTAAATTCAATTTTGTCTGACTCAATGCCCTTTTAATATTTATTCAATGGCACATAAGAGTTAAATAGTACTTGTCATGATAAGGTCACTAAACAATTATTTTCAGAATATTTAGCTTGTTCACAAATACAATTTGAAATAAAAACAACATGATTTATGATAAATACAAATTAAATCCGACCATATTACTGTAACATCTAGATACCTGAGAATAGACACTACTTTGAAGTCAGACAAAATGTATTTCACAATACAATAATATCACATATTTTAAATGCATTAAAATGAAATAACTGCTATATCTGAAATTGTGTTCACTAATAAGGAGTATAAATAAATAAATAAAACTCCACTGGTACAATTGAAAAACCATTGAGATTTTTAACGGAAGTCTAAATTAAACTCCCGATGCAATAATAATTTATGGGATTTTCTTTTGTATGACGTTAAATAAACCAATTCTATATTTTAACGCTAATTTACATACTAATATTTACAGTTTATTTATAAGTATATATAAATATGTATAATTATATCGATAGCGATTCCGATAATCCTATCCTTCACATAATCAGCAATTTTCATGTATAATTAACTAATAATGGTCACAATAACAACTCGATAGATATTTTCATGTAAATAAACAAGCAGTAGTGTACAGGCCGGCGGCGACGAGCACCGCGTGTTCTCGTCCAATATTGCACATGTCGAGCTAGCGTGCACTCGCACCACCCTCGCACTGTCCCGGCACCGAGGCGGGCTGCCGACGGAACCGACAACCGTCTTCTGTAAGCGACGTTACAATAAATAATTCTCTAAACCGATAATGCGAAACGATATTATACATTCAATTAGTCGTACTCTCACTGCGACGTCGTTTACGCTACTCTATGTACACACTCGGCGGTCACGCCGCATCGCTATCATCGCGGCTCCTCCTTTTTGAGCAGGTCGAGAGGTGCAAGTGGCGCCAGCGGCGGGGCCAGGGGCGCCAGCGGCGCGTGCGAACTCAGGGGCGCGTGCGAGCTGAGCGGCGCGTGCGAGCTGAGCGGCGCGTGCGAGCTCAGCGGCGCGTGCGAGCCCAGGGGCGGCAGCGGCGCGTGCGGCGGCAGCCCGCGATGCAGCAGCGGCGACGACTTCAGCTGCTGGTGGTGCGCGTACGCGCTCAGCATCTTGGCTCTGTCTTCTTCGGCGCGAATAGCCGCCTCCACCAGCGGCGCGAACCGCATGTGTTGCAGCGGGTCGAACGTACGGTACGGGTCCCACGGCGGCGGCGGCGGGTAGGCGGGTAAGGAGGGCGGCGCGTGGCGCGGCGGCTCTTTTCTCTCCTCCTTGATGGTTTCAGGTGCACCGTTGCGCAGCGGTGAACGTGCGCGGGCGCGCTCCAGCTCGCGGTCCCGCTGGTCGCGCTGCTCCCGCGCCTTGCGCCGCTCGCGCTCGTCGCGCTCCCGCCGCTCCCGCTCGTCGCGCTCGCGCCGGGCCCGCTCGCGCTCGTCGTGCTCGCGCCGCGCCTCGGCCGCTGCCTGCGGCGCGGGCGGGCGCACGGTGCGCCAGGCGTCGTGCAGCGCGCCCAGCGGCGGCGCGTGGTGCACGCCGTGCAGCGAGCCGGACAGCGCCAGGTCGCGGCCGTAAGCCGTGAGGCCGAAGGGCGGCGCGCCGGGGTAGGCGCCGGGCCCGTACCGGCCGAAGGGTGACACGCCTGAAACGCGCACAGCTCGGTGAGAGGCGGCGGGCGCGGGCGCGGGTAGGCCGGGCTCGTAGCGGCGGAGCGTACCTAGGTGCGGGTGGTGCGGCAGGTAGGGCGAGGGCGGCAGCTCGTAGGGCGAGCGGTAGGTGGGCGGCGGCGGGGCGGGCGCGGGGAAGGCCCGCAGCTTGTCCTTGTCGCCGCCGCCCGGTACGGCGCCGGCGCCGGTCTTCTCTTTTTGCTGGTGGTTGTAGATCTCCCAAGCGATCCTCACGTGCATTGCGTTCCATTTTCCCGTTTTCTGTTCGAGAATAAACATATTAACAAATTTTCGAATGGGAAATTATTTTTGTAAAAATCGTTACTCGTCCTGTACGCGTAGCATTACCACTATAGTAACGGATTTTGTCTACAGAAGAATCGAGAAAGTGGGAGATTGTAGAAACATTTCTTTTGTTTTGAGCACAAAAATATCAAGTCACTTTGTCGATTCTTCCGTCGACATACCTGTATCTACGGTGATGATGCTACGCGTGCTGGCGTGCTATGAGAATAGATAGTAAATGTATAACAGGTGCATGCATAAAGTATGTAATGTAGTGCTAAGAAGGAAACCTACCGCGACAGCGGGACGTGGTGGTGGTTTAGAGGTGGAGTCGCTTGCGGCTGACACTACGGGCTGTTAACATTATGCGATGCAGGGTTAATGATTGGAGCAAATAATAACATAAAATAAGCATAAGCAAGTATTTCAAGAAAATTATCAGTACAGAAATGAATTATTATGGTGTGAGAAAGATATTGAAGGCTACAATGTAAAAGTTAAGATTTTGATTATATTTATCTGTAATACAAGACAAACTGATTAAGATTATTATGCATGCAGTATTAATTGGAATTTATAAAATAATTCGTTTAATTAACTTGTTTTGTACATTGAAAATTTATATATTTACTTAGCGATAATTTAGCCCGAAGACAATTCAATGAGTATTCACCTTAGGAGCATATGTGGTAAGCGGCGCGGGAGGCACGTACGGGCCGGTGGGGTGTAACAGGCTCGACGAGTATGGGTAGCCGAGCCCGATGCCGCTGCGGTATAGCGATGACATTTTGCTCACATCCTTGAACTGAAAACGATTAAATAAACAATATTTTAATTTTGATTTTAAATTAACAATTTCATCAAAATATAGAAAATAGAGAATAAGCTAGCTAAATCTTCAAGTAATTCGAAGGAATCCGATGCAACTACCACAGTCTAAAACGTACAGTCGTCCGACGAAGCCGTCTAGACAGGGCAATCGTGCGGGCTGTGAGAGGCGAGACGCGGGAAAGCCGCTCCCGCACTGCGAACATAACTATGTTCGTAGTGCGGGAGGTATTATTCAATTCTAACGCGTGTAGAAGTTGTCGGCATTTTTCCAGAGAACAAAAGCGTCGTCCTACTGTATTAATATTTATACTGTGGCACTACTGTGTACACACGGCTACACATTAGGGTATACTAATCCAGTTTACGCTGACCTCGCATTGAACAGAAATTCTATAAAATGCGAGATCAACTTTAACTGGAAATGTACAGCTTGATGTGTAGCAGTGTGTACAAGAGCCACGTATACGTGTTGCTCTTAATTCGCCTCGGGTAGATCCGGCTGATCTTTCGAATTTTTTGTATCGAATTGTGGTAACCATCAAAACTCTACTGCTGATTGCAGAGATCATTTAAGTCCGAAGTTTTTTTTTGTTTATTAATAGTAGGTAGTACTACTAGATAAAATTAGAATAATATAAAACAAAATTATAAATATTAATATAAAGTAAGTTAGGCTAGACAGTGTCTTTTTGTCTGTTTGACTTGCAAGCCATTTCTATACCTATGCACTATTCATCCTTTGCTGTGTGTTGTAAGATCCTAGATTATAAAATAACACCAAAATATACACTTACGCTGGATATTAATAATCTATCTCGGTTGCTATCTTGATCCCGATCTTTGTCTGTAACCAATCAACGACCGAATTCGCCTATCCGAGTCTTAAAGATGTCCAATCAGAAGCAGCCGTCAAAAACAAAGGATCGGGATTTGGATTGAGATAGAATATTAACATCGGGCGTTAGTCTTCAACTAAATATTTGACTTTAAAATTTTTGGCACATACATAATATTGTTTTTTTTTCGTAATTGAAATTTTGTCAAGAGGAACAGATATTGTTTTATACGGTTTGTAGATGTGATTGCGGGACTCACATACGCTGTGTTATCGCCGCCGAAACGCCAGTGCGGCTCGCGCACACCGCTTGTGTTTTCCTATTTTCTGTTACGGCCGTGCGGCAAATCACGCCCAGCGTGTAAATTTTAATCATGCCGCGAGTAATAATAATAATAAATATAATAATAATAAATATTCCACAACTTTCCACACAGCGCCATTTAGTCCCAAGCTAAGCTAAGAGCTTGTGTTATGGGTACTAAAGAGCTGATAAACATACTTATATATTTCTAAATACATACATATTATAGATACATTACACCCAGACACAGAACAAATGATTGTGCTCATCACACAAACATTTGTCCTGGGTGGGAATCGAACCCACGACCTCCGGCATAGCAGTCAGGGTTACTAGCCACTAGACCAACAGGCCAGTCAAGAGTGCGGTTTTCGCAACTGTTGTGAGTTTTCACGTCTGTTTATAGTTTCAAGTCAGTGATAATTTATTATTAAAATACAGAACCAGTCAGGGTTTCACTGGAATTTCATATAAAATTACAAAAATCATAAAGTTGAAAATTGTATAATTAAGCTTTTTATTACCGCTATGCCAGGTGTCTACAAAGGATCCTAAACCCTATTGTGTTAGGGGTTAAATTGATATTTGCAATGTTGTTTTATTTCACTTTAACAATTAAGATGTCAAGTGTTCACAAAGGATTTTAAACCCTATTGTATTAGTTTGAGGGTCCTATTGTGTAGGAAGGGCATTTTCGAAGTAACTTGTTACATTTGTAAAAAAACACAAAGGCGTGTTTTGCCGCACTGGAGGATTGAAACACACCTAGCGCTTAATCCGCACTGGCGTATTGTTTCCGATCATCCGTTACGACTGTGCGGCTCTCGCAGTAGGTGTGCGGCCGGTCGCACTGGCGGCTTGGCGTAGGCGATATCGCCCGCAGTCAAGGTGTTAAAATAAATGGAGAAGGATACGTACGAGAGGCGCGTGCGGCACCAGCAGCTGGTGCGGGTGCGGCGGGTGCGGCGCGTGTGGCGCGTGCGGCGCGTGCGCGGCGTGCGCGTGCGGCGCGTGCGGCGGGTGCTGGTGCACGTGCGTGTGCTGGTGCTGGTGCTGGTGGTGGTGCATCTCCGTGCGCACGGCCGACACGGCGCCCGCGGCCGCCAGGAACCGGTTGTCCAGCTCACGCCGCAGAAGATCCGCACCTGGGCCTGAAAAGCACCCCTCTACATGTCCGACGACCACTTTAAACAATATTGTAGCTGCTCGACAAATTAGATTCATCGGATACAATGATAGTCAAGTGAATTTATCAGATGGTTAACTTTTGTTTATATAATGAAAATAAATAATTTACGTATTGGTATAGCTAATGCTACAAACTTACTGCTTTGAAAGAGTGATTCGGCGGAAAATGGATTAGGATTAGGCGGCGGGAGTGGTGCACCGAACAATGGAGGAGCAGGCGCGAAGCCTGAGGGGCGCTCCGCACCGGTTGGCCTGCTGAAAGATACACGACAATTGTTATTGAAGTTACATGAAATATACATAAATGTACTTTTGTGGAATCTTCATTACGTGTCTGCTGACGTCCTATTATCGTCGGCACCAGGCTAGAGTTTGTTTTTAAACACCACTATTTTTTAATTAGTAGAATAAAAAATTGGGCTGTATTCGTGCCTGATCATATTTGCGTAATCAAAAGTAAAAAACAAAATTCAATTTTTAAATTCTATTTAGTAAAACTTAAATAACGAAAACAGCTGTTGGAGGCGGGGCATGCTTGAGCAAAATCACGCGAACGTAATCGAGAGATGACGATTAATGAATTACTACTATGTCATGAATAGCCTGTACAATATTTTGATAATTGGGTGACTTTTTGGGATATAAACAAACGCTAATAACTTTGCTGTTAATGAATATTATTTAAGTTTCCGTTCCCGTGGGAATACGGGGATAAAAAGTAGCCTATGTCCACCGGGAATAGTGTGGCTTTCCACCAGTACAATAATTTTTAAAATTGGATCATTAGTTCTGAAGATTACCCCCTACATACAAACTTACAAACTTACAAATTTTACCTCTTTATAATATTAGTATAGATTGATACTTTAAAAATATAATGAGTAGACCGTTTAGAATAAGCCCTTTAAGTATAGGGTGACTGAGTGACCGATACTTAAACACGTGATTGTATTCCTGATTTCAATAAACTTTCCCAAACTTTTTTTTTTGTAAAGACATTATCTTATAACACAATAAAATACCAAAAACGCTGTTTGAGATTTCCACGCGCGGGCCTGTGATCGATCACAGTAGGCACGAATCGGGACGACCTATCAGCTGATAGTCTGACCTCGGGAAGGGCAAAATCTACTAGTAGTAGTAGCGTCACATGCTCCCCCGCCACCCCCAACGCTTCCCGCTGTGTAGTACTGACGTAATTGAAAGTTAATGAATATAAAAAAAAATCTTTGGGAAAGTTATTCGTATTCATGAGTACAATCACGTGTTTAAGTATCGGTCACAAATTACCAGTCACCCTATATAAGTACTAATTAAAAATTAGTGGTGTATAATAATTTGGAGTCTATGGAGAGTTGGCGAAATAGTAGACTATAACTGTAGTCGAGTAGTCTTCGAGAAGGTCCCAAGCAAAGTCAATATGTATTATGTACTCACGTCACCCCCCAGTGCGCCGGCGGCTTGGCGCTGGAGCTGATGCTGGGCACGGTGGGCACGGGCGCCAGCGAGTGCGTGAGGTGCGGCGCGGTAGGCGCCGCCGGCGTGGGCGTGGGCGCCGCCAGGGGCGCCGACAGCGGGGGCGCCAGGCCCGGCGCCAGCCCCGCGCCCAGCGGGGGCGCTAGCCCCGCGCCCAGCGGGGGCGCCAGCGCCGGCAGCGGGCCCGGCAGCGACACCGGCAGCGGACCCTGAGGTTTATACAGTTCATGTCTTTCTGTCCGAACCTTTAAAGTATAAATAAGATCGACTATAGTAAGAGTTTACGTAAAAATAGTAGTAACACAAGTATGAATGCGTGTGTTCACTCATATTCATACTCGTCACGTTTTAGAAAGAAAGATACACGCACAGTAAAAATAAAATAACCTAATAACAAAAAAAAAAGACACAAAAATGGCATGTCCCACGGCTGCGCCAAAAGACTCATTTCAGCGGTGACAGATGCCGAGATGCTGCCTGACGCTGATTTTCAAATGAAACTTTGGGGGCAAGTGACGGATGAGTACATTTATCAATATAATACTTAATAAATAAATATAATACTTAATAATAAATAAAGTTTTACGTTATTTGTTATGTCGTAATTTCATTTCTGGCATTCCTGGCCTGAAACAATAAACGATTTGGGATATTACCGGCAGCGGGGCAGCTAAGGGTGTGGCCAGCGGAGCGGCGAGTGGTGCGACAAGTGACGGCGCAAGCGACGGTAAGGACGCCGCCGATGAGGCCGGAGTGCTGCGCGACAAACTGCTGATGTTGCTGCTGAAATCAATCACATCGTTGTGTGAGATATTGTACACAGCAAATACTTTTATGATTGATGCACGTTTATTTCAAATATTGTGCGATAGATAAACATTCACCTCAAATATTTCTGTCAGTGATAGTGCCCACAAAAAGTAGTCGGTACTAACAACATGAACTGAAATAAACTTACCGAATTTTGAAGGTGTGCGGGGGGAAAACTTTCGGTCATTGGACGAACTCGGCGTACGGCGTATTTCCGGTTGGCGAAATCAATCCAAATCCGCGAAAATATACAAAGCCATTTAAGTATGGTGTTTAGAATGAGATTGACTCTTATTTATTTAATTTTAAACGGGTATTAATAATGACGCGTGTGTTGCGTACCTGAAACTCTCGCGTTCCCTGCTCGGACTGTGTCCGCGCGGAGAGTACGAGAGCGCCGCGCCGGCCGCGCCCGTGGAGCCCGGCGTGTGGGGCCTTACGCCCTTTGGTGTCTTCGGAGCAACTAAGGGAGAGGCAGACAAACTCGTTCTCTGGAAATAAAAACGTAAACATTGAGTAAGTAAAACCATTTGAATAAATTATTATTTAGCCCGAAATGTCCCACTGCTGGGCAAAGACCTCCATTCCTTCCATTTCTCGCGATTCTGCGCTAACTCTCTCGAATTCTCATGAAAGACATCCAGGTCGTCCCGCCATCTCCTTCGTGGTCTGCCGCGGCCCCATGTCCCTGTAGGGCACCAATTCTGGGTTTTGCGAGCCCATAGCTTTAGCCCATAGCATGGGACAGACATGTCCTGCCCAGTCCCATTTAAGTTGAGCAGACTTTCAAGCACAGTCGACTATTTGTGTTTTGTAGCGCAGTGTGGTGTTTCGAACACGATCTGCGAGATTGACACCCAGAATACTGCGCTCCATAGCGTGTTGACAAACCTTCAGTTTGGACTTTAGGATGTTAGTCAAAGACCAAGACTGGGCACAGTAGGTTAAAATGGGAAGAATACACACGTTCATGAGCTTGCGCTATTAATTTAACTAGTAAGAGTGTTACATTTAGTGATTTCACTAGTGTGTGCTAGTTACGTACCGTGTCTGCAGAGTTTCTCGGTGAAGCTGCAGCAGGGGGTAGGTAAGGACTGTGTTGCATTGTGGCTGCATAAGGTGTGTACAGCGGAGGGTATGAAGATCCCGAGTACACTGCCGGAGGCGGATAACTGTTGGAAGCCAGGGTTGAGGATACGATTGGACTCTCAGTACGCGCCGGTAATTCACAAGATGGTATCGGAGCTTGCCTCGAATCCACGACAGGAGGGGCGAGAGAGTGGTTACTGTTGCCACTGTTACTTGCAGACACCGGCGTCACGATAGTGGGAGTACAGCTTGACGTGGGTAATGAATCCACATGGCTGCTCGGTAAATGAGAAGATAAGGGCGTGGCAACAGAAGTCGGCTGAGGCGGCATATTGACACCAGGGTGTGATTTAAGGCTGGGGGTGAAAGAAGACATCGTGGTACTTGTAATAGAAGCTAAAGTAGACGGCGGACCAATGTGATTTGGTGTAGACGTCGCTAAGGAATTTGGGTTGACAACAGGCAGGTGGCTGGACAGACTTGTAACGGAATGACTGTTCATTGGGTGGTTCATATGAGGGACTGGAGGTTGAATCGCTGCAGAAGGCTGTATATGACTCGATGAAATGTGGTTGGATATGCTGAAGGGTGTAAGATGTGACGGTCGGTTCGCATACACAGATTGAACGGAATGTTTCTGTAAACTCGACTGACTCTGGTAAGCTATTGAGTGACCGTGAATACTGGAACTTATACTGGAGTTTACATGACTAGACCCGATCGACGGGGTAGGGTAAGGGCGAGAGGTCGGCGCGGCCGGAGAGAGCGACCGTCCCGTGAGAGTTTGACTCGGAAGACAGCTCGGAATTGAAGATGGCGTCGAATGTGGTGTTACGCTTTGCGGCACACCATTGACGCGGTTCGAGAACGAGGTAGGAACGGAGGGATGAGTCTGAGCTGAGACCGCTTGGTTTCGAACGTCATGCCCGAGCATAACTGGATGCGCCTGCAAGTGCGGGACGCGGCTCTGTAGACTAGGATGTGGGGCTTGCGCCGGGCTGGGCGCCAAGTGCGGCGTCCGCGGCGTGTGGTGTGCTGGGTGATGTGTGTGCAGGTCCAGGGGCCCGGGCGGCTGTTCTGGAGGTTCGGTTCGCGTTTCATGATTCGTGTGCCGGTAGTCGGGCAACGCGGCAGCAGCGTGCGATTGAGACTGAGATTGGTAGGCGGTATGAGAGGGGAAGAGAGGAGAGGGGGCAGGAGGAGCGGGCGGGGCGGGGGTAGGACTGTCTGCGGAAGCTCTCGCGCCCGGCTGCAGCTTGTTGCTGGCGGGCCGCTCAGGCGTGTCGGGGCCAGCGGCGCCGACCGGCCGCGCCGGGATTTGTGTAGCGGCGTGACCGTCGAGAGCAGGAATGTGCGCGCCGTTGGGCCGGTGCGGTGTGTCGGCGCGGAATGGCGGCGGAGGCAGCGCAGGCGGCGGCAGGGCGGCCGGCGCGGGCGAGGGCGCGGGTTGCGGCAGCGGCGCCGGCGCGGGACTGGCGCTGCCTCCCACCGGCGCACGTGACAAGGCGAGGGCACCACCGCTGCCGCCTCGCGCGACGAGCTCATTTTTGGTGCCCCCTCCTGTAGCTGCCGCGCCCGCCACCCGGAACAGAGAGCTTGCGTCCGATGCCTGTAAACATAAACAATGTCAATAAGTCACTCTTATTGTTTCGCTTGAATTTTAAATTAATATTCCATCATGAGTTCGAGTAACTTACATCTTCCATTGATGCATCGTGGTACCTTGGCGAAGCATTTCTGCTATTTTCGGGACTGGCCTGTAACGAAAAAGAAAATACAAAGTTGAAATAATTGTTTAGCATAGGAACAAAAGTAAGTATTGAAAATTGTGACGCTCAAAAATGATTATGACCATCAAAAAATCTTTAAAAAAAACAGTAAATAATATGTAACATAACAATTTTATGTAGGTAAGCTGCTTCACATCACGTCTGTACTCGTATTTTCCAGGCAGGCATGGCTAGGCAGCGATGTCTATTGTACCTTGAGTTACCAAATGGGAAATTAAAAAGTCCTGAGATTTAGTCGCAAACGTAATTCACAACTCTGTGGGAAAAATCACTCAATCACGCAGTGTCATGCTACATGAATGATGTTTCGATTATAACTTTCATACAAAAATACTGAAAAATCGACTGTATTTTATTGAAAAATCCTGATATTTCCGGCCGCAATCCTGACAGGAGCTCAAATATCCTGAAATCTCAGGACAAATCAAGAGATATGGTAACCCTAAATTGTACCCTCTTCCTAAAATAATAGATGTAATAAATCAATCAAAAACAACAATTAGTGTCGCCGCACTCAACACAGTGACTAAGAGACAATCATTAGGTCAAAATTTACTCCAAATAAACCTAGCAGCGAACAAAATAATTAGCATTGATGCAGGGGGTAATACGAAACAGAACTCATAATAGACTTCAATTACGCAAATGACAAGTTATTACAGCTGTTACGGTAATATGAGAATGCGCAAATACGCTGACTTATTAACCGCGAGTCGTCAAAAGGATTGCATGTCGCGGCGGACACGCGTGTGTTCACGTCGCGTCGTTAATAAATTATAAGAGCTGGCCACTGACGACAGCGGACCGTTACAATGTTAACGCTAAGCCGTCAACTAGCGACAGGACGTCGCGTCGACGACGTTTTTAAATGAGATAAAAAGTTCGCGACGTGCAATTAGTTATTGCTGACATTTTTTTTCTTTGAGTGTTAAATAAAACAACTCTTGAAATAATAATAATAAACCACAACTGTCACACAGTGAAAAACAAAGTTAAAATTAAGTTTACTTATACTTTCATCATGATGAATAGCTTACGCAACCAGTTAAAATAAGTTAAAAATGGAAACCATTAGGTACTATTTCAAAAGAAACTGTTGAGTTTGATGATGAAGGTAATTATGATAATTAATTACGTCTGGTAGTTAGTTGCCCTCTTCTAGCATGCATACTACATTTATACGTTTATGTACGTTCCGTAAGCTATTAAGTCCAGTGAAAGCCCTAATTTATGTGCTTGCGATTTCATGATTGTTTAATTTTTTTTTAATAACAGTTCCTTACATCTGTTTATGTTCGTTCAGGAGAGAATGAAGCAAGAAGTAATCCGAATAATGTGACACGCACGCGCACGTATCCATATTATTCGATAGTCATTAATCGGAATAAAACGTAGTTTATTAATGATCGTTACATCGTTCGTCATTAGTACTATACAGCGTTGAATTTTTCCATAAATTCCAAAGATAGAATGACGTAGCTGCAAGTGTGTGGCGTATCTGCCTGTTGTACTCGCATTTAGGTATTTACTCCATTTTTATAATAGCATTAGAAAAAGAGGCTCGTAGAGGGAGGAATGGAATGGTACCTAGTACAATTGTTTTATTTTAAAGGAGACGGTCAAAAATGGGCTATTATTCCGAAGAAATTTGAACACTAATGTGATACACCTTGTTAGAAAGCTATTTTAATAAGCTACTCGATCATGACTAAATAAGAACTTTTCAGTCCTCTGTTTTTGTAAAAAACTGAAAAGTGTCTTAGAAAAAACAAAACGCACATCGAATTTATTTATTAGTTTCTATGAAATATAGCTATCCAAATGTGACTTAAATTGTCGTTTCTACTATATACTTAGACTTTTTATTATAACTAAAGCTGCAGCTTCATGCAATTAAGATAAAAAATACTTATTACTATCATAATGCAATATCAAAACGTCTCATGAAAAGGTCAAATCCGTTTATGTCAGATTGCCACTTGTCAACTTGACGGTTGACGTTTATATTACCCATGTGCCAAAGAATACTACTCTTTGATTATCATGGTATTAATTTTTATAGTGAAGCTAAAAGTTTTTCAACTAACTTTAAAAAAACGGAGGAGCGAATAAAATTTTTTCTGCTCGAAAAACCAAAATAATTATGCTCTTTTAGCCTGTATAAGTCAGACTGTTGTTCATTTTTTTTAATTATTTTTAGCCCAAGCCATGCATTTATTGAACGTCTCCTTTAGAAGAATAAAAGTGAAACGAAGAACGTGTCCAAGTATTGTTCATCCCTGCTTCTTTTAGGTTTCAATTACTCATACTGTAATTTTCAACTAAAATTAAATAATTTAACTAAATGAAATCCACATCATTTCTCAAAATAAATTGTTGCAATGGTTACAAGTTACAACTAAGTGTGAAAGCTGCAGTGAAAATAGATTATAATAAATTCGGCGTCTATCGTAATTGTAACATGCTTAAATTGTACTTTCGTTACAAAGTGTGCATTAAAAATAACCTTTTGTAACTTCTGCCTAATGCTATTGTAAATTGAGTATAGTATCAGAGGAACGAGGCGAAGCTATGCGACCCCGTTGGGCCGTCGGTACGTACCTATGTACCGACATGATTAGTATTCACAATATGTATGCCTATTGTTCAAACCTAACACAATAACCGCCTTCGGGTTTTTTGTATTCATTAGATAAAGATGAAATCACGTCTGACACAAAGACATGCTAATGAGAATCACAAGTAAAACGATTGCATTAGTAGGTATATATTCTTAAGTATGTGTTACTTGTTATTGGATATTACAATAGGTGGATTATTAAATTATGGTGTTCGGAATGTTATTTTTTTCTGTTTTTTTTTTAAAATAAATAATAGGTTACAATAAAGATGATGATATGGCTTGCGATAGTATAACCTGCTCCTCATTGGCAAACCTTAACCTCGAGCTGGCATAACGTATAATAGTACTGAGTTTAGAAAGAATACGATGCCGACATACTAAATGAATTCCTACTGATATAGGTACGTAATGAATTACAAAATGTTTTTCAAAGGCCATCAATTGTTTAATTCCTATTGAAATTCTAACTATACAAAACCGAATAAGTAGCCATTGTACATAATGTGATGATTATAAAACTAACCAAGAAAAGAAATGACTCGAACGAACAACAGACCCGGAAAAAAGATACCACTACGGAGAAAAGTAAGTGCTACCTAGATTGAAGGAAACAGAATAAAATAGAATAATTATTTGCAAAAAAATCTAAGTTAAGATTGAATTACCTAGTTAATTCTATTTTTCTATTTTTTTCTTTACAAGTCAACGATTTGTAATTAAAAATATTTTTTTAACCCGATAGTTTACTCAGTAATCATAATAAAAACATGGGAGATGGCACCGGTAGTGAATTGTAAAATTAATATTTAATTATCTCTACCTATATGAATACAATATAGTAGATATTGTGGGAAAAAACATAATTCCATAAACAAAACCGAGAATAACGTAGACTAAAACAAATAAATAAACATGAATAATTTGAGTAATCCTATAATTGAGCATTAAAACATGTTAAACACAACCAGTGTGGCACATGACAACCTAATGTTCACTCAATTACAAAAATAATAGTTTAAACAAAACGTAATAAAAAGCTAACAATTTCTGAAACAATAAAAGTTTATTTATTTTACGACGCGGGTTTCAAGTATTTAAAGGGAATGGAAAGTAATTACCCGGTGATATTTACGAGCTAGCGCCGAGAACGACTCAATAAAACTAGCTGGCTAACCGCGCCTTTTACGATGGACACAATTTAAGTAGCATTGTCTCTTAAATCTGATTTGCCGCAGTTGATTTAATTTTCTATTATCCGAAGTGGTTTTTATTTTATTTGATGTTGATGAGAAAATACTTTTCTTGCTAGATCAATAATTTAACAATACTTAAAAAAAGCACATTTTACAACTGGGACGAATGTTCTGCTAGGTGAGCAGGCTGTTTGACCATGTCACAAAATATTATGATAAGTAAGTAGGTAGGTACTTACTGTCTGTACTGAACGAGTGATAAATATCTTACAATAAAAATAATACAAGTAACTTCACCCACTAAATTTGACCCCTAACTATTGACATAACAACTAATTTATTTTATAAATCTTCTTCTCTTTCTCATCGCTTTACTTTCTTCTAACACCCTTTAAATACCGGCAGCCGGAAGAAATAGTCAATCGATAGTACGGAGGGAACAAATCGTTTCGGGTGCGTTCCGGCAATTGAATGTTTAGCCTTATCCGGTGGGGGTGGGTCGTCGCTCCGCAACAATGGAGTGATAAATCAAGTATGGGCCGCGCGTGCCAGGCGGGCGGCGAGTGTCGTGCCGCCAGCCGGCACCCGGCCCATCGCGGCGGCTTTGCGTCCGGCCTCTCACTACAATAAAGACATTCAAAAGCACCGCCAGCCTATTAAAACATTTTCTGTCACCATGCCACTTGTCTAAATAGAATATCAATGTCCAATATCGAATCAAACTTTACTTATGTTTTTTTTTTTTAAGTAAGGCCTTTAAGACATATATTATGTAGATGGACTTTGATTTTATTAATTTAATAGTGGGATCCTTTTAACTTTACGTATGTTAAAATAGGGGACGTCCATGAACGTTGACAAACGTTGGCTGGCTGTCAAAACTATGTTACATAAAAGATAATAATAATTTAGCACGATTAGCGCGATGACTGATGTCGTGTCGGCAAGTAATAATAGTTCCGTTGAGCCCACCTTCGAAGAGAAATACACGCGACTCTAAATAAATCAGCCATAAAAATAAACGACCGCATTAGTCAACGTTGTCAAAATAAAACTAAGGAACAGAACAAACTAACATTTTAAGTTATTTCTTTTCGTTGCTGAATTATGTTTCGAAATTAGTTTTTTTCTCTTATCAAATTCCATTAGTAGAGTCGTTAAAGCAATTAACTCAAGGTAATAAAATTAAAATAAGCTAACGTTTGGAACGTTGCACACCCACACAAGCGTTTATAAAAAGTTAATAACTTTTAATATGAATGAACTTTACGATTCAGAATTAATTAATTCGTATTCTGAATTCAAAACAGCGAAGCATAATCTGGCGATCCCAGCCTCGGGGCCGTTTTGCCCGCCTCCTCCTCACCCAGTGGTGGAAACGGGGAGAGTCGAAAAAAAAAATGGCGTGATAGCTTTTCGCCCCTCATTCCAAATTCTAATACTTTCACAAACTTTTAATAGGATGGGACTTAAAATTCAAGGAGAATTTCATCTCTCTAAGCAAAGTTCAGTCATCCAATCCGTGACCCCTCTGCGATCTTTAAAAGGCAATGTACCTAGTAATAATTGTAAAGTACAAGTGAAATGGGAATAGTTTTGTATTTTGGTTTTGACATAGCCTAATACCTAATTAAACTGATACTGCAATTCAAGATAAGTCGCCGACAACGGTTTTCTATTACCTAACTCATCAATCATATTAATTTGAATAAAAAATAAAGTCTGATTGATATTATTATTTCTCTGGCAGGTTTGCTATTCAGAGTTGTGCAAAATATGATATTTTACCAATTTCTGATAGCTAGCACAATTAGTAGATCCAAAATTAAAGTTAGTTTCAAATTTAACTGTAAGATATAATTGATTACTTTGTAATAGTTGATAATCAAATAGGTACGCCACGTATCACGTGTAATTTTAATAATAATCTAGTTTTCAATAAGTAAAATAAAGGACTTGTCTTGAAGTTAATTGATTTGTTTTTCACTTGTATTTGAGCTATTAAATTAATGTGTCAACACTAGAAGTTAGTGGATTAACGTAAGAAGTCATAAATTAGGTAGGTATAATCTCACACATAAAAAGTCGAAAGCGTAGAGTCGTTTAGTAAGTATTCGCCGCGAATATATTATAGCTAAGAGTTGTTTGTTCATGACCTGAATTTAATGCTGCATACCAATTTTTGTTCACAGTGACATTTAGTGCATAATAAAAAGATAAATATATTGATTACGATTGCAGATCAGATAGAGTTTAAATGTTCTTATAGTAGAATAAAACCTGGTAGGTACTTAATTTGTTTTTTTTTTGTGAATGGCACTGGCGAATTTATTTATGTGAACTTCAAAGACGACAAGCAATCGGTGTATAGCAATTTGAAAAAAAAAAACTCCAATATGCCTACAGTCTTATGTTATTAAATCGTAATACAATTATTTTCTCATAGCTGTCTGTGGATATAAATTTATGAAAGTCTAGTTGTTAAGAAACATTATTTGTATAATCAGAATAGGTACCTAACTACCTTTGTTTATAGTCTGCTATGTAATTGGCTGTAATTTAGTGAATTAACGACGCGATCATTGTTGTTAGACATAGTAGGTAGGTAGGTACTATTCAAAGAATAATTTACAATAAATTATACACTCAAGTCAGTTTCAAATATTTTCGTAAAGCATTTCTTGAATAAGAAACAATTTTGACTTATTACGTAAAGAAGTAATTGTCATTCTAGCGTGTCCTTTTATATTTTAAGTACCTACCTAGGTGTCTTTTGAAAGACACCTACTTAAAATATAAGTTTTTTAGTTCTGATGAAAGATAAAAAAAGGTAATAAAGGTATTGTAGGCAGTAATAAAAGCTATAATTAGGCATCAGTTGGCTTATAAAAAACAAACAGTTATAGGCGAGTCAGCTGATCGGCGAGTAGCAACTATAATTATATGGTTCATAGAGCTATAAACGATTGACCGGAATTGTACCTACCTACTTGTAGTCTAACAGTAGTAGAAGCAAGTCATGTAAAGTTAACGTTTCGGTAGTTCGTGACCAAGCGCAATAACCATTACACTAGTTTTTCAATGCGAATATGTGTAAATTAAATATGAATTCTATAGCAGGTTGTTTCCATTGTTCAAGTTAATCTTACTAAAGTGGGGTAAATGTTAACGATGCCGGTCACGTAAGGCGTTACGATAAAATATGCATGTTGTTCGGAAATAATTAGGAATAGGTATATTCATCTGTTACCTACTAGCCCATACGAAATATGTAGTTATTTAATTTATAGGACAGCAGAGAAATTATAGATAGGTACAAAAATTTTTGACAAAAAATACAACCGACTTCAAAAAAAACACTAACCGGTGTAAAATAACTCTAAATTAGGAAGTCTGTGGCTTTGGTGGTTTTGTCTAACTCATGATTGGCCACCGACTTCCGAATTTAGAGTTATTTTACACCGGTTAGTGTTTTTTTTCGGTTCTATTTTTTGTCAAAAAGTTTTTATTTTACAATTTTTATTTTTATGTAGATGATTCATTATTTTCCATTTATTTTATTTAATATTACAATCAAACAAATAAACTGATTTCGATGAAATCAAAAAGAAAAAATCATGAAAGAAATGTTCATAAAATGAAAGCTAACGAGTCAAGCTATGCTAAATTTTTATGGGACCAATTGGCAGCTATTTTGCATCAAACTAAATAAGAATCATGTAAATCGGATCATTAATTTCGGAGTTATCGGTGTATATATACATACATAAAAAAAAAAGATCGATTTGAGAACCTCCTCCTGAAGTCGGTTAAAAAGAAAGACATGTGAAGAAATGTCCTAGTAATAAATAAATAAATATTCCACAACTTTTCACACAACGCCATTCAGTCCCAAGTTAAGCTTGAGAGCTTGTGTTATAGGTACTAAACAGCTGATAAACATACTTATATATTTCTAAATACATACATATTATAGATAAATTACACCCAGACACAGAACAAATGATCGTGCTCATCACACAAACATTTGTCCTGGGTGGGAATCGAACCCACGACCTCCGGCATAGCAGTCAGGGTCACAACTACTAGACCAACAGGCCAGTCATCTAGTAAAACTGTGATCCCATTTCTCAGTAACGTCATCTTTTGATATTGCTTGACTAGGACTAGAGTAATCGACTTGAGCCCAGTAGGACACAAGTATCGGATAAAAATTTTGTTCCTGATGCCCCGTCTATAATAAGTAGGTATTGAATGTATTTGTAGGACAGCATCGACGGTATAGGTATCTACAGTAAGAGTACGGAGTAAATGTTTTGACTTGTTTACTTGTAGGTACCTATTCTTCATAGCATTTTTCCTCAATCTATTAAACGTGTTGTCGTTCGATTTTACCTGTTGTTCTGGCGCCTCCTTGGTCGGCGATGGTCTTTTACCTTCCTTGTTCGCCTTAACAGAAGCAGAAGCTGTCTTTCCATTCTTATTCCCTGTCACCGACCCGTTACCGTCCGCCTTTTGTTTATTACTTTTTTTCTTGCTTTCCTTTTTGCTGCTGCCTTCTGCATTGTTCTTAGAAGAATCTTTGATCCTCACTATGGTAACTGTGCTTAACTTTTGGTGAAATCCGGAACTTTTGATTTATTAGAAAGTACACCATTTAACGTTAACATTCATGCCTAGTCACTAATCACTTTTCACTGTTCTGTATTATAGTCACACTCACTTTTAAATACTATGACACCTTGTTTATCAATGACGGTAAACTTTGTTAGTGCACTTGACATATAAACAAACACAATAAATAACACAAAAGTATCCACTAGTGTCACTGCAATCCGTTAGCACTGAAATCCAGAGAGCGGTAGGTATCCAAGACAGGTCTAGATGTCAGTTCACCAGAACAAAAATAACGAGGTATCGCGATCGTATGCTAGACAAAGAAAGAGATAATCGACAAACAGCGAACGGTTCGCCCGACGTGCGGGGCGAGAGTGCGGCGCGGCCCGCAGCCGGTCGTCGGCCGCTGTAACCCGCGCGGCCCGCACCCCGCGCCTCGCGCACGCGCCGCCCGGCCGCCCGCCCAGCATACCGACTCTTGAATATTTCTTGCTACACGTGTAAAATGCCGACAGATACCAATATACGTGGGAGAAAATATGTCAAAAGAGACATAACTAATTGAATTTTAGAGGTAAACTAAATTTAAATTTGAAATATTACAGCTAGTTCAACTTATGGGAAACTAGCAGTCGCACCGTTCCGCCTATGTTTAAAAAATGTTTTGAAAAAGAAAAAGCTTTTTGCCTTAACGTGATACAAAGCTTATAAACCTGTAAGAAATTCAGTTAACGTAAAAGTGATGTGTATTGTTTTACGTTTACCCCACAATATTTTTATCGCACTAGTAAAGATGAATGAAATGAGTCAACTTGAATAAAATTAGATTAGACGGTAGGTACCTACCTACTATGATAACTGATAAGTAAACCCGAATTCTATTTATAACTTAATTTAGAAAAACAACTGGATCAGTTTAATTTTAAAATATCATTTTACACGGTTGGAGTATGCTGGTAAATCAAGTTGTATTCATTCAAGATGTAGGTAGGTAGGTTACCTGGAGATTAAATTTTGCACAAATTGCTTTAGGAAGCAACTGAAGCTAATATCAGACCGTGCACCCGAGTGACTTTTGATTTTTATTAGGGTTCCGTACCTAAAGGGTGGCAAAGGGATCATCAGCTGTATCTCGAGACCCGCAATAGGTACAAAGGTACTTGTGATGCTCACATTGAGAGTGTGTTTTTATTGCCGCTATAACAAGAAATATCAAAATGAAACAAAATTAAAGGGAACCCCCTTTAATTTACTAAATAAATAATAACTAGAAATAATAAAAACTAAATAAATACTAGAAACGGGATTTCTCCCGTGTGCAAGTCTGACGAGCACTTAGCTGGCTTTTTTATTTCCACATTCACGCTAAGGTATGCAAAAAGAAGTTTAACTTGCTTATTTCTTTAAATGTATCGTCGAAGGAAGTTATGGTCGTTGGAATCCGCTTTTCTTGACCATTTAATTGAATTGAACACGTGGGAAAAAGGTAACAGAAACTAACAGTTGGCACTGTGGATGCGGCCATAACTCTCAAAGTATAGATGTAGGTACTAGGAGAATAAATAATCTTACAAATACATAACCACATCATCACCTCACCTCATCTCTGACCGCAGGACAAGATTGAGGTCATGAGTAGACTGTATATAAAAAAAAAATAAGAGAAGAAGAGGAAATTTTTACCTGCCATCCATCTACCGGTTTTGGCCAATGGAAAAAACGCCAATTCTAACGACCAGACTACTCGAATAAAACATAAATGAAGTCGGTTAAAAATACCAAAACATCTTCCTGATTTTCGCCTAATTGATAGGTACTTTTTGGAGCAATCATAGGTTATTCCTCATCGTCATCATCATAGTATGGACTATTGTTTTGGCATGAACTGTACGTGAATATGTACAAGTAATAGATACCGTTTTTATTGCGTGGGTAGGTACGTATGTATACTGTGAAACGCATAGCGTCCGTTCGTTCGTAGCAATAACACATTCGCGAAAAGCAGTAAAACGGCCGTAAACCGATTTATTTATATTCGTTTTATAACTTATTGCTTTACGACTGCGATTAATGCAGTCGTTGTAGGATGCCCATAATCAACTCAACCGACTGTATATTGATAAATTTATTTATGTTTCATGTTTCGCCGATGATGTAGTCCGTCTTTCAGTGAATTCAGTTTAATTTGAGAGACGTAGGAGGATTTTATGCAAAAGAGCATCCATGTGCCTAGAAAACCTTGTTAAACTTTCACATTGCTTGTTTTTATTTGATATAAACACAAACACAACAAGCAATTAGCGACCACTAATATATTCATACATATATTTGCAATAAAAAACTTCCTTCTTGTGATACAACAACAAATTTACTTAAGTACTCTAATATTAAAAGCTTCTCCTCCCCTAGGTATTAATTTGAAATCATTTATTCGGAAAGAAAAACGTATAAAAGACCTCTTAATTTAGAAGGAAACAGTAAAGCGGCAGGGATAACAGAGATAAATCTCGACTTGTCTACAGTAACCGTCTCCCGAAGAATAATTATCTATAAATATAAAAAAAAAACATTTGTAAGAGTTTCCTCAACGAGAGGAACAGATTATTATTGCGGGGAGTTGTGATCTCACGTAAAATATTAACGTATAATACCGAGGGGAAATTAAAACGATCTGAACGGATCTCTTTGTATTTAAATAGTGACAAAAATATTGAAATGAAAGAGGGATAAACAAACAGAAGACGTGACAGTAATTTAGTAAACTAGTTTGGTTTACTTTTCTGAAAATACAATCACCTCGTTACAAAAGTCGCGGTTTGACATTTTGAGATATTAATTAATGTTCATCATTGGATTCAGATTCATCTCCAGGATGTATTTGGGTTTAATATTCTTTTTAGCTATTCAGACCTTCCACACGCGGTTCCAAGATATTTATATAATAGCACTGTTTAACAGCTACTAGATAGTAATTATTAAGAAGTAAATTAATCATATAATTGACCATCTTATATATAAAATTCTCGTGTCACAATGTTTGTTACAAAACTCCTAAAAAAAGGCTTGACCAATTCTTATGAAACTTTGTGTGTATATTCAGCTGGTCTGAGAATAGGACGTAACCTAATAAATTGATTCTAAGGCGGATTAAACTTTGCACAAAGTTGTTTTTTATTACACATTGTGAATTACGTATGTATTATCTCTTAGCTAACAAACAATTTATTGCGAAGTAACTTTATTATTACCACCATATTATACATATATACAATTACCAAATTAAAAATTCAGTGAGAAACAACTGTTATGCAGCTAATATTTGCTCAAGTATACAACCCATACCGCAAAACTACAATTCATACGATCTGAATAACAAAACTTAGATTACATTCAATTTCACATGATAAATTGGAGTGAACCGATTGTTACGAGCCAGAGGGCAAAAGTTTATATTTTGTAAAATTGAAACGTCCCGAACGGCAGTGAGCCGGAAATTCGCTCGCGAGCGGCAGCCGTGCTGTTTATTTTTTCCTTTCGTTTTCCCACTTTCGGTAGCAATAAAAACGAGTAAAGATTTTTTAAACCTAACAAAATATTCAATATTTGAAGCCAATATTTTTTTAAACCAAAATAAAATTCCTATTTAATTGATATGTAGACAAGTTGAGTTTTTGTGATAATTTGAAAGCGTTTCGAAAAAAAAACAGCGGTGTGCGGTGGTGGGATTATTTGAATTTGACTGCATCAGGGAATTAAAATAGGGAGATTTGGGTCTCCGGAGGGATTAGTCTGCCTGCAATCTGTCATGGTAATAATTAAACTCAAAATTCAGCGAGTGGATTATAGAGTATGCTTACTTGTTAAACAGGCGAAATCAAAGGTTTTTGTTTGATTGTGATGCAATTTTACTTTTTGATCATTCTCATGTTAACGAGTAGTAGCCGAACAGAATAGTATGTGCACATTTACTATAAGATAAGATCATGTTTTCTCTAGTTGCCTATGTAAGATTTCAATTTTTTATACAGACATGCGATGACAGAATATGAAGGAGCTCGCATTTGCTAATACTAGCACCAATTAGTTTTCGTTCAGTGTGATACAGCATTGATTACGCAGATTGAAATCAATTCGCCCCTCGCACTGCTTGTTAATGGTGCAATAAAAACGACGCTTATCGATTTAGCCGCCCGTTAAGAACGCTTCAAGGCATAATAATTTATTATCCAAACAATGTTGCGTCAGTCGATGTAAATTACAGTTCTCAGAGGTGGAATTACATAACGACGAGATTTGTTAACCACCCAGTTGTGGAGTGACAAAAGTAATTAACACTTACGATACACTGGAGTGGTTTACGACGCTTGAACCTTAGGGACCCCTATTTGGTCGGGTCTTAAACGAGGGAGAGGAAAATGTGCCCTCGATAACGATCAAGCTACGTTTCACGACCCTCAATTTTTATGATATTTAAAATTTTTCACTGTGATCATAACAAAATATTACAACGAGATCGGTTATTGTATCAAAAATAAACAATATCCGTAAAACAATACGAGCATATGGATATTTTTATTCGTCGAATGAAACCCCAACAACGACAAACAAGGGTGAGAGATGCGAACGGGAGGTACTGGTATTGAGAGTCAGACAACGACCGCAGGATTTATTTCGAGCCTCATTCAATTTGCGGTAAACGTATTGTTGGATTGCGTTTTTGTATCGTTCTCTCACTGTATAAACGTTATGTTGGTTAACAATAAATTTGTGTCTGGCTTAAAATGGTATTTTTGTTGGAGTATTCCCGTTTGAGCACCTATTTATTGAGCACCTATGCATTAACCTATGGGAAATGGGAATACCTTTGGTACTAAATGCATAGGTGCTCAAAAAATAAGTGCTCAAACGGGAATACTCCTTTTTGTTTACTAATTCGTTATTCACAATTTTGTCCAGGTCTTAAGTTTGAGTTTCTTTATCGCTCATTTAGAAACTATGCTGTTGGCGAAGCTGTTAAGTATTGTAAAAGAGAAAGCGTCGGCAAAAATTTGAAAGTGTTCTGTAGAACAGACGAGGACACACAACAAAGCGAATGCAAAGTAACGCACTAGACATACAAATGTGACTCGTATCTGCTCAATCGGAATAATGATGAGGATGAACGACATGCGACTAAAACTAAACACTACTTTTAGGACATGCTGACTATATCAATTTGAATTAAATTATTTGAGTGTGTGTACTGGTTTAACTTTGTGTACAAATAGTAGCATATAACGACACCAAAAAAATCTGCAAAGGGAAGACAGATTCGTCAATTTTCATTGTAAAATTATTTTTAACAATTATAAATATAACATTTTTTGTAAAGGGGTTTTGCAATTTTTTTTTCACCTGCTATGCAGAAAAAACATTAGATATCTATCCTTTGAGAGATTAACAGGAATAGGAATACGAAGTTGCACCATAAGGGTTTCTTTTTTGTTATCTTGGTACGAAACCCTAAAAATCGAGCTACAAAGCGGAAAGACAATCGGATGTCAGTACAAAAGAAGATATTCCGAATTTTCCTTGTCATTATCTAAGCACATTTTTTTTCAAGAAACAATAAAAAAATAAATGCTAGTAAAAGACTTCTTAGGCCCAACAAGAGAAATCATCATTTAAAATGTACAGCAGAGCTTAGCTACATTAGACACAATACAGAACCAATGGAACCAAAATGTAATTAAAACATAGAATTAACAAAATCTAAGCATCGTGTGTAGTTGTGTAGGTACACCGATACTAAGAGCGTTGAAGAGGGTGTAGATTTACAGATGCGGGGTGGGGGCTGCAGTGGAGGATGCAGCGAGAGGCGACATAAAATTTTCAACGACCGCGCTGAGTATCTGACGGCATTATCTAGCTGTTTGCAAGTGCTCCGCTTTTCATATCTTTTGAATAAAACTTAGTCTAATATTACTTTTGAATTTGCAAATGTAATTCATATTTTGAGACCCCGAGTTCAAGAAAAACTGCGGTCTTTATTCATGTTTTCCTACTAACATTTGACATGACATCGTTTCATTTTGAGACATTTCAGAAAATATTTTTTGTAGTCGATATGCCTTTGTTATGGAAATATTTATGAACTAGCAGACGTCACGCGATTTCACCCGCGTAGTTCCCGTTCCCGTTGGAAAACAGGGATAAAAAGTAGCCTATGTCACCCGGGGATAGTGTAGCTTCCCAACGGTGAAAGAATTCTTCAAATCGGTTCAGTAGTTTCGAAGCCTATTCGATGCAAACAAACAATCAAACTTTTCCTCTTTATAATATTAGTATCGAAGTATAGATAAACCTGTATGATAATATACTGTTTCGTTAGTCAAACTAGAGAGCTCTCTACATAACAAAGTTCATGATCTAAGCTTAGTTATTAACGTACCTACTTGGCTAAGATTTTGATAAGGAATCCCTGTACTTCATGAACTAATTTCAAAATGTAATTCAGACAAATAGGTAAAATAATGATGTTGCTAGACGCAGTATTCACTACTACATTCGCTGTTCAAGCGCGCCCTCATATCGAATATTCAGAAAATACCAACGTATGTAAATAAAACAGTCTTTCCAACGTCGGAAAAATATATTTCAATAAAACCGTACCGTATTCACGAGAAACGTACTTACAATTCAAGCGCTTTGTACTTGATCGTAATTTTAAAGAAAGAAAGAACTTGGAGAAAAATTGTAATAACTTTATAACTCGAGGGAAAAGAAAATTATTTAAGTATGAGTGAGAGTAAATAATACGGCAAAGTCGAGTCTAAAAGTAGAGATAAAAAGCGGGCAGCTGTAGAGAAGCTGGCGGGGACAGAGAGCACTGACAATCTCGTTATAGATGTGAATAAATAATGAGTAAGCATTAAGCTCGCCTTTCCCGCGCAGGGGCGGCTGCCGAGTTGCCTTTGTTGTCGGCGCTGTTTACTGCGCCAGGGATTGTGCCCGCCGCAAGCCCAATTTATTCCGCTAATCGAGCCTCACCTCGCTCGGCTTAAATTAATTAACAACGACTTAACCCTACCATATTAAATTTACATACATTTATGTTTTAATATTTTTGCTACATGAAACGCATATTTGCAACTGAATTAATATCTGTTCCACCATACCGAAATGATTACAGTGAATTATAATTATTATCTAATGCATCTATCAATAATAAGATCCCGAGTGAAGACAGGCATGCAATGCATGTGCGTGACAACAATTAGCGGTATTACTTTGTTATGTAGGTTGATTGCATTGCAAGGTATTTGTTTTGTTTATTTATCAGAAGTCTGACACGAAGCATGTGTGTGTTCTTTACTTCAAAGGGAGGCGGTGATACGTGCACGCCCACGGACCAGGTGGACACGTCCGACATTCCGCAGACATAGCACACTGCCAACAAACTTTAGAGTAGCGCCTAAACTCTTCAATCTGCCTTGAAACATTCACCGATTCAGATTATGTCACAATAACATTCAGAATTAACTACAAATTGCTGTAACAAATACAGCAGCACATGTTGCACAACATGCACAATTATATTTCCAAATATCATCAAAACGTAGGCTGTTAACTTGAAACTACATATTTCGCCAACAAAGCGTTGTTGCATAAGAGGATTCGGTCAAAGAGAAAGAGAATTTCGACGCGGGCTTTGTGCGCCAAATTGAATTGAATGTCATACATAACGCATTCCGCAAACTCAAAGGGAGTGTAATTGCGATCTGGCGGCTCCATTTAAAATGTATCCGTGCAAATCTGAGCTAAGCACGGCGTGCGAGGCATGAGGCGACATAGCTTTGCGACGCTAGTAACCAGTGTTCGCGTTGCAAATCGCGCGCCCATCCACTCGTGTCGCTTTGCGCGACTTGGTCGTTTGCCAGCCGCTTTGTTTTATCGCTCTCACGAACTATTTGGCATCTAAACAATGTTTCTATTTAATGATACAGAAAAATCGCATCAGATATTTCAATGTGTCATCACTGACAGTTTTAACAATGATTATTTAATTCCAGTCTGGTTATTTTACGACTCTGTAAGTTATTATGTTCTCTATCTGTCACGGGGTCAATATTCTTTACTTCATGGCATATGACTACCTACATGTTTTTGCAATAATGTAAATAAAAATATTTAAAATAATTTAGTTTCATCACGTAAGTAATTAAAGTAAAGTATTTTTGTGATAATGAATCAATCATGACCTAGTACAATACCGGTACACCTACTTGTACATTTTTTTATACTTATTATCGTAGTCATCGTTTTCAATAGTAATAACTATAATCACTGAGTAAATTTGATCAACATGTTCATAAAAAACGGTGCTAGAACTTATTTCGACATAGGCAGTAGTTAATCACGGTTGACTCTATTATTTGCTTTATTCCCTAATAAAATAATAACGTCGTAAAAAGGAGCAACAAACCAAAAGAGATAAAGAGAGAACATAATAAAAACAGTGCAATTTTAGGGGTATTTTGTCGAGGTTATATCCATAAAGCGAGTGGAGTGAGGGTAGGCGCCCCCACTGCCGACCCGACGTGGGTTGTAATGAATAAACTCAACCGGGAGGTTCTATCATTTTATTTAATTCCGCAATGGGAGCGATCATACCTTAAACACTTAACCAACTGATTTGTCAATTGTTGTGCTTTTTATTACTTTATATCCTGATTCGTTCGATATTTAACTGCATGAACTTTCGTACAGATATTGACGTAGAACTTATTATGAATGACTATCAATAAAACTGATGGCACAAATAAAGAAGTGAAATTAAGAAAACCATCGATTTAAATCGATTCGAACTTAAAAATTTTATTCAGAATTTTATTTGTGTCCATAAATCTTTCAATAAATTAGGAACGCAATGCAAGGACCTCACTAAAACCGTTAAAAGTTGTTGCGACTTGAAAAAAAAAAACAATAATATTTAAAAGGAGCGAAATGGAGTGGAGAATATTCACACATAGGTAAAGTAAACCTGCGCTCGGAAAATATTTCTGCGAAACATGAGAGCTGTAAAGCCCTGTAGAACAAAGGTATTAAAGCGAATTTTCAAGCTCGCTCGTTGGAAATACTGGGAAAAGCGACTCTACGGCACCACTAACTCATTTTGTTTGCTCTCCGTATAAAAATGTAGTTTGTTTCTGAGCGTTTGTAAACGGCGCGCCGACAATTGTGGGTGGCTTGTGTTATCAAGTTTTTCGCAATCGTATTTTGTTTTTGTGCAGATCATTAAACAGATTTCGTATATTGATTTTTCGGCTTTGTAAATATTGTTTCTATTAACTATTATGTTTTAGTGGCCTGCAATACAATCGTTGGCTTGCAAGTTCTATAAAACATGATTCACCTTAGATTGTTAGCGGAATGCAATAATGATTTATGACTATCGCATTTCATGCTACTTTGGTATGTAATGTAAACAAGCCTAAACATATTAACTACAAATAATTCTTAATTTCAATTTTAGCAGCAGGCACCTTTGTCCTTGCCTTGTACGGTTTCTTCGATTTCTTTTTAATTCAGTGTGTTTATTCAGAAGGTCTGTGACTTTTCGAACGCTAAATCACCGAATATGAATCGACCATTATTAACCAAACGTAATTTTTATGGAACGGTTTTTATTAATTAAGTCGAATACTCATTGAATCGTAAACTCAGTAGGTGGGTACCCATATCAACTGTTCGAAAGCATTCAACCAAAGGCATATTCATTGAGTCAACACACTGACTCATTATTGTAACTATTGTTAATGTGTTCAAGATTTTAAGATGCAATTAAGAAGTTTACTCTGTACTTTTCTTAGACTTAGCCATTATTTCTGTATATCAAAGTGTTGAATTAATGACGAAGCTTGTTGTAGATTCGTCGCAGTAGCAGTGTCACAGCTATCGTAGAGTGTGTCGTCATTTTGTCAAAGTAGCATCGTTTGTAATTCAATATTCAATTCATTAACTATTAAAAAAAGACGCGAGACATGCGATCTATAGTGGTCGATTAAATAATATTTTATTTATGATTAGGAATTCGATAGCCAAGGCTCACTCGTTGTTTGAGCGCCACAGAAAACAAAGACTAATAAGACTAGTACTTTAAATATTTGGAGAGATAATAATTTACAGGATGACTGAATTTAAAAAAAAAACCATCACAGTTATATTTGACCGTAAGATGTTGAAGTGCATTGCAAAATCATTAATTGTCAGTACCTAAGGCATAAAACAAAAACATTAAAGCTAAAACAAAGACAAAATACCTAAACATAAATAAAAAGCAGCGAAGTACGTATAAGGATGTCGGCGGTGGATCACTTGTTTCAAAATAAATTTACGTAGTAACGTGAGTTGAAAATAGAGAGGGGAAACTAAGCGAAACGGCGAAGAGCAATGAGGCGATGCATAAAGTCACATCGACTGGCTTCGAGACGAAGTATAAAACAACAAAGTGGTCGACGCATCTCGCTCGCCGATAAAGAGGGAAATAATCCGACACGACGAACACTAAAGCGTCGTAGAATGGTACTTTAGAGTTCGTATATGATAATGATGTGTCTTACAAGTATATTTTATGGTATGCTGTAAAACAAAACCATGGAAATTAATGCATATTAAGAAGCTATTATTAATAATAAACGTTTATGTTGTACAAAAACGGCATCAATAAAAAGAACCAAGTGTTGTATTAATGCTTTTGACGACAAATTACTATAAACGGTGGTCGTGATCGTAGGCGTGGGAGTCGAGTAAAAGTAAGATGGGGACGATAACGGCGTGTCGGCATCGATAAGGAAAATAATTTATGATCCGACGTGGGGTAAAACACAATATAAACACTATTTGGCACTTTGTAACAAGATAATCACGCTGTTTAGCATTTTTATGGGTTTAAAAGAATGTAATGTTTACATTAAATAGTGTTAAATTATGAGAATGTGTTTGACTATTGGTTTTTTAATAATTTCACTTACAGATTTTTCACGTAGAAATTAATTGTATAAATTTACATTTTTGACACTAAATCGTTGGCCAAGTATCTACATCACACTGATCTATATGCTTACTTGTATGTATTAAGTATGGATGTCTAACTTGTCTTTATGTATGATATGAATACAAACCATAAAATTATATTTTTTTGAACTTAATTGAAAAGCTTTTACAGAGCTTTTATTGATCCGTTTATTGTACGTGGATGTAAATTCAAAGCTGTTTTAGCAATGCTTGTTAAATTCATGCTTTGCCAGTCAAGTGTTCACAGACATATTTGTTCCGAGGCCGACGTTCCGCGTCTTCACTTGACTGTGCTATCTGTGTTGAAAATAAAAAAACCACTAAACGCAAAATTTATTAACGTTTGAATACTTCACAAACTTCTCTAGGCATTGTTAAATAAATAGCTAAGCACCGATCGTTTTATCCTGACACCGTTTATATATCGCATAAATAAACAGTTAATCAATCTTAATTAAATAAACACACGGCTATAATGTAAAACATTAACAAACCACGCTTGAGTTGGCAAATCCTCAAGGCAGACAATGCACCTAACCACTGAGATATGAAATGCATTCCGAGTCATAACAAGTAATTATCGTGGCAAGTTCAGTAAGCTCGGGCGACAGCTCGCTTCAATGACTCCGTCTTGGACGTAATATAATCTGTAAAGCAGTAGTGTGGGTAAGCTAAGCACTGTGGTATATTTAAACACCTGTCATCTCCCTCGTCTCTCAATGGGTAGTCTAACTTAGATTACTTTATAATAATTCCTTAATATTTCACTCCAGAATAGGGTTACCACATCTCAGGATTTTTGGGCTGTTCTCAGGATTGCGGCCGGATTTTGCAAATCTCATGAAATCCCAGGATATATTATTTGGAATTTGCAATAAAATACAGCTTACATTTAAAAAATCTCTTTAATGGAATAGAATTAGAATAGAATACTCTTTATTGTACACCATAAAAACTTACAAATAATAACTTTAAGGGGTACATAAGGTGTTACAATGGGCGGCCTTATCGCTAAAAGCGATCTCTTCAAGCGAACCTTTGACAACCCTAATGACTTATCATTAAAGAGATTTTTCAAAGTTATGCTAAAAGTAAGTCGTAAATTTTTAAATTGTTAAGTACGTTTGAGAGAAGATTCTCAAACTGTATCATATCTTAGGATTTTTCAATGAAAATCAGGCCTTTTCTCCGGACTTTTGATTTATCCATCTGGTAATCCTACTTTCAGTCAGGCGGATTATATAAACTGGATGTTGTCGCAAAGTTAGCGGATTATTAATGGACATAGAACGGTTAAAGTCAGACGGGACGGTGTATTCTACTGCTTTATCACATTGTCGTCGCGTAACGTGTTTGTTTTCCCGGTTCCTCGGGCCACTAACGACCTAGAGCTATTTACGACGAAAATAACGACTGGTAAGACTTGAACAGTTAAGTGTTATCTTTCCGAAAGCTTTGAACGCTTGGTCTACTATTTATTATAATTAGATTCAATAATACTAACAGTGAATAAAATGATTTATCAAAATTTATGAACGTCGAAAATTTTCGTTAGTGGTGCTTGGACAAATGACATTATCATTGCAGCTAAACTACGTTTAAGTTTTACAAGATAGCCCTTGGCCTTCTTTATGTGTTACAATATATTCCAGTTCTTCCAGTATTTTTGTTTTCTCCTATCGTTTTGGATATGGTCATCTATGCACCCCATATAATTATGTAATTTTTGAGGTTCTATTCCTTCAGTATTCTAATAAAAACCATAACAAACGCAGAAATCAACTTAAATCTTTTAAAAAAATAAAGAAAGATCTTCAACGGAGCTTGATTGTATAAAAGGCTGTTTTGTGTAAGAGAAGTACGTGAAGTCGCCATTCCAAACACAAACAAAGTAACGCCACAAACGGACAAAGCTCATCGGTCCCAGGGGTCTTGTATAATTTGCGTACGGGCAGCGTGTATTGTTAGTCGTGGGCTCGTGGGGTGTTCGTAACATTCCGGCGAACTTTGCGGCCGGCTAATTACGCCGGGCCGGGTCGCACACACGAGTCGTGTGTACGACCCGGCCCGACACGACTACGACGACGACGTGCAAATAGCCGTGCAGCTTATCTGCGTAACGTGTCGTGCCCCGTGCGCTGTACCCTGCTCCGCTTGATATACATATGTTTTGTGTCTTGATAGGTATACGCTCAACTTTATTATTAGAGTTCCATTTGCTAAACTATTTTAATATATATTTGACCTAAAAATCAAAAGAACAACACAATAAAAAAGCAATTCAAATATTAGGTTTTAGTTATAATTTGCTGAAAATGAACAACTGCTGCTTGTTTGATTGGTCAACAAAGCTGCACTATGCACAAAAAAAAAAGAAATTGTTTTAGCTCAATAAAATAACATAGAAGCCAACTTGGCAATATAGAGGATTTTACTTTTGTTTATTAACCAAAAAAGAAACTTAAAGCAATAATTTTTATTAATACAAATTAGATTGCGCATAAAAATCTTCTGCTCTTTAGTTACAATAACCTACTTTATATTAAGACGTTTTGGCAACCAATAACCTGCCTAGTCAATGGTATGCCTGGTAGCAAACATTATTAGGAGCTTTCAGTTGTTAAGTTGAATATGAAATTATCTGAGCACTTCTTAACATTGCGATATCAGTATTAGCGCTGAATTATACCGTACGTGGTAAGCTTCTATCCGGCTTCAGTGGTTAAATGCGCTCCGCATTCAAAGCACGTTGACATGCGTTTATCAGAGCGGGAGCTCAGACCGCAGTCGGGTGCAGTGACAAACGGAATCGCAGAGTGCATCCCGACTTCCCGAGTGAGCTGCTGATCCGTCGACAGATATGCCGACCTCGGCGTCGAGTACTAACACTCGCCTGCCGACGGATGATTACGGCCCTTTGACGACGCCTCTTTGTCCTACACGTTTCGAAAGTAGCAACAATGTTTTTCGCTTTCACTTGCAAGAATATTTTTTAAATAAATACAAAGACCTGATATTTATTTTAAAGATAATAATCTATTCCGCTGCATGAGGTACGTATTAAGCTCTGATTAAAAAGGAAATGCATGTCCTATAGAGCTATTATTTGTTTACATAACCAACCGATAGTAGTAAGACTAGTATTAAGAAAATGATTTGTCATTTGACAAAGGCCTGAAATGTGAGTGATGTAAGTAGGTACAAGCGTTTAAGGTTCAGTTCAGATCGTTGCAAGTTACGTCTTATCTAAGTCAAGCCGGTTGGACTGGAGCACGACAGAGTAATAGGAATCTCCGTAGAACTTTGCGAGCGGGTGAGCCTGCGGGCGACTGAAGGGTGGCGTGGCGGGGAACGGGCGACTCTTGTTATTACACCCTCTCACCTACGCAAGGGGTTTCTGTTCCGAGCCGTACTGAAGCACAAGATTAAGACGCTACTCGCTTTGCTGTTAACACTCTAGCTTCAGTTCTGCTAGTTCTGAATAGCTTTAAGTATGCCCTACACTTTCTGTAAGCCAATGTTAGATGAGAACTTTTATCACATATAAGTGTATAATAAACCACAATTCTATTAGTAACCGTCAGGAAACCCAACTAGATATTCAAAATAGCTAACACATTTATTGCTTGAACCGTAGGTTTAGATATCTAACAATAAAATAAAATGCCTCGTGTTGATTTTCGTAACACAACAATGAATGGTAAATGTTGAAAAACTAGACCGCTCCATAAACAATATGCCTGAATAAAAATAACAAAGCAACAGAAATAAATCTTTAACAAAAAAAAACAAGATGTCAAAAAGCAAGCTGAAACCAAAATCGTTTACTTCACGTTGTTACATTTCACCACTTCGGTTATAAATAAAAGTGCCGAAGAAAAGCCAGATAAGACGGCAAAGAAATAAGTTTAACCGAACGGGAGAAAGCATTATCATTGGCTGCGAGCGAGGAACAAAAGAAAATGGTAGAGAGCGAGCGTACGAGAGTACTTTATAGGCGCGTAAATATGTTTTATATCCCTCTACTGTCTGTTATACACTGGCGCGCCGCCGAACCCATCCCCCTGAGCCGGCCCACCCTCGCCCCGAGGGTTGCCGCGCTCTCGGAAATGCCGAGCTTTAATAAAACATATATTTTTCCGAGCGAGGAAAATACTGGGGAAACTCGCAATTTGTTCTTTCACTTTATGCTCGTTTACAAGACAAAAGTAGAACATTCTAGAAACATTATGTTAATCACGTAGTTATGTAGTTTAGTATAATTACAGTTTATTAAATTAAAATAACACGGCGAGTGCCGAGGCAAACGTTGGCAGCTCGTTGATGGATGAAATGTTAGTAGGTGCGAGTAAGTCATAAAGCGTGTAGTGGGCGGTGAGGGGTTTATGTAGTTGATCGGCGGAACTGTGACATTGTAGTACTTAATGGTGTTGCGGTGACCCTTATCTCGCGTGGCGCAGCGCCGTCGCCGTGGGTGCGGCCGATTTATTGCGGTACATGGGTATACCACACTCGGCCTACTGCACTAACCATTAATATGCTCTTGTGAACACATAATACACACTAAAACACAAAATCACATAATAAAATCTGAATAAAAGTTCCTAAAGTTCCTAATATTCCCGGAATGAAATCCTAATTTAGAGAAGCCAACACAATTTCGCCGCAATTCAAATCAAATTTTCACCGTAATTTTGCTGATTTGAAAAACTCTAAGGGCATTCTACGCAAAGGAAGTGAAAGTAAAAAGAATTATAAGAAATAAGCCAACGCTGAAAGATGATAAAAGAGAAGTAGCGATTAAGATAATGTTGAAAACAAATTTATGTTTCGATTCCGTGGAGTAAGATTAAATTATTTTCTTGTTGCTTCTAAAACGAGTTCTAAAAGGAGTCGTAAGCGGCCGCCCAAGGAGAGAGCACTAAAGAAAACTGGTGTGTCGGAGCGAGACCGTTTTGCTGTTACCGCAACGAGGCACAGACTGTGCCGTAAAATATTACACCAAACGAAAGAAGCTCTTTCAATTAACCGAGGCAGCTTTGCGTAAGGTAAATTCAGCCAAGTGGCATCCAATGCAGCTTAAAAGAAATTAAAGATTCAACCGAATACAAATAAAAGTTTTTGCTATTCAATGGCATACTTGTGGTTAAATTGTTTTCTTTTATAAATATAAACGAGATTAGTGTTGATAGCTGGTGACACCCGATCAGTATTCATGAGCTTATTAATGTGCCAGTGCTAGGCACCTCCCCTTACGGCTGTACGCACAGATTGTTCACCGCCCGCTTAAATCGACCAGAAGTGATATGCTCACCTGATGAATGATGATGAGCTTAAACAGGGATTGTGAAACAGATTAACATCCTTTTCCATTTCTACGGACAGTGTTCTATATTTTATAAAAAATTAGAAGAAAAAATAATTGTGTTTTCCTTTAAGTACTCAATATTGAAATACCTGATCGCTATTATGATTATGTACACTGGTGAGGTATGTTAGTTGCATTAGCTGTAAACAGCAAGTTACGAGTGCGCAACCCGACGGATTGTGGTTATGCAGGGGCGGGCCGGTCCACCGCCTGCATCGCCAGTTGCTCCTGTTACTATAAGCTAATAACAGAGTTTACCGAGCTCGGAGAGTTTGCACAGAGTCATGCTCAAGCTATATTCATAACCTCTCCATTGTTTTCAGGAAACTTGAAGAAGTTTGTGTAACTTAAGTAAGTATAACAGACACTGAAGAACAGGTTCTTACGTAACCTTCTGACAAAGTCTGATATGTAAACATGAAACTCAGACAGTTGTTGTATAAAATATAAAGGAATATTATATTTAAATTCTAACAGTACACAAACGACAAAGAGATATAGGTACAGTAAGTTGACGTTTGAAATGATGTTACGGAAGCGTCTACGTAATTAGCCAAACGCGACCGGATTTGCATATCAAAGTGGAGGCATAATTGAACTCGGAGTGCAAATAGCCCAAGTGGAATCGGATCGAGTTAGTGGCGCTCTCTAGCTAAGTGTAGCGAGCAATGGCAGGCACGCGCTACCACGGCACCCGCTCTCACCTATACATCGCTCCCAGCCAGCTTGCGATGCTCCGAGCGATGTGCTCAGCGCTGTCAACTTCACGGGATAACTTAATTAATCGACTACGGTACAACACAGACTCGAGTCTGATTTCCTCCGCAGATATCTTTATTGTGCTGTTTAACTTCATAATTCGATTATGTTTGACAACTTCGGGATTGTTTCCAATTACTCTTAAATTCTTAATAGCAATTCAGGATTTATTTCAAGCTTTTTACTAAACTGAACTTACATAACAAAGCAAGAACCGGTTTTAATCCATGCAGCTTGGGTTCAATAGAATATCTTTGGCCTAACAGGTTTGTATTTCTTGAAAAAAGAGTTGCTAGATGGCCAATGGGCCGCAAGGTTCGAGTGGCGAACGGATGCAGGAAGGTGCAGCTTGGATATGCCATACGATCTCGTCAGTTAGATGACGATGCCTGGGGGAGGCCTATGTCCAGTAATGGACGTTTTTCGGCTGTATGAGGATGGGCAAGTAATATTATCAGTAGGTATACTGAAGTGACGTACTGATATGTAACATCATGAAAGTTCAAATTGTTCGTACGAGACGCTCATGTAAAACAGTTTAATTCCAAATCAAGTAATGGTTTGCCTAATAAAACACTTATACTTAGTGCTCCTGAGAAAATTGAGAGAAATTGAGGGTGGGGTGTTTCGTCCGGAGCAGGCAGCGAAGCGGCCAGATAATTAGATTAAGGGGAACGGACGACTCGGGGTTGCGGCCGCTCGAACAATGGTATCAGTCTTTTAAAGCTTTCGGATTTGCACGACTGCTGTCACAGATTGTTCTACCAAGTTAATTTTATACTAGGATGTATTTTGACATGGGAATAGGCAGTACTAAAACAATACCATCTTTAAGGATCAATTTCAAGATAATTTCCCTATAGGTACATAATATTGTTTTAATATTATTAAATTGAACAAAATGACACCTTCTTATATTCGAATTCTACTAAACCAACTAAATCTATGAATCTCAATTCAGCAACGTTTGTTTGTCAATTGATAAGGTGTGGTACAAAAAAAAATACTAAGAGATGGTAAAGAGCAATGCCAGTAGTTAGTACCGCTAAAGGCGGTGTAATGTATTTAATTACGGGCACTTCCAGACTGCGCCAATCTAGTAATTACTGAACAGAGCGACGGCGCGTAATCAGCGCCCTTTGCCACGTCGACACGCGTCGGAGAGCGCTCAACGCTCAAACTCTGGCCGCTTTTGACTAGCATCGCATTTCACAACCTGTTGACGAGTTAGTTAAGCCCCTGGAGCATGTACACTTGTACGTACAGTTCGACTACAAAGCAGACTTCTTGAACTACCTACATTTGATTAACTTGCTTTATAACCGGACAGAATTATACCTACATTATAAAATATAGTTCTAAGTACAAAACGTTGTGCAATCAGGTCCAATTCATTAACCACAATCCAACTAAACAATTTTGTAAACAGGTGCTTAGAACGTGGCGTTCCGCCCCGCGAGATTAATCACTGTGTGTACTGGCAAGTCCGACCGGGTAATAAACCGGGAACGAGCAACTTCGCCACTTACATTACACGGACATTTATTTCCAACGCTCTGTTTCAACTTTTCCAACTCTCAAAGAGTCGACGCGACGAGTTGAAGTCTGGTTTAATTAATTTACGCGATTCGTAAATATCGTTTAGAAACATTAACTGCGAAGTTTGGAGAAGTAATATTAATATTAAAGTACTTGCCTTGTCATCGTCGCCTTCGCTATCACACTGCAAAAGGAGAAAAAAATATTTGAGTAAAAGATGAGGCGCTTAGAGGGTCTGGATTGGCTTTGCTCAATTCATGCATGTTGGTTTTATTAAAATACCATTTATTACTACAATCCGCAGCTGAAGATTAAAGCCGCAATTATCTGAAAGCTGCCAGCATAATTCTTACCACAAAATCGAAATCATTTATTTTCTAAGAATAAAACTCACACCTAAACCAAGCGTGCAATTTATTCTAAACAGTATGTTAAAACAAATTGCTTAGAATTTTAAGTATGCGAATAGTCTGCTTAAAATAATGAGGTGATTTTTTAAAATGGAGCTTGTTTATTGCTGTTAACATAACATATGATCATACTGAAGTGTTTGGCAGTACATGGACGTATTCTACACATTACCATCAAACAATCTCGGAAAAGTCCAATTCATATGGGAGAAGAAGGCTATTATCGTAACATAAATCGACGAATACGTTACGCGTTATTTATGAGGTAAGTTCACGCCGGGGGAAACAACAAGGGATCAGGCTGAGATATTACAATTTCAAATAAATACAGAACATGAAGTATTCAGGACGGGCGCAGGTAATGTTATGTAGTACGGAACGGCACCGCCTCGACAAATCTCGTGATTTAGCTGCGATACGCGCCGAATATCGAACAGGGTCTATGTGTGTTGCGTGATCTGGGTAAATTTGCACACAGTAATAGAGAATTATAGCCATTACATGTCTTTTCCAACAGACAAGGGTTATTTCGACTTAAATTCATTCAATTTATTCATAGACCGTATTGATTTATGGGTTAGTGTCATATTAGATATTCATATTGATAATTATGATATCTTTTTAGCATAATATAATTTCTATTATCATACTTTAAAGAAAATACATCTATTAATTTCTACCTCAATCTATCAATCATGCATGCAGCGAGGGTTCTACTGAATCGTGCGTGGTGAAGAAGAAGAAAAATAATAAAGAAAGTTCTACACAGCAAACGGACAACATTGATATACTCACGATATAGCCTTTTCCGGAACTACAGCGGCTACTGGCCTGTAGGCAGGAGAGAGAAAGCGAACATATGAGTGGATTGGAGTGACTAGGGGTGGTGAAGTTTGTCCCGTCTCTCCTAACACTCGTCTTAGCCACAATGCTTTCAAAGTAACATAGCAAACGGAAAAAGCGTTCTTCTAAAGATAGAATTGTATCTTCAATATTGCCAATTATAATAATAGGAGAGACGAGAAGATATGCAAAAAAATAGAAGACATTTATACTTTATTTTCACGATCTAACACGCATTACAATCACAACACTAAGTGAATTCGTACATGCACTTCATGGAAAGTCAACGTATTCTTATTATAAAGCACGACACAAATATACGATATTTGTGGCAGAGTTTAGAACGAACAGGATGTAAATGATTTCGGAAAGAATTTTCATACGTGAATTTCTTGGGTAGAAAAATAATATGAAAGGACTTTGCAGAGAGTTCATTGCTGAAGGTTCTATGCACTAAGACACGACTTGCTTTTGGTAATGGGTACTAGAGCGTAAAGTGATGTAAGATTAAAATACTTACGTCACTAAGACGATCACGGGAAGAATCGGGGTCGCGAGGCGCCACAGAACTACCCGTTAGTCTTTCGGATGCCCGTCCACTGTCATCCGACGTACCAGCGTCTTGAAGCAGCGTAATACCCTGAATAAAACAAATGCAGGGTCAATTTAAATATCAGGCCCGCACTCAACAGGGCAAGAAAATCATAAGCTTTCTTACACACTTAAGTGATAGAGACTCGTGTACAGACAGATACCTTAAGAGCAATTCTTTTGCAAAGAGGGGAGCAGAGGAAAAGCTTTTTATATAAGGCTCACAAAATTGAGCGGTAACTAGGATATAAGAAAACTTGATAAGACGGGCCGGGAAAGCGAGGGTGCGGGCGGGATGAGTGGAGCCGACCCATAACGTAACGTGCCCCGGGCCCCGACAATAAAAAGAGTTTTCCATTTATCACATTTCGCGTCTATTTTACGGTAGGGTTCGAAAGGCGCTCGTTCAAGCGGGGGAAGCGACTGTGATGCTCAGCGACGAACGCTGTACAGGACTGCTAAAAGAAAATAAAACGAGTATAACTCTCCGTAAATGGATAACTTCGACGACCCTTTCGCAATGAACTTCCAAATCATTATATAACTTTACGGATTGTTAACTTTCAATTTGATTTATTATTCATAAAATATAGTAAGTATAAGTTTTGCTTCAGTTGTTAATTATTGCTACGTCCGTTCTAAACTTGAAGGTAAAATATATAGGTCACATTTTATTTTACTTGTTGCTTGATTACAAATTATTTCTGATAAAAATTGCTTAAAGTTAAGTAATGATTATTTAACTGAACTTCGTAGTATTGTCTTGATCGTCTTATATCTGCACAAATGAGTTGATACTTAGTAGCTGATAATATGTCGTGCTTCAATTAAGTATTTTAAAACTACACTTATCCAAAATTGATTTCTGTAAAATGTATGTACACCTGAACTATATTATATTATACAAAAAGAAATAATAAATAAATTACTAAACCTAACAATAAACTACACTCATATGTATAGGTATGTATGATGTTGGTGTAAGGGGAATGAAAAAGAGGATTGTGAAAAATAATCTTGTTTTTGTTTAAGATACAATTTTTATAAGAATATAATTATATGGAAACAATGATGTGACAAATGATGAAATTGCTTAAATCACGCATATATTGTGTGAGCAAACAATTTAATCATTCTTTAGCAAAAATCAAAATAAATTAGGTACAAGGTGCATTGTAAATATTGTAATTCAAGTCGTATCTCTGAACAGTACAAGTGTAGAGGCCATTACTCGCGGCCGGTTTAGGTTTATGTAAACGACACCATTTCCGGGAACGGTCGTCGACCGGAACAAAATCTTTACATTGGTGGAATTCGCATACAAAGAACACTATCGAATAAGTTCTTTCTACTTTTAAATTTTTAGTCACCGACAGACAACGCGCAACCTAAACCGCTAGTCCAAAAGAAATTTTGCATAAAATGACGAAGGTGAGCAAGATTTTTTTTTAAATAGGCACCTTTAGGAATGGAGGGAATTAGTAATTTTGTTTGTCAATTTAATTACTAATTCCAACTGGCACACGACTTATCAAACAATAAAACGGTACATCATATAACAAGATTCTTTAGACAAATAAAAACCATGATTGCCAAAATACTTAGCAGATGCTATAAACAACCCTTCCTAAATGGCATCCCAAGTAGGTTATGAAAATGGCAAAAACAATAAAAGTTGAGACGTTCAGCTCCCATAATAGACAACAAAAAGACATACGCGTAAGATTATGTCTCCACTTCTAATAAAAGGGATTGCTTTCCGACCCTTTACATAAAACGAGTTAAGCAGCGTCGCACATATCAATTTAATCCGTCGTAGGCGAGCGAGATCCCTCTAATCCCTGAATGGGTCGTGTCTTTCGGAGATGTAACGGGGGATGTTGCCACATAATTACTTTCGCTCATTATCGTACGCCCCAATTATAGGAATAACACCGGGGATTCCACTCCTATTCATAAGGTTTGTTCAAGTGCAAAAGGTTGAGTTTTGTTACTGTTTATTTAGTAGACCTTGATTTAATGCCAGTCACTTTTTGTTTGTTAATTATGCCAATTTGAATTGAAGAGAAATTATATTGCGTTATGTTGTCGATAGATTTCACCAAGAAGTTCAACAAATCCTGGAATGACTGAACACAAATGGAAATATGCAATAGGCATCCACGGAAAGAACAGGGAGATAATTGCAGAGGAAACTGCGCTTTCCACAGATTCTACGCCCAAATAAAATGAATTTTAATGTTGTTATGACTGTGGATTTGATAATGAATGATGATTGTAAGGTAAGATATTGACTGCAAGATTTGGTTTTAATGTGAAATAATTAATCGAATAACAGGTGGTTACCAAGAGAACAGTTGCACTATCTCAAATTTCTAATAACGATACGGCAGTCATTCTACGAAACTGCACACGGCATCTTCATAATAATAGTTTTGATTTCTGTGTAAGCGGTCTGTGGCGGGTGGCTGCCGGGAAGCGGTCGTGCCCGACCGTCGACACAACCGCTAATTGAAACAACGACCGCAGCCGAACATTACTTATTCATGAGAAGTCCATATGGCGGCGAAACGTGACCAACGAGATAAATCATTCAATTACATTTTTCATGAACAGACACTCCAGTGGATATGCACTCTCGGGTTCAGCTTAATACTGGTTGTCAGACGATAATTCATATGTAATGAAATCCCTCCGGGTGGAAGTATCATATTGCTGCCTGCCGGTGCCGATCGGTTTGTTTAAATTGCGTTGCGTAATTCATTTTATGACAACAGTTTGGTAGTAACTGGTATATTAAAATTGTGTTGTTATTGCTTTAACATAATTATGATAAAAAAGCTGGTAATTTACAAGTGCCGACTCACGCAAGTTGGCTGGCTGATCGGTTCAGGCAGTTCACAAATTTGTATGGCCCTGATACAGTTGGATTTGAATTGATTGTGCTTGAAGCCGGCAGGTACCAGCTTTCTATTTGAATGCATCCATAGTCTGATGTAGTCTAAGCGAGGTGTTTCTGCAGAGTTGCAAAAGCGCGGTGTCGTTAAGAGACGTATTACATAATTAATTTATGTGACAGCACGTTAATCCACTTGTTTCGTTGACACAACAGCAGTACCTACCGTGTTCTAATTATGCTGCAAAATTATGAGTTGGTTTTTCTCAAAACGTTGAAAATTGTGGTGAGATTTCTCCACAAATTCCTCTTTTGTACCTCACTTCGTCCAGAACGGTCAAATAACCTTTATTTTCCTTTAATTTCAAAATGCACGAATTAATCCCTACTGTATTTTATATTGGTACTAAGATATTAATGACTAACGATTTCAATTTTGGCGTTTCATACTCGCGAATAGTTTTAAAAAACTATGTAAAAACGCGACTAAAGTGTAAGCTTCAAATATAGGGAGATTTTAGCCAAAACACATGGATTAGGCGTGTCCTATCACAGCGAACCAATCAAATGAATCAGATCTGACGCGGGCATCAAGCGGCGTTAGCCCGTGGTATTTCCAAATGGAATTTAGCGACATACCGTTCTAGAGTTAATAAAGTGCGGCAAGCCGGACGAATGGATATGTGATTGAATTAATATTTCCAGGGTGCCGTGGGCGTAACATCAGACATTTATATCGGTATTTTGAATAGTTGTATTCTGGTTGCATATTCCTATGCATATCTATTAAAAATTATAATCTATATGTTATTTATTTATGGGAATATCGTAATCGTCAATCGTAATATAAGATATACTTGCACTCGTTTATTGGCTGGCATTCAACTGCCGTAAAAAGCCTACCCACATTATAAAATAATGAACAGATATACCACACTATATCTATGGCACTTTAAAATAACTTCAGTCAGTATTGTGACCGCTGTGTTGTCGTTCATAATAAATAAATTTCATAAAGGATGCTTGTGTATAATGTGTATATATTATGTACCCAAAATCATGTATTTTGGGTACACCAAAACAAATCGATAATAATAATTGATGGTATTTGTTAAATAAACGATTTTACCACATAGATTAAACTACATAAGTTATTTGAATTATTGGAACATACACCTATTTCACTATGTTTTGTATATCCAAAATCACAGCCCGCGTTTGTATAAAAACGCGGGCTGTGATTTGTGTTCGGTAAACGACCACAAAGCCCTTTTTTCCTATACACGGATAGCAAAACAACAAAAAAAATAGCAGTATTAAACTACGTAATGACTCGTTAAACTGAACGAAACAAACTATTTAATTGCACATAAAATGTAATGGAGTGCAGAGAAGTACGTACTAATAATTTCAGCGTTTTACATTAAATGAAGAGCGAACATAATAAAAGTGTATTAAATGTCAAAGTCAGTTTTAGTTTTGAACATTTTCCGCGGTGTAGCTGTGTAACATTAATATGCAATGTCAGGTTGCTAACATAATTTCCAGCTGTAGTCGTGTCGTTAGGCATTAAATAAACTTGTTTGACATTTTATTTCGTCTGGGGGCTCAAGTTCTCAGAACAAATCACAGCGACTTCTCGGCAAACACTGCCAGAATACTTGTATATTTTCACGGGACTTCTCACGGGTACCTATAGAGATACAGCATTAGTTAGGGTGATTCCTTTTAAGTAGCCCGCGCGCGAAACCTCAGAACTTATTAAAATGTTTATTTTTTAAATTGTAGTGTGCTAGAGTAATAAAGTCAATTTAAAAAAATTAGGTACCAGCTTTTAGTAATGAATAGCTTAATAATTATACAAGATGTATCTTTTTTCATGGGATACCTTTTTTACAGGCTGTTGTACTTTTAAATGACTATGATCAACTTTCACAATGGAACCAACTCGGAAATCGCGAAATATCAGCTGTTGCATACAAAAGTTTGATTACTTACTACAAAACGTATGAAACTAGAACAGCTAATTTTTTTCTAATAGTGAAAGTTGTTCATATTCATGGATAGAATAGCCTGTCCTATCTTCCATGATTAAAAATACAACCTGTAGATATACTCATGATAGAAACCAACATATTTTTACGAGATAAGTAGTTCTATTTGATTTTTTATAGGTTACTTTGTTAGAACTACCTTATGTAAGATACAATGTTATGAAGAGTTCTCAACTTTAAATTCATAATTCAGAAACTGCCTATATACGTAAGATTATGTTCATTTGGACAAATAATCCAATTACTCTCGGAAGCCTAATTTATTTCTCAAATACACAAGTAATTTATGTTAACTACAATAAATAGCCGTACAATGTTTGACTGTTGTGTTTTATAATTAATAAATTCAGCGGGGTGGGCGAACAAATATTTCGTGTATCATTTTCATATGATAGTATTATTAAATTCTGTACGGTTCACTGGATGTTACGAATTGTTAATTTGTGAACCATTGTGCATTTTCAATGAAAGTTCAATGAAGACATCATTTACCAATGAATCCATTAAATTTGCAAAGCGCTTCGTAAATAAACGTATCAATTCCATAGCTGCGTTTAATAAACGGAGCTTATTTCATTCGTTTGCCATAATCCCTTTTAAATATTTTTAACTGTAGGTACCATAATGAGGTGCTTTACGTGTTCAAAGTAATTTTTAATGAATAAATTCCTGTATCAAGGTATGACAAAAGTCGGGAAAAATATACCTAGCTCTAATAAACTTTACAACCAGTTTGTCGTTTAAGATAAGGCAAGTGAGGGCGACCGCGACGTAAGCAAACGGCAATATCGTCCAGAAAGGGGGAATAAAAAACATTTGGCATTGGCAGCGTGTCGCGTCCGTGGCGATACGCCAGCTTTCCCGGAGACAACACAATAAGGACGCTCTTCTGTCGAAAGCAATCCATGTCCGCCGCAACCAATTTCATGTTAACTTACAAACAGGTATATTGGTACGTGTGTACTTAAATTGCGTAAGTTGGTCAAGTAAAAAATACACACAGACTTGTTGTTGTGTTTTGAAATTCAGACTATATTTTTATCATGTCATAACTTTAAGTCTTATTGTAGATTCTGGGGGGCATACAAATTTTAAAACCGCTATTATAATTACATGGGTTATCCCGATATACCTTCACTATTCAAGTTCACTGCCTAAGTACATGTATATTTTTACTCCAATCTCAATACTAATAAATAGTTAATTTTTAAAGTGCTAAACTAAGACAGCAAGTACCTACTGAAAATCTTAGAACTTAATTAAGTTTTTAACCTAAGCGAGGTCACATTAAGTCAATTACTTGCTCAACTAATTAGGAAGCGAATTAAATTAAAGTTAGAAGCTAGTTGGCTTGAGTGGTAGGTGTTTGAAGCAAATTTTACTGGCTCGTCGCCGGAGACGACAGCGTAACTTAATGATCGCGTAGTGCGCACCGGGAGGCTATATTCTATTCGACAGCAAATTGAATCTGCGAAGAGCTATTAGCCGACACCGCAGCGGCGCGTTCCCAGCTCGTGCCAAACGATCGTGCTCATTCCCCGCTCAACTCTAGATATTGTTCAAACCGTGATATAGTCGGTAAACTGCAACCGAGTGGACTCCTAATAAAACAACCACATTTCTGCACTGCACCATTCTCTATAGAGAGTTTATAATATTGGCCGTACTTTCTTTTTCATATCCATGCGTTTAATAAATCTGCATTTAATTTCAGATAAGCATGTTTTATTAACGATTAGCTTTAAAGCTTAACGTTTTATATGCGCCCTTCGCTTCCGACAGTTTCATATTGAAGCTGACATAATTTATTCCGTCGGCGGCGCGTTGCGGAGCAAGATTTTCCGCTTTATTCGAGCAACAGCACGAGCGGCGGGAGGCAAATTGGACGGGATTGCGACATATCTTGGCTGGCGTCGGAACTGTCGAAATTCACGGGGGAGCACACAGGGTAAACTGCTCACATTCCGCTCAGAGTGCTCCTTTCGAATCAGAAATGTGAACCTATTTAGAACTCAAGCACACGCGTCGTCGAGTGAAGAAATAAATATTCGATTCTAGCAAACCGGAAACGAATACCCAGCAGGTCAAATATTGTGTTGTTGTTATTGACAATATTAAATAATATCAAGCTTTAAAGGATAAAGTTTAATATAAACAGTAGATAGTGTAAAGTCTACTAGATAGTGTAGTGGATCTAATAAAGATTTCATAAGAGCCAATTAAATAGTCGAGAGCTAGTACCGTTGCTGGACAGCGACTGCCATTGCCGACTGCCCCGATGCATAAATAATTTCGCATTCGACATGGATTTTGCAATGATTTTTGACATGTCTATTTTGGTTTTAATTTTACATTTCCAAAGATTTTCCTTGATGCCTGTTGGCAATTTAATATATGGTATCATATTTCACAGTTTATTAGATTTAGAAGCTCTCTTAAACATCGGCAATTTAAATGAATACTAATTGGAAACACAATCTCCAATCAGCATCAGAAATGAATTGGACTTTAATTGTTTTGAAGACTTCTTTCTTAAGCGATTTCATATCTACAGACATTCAGTATTTAGGCTAAAATTACCAACAACAGTAAACTGATACTGTACTGCCCAAATATAATTTATTGTTTCAAAATCCCGCTAAATACGTGCGCAGACTACGCACAATGAAAGATCCGTAGTCAGCATAAAACTGTACACATGCACAGTATGTACCTATAACACTTAGACAATTTCGTAACCTACCTAATTAAAACACCATTATCTTTTTAATCATAAGATCCAAGACTGAAGTATGTTATTTCGTCATCTAAGTACGGTGCCAATTGTCTTCAAGTAAGACGTCTGGGTCACATTCGGCGAGACGGACGGACGGACAGACAGGAAGAAAAAAGGATGCCCTTTTTGGCATTGGGCTACGAAACCCTAGAAAATGAAGGTGCAGTAAAGATGAAAATTACTTATGGTTAGGTTAAACTCCATCAAGACATAATGAACTATATTAACTTTTGCGATAAGTCAATGCCTAATGGCTTGGCAAATTATTTAAGTAAACAAAGATGCATTTCGCAGATGTTGGTCTAAAAGCCAACTTGAATATGAGACGAGGCGCGTTGACAAGTCGATTGGCAGTTTGCATACGTTTTATGAGTTTGGCGAGAAAGCGGATCCCGGAAGAGGCACGCTCGATGGCTTACAGATTTAGATTCGCTGCATTTAGACGTGTGAGATCACCAGACACATTTAACTTAGGTACGGATGTAAGAACATGGACGATGAGTGTTAAAGAAGCTCGTGTACTGTTCTTGGAAGTGAAACTATAACAATTTGTCGACATTCGCACGAATCACGCTAACGTTCGAAGCATGTCCTACTGTTGCACAAAAAGTGTACAGTCACTAGCATAAATATGTTTGTAGACAGTACTGAAATATCATGTCTTTTCATGATGCATTAATTAATATCTTATCTCAAGATGACAGTAAGATCTGTGATTGTGAAAGGCATAAGGTGGAAGAAACTGCCCATATTTATGCTCACGACTTTACTGTGTTATGTCTACGGAACTATTGAAAATAAACACGAACAACCACATGCATTAAATAGTTCTACATTAGTTCTAAATAATGTTTGCGAACCATTTATTGGATAGTAGGACGACATAAATCTACCACATTTGTTTGACATACACATCAAGTCTAAGACAAGATAATGGGTGTTACTTACATGAGAGTTGACGTTGTTGGGCGGATGATTTCGCCCAGGGTCGGCCGCCAACGCCGCCAATGGCAGGCGAGGCTTGGTCGACAGGGCATTTGTGCGAGGAGAAGAAGCGCATTTTACAGCAGCCTGTTAAACAAAAATACAATCACATTATTATTACTAATAAAACTTTAGAAAATGTGTAGGGTATATGTATCAACAATAAACTTGATGCGTGCATGGTGTCTTTAATAACTTAATCAAGTAACTGTAACGAGTCAGAAGCTCATTCGTACTCAACGCGAAACTTTACGTTCACATTGTTAGGATGTGGAAAACCGTACTTAGTAGCGTACAGATTCTCTCGTCTAAGTTATATGGTCCCACTTCATCATAGTCTCGTACGCCCGTTTAGCTGAATACGCTCGAGAGCAAGAATGTGCTGACTAAGTATTCCGCTTCTTAGTTACGACTTGAGAAAACTACGAGTTTCCTGCGACTTTACGAGTATGATAGCTTTTATTATGTCGTTTCACAAACTGGAGGTAAACATTATATTATTCTTGTAGCTAGATACGATCGTTTTAGATGTTTTCTAACCACATTGATATTCCTGTGCGATCTTTTATTAATATCTTTTCGCAGTCAATAAATTGTAAAATTAACAACATGAACAAATAAACCCAACTATATATTTTTGGGGCAGGCTGGATTAAGCTATGTTCGGATTAAAGAACAATAATGCCGTAAATACCTTGAAGGTTTTGTTTTATGTAAGTGTAACGTGTATTATGTTACAGGAATATCGTGAAATACTTAGGGAACCACGAAATTATGGACGTTATTCCAATCGATTACCTTCACACCCCGACACGGCTGGTTACGGTTGGCGTTGGTCTCCCTTTGATCACAAATATCCATCAAACGCGTCCCATAAGGCGTGCTACACTTGTTCAGGTTGACATGTTTCAGTTTAGCCGGACGGCAAAATCAAATATCCTTAACATATTATAGACCAGCAGACGTCCCGCGGTTTTACCCGCGTAGGTGCCGTTCCCGTGGGAGTACAGGGATAAAAGTAGCCTATGTGTTAATCCAGGGTGTCAGCTAACTCCATACTAAATTTTATTAAAATCCATTCAGTAGTTTTTACGTGAAAGAGTAACAAACTTCCATTCATCCTCACAAACTTTCGCGTTTATAACATTAGTATAATAGGATTATGATTATGATTATTTATTAATAGGTAAAAATCGCTAGGTTTAGCTCAAATTGTGCCGAGTCGATCCTAATATAACTCAGTTACGATAGAATTGATGAAAGGAGTTTGGTGTTCTTCAAGACCCAAACTAACAATAAAAATGTGTAGTTTGGTTGATAGTAGGTAGGGGTCGGCTTCGGTGGCAAATACTGGCTAATTAAAAGTGCTAACCCGAATGTGTGAACTAAAATCGAACATTTAGCTTGAATCTTCCGTAATTTTACACATATTTTACATCCTTTTCGCTGAAACTGTGACAGACACAAATACATATAGTCTTACTTCAGTATGGTTTAAGGTAGTGTTGGTTTAAATGCAAAGAAATTGATTTTAGTTCTGTAATCTGATTTATTTCCCCACGCAAGGTCAGTGAATTTTGCAATACTGCCAATACGTTTTATATATATCACAACACTTAATAAAAATTGATTATCTATAAATGCAATGATAAAAATAATATCACACTAACACTAAAGGAGATATTGAACGAAAATAACCTCGAGGGTATCGCAACACTTGTCGTAAACTCGGTGCAGATTTCTTTTACATGTAAATACAAGAAGAAACTGAAATCTTTTTTTTATTCATACAAAAATCACAAAGTGAAATGTGTGCGAGTAACACGTGCTTCCGCGTTTAAACAATTTGTAGGGGAGATATGTTTGGCAGCGGTGACACAATAAGGGTCCCACTGACATATTTTTGAATGAACACGGAATATTCGATCGCTCGCCGGTCAGTCAGGCGAGGGTGACTCGTATCACGTTGGGGTGCTGATTTGATGAGAAAAAAATCAGGGGGATCACTCATCGTCATAAACTCATAACGGTAACAGTTGTATTCAGTTTTAATCTCTGTTTATTTAGTTTTGTTCGCTGATAGTAAGCTAAGTGTTTCACAACAAATACATTCTGAAAGATAACACATTACGTTAAAGGTCCTTTTCGTTTCTAGAAACATATTTGTGAAATAAGTATAATAATATTGCACAACTTTCACAAAACGCCATTTAGTCTCAAGCTTACTGGAGCTCGTCTTAAGCGTACTAAAAAGCTGAAAAACACACTTCTAAATGAATAGGTACATATTATAGATAAATTATACCCAGACATAGAACAAAAGATCGAGCTCATCACACAAAAAAATCTCCTGGGTGGGAATCGCACCCATGACCAATTGACCATGGCTTACTTAGCAGTCAGGGCCACTAGCTAAGTACTAGACCAACAGACCAGTCAAATAATTTCAATTCACAATTCATGTAAACTGTACATAGTTGTTTATGAGTAACTAAAGATTTTTGAAGCCGTAAACTGTTCTACAAACCTCGACAAGAAACAGAGTTTTCATAATAGTCTTGGTTTAGTTGTACGGGTACAACCAAACAACACAAAGGCAAAGCTCTTAGAGCGAATTAACAATAGTACACGCGTAACCCCTTCACCCTCGATTAAATAGCTCGAGGGTGTGTGGTAAATTGGTGTGAGAGTGTTTAGTCAGCTTTCAGTACGGAAACAAGTCGTGCGATACCGAGTGCGAGTTACGACTTAAGACTACCTTCCTAAGCTGCGATCTGCAATGTATAAAGTGGCTCGTGCCACCGAATGACACGTGTTACTGAGACCGCCCAACGTGAAAATATAATAACAATAAACTATACGCTCCACACCCACAGCTAACACCATTCCTATTAATGACGTATTTAACACAATACTACGGTAGCAGTTGCTTCGTTAAAATACCAATAGAAACAAATAAAAAGTTAGTTTTATTGCCTTCCGACAACAGTACGATAATATCCACAGAAATATAAGTAACCTGTAGTCAAAGTTCGTAAATAAATTATTGTATTGAGCAATTAATACGAATAACAACAGTGTAATAATACTTACACGGAAAAGTGGGTAGGTATAAACTCAATTGCCCACACAAGATAGTAAAAAAAGAAAATAAACTTCATTTTTACAAGGAATAAATCTGTTCAGAACTGCGACGAAAGCAAAATTCTCTCGAGTACATTGTGACTTCCACAAAAGATTTTATACAATTCATTTCAGCCTCATAAAAAAGTTATCACGAATTCACAGAAATCGGGTGAGCTATTTTTCTGCCGACGGCGTTGCTCCCCGTGGGAAAGGCAGCTCGACTCTAGATGCCCCGCAAGCATAACATGGTTTCTATTTACACTGGTAGTCTGATACCTAACAATTTGTTCATAATGTTTTCAATGTTACTTTTTAAACATTCAAATAACAAATTAGCTTCACTGGTTTCGTGATTTAGTAATTAACATGTTAACACTGTGTAAACGTCACGTTCTGTGTTTACAAGACGCTGTCAAATAATTAGCATCGGTCAATAACTTAGTAGGCCGCAAGGTAATCGCCTACCTACGTACCTACGCGACGCGGTCACACCTCGGCGAACGGCTCCCCGGCAACAGTAATTTGCTGTAATTGCTTCACCAACAACATATTAATCACTAATGTGACAGTGCTGATACCACCATTATAAATAAATAATAACATCATAATGGTCAGTTACAATAATTTGTTACGTTCAGCTCATGAATATATTAATGTATTAATTAATTAAGTCACTCATATCGAATATTCAACAAAAACAAGTCGTTCGAATTCAATCAGTTAATAAATTTACAATAATTAATGAGACAATGTCGAAGAGGACGTTGAATAACTGGAGATTTTAAACATGATTAAGCTTTTGATTTATTTCAATGAGAAGACTTTCGTTTGTCAAATACTTGTACATAAATAAAAACAACTGCAAGGGTCGATCGGAGGTTAAGCTACGGTTGCCGAGAGCAGTTCGTGGATAGATGACCGTCCATTACCTAATAGAGACTACTCCGTGCCTCCGAAAGCACCTAAGCACTTGGTTCTTAGTTGTAGATATTTGACAATCGTTACGTTACGTGTGACAACCAGCAGGCCTAGCCATATTACAAATTCTATTTCTATTATCGTAATCAATACGGCGACAATAGAAAGAAAATGGCGTGTATGGAATTAGCTGTGTGTCAACTGTCAAGTGTTAACGAGCAGAATTTGTAATATGGCTGAAAAGGAAATACATTTGACAGTTGACAAACATCTGATTTCATATACGCCATTTTCTTTCTATAATAGAAATAGAATTTGTAATACGGCTAGGTCTGCAGGTTTCGAGTTACTTAGTAACTGGGTTGTGGTAGTCAGAAAAGCAGTCGGTCCATGGGAACTACTGGTAATCAGTTGCACCTGGACTGAACGTAAATTAACTCCAACAAAGGAAAAGGCCAAATGAGAACAATTTCGTTTGAAATATATTACAGACATTTGGATTACCTACATTAAAAACTAAAGTCAATTTATAACAAGTACGTCATATCACTATAGCGTAATTAATTAAGAAATAAAATGCTTAATTGTTCTTGCTGTTTTACTTGACTACACAAACGGTTGATTTTATCTATAATATTGAAGGCAAATCGCCAGATGCTCAGTATTATATTATCTAGTTTGTTTTTAATAACGATATTAAATTTACGCTTGTTTGTGTTCACAAATAACCTGTCATCCGCACAGTAGAATTTACAGTTCAGAATTATTCTTCGTTGGATAAATTCAAAATTATATTCGGAGATAAGTCTGGAAATTTTCAACTACATGCCCAATTACCTTGCTAAACAGGCAGTGCGAGTGGTCGCCCATAGCTATGTACCTACCTATTTGCCATTTAAAGCTATACCTGATATTGCAAAACATACGTAGAAGAAATAACGCTTCTACGTTTTGATGTTGTAAGTACACTCAAAATTAGGCATACTATCGATTAGTCCCACCATAATCTAGGCTTATGACTACAGAAAAATGACTAATGAAACACTTAAAAAGTGTGATCCTTTAAATATCCAATGTTAACCAAACTATAGTTGTAAATAAGTACCGTTACGAGTTGTGAATGGGGGACTCTTAATTCTCTCATGGAACTATTCCTAAAATATAGTATTACTTTTTTAGTACGCCCGTTTTCAAAGAATTTAGAATAACCTACATCTCACCTTCCCATGCGTTTACTAGCTTTTGACTGCTCATCATTTGGATTATCTCTTCAACAGAATATCAAGTTAGTAGGCATTTTGTCACTGTCCGACGAGTTGTTTGTAGCGGCATTCGTACACTTAGCGGGTCTTACAACTAGGAGTATAGTAATTACAGTTTATAAAGGTATTATACGATTAACTTTATTTGCCTGATAAACTAGATAAAAAATCAGTGACAGCAATAGTGTACTTTAATTAAACCAACCGACAATATCATCAGTCATGACAGGTATGACAACTGGTAGGTCTATAACATTTGTCATAAATTATTTACGTGTAATTTACATGACAGGTCACTTATGTATTAATTAATTATTTATACAGTATGATTAAGTGTTACTGTACTGTGTCAATATTTGGACATATTTCAACGTGATATGCGAGCTCCACCGATATTCTGATTTGTCAATGGAATGAATAGAAAGGGAAAGCTGAAAAAATTGATCTATGAGGTCACATTGATAAACGCGTCCTTTTTCCACTGTTGATATTTGCGGCATTGTGCGTTAATCACACTTAGTCCGGGTCGCGTGGTGTGTACCATATTGCATTTTGTTTTTAATCTGGTAGCAGCCGCGGGCGGAGGCATGAGCTTCAATTTGCCTGAGCTGTTTAATTAATAGCGACACGGCGGGTCATTAATTAAGTCATCAGACAAGCCGGCGGCGGCGTGGTAGCACCGCGTGGATTAGATACTGAGCTGCGTGATAATGAACGATTATACCACTTTTCTAATAGGTTGAACAAGATGTAATTTTATTGATAACGTGAACCCAGGTTCTGGAGGGGGCATAAGCAGTTTAAACTTTCACACTGAACACACATATTATACACCGCGTAAGTCAAATAAATCAATTTAAAGTCGTCCTACTTAACTTCCAGTGTAGACGTTTATATTCAAGTTATTTGTAGGTATGAATGTTAACTCAAATAAAACCGAGGTATTTTAAGAGCTATAAAAATAGAGCCCGATAAACTACTGAAAGGTTTAAATGTCGTAAAAGGTCAGCGGGTGGCAGAAACGCCTCCGCTGAGCCAACACGGTTATAGATAGCGAAATAATTAACTCGCCCCAGGTAACAGTATTTTCAGCAACAAATTAATCTGTAGTAATAATTTAAAACATCCACGAGCGCCGACCGCGCGTTATTAACTGCGAATAATCAGTTCAACAGTAATTACTGGCATTCAATTAATTTATTCATCTTTTAAGGTCTGATGAGTAGGTCGTTATTTTGTGTCAAGGTATCAAATTGATTTTGGTGCTAGAATAGAGTGATATACTTACACTATGTTGTAAAATGCACGTTGGTTAGGAATTTGTAAAAGTACGACATAAAAACGTACCATTATAATGCGACAAGTGGGGTTTCAAAAGAAACCACACCGTACCTACCGGATATAAATGATGTTTAGAAAACAATTATTGTTGTAAGAATTACGCCGAACACAAGAGCAGAAAAAATATTTTTTGTTTAGCTTGGGAGCTTTACAAAAAATCTAGCAAAAAGTTTAACAAAAGAACTATTTCCACTGCAATAGGTAGCCGTAGTCGACTATTGTGCAGGTAAACGAATCATGAGGATGATGATGGTTAAATCATTATTATGTTGTAGAACGGCCGGCATTTACAGGACCGCGCGTCGGTGGTAATATCTGACCTTCCGCTGGCCTGGTGTTGTACCGTGGTTTTGTCACTTTTGACGTGCGATTTACAGTACGATTGTACGTGTTAAATGTGTATTATAGTGTAATTATAAATATTACGCAAAGGGAAAACCAAGGCATACCTTTATAAAAAAAATTGCCCGTAACATACGGAGGAGTGTGAGATTTTGCATAGTTAAAAGTTTATCGATAAAATTTTGACCAAGTGAGTGATCAAGTCAAAGTTTATAAGGAAAAGGAGCGTAGAAAGATAAAAAAAGGTCGGATAAAGGCCACTTCCACAGAGCTACAATTAGTACTATAATATTATGATCGGCCAAAAATAAAACAAACAATGTTTTAGTATGATTAAAAAACAATACCTACTTACCGATTAAAACTAAAATAACTTGAATGTCACGAGTAGTAAAAACATGTACCACATGAATATTTAAATAGATCCGCGAGTGAAGCAGAAAGCCCCAATAGCTGTACAATTGAATGGGGGCGAAATAGTACCGCGTGAAAACAAATATGAAGGGATGTAATCGAAATGTTTGTAAATGTATGTCGCGTGCCACGAACCGATTACCTAGCTTGTCAACTGCCACACGCTCAAATTTCCAGGGAATAAAGTCCATAGTTTTTATGTGAAATAATGTTATGTGGCATTCTATCTAATAAGATCCGTGGTTTACGACTCTCTATGGCATAATATAAATCTTTGTTTCTTATTCTCAACAAAAATCCCAGTGGTTTGTACCGACCTTGTAATGTACTTCGTCCTTAGTGTTAACAGTTAAACATAAACTAAGTAAACTCCCATAGAGAGTGCAAGAGACATAAGATTTAATTATCTACTTATTAATAAATCATGAGAAATACAGTTGTTTCATATGGTTGTTTTGTTTTCAATGATTTCGTTAGTCATACTAAAAAGAGACATGGTATGATTAAATTCGCAACGGTAATGCTTTGTTACTTGCAATGGCTGTATAGAAACAATACACTATCGGCAATACGTATTATATCAATAGCAATATCTCAGAAGTTTCACTGTTTATCAGTCTGAATCAAACGGAGCGAGACACGTCCGCTCTCGACCGACACCGTCGCATAGCTAATAACTTTTCGGTAAACATTTGCTCTAGCTGACGTGTATTTAGTGATAATGGAGTAATATGTTACTAATGTTTATATTATGTCGCGCACTCAACGCTAACACACGGTTCACGGTTGATAATCAATAAATAACAGAATGAATAATTGTACTCTACGAAGAGAAATTCACATTTCAGTTATAACAGTTTATGAAATACATTTGTAACGTAGTTATTCGTTGTAATAATTAATTGATGTTGTGATAGAGTGAACCCAATGAACATATTATTATTAACGAGCTTTCAAAAGCCAAGCAAAGCTTTGAACACAAAGCAATCTAGCATTCTATTGTTGGAATGATATAGGTTAGTCTTAACGTAACAAAGCAGACTATTATGAAGTAAATAGAGAAACTAGTCTTAGATTAGTTATTACTTATAATAATAAACATACTTTACATTTATCAAACTACTTTAGGTCGAGTGGTTCTATCAGAAAGAAATTGTAGTTTACAAATTAGAATCAGCATGAAAGTTACGCATATAAAACGCTAAATCCGATAAGGGAGCCCTGAGAGCGGTACTCGGCGTAGTCGAGTAGCTTCCCAAGTAGCGGCAGCCAGAGCGACATATTCACATTGGCTCTTGCGACTCTCTTCAGACTATTAGATCGCGATGGCCGAGAGGCTGCACGGTCGATCGCGGGCAGATCGCCGAGATACGTCGCGACCGCCCCGCAGCCGCCCGCCGCCGAATATCCCCTGACGTCGGCGCCACTCTTCACCGACATCGCGATTCTTGCCACTTGGGGCACTTGACACATCTTATAACGAGTCTCTCGAGTGGGTAATACATTTACCATTAAAATCTGGATTGAACGACGTTTTATTTCCTTTGATCTGTTTTACTTAAAACCTTCTTCGTTTTATTGCCTTCAATGTTTCTTGGAAAATACCATTTGACATTTAAATTAAATGTTGTTTGTAAAGTTTATGTTTCATAAAGTGAAAACAATGAAACGACAGTTTTCACATCACATTTTCATAGCAGAAAATACTGTGAAAACTGAATGCATTTTTGGGTTTAATTCGTTTTTTAGATTGTGTTATTGGACGTTCAAAATATATTTTATAGTCTGTTTGCATGTTTGCTAAAATACCTGAACTGCGAGAGATATTTATTAAAGTACTGAAATGCGCTATTTAAATTGCTTCCTTAGATGCATCATTGCTTCTCTCTACAATGTGAGCAGCAGTAATGGAGAATCGTCGAATACAGTATTAATTACTTTTGTGACGCCAGCACATCAAGTTACACCAATGTGTCAAATTTTCCCAATTGAATATAGACCTTATTTTGTTTGACATAAAGTTGAAAAACGATCAAAGAAATTTGACACATTGGGGTAACTTGATGTGCTGGTGTCTGTACTATTAAATTACAAAATTTAATTGTTTGGTATCCTGTTTTGATCTGTAATTATATACTAATTTGTCTACTCTTCTCTCGAGCTGCCGATGTGTCAATGAGTACTATCGTTGCTTTTGTAAATGTAATAGTGGCATAGGTACCTATATCAATAAGATTTGAATCAATCACCACGACATAATAGTCGATATGGCTGTGTTAACTAAACAGTGACTTTATATAGATGTAGTAATTAATGGTGTTTTAAACATGCCTGTTCATCGAAAATATTAGCCCCGAATGAAACCTTCAGAAGCGTGTGCGATTAAATTTAGTACTTATACCAACAAGGATTATACTCATACGTACATTACCTAACTCATATTTTTATTCAATTACGTAGAGTAAAACTTTACACAAGCCAAACAACTTATCGTAGCTATCAAAGGAACGTAGATTTGCTGCGCCAGCAAAGATCTTCCGCAAGTAAATATTGCTGCCAGATGCACTGAAATACTGAAACTACCCACCCGTGGAGTGAGAAGCGAAAGGGGGTAGAATATAAAAGGCAAGACAATAAACATTGAGAATGACAATAAACCATTACTTAAGGCAACCTCAGGGGCATTTCCCGTATCTTTAAGAACCTTCAGGAATTCTACTCTCAATTTGTCAAAAAGAGATCCAATTTGATTGGTTTGACTGGCCAGTAGTTAGTGGCACTGATCGCTTTGCGCTACGCGGCCATATGCCCACCCAGGACAAATGTTTATGTGATGATGTACATCATTATTGGATTATTAACACACCCACACTAAAAACGTCTCTCTTGCACACGAAGTTACAGCAGAACTGCACTGACTCCTAAGTCACAGGGACTCCCTACTTTAGGAAGCCGGGTTTTGCACTATTTTGTACAGCCTTTTCCCAAAATCTCATGTACCAATATTGTGAAATGCATTTGTATTGTATGTCATGTGTACAAAGGTCTTTTATGTCAATAAACTTTTTTTTTATGAGCACGATCATTTGTTTTGTGTCTGGGTGTAATTTATCTAGACATATACCTAATAATTATGTAGATTAGAATACTCTTTATTGTAAACCATAAAAACTTACAAATTATAACTTTAAGGGCTATAACATAAGGTCTTACAATGCTTTCTAACAGACAACCTTTGGATGGACTTGATAGTGGAGGTGAAAAGATGATGGACGTTGTACATACATATATTTAGAAATAATAATGAATAAGTATGTTTAGCAGTTGTTCAGTACTCATAACACAAGCTCTGCTTAGCTTGGGACTAGACGGTGTTGTGTGAAAGTAGTGGAATTTATTTATTTGTTTAATTTCCCTACATTTTTGACCAGTTGAAATACAATCAAATTCCCTACTTGTTTGACAAGTTTTAAGATTAGATGGTCGCTGAGATTAGGTTGAGACTAGAATTTAACGTTTTTAACTACGGGCATTTTTCTTCTGGCGTTAAAAGGTTTATATTATGTATAATTTGCGCATTGGGTTGATTCACGTCGCGTGCATTAGAGGATTTACCTACCTACTTACTTCGATTATGAATTAAATAGTAAATGAGTCATGGCATTAATTGTAGTGGCATGTCATTAGGTATTTCATGTACATAAATAACAAGCAAACAAGTAAATATATTGTACTTATATATATTAATAATTATAATGTTGGTATTATTTTTTAAACGAATGTTTTCCTTAAATCCAAAATGTCATTACGACATGACGCAAATATTTCGACAATAAGTTACATTATGCTTCTAAAATGTTAATGTTTAAAAATTTATTTTTAAACATTAACATAGTTTCTCCTTATTTTACACACACATTTATGGGTTCAATTTAATAATCTAAAGCATGAATTTCATATTAGTTTCACTTCACTTCAAACTTAAAATATTTGAAAACTTAGTCTGGATTTTAGGTTCGATTTCCAACTGGATTTTTTGTGCAATTGCGTACATACGCAGTCACTACTGTTGGTCTTTAACTCAGTTTGATTGGAGTTGACATTTGAGATAATTAGTTTAAAAATCTATTATTAAATAAACTTCTTCGATTGTCGTATAATAAATAAATATCATAGCTGCCATTATTAATGGAATGATATTATTTGCCTCCTCAATTACAGGTCAAGTATCTGGTAACAATCAACATTATCTGTTCAACTACGGTCAAGGTCGAGAATTCCCGCATCGTCGGGTCATCGTCGGTTCGGTTCAATTTACGTACAATTTACTACCCACCTACTGTCGCGTTAAGTAGCCTACCTACGATACGATCTGTTTGCCCGTTTTTACTAACATTATGAGACACATAAATATGGTGGTCTGCCCGTTGTACAGATTAAAACATTCACGAGGTCAATATGCTATCTTAGAAAATAATGTGTTGACTACAGTGTATAAACAAGCTTTCATTCATAACATAGCTTGTTATAAAATTTCTAAAAATATTCAGCGATGCTTATAGGTAATTAGGTATAAATTATGAATGGGCAGGACATTTTACGAAACTCAGCAGACTATTCATTGCCTGCACAAAATAGCGTTTTGGTCGGTTACAAATAACAAACAACTAATAAACTTACATCGCCATACTGTGCACTCGAAACAGAAATCAAATTGGCCTAAATAAAAGCTAAAACGTGGTTTCATTGAGTACCAATAAAAGCGAAACGATGTAGTTTAAAGTTTACTCAGGTAAGTATTTATGTCACAACGTGCTAACATTGTGCTCAGGGGAATGCTACAAGGGGATGGGTCAAAGGGGTGTCTGTGTCCCCGAGACATCGGTGCTCCCGGCCGTTGTGGCTTGTCTTATAAGGCGACCGATATTGATTTTGTACAAAAATATGTTGACTTATCAGAGTGCATTCAACATGATTCGTGCGTTTTACTTAATATCCTTTTATCGCATTTTATTGTGTCGTCCACGCGGAGTTTTGCAAGTTCTTTGAAATGCAATGAGTACTTTAATATAAGCGATAAATACTTAACAGTATTGGCGATATCGGGACATTCCCCTAATTTACTAACTCGACGTACCTAGTAGGTACATGACTTAAAATTAAATATGTATGACCCAATTTTGATTCGGGGTACCTACTACTTTACGCGAGCTTAACAGATAACGACGAAGAAAACTAATTACTATACAAATTAGGTAGGTAAATCCCCTTGTCAGCTCTGTGGCAAAATCGTAGATTAGCAATATTAATGTTTATTACCTACTCGGCGGTTTACTTTAGTAAGAGTTTGCAGTTTTGCAGTAATACCGTTGTGATGGCCACGTAAAAGAATTTTATTGAGTTAAAAGTAAACGTGACTTGTTCATTTTGTAAATATTCTTTTGAATATTGGTTTTACAAAGTAAAATACTTTAAGCCGAACATGAATTTAAGTAATTAACATTTGTATCGAATGTGGAAAATGAATATCTAAATTATACATATTTATATATACTAGCGATCCGCCCCGGTTTTGCCCGAGTCAACTTTTACCTACTTTTTGCAGTAGATTTCCAGATATTAATATTAATTACATACTTTGGCCTGACAAAGAAAATAAAGCAAAACCGGTAGAGCCATTCTCAAGTGATGATCAGTCATAATGTGGAAATAGATAACGCTATATGTAATAAATACTATTCGTAATAAAACATGTTTTAAAACAGTTTAGAACATTTTCCAATATATAAAGCTACGAAGAAAATTAATTCCAAGCAGGTTTGGCTTCCCTCGACGCAACCGACACAATTCGATGTCTACGATATTTCACGCCCGCTAACTTCTTCATGCCCCATCCAATTTTTCTCGATCGCTTATCAAGTAGACGGACCTTGTCAAAGTTTTCAAATTAGTTTCTAACATGCGTTTTTATTATTAATTTTGTAATAAGGAATGTTTTTTTCTTTTGTACATTCTGCGGCGAAATATTGAATCAAAAGGCAGTCGAATCTAGTACTGTTTCTTTGTGCCTATGAACAATATAAAATTTATGTTTTATAGATAGATAATATTTTTATATAAATTCAATTCACGTTTGAATATACAATTAAGCAGGTGTAGGTATTTAATACATTTTAAGAGACTTTGAAATGTAGTAGACTAGAACTGAGAATATAATTAAATCCGGGTTTAAGGTAGTTGAGTTCAAAAGACTAAGTATTTGTTTTAAATTTATGATTCGTCTTTATTACCTATTTTTTTCTTACATACATACATAAACTCACGCCCCTTTCCCATGGGGGTAGGCAGAAACTACAGAGCGCCATATGCTACGATTCTTACATACTTCTTTTGCTTCGTTTACATGCATACATGTTGTCATACAAACACGCCGGTTGCGAGTACTACGCACCTGACCTTTCTGAAGAACCTCACCAATAAGGTCTATGTTATGTTAAGTCTATTTTTTTCTTATACAATAGAATACAATATTATTAACAAGAAAAAGTCCCCACTGTGATCTACAACTTACTGAACTGTTCAAACTTTATTGTTTACGATTAACAATATAACGAAATTTTAATTCGATACCTATTCAATATTTTTTACACTAAAATCCGGAGCAACCTGAAGTTCCTATACCGTGGGAAAATCATAAGTTAACGCCAAGGTAATTATTGTTTATATTCAAGAGACGATCGTCGCTCAACAGGCGTCAGACGACACCGTCACGCTCGACTGTGTTTTTATCCGATTAACTGTACTTCAATTCACTATTACTAAGCTTTAAAGTTGGAAACGATAAATAAATAAAGAGGCTACGTAATGTAATATTGTTTTACGAGCAATTATTACTTTGTTAGGCTTACTTCGTTAATTAAAAGGCATTTTAACAACATCATATTTCATTTACTTCGCGATTGCAACAAACATTTCAAACGACTTACAATCAACAGATGTTGTGTCGATAACTTTTAATACGACAAATTAATTATTTTATTATTTCTTATCTTAGCGATGTTATGGCGATGCGAAACGATTTTGTGTGATTACCCATCATTGCGTTATCTTGGCGATGTTATATCGATTCAAAACGATTTGGTGTGATAACCCATCAGTATGTTATCTTGGTTATGTTATATTAGATTCAAAACTATTTCGCATACCTACCATTTATGAGTCTACCTTATTAAATTGCCAAGTAAGGACATTGAAATATCGGTTTAAAAAATCAACAATATTTTTTAACGAATTATGCACCTTAGATTGAAATATTACGCAATAGAAACATGTAAAGCGATAATGTTTCAGGTCAACAAATTTTTTTTTTCTTCAAGTCGGGCGGTCGTTCGGAATTAAGTTAGTCTCTGAATATATGGAATACTTTTGATATATTGTACAATATTGGTATCGCGAAATCTGTTCTAGGAATTACAGCTCCCTACGTAGGTAGTTTGCGAATTCAAACATTAAATTAACCTTTCAATCGTGATTTACACAATAGAAAAACAATGACAGCGCGGACGCCGGCGTCCGCCGGGTTCATTTAATTCATTAATTAAATGAATGAAGATTTACCTTCCTTTCTATTTTTAATATCAAAGACTTTATCGTGTGATTGTTATATGAATTCGTAAGTAAATAAATTAGTTTTGCGATTATGAGTGTGAAGCATGCATAACTGAAACGTCGATGCAATACATAGTGTTTTAAGTTTATTTACCCTACGTTTTCAGTGTACCCACTGATTTACATGCATACATACGTAAATTCACGCTTTTTTCCCATTGGGGTAGGCAAAGACTACAGAGCGTCGTATCCTACTACTCACTGCTTTCGTCCAACATAATAATAGTTGTTACATGTAGTAAGTAATACCCACCTATGTGTTACATAATCTATATGAAATAAGTAAATGTCACGGAACACCACGTCTTAGCGAAGTAGGTAGGTACTTACGTATTACATCGTAGGTACCTACCAATAATTCGTGTGTAATAACTAACCCGATTTGATTGTCAATTACCTACGTAGGTATCTATAAAGCTATGATATAGGTAAAAGTTATTATAAACCAGTAAATTGACTTCTAGGCATATTGTTTTCTTTATTATTATAACTCACCATACTCATATCAGTATCAATGAGTAGATGAGCAGTTTACTTGTTTTTCATGTCATTAACATTTAGATAAGTTATGGATTTAAAAAATATGTAGAGAAGTGTGCCTGTGACACCTTAGATAGGTACCTACTTATGTTAAGTAGGTACCTAGATAATCTTAATTAGGTGTATGTGTGTATACATAACATAACGTCACGCCTGTAATCGCCAAAGGGCTAGACAGAGGTGTACTTAGTAGTACACCCCTATTTCGCCAGTTATGTCATGTGGGTATACCTATTGAAAATTAACTTACAACCATTGTAAGTAGAAATTGCATAAGCATTGCACACCACATGTGGTGAATTAAATAGGAGCAAAGGAACCTGTTCGGGCCTATAATATACGCGCGCGCCGCTCCAACGAGCCACAAACGGCAAGCCTGTCGCCATAATTTAAAACGATAGCGGGGAATGTAGTTTTATTGTGCACATACGAGACTTCAACGTACACAACATATTGCCATTCGAGGACGGCGCGATAAATGAGCACAAACGAGCGAAAGCCACTTAGACCAAATTTACACTTTGTGGGAGACCGCGGCTGCACCTCGCTTGCCGAACACGGCGCTCTGCGGTCCGACAGGCGCGCCTGTCGACAGTCAGCTGCTCACTACATAATACATAACCGCTAAATACTTGCATCTATAGATAATATAACACTCCAAGAGTACAGGTTTTATTTTTATCGAAGTATAAAAAGACATACTTTCATTTACGTAAATAACAACTAAATTTCATTATCTACTTTTTACACGCAGGGTTCATTCGTTGGGTCAATGCACTTCCGAGGCGACGTCCGAAGCGATTACAGAGCGCCGTTTTTATAATGGGATACAAGAAGACTGAACATCCTAGTAGACTTATTTTGTTCCATTTCACTAATAAATTGGTTTTTTCTTTACAAAATCTACTTATTTTGGTAGCAGCAATTGCATGACGACAATAGATGTCGTCATCACGATACCCGATAAAATAAATATCCAATTTTTGACATAGACAAAGACGATAATTGCAAGGTTGTAGGTTATTATGCAAATGTAAACAACCTTTGGAGGCACTTTTGCAGTATCTAATTAGTATATTAGATGGCCAATACACAAGGCAACATCTCAAAATATAGAAATCTACTGTTTATCACTTTGTTATCAAAGATATACTGTTTCCAAAACAGGGTACAAAGCGCTTTAGATCATTAGGTACTCACCTCGAGATCTTCGTATGTGCGAAATGCCATTATGGCGAAACCATCGATGATATCCTCTTCCCCCAGCGGCTCCCGCGACTTCTTCCTCCTGGCAGGAGGACGAGGCGGCTTCTCTCTCGTAGGAGACTCGTCCTCGCCGCTGTCTCCATCCTTAACTTTGCTCTCTCGCTGTGCTTGCATGCGCTGTGCCCGCTCCCTTCGCCTGTTTCTCTGATTGCGCTGCTTCACTTCGTTTTCCATCGTTCACACATTATTCGAAACACCCGACCACCGTGCTTCACTACACTAAAGTCCGCACTACACTTTTATCACACATGGTTATCCGTTGTTTCTACACCGCGTTATTCAACAAAATACAAATCTTGCACTCAGAAAAAGACACTGGCCGTTTCCAATGGCGGATCGTACACCGTTGCCGCATTGCAAGTAAAATGGCCGCGTAGCACTCCACGGGCTGCTTTCTTTCACATTCACGTAAACGGAGGCATTATTCCACTTAAACTAAAACATACTACTATATATTTTAACAAGAACTAAGACAATAATACGATAAATTAACTTTATACATTATTCTCTGTGTTCAGAATCAGTCAATAGTCAATACAATGAAAGGTGTTACACGACGCCAACGCTGCGTTGCGGTCGCGATGGTGAACTAAAAACAGTGCTGCCAACCTAATGCACGGACATTCCGCGATACTGGGCGTCATTGGCAATGTGGCGCTTGGTCGTACTCCTCTAACTGGTAAGGTTGTCCCTTTTTTCGACACAAATAATAAATTGAAGTCGTTGGTATTTTGCAAGTGTCCGCATGAATCAATTAATTTCCTAATAATATACGTATGAAATAATTGGTATTTGTATCCTATGCTTCACCTTTTCTTTACTAGATACTGTAATCCATATTACTGAGGATACGTCTAATTTTGATCTTTCATGTTGGCATTGCGCGAACGAAGTGTTTGTAATAGAAGTTTTCCAACTATTAATACTCTGTGGTACACAGTGTTTCAAATTCTCCTCTAATTTACACTACTTTTACTAAACACTGTGTTTTAAAATGATCTCACACTAGTTGTAGTGCTTGAAACGAGCTATTGTAGTGAAGTTTGTGCATGTGTTGATTTTGACGTTTCGGCTATAGGTTGCGTTCACAATAAAAAATACTTCGTTATCTGTGAATTCATATTGCAGGCATAGAGTTTAACTCACAGTAAACATGAACTCAGTTTTAAAATGGGTAAATAATATTTTAATGATTTATTCGAAATTGGGACATCAAAATGTTTCACTGATGAGATTACGTGTTTTAGATGACAAGGTGCGAGAATGGCCTACGTTTTTTTAGCAGTATTAAATTGTTGTTGTTATTATTTTGTTAAACCTGTCAACTTTGGCAAACTTATACTTAGACATGATAACGTTCCCGCACCGGGAAGCGTAGGTTAGGTGCAGTAGGCTGCATGTTAACCTTTCAATCGTGTCAAATAGAGACACAATAGAAAGACAATGATACACCGGTGTCCTCTAGGGGTTTAATGAATTAATTAAAAAATGTTAATGGTAGGTAACAAATCTAGTTGAGGCTGGCCAGGATCACGACATTCTATTGAAACTCTATTCGAGCCCGAACTCAAGATCAAAGTGTTACCACCGACTTGTGGTCTACTCTGAAATACCCTATTGACTTCAAACAAAGGTTTAGGTATTTGAGTATTAAGTTAATAAATATGGCATTATTGAACACAAACTATCTAAACCTCATCCATCAACAGCATTAATTTATGGCATTTATTAGTTTTTACAACACGTTATTTAAAAAATATTGTTGTTAGAAGCGATTTTGTAACATTATTAGTAATCCGGCGAGATAATTATGGTGTTGTTTATCCTGCGAGCTCACTGAACTGAATTTGTAGGTAATTGACATCTATTGTTATCGGCTTATCGTTTTCTAGGGAGGGATAGAATAGGATATTTTAAAAAAGTATGGAGTTGTTATTGAAAAGTATAACTTAAGAATATATAGGTAAGAAGATAAAGTAGCAGTAGTAGGTACAGTAGTAAAAATACCGAAAATACCGTACTAGGTACTTAACTGTATTTTTTTAAAAAAACTTTTTTACAAAAAATAAAACCGACTTCAAAAATAACACTAAACGGTCTAAAATAACTCTAAATTAGGAAGTCTGTGGCTTTGGTACTTTTGTCTTATTCTTGATGAGCCACCGACTTCCGAATTTAGAGTTATTTTAGACCGTTTAGTGTTATTTTTGAAGTCGGTTTTATTTTTTGTAAAAAAGTTTTTTATTTTTCCATTTTTAGTTGTTCCCATACAAACATTTGCCATGAATTCATTTTATATTGTTAATTGTTAACAATACATGTCATTATAATAGGGTTATCCATCGAACCCTAATAAATGAAACTTAACATACCTAACTGTCGAAATCTAGGTATATTGAACACATCTGCCTACCCCTCGGGGCATACAGGCTTGATGATACGTCATGATGTTGTATAAACAATAAACATCCAAGCGATTCCAGCAATCACGATAGATTTGCCGTCTATTTTTGAAGAGTTCTGTTGTATATCTCCGAAGATCAGCACCAGATCTTCACCAAACTAAAATGGGACCACCTCAGGAGTCTACTCTTTCAAACATAAAAAGGATTTTGAGAATCGGTCCACAAATGGCGGAGAAATCAGGTAACATACATAAAAAAAAAAAAAAAAAAAAAAAAAAAAATACATACACACGAACATAGAACCTCCTCCTTTTTTGAAAGTCGGTTAAAAAGAACCCATTGAATAGAAAACTATACTTTGGGAACTTTTTACCTTTACTCATTACCTATTTGTAGGTATTCATTCTGTCAGTGCAAAGAGATTTTCTATCAGTGTATTTTAAATAGGTAGGTCCTACTTTAGAATATTAACTTTTAGAGTTAAATTTTTATTTAGGTACCCATGTACTTACATACTTTACATACGTATATTAAAAACTAGCTCTTCGATCATGAAAAAAAAATGTATAGATGCTACCTACTTACTCGGTGACAATATAACTTTCTAATGGAGAAATACCTAACATTATTCTATTCTATTTTTAATATATGGCAAACAAGCCGATGTCGACTATTCTGCCAAAAATCTCCAGTTGATACAGTTGACCACAATGTAACATACATCAGGAACTCATGACGGGATAGTATGGGACTGAAACAAACAAAAAATAAAATTACAAAAATATTATGATTGTTAGTAGATGTTAGAATGGGTTCATCGGATGAGTACCTATTATAGTTTTTGAGTAACTAGTCAAATAGTGTTATTTTTACAATCATTTGTAGGAATAGATAAAAATTTAATGAAATACCTATTAAATATTGTGACTATTACTAATAGATTCGCAGAACGGAGGTTCCACGAATTTAATTTTCCTAGGCGAGGGCCTCGGATCAGTTGCCCAGTGCAAACCCTTAAAGCTAAAAGCTAGCCTAACTAGTCAATTACCGCAATCCAGACACAATTAAATTACTATTGTTTGCGGACACCGGTGTCCACGCGGAGCCTAATGAGTTAAGGGTGAGACTCCACCAAAGCGGAGAGGAGAGGAGATGTCTTGTAATTAACCAATAGGATATTGTATTGTGCTGAAGCTAAGCACTGAGCGGTCAAAAAGACGCAAGCTGATTGATTTAACATCTCTTCTCGTCTCCGCTTTGGTGGAGTCTCGCCCTTAAGCTAGCTTTTAGCTTTAAGGTTTTGCACTGGGCAACTGATCCGAGGCCCTCGCCTAGGACATTAAATTCGTGGTGGTTAGCAAGAAGTATATTAAACAAAACACAATCGGTCTGCCCAGTAAGGGGGCAGTTGCCCCTCTCTGCCCCTTCTAGGTATGCCCATTAAAACTCTTGCTACCTACTAATAATAGTCACGTTCACGCAAGTGCGCTGAGCACAAGTTTTAGCTGTCACAGGCGAAGTTAGAATTGCCACGGACTATTGGTTTCTATGGGCAAGCGGTGACATTCATTTACAATGCCGTCCCGAGTAGCGACTGCCGAGGCGCCTAGGCCTGTGTCTTCTGTAGCGTGTACGTTACCTACTTATTATGCATCTACCTATAATGCGTGACGGTTTAGCTATTTTATTGCTCATAAATAATTATAATGAACTACCTACTTACAATGAAACTGATCCTGTAATTTACTGTAATCATCTATTTGCTGCCTTTACGTTATTCTTCTATGCTGACGCAACTAAAACTAGAAGGTAGGCGCTCTTGTCGAGACAGATCTCAGGTGGTTTGAAATCAGCCAAGTTGGGCTGTGATAGCTAAAGTTGGATCTACTCAAAGATTATCACTGGATCTGGCTTATAACGTTTAACGGTGAACCAATGTGAAGATGCGGCCGATCCTTTCAGGCCGATCCGTTTTTAATTACAGTACGCGAAATTTAAATGGATGTTTATATGTCTAATGTCACTACACTGCTTGTAAGTAGGTACCTATATTATTTATATTCAGTTCTCGGCACTGAACTAAGAAAAAAGTCCGAGTCTCGTCAAAACTGACCAGTAAGACCGAATTTGGCATATTGAGTTTAAAAAAAAGATTCTTAGTTTTGTAATAGATTTGTTTTATTTTTTTTTTACTGTCATCAGTGGAAGTTGCATAATTTAACATTAAATTGCTGTTTTGATAACAAATTAATTATAGCAACAAAACGCGAACGATGTTTTGATTTTTAATAATAATAATAATAATAATAAATAGTCGTGTCTGCCAATGGCTTAATAGCAAAGAGCCTCGACCAATACCTGAAGAGGCTCTCGTTGGGCGGTTGGATCAAGCGTTTGATTCAGAAAGCAGTGCTTCTGGACACGGCTCGCATTGTTAGGCGATTCCTCTCCCCCTCTCGAGCCCTGACCGTCGGTAGCTTGGACCCTGTTCCCGATACCGGTGGGCTACTATTTTTTATATTTTTAAATGTTTTTTTTTATATTTAAATATTTATAAATGTATTTAGTAAGAAATCACAATGAATAAACGGAATAATAATAACCCCGCAGGGCAGCTTGTGGCGTGTTGTTGGGCAGTAGCGACCCAACGAATGTGATCTCCCGAGAGAAGTCTTGTTCCTTAACTCTGGCTTGCCTTAATTGGCTGGCCAGAGTGAACTCTGACGAGGAACGGAGCTCCCACCTCTTTCTTGCCTTAGTTGGCCGGTTAGAGTGGAGATTCGCAAGAGCAAACGTGCTCAAAGGAAGGAAGCATTCCAGTAAGGTGCTGGTAGGGATCTTGACCGTACTTTCGGGATTGTCCTGATAGCCGTGGAATGCCGCTCCATCCCTTTAGCACCTCAGGACGGCCGTTTTAGAGGGCCCATTATTGAGTGTACAAGTCACGCCCTGCCATTTAATCCGTGTAATTATAACATTGGTAAGGCAGGGGCCATAGTCCTTCATAGTTTTAGGTATCCAGTCTATTTTAGCCACCCTAGCATATAGTCCAATATTTTCGTTACCATAGTCTGCAATAGTCTTACACTAGTCGCAGGTTTTCCTTGGGTGCACTTGTATAGTGCATATAGGGAAAATCGGCGGTTGGTGCTTCATTTCATTACAGACGACAATTTAGGCCTCTGCGAGTTGGCTTAGGCCTCTCGTACGCCTTTCAAAGGACCGGAACCCAAGGGTTCCGAGAAATAAAAGCAAATAAAAAATAATATTGTGCATAGTTTTAACATTGTCATTATTTTTCGTAGTAGAGTTACAATATTTTACCCTGCAAGGTTTTATAAATAGGTTTAGGTACCTACTTTGACCATACGCTTATAAATAAAGTCTGATATCCATATCTGTAATTATCTTTTTTTTAAGTTGAATCTAAATTAATCATCATTAAAATACAACATCTTTACAACCAGTTTGCGTCGGCCAAAGTTCAGACGTTTGAGGCGTGCGAATAAACTTGCTTATATGGATAAAATACCTACTTAATCTTAAGAAAATGGTGCTATAGATCCAGTTGAGCTTGTGATATGATGAAAGGAACTCGTGTGTTATCAGTTCCGAACGTGATTTAGATATTATGTTGATATGACAACGTTTATGCTTACATAAATTAATATTAATGTACCTATGTATTATGAACAGAATTATCTATTCGTAGCGTGACGTGGACATTGATTTTGTGAGTCTTATCGTTCTGTGCAGTTCAGGTATGTTGTTATTGATTAATAAATGTTTTGTGTTAATAATTATGCACCTTCAACCTACCGATCAGCCGTCAGTTCTTAAATTGAATGCCAACTTATTAAAACGATGTTGATAATTACATAATGATATCGTATAAAACAATATCATGTTATTAACAATACAAACGGGTTTTTTAGTTACCTTACGTGCAAATTTTGTATGCAAGTAAATATTTCGTTATTATTTTAAGAACATATTGTGAGCAGCTTTTCGAGTGCTAACACGATTAGTGTTTAATGTTTTAGTGGTTTTATGTTAATAAAACGTTCGACCTCCAACCGGGCCTGCATTGTTTATTTTCTTTTTCATTTTAATACTGTACGGCTATTATGCCGTGTGTACACGAAGGGGTGGCGAAACAGACTTAGGACTAAACGTCGGCGCTTTATATTTATTTTCTTTTTTAGCCGTTGTTGCTGTGTAGAGCTTCCGGCCTCCCCTTTTGAAATCAAAATGATTCACATCGGTATAGAACGGATACCGGCAAAACTTGATTTTTTAATCAAATCATTCATACCTCTATACCTACCATATTTATTTGATTTTATTTGATATGATTTTTATTACCAAAATTAATTTTATAGAATTTTATAACACTGGGCTCAATATCGATTTTGTAACAACATAATTTTACTTATCTAATTATTCTGACTCATGCCCACGATGACACTCATAAAATGTAGGTAGAAAAAACTGGAATAATGAGTGAAGTTGAAAACAACAACACAACCGACTAAAAATGAAAACAATTTTAATTTTGACATTCAGTATCTTTTGCATTTCTTTATGACACCAAAGTTATTTTGTACAATAGATTTGGGACAGTTGAAAGTAAAAATAAAACTGTCGATGAATATGAGTGCCTTAGCCTCAGACCAATTTTATTGGTCTGAGGCCTTAGCAAGACTTGTGATAGATTACAAAATACCTACTTAGGTTTTCATAATAAACGAACATAGGGACGGCCTTCACTACTGACCTTTATAAAAATGAGCTTTGTCTCGAAGGAAACTACTACTAACAAAAGCTTGATGGACATTGTATTCGACTAACTCGTATGTTTGCATTCGAATATTAATAGCTACTCAACGATGTGGACCCATAGGTAGATTAGGAAACTGTCAACTGATATTTCGATATCGCAATGACATTTTGTGAACAACGCAAATTTTGCGTGGGAGCGAATCAATATATTCAGTATATACCTAAAAATACCTTTTTTAAAGACCTTAAATATCTTTTCAACCATGTGGTAAGCTAAAGATCAGTGCGTAGCATAGCGCCTTTTAGCCTACACCCAGAGGGCACAAAGGTCTTGCTGACTGAGAAACTACTGCCGATACCTGGGCACCAGAACGTTTAAATTTAGTATTTACATATGTTAGTAGCTTGAAATATGTAGGTCTGGTGTTTCATTCAGGATCCTGTTAGTCCTGGCACACTATTTAATAGGTAGATACAATACAACACGAACAAGGATTGCCTTTGGTACCTACAGCATAATAAAGACTTCACAAAAAATCATTATGAAGACTGATTCCACTAAAGATAGGTACCTACTTATGACTTTGCACTAAAACCCTAATTATCAGCATTATTAGTGTGGTATATTAGTTTGGTTTCAATTTTAGCTTAGCTAGGATTTTTTCCCATATGTCCCTTTTCAATAGTTCCTATAGCCTTCTCTTTGTTTTTTAGGTAGTTAGGTAATCATGGATTCGAAACGCTTGAACCGTGTCATTGTGGTGGTCTGCATCACTGGCATCCTGCTGTCTACTTACGCACTGTACGTGGAGATGGCGATAGAGGCACATCCAGGGTACACGGCCCTTTGTGACATCGGGGAATATGCAAGCTGTTCTCGGGTTCTTTCTTCAGAGTAAGTTGAAGTTAATTTTATGGTACCTTACTATCGTAATTTGTATTGATTAACTAAACCCCAAGCGAACTCCGGCGTTCGCACTGTCATTGTCTTTCTATTGTGTATTGTGTCTCTAATTGAAACGATTGAAAGATAAGTGCCGAAGACAGTGGCTGGGACGCCGGATTTTTCGTTACCGAACATGTTTTCTCACAAACTTACTCTGATACGCTATGAAATTTTCTAAAGTTATGAACTACTGTTGCTGTATATTAACATCTGACTCTGACTGACTATGTACCGCACATACTTGATAAGAATGAACACATAGTAAGAAATTTCCTGGCTCTTACTAAGACACAGTTGCAATTTCTATTCTTTTAAGTTTTAGAGTCACGCGGTTTTAGGACCCTTCAAAAGCTATTTCTGAAGAAGACCATAACAGGCACCGTTTCCAAAGATTTTTAATGTTCTCAACTTTGCTAAATAACTCGTCCTTTGGAGTTCTTCAAATAAGTGTTTTGGGTCTGACTGGTCTCAGGTCAAGAAAAGACCGCAAATTTTTAATTAGTGCAAATACTTAAAGGGCTTATTCTAGTTGGTCTTATCAATATATTTGAAAAGTATCAATGAATAATATTCATAAACAGCAAAGTTTGTTTATATCCCAAAAAGTCACCCAATTTATGGAAATATTGTACAGGCTATTGTGTCAGGCATGACATAGTAGTATTCATTAATCGTCATCTCTCGCTCACGTTCGCGTGATCTCCAAGCATGCACCGCCTCCAACAGCTGTTTTCGTATTTAAATATTGAATTTTTTTTTTCTTTTGATTACGCAAATATACTAATAGGTACGGATACAGCACATTTTCTTGTACTAATCACTCACATCTACCATGTACTACTATTAAACCAACTAGGTATATATCAGATGCTCTTTGTGGTACGCACTTTCACTTTCAGTACAGTGGTCTTTCTTTACATACAGTCAGTGGTTTAAATAGAAGACTAAATTCAAAATGACTATTCACATAAAGTACCCAAGGGTAGTATAATAAAATAAACCTTTTTTTTTAAACAATATATTTAAATATTAGCAAAATGTGAGCTGATATTTGTCTTAGAGGATGGTTAAATGTCACGATAAATGGAAGGCGACTAACAAAAGGTTTTATCAGGCTTTAAGTGAAAACGCCGGGAGGGCACGCCCTAGTAGGACATACACTAGGTGATGTTCTTGAGTAAGGTCAGGTGCATGATATTCGCAACCGGCGGCGGCGCGTGAGTGTATAACAGATGCATGAACGTAAACGAAGTAAAAGAGATAATGTAAGGATCATATATAGCAGGTGGCGTTTTGTAATTTCTACCAGCTCCAAAAGGAAAAAGGCACGCGTGTATATCAAAGTTTGTTTTTAAAAAAGCTACGAAATATTACAGACTAAAATAATTAGTAGTGAGTATAGGGTATTATTGTTATTATATTCAAGTAATTTGTAGATATGGGTGCCTGCGGAAGTATTTGGGAACAAGGAAAAAATATTGTATAGTTCTGAAGGTTACATACAATCAATGCATACGGTTTAAAGTACAGTTGTATGTATATTACGTAAAATTTTGTTAAAATTGTCTAACGTTTGTATGTTTGATTCCAGATACTCAAAAGGTTTTGGATTTATACCAGAAAAGTCACCGCTGAGGATACCTAATCCAGTCTACGGAATAATCTTCTACTGTCTCCTGATATTTTTAAGTACGTATAAAAACGTTATACTTAATTAGGTTTATAGAGCTATCTAACCCGATTTTTGTTTCGCAGAATTTCACAATAAAACAGTAGTAAAGTTAACGACGTTAACCCACTCTTATAAACATCTGCGTGCGATATCTAAAGCACATAAATGCAGTCGTTTCTTCAGACATAACCTAAACCAATAAAAATTAAAACTCTATCAACGTTTACGATGTTCAGAGATCGAATCACCAGTATAACTGTCTTTTATACTGAAAGGAAGAAATCAATCATTAATTAAATAAAGATGTCAACTCTATAAAGCTGTTTATAAGTTATAAGTCTTAATATGGGGTTGAATGATCGTGAGTTGGCTGTTAATCGTAAAAGTCATATAAAAACTGTTTCCACAGTTGGAGTTATTGAATTAACGAGTGGTGTAGCTAGTAGTAATTACAATCGCGATGCTAATAATCGACATAGCATTACGATGCATCGTCGGCGCGGCGTCGGACGGCGGCGTGCAATTCGCACATCAATGCGGTTCGTGGTTGCCTTGCCGACTTCGTGACTCTACCTACCACGAGAAAAATATTGCGAAACACCGCGCTTGTGCTAAATCTAAACTTATTTGGTAGCTCACGAGCCGTGAATAACTGTTATCGTATTAGGCCAACATCGGTGCACAGTATAGTGTACATACACTCCTGGGAAGTGCGAAATGTTACGTGCAAATATGATTTACACGTTTAGGGAAAATATACTCGCAACAATTTGAGCTAGTTAGTTCAATTTTATCATTGTTATTAGTGTTACGATAACCGAAAGTTATACAAGCAACTTAATTAACGTTTCTGTTTTATCAGGGTTTATCTGAATTTGTTTGAATATCCACCGTCCACTAATAATAAGAAAGTCGAATTTGAATTATTTAATATTCCCAATAGCATTAAAGTCTATAACAATAAAATAGAAAGAAAAGAAAGAAAGAAAATATTAAATAAAAAAAAAAAATGTTGTTGTTGTTGTTGTTGTTGTTGTTGTTGTTGTTGTGTTGTTGTTTTTTAAATGTTTCTCTATTTGAATATTTAGAGGGTTTGCGTGAGCTTTTATTGCTTCGCTAAAATGTTAATTCCGTGAAACACGCTCGTAAATGCTCGGAATTGTAGTGGGTATTGTGCTATTTCAGTCTGATATTGAAATAAGCCACAGCCGCTTTGTTTGATCTCTTTTGTTGTGTTGAGTGGTCATAATCTGTCATTGTAATTGCACTATGCTTGATTTGAGTTTATGATCCATTAATAATGTCGGAGCTTAGAAACTAGACATTACTAAATTCTCTGTTTAGGAACTGTGTTCAATGCTATTTGGATTAACATTTGAATTTCATATTATTGATTTTTGTCGTCTGTTTTATTACAAAGGGTTAGTAACCAACGTTGGTGAGATCGTAAAATTATACAGTTTTATGAATTACCTTTTGATCAACCAAGAAACGGATTCGAATTTGGGTCAAGAACAGATAGGTACATAATTGTGTCACAAATCGAGACTTGATGGGCTTCAGGGTTAAGATGGATCCAAAAACAGTGTTATGGTATTAAAAAAAATATAGCATTTTTGAAAGTGCACATAGGTACTTTAATGTTAAGGGATTTATTTTCAACAAACAAAACAAATAGGTATTTCGATTCCTGTATTTGTACATCGAGAGTCTAACAAGCTATTACGTTGATGTAAAACTCACGACTTTCATCATCTAGACCAGATAACGGTACACTAACGACCAATCCTTGTTTGTTTCAGCAACATTCGACCAATTGCTGGTGGGTCGGATTCTATTTCTGACCGCTGCATCTTCGATACCAATGTGTGTCTACCTGGCGTATCTTCTAGCTTTTGTTATACACGACGTGTGCATTGTCTGTATTTCAACCTACATCGTAAACTCCGCCCTTGCTCTCCTGACTTACAAGAAAATGAACGCTATGGCTGCCAAGAAAAACAAATGAAAAATGGATTTTATGTCTAACTCCTACAGACACATATATGCTAGTTTTTTTTGTTTCAATTTACGAAATACCTCATAAAATACTTATTCCTAAGTATTGTTAATTACATTCCTATAAATTGCATTTTGTGGTTAATAAATATTTAACTGTTAGTAAAACGAGTGCTTATTTTAATTTCATTGTTTATCTACTGCCGATTCAACTTTCTACGTTCAAATACTCGTACATCAGCGGGAAAAGTAAAATACTAGTTGGGTAACAAAATGCACTCAACCGCGCGTTGAATATCCGATGTGCCATGTGCGGAATAAAGTGTTTATTTTATAACTTTAGTTTGTGATTTTACTCAAACTTTCAAATAAGTGGAAAATATTAAGTTTCGACGATTTGAAGTGAAGGAAGATATGTTTAATTAACTTAAGAAAATTTAATGTTTTGGTAGTTTTTTGACTATTACTACGAAAACTTTTTTTTGAATATTGATGCTAGACGAAAAAGTACTAAACTCTACTTACATTCATATTATAAAGAGGAACGATATGTATATCACGAATAAAGTTAAAAACTACTGAACCGATTTGAAAAGTATTTTTAGATAGAACCCAGGGATAGTGAGCCGCGGATAACATGGGCTACTTTTTTCCTGTATTCCTACAGGAACGGGAAATGCGCGGGTGAAACCACGTCCGCTATAACTATTAAATCAATCGACGCAACGACACTTCAATAATAGGTACCCAACTTGGGACCGTATTAAAACTATTAATGCCATTATTAATCCAGTCCAAAAACTATTAATCATAAAGCTCCATTAGCTCTCGGACTAAAATCTTTGGAATTGAGATGATTTAGCTCATCAAGGTACAAAGAACAGTTGAAAACGCGCAAAGGACTAGAAACCAACAAATTAAAATCCAATGCATGCCTTTTTTCGGAACCTACAGCACATAAAGTTAAAAAAGTGTGTTGTACCTACGTCTTAAAATAAAACTAAACCTTGGTCGCTTCTCTTGTAGCGCTTGCATTTATTTCCACGGCATTTTGTGCTCGTTCGTGGTCTGCATAACTTTAAGCTCCGGCCAAATCTGCGGTCACATTGCATTTAACCGAGCCCCGTGCTCGGTCGTAGGTGTCACTTCTAGATAAAAGTGGCCGGAATAGAAACTAATTTTCGGATTCATTTGGCAAATAACAAACTGTTGCAATATTTTAGACATCTGGTTTTAAAAGTAAGGATTTTTATGTTGACTGGAGAACTACTAGATTTTAACCTTTCAATCGTGTCAAATAAAGACACAATAGAAAGACAATGACAGCGCGGATATCGGCACCCTCTTGGGGTTTAATGAATTAAGGAGTTGTTTTGTATCAAACAGATTGATGATTGATAGATGCAATCTCATCATCTACATCTGCCTAGCCTTTGCTAAACTATGTTGGGGTCGGCTTCCATTTTGACCGGATGCATCTGCATCAGATGTGGTTGGATATACATACCAGCCAGATATAGGTAATCTTTAACCAAAATAATGGTAATTTGTGGTGGGTTCCTAAGCCGTTATGGTTTGCTTATCATTACTACTCCTTCTTTCGAAAAAAGAAAAACTTTCGTAGCTACCTATATATCCTAACAACTTATTTCTAAATTTCCTACCATCGGGCTTCTAGCGCTAGATGCCTCGCTGAACTTAGGTTAACTTGTTAGGTTTCTCCTACCATTTACTTACCGCGCTTCAGACATGTGAATGTTGGTCTTACTTTCACTAATATATTTAGCACAACTTAAAGGTATGCATTGATATAATATATTCCTAATGGCACAACCCTAGATCCGGGTCATGATTATACATTTGTTTATTATTATTATTTACTGAAACAGTAGACAGTTTTACATTACTCTGTACTTATAATTTACGGATACAGTTCTTCAATAGCTTTAATATTGCAAAGTAATAGTGAGTTTGTTTCTTTTTCTGACCGTCCCTGACCTACGGTAATTGATGTCACCGTCAACGCCGCCGCGCCGTGTCGGTGCATATGTTATCTTTTCTTTTCCAGCTTTCTCTTCACGAATAATTATATCAGTAGGTACCTTCTTTTTAATTGTTTTCATCTCTCACCCTATCTTTCCTTATTTTCTATGGTCTAACTCTTCATGATTTGAGTTATATTTCATTTTTCTTCATAGCCTAGGTTTATCTATCACTTGCTTCCCTCCCGAATGTCCTCTGAACTAATTTCTTTGTTACATATTTCATTCATTTCTTCGCTACACACAACCGTTTCAATATTTTCATGACCGCTACATGCAATCTGCTTCTTTTTAAGTAATAACTATTTCTTTAAGTAGTTTTGTTATTGATTGTGACAAGTTTTATGAGACGTTTAAACGACTAATTTTGCAGTAGATGCATAGATAACATCCTGTTCGTGCAATTACCAAGGCCGAGCTCGGCACTAGATATAAAATTTTATAGCTGAAATAAAAAATTTAAACGCTAAATCACCCTAGTAACAAATGTAGCCTGCTGTTTATCTAATATTACCTAATGAAAGTTTCTTTGTAAATCAAGTGATAGGATTGGCTGTTGATAATTAATTGAATCAATCGAAGTAGCTACTATTTTTTTGTATACATATTATTTTGCAAAATCTCGTTCTAGAAACTGGGTGTGTTACAGTATTTGTTATAGTTATCTAAAATCACTAAAAGTAACGATAGGCCACGTAGGTATACCTAATAACCGCGGATACATAATACGAAATTTTCTAAGAATTTTGATACATGTAATCAAAATTCTTAGAAAATTTCGTATTCATTGGTTATTTTATAAAGGGTTAAATAATAAACTGCACAATCCACATTTCTCAATATACAAAATAAATAAAATAGTACTGTAGTAACGCCATCTCTTGACGAATAGCTAAAACACTTAAAAGTTGTAACAGTGCCATCTATTGCTGAGGAGGTACATTAAAGTGGTACAATAGATGGCGCTGCACCAAACTTAGTTTCGTTTAGAACTAGCGCATAAATAAACAGCTATAAACACAGAGTACATTATACTATAGGGTAGCTATAAACTTCTTTCTCGCATAGCTCTTAAGATGTTCAGCTACAGTGAAGAGACTTGATATTATAATATCACCTTTGTTCGTTAGAAAATATCCATGGCAAAATAATATTAATAAGCTCATCTTGTCATAGGCACAGGGGCCAGCAAATAAGCCAGCACATCGAGCTACCTACCCCAAAGTGTAATTTTTTTTGTGATAGGTTTTCAACTTAATGGCAAAAAAAATAAGCTTCACGTTCAATTGGGAAAATTTATAATCTGAGGAGTGCTGGCGTCTGTAGGTACGTAGTATTGTGAAGTCCGTTTATTTAATTGTGAAGAATATTAGGAAATGATTAATCTTCCAAATATCTAAAGACCATGATGATGTTGCAAATAGGATTATGTTAGTAGATATACCTACGATTAGGTACGAAACTCCACCGACATCGACGTAATAGAAAAAAAAAAACTACAGGGATTTATTAACATTGACTTAGTTAATATACTGCGTTGGTCAACAATGTCGCCTGTTTAACGCAAGAGATTAAACATGGACAGTCTTAAAAGGTAGCGTTATTATCCCTTTAGTGTCTGGGCAGACATTTCCTTGCCGGGCTTTACTGCGTACCTAAGTACTACTTACATGCCTTGGTGACGTAATGAACGTAACGATCACAGTAAAGTCCTTTTATTGTCCTGGCAACTTTACTCCTAGGTAAGCTTGTTGAATCACGAAGTACCTAATAGCTGCCAATAGAAACAACTTCGACAAAGGATTTTTTTGTTTGATTAAAAATAAGCTACTCCTCATTCGATTTGACTTGTTTTTTTTTCAAATTCAAATTCTTTATTGCGAACTAATTGTACAGAAAAATAGAATTTCTAGATGTTAACAATTTAGGTAGGTCTTATAACTTAGTTGCCTGTTAAGGCATTGCAATTTAAATGGCTTAGAAAATTAAATTAAATTAAACATGCAATGTCACTTGTCTTAAATTGTCTACAATGGCACTTATTACAATTTTACTATATGTATTAAACATAAAAAAATAAAAAGTAATAAAACTAAAAATATACATATTCAATGTCACATGTCTGGATTCAATAAAATTGTTACATTAGTTTATCAATATCATCATTATTTGCTGCAATTTTAAATTATTTATATAATATGCATTATAAATCCCTTATCTCAAGGTTTATATTCGGTAAGGTAAAAATAATACAAAAACTCCTCTTATATGGTTTAAAAATGCATAGGTATTTTCAAAGATCATCACCAATTATAAAAATTAATTTAGGTCAAACTAAGTTTCATTGACATTATACGAGTAATTCATTTTCATGCCAACCAATCATTCATATTTTAAGCTAAGAAAGGCCCTGGCCTGTAATGGCTGTAGCCCAAAAAGCCCTTAGGTAGATCCGCCCCTGCACTGGCCTGTTAATCTAGTGGCCACGAACCAGTAGATTAACAGGCCAGTCAAAGTACTTTATGCGTGGATGATATAACATTCGAGTTAAATTATTACCTCTTACTAGTACTACTTGTCTACTCTAGTACTGTATGTGACATATAGACACGCAGCGTAGTAGTTCAGTTTAAAATGATATATTTTGTCTTTTTCAAAATCAATGCATTTCAGTAAGGTAGTTAGGTTAGGTAGTTAGGTTAGCTATAGGATAGGTATGGTAAGTTAGGTTAGGTTATATGTATATATGTTATGTTGTCATTCTTACTCTATTTAATACAAAAGGCTTAAAAAGTACATTGGAGACTCGCTAAATAAAAAGCAGTGGTAGTTATTATTGTTTTGAATCTATTTGTTATCATATCTGGTGTAATACAGACCTGGCAGCTTTGATTTAGAGCGAAATTCTTACTGAAACACCTAAAAGTCTGTGTTGACTAGAACGAAATTAATTAAATATTCACAAAAAAAATTCGAGGATTATTAGTTTCAAAAATAACCATTTGAAGCAAATTGTTCATTTTCTGCCTTTTGCAATAAACAACAATATAGTGGAAAGACGTATGGTCCGTTGGTGGTAACGACCTTCCATGAGGACGCACGCTTTGTTTGCAGACGATCAGATACAACTGTCGCCTGGATGATGGCCATGATGGGCCATACGCTCCGATTAAAAGCCACTGATTACGCGCAAGCAGTGAACATTCAGAGAGGTATTTGACATTGTTCAAGTATGGCTGAGTCAAATGCGCTGCGAGCTTTTGAACATTTTCCGACAAGATCATTTACTAAGCTATTATGGATACACGTTTTAGCCTTTTATGGGAATGATGTTTCTTTTTTTAATTTTAATGAAGTAGAAAATGATTTTGGCAAGTCGTGAGTTTAGAAGGACACGTAGGATTGCTGCGCTAAAAAGCAAGGTATTTCGTTTATCGCAGTATCTCTTGTAAAATGATGCCTGTCAGTAGAAGAACATTATTGCTTGTAAGGTTATCGAGTACATAGTTGAGTAGCGCTGGTTCATTAATTTGTACATATAATAACAGTTCCACGAAATCTCTAATAGTTAGCTAGGTAATGTTCAATGTTTATTGTTTAGTGTTAGTACATTATGAGAAGGTTTACTTCTAACAACATGCTATGAAGCACGTACCTAAAATTAATTAATTTCAGTACGGGGCGACCAAGAGAGCTTTGAAGTCCTTTATTTCACAACAAATACAAATACTTAATTTACGTCTTAATTTTAAGTTAAATTGGTTTAGTGGTGTTTGCCTTTGAGTAATTGTTACGAGCACACTTATTAAGTTTTAAAGTTAATTGTTTTTATGTGAAAGCTGTTTGTGTAAACAATTGTTAGTAGACCAAATAAATAAATCATTGCATTACCGGACTCAGACTATGGAATATTTTCTCGAAATAAAAACCGTAAGTGTTTATTGCTTAATATGAATCTGTTGACAACCTAGTGAAGTGGTGACTGATGCAGAATCAAATCGAAAATGATCATAATCATCACGAGTTTCAGATAGAAGGATTAAGGAAAGATACAGAGAGTTGTCAGACAAAATGAGTAGAAGGTTTGAGTGGACGAAATGAGTAGACAGAATTTACAGTCGTAATGAAAAGTAAGAATGGGAATACGAAATTAAAAAACATGATAATATTGGACATATTAAACAATAGAACTAACATACAGCGTAAGCCATTAAAAAAGAGTACATGGAAAGAGCGGAGGGATCAGTAGGACATGCTAATATGGCCTATGTTAATCCAGAAACTACGAAGACACTAAAACCTTGTCCCAAACCTTCTGCAATTTTTTTGTAAGATAACGTCATAAACTTTCGGCCATAAACTTGGCAATGTGGGAGTGACGAAGAGAACAATAATACGCACATAATTGTGAAGATAGCACCCGTTGTGTTGTGTCCCACGCTGTTTATGTAATTACGTTATGTTGCTACTTCATGCGGTCTTAAGTGCGCGAATAAACAGTCTCATTTGTGAGCAGGGGAAGAATTTGTAGACGTGTCGAGTGGAGATATGACTTTATTATCAAGCTGTTATATCAGAATATACGGCTAGATGAGGGTTGCGTTCGAGAATTACGAGTATATCATTGAGTTCTAGAGGATTTTTGTTGTTCATGATACTGCTTTGTAGGCGTCGTGTCTCATTACTTAATTTGATTAGTTTGAGTCAAATAATTCAATAATTTGCCACAATATCGTAACATTTTTTTCAAAATGTCACGAATGAAGTATGATAATTGAGTAGAACTACCGGTTGGGGTGACTGACGTATATAATATTTTTCTGCCACAAGTTGTTCTCAATTTGCACACAAAGACTGCCCACGCGCATTGGACTACGTTTTATCTTCTGCGACGTGCTTTGTTTACCCTGTGACATTGAACAGTAATCAAACAGAATATTTAGTTGTTAATACAAATTCAGATTTTAGTTCGGATAGCTTATTTTTGGACTGTATATAATTCATTATTTAAGTCTTCTTTGATGCACTTACAGCGTTGCTTACTTATCAAGGTATATAGATTATTATGTCCGTTCTGCTATCAAGCACGTTGGTGAATGAAGAAAGTTATTGTGGCCGTCATAAATAATTTAATTTTACGGTTATATCATCGCGAAAGGGAGGGATAATGTTCCCAAGTATAGTAAAACTAACAAGTGCGAATTTATAATCTTTCTTTCTTGGACCTGAAGCGTGATTACTGAAACCACTTATCCCGTTTTACAGATTAATTATTTAGCTTATCTGACGACATTATGGAACAAGATTTCGACCTTGTATTCCGTGCTTCCGGTTGTCATATCTCAAAGACTTACCAAAGCTGCCTTTCTGTCAACTGTCATTCATCTTAATGGCCCTTACCATTTTTGGTGTGCGGTATTGACCTTACTGGCGGCCTAGTGCAGAATGCTCCATTTAAGGAACACATGAAGTGCGACGTGTTTTCGGCATGACTACATAATCACGGTCTTAGTTATGGACTCCCGTTGTAGGCCATCGCAATCTGTTACAATAACTTGTTTACGCGTGTGGGAGTAATGAGATCATTGTCATACATTTATGAGGTGTTCAGGTTTGTATTTAGGTGCCTGTCAATTGTTTGAGGCGGTGTTATAATTGTTGCATTTGTTTTTACTTATGCGAACATTGCTGAGAGGTGGGTGCAACACAAGCAGTTATTTTTTTTGTACTAGGTACTTTTTATTTCCTTTATTCGTATCTTCATGTATCGTACGCAGAGGGTACCAATGGGACTTCATATCATGTGCATAATAGGTAGAAAGTTGAAATATTCTCTCGCTATTTCAACAAATGAAAAATTAAACGAACTAAATTGGCCCCTTTACAAGTAACGTGTTGCTGGTGTCGTATCTATTATTTATGATCGACCTGGTATGGAATTCTTCGAGTGCAGCCGACTTGCACTTGGCCGGTTTTTATTTACCAGTAAAGTCAGTCAAAGCCTACATTGTTCTTGATGTTGATTTACCATCAAAGCTGATAGGTGATCAATGGACGGACTGAAGCGATTTCACCTGCTGTCTGTGGTAACCCTTAGGCATTAGGCGTGGTTCATGAAGTACAGTACCTACTCATTATATTAATTAAGCCGAAGAATTTATTATTGCTAATAACAACCTTACTTGAGTAGCGTAAGAAATAGATAACCAATCATCGTTTATAGCCCCCAAAACGGATATTAGCAAACAGTTTAAATATTGCCAATATTGCAAAATATTGTACCAACCTCATTAGTATTCGCGTCCTACGTAACTAAGTACTAGCTTAACGGTGTTTATTATAATTTATACGGAACTCAATCAACGATAAGGGTTTATAGGAATTTGTCAGTGTGCCCTGAATGTTGCCTGTCGTAAAGGGCTTATTACACTATCCGATTTGTAGGAAACCTAACTAGGAAATCGGAAAATGTAATCGCAGTTAGGACAGTGTCCGATTTAAGGTACCAACCGCTTGGTTGTTTCCTAACTAGGATCCTAGTTAGGACCCTACAAATCGGATAGTGTAATAAGCCCTTAAAGCTGGTTGAGCGACGGCCCACGCAAATTCATTCGGGACACGGTGTAACATTACTACAAGTCCCTAATTCACTGCAAATGCTTCTAAAACTAAGTTATTATCCATTTAATCAGACGTTTGATTTGGTAATTGAATAATTAATGGCGTAGTAAAGTGTCGGTTCTCAGTCCGCTCATAAAGTAATGTGCGAAGCTAGAGCTATTTCAGTGTATTTAAATACGTTGTTATTGACAAGTACGTTTCTTGCACAGTTTGTTTTGTTTAATAATAATAGTTAAAGTTATGATTTGGTGGTGCTTTTGGTCTACAATATAAAGTATTCCATTCTATGAAAGCCTTCGACGGTTTCGGTAATTACAAATGTTAGGTTTTTTAAGGGCTTTGAGTGATGGTCAATAGTAACAAATCAGTTTAGAAATTACACCAATTAGCAGGTTTTTGAAGGAATAATATAAGTTTACATTCGACGAAGATTTTTTGCTTTTTAAATTTAAAACGGCTATCACTCAGGATATTGCTATAGTTCATGTGCTAGCAAGTCAGAGCCACCACGCTTGTTTTCAGCGAGGTTTCTGAATTACTATGCATATAAACATACAATATGTACTACTTATAATTTGCTGATGAATACTTCATTTCTCGTGTTTGCACCACTGTCCATTGTTCACACTTGTCACTGACCAAATTCTGGAATAGTCACGGTTTGTTGTTGATACGGCTTATAGAAGCAACAAACATACTCATTTATAAGATACTTATTTGCTGCTATCAAGTTCTATGAAATTACAAAAAAAGCAGTGCAGAGTAAATTACGAGTATTCGCTCTTGTAAAAAACATAAACACTACCAAAATCATGGGCTACCTCTTAAATCAGTCATTTATCTCCCTATAAACAAACAACCATTAAACCAATCGAAACTCGACAATTATGTAAGTTATTTCAGAGACCCAGTTTCTTCACGTATAGGTACATGGTGGCCAAATGAACGGTTATGAACGAATACAAGGCAGCAATTAGGCCTTAACAGGTTGCAAAGGCCCTAAGGTTGGGAGCCAATCAAGCGATTATAAATTATATATGCATATCGGTATGCTATTAGTTAAAATTGACGATAAAAGTAGGGCAATGAATTTCGTAATTTGAATAACATGACTGTTAGTATCGGATGCAGTTTATAGTGCAGATACTAAAGAAAACTGACGGTGAATTCTTCGAATTGACATTCCTTGATGTTTCTTCAATATGAAAGGTATAGAATGCGACTTACGAAAAGTGTTAAGTATAATAAAACTATTCTATTCTACTTAACACTTTATTATACACCATAAAACTAGCCAGAACGAGCCAAGAAGCCAGGTCTAGGTGGAAACCATAAACTGACCTTTTGAGTGTAGTGTGAGTACAGATTCGCAATCGGCCAACGTTTATGACCAGTACGAACCATAACAAAGTTCGATAGATCCGAAATGTATGGAATTGGCATAAGTTTTACAAATGCAGAATATTTGGATTCGTAGCAGGTGGTTCTGTAGTTTCTGCCTACCATCGTGGAAATAGGTGTGAGTTTATTTGTAAATGTATGTGTGTAAATTATAAGTTTTCCATTAAAATACTCTAAACAGTTTAAAAAAATCGAAGTGCGGTTGAAATCAGCATAAAGTCTTGTATATTTTGGACCACCTGGGTTTTACGACCAAAATGCCAATAAATATAATGCATGTGAAAGTCCACTGATCTCATACTTTGTGTAAACAATGTTTATGCGTAATTGCTGTGTCAACCCTAAATACAAGAAGTGGGTGGACGCAAGGTTTGGCCAAACAAAGTAGGTCGATTGGCATTTTCGATGGCACTTCATAAAGTATACGAAGGTCCAAATATAGATCTGTACGCTTTCAATTTTATGCTAACATACATATTTAGTTACAAATTCTAATAAATTTTACAGAAAATGAAACTTCCATTATAAATTTCCATTATGAATCATAGACTGGCCTTCTATAAATATAGTAGTACGTAATTATTTATTAGCGACCCATATTTGGTTGTCATACGCAATTTGTATTTTGGGGATTATTTGATTTATAAATATTAATACCTATGAATTTTGAGCCCACGGAGGAGTGTGACATTTGGTATAATACAAGTTTATAAGAAGAAAAAGTGTAGAAAGCTAAAACTGTCAGTCTATGACGACTGCGCGTCCACTGGTCGTAATAAAAAGTGAACTTAAAACATCGAATTCCTTTATAAAAATATTGCGCGCACGGAGGAGTGTGAGATTTGACATAGTGCAAGTTTATATGTATAGAGAAGAAGTGCAGGAAGCCAAAACAGTAAGTTATCGACCACTGCGCGACCACTAGTTATAATAATACGTATACTTAGAATATCGGTTTCCTTTTTAAGAATATGCGAGCACGGAGATGTACAGACGCCAGCACATCATGTTACCTCAATTTGTCAAATTTTCCCAATTGAATGTGAACCTTATTCTGTTTGACAAAAAGTTGAAAAACGATCAAAAAAATTTGACACATTGGGGTAACTTGTTGTGCTGGCGTCTGTACAAAAAGTGCAAAAAGCTGAAATGGTCGACCACTAGACAACCACTTGTTAATATTTATGCGCTGACAGAAAAAATTGTACTCTTTTTGCACGGAGGAGTGTGACATTTGGCATACTTGAACTTTATTTGGTGAAACACTGCAGAAAAGTAAACGGGGCTTACATTAGACCGTTTTACTTACACTTATCGTAAATAAATTAAATAAATGTATAGGTCAAAATATAATGTAATAGATACTTAAATAAGGTACCTACCTAGTTTTTTACAGAGTCCATTTGGCCGTATTGAAATATTTTCCTACTACCACCGAAATCAATCTGAGGACATCACTACGACATATGGATGTTTTCATAGTGGGTAGGTACTCTAGACCACACGTCAGTGATAACAAAACCAGGCTGTCGATTCAGTAAAAGCCACCACGTGAAATCTCTTGAGTGAACTGTCAATGTCTAGTGTAGCGACATCTATCTCGCCACATACGAACTAATGACCGATATCCTACATCGCGGTATCAGAGTTATCCACGCAATTTGAACGTATACAAGTTCCTGACTGCAACCGTCGGGCAGTAGTTAGCCCACCAGACACAACACCCGTCTGATCGGAGGATCCTCCCTTTTCAATGGTGGATGAGGAACTTTACACCCTGTTCCTCATACCCCCAAACTAGTATTAGTATGAAATGACAGCTCAACTCGCCTTAACGTCAACAAAATTTTTACAGGGTGATTTTTACAGAATGGCACTGGCAGTACTTATAAGTTGCCCTCGGATACTATTGAAACTCAGTACTATTAGTTACCAAAAAAGTGTAATTATTTCATGTCCGGCCTACCGTACTTACATTACGCATGTTTTTTGTTCAACAGCAGCCAAACTGATTGATAGCTCAATCAGTTGCGTAGCTTATGTTAATCGGTATCAATTTCCTCTAACACGTTTTTGTACGTTAAATAAAGTGAAATAAATTCGGAATATGATTGAAGTCTCACAATTAGGCTACTTATAACAGTCACTCGCTTTTTTAAACTTTTAAATACGTCATAATTTTATGGGGTTTTTCTTTACGCCATGGGAATTAATGAAAAAAATAATGAAGTACATACATTCGATAATAATTTAAATTGAATTTATTTTGTTTTGCGTGTAGGTCGTATAAAAATCTAAATACTCGAATTTTAATGAACGGTTGTCCTGGCACTAAATCTTAACATAAACGGAACGCCAATTTAAAAAAAAAATATTGTAAATAGAACTATCCTCTAGCATTTAGATTTAAATGTTTAAGGCAAGGGCAATAATTAGTATTATCCATTAGATAATAATATTAATAAAACCTTTGAAAAAAATGTCTTCGTATTTTCAATTTATGAAACGTCTAATTTGACGTAGCGTTAACGTCAGGCTGGCACACAGATATCTTCAAGAAGCTCGAACAATAGATAGGTACTTGAAGTTATTGAAGTATAAATTATGAATTAAGGCGCCGTGCCTGAAATCGACTGATTTTGATCAACTTTAATCATTATTTGTGAGAAAGAGAAGAAGAATTTATACAATCCTATTTGTGATTCGAAAAGACGAGTTCCTTGTTTTGCATGTTGAGAAATTAAATTTTGGAAAGAAATTACTTATTCATGGAAAATCACTAAAATTCACCCACATATTTTCCAAAAAATGACGCGAGACTGACGTTTGATCATTTAGTTACAAGAAACTGAAATAGATTTTGAAAATTAAAAAATCTTACCAATACCAGTATATAGTCAACTTGCACGTGAGGGAACCACTTTTTTAACTTTTACTACAACATATTTTTTATTTATATACGGAAAAAAAAAAATCAGTGTCGTTACTTTCCGGTAATTTCAAGACTAATCAGTATTTTTTTTCTATTGTTTAAATCACTTTTAAGAAATTTTAAAAGTAACATATTAATCCTCAGTTTATTATATATTCGTACTATTTTTTAACTTATGTACTTTAACATGTGTACAGACGCCAGCACATCAAGTTACCACAATGTGTCAAATTTCTTTGATCGGTTTTCATCTTTATGGCAAACAGAATAAAGTTCATATTCAATTGGAAAAAATTGACACATTGGGGTAACTTGATGTGCTGGTGTCTGTACCAACATAGTAAACAAATATGTATACACAAAAATTCCGGAGATTTATTTCTCAACCCTCTTAATTTACTTAGAATCTCAAAATATGATATAAAATATTAAAACAGTTTAAGCGATCACTACGCTCAAGCTTTACGCGTGTATTCGTGTTACCTAATAAACTCCAGCGAGCGAATTTTATGCACGGCCCCTTAAGCTTAAAAAAAAGCTGGGTGCTTTTCATACTTTAATAAACCCAAAACCCCTGGAATTATGAACTTAGTTCCATGAAAAGTTCACATAATTATTTTCGTACATAAACTCATATCTTTTTGCAAACTTTGGCCAGAAACTAGGAGTTCATTCTGAAATTAATTAACAGACTGTTAAGTATTTAAATATTGAACAACGAAGCCATTTTTTGGAAGTATTACATTAACAAACAGGAAAACGTTGATTACAGTCATTGTGCCAAAGCGTAGACTTAACGATAATGTCGACAACCGTTATTAGAATATATTACCGGCTCGATATAATAGATGGTTTGCTCTAATCATTATGTCAAAGTAGCACAAAGTATTTGCTCAACGGATTCGATGAAAGGTGCCTACTAGCAAGTTTATTACTGCTGTGATTTCGTACTTGGTATTGTCAAATGTGTGGTTTACATTTACTATCTATTTAAGTTCAGTGCTCAGTTTTTTCCTGTAATATAAACGTTAATTTCTTTGTCCTAGATAATTATTGTCGTGGCAGGAAACACAGGATCTTGCTGTGCCTCTGTGACTGCAGGCGTAGGGATCTTAACCTATGGGCAATTGGGACATCAAATCACTGTATAAAAATCATGAGAAAAGTCTTAATTTTCATGTAACTCAATGAGATTTCCCTTAAAAAGTCAATAAGTCACTTTTTTTGTTGAAAATGTGAACCCTTCTCTGAATCAGATCTTAATCTGGTTAGGTAAAAATTATCAATTTAGACAGTTTGAAATAATTTAAATCAATCAAGTAGTGTGTCGTCGGTACTTTTTCTTCTGAGCGTATCGATGGCTAGCTTAGACACTAAAATTCTTAATTGTGTTAAATTTTGTGTTTGCCCAGAATTCAGCTACGGCAACGCAATCCGCGGTCATCACATGTGCAGGTGACAGGACACGCGGCACAAGATAAAAGAGGGGCCCTGGTCTACAGAGGTACTTACCGCATAGGCACTGAAGGTCGGTGTCAACAGCGAAACCCCACTTTAGGAGATTTTCTTTGCTGCAGGCGACTTGGATGCTAAATTAATGTTTTTGTTTATTTGGTTGTGCTTCGCCGTTTTGTTGCAACAAGTAAAGTTGTTGCCGTCGTCGCGTCGTTTCGTACTCTGTTGGTTGCTCTAATTATTATGCCAAACGTTTGGTTAGTGGTTTTGAAGGGTATCATTCTAGAGTTGGTAAAGGTATAATTATGAGCGTTGAAACCAGTTAATTCATGAAGTAGTTTGGTAGCATACTTCGAATAATGTTTATGTTCTAATACAGCACTGGTTTTAGCGAATTAGTTTGAATATTTTATATTTCAACGTTTTATGAGTTGGCGAGCATTATTGGAGTTTTGTGTTTTCCTAATCAATTTGCAAACAATTCTTGGAAAGGTTTTTGATAAGAACATTAAACATCTTACATTATTAAATTAGTAGTCTAAGGATATGAAAATATTGATATTCTGACTATGTTGTCAAATACTCAAATATGAAAATCGTCTATACTCCATTTATAATAGCATTAGAAAAACAAGGCTCGTAGAAGCAGAAATGCAGAACATTTTATTGTAAAGACTAGCAGACGTCCCGCGGTTTCACCCGCGTTGTTCCCGTTCCTGTGGGAATACAGGGATAAAAAGTAGCCTATGTCACCCGGGGATAGTGTAGCTTCCCAACAGTGAAAGAATTTTCCAAATCGGTCCAGTAGTTTCGGAGCCTATTCAATGCAAACAAACAATCAAACATTTCCTCTATAAATATTAGTATAATTATGTAGATAAGTCAGAACAATTTTTATTCAAATTGTTTTATTTCAAATTTAGAAGAATTAAAGTCAAACGAAGAACATGTCCACGTATTGTTCATCCCTGCTTCTTTTAGGTACTTATCACTGACATTGTAATTTTCAACAAAAATTAAATAATAAACTAAATGAAATCCACATCATTTCTCAAAATAAATTGTTGCAATGGTTACAACTAAGTGTGACAGCTGCTGTGAAAATAGATTATAATCAATTCAGCGTCTATCGTAATTGTAACATGTTTTATTGTACTTTCGTTACAAAAATACAAAGTGTGCATTATATAACCTTTTTAAACTTGTGTCTAATGCTATTGTAAATGTTGTATAGAAGAATGAAAGTGCAACGTAAAACCTGTCCATGTATTGTTTGTTCATCCCTGCTTTTTTGAGGTTTTTATCATTGACACTACAATTTTCAATGAAATAATATAAGTAAATGAAGTCCACATCGTTTCTCAAAATAAATTGTAGAAATGGTCACAACTAAGCGTGACATTTACAGTAAACATAGATAATAATAATTTCGGCGTCTATCGTAATTGTAACATGCCTAATTAGGGCGTAGGTTTCGTTGCAAAGTGTGCATTAAAAATAACCTTATTAACTTCTGTCTAATGCTTTTGTAAATGGAGTCTAAGTACGAGTCGGCCTCGCACTCTTAGGGTTCTGTAACATAACAAGCAATAAATTGCGAAAATGCACGCTTTCAATATGGGGGACCTATAATTTTATTTTTACTATTTGTTATAGATGCAATAGCAACACACCGAAAGGCCAAATTTTCAACTGTCTATTGACAAACTGACGAATAGACGGACGGACTGACAGCAGAGGCTCAGCATAGGGTTTTCCATCACTAGACTTCTGGTATCAATTTGTTTTTTTTTTTTTTTTGTAAATAGTTTCACCTAACACTCCAAAAGTTTTTAGGTAAAACCAACTAATAAGCATAAAAATTCAAATAAGCTGACTAACGGATTATGTAAGCCAAAATCTTGTCAATTATTTTGATTACTTAATATCCTTAGGCGTCCGTCTTTTTCAAATTAAATACAGCGTCTCTCTATTTGGTACCACAAGGACATGAATATGTATAAAATGATCACATGGTCGTTAAAGTTGATTCAATTATATCAATATGATTAGCGAAATAAATTATAGTCATATGAGCGGATATGTTCAAGTTTTTAATGAGATCACACAGTTCAAGTTCTGTGTAAGACACATTAAAAGTCCATGATTAAAGTTGGTAACCTGTGCTTATCGATTTAAATTTATTTGCGTGTCTCAGCACATCATACTTTTGAATCTTTTTTATTTGTTTAATAAGTTGAGCCATCCTAAGAGTAGTGACGTTGAGCAAATAAAAATAAAAAATAAAATGGTCTATCAACCTGTGGCGGCATCTAACTCGCAACATACAAACTAAAACTGGCATATCCTACATCGCGATATCAAAGTTATCCGTGCTATTAAACGTACAAATACCCGACAAAGGTTACATTATATACCCTGAAATCCATCCTCAAGAATTGAACGATTTTGTTTCATGCGACTGGTAAGTCCAGATATTAGAACGTTCAAACATTAAAAATAACAAACTCTTCAGCTCCATTATTTATATTACTAAAATGTTATATTGTTTGTTTTTATCAGTACTTACACAGTACACCTGAATGACCCCACGCCATTTAATTTGAGTATCTCTCAAAAATAACTCATGCTCAATGAAATAATGTTTAAAGTTCTGTTACATTTTTCAATGCCGCAGTCAACGGAATAATTCACAATTTTCACAAATAAATTCGCAAGTTTGACAGAACAAGTGTTCATCAAATAATAAAGTTATGACACGTTACTAAAACAATATGAAATACAAACATTACCGTGCTTCTGACCTTTAGCCTGTCAACACCGTGTTGTCACACTCGTGCGCATCTCACTTTCGTCAGCTGATCAAACACTTGTACAATAAGCAATAAACTATCGTAACTTACTGTTAAGAAGGCCATAGAGTAAGAGGGTTAAGAGGTACGAGGAGGAAAAATATTGAAACATTGATATTTAACAGTATACTCAATAGGACCAAGGTCCTTCTGTGTGTGTTCCATTTGAACTGCATTTATTGTAACCATAGCTATCTCGGTAAAGTTAATTCCCATCCCACCCATGATACGTACCTACTAAATGTTTTGGTAACACATTCATTGTGCGTACAGCTAAAGAGTGAAATTTCCTGCCGGAGTCGGTGTTTCCTGATAGCTACATAGGGGTCTTTAAGCCAAGAGTGAACAGGTTGCTTCTAGGCAGGCGTGGTTCATCGTCGACCACATTATCGCTTACCATCAGGTGATATAGTTGTTAAACGCGTGCCTTTCTATAATAAAAAAAATATAAATTTTCTTTTCTTTGTTGTCCAATAACTCGAAATAAACGTTGTATCTTCAAGAATTATGTTGTACCAATTGAAATTAATACTCTATACATTTAGGGGCATTTTATTAAGTATGTCTATGTCTATTAGAATTATATGGTTCGTTAATTCTTGCAACGATGGCCTATTTTTATTACACTTTAAAATAAGAAGGAGGTTGTACATTATCTACTATACTCTTTTCCGTGACATATGTAAGGTTAGGTGAATACCCTCGTAACCCGACCTTGTAGATACTACTATACTGTAGGTACATTCGTTGCCCATCAATTAGTAGTTACACAGATAGAACTAACCTTCTATTTAATTTTGGTGTCTTTTAAGAGTGTGCCCGAGGCTTGCGGTGTCTGCAGATCACTTGTTACAGTAGCTGTTGCGACATTGTTGTGATAATGAATCGTTTTGGACCTTTGCTTGGCGTTTGAGCAAGTGACAAGTGGTGATGTCAGTTAGACTGGACCATGGGAAAAATTGTGATTGTGAAGACAGGTAGGAAGGGATTAAGCATAACATGGACAGCCTTCTTAATCGATGTGAGGGCTATTATTATTATCATCTTTGTTTTAATTATAATTATTCTTATAATTGTTCTGCTTTTCCTCTTATTTTTATTATGTATGGAATATTTCGAGTGTTATTTTATCAATAAATAAACAGATTTATTCTTTGTTTTTAGATATTTATTTCTACCGTTTCCGGGAAATATGTCAAGGTTGTGAGCTTTCATCAAAAAACCATGGCAGTATAAAAGAGATGAGTCTATCGACAAACACTTTACGATAATTCTGAATGTGTTTACAATTACTGCTTCGTGTAGGAGTATGAATGATGAGGAGGTTGTAGTGTCCTACTGAAGGGCAAAGTCCCATCTTCTCTATATTCCTCTTTTTTCCAGAATTTGCAAATTTTAGGTTTTTTGTGGATGAAGCTGGCACAGCGACGCGAAGATTGGCACCTGAAAAGAGTGGCCTATAGCCAGCAGTAGGTGAAGCAGTGGATGATGATGATGATCAACGCCGCTGCCCCCTTCATCTTCATTACAAGATCCTGCGGTCGTTGCTATACCGCGAGTCCAACATTACCTGGGAGTTTGTTATATTTGTTTTAATACATTATTTATGCCGATCCCCCCATGATGCATGCGTACAGCAGCCACCGCCCGTTCGATGTCCACACAGGATAGATAGAGAGAATCAGATTAGATTGGTGTAATTACTGTACGGAGTTTTAATGCGAGGGTAATTAAATTTATTCAGGTTATTGTGTTGATAAGTAAATAACTTAATAAATATAGCATAATGTAGCATTAAATGTATAACTGTGTCTTGTTTAGTTGTTAAACAGCGGCCACAAAATCTTTTTCATTAGAATTATTTTAATCAAAAAACTTATATTATAAAGTACTATCAATATTATCATAGATGAAATTGGAATGTCTGTCTTAAGTTCAGCTTTGATTAATAGAAAAGTTTAATAAAGCTAAAATTATAAGTTATTACTTCCAATCGAATAGCCTGGAGCCTCAGGCAATCTGTGGGCGTTTTATATGAAGTTTATGCAAAGATATATTTAAACAGATAATATACTTTTTTTAAGAATGTCTCATAATTATAGACATGGTCTACAAATGGAGGATGTAGAAGCATTGCGAAATAGTTTTATTAGTTAGGAATAAGTATGTAGATTGTTGACAGATAAGAATAGTGAAGTTATTAACCTTGTAACATAAGAAATATCCCGTTTTTTTATTTATACACGTTACACACAAATGTAACCTATCATTTATTAGTAAATAGGTACTTACTTCCCCCCACCGGTCTCAGGAACTAATGTGTCAAATTTCCTTGATAGTTTTTCAACTTTATCACAAATAAAATAAGGTTTATGTTCAATTCGGAAAAAACAGTTTGATGTGTTGGCGCCTGTACTTAGGCTCAACTCACACCAAAAGAGCGTCGAAGCGCAGCGAAGCGAAGTGCAGTTTCAGTGTCATATGAATTTTAACTTTTTTTTCATTACTATAATACCTACTTATTATCGCATGAGAAACTCAAACGAGTCGTGCGGATGCCCGCGGCGCCGCGAGTATTCCGGCGAATTCCATAAACGGAGCCGTGCTCACTACGCTTCGTTGCCCTTCGCCGCTCTTTCGGTGTGAGTTGACCCTAATACTAATAAGTAGGTACCTATCAGAACCCGCCCCTAAAATACCTATGAACAAAAAGAAAACTCAACATCAACATTGCAGTTTTAGAAACACATTATAATTTACTTTGTAAGTAACGGCTACATACAATCCACTTTGAAGTCAGTCTAATATTATTTGAAGACAGATAAAAACGCAACCCACGTCCAATTAGTCTGCAGACGTCGTTACAAGCCCAAATTATATTCAAATTGGTCATGCATCGGAAAAAATGTGGTTACTTACCTACTTTGTTTTTGGAGTCAAGGGTGAAAAGGTAACCCTTATTACTTGTATGTATTTATGTAATTCTCTTTTAAAATCGTAAAAGAGAATTGACTAATTGAGTATTGAGTGCGTGCGTGGTACACACTGACCAGGGTATAACAGCGTCAATTGTCTATTACAGCAGCTTCTAATTATTTTTTAAAATATTCTAAACTAGCAGATGTCCCGCGGTTTCACCCGCGTTCTTCCCGTTACTATGGGAATACTTACAGGGAAAAAAGTAGCCTATGTCACCCGGGGATAGTGTAGCTTCCCAACAGTGAAAGAATTTTCCAAATCGGTCCAGTAGTTTCGGAGCCTATTCAATGCAAACAAACAATCAAACATTTCCTCTTTACATATTAGTAGTAGTAGTGCTTGACTGCAATCCCACTTGATAGTAAGCAGTGATGCAATCAATGGTGGTAAAGCTCAGTAGTTTATTAAGAGCTTATTCACTAACTCTGTTAAATATTCCTACTATAAAAAGAGAAACGGTGTCTATTGGTGTCAATTAACAGAATAGTAAATACCTTTTAAGATTTATAGTCGCAGGAAGCCGTTATGTCCTTTTCAAACTAAAGCAGTCATTAAAACTGTCACATTATATGTTTCATGTACCGTTTTCTGAGCATGTTACATTACTGATGTCGACATTAATATTCATAGACTAGAACATTGTGTAGCGGATACTTTAATTCCATTAGTAGTGGTTTAATTAGTAAGATACATTTAAATGTAAACGAGAAGAAGTACTAACAACTTAGGATCGTTGCACTAAATCACAAACCCCGCAGCACATCAAGCTACCCCAAGCAATTTTTTTTTTTTAAATTGAACATAACGTCATTCTATCTACACTAATATTATGAAGAGGAAAAAATTGTGTGTGTATGTTTCTGTGCGTGTATGTTTGTAATGAATAAACTCAAACACTACTGTGCCGATTTCCAAAATTCTTTCACTATTAGAAATCTAAATTTACCCTGAGTAACATAGGCTATTTTTTATCCCCGTATTCCGACAGGAACGGGAACTATGCGGGTGAAACCGCGTGACGTTTGCTAGTTTGTAGTTCTGCAAAACTATCAAAGAAGTAAGAAACATTGGGGTAGTTTGCTGTGCTGGCCTCTGTATGTATGTATATATTAGAGAAAATAATGCACATGAATTGGCGACTTTGCCTTTATTAATAAGTTATTAAAATTTGTTCGAATTGGACTAAGACTAAAGAAAGATAGAGATTAAAAAAAGACTGATAAAACCTCATAGCCTATTTTAATACGAGTACGTGGACGCTAATCTATTTGAATCTGCGACATAAGTATGTAGTTTAACCTAATTAATATATAATATTGGTAGGATAACTTAAATCATGTTATAATAAAACGCGACTTTATGTTATCCATAGCCCATGCTTATTTATACCCCTCTTTCAATATTCGGCCAACCTTTTGACGACACCCATCCTTTTAGAAAATTCCACAAGTAAGGCTTGCGTCTTTTTTATAAGGGTCGGTACGTATTGGACGGAAGGCGTATACGACCGACACTGTACCTCGACGCACTGACGCTTCATCGGTTGAGTGTGAAAGGTTGAATGTTTTACTATATACTAGCTGTTGCCAGCGGCTTCGCCCGCTACAACTCTAAAAATATCCCACGGAAGATATAATCGGGATAAAAACTATCCTATGTTAATCTAGGTTATAAACTATCTGTGTACTTTTTATCCAAATCCGTTTAGTAGTTTTTGCGTGAAAGAGTAACAAACATCCATCCATCCAAACAAACTTTCACGTTATAATATTAGTAAGAAAGAAAGAAAGAAAAAGCATTTATTTGGCACGACACAGGCACACGTTAAAAATAAAAAATGACAATAAAAATAAACAAAATAAGGAATTATGTGCCTTGCGGCTGCGCCAAGTAGGTCCAGTTCAGCAAAAAAGCCAGACAACTAGTGCCTGACGCTGGTTTTCAACTGGACCTAAGGTTGTGAGTAAGATTTGTCTGTTCTGGCGTTACACGACCTATAATATAATAAGTGACGCATCTTCCGTCAGATATGTACCAACCTCTAAACCTTCAAAAGATTAGCTTCAATATTAAACAATAGATAAACGCTCTCAATAATCAATTTGTGCGATGGTGCACATCTCACGATCTTTGTCTATTGATGCGAAAAGGATTAATTATGATGATCCTATTCTTAAACATTAATTATAGTTATAATGCCAAAGGTTCATACAATATATATTCCTATAAATGAAGGAGCACACTTAAATGAACAATTGTATCAGTGTCTTATGTTATATCTGTGTATCCTTTGTTGGAGATCCAAATAAACAAATAAATAAACTCCTCGAAGCTATTTAAGGCTGCCTATTGTAAAAACATATTATGCAGCTGTAAAAGTAACTTTATTGTATTGTTTAGTGGGGAGAATATTGGTCTTAAGATCCGCGTTATAGTTTTGATTATCATAATGTTATATTCGTGATCTAGGATTGAAGCAATGCATTGTAAAAACGTTACGGTTTCTGTCATTTAGTATGGTAGATATCGCTATAATATAATGCAAATGTTCAGTTATTTATTTCCATCTTCTCACACAGTAAGAAAACATTCAGCGTCGTCAGCATTTGTCGGCAGATTGCCATAATCTGTAAGGGAAATACAAAATACACATGTGTGTCTCGGAATTTCAAATGAAATGTTTTCTCAAGCTTATCGTTTAGCTACAGTCCATCAAGATATGCCTGATGTCCATTTGTAGGACCAGTAAAAGGACCACGACAATACAAAATGATCGCTGAGTCAGTTCAGTGATTCTTTGCTGCTATAATGGATCTTCGTGGTAAGACATTTTGTCACGGGACGTTTGTAGCTATTATAATATTTCCATTTAAAAAAATAAGAAGAAATATCTTGACCATTTAAATAGAGAACATGATTGATGCAAAACAGTGTATTATTGGCACTTGCTGCAATCTAGAGTTGGAATATTCTGTATGTTGTTTATGTTTTTTAATTGAGGAGTAAACATGACTATTGCAAGATTGTAACACGGAGAAAAGACGGAGGTGGAGAGTCGGAAATGATTTTAGTCAGTTAAGAATTCTTATGGATCTGAAAGTGGGCTGTAAAGTACCAACTTTATAGATACTGCAAAACAGTACCTAGATATTTGATATCGCTATTTACCTCTAGAAATTGCTTGACCCCGGAAGACGTTAAGCACACAATATAATTCAATACATAGTCGATTCGTATATTGTAATTTTATTGTAGTTGTGTGGGCGGCCGCTAGACGCCAATTTAGCAGACACCACCAACCTCGAAATTCTCAGCGACTTTATATTATTGTCATCGATAAATTCCATAACATTCCGCGCATAACTGAATCCTTTTGGAAACCATATACGACTGTTGCATGCAAAGTGCCTGTGATATGAGCTTGTTTATGAATATTATTGAAGCAAAATTATTTCCACTGGTAGTATTTATTACGTTAATCGAACTGATTATTTTTTATTAAATTATATAAAACAACAGTACGTGAAGAGTGCGAAGATTTTGGTCCTTTTGGCGGTGATTACTAAGACTTCCCGGTTTGGTAATACCTGTTTTGTGGATGATATATTAAGACCAATAAGAAATGCGCGTGTGTGGAAGACAAAAAAAAACATTTCAATGACCTAAATTACAAAAATAAAATGAGATTTGAAAAATATACTTTGTATGAAAACTAGACGAAACAAAACCCTTTAGACACGCAATACAGATAAAAACATAATCGTAACAAAGTGTACAAGTATATTTAGACAAGTCGATTGAGCGAGCCATTACTACAGTGTTGGCGACTTGGATTATGACATAGTTGGTAATGTTTATGCAGAAGTGCGCCCACGCCTCATTGGCATGCATCTGGGGCCGAGGCGATAAACAAGCGCGGTGGGCAGCCGTCCCTCCCACCGAACCGTCTTAAATGTACCTCTTTTGCAAGTTTCCTACTCTATTATTATAAGTTTGCCTAATAATGGTGGACATAGCTTTTGACAATGTTTGGCGTTAATATGAATAATAGCGGCTTATGGTAGCTCCTTACAACATAATAATGTACTTTGTTGTTGAAGTGTGGGTGTTTTAGAGAGACCAATTTTGACTAATCCTGTCACCTAACAGAATTTTCAACGTGTTTGTCAACCCAAGTAATCTTCTAAGCGTTTTCTTCCTTTCTTTTATTTCAAAACTGCCTATCTATAAATCTTGGAGGGAGCTTGGAAAAGCCTATAATGATCCTTGATTACTTAGCGCTAGTCTTTTTCCAGGACCCCTGGATCTGTGTTTAGTAGTTGGTACTGGGGTACCCATTTGCTTCGCTGTATCTTTTTCTCTAGATCTGTATTTAGAAGTGCCAAGGTACAGAGGCCAACACATCAAGATACCCCAATGTGTCAAATGTCTTTGATGGTTTATCAATTTTATTACAAACAGAATAAGGTTCATGTTCAATTGGAAAAAAAATACAGTCTGGAGTAGTTTGATGTGCAAGGTTTCGCTGTCTAATGTGCTCTCTGAGGTGTCCTGTCTAGTCTTAGTATTCTCAATTCCTGTGAAATGACGTCACAAGTACGATTCAATTAGCTGGAAAACTAAGAAATATTTCACTAACTCCATGATTCTACATGAGTACCTATTTTGTTTAAAAATACAAGTTTGTATGTCACAAACACAATGATCATCGCTAATTTTAAGATTATTAGAGTAAACATCCGTATTAGTAATGTTTAATGTTTCTATTAGCAGTTTTACCATCAAGAAATCACAGTAAAGTTTACCGTAGTTTATTCTGGCTTTATTGAACAGGTTTCTGATTTATTCATTTGGGCCTTAGATTTGCTTTTCAATATTAAAGTGCTAGTGCAATATTATTTCTTAATCAGGAAGTTAAAATTCCTGCAACTGGTACCTACTGCAATTAAATGTACTTAGGCGCACTACAGGCTGAATTTACGTCAAACGTCTGTCATTTTAAGGCAAGACGTCTTTTTAGGGCTCAGTCAAGGTATAAGGAAACATTTTTAAGATTACGTCTTTTTCGTCTGTCACAGGGTTTAATAAGTCGCTGGTTAAAGACAATTCACTTATAAAAGAGTGTATTTTTTAGATCTATCTAGTTCAGTGGGGTCAAAGTTAGCTTAAAATTTGCAAAATCTGACCGCTTCCCATCCTTTATCCTTTCTATATCTTGAGTTTGTAAAGCAAAAATGTTGTTATTTGTATGTTTGTTGTTTGAGCCTCTTGCGACCACGTTATAGTGGCAGTTGCGAAAAAAAACTAAAAACAGGTCCAGGTATCTTTTGAAGTTCTTCGTTCGTTCGCTCTTCGTTAAATAAAACACTTTAGTTAAATGAATCATCATGCATTGATGCAATGATCAATGCATTTTTTCTCTGACACTGAGTTTTTTTGTCTAGATAGTAGGAGCTATTGCTAGTTTATTAATTGCGCGCTACAAGTACGGTAAAGATGGCAGACCAGCGACCACTCTATAGACTGCTACGCGTAGTTTGTTCGGAACCCGACTTATGCAAGCAAGAATCGCTCTTGGCAAGATTTTTTCTCACTGCGTTGTTGTAAGGTAAAACAACATTTTTGCTGAGTCAATCGGAGGCGGCATACTGAACCAATTATAATTTTTTTGCTACCGACAAATTTGGCGTGTGTGGGCCCTAATCTGTACTCTTATTGTCTTTTAATTGTTTATAAATTAATGATAACCAGTAGGTACCTAAGAACATTGTCGTCTTTGTATGAATATGTGAATTGAGGTACCTACTTACTGCGATTAACAAAAACTGAACTCGTTATGAATTTTCCGAAATTCCAAACAATTTAGAAGGTATTATTGGCGCAGTAGCTAGGCTATTAAATGCTGTGCAGGGTGTCACATGTTCGTGTCCCGCTAGACACAAATAATTTGTATTGACTACAGGTAGTTTTTTAGTGTCTGGCAGTTGTGTACGTGAGTTTAAATGTTTGTACGCACTCACTATACAGGAGAAAATTTTAGTTTGAACGAAAAAAGAATATAAACTATTCATTCTAATTGTAATAAAATAAACAGACTTTTAAGCAAAATACTAATGGTTAGAGCATTAGGAGCGATGAGGTAATAACCATATTGATTGTCATAGAATTGACGCTCGAACATCACAGGTAAAGCTAAAACCATAAAGATGTTTTTCAAATAAAACCGGTTTTGATGTAGATTGACCAGATTGTTCCCCATAGCAATACTTAATGCGAAACACCGTCGTCGGCTAATTTAAATAAGATATTAAAGTTGTAAAACAGGGCCGGATTAAGCGAACAACAGAGGCTTATAAAACCCACAGAACCAGAGCTTTTCGTCATAAAACTAAAGAGGGATGATAGGGTCTGCAGTTATTATACACATTTATAATCATTATGTACTGAAACGTAATTTGTGTTTAGTTTAACGTGTGATTCTGTCTGATGCCTGTAGTATCGTAGCTCCCAAATGTACATATCGATTTTAATTTAGTTTTTTAAGTCAACTAATTATGGATGCAACTATTCTGTGACATTAGTCGTCAATATTTGTCATAATGTGAAATTGTTTCCTAAATATTAAAATAATCATTCAATGTCAACATTAAGTTATGCTAGTTGGATAAATTGCTTCTGTATTAAACCGACTTCAAAAAAAGGAGGAGGTTCTCAATTCGGTAGTATATTTTTTTTAGGGTTTCTTACCTCAGTACTCCGTCATTTGTGGATCGATTTTCAAAATTCTATTTTTATTTGATAATAGCAGATTGGTCACATTTGTATCAAATATCTGATGAGGGATCCTCGAGGAATTGAGAGAAGCCTTCAAAAAATATAGGTACACACGTACCGATTTTTACATTTTTAATAACAAATCAAGCATTTTCATTCAGAAAGTATCATTTTTATTATAATAAAAACAAACGTCATTTAAAGGAAATGGTACTTAATAAATATATCTTATCACAGGTCAAAAACTATGCGGCATATACAATAAAAATAAAAATAATAGCGGCGCCTTTTCATGACCATTCATTTAATTGTTATGATAGGTATACAGAAAAGCAGATGGTACTACATTATGTTACTAAGTTAGACTGGTATTGTTCATAATTATTTTATTTAAAATTAAAAAAAGATAACGAAGAAAATCCATAACAATTTGCTACCCAATTTTCCGGGCTTGTAGCTAACGTCATGCAACGGCACGGGCCGCGCGTTAGCCTAATCCGTCACTGTTAAGGCTGCGTCCACGCAGTTTCCCATGTTGGTCCTCGCGGCCCCCACTCTTGCGCACTACACGAGGCGCGGTACGGCCGGTGTCATAGTGTAGTGTCTCCCTCTCGCTCGCGACCGCGTGTGCGATCGATCAACACCATCGATTTCCATCGATACGTTTGAAACATTTTTCTGAATGAAAAGTCCTTGCAAAACGTAAAACAATAACCCGTACGCGTCGGAATGTTAGTGCCATCATTACCGTAGTTTGTGTAACTCCATTTTACTAATCTGTGAATAATTTTCATTGTTTTTCAGTGTAGTGACTGAAAGTTTGTTTAACTGTGCCGCCGTTTTCTAGTGTAAATTGTGAAGTTCACGAGTGGTTTTTTTTATTAAACTGAGGTTTGTAACTACTTAATTATACATGCGATAGTATGCTACACGGTATTAGAGTTTTTACATATTTTTTTTGCGGTGTGAAGATGGTATCAATTACACATGTCGAGGTAGATAATTATATTAAATTGTTGCTTGGTACACATATAATTATTTAAATGATGTAGCACAATTCCCTAATACGATTACTAATACTAGTCGACGTATTATTTGTCCCTTCGCTATAAAAATACCAGCCTGGCTCTGTTATACTGTGAGAAGACTCGAACAAAAATTGATCACCACGTTTGTTAAGCGCGAATTGGTCAAATCAGGCTTATACTCGTACATATTTTGTTAACAGTAATTCACGATTTTGCGTCACCTGTGTCAATGAAGTATAAGAACTACATATATTATAGGTAAATTGAAAAAGTCAAATTGGCCAGGAATTGAATGCATTAGACGTAGTCGCCTAAACCACAGGGCTATCACGACTTACTACACAATAGCTATAGATAATTTAAATTTGGAGTACTGACGCATTTTCACCTATAATTTTCTAACTTCGGTTTCGTTTATATGGGTAGTTATACTTAGGAATGACATAACGAGTTTATGGTTGGTATGTGAGATACAATGTTCAGCGACGTAGGTCGCTCTAGGCAGGTTAGGTGGAAACATTAACATAATGCCTTCACATTGTGTATATGATTATGTTAATATTTGTTTCCTGAAGCGTAGAATTACCGCGAATTAATCAGATTGCTTATTGGTAGGACGTTTGAGAGGAATTTAATCATTTTTGTCAAGTTAAAAGATTTGTAATGCGTAATCTCCTTATTTTTCGTGTTTAAGGGTTTTAAGCCGTCTGACTTGGCCATACATGTCGCTGAGAAATATCTCTATAGGCATACCGATTTCCTTCCGTCTCTGAAGCAAGTAATAATTATTAATAATAAAATAATAATCCACAACTTTAAGCACACTACTCTAAAACTAAGCAGAGCTTTTACTGCGAGTACTAGACGACTAATAAACATACTATTATGTATTTCTAAAAACTTACATACTATAGATAAATTACACCCAGCAGACACAGAAGAAATGATCATAATTATCACACAAACATCTATCATCGGTGGGAATCGAACCCACGACCACTGGTATCGCAGTTTCGATTATAATTTAAGGAATCCTTTGGGCGTTGCTGGTGATGCTGGTATCCATATCCGGTGGTTAACTTTGACATATGACGCTGGTACATTTTTTGTTTAACTTAACTTTATCGATCATTACGGAGGTCTATTTAAAGAATTGGACGTCATTTACTAGATATGAGGATGTTGATGAAACATCTACTAAGTATAGGTATCTAATCATTATTCAAATCTCTACGAGTCTATTTTACTAATACGGCTTGCATATTACTTCATTTTCCTACTAATTACCATTCATACCATTTAAGATGCGTTTGTGGTCTACAAACAGTCTTTATGTACGGACAGATTTGCATATATTTAATTAGCTAGTCAATTAAGTATAAAGGTATACGTAGCTTAGTCCATAAATAAAGTCTGTGTTTGTATTTATTGGCAAATTTTATCTATGGTCAAAGTGTCAAATTGGGTGAATTTTGAGGCAATGTGATGACCAAATTCAATAAATTATAGTGTCTGATAACTGTATTAACTACTCCTACGATTTACTAATGTGCCAATTACACGTAAAACAAAAAAAAAAACAAAAAAATTTGAATTCAGCGCCATCTAGAGGGAAAAAAGGCGACATTAGGTCGTAGTGTCTCCTTAGAATGACAATGAAAAGAGAGAAGGTTCTCTTTCTGATAGTATCATAAAGTAATATGGAAGATGGTGGTCATTGCTTTTGATAGGCTATTTGACAAAATTTTAGTTTAAAGTCCCTCTTCTAGATTACAAGAAAATATTCGACACATATTTTATCTTTTTTCACGTAATCAAAAAATAACGGCGATACATCGAGTCAATATGTCGCATTACGTCACTAGCAAGTACAGTTTATACTAAGTAATGACGTTACAAGCCCCCTCTCCTCAACTTTAATGCGCTAATCTAAGCAGTTTTCCATCAATTTGAAAAAGAAAAAAATACGTGTCGAATATTTTCTTGTTATCTAGATGACAAACTAAAAATTAAAGTGTTGTCAAATAGCCCACTAAATTAATTTATTTTTAAGGATAAGCATTGCCATACAACGTGGCAATGTTGCCAGTCTTTTGGGTACACTTCCAGTGAACAGCGATCCGGATCAGTTATTTGACACCCTATTTTAGAGTTAACTTTAAATTTTATTTTCATTTCTAGTATATAAAGTTAAGTATATGTTTCAAACAAATCAAGAACCTTCTCAAGAAAATTAACAAAAAAATTCTGAGTCGTGTAATTCCTGAAAAGAAAATGGCATCGACTTCCTTGTTAAAAGACTAAACTTAAATGATTGAATTGACATACTTTACGTCGATAGTTATAAATATTGATAGAGATTTCAAATTGCTTGTTTATGCTTGTACGGAAGCTTAAGTTCCACTAACATTGGAAGCTCTAATGTGTATCTCTAGCCCTTTTCCTTTTGTAAGAAAAAAAAAAGGATGGAAATATCCTCAATTTAGTTTAGCTTGTCAACTAGGGAATCGGCACTAATGGACTCCTTTTCCATTCATTTGCTTAGTTTCACGAAGGAGCTGCAGGAATTTCCTGAAAATACACCAGTATTCCGGTAACTGTTCATTGTCACCGTGTATTAGCAGGTCCATATACAATTCGATAATTACCAAGTCAATTAAAGCTTATACGGCTTTCGTCAGCGCGTACGACGGAAGTCGCGGCCCTTCGTCGCGGTCGCAGGAAACATACCAAACCGAACGATCAGCTGTAACTAGGAATGAATCAAAACTATCGATCGATACGGGTGCTAGCATTGTATCGATAGTATTAAAGTTGTACACATTCTTAGACGTCGAGTACCTTTAAAAAATGATGAAAAGAATCTAAAAAAAAGTACAGCTGTGTGTGTTTTTTTACTAACGTATTTTTGTATCGACATGAAGTACAGAGGCCAGCACATCAAGCTACCCCAATGTGTCAAAGGGAAATGTCCATATGCTGAGGAAACTTTTGCCAAGTGATGCACGTAAAAGAAAAAAATGTTATAGGTACATTTGGATTGACATCACAAATAAAGAAACAAAGGCTGCTAAGTTTTTCACATAGAAAATGGTGGGACTATTTAATAAACAATTGCAATCTCTACTTTAATAATACTAAACACCGAACTGAAATATTAGAATGCAATAAACAATTGGATTTCATATGAAAATCGGCTTTTGATACCTTTGTATTTTATCACAAATTGGTAATGTCAATATTTAAGTTACTAAATGAGTATATTTTTAGTATTTATTACATAGATAGAAAAATAATGGCCGGAAATGGGCATGACCCTTTCTTTGATAGTTTTTCAACTTTATTTTTGGGAAAATTTGACAGTTAGGGGTAGCTTGATATGCTGGTGTCTGTATCTACTGTGTGAAGTATCGATAGACATTGAGTATCGTATTAGGAACATCGATTACAAAGAACTTGGTTATCGATGATTTTAATCAAGTATTATTTGATAATTATTTAAAGTTTTTAAAAATTGAGAAAATACCACGGCTAAATATTGTAAATATGATTTTGATCCCCTTTAGGTCTAGGATCTGTCTGCCCTTGTGTACGGTCCTTTTACTTGTGCAAAAAGTTTAAATATATAAATAAGTATCGCTTCACAAATATCAATTAAGTACAGAATTAATTGGATATCGAGTCAGCAGTATCGATATATTTTTAGGGATCCCAACGCATGCACAGGAAACAGCAAACCGATCGATCAGCGTAACCGTTGCGTTATCCGTGTCGGTCATTGTCTCTGCGCATAGTTTGTGCTAATGCTGTTGTAAACAACTGTGGGACAGAGGCCAGTACGTCAAGCTACTCCAATGTGTCAAATTTCTTTGATAGCTTTTCAACTTTATTTTAAAGAGAATAAGGTTTGGAGTAGCTAGATGTGCTGGCGTCTGTACATACTATCCTAAATCCATGGCCCTAACAAAGACGTTTTATTGTTTGTTATGTAAGAAAAAATTGTATTGGTCGTTTTCTGTTTTAAGATTTAGGTACTAAAAATAAATGGTTCTGAAAGAAGAAATTGTCTATCCTAAATATGGATATTTTATGATGGCACAAATTATTTTTTATAGAACTAAAGAAAAGTTTAGGTAGGAAATATCTTATCTGACTACTCTTCGAGACCTCGATGTGGACTTATCTTAAGGTGGAACATATCAAAATAGTTTGAATTAGGTACATTTAAGCTGTACTTAAAGCGTTACTTACTACGTGTATTTGATGACCACTGCTAATTGGAGAATCCGTACTTCAACTTGCGACACTAGTTGAGTAATTTCTTGATCATTAGTACGAGGTACCTACATAGCAAGAGGTCAGACAAATAGCATATTCACGAAAAAACCTTACAACTTTAACAAACCAACATACATTAGATGCATAAAAATGAGCCATTACTGTATCATAATAATTACGAACACACGCTGTCATTACTGTAGAACTATTATTTTTATGCGTCTCGACATAATTATTGGTCATATACTGATAAAAAAAGCCAACAAAAACATTTGTGGAGGCGTTATTGTATTAGATTGAAGTATAATAGCCGCGGTTTGTTTGTCAGAAATGCGTAGGCGCATCTTTGTCGATCACACTGATATGTATTGTTACACAGATAATAAAATAATGCTTCTTTCAGATCGTTGATCTTTGACATTAGGTGCGAAGTCAAGAGCGTGCGATCGAGATCGCTTTGGTAATTAAATTTTTATTCTCTTTATGGTACCTGTATATTGAGATAAATAAAATAAAACATGTTTTTCTTAACAATTAACAGGCTTATTTAAGTATAAAAGTAAGTATGCAGGACATTAATAACATCCCACAAATCATGCAGATAGTCCTGGGCCTTTTAAATTAAAATAAAAACCAAGAAAACACAGTTAATAATATGCTATCAAAGGAACACGGGATCCATTAAAGGAGAATTTTTGTTTACGTTGTTTTTCATAGATTATCACGGAACAAACGGACAATAACATCTATTTGCTTATATGGCGTACATATAACGTCAAGTTTGTACAGGCAAATAGCGTTCTTGAATGTTAAATCAGACTGTGCTTGTATTTGTTCATTCAGATAATACCAAACGATAAAAGGTATGGCTTTTCTTTACCTCATAGCTTCGATACCGATGTCAACATCTCTAATCAAATTGAAAACTTTCATGCAATTATAATCAGTATTGACATAGAAATAATACTGTAAGTCGTATGCGAGGGTTTGGCACAAGACAACGACATGTGGTGGTGTGTACATAACTACGAAGTAAGACTAATAATCGTAAAAACTCGGACAGGATTTATGTTAGTCACATCCGTGCATGATAAGCAATCGTTTTCTTAGAAACTATGTCATACTAAGTATACTAACCCAAGTTACTTTACGTAGATCGTTGGAGGAAATACGTTCTTATAAACGCATTAAGTTGCCATGCTGTGTATGCGGCTGACCTAAGTTATTAGAAGTTGGATTTTGAATGCGGACGAGATTGTTTTGCAATTAGTCAGGTGTTATAAGAACAAAACATGTTAGTGGAATTAGACGGTTTAGTTTGATAGAATAATTATGATACTTTTATAGTGTTGAATGATGTCTACTTATTGGATTCCTCTGTATTCCTAATCTACAGTACTCCGTCAGTCGTCGTTCAGTCTTTCCCGTCTTTGTTATTAATGCGTAAGTACCAAAAGCCCTGTTGATCGTAGTCTAGTAGTTGAAAGCGTTTCTAGAGAGCATAAAAATCTTGGTTCAATTTCGGTAAGGTATTGGGTTTTTCCATCTCGAATTTCTCAGTTTTCTGCGATGTAGGTCCGTTCCCTGTTGGTGGTAACAGGTTTGCCTCCCAATGCATGAGACTTAAATTAAACAAAGCTGGCAAAATGCATCTCTGATAAGCCCTTCGAGGAATAAAGATGTGAAGTTATGTTTGGTACACACCATCCAATCACATCACATCTGCAGGGTTAGCCTTTCCTGAATATGTTAGGTTCGGCTTCCAGTTTCCACGAACAGTCCTATCAGGTATTAAATTATCTAAGTTACTATGAAAAGACCGAAACACCATATAGCAAGAACTGAAAGGAATACTGATATTTTAACACAATTTTCGCTATGCAAACGCTATAATATTCTCATGGACAAGGTACTTTGAAACTAACACCAAACCTAACTCTTAGTTTAACTATTGAAAGCAATTAAGCGAACTTACAACATTCAACAATCGACGACAAGACATTATATGTCATCGACATTCGAGGAATGTTTTCATTCATGACGCGTTCACACTAGACAAGCTAATGAGTGGAATCACAATTAACACTTACTTTGAACAAACAACTGGTAGTTCTTTGTCCAAACAGTTTATGTTTATAGGAGTTTCCGTTGAAATAATATAATGGAGTATTTCAAGAGAGATAAGCGGACCATTGGACTCGAAGAAAACGAAAGTACGATTGTTAGAAATTTGTCTAAGCTTCTTAAATTAAATAAAAAATTGCGGCCATTTATTTATTCTGTACATTGGAATGGTAAGTATGGAATATTTAAGTAATAGCTATAATGATCATTTCAAACACTAACTTGCGAATGAAAACTTTCTCCAAATAATGGCAATGGACCATAAAGGAGCACCAATTACTAATCCAACCTGATGATATTAAACATGCACTTCGCTGACTACTTCAACGAGTAAACCTTACTAACAGTAGTCGCATAAAATGCGATCATTATATCATATTATAATAAATAATAATAATAAAAACAGTTTATTATTATGTATGTCATAAAAGGAAAACATGGTTTCCTGTAACTAATTTCCGTCCCTTTTCACGAAAGCACTATAAAAAAAATATCCAGCAATCAAAAGGAAACATACCTGGTATCACGTCAAAAAGTGTTTAAAATAGTTCTAGTAATTTCGGAGCTTAGTCGGTACAAAAAATAAAAAAGTATTTATTTTTAATAGTATTAGTAATGTAGGCATTAGTTCATACAGTAAAACCAATTAGCGTTTTTCCTTCAACTACCGCAAAGTTGGAATTCCTAATTTACCGTTCGACGTAGGTATCTTTTAAAATGCTATGATCGGAGTTGGTCGTCCGGAGCTTGGGGCGTCGCGTCGGGCGTATTTGAGCGCATTCCTTCCACGGCCGATGTTAGCAGCTAGCTGATTATTTACTACCAGAACCTAACATTGCTTGCAACGGCTTGTTACTGAGGAGAGAATGTATTATACCCTGCCGGAGTACCGTCGATTTCATTAATTTGCTGGCGGTTCCGGTTTGCCTTGTGATTTGTGAGGCTGGGAAGCTGAGGTGTCGTTAGCAGTTGTAAATGTCGAACTGAAACTTTGTTTACAAATAAAATAACTTAATTTGTTTATATTCTGATCAGTACTTAAAGACTGTACTCTGAGATAAGCTTCGAAAATTTGTCCTATAGGACATGAACAGGGTTATTTGTAAAACGCTAACAACCTGTCAAGAAGTGAAAGTACCTCACTATAATTAACAACTTTTACTATGACAAAAACCCTTACATATAACAAAAAAGCGCTTCATATAAAATGAAATATTTACCAGATGAAAATGTTTTAAACATAGGATTTTTTTTAATTGGAATTTTTAGGGTTGGTATGATAGTATTTTTTTTTATAATCATGAGTACTTTCGTTTACCCTCAAAGATTGTTAGTGTTTTACAAATAGAAAGAAAGAAAGAAGAAAAAAAGAATAATTTAACATTTATTTGGCACAACAAATAACTTTGTCCTTATAAATGATATGAGTCAAGACATCGCGTATATTGTACCTTCTATAAAATTAATAAACAAATTGCGTACCAGGCTCTTTGATTAATGATTCAAATGTGAAATTAATTTTAATTGCACAACCCGATAGTATCTTTAATAACCAGCAAAAAGTTCCGAAAATCGATGTTCCAACTGATTGTAATTAATTATGTATAGTCTTGCATTATGTGGCCTCAGGTACAATCAGCTATTAAACTAAAGATACGGACTATGAGACGCATCTATTTATGCGTGACGATAGACTAGAGGAATTTCCTTTAAAAAATAATGAGCGACCGTTTTTACTGGATCTGTCTGTTTTGTTTTAGTAATTACGGTGCTTAGCGGCAAAATACACAAACATTATAATGACAGGCAAATATTAATATTTTCGTTACGGTTAAGAAAGGTTTTTGGTGTTTGACCCATTGATTGGTCAACAGATTTATGAGATTATGTGTAACACAAGCAAACAAAAGAAAACTTATAATAATAAGTTAGAAGTTTGCTTTGGAGTTTAGTTGCTGACTGGCTTTGATAAAAAAAAAAACACTTTAACGGTTTACGCAGTAGTTTTTGTAGTAAGGTGAACTTTCGTGTACATAGTGGATAGAGTACAGCGTAAGAACGATCGTTGTGGATTTTTTTGGGGAGGCCTATCATTGGCAGTGGACATCTTTTGTCGGAACCGGTGATGATGATGAACCATTCGTGCACAAACTATGATATTATAATAAACAGATGTCGAGACCTATTGCCTTTAGTTTGCGTGACGCCTAGCAACGAGTTTTACGCTTTGCTGATGCAGCCAAACAATAAAATAATAATATTTGGAGCAGCGGTGGTCCAGTGGTGGCAGCCCCGACTTACGAACAGTAAGTCGTGCGTTCGAACCCAGGCAGGCGCATTTCTTTGTGTAATTTATTTCATCACCACTGCTCTCAAAAACGGTGAAGGAAAACATCGTGAGGAAACCGGCATGTCCTAGAACCAAAAATTCGAAGTTATGTGACATCTACCAATTCGCACTGGGCCCGCGTGGTAGATCATGGCCCATACGCAAAAAACACGACATTGCAAGAAAATTAAACCCATGTTGGAAAACGATAAACCTAACCTAAACTAAATATAATTTTGTTCAGTTCCTGCATAGGATGATTTTCTAGAACATTTTATAAAGTTTCCTTTACTTACAAGTGCTGAAACACTTCCGCTGAGCATCCTGCGGAAGTTGGCGGAACGGCCCGGGAAACTGTTTTGAAGCGGATTTTCCTCGTAGGTTACTGGGAGCGGAAAATAGTTTTGAATGACTAGATTTACTTGGAATGTAGTTGCATTTTCAGTTTTAACTGATGGTGGTAAACTTATACATTTATTTAAAGTGGTTGAATAGAATTTTAAAGTTTTGTTATATGATTTCCTGACAAGATGGTAATGACAATTTTCCCCGTGTTGCTCATTGGAGGCATGATTAGAATACTGCCTCATGTTTACATTATCACCTTGATTCTAAAACTGGATTTGAGATCATCTTGTCGCTCTGCATAAATGCAAGTAGAAGCGAAGATAGCCCAAAGCCGATCGCGAGGTCGTAAGTTTGATCTCCCTCCATTGCACTATTGACGTAAACCAGACAAGGGGTTAACAAGACTACTAGTAAGGGTGTAATGTGCAACCCACATTGCTAGTAAACATTTTGGGAGCAGTGATAGCCTAGTGGTGTGACCGGTGGATTGCCAATTCATAGGTCTCGAGTTCGAACCCAAAGCACGCACCTCTGACTTTTCGGAATCATGTGCGGATTGTATAATTATCACTTGCTTCAAAAACGGTGAAGGAAAACATCGTGAGGAAACCGGCATGCCTGAGAGATATAATATGTCTCGACGACATGTGATGCCAAATCAGAGGCCCATGAGCGGCATTAAAACTCTGACACCAGGTTAGTTACTAACCACACCATAAGAAGAAGAGTAAATATTTTTATTTTATAAAAGTATGTACCTAATAATACAAGTCAGGAAGACGATTCAGCTTGTCTGTTTGATTATGAAATTTTCATAGGTTAAGTTAAAAGTATTTGAGCAGAACTGTGGTAGGTAGTTCTGCTCAAAGATTTTATCCTATATTTAGCGGATGACGTCAAGAATTGCGGATATAGGTTTGTAATGGTCATTATTTATTTAATGACAAACGCAACTCATGGTGCATTCACACATCTAGTCACTCATTTTTATTGCCTTTTAGATGCATAGGTATTATGTTTTCCTGGTGACACAGAGACCTGTGCCAACCTTCAGTGGATGGTCGCGCAGTGACCGCGCTGACCTTAACGTTGTTTTTGTTTGACGGTCATTAATGTGAGATGATTAAATTGTTCAAAAAGTTATTATATTTCACCTTTTTCTAGGAATAAAAGAAACGGTAGCGCTTAAAACATACGTCTGATTCTTTGTTAAATAAGTCTGTCAATGACGCTAAGACAAATCAATAACAAGCAATTGTTTGATTGTTATTGATTTCGATCATCGTTGGATATGGATATTTGTTAACTTTGTAGATAAGGGGTTCTTAATGTTTCTACGGCGATCATAATTCAAATGCCAAGCAGCACAAACAAAAATAAAAATCTTATGAATCTCCACTTTATCCAATAATCCTGCTTTAAAATTGAACCCCAATTTTATATCACAACGAGAACAACAATATTCTTTCCATTGTTTCGCGTTTTGTGTCCCTATACCTAGGTATACAGGTACTGTCAATATCTGGGCCAAAGATCAGGTCCGTTAGAAATTTCTGAAATAAGATACAGTGAGAAATAGATAGACCAGACGATGTCGAGCCATAAGGCTTTCCAATGATAGGAGACTTCAATAAGAACCCTCTCCAGATGCCATTCTTGCTACAAAAAGTACCTTGTAAGTTGTAATATATGGTCGGCACCCATCTATTGGCATCCCCAACATTTTATTAAGACGTATTCCTCGAAGCGCTACTATTTTGAGGCGCTCCTAATGAGGCGCTCCTATTTTATTCCTCGGAGCGCACCTTTTAGGAGCGTTCCCTTTAGAAATTAAAAAAATATTTTTTTTTTCTACAAAAAAAAAACAAATATTTTTATTAGGAGCGCTCCGAGGAATAAAATAGGAGCGCCTCATTAGGAGCGCCTCAAAATAGTAGCGCTTCGAGGAATACCTCTTTATTAATTATATTTGAACTCTTTGTAACCTTTATCTGTCATGTTGTGTCTATGCCATTATTTTATAAGTATATAAACCAACTGTCAGTAATAATAAAATATGGCATCTCAATTGTTTCCCTGAACAAGTCGCGTTTATTTTTTACTCCACAAACCTCTCTAAATTCTACCAGCCAAAACCGTAGAAATACAGTCCTAACATCCCTAACACCATCCTCCCTGTAACCTTGGCAACCATTGCATTACCTACTACTACTTAGCTACGACCTCCTTAAAAGCCCGAAAAAGCTCTTTGTGTTCTATAACTTGACAATTCACTAAAAGAGTTCCAATTACTGGCTAACTAGTCTTGAACTAGATTATCTAATAGTTAACAGTACCTAATTACAGTATTTAATAATACAGGCATGTATAAAAAGTATAGGTTTTCCTTGACATATTTTAAAAGCCTGTCAGCAAGTCCACAATTAACATATTTCTTAGGAACACCTGTCCGCAAAGTCGGTTACGGCTTACCGACATACATGCTTGGCTAGAAATGTTTTATCAAAAATGGCAATCAAGGAAAAAAAAATCTCCCATAGCGATTGTGTAAGGCGTTTGCGTCACGATTAGTGTTGGCGAATTTCATGGTTTCCGTTCAAGGGTTCATTAGTACATTGGTTGAGTCAATCACATTAGTCATTCTGTAATTAAATGTTTACCTTAGCTGTATTACTTCATCGGATTAACTTAAATGTTATTTATTTCTGTATTTTTTTACGCAAAGACTGAAAAAAATCAAGATAGTCACAGTCTTTTTTTAAGTCCAGACATTATCATGGTCAGATCGATTATATGAGAAGCATGAATATGTGTATGGCCTTTTCAGAAAGATTGAATAAAAAAAAAAACCACAACTTTTTCACATAACGCTATCTTGCCCCAATCTAAGCTAAGAGCTTGTGTTATGGGTACTAAACAGGTGATAAACATACTTACATATTTCTAAATACATACATACTATAGATAAATTACACCCAGACACAGAACAAATGATCATGCTCATCAGACAAACATTTCTCCTGGGTGCGAATCGAACCCACGACCTCCGGCATAGCAGTCAGGGTCACTAACTACTACACCAACGGGCCAGTCAGATAGTGATTAGTGATCCTCACAGATTTGAGTGCAGTCAGTTGGTCCAGTAAAAATCATAGTCATAGTAGTTTATTGGTAAGGGATTCTTACAAGTCTCATACAGATTAAATAAATTACAGTCAACAAATTATTAAAAAAAAAAAATGAAAATACGAGACAAATTAAGTGTCGTGAACTGTCAATACCTACTTTGCCATGGGATGACAGTTCAATTCGAATTCACTTTCACGTATATTTTCACGGAGTTATGTAAAAACAGAATAAATAGCACTGCAGATCTTCTAATATCGGTGTTCTTTTATTTTGTCAGATTTCGTGTAGCTCACACGTAATGAGCTGCACGCGACGACTCGACATTAAATACCAGAAAATGTACTTTCCTTTTTTAACCATTTTTCATTTGGTATTTTGTGCAATATTTTTCTTTTTAAACTATCTGGACAACTCTTTTACTAAATTTATTTTATGTAACAAATAGTAAAAAGCGAATAATATTATTATCCAATTTATTCTATCCTGTCTCCCATCTTACGGTTATGATGAAATTATTTATCTACTGTTACCATTTTTTTTCTAAAAGTATTTTTTTTTTGTTTTTTTTTTTTGTTTCTTTGGCAACTGAGCCGATGTCGACTATTCTGCCAGCGTTACGCATTGACGGCAGATTAATATTGAGCCGTCGAACTTTGCACTTTGTGGTAGGTGTTAGTGGCTGGAAAGACAAGACAATTATTTTTGTTAGTTTTTTTTTTATTTTTAAATATTAATAGTATTACATAATGTATTTACAATATTATACTTATAATTACACTATTTTTTTGTTAAACCAGCTACGAAGCTCTATTTTGAAATATGTTTAGATATCATAAACGTTGGTTCGTGGATAGACATTCGTAATAACTACTTACGTAAAGCTCATTATTACGCTGAATGAAAGACAAACACATGAATGAAAAGCTTGCTACGGGTAAATCCATACAATGGCATTGAACCGTAGTTAATTCGCTTTATGGTTATGTGTATGTATTCGTGACACGCGCGTACGTCGCGACAGTCCTCGGCATTCCTCGGCATTCCTCGGAAATCCTCGGCGAAGTCAAAGTTGACATGACCCTACGAGTCGAATTAACCCACACGTAGGAAATTCGCGAATTGCGAAGGTCTGTTGTTCTCAGTGTCAAACTATGGCCGGAATACAGAATGAGGTTAATAAGCTTATGTGGGTATTGATTTCGGAGAATATGTTTAATTGTATTGCACAACCGCATGGGTCGAGCGAAGGTTAAGTTACTCTTGCCGAGGTCACTCCGTGGATGGCCGACCATTCATTAGATATCCACACCCCTTTATGCCTGTCGGAGCACGTTCAGCCATTAGTCCTGGCTTTCATTTTACACGGGTAGTCAGAAGCCCGAAAGTTTAACAACTAGGTACCTACATAGTTTTACTAAGAGGTATCTTTTGGTAAACGGGCTACCCAACAACTAGGTTGTGGTGGTCAGATTTGTAGGCAGTAGCGCTATGTAAAACACTGGTATTTAGCTGCATAGAGTTGACAACGTAATTGGTTACAGGCTATGCGAATGATAATTTAATTAGATTAAAAGAACTTAAGGTACTTTTAATCTAATTATTTTTTAATGATTATCAACATATTTAATGAATAGGTAGCTATTCTAGCGATGTTGTCATTCATAATGTTACAATATTTCGAATAATAATTGAAGCTTCAATTTGACTGGTTTTTATCCATGTGTATTTTTGTACTATTTTGTCATAATATGGTACATGAGAAAACATAATTAATACCTAGTTAATTGATGTTTTCTCATGTACCATATAATCAATTATTATTCGAAATATTGTTGGTTGGTAATGTCATTCTTATATTTAAAAGAAGTGTACAATTTGTATGCTCAATAAAAGCTAGTAGTTAATAAAAAACACTAGCTTTATTTGCATTGTTTTTTGACAGACAAATCAATAACCAGCGAGCTATTTACAAAAAGTGACATTTAAGGACGTGCGAATAAAACAAACTGTTTCATTGCTTCACGTTTCGACTTTGTTTTAAATATGGGAACTTATCTTAATTGTTTTGCAAAGTAGGTTTTACGTTTTTTTTCTGCTTAACACAAATTAAGCCTAACTAATTGCCTAGGCATCTATTGACAAATGTTACCCTAGGCGACCTAGGAGATTTATGAAACATTTTTATATATATTATTTAAAGTAAATTGTTCAAAAGTGTCTTAAAATGGTCTAATTGAAATAAATTATTTGACTTTGACTTTGAACCCCAACTACCCCAGCTACCCTTATTGAGACTTAAACATAACTGGCGAAATAAATAATAAATAAATAAAAATTCCACAGCGCTTTTTAGTCCCAATCTAATACTTGAGGGCTTGTGTTATGGGTACTAAACAGCTGTTAAACATACTTATATATTTCTAAATACATACATTATGGATAAATTACACCCAGACACAAAACAAATTAGCGTGCACATCACACAAACATTTGTCCTGGGTGGGAATCGAACCCACGACCTCCGACCACCAGGCCAGTCAAATGTAAAACTTTTTTGCAAAAAATAAAACCGACTTCAAAAAAAACACTAAACGGTGTAAAATAACTCTAAATTCGGAAGTCTGTGGCTTTGGTAGGTTTGTCTTACTCATGATGGGCCACCGACTTCCGAATTTAGAGTTATTTTACACCGTTTAGTGTTTTTTTTGAAGTCGGTTTTATTTTTTGCAAAAAAGTTTTTATTTTTCCATTTTTAGTTGTTACCATAAAAATATTTGCCATGAATTTATCTTATATTGTTAATTGTTAACAATACATGTCATGATAATAGGGTTTTACACTAATCCCTAGTAAATTAAAATTAACATACCTAACTGACGAAATCTAGGTATATTGTACCCACCTGCGTACCCCTCAGAGCATACAGGCGTGATGATACGTCATGATGTTGTATAAACAATAAACATCCAAGCGATTCCAGCAATCACGACAGATTTGCCGTCTATTTTTGAAGAGTTCCGTTGAATATCTCCGAATATCAGCACCAGATCTTCACCAAACTAAAATGGGACCACCTCGGGAGTATACTCTTTCAAGTAAAAAAAGAATTTTGAGAATCGGTCCACAAATGGGGGAGAAATCAGGTAACATACATAAAAAAAAAAAAAAAAAAATACATACACACGAACATAGAACCTCCTCCTTTTTTGAAAGTCGGTTAAAAATGTGGATGTATTGCGGGTACATCTCTGCCTTACCCTTCGGGGACTACAGGCATCGTGTTTTGTTTGTTTATGTAAGTATAGATATTCTTGCTTGTTAGCTCCAAGCAATTATGAAATCTAATTGGAAAAACGTGTGTAGCCGACTAACCTGAATCTGTTATATCTGCATAAACATAGTGTCGAACTACTGATACTAATGTCATATAATTTTCCCACGAATAAAGACGCATCTACACCACTTCAAGATGACCTTAGATTGCGAAGTAACTGTTATTTACCTTTAAAACTAGCAGGGGTCGTGGTAGGCTGGTTTTTAATCTGCATAATATATTAATAGAGATGACACGACTAGGCTTGTCAAAACGTTTACATAACCGTGATGTAATGCTAACGACATGTGTGTATATGTTTTACTCGAGTGAAAACAAAGCGCGGGTGATGTACACGGCTCTGCGAATAGGAGTTGGCTAATTAAGTACAAACTCACCAACCACTCACCATCAACGATTGCATCACTGCTTACCATCAGGTGGGATTGCAGTCAAGTACTAGTTTATAATATTTAAAAAAAAAAAAAAAAAAAAAAAAAAAAAATCGGAAACTGTTGTACCGATTTTGATGTAACTTTCACTGGAGTGTGGGTGGGCATCGTTTAGCATCGCTTTTGTGGAGGACCTGTAGACCGTTGACTTCATTGCCGTGTGTCAGGGAAGTTTCGTTGCTCTCTCTACAAGGTACAAGCACTGCCTAGTTTGTTGACTACCGTAAAGACCAAAACAAAAACCGCTATTAGTCACAGGCTGACATTTTCTCTTCTCAATACTTACCTAAATGAGAAATGTTTATAATAGTTACTATACGTAGTATCTAATTCTTATCTTTGTTAATTTAATGCAAAAGATTATTTACTTAATATCTTCTACTGGGAGAGGGCACTGGCTCTTGCAACACAGGTCTATCACTTAGCATACGAATCAAGGACTTCACATAATCTTGTAACTACTTTATTTTGTAATACAGATTTTATTCTATTCTAATATTGAGGCAATCCAGCTGCTAGACAACACAGTGTAGTAAGTAGGCTTAAAAGAACTAAACCTTTTGAATTAGTAAAGTGTACATTAGTAAAGTGTACAAAGTGAATTAAGAATATTAGTAATGTCGCGCTAAACATTTAATACCTATATATCTATGGTCACTGGCCTGTTGGTCTAGTGGTTAGTGGCTCTGACTGCTATACCAGAGGTCGTGGGTTCGATTCCCACCCAAAGCAAATGTTTGTGTGAAGAGCACGACCATTTAGCACATGTTTTTAGAAAAACACAAGCTTTGCTTAGTTTGGGACTAGAGGGCGTTGTGTGAAAGGAATATTTATTTATTTATTTATTATTAATGTTTATCATAGTGATTTTAATTATTGATACGTATATGAACTTTAACATAATCCATCGTAATCGATATTACAACAGTTTATCATTACAAAAAAGCTGTGACTTTTAAACTTAACAAAAATATTTTCTATTTATCAACTCGACTGCATAATCATTTTAATAAATCATCCAAGAGCTACGAATTACTAATCTAAATTCAATTTATTCATGTCAATACTACTTAATGATTTTGCTATAAATTCCCATTAATTCGGTTACATAAGTACCTTTTGGGAGGTTTTGATTATGATTAAACATATTTATCATTTCATATAATTGGGGCATAATAAAGAGGGTAATGTAGTTATATAATGAATAATGATAAATGTTACCATAAACAGCACACTTACGTATCATGGATTGGGTACCTATATTATTAATAAAAGAACAACACAATTTTTTTTGGAACTAACTGTTTATTACTGTTTTAAATGTATTTCTTCTAAAACATTTTTTTATTTATGCCCATGTATTTGTGACCCCTTCACGTAAAAGCGTCTGAACGTATTTTTAGAACATGTACACTTCAGAATAAAATAAAAGCTATATTTTTCTAAAGACGAAGATATTGTCGAGCGCGGCTGCTCGTCTAGAATAAAGCAATATTTCAAGAATAAATATTTTTTAATTGGAAAGTTAAAAAATAAATATAATATTAATCGTAAAAGATTTTAAATCAATCGTGTTGTTTTTTGCCACATTTTTCTGTTAAGTGTGAAGAAATCGTTGATTAGATCAAAAAGCCATTTCGGAACATTAGTCATTTGTTTTTGACAAATATCTTTTGAACCGTTTGGTTCACCAAATAAATACGTAATGCCTTATAAAAATAATAACCAATAAAACATCTAAATTATTAGTCATTATCAATAAACATGTCTGGTATTTTTTATCTGAAGCCTTAACAAGAAAAACACGACAAGTTTTTACATATATTATTAAAATGTCTAACGAACTGTTTGATGTTCGTATATTCTTCAAAAGAATTAGGTTTTGAGGTTCAGTTCGATGATCAGCCTCTAATTTTGAAAGAATGACCGCCGTTGAATATTTTATTTCGACATTTTTTTGCCCGCACTAAGATCCACAAATACGGATTCTGCAAAACCTATTGTGCGATCGAGAACTTATGAATTATTCATTGATACCGAATGCGGTATCGAGTTTGGCGGGATTTCGTAAATCGATGAACTCTTACAAGTGTTCGGATACAGTATGAAAGCTGGGATGACAAATTGAGTATTAGGATGACTGTTGTTTCTATTGTATATGGGAGATGATGAGATGCAAAGATACATATTTATCTATCGCCTTTGTGAGACAGAACAGGTTGGAAATATATGTCAGTGCTTTGATGCTATCAAAACAATACAAACCGATTGCAAGAGCTTAAATTTCATCCAACATTCAATGAAATGATTTTTATCTTAAAATAAGATGAATATATTTAAGATCATGTCAAAATAATATCTAAACCTGCTATGGAGATGGATCGATTTGAACCACACCCTTTAAACTTTAATAAAATAGAATCAAATTAACATAGAAAACACAGACCGTTTGTTTACAAATGTCGACAAAGGTTCCAACACATTCTCGGTATGAAATCGAAACAAACAATAAACAAAATCTGTTAGCCTTCACGCTTAATTAGTTTGTTGTATCGAACAATTAACGTTGCTCATTTCACGGGAGAGTACTGAGATCAATTCGTTGGAGGAGTTCTTGCGCAAACGCAGCTTTTGGTAGCCTCCTACATATGATTGTGAGAACCAGTTGTTCCATCTACGCTATATAATATTTGAAAGAGGAAAAATTTGTGTGTGTGTATGTTTGTAATGAATAAACTCAAAAACTACAGTGCCGATTTCAAAATGAGGTGTTGAAATTCTTTCACTATTGGAAAGCTACATTCATCCTGAGTAATATAAGCTACTTTTTATTTCCGTATTCCCACGGGACCGGGAGCTACGAGGGTGAACCCGCGTGACGTCTGCTAGTTTATATTAATATATAAAGAGGAAATGTTTGATTGTTTGTTTGCATTGAATAAACTCCGAAACTACTGGACCGATTTGGAAAATTCTTTCACTGTTGGGAAGCTACACTATCCCCGGGTGACATAGGCTACTTTTTATCCCTGTATTCCCACAGGAACGGGAACAACGCGGGCGAAACCGCGGGATGTCTGCTCGTGTAATATATAGGGACACGCCTGGATGGACGATTCCTAATGCAAAGATGCAACACTGCATATTAGTATTGCAAAACGATTTGATAACTACAAGCCAGTCGTAATTGTATACATGTTCCGTTAAATTGGTTAAAAGTGCGTGAGCTATTTAGAAGTGAATTCTCGGTTGATACTGGTGAATCGTGTTCGTTTTTCTTGCTTGTAACATCAGTAATAACAAGCGGTTACCTAAATCGGTCGATGAAATTTCAATTATCACATAACTTCGCTAAATGTGAATCAGAATAGAAAATGTGTTACATTCGATTGTAATGTTTGTTAGTTATTTGGAATTAGTGTAAATGCGTTAAACGTGATTGATTGCTTCGTAAGATGGGATTCTTTTAGTTTCTGTTAACTGAGTTTTAAGGACTTTTTTGAAGTTTAAAGAAGTCAACAAACTTGAGGAAAGAAATTAATCCTTGACATCTTAATTCTTTAAATGGAATATAAACTATTTTCATAACGCGGATTAGCTTTAAAACCGCAAAAAATTTCAATGTTGCCAATATATTAATTTATGACTTATAACTGTACTTGCTGTAACTCAGGTTAGCTTTCGGTAGACTATAACAATTAGGTACGATTTTAAATGTATTTCTTCTATAATACATTATTGTTCCTATGCGGTTACATACTATGAAATACCTACCATGCTACTAATAGCTATTATATATAGCCTAAAATATGAATTTGTCACATTATTATGTTTCATAATAATTAAAAAAAGAAAATTAAACTAAGTACGGCATTGTTTATCAATACTTATATTATAAAGAGGAAAGTTTTTAACTTTTGAAAGTAAATAATAAACCAAAAAAAATAGACCTATTTGAAAAAAAAAAAATTGCTGGTACTCTATCGCCGGGTGATATAGACTATCCCTGTATTGCCACGAGAACTACGCGGGTAAAACCGCTAATACATAATATAATAAACATATCTCGATGTTGATTTAAGTAAAACAGGCTAGTAGCTAGTAGTTATAAATAAGGAAAGGAGGTCGTATTGTGTGACTCTATCGCCGATTCCAAAATAGTAGCGACATTGGCAGCTCTTCAACTGTTTAACTTAACCTAATTAAGAAGGCTGTCGAGAACTTCACTGAGTCTTATGCGCGGTGTATTTTAGGGTCAATTTATTAAAGCCAATTGATTAGTCGTATCATATATTATCTTCTATAGTAATTCATTGAAACGCATGGAATTTACGATTGTTATAATTTATTGTCGTCATAAAACTCATACTAATAAATGAGATTAGCTTTTAAAGCTATTTTCAGTTACTAAATTTATCAACTTAATTTATGACTGATACGTTTAATTGCCTTATACTCCTTTAGTTACTAAATATACAAAAAGAAAAAACATGGAATAATTAAATATGCCAATTTTGTTAAATGTCTTGCTAAAAATCATCAAAAACTTAAAAAGATACCTACTAAGCCCTTACCATACATACACCTGTAATCTGTCGGCGAAATCTATGATATAATTTTGACTGAGTATTTAAAAGTACATCGATCTGACCAATCACATAAGAGCATAAATGTACACAACAAAAGAAAAACTGGAACGTGAATATTCAGTAAGTCTGAAAATAGGTCATAAAAGTATTTTTTTCAAAAGGCGGAATAGTTTTTGCCGGAGTTACTAGTATAAATATTATCTTGCTAAAAAATAGTAAGACGAAATTGAACACATCCAAAAAAAAAAATCTTTTGCAGACCAATAAATGCTTATTATGTCCACAAACTTGAAGAGCAAGCAAGCAATAAAGTAGTATCGAAACTCGAAGAAAGTAATGCTGAGCAAGTTTCCTTTCCGGATCGAGTGAGGTCGAATGATTCATGATCAGCCCTTATATGTACTAAAGGTTGTACAACTTATTTCTTTATCATTGATCGATTAATGAGAATGATAACTCGTATTGATGCTGGATAATGTACAGACGCCAGCACATCAAGTTACCCCAAGGTGTTAAATTTTCCCAATTGAATGTGAACCTTATTTAGTTTAACATAAAGTTGAAAGCCGATCAAAGAAGTTTGACACATTGGGGTAACTTGATGAGCTGGCGTCTGTACTAAGAGTAGATAAAAAACCACACATAGGAAGTGGTCATGGGCAGGCGTTTCGGGGGACTTAAGTAGTTTTTGACGTTCAAAAAGTACTGATTTTCAGCTTAATTGGGATAAATGAGAGAGGGGATCATGTTTTAAATGACAAATAATATTTTATCGAAATTGTCGCAAAATTACTAGTGTGTGAACTAATGAACATAGGTACAATGTAAAAAAGCGCTGAATATTGCAAAAAGTGTAAGAAAAATTATTATTACAATATCATGTACTTCTTGTGGAATAAATAAATAAATAAATAAATAAATAAAATAAAAATTAATTTCACGGGCTACATTGAAAGAATCAATTCTCCTAAAGTGAATTTAAAAGGATGTATAAAACAATCGCCCAGTTTACTTTGGTTATTTAGCCGCAATACCTGCCTATAGTATGTTTAATATTTTTACCATAGCATAGCACTAACTATGCTCATACAATTCAAGTAAATTTAAGCCCAGTAGTCTGCCTACACGGTTCATTCACAATTCACGTCATTATTATGTCGTTGTGTCGTGAGTAAGTTACTAATGAGGAAACGATGGCGGTGGAATGTTGATGCGAGATCTAAGATACTCTTGATGCCATGCCAAAGGTGAGCAGGTTCCTTTAAAGTGATGGTGTCGACTTGGACGTTAATCAAGGATGTCTTCGATATTAAGTGTACTTACTTACATGTTTATGACTGGCCTGTTGGTCTAGTAGTTAGTGACCATGGCTGCTATGCCGGAGGTCGTGGGTTCAATTCCCACCCAGGACAAATGTTTGTGTGATGAGTACGATCTAAGTATGTTTATCAGCTTTTTATTACCCATAACACAAGCTCTTAGCTTAGCTTGGGACTAGATGGCGTTGTGTGAAAAAGTTGTGGAATTTTGTGGAACATTTTTATGTTTACCTTGAAGCAAGCGCGGATCTGCCACCGTTCGCGTTGTAGGCACAAGCCTAATTGAGATCATACAGAACAAAAGGCCACGGTTATCACTTAAACATTTGTCTTGGGTGAAAATAGGCATAGCAGTCAGCAGACAACTAACCTCTAGGTCAACAGGCAAGTCAAAGTAGCTTTATGTATGGAAGATATACCAATCGGGTTAAATTATTACCTCCTACTACTATTATTTCAAATACTACTACCTACTCTAGTATTGTATGTAACATAGAGACACGCAGCGAAGTAGTTCAGTTAAAAATTATGTATTTTGAATTTGTCAAAATCAATGCATTTCAGTAAGGTAGTTAGGTTAGGTACTTAGGTTAGCTATAGGATAGGTATGGTAAGTTAGGTTAGGTTATATGTATATACATTATGTTGTCATTCTAACTCCAACTAACACAAAAAGATTAAAGAGTACAGACGCCAGCACATGAAGTTACCACAATGTGTCAAATTTCTTTGATAGTTTTTCAACTTTATGTCAAACAGGATAAGGTTCACATTCGATTAGGAAAATATGACAATTTGGGGTAGCTTGATGTGCTGGCGTCACAGACATTAGAGAGACTCACTAAATAAAAAGTAACAGTAGTAAGCATTGTTTTGGATCTATTTTTCGTTATCTTTTCTTTTTAACCCCCGACGCAAAAAGAGGGGTGTTATTGTATTATTGATAGGCACGCGTTTGACCACTATCTCACCTGATGGTAAGAGATGATGTGGTCGACGATGAAGCCCGCTTGCCTAGAAGCAACCTGTTCACTCTTGACTTGAAGACCCCTAGGTTGTAGCTATCAGGAAACACAGACTCCGGCAGGGAATTCCAATCTTTAGCTAAAAAGCTTAGCTCTTTTGCTATCTATCTTATTAAAAGTATGTATATATCTTATCTTTTAATAATATATAAAACTCTCGTGTCATTGTGTTTGTTACCAAACTCCTCCGAAATATCTAGACTGATTGTTATGAAATTTTGTGTGTATATTATGTAGGTCTGAGAATAGGTCGTAAACTATTTCGTTTTAAAGGCGGAACGAAGCAAGCTGGAACCGCCGTTGTGGGCACTAAAGGGATGCCCACAACCCTAATTGAGGTCAATAGGCTATTATTTATGGTCAATAGTTACAAATAAAGCCTTGTAAGTGACCTGTCTTGCCTTGCCTGCCTTGCCTTGCCTTGTGTGTGTGCCTTGTTGTGTTCTACGCCGTAAATTTTCCGTTGAGATAATAATCTGCCTCGTCGTAAATCGTCTGGATAATAATTTTATAGCACTTGTGTATTATTGTTTTCATGGGTGTTGTCTTAATTTACTGCCTGTTTTGCTTAGTTTTGCCTAGGCGACGGTCCTGATTGCCTACCCCGGAGTAGACAATTGGGACCGTCGCCAGGGTGCCTTCTTCAAACCCGTCTGAGGTGGACCGCTACAAATTTTCTGTTGCGCAACGTGTCGCGGGTTCAATTACCGAACGTAACATATTTTTGAATGGCTGACGACACTGGAGAATTAAAATAACAATACTTTTAATAACTCTATAAAAGTTGGAGACTCTTTTGATGACCTGACATAGCTATATCACTCTCTTAACTCACTTTCTGGCTTAAAACTTATTAAGAAGATTTCTGACATTGGAGACGCCGCGTTTGCAACATCGAGAGTTCAATTGTAGGTGAATGTGATTAGTATAATTATTTTATGCAAATTTTCAAATTATCCGTTTCGTGGTTAACCATTTCTTGATCAAATCCAGATAACACAGTGTTCGACCATAAATAGTGGAAGTCACTTCAAATCATATGATTTCTTTATCTGATCTTACTTGGCATAGTTGATGTCAGATGTGCATAATATATTAAATTATTTAAATGGCGATGTTTGGGGTCACATAATTTAATATTTCGAATATTGAGTGGGTCAATAGAGACTTAGAAGGATCCGTGTTTATGATACTTTTAAGTGCTATTAAGACACATTATGAGTCTACTATTTTATTATTTCTGGTTTTGATTTTTTTGCGAATAAGTTGCTGTGGCAGACGCTAGCACATCAAGCTACGTTCCCTAATTGAACCTTATGATATTTATAATAAAGTTGAAATACTGTCAAAGGTGTAGCTTGATGTGGCCTCTGTACAGAGTCTAGGCAGTACAAAGTATTTCAATTTGATAATACGGCATCTACGGCTTTTTATAAGCTGCTGGTTTCTACTTGGTACTGTGCGTGGATAAGGTACTATTATAATAATGTCTAAGATATTACATACCTATTGCAATTACTGATGCGTTTGCGCAAACATGGTTATGATAATGTACGTTAATATTTCTAAGACTCCGTTCTAATGATTATTAAATGATGCTTATGATCAACATTTATTCTACATATATACTTTTGTGTAAGTACGCCGCGAAACATCAACCTTATTCACAATAATACTTACCGATTGCGAAACATGTTTGCAAAGAAATAAATTATCAGCTTTTCCCAACCCCTTATGCTCCGTTAATCGAATACAGTATCCAATTTTATTTTTAGTTCGAATAACTTTATCGATCTCACGTCTCACCGTTCACATGTCTATATCGTTCACATCAATTCGCCACAGGGGCGTATTGTCAAACCATTCGATACATTTAGCCGTCCAGAGGGTAACGAATACCTATGTCGATGACCCCTCGTATCGTGTAGAATTTCATTATAATATATTTCAGATTATAATACACCATTTATTTGCATGTGGACCGTCCGTCTTTCGAAGTCAGTCAACAGGTTTTTTTGACAGTTGTCACATAAAATATTCAATGTGATATTATTTATGGTTAGATTCATGCTAAAAGCCAAACTATGTTTGAATGCTGTTACTTTTTATGTATTTTGGAAAATAAACATTTGTAATTTCAAATTTGCGATATATTGCTACTTGTAATACTTTCCGTTTTTTTTGTGTTAAATGAGACAAGTGCCAAAAAAAAATTATAAATACAGATAAAGAGGGAATTAAAATATCTGATTAAAAACTGGCCGAATCAAAGTAGATCAGACGGAATGATAGGAATGCCGAAACAATGAAGCATTTGATTAATGTATGACGGCCTTCGGATACAGCCTTGAAACAGGAATCGCTTAATCGATCACGGACAATTAGCTCCACGATATAAATAGATGGACATCGTACAAATAGAGATTCATTACCGTGCTACGTGTGGGGTATTGAATTAATCGCCTTGTCTTGTTATTCAAATATGAAACATTAGCTTCCTATAAACTCTAAGATAGAACAAGAGTCTACGCTGGTTTGATTCACTTTGGCCGCTCGAAACCAAAACAATTGGGTTTAGGTTCATGAGAATGGGAGTCATTCCGAATTCCGCTCGATCGATAGGTAATTTCCTTTTTTTAGACATAACAGCTGTACAAAAAGCAAACAACACAACCGTACCATGACATTAGAATACACCCCTGTTAATGTCAGTACACGCTTAGTCACGGTGTCTTCAAGTATGGTAATGTGTGTTTACACAGTCGTCACATCGACGCCACACTTGAGCCAAGGTCAAGAGCCATTGTGAACCAACAAGCCAACGTTTGATCAACAGCCAGATATTCCGAATTTGCAATACGTTACATTGTTATTCTTATCTCATTGGCCGGCCAAGATTTATGAGCTAGAGTAGCAATGTATGCCAAACTATTGTTGGGAGTCTCTGAACATAAATTATTGGTACAATGTTGGTTGGAACTAGGGCTTCCAAAATTACGGAAATGTCAATTACGTAACTAATTACGCAACTTTTTTCTCCAATTCCGTAATTACGTAATTACGGAATTTATCCTATTTTTTTTGATCGACTGTTTTTGGTAAATATTGTAGATAGAGTATCTACAATTTTTACAATTGTCATTTACTATCTTATATTCAAGGAATTATCAAAATGAACACAATATTTAAACAATAAAAAATATTCAGGAACTTATCAGTTAAGTCAAAGTCAAACCATATTTTTTCGTCCCGAATGTAATCTTTCTTCTTGAAAATGTGATCTCTTAAATAACAATACATTTAAAGTTTTGTCACTCAGGTAACTTCTTATAGTTTATTACAAAAATATCCGGCTGATAATGCTTGATTTACTCATTATTTTGTATGAATTATGCATGCTTCAGGGGGTTTTTTATTCCCTTTTAATACTAAAAGACTGATCAAGCCTTTGGTTTAAGTACTTACATCTTTTAAGAGATTCCACACATACAAAGTCACCCACGAAAAAGATACAACTGCTACGTTAATATTTGCGCACCAACTTTTAATTTAGTAATCAAGTGTCAACTGTGTCCAGAGTCTAGCGATGCGAACTGAACAACCGACAAAATTGAGCAATGAAACTACACTTTCATTTTAGTTAAGAAAGTGAAGAGCATAGTAGGTAGTTCCCAGTGGTCGTAGGGACGCCAGGGACTCCCGGCCACACCTACTCGCCGAGTTGATAAATGTGAACTCAATTCTGTACGTCTTAAAACTATTTTTTGCAAGATTTTGGAGTTTTGGAGTAAGGCCATCGAGAAGCATGGGGAAGCGCTTGCCGTCTCCCTCGATATCTCGAAGGCTTTTGACAGGGTCTGGCACAAAAGTCTCATTGGTAAGCTTCCTTCTTTCGGTCTGCCCACTGGTGTATGTGACTGGATTGCTGACTTCCTGAGTGGTCGGTCCATCCGAGTTGTGATTGATGGCTGCTCATCCGGTCAGTTAGACATCAATGCCGGGGTCCCTCAGGGGTCGGTACTCTCGGCAACATTATTCTTGCTGCATATTAATGAACTGCTTAAGCCCGGTACCTTTGGGTATGCAAACGACAGCACTGTTGTCGAGAGCTACATGTCTGACGCACGGGCTAGTGGGTCACAGATCCAGTCTCTCCGAGAAGCTATGGCCGAGCGCTTGAACTTGTCCTTGAAGGCAGTCGCCGAGTGGGGTGATGCCAATTTGGTCAAGTTCAATGCTGCGAAAACCCAGGCGTGTCTGTTTTCATCTTTGGGACGGATCCGCCAAATACCAGCTTGATGCACTTGAGTCTATTGAGAAACGAGCCAAGAAGATCATCGGCAATGATGCACTCGTTGAGTCAAAACTTCAAAGTCTTGAGCATCGACGCCGAGTTGCTAGCCTGTCGGTTTTCTATCGGTTATATTTCGGAGAGTGTGCATCGGAATTGCACGATTTAATTCCACCAAGCCCTTTCCATCATAGGACCACCAGACGTACAGCACTGCGCCACCGGTACATGGTAGATATCCCAACCATACGTACTAAACGCTATGGAAACACATTCATTGTGCGAACAGCCAAAGAGTGGAATTCCCTGCTGGTGTCGGTGTTTCCTGATAGCTACAACCTAGGGGTCTTCAAGTCAGGAGTGAACAGGTTGCTTCTAGGCAAGCATGCTTCATCGTCGACCACATCATCGCTTACCATCAGGTGAGATAGTGGTCAAACGCGTGCCCATCAGTAATAATAAAAAAAAAAGATTTGATAAACGATGAAATAAACTGCGGAGAATCCCCGGTTTGTATGTTTCGATGTACAGACGCCAGCACATCAAGTTACCCCAATGTTCTAATTTTCCCAATTGAATATGAACCTTATTCCGTTTGACATAAAGTTGAAAAACAATCCAAGAAATTTGACACATTGGGGTAACTTGACGTGCTGGCGTCTGTACTTATATCGTATAGTGTGTCCACATTATAACTTTAATATTGTACGTATCTTATTGCTTTTTTATTGGTTGACTATTTTGATTGATTTATGATACCAATAATTACGTAAGTACGGAATTGACATCTTCAGTTACGGAATTGAAAATACTTTAAAAAGAGTTCGTAATTACGTAATTGCGTAATTACGTAATTACGTAATGGAAGCCCTAGTTGGAACAAGTGTCGTGCTTACTGTCATTCTATTCTAAGCAGAAAATTAAAGACTACGGACATAGTGGTTTGTTTACTAATGACTATTAAATGAATGCGTGAAATCCGGCTTTAAAGTTTAAAGGATCATTCAATTACGCGTAAAACGTCTACGACTATGTATCGCAATTCTTAAGAGCGTAATCATGTTAAGATGTCAGCACTTAGATTTTGGATAAGGTTTTTTCTATGTTCTGCTAATGACTTCATTAGACACGCAAAGGTGTTGACATGGAAGTAGAAATTGACGCAATGGGATAGGGGAATTTTGATAAGATGACAGACTGAAGTTTGTTTTAACTATTTGTCGTGAACATGATACCCCTTGATTTAACTGATTGTCAGCCTTTCAGGTCTATGAGTACCCGTAACGAACGATTGTTAAAGATCTACAAACGATAGTCGGAATCAACGGCCTAACGTGCTTTCCTAGGCACGAGGAGTCTTGATATGTTATTAATGGTCACCCATCCACAGGTTGACCTCGGGCTGTTATTAATTAACCACAAGCTACTTCCATTATGTATTCGACATTATGTGATGATTATGGACGTATTATTTATTAAGGAACGACGATGCATGTGACGTCAATTAACTGTAGCGGTTGGTAAAATAGCTATAGCCACCGATACAAATATTAGAAAGACCATGCGTTAAATAATGCATGCATGTTTTAAATGTGGAAGTATTACAGGTACACCTCGGCCCAAAGACATTCAATACCTATAGACCGGATATAAAAAGACCGGACCGAAAAAGTGTGTCCTGCTGGACACAAGTCTATAAGTTTTTTTTTAGTACGTTCCGCTGCCGCTCCAATATTCATATATTATTCTAGATGGCGTTACTGAGACATGGGATCAAAGTTTTTCTATGACATTTCCTCGCATATCCGCTCTATATAGTCTTTTAAATCTCTTTGCCTCGGCCCAACCCTACGAGGATTACAGGGCTGATGTTATGCTACCATTAACTCTTTGGTCTTAAGGTCGCAAGCATCACTGCTGAACATAGGGCGACTGGCTCGATCCTTAGGGCAAGGCAAAGCTTTATTCAGATTTTTCTATCTGTAATTGTTTAGTAGTAGCTTGAAGTCTGATAAACCCTATTGATGGCAATAGGCCCTCTCTTACATGGAGCTAAATTATAACTGGCATGATATAGATGTACTGACTACAGGTACAGTTGGCCTCAGTCCCTGTGAATCACCCGTAAGTCCAATCTCGGAACTTGACCGCTCATAAGCACGTTGAGTAGTGCAAAGCATTTCGGTTGCTGTTTCACTGCAATTGGGGCCGACTTAACATGACTACACAGATGATGGTTAAACATATTTTGTTTTTATTATTGAATATCTCTCGTTTGACTACCATCTCACCTGATGGCAAGCAATTATGTGGTTGAGGATGAAGCATGCTTGCTTTGAAGTAACCTTATCACTCTTGACTTAAAGAGGTTGTAGCTATCAGGAAACACTGACTCCGGCAGGTAATTCCACTCTTCTGCAGGCTGTACGCACAAAATACACTTAAATAAAATATTGTAATTTTGAAAATGAAAAAAAAAAAATCTTTTCCTATTTCTTACGGAATTACACCAACCACTGTTTAATTTTTTATTTCTACCAGACACTGAACTGAGACTGGTAGAAATCCCCATGGTATTAGCCGGTTGAATGTCTAGCCGGCCAATTCAGTAAAAGTCACGCAGTGTAAACTTGAGTGAAGTGAACTGCCAATGCCTAGCATTAGTATGGAATGACAGCTCAATTCGCCCTCACTACGCCTACATTTTCACGCGGTGATTGGACCAGACTCGCACTGCTGATTACAGACAGATACAATTAAAAAAGCATTATGTGTGACCCACGTTTACACACACGAAGGATTAAGTCTATCTTTATTTATTTGTGTGCTTAGAGCACTTTGACTGCCTGACTACCCGTCACAATAGAAATTTTATTGTTCGCGGCTCACAGGTGACCGGTAGCGTACAAAGTGTTATGTAGCAAGTATATATCCATAAGTAAATAATGTTCCCTTTCTTTTTTGCCCACAGTTTTCCCGTAATGTGCTGATATGCCGATAACCGCCATCTCTCGTGAGACGCCGCCCGCGTCGCCTCCGCTGCACGCAGCCACATATGAGGAGGCCTTAGCCACCGTATGTATTACTGAAGTATAAATAAATATACACAAGGGACTGGGTTACAATAAAAAAGTATGTTAGAACCTACTTTAGGTCTAATTAAAAAAAAACTTTGCTTAAACGGAATGAATTTTTGACCTGCTTGGTCTAGTAGTTAGCGACCTGCAATGTTGGAGGCCGTGGAGGTATCTATTTAGAAATATACTAGCAGACATCCCGCGGTTTTACCCGCGTAGTTCCTGTTACCGTGGGATTTCAGGGATAAAAAGTAGCCTAAGTCATCCGGGAATAGTGTAGCTTTCCACCAGTGCAATAATTTTTAAAATTGGATCATTAGCTCCGAAGATTACCCCCTACATACAAACTTAGAAACATACAAACAAACAAACAATTTTTACCTCTTTAAAATATTAGTATAGATAGGTAAGTATGTTTATCAGCTGTTTAGTACCCATAACACAAGCTCTGCTTAGCTTGCGACTAGGTTTTAATTTGTTTGAATTTTAAATCCGTTCGTCTCGTGAACTGCCTCGTTTTCGTCAGTCATGCCTGGGTTAAGTTTCTGGGTTGGGAAAGCTGCTATTGAGTTTTGAATCTGGAATTTCTTTAAACGAATTTTCCTTTCTTTCTGTCTTTCTCAGTCAGCGGCCTGAAGTTTGTTTTTATGCACACTTGATGGCAATAGGCTCAGTCCCATTACACGGGACTTAAACAACTGTCGTTATATATGTATAGCAACAACACACAGTCAGTTAGTTGCTTCTGCCTATACCTGAGAAAGACAAAATTAGCGTCGAAGAGTGCTGCCGTGACCTTGGACTCAATGTCCTGTAAAATCAAACTTTTTATTTGTTCAATGTTACTTTAGTAGCTGTCTATATCAATGAAATGTCATTATCGAAGACGCTATTGATTTTCTGCAAGTTCCATGCATCAAAGCTAGATGGCGCTGCTCATCACTAAGCACAAAAATGTTGTCACGTGCAAATTATGCATTAACACGCATTCAGCCATAGTAAATACAGTCATGTCTATTTTGTACAGATAGGGAAAACCAGATTTACCTATAGGTACCTATTAGTTAGAAAACTCACACTTTTGTGTTTGCATTATCTCTTAGTCAATGATTAAAGATTTTCCCAAGTAAATCAATGACAATAAATGAAAACAAGTTTGGCTTTAACTTAATAAACTATAGTACTTACTAACTAACTATCATATTTTTAATAGCTATTTAGTACCCATAACACAAGTTCTTGGCTTAGCTTGGAACGAGGTGGCGTTGTGTGAAAAGTTGCAGAATATTTATTTATTTTATTTCAAACTAATCCACAAATACCATAATAAGAATATTTGCAAATGAGTTTTCTTTGACAATCAATTTTACGCTAAATTATCTTGTTCAAATTAGAATAGCAAGTAGTACACTAGTATTTATAAACTATTCTGTACTAAAAACCTTCTTAGTATTTGCGGGTAACATCGGTCAATTTTTCTATACATTGGCATTGCGCGGTTTTCATGCTACTAAATAATGACGATAATAAAATTTACTACTTTTTAAAGTTTACATATGTAACAAAATGACCAAGGCCATATATTTAATTTATGAAATTTTCTTGAGGTAGTGCGATTCCATAATATTTGTATAAGTTACGTCAGTTTCGGAAATGAAAATGGTTGCAAAATTAATGTAACAAATCTCAAGTTGTTCAACCAACGTGATTGATTAAATGAATGATGAACGCACAATCGCATCACTTGACTTGCGACGATTTAATAATTCGTTTCAGAAGCAGTATCGGCATATCGTGCAGAACGTGAGGTTCTTATTGTCATAGTCATAGGTATGTATCTACATGCTATTAGGCATGTTAGTGGTTATTATTTAGTTACGTCTGGGTTTCCTCATCGTCAAATGTTGTCTGTAGTGTTAGTAATCATAACTTTGTAGGAAACATGCCAAACGTTAGGGCTGTGGAAATAGAGGGGAGTCACCATATTTAGCAGAGAGAAAGAATAAGAATAATAAGATAATAATACAGGATTAGAAACACTAGCAGCCCGGAGTCTGGATTTGTGCCCGATTGATGGCAATAGGCTCACCACCTATTACTTGGGACTTAAACATTACTGGCGAAATGTGGGTTGTACTACCAGGTACACCTCTGCCTAGCCCTTCGGGGATTACAGGCGTGACGAGAAAGAGCCAACGAGTTGACACTCTAGACTCCTGCGGCGAAAATCCTGTACATATCATTACAAGAAACGTCCTGCAAAAGTCAAAAGTTAAATGCATTGACAAATCAATTTACACGCGCAAATAAACTGATATTTATATAAGAAATAGCGCAAAATCACACATAACACGGAGTTTAAACATCGATTCGCAATGCTAATTCCTTATCACCTTGACATGCGATTTGCAGACATTGGCGAAACCACCGAATCGCTACTGTACGGAGTGTGTGGCACACTGCGACACGTATCGGAGCTAAGCGAGCGGATTGCCCCACTGTGTGAATGGAAAATGGCCATAATAAGGCAAACGGACGTAGTACAATCCACCTGCATACAATAGCTTAGTAGTTTAGTTTGTTCGCAGCTTCCGACGCGCGGCCTTCTCGCCGATGCGTTTCCCGCGAGTTATCACCGACCAAATTAAAAATATACACAAATCAGTCACACGTCATATTTGTTGTAAATGACACCAGTTAACAGTGTGTGAGTCCGATCGTGACTGCATATGTGAAGTGATGATAGAATAAGTAGAGAATTTATGATGCAAACCTACTATAGTGCACATATCGTTGGTTTTATGGGATCGTTAAAATATATTTGTTTTTAGTATTTAAACGTAACCGTGAATCGTTTGCGTGTGTAACTGTTTGTTGTGAAGGGACCTTGGCTTATTTTTTTTTATTGAGAGCAATCTAATTATATAGTTAAGTTCTGCTATGTTTGGGTGCGATTTTCTCACGAACACTGAAATATTGGAGCGCTCACGACATTGATTTACTCACGGAATATTTTTTTAGGCAGTGGGCTCGACTTCACGACTGCGATTTTTACACTACAGTTTTGTATAAGGAGAGCAAATAGTAGCAAAAAGATCCATTACGTATAAACTTAAACTGTAATGTACCTAGTTATTATATGAAAATTACGCAACGCAATAATGAAAATGTATGCGGATATTGTTAATACGAATACGGGTAATAATAGGTACCTGAACGGTCGTTGATTTTATTATGAGCTGCAATAATTAATCCGTAAACAATTTTACTGCAAAATCATAAATAATGAAAACCTTTGCAAATGAATACCTACTGAGCGTAATAACGTAGATAAGTAATTAATATATTTAAATGTGAACGAGCCAACGTTAATTTACAGCTCAACTCGGAAATGATCAAATATCCGTGTATTGTTTCAACAACAGAATATAATTAAACGGAAGTTTTATATTGAAATACGGATTGTTCTAAGAATGTATCAAAGAAATCTTGAAGCAGTGTTGTTAAATCAACACGGTTTTATGCTATACATTAAAATTCATATTATTATGCTCGTACGAGTATATAGGTATGTATATATATATTTACAAAAGTAAATGTTAAGTATCTATGGAAAACTAAGCGTGTCCTTAAACCACTAAGTACACTAAAGATTGATAAGACGAGTCAGTAAAAGACTGCAATTACAGATATTTACTCACATATGACAAAAAAACATAATTCGTTCCTATTATATGCTGGCTGACATCGCGGCAGACCAAGATGCAAAATGACGTGGCTTGACTCCTACCGAATAAAAGGGCTCTCAAATCTAGAGGGCAGACGTGTGTGGGAAACACAGAGGGAGATGTTTGTACAGCAGTGGGACAGAGTAGTTAGAAGTAGAAGCCAAAAAATAGTTTAGTCTAACAAAATTGGTTGTTGTTGGCTTAGGGTCGCAAGTGCGGACGTCCTCCACCCCCCACGTTCATGGACCCGAGGTGGCGGTGCGTCGTGTTCACGCGCGCCCCTCTTAGACGTCGCGAGGGGAGTTTAACACCTCACTCCCCTCGCTGACTTGACGAGGCCCGCGGGGCCGGCACCAGTCGGGGGTCGCGGAAGTATCTTCTGTTCCCGTGACCCCCGGCGCAGGTGTGAGAAGGAACACGAGGTGGTTTTTAGTCGGTAAGAGTCTGACAGACCCCTCCGCCCTCGATTTTCCACCCCACAAAAAAGAGGGTCGCAAGCGTTACGGCTGCGTCTAAGGTTATGGGTTCGGGTAAAGTGGTAGTAAGATTTTTCTTGTGGAATTTCTCAGTAGCTGTCCGTAGTTTGAATTCGTGCTCGATTGATGGCAATAGGCTTGCCCCCTATTACCTTGGGACTTCAACATATCTGTAACTGTATGAAAAACACTGTGTGTAAATTACACCTCTGTCTGTCACCCTTTCGTGGATTACTGATATGATGATATGTTCAATAAATAAATAAAGTAACATAGATACAATCAAACCCTACCGTAACAGTAAGTAAATAATGTCGTTATATTATCCTATGGAAATGTGTAGATGTATTTAGTAAAAAGAATAATAATAACATATACAATTATAAGATGACAATTATATGTTCCTGCTACTGAATATACCTTGGTCTGTCCTTAAGATAAATAAGACCTTTAAGAACCAACGATTCTGAGGTAGGTAATGATATGACCATTCACCCTGCGTAATTATAACGTAAACGAATAGGTCATCAGTTCACGATCAAAGCCTTTCATAATCCTCGGAATCTTAATACCAAATCCTGCACTATCAATGTAAAAACAACATTCTTTTTGTAAAGCTCATTTGCAAATCTGTATTACAATCATCATCATCACACTACTGTCTTAATTCCATTTTAGTCGTTTAGGATCCTGTGTTTTCTACTTCCATACATCTTTATCTGACTTACGCTGGATATTAATAATCTATCTCGGTTGCTATCTTGATCCCGATCTTTGTCTGTAACCAATCAACGACCGAATTTGCCTATCCGAGTCTCAAAGATGTCCAATCAGAAGCAGCCGTCAAAAACAAAGGATCGGGATTTGGATTGAGATAGAATATTAATATCGGGCGTTAATCGTAGTATTTACTACCGTTCTAGTTGCATTATCTTTTACGCAGTCACAATTGTTTCTCAAACATTTTCATTGAATTTTACCTCTCATAGCTGCGTTTTTACATTAGTATTCGAGCATCGCACTCCCGCTTTTATTATAATTTAATTTAAAGTGGCTCAGTGTGTTTTCTTCTATCATCTCTATATTAGCCGTCATCTCCAATTTTTTCGCCCTTTCTAATAAACGCTTCTCTCACATAGCCCTCACATCGTTTCTGTGTTACATCGTTATCAACCGGCAAAGTAGTATTCAGTACCTTTCTTTTCTTTTACACAATCTGTTAAACTGTTTCTCTGCTTTGGTCTTCCCTCACCGTGGACATCTTTTAGTTTAACCTCTCATAGCCACGTTTGGTCATTATAGTATTCGATCATCCTACTTTTATTCTAATTTGTTTAGAATTTGGTCAGTATGCCGTCTTTTCCATCTTTACTAACCATCATCTCAATATTTCCCTACCTTTCAAATAAAATCTTTTCTCACACAACTCTTATATCATTTCTTTGGTCTTCACCTACTTCCAAAGCCACTTGTTTAGCCAAATAGTCCATGTTTGTACTCTGTATTACAATAGTTATATCACAAAATACGTTCAGTATAGCCTTGGTCGTAAATCTATCTCACTTAAAGGTTGCTTACCTAATAACTATAAAGTATGGTATCATCATGCCACCGAGCCACTTCAGATGTATTATTATAGTAAAACACACATACATTATGGGTAAATTATGTGTGTATGTTGTAATATGTCTATCAAGAGGATGGGCAGAAAGAAGTCTTTGAGCTTATATCTATCTTTAATTAGGGTATTAAGCGTATGGTATTGTCATTGTTTCTAAAGAGCAAGCTACAGAAATATCTTAGGATGACCTTATCTGACCCTAAAGGTCAGATATTCCGAAGGTAGTAATTTTAGCTTATGTTTAATGTGTTTTTGAGTAGTGTTACGATTTCGTTACCTATTTTCTTCTAACTGGTGGTACTTATCACGAAATTAGCAAGCCAATGTTTGCTCCTGCTAATAACTATTTCCTTTTAGTCAAAAAGGTCAACCTGGTCACACATTTATGAGTCTAATCAAGTCAATTTTCAAGGGGGAAAAAACAGATGAACTGCACTAGACTAAGAAAAGAATAACAATAACATACGATGGTGTGCATGTAGTATTACACAACAGCATTTACGCACATTGTGCCCAACAGCGACAAATTAAGAATAGCCAGTTCACCTTGCGCCCGCGCCGCTGCCACGCCGTGGGAGCGCCGTTTTATGTAAATTCCAACAAGCTAACTACCGCATTTCTACATCACCTCGAATTAAGTAAATTTTGACTAGATGAAAGGTCGTTTGTAAGTTGAAAAGTCGTCAGTTTTCGTGAGAGATCTCACGCTATTTAATGGCTCAATGAACGATTTGCATTCATGAATTTTGGAGAGTTTTGTATCAGGAGTCTTGAATTTATTTGTTGCATCTTGCGATACATAGTATATTTCCTTATGAATCTTAGTAAAGACCTAGTTCAATGTTAGTTTAGGAGTCGTACGAAGGCACGTTTGGCGCCGTGGGATTTGCTGCATGGGTTAGATTCATGCACGGAACCAATGTTTGTATGGCCTATCTACAGGTAATGGTTACCTATGATTCCGGGTCTGGCTGTTTGTGTGTGTGAGAGTTCAAATGCTTGTAAACGCACCCACAATACAGGAAAAAAGATATTGCGGGGCAAAGGTTAAAAAAAAAGGTCGACCTACCTGACCTTTAATTCCATTTCAGTTACTATCAAAACAAAAGTCTTGCTAGGTATTTTTTTTCCGCGATACCAATTACAGTCATATCTTATGTGTAGTAGTTCAAAAATGGTAAAGAAAAACATCGTGAAGAAACCGGCGGCATGCCTCAGAGATGTTTTTCAACGGCAAATTCTGACACCAGCAAGCCTAGCCAAATTACAAATTATATTTCTATTCTATTGCGACAATAGAAAGAAAATGGAGTATATGGGAACAGCTGTTTGTCAACTGTTAACGAGCAGAATTAGTAATATGGCTAAAAATGAAATACCTACACTTGACAGTTGACAAACAGCTGATTCCATATACGCCGTTTTCTTTCTATTGTCGCCTTATCGATTACGATAATAGAAATAGAATTTGTAATATGGCCAGGCCTGCGGGTTAGCCACTAACCACGATAAGAAGTTAGTTTAGGAGACGTTCACACAACGACTATATTTTTAGTTAGCCTATCTAAAATCTCAACTATTCTATCAACGCAGTAAATGAAAGCATTTTGTACGCAAACATTATATTTGTAACTAGCACCAGACGTCACGCGGTTTCACCCGCGTAGTTCCCGTTCCCGTGGGAATTCAGAGATAAAAAGTAGCTCTGTTACTCAGGGTGAATGTAGTTTTCCAATGGTGAAAGAATTTTTGAAATCGACACAGCAGTTTTTGAGTTTATTCATTACAAACATACACACACACAATTTTTTCCTCATCATAATTTTAGTGTCGATTAACAATAACTACATTTGTTAAGCAATTAAACAGAAAAGAATCAGTTACTAGTTCACGAGTTGATTACACACCATGTGCGTAATTTCTCAAAAAAAGTGTAATAAACGTTAATTCTTCAATGTCTAATGAAGCTGTTCCCATGCTCGCTTTCACGACAAAAACGGCATTCATAATTAAATGTTGTATTCTTTTCCAACTCATGCGTATTTTACTAACACTTCATTTCGTACTGCGAAGTACGAGTATTCTTCTTTAAGGTTCTTGATAATAAAGTATTTGTTATGGTAAGTATGACCTTCTTCTAAACATCAATAAATCAATCATCAAATTTTCCCATGGGGACAGGCAGAAACTACAGACCGCCATATGTTACGATTCTTATATGCTTCGTTTACATTGATACAATACAATGTTGTCATACACACACGCCGGTAGCGAGTACTACGCACCCGACCTTTCTGAAAAACCCATCAATAAGGCCTGCCTTTCTAAGGCATTTCCACTTACATCTGCCTTAAAAATACCTATCGTTACTCGATTATAATATAATTTATATCTATAAGACAATGTAAGAAAAATAATTGTCTGTTTGTGTTAGCATTTTACTAATTACGGATGAAACTTTTGTAGTGGCAATATCCAAATGGCTAAGGCATTGGACCGGCGACCGAGATGTTGTGAGTACGATTCCCACCCATTGCTCTATTGACCTAAATCCACTTCAGACACAAACATATTTAGCTTAGTTGGCGGGGTTCACAAGACTACTAGTAATGTGCAATCCAAATCAAATATAAACGGCAGTTATTAAAAAAAAAAAATTGTCTATTTGTATGTCTCTTCGTATGAGTCAATCTATGAAACAGCTTTATCGATTTCGGTGCGATAGTTAGTTGATGTGTTTTAAGGAGACGTTATAAGGAGGCAAATGACTGAAGTTATAAGGAGTCCTTAAGTTTATCCGGAAAGAATAGCTAACAATAAACTACGGATTCTCGTTTTCTTTACTCACAGCTACATAGCTGTGAGTAAAGAAAACAGACAGTCGGACAGACTTACATAATTATAGAGGAGTTCACATGAACTCCTCTATAATTATGTAAGTCTGTCAGTATCACGTGCAAGACATAGATCACGGCAAAAACCTGTCACGTGGAGTCTCCAGTATTAATACGCGCTTGCATCATACGCGGTTATATACAAGAACTGCTTATAAATTACTACTTCATGTTTATGTTTAGTTCTTAACTTGGAAAACAAACAACATTTTGTTAACTAGTGTATATCTGTGTATCTTTCCACAAAAAAAAACATTTTAAACACTAATCTGCATGGTTCTTACATGATTTGACCAAGATAATGTCTGGACTTTAAAAGAGACTGTGAACTCTGAGCTTCTTTCGGTGTTTCTTTTCAGATTAGTCAGATAGATAAACACCGACCTCACCTTTTAGTTACAAAATTACATACGTGAACCTATTTACAAAAATAAATATGTTTTATGATTTATTGTGGAATGATCAGGCAAATAGAGATTATAATTATTTTTGTGTCATTTATTTTGTATTAAAGGTAATAAACATAGGATATTATAACGCTGGTAATATTGAAGAGTAGGGCAGGGGTGGAGCAATAGTACACCAAAATTTTGCACATAAAGTCCCATGTGAAAGGTTGCCAGATTAAGCCAGACATTGGAGTTAATAACACTTTACCCAACCCCGGAATCGAAACAAGGATTTCATACTCAGCAAGCCTCAGCGATCACTAGCGAGGTTCAGAATACATTCCTACATACAACATATACTCACGCTTTTTTCCACGGGGTTAAGCCAGAAACTATAGAGCGCAATATGCTATGATTCTTACATAGTTCTATTACCTACCTATACTTATTGTTAAACCTGTTTTTCGAAATTTTTCGAAATGAGAGAGAGAAAAATAATTGAACATTATAGACTCTCCTTGTCCGGACAGGACAAGGAGAGTCTATAATCAAATATACTTCGGACAAATCCGAAGTCGGACTTCGGATTTGTCGGATTTGTCGAAGTCGGACTTCGGATTTGTCGGATTTGTCGAAGTCGGACTACACTGTCTAAGGCAATCATAGTCAAAATGTCTCCTTCCATTTATTAAGTTGTCCCTACCCTACACACATCAGTTCATGTGTTGCCATCAGTGGTATTTCAGTAACTAAGCTTAGCTGATTTACGAATTTCAAACTGCGGCAAATAAATAAAGAATACATCACACTTCTTTTTGCTATCGCCACACTATCGTATAAAAACTTTAAATAATATGCATTTGTCACGTGTAATCATCATACCGTGTTCTGTGATGACGAATTGTTTTACGTCTAATGCTCAACGGATGTATGATCATATCCATAAGTCAGGGAAGTCGTTACCCTCCTTTTAACAGCACCATGGTCGGGTAAAAACGTTTGTGGTACCAACTAATGACAACGGTGTTCGCTAGGCACTTTAAAAGGTCGGTCGGGCTGAGTAATTAAGCTTTTATAAACGTTTTGCCCTTTCGCGTTACTTTGCAGATTTATCTTTGTAGAGCATCCAATTAAAAGATGGTAACAAAGTAGTTTGGTGTTATTTAAAGTCTTGTCAAAGTCAGAAAATAAATTTAATTTATTCGTCTATACTAATATTATAAAGAGGTAACTTTTGTTTGTAAGGTTGTAAGTTTATATGTAGGGGGTAATCTTCGGAACTAATGATCCAATTTTAAAAATAATTGCACTGGTGGACAGCTACACTATTCCCGAATGACATGGGCTACTTTTTATCCCTGTAATCACACGGGAACAGGAACTACGCGGGCGATACCACGTGACGTACTAATGCATTGCTAAAAAGGTGTGAAAACTTTATATCTCAATGATTTATAAGCGTAAGAGTCCTCAGTAACAAATAAATTTGAACTTATATGAATATCCTTTTCAACATTTTGTTTCTAATTCACCACTGAGCCGCGGTGGGGGAGGACAGCACAGGGGCAGGCTGGATCGAAACGATTTTGAATTCTTTCTCATTTAACTAAACTTTAGTTAGTGAATTGTCCTCATTAGTAAGTTTCCGACAGCATATGTCCCACGAACATTGCTAGCGGTTTTAATCTAGATTCATTTCTATCTAGGTTTTCTGTAACACCATTTGTGTCTATGCATAGGTACTTCGACTTATTTGGAGTAAACAATAGTGAGTGAAATAAGGAGCCTGTCAATCTGTCATGAAGGCCAGACCGCATCATCAGTCACTGTCCCATTTAGATATATACCAGTAACACCACAAAACACTCCCTTGCTTTTAAGGAAATATTAGATTACAATATTGAAATACAGTGTACATTTTGATCGTGTACAAATTTGGACAAGGTAATTGTGCTTGCGAAACCCGAATCACCTACTGGTATCTACAATGATAAATCTATTATTTAGAGCTCCGAGGGCACAATCCTTTGTTACCGGATCTACGAGCTAAATATGTTAAGGCATCGAGATTATTGGTACTCTCAAGTATTTTTTTCAAGTGAACTTCAATGTAACTAAGCCTCAGTGCCAACTACAAATAAAACTAAAGCCATCGAAAGTCGTAGATGGTAGACGTTGATGTATTGCTGGTAGCTGATGCCTGTGCCATTGGATAAAGGTAAAGTACTGCTTAGGGCTTATGAACACGAATTAAGGAAATGGCACACATATGAACTCGGAAAGCGATAATCACAGCCTCAATTCGAGTCTTGACTAATTCCGAGGCGAGGCGATTAGTGTGCGTTGAACTAGGGAACTTCATAAAAACAAAACTGAACAGCTTGAGTTAATGCGGTGACGATCTTTTTACGCGTTGATATGTGTGCCATTTCCATCATTCGTGTACATAAGCCTTAAACAGTACTTTTGTTATCACGTTTTTGTTACGGGGAAAACCAATTCAGTATAGTCTACCTACGGCCTAGTGATGTGACGATACGATAGCAACACCGAACAGTCATACTCATTGAAGCATGGAGTCAATGACTCAAAAAGTGTCATAATCATTAAAATCCATATGTTATTCAATATGAAATGTCTTTGAAAAGTTGAAGGTTTGTAATGTACCCGTATTAGGCAGTGCACTCACCTTGCAACCGGGATCGCCTTGCGGTGACTCAGTGCGAAACTTGATACGTTTGGCCACTCAAGCGCCGCTTGTGACCATATACGAATTGGTTCGCTTGATAGCTATATTGACAAGTCTATTTTTGTTTCTATGCCTAATTATGTAGTATCAGGTTTTTGATTGGCCATTTTTTGCGTATAGTGAACGGTGTCGCTGTAAATATTTGGAGACCAGTAATTGGATACGCCCAAATGAAAGAGCTCTAGTTTTATTAACAAAAGGCGTTTCAGATTTAAGATTCTATTTTTTAACAACCACAGTTCTTAATTTTCTTCAGTGATATGAATTTTGTAACCTTTCAAATGTTACACAATTAAAGTTACTGAAGAAAATTATATAAAGTACTTTACTTACTTACATACTTTTTTCTCAGTACCTACTATTTTAATTTTAAGCGTATATATAACATATAACCCGAACCCTTTACTTGCACCTGTAGTCAAAATACTTTAGCTTAAGTTTATAATTAGAAACTTAGCAAAAATTGTATAGGATAATCATACTTTTGTTGGCTAAATGTACACTTTATTAAATGTTTTTTTTTTATTAAATCATTATGTTACTATTATTATTAATTAAATATCGATAAATTACGTTATTAAGTCAGTAGTGCTGAGGACAACATTCCATGCATAAATAGGTACATGCTTGTTGCCGTTCCTGTACTCGTATGTTGGGGTATATAGGCTTCCAGTTTAATTCTAATATAAAAATACTATTTAACCGCAGTACAATACATTCCTCTCTATTGTCTGCCAACAATTACTCACACGCACATTAAAAAAAAACTCGGAAAAACGCTCCAACAAAAAATCTAACCCACATAAGTCCATCAGGAAAAACAACGAAACAAAAGCATCGGTACTCGATAGAATCGAATGCCTCATCGATGTTTGAATCGATTCATCGAGTTACGTCGAATACAAAGCGAGTACATGCCGCGTGGTCACGTAATAGCGATCTATTAATATTGTTATGTGCAGGCGCACGGTGCATTGTCTTGAGTTCGAGCTGTTAGCTGCACATTTGTATTCCGAACTGTTGGTGTTATTTTGATACGTTCATATGGCGCGGGTGGGGTTTCGATAAGTGGATATTGTGTTCGGGCACTACACAACTGGTTAAATGTGGGCGAACCTCTGTCTAAACCTTCGGAAAATACTGGCGTGAAGACGGCGTATGTTTGGTTTTAGCATCATTATGATTTGGTGTTCTACATTGCTGGAACTAATAGAAAACGGGTAGGAAAATGTTAACAAAGCAATGTATTTATTACCAAATGGAAATATAGAAAAGATTAGAATAGAATAGAATACTCTTTATTGTACACCATAAAAACTTACAAATTATAACTTTAAGGGGTACATAGGGTGTAACAATGGGCGGCCTGGTGGGATATATTGCCTGCAGTAAAAGATTTTCCTTATTAAGTAAGCTATCATGAAAGATAATTATAACATTAAATTATACAAAGGGAGGTGCAGTGAGTGGTCTAAAAGTATAGTAAGTGGGTGTATATTCAAGCAGACTAACCTAGAAGTAGACTAAAATATGGCGATGCCTAGTATGGTCATCTTAATTCAATAACTTTCACATTTTACCAAGTTCACTGAGATAGTCTTAATACCTAAATTAAATATTAAGTCTATCCATAAATGAATGCTGTATGCAGCCCATCAGCCGGTCGATTCAGTAAAAGTCACGCCGTGAAAACTTGAGTGAAGTGAATTGTTAATGCCTTGCATTAGTATGGAATGGAATGACAGCTCAATTCGCCCTCACTACGCCTACATTTTCACGTGGTGATTTGACCAGAATCGCACTGCTGGAGTTTATTTAAATAAGTACTTGTGTATTTTAAACAATCAATCCTACTAATATTATAAACGCGAAAGTTTGTGAGGATGGATGGATGGATGGATGTTTGTTACTCTTTCACGTAAAAACTACTGAATGGATTTTAGTAAAATTTGGTATGGAGTTAGCTGATACCATGGATTAACACATAGGCTACTTTTTATCTCTATATTCCCACAGGAACGGGACCTACGCGGGTGAAACCGCGGGACGTCTGCTAGTAATAAAAATAATACTGTAACGCTTTTCAGAAAACGATAAGACGAACGAAGAACTTCTAGATTTCGAGAAATAAATATTTCATGTTTCTTTTAAATCGGAAATTCTCGTTTGTTCACAGCTAACCGGTCAAAAGCTTGAATTTTACGGGTGAAACGAAACCGTAGCTCAAGTACATCTATTGAGCGAATGACTGAACGGCCTTGCTTGCCAAAGGGTCAGGTGGTCGGTCAATGGGCTAGTTCATTCACTCACAATACAAAACTCTCAGTTTCAAACCTGCTTAGAAACATTTACGAGTACGGTTCTTATTACATACAACGATTGATCAATCATTACGTAAATTGAAATAAACTGATCATTCAATTATAAATGTCGATGTTTAATGCGTATTGACATTTATTAATTTAATGAGTTTTTTTATTCTTAATGTTTCCGGTGACGCCTCGGTCGCGGACGTGCGTAAAGTTTATTTGTTATTCGTAATTTAAATTTAAATATGTAATAATTATGCGTAACGATCGTATTGTTGATGATGGTTAACTTAACTTAACTGTTTAATGTTCCTGAACATTCTTTTAAACGTATGGCTAATATTATTATACTGTGTAAAGTGGTGGCCCAGTCAGTGGGTAGAGCGACGCCTATCATGTACGAGATTGAAGGTCCCAACCCGGCCTAGTACCACAATGTGGTATTTCGAATTTATATTCTGGTACCTTATAAATTTGTCTGGCACTAGCCTGCAAAAATTACCTACTACACTTTTAAAATTTCATTTTATTTCTGAACCACCAGCAGAAGTTAGAGATTTAAAATTAAAGCACTGGTTTTAAGCAAGATTTATCAGCTATCTTTGAATGCAGAAAACTATAGATACATTGGTAACATTTTTAACTTTTGAAAGACGATAAAGCCATAAAAATGAAATAGTCCAATTGTTTATACAAATATTTGGAGTATATTAAGTTTCACTGTTTGAGTTTATTCAAATAAAGTAGATATTGTGGTCTTGTCTTGTGTATACAATAACACATTCTGTGACTAATCTGTTATAAAGAATAACATAGGACTTTCACCTTTAAAATAATACTAAAAATAAGATATAAAAAGATCCTCAAACACGTGTGTGGGTTATACACCAATAACCTTTCCGAAACTGAAAAATAAACTAATACACGATCCATTTCATATCTTTTGTAGAGAATCCCTAACAGAATTTTCTTGAATTATACCAAAATGAAAATTCGGAACGTATTGTAAAATTGTACAAACGCTAGTACATCAAGCTACTCCTGTCTGTGAAATTTCTTTGAAGATTTTAGACTAAACTACAAAAACGTAAGGTTCAAATTCAATAGACGGAATGTAGGTACATTTGCATTTGTGGAAAATCTGATTTATTTTGAGCCGAATGCTTTAGGCGTTTTAGTTACCTATACATATACACAGAGAAACTGGAACATTTAGTTTTATATTACTAACTTTGAACTGAAGACAAACAAGATATTTCTGTTATAAGATATTATTTTAATACTGTCTGGGAATTTAGGCTAAAGAAACAAAAGCAGTTAGGGACCTCAAACAAAAAAATACTTATTTTAAGAAACACGACCTGCTTACTTTTGCTCTGAATTTGACACAAAAATAAATGTTCGTCTATTAATAGTCCATGTATTGTATCTTTTATATCAGAACAAAGCCTGACTTGTTAACCTAGTGGCCGTAAGTGCTACTGAAAGAAAGAAAGAATGAAAGAAAAAAATGACAATAAAAATACACAAAATAAGGAATTATGTGCCTTGCGGCTGCGCCAAATAGGTCCAGTTCAGCAAAAAAGCCAGACTACTAGTGCCTGACGCTGGTTTTCAACTGGACCTGAGGTTGTGAGGTGTCACCAGCGTAAAAGCAGACTGATAACTATGCATGTGTGTGAGTGTCTGTGCGTGTGTTGTGTGTGTGTAAAATAAATAAATAATGTATTTGAAGTGAACATTGGTACTGCTGAGTATGATGTCTTGAGTTCAATCCCCGGGTTGGGCAAAGCGTTATTGAGTTTTCCTATCTAAAGCTTCTTAGTAGTAGGCTAAATATACCAGCGTTTCAACTGACGTCATTACCTTCTAATTAAATTTTAAGGGAAGAGAATGTATTTCATGGAATATTTCAGCCATTTCCAGATTCTGGTTCTTTAGCAGATTCTGAGAATTGCTGAAATATTGCATTAAATACATTCTCTTCCCTTAAAACTTAATAAAAAGGTAATGACGGCGGTTGAAACGCTAGTTATTTACCCAGCAGCCCGGAGTCTAGACCTGCGCCCGATTGGTGGCAATACGCTGGCCGCCTATTTCACGGGACTTAAAGCATATAGTTGCTTTCTGCTCCATGGATCCGAAACTAGCTTTTAGTAGAGGCAACTAGAACCATTTTATATCTGATTTAACTTAAGTTTCACGTTCAAAAATGGCCTCATTGATATATTTAATTGGTTTGACTTTGACTTTACTTACATACAACTGGTGAAATATGTGGGTGTACCTACAATTCTGCCTAACCTTTTGGGTGTTACAAACATGATGTTATGTTATTTTATCGGAACAAAACCATCGACCTTTTCCCAAGAGTCAAGGAACCATAACAATATACCCGCTCTGTTCTACTCAGAAGGTATAATTTTGGCAATACTTGCCTATATTTGGCTTGACCTTTTGGGCATGTTTTATAAATGTACTTGATTGAACAATGAAGGCTGGAAAGTTTTTTTCATCGATACATTATTCATTAATTGAGTTCCTTGTGAAGGTATTGATGGGGGCATAATGAATTTTAATTAAGATGTTATCTTTCTTAATACGTTGTATGTTAATTTTTCTTGCTAAGCAAAAGGCATATTTTTACTATCGTGTGGTTACTGACATACCAGCCTGCGTAGCATGAACACATTGAACACCGAAGAAACGGCCTTTGTCTACAGACGAATCGGCAAAGTGACAGATTATATAGACAATGTCAAGAAAGATGAGAAGTTATATGGCGATTCGTCAGTATACAAGAATCAACAATGCCGAGCATGAAGTGCGCACCTATTTTCTCCACTTTTGACAGTTCTTTTCGAAACATTACCTGTCAACAAGTGTCAAACAGTCCACATCAAATGAGACCTAGACAAGAGCAACTTGACAGTTGCTATGGACAGCATGTAAATTTCTTTCTCTACGTACAAACGCTTGTCGACGAGTCGCCTCATGCTCGGTAGAAGAAATGTCAAGTTGGACAGAAAGAAATTTGTCGTGTCTCGGAAGAAAAGAAATTAAGTGTTCATGCTACGCAGGCAGGTGTATTGAAAGAAAATTTGACAGATTGTAGTTCCTGTCTATATAATCTGTCACTTTGCCGATTCGTCTGTAGACAAAGGCCGTTTCTTCGGTGTTTAATGTGTTCATGCTACGCAGGTAGAGATTTAATGCAGCTCATGGGCCTCTTATTTGGAATCACCTGCCCTCGAGAAATATCTCTCAGGCATGCCGGTTTCCTCACGATGTTTTCCACAAAAAGCATGAGGACTTGGGTTTGACCTACAGGCCGGGCAAGGCAAGGTTAAGTGCTAAAGGCTTCTTCCCTAAAATGTGGGACTTAAACGTAGCTGGCTAATTTGGGTGTGGAAATATTTCTTTGCCATTCGGGAATACAGGTTTGAGGATAGTAGACAAAATAGGCTATTTGACAAAATTTTAGTTTTTAGTCCGTCATCTAGATCACAAGAAAATATTCGACATGTATTTTTTCTTGTTTCACGTAATCACGTAATCATTTATGATGCCCACGGCCACTTTCTATCATCGCACCGCTCGCCGTCGACAGGGAGTTCATGCTCACACACTGGAGCCGAAATGGTCCCATACAGTGCGGTTTCAGAGGAATTTCCTCCCGCGTACACTTAGATTGTGGAATGAGCTCCCTGCCGAGGTTTTCTCAGAGGGCTACAGTATGGAGTTCTTCAAAAGGGGAGTAAATAGGTTTTTAAAGGGTCGGCAACGTGCGTGTGGCGCCTCTGGTGTTGCAAGTGTCCATAGGCTTTTTTTTTTTTTTTTAGGGGTGGAAAATCCTCATGGATGTCCCCCGCCCGGGGAGGCGGAGGGGTCTGTCAGACTCTTACTGACTAAAAACCACCCCGTGTTCCTTCTTACACCTGCGCCGGGGGTCACGGGAACGGAAGATACTTCCGCGACCCCCGACTGGTGCCGGCCCCGCGGGCTTCGCCAAGTCTGCGAGGGGAGTGAGGTGTTAGACTCCCCTCGCGACGTCTAAGAGGGGCGCGCGTGAACACGACGCGCCGCCACCTCGGGTCCATGTACGTGGGGGCGGCGGACATCCCCGCGTCCGTCGCCCTGGACCCATTCAGGGGGGCTGGAAGAGGGCATTGTCCGCCCTCCGCCTGCGCCCGGTGCGTCTGCTGCGGGCAGGGTGAGTGGAGGTGATCTCCCTCTCCCTTTCCGCAGCCTCCTTCTGCGAGATGACCGTTTCGCAGAAGGACACCACCGCGTCCCAGGACTCGACGCTGCCGACCATCCTCTCGACCACGGCCGGCAGCGACAGGTCACTGCCTACTCCAGAGACAAGAGCACGGCGCGGCTCCTCCCAAGCGGCACACTCTGCCAGCGTATGCCGCGCCGTGTCCTCCCGACAGTCGACGCAGTGGTGACACCGGGCGTCCGGCTCCCTGTTTATGCGACACAGGTATTTTCCGAAGCAACCGTGCCCGGAAAGCACCTGCGTCACCCGAAACGACAGGGAGCCGTGCCTCCTCCCGAGCCAGCGCTCGAGCACCGGCCGGACCGCCTCGATAGTGACGAGGCCGGCGGTAGGGCTCGAAAGCCTGTCCCGCCATGCCGCCACCAGGACCTCGCGCAGCTGCGACCGACGCAACTCCATGTGTCGATGCATCGGTCGCTCGCCGCGCGCCTGCATTTCCTCGCGCCACCGGTACAGTGACGCGAGTACTTTCGCCTCCAGGTCCCAGGGCGGGGATCCGGCCAGTACTCCGGCCGCCTCGTAGGAGATCGTGCGATAGCCCCTGATGACTCTGACGGCCATCGCTCGCTGCGGTCTCCGCAGGACAGCGATGCTGCCGGCCGTCAGGTCAGCCGCCCAGATCGGGGCCCCGTAAAGGGCCATCGATCGCACGATCCCCACGTAGAGCCGCCTACAGGCGGCGCTCGGGCCCCCCAGATTGGGAAGCAGCGTTGACAGCGCCCCGGCCGCGCCCATCAGCTTGGGCGCCAGCCGCCGGAAGTGGGGTCCGAAATCCCATCGGCTGTCGAGCACCAATCCCAGGTACTTCATGGTGGACTCGACAGCGATTCGAACCCCACCGACCACTAGGTGTGATCCGGCGGGTGGCGCCCGACGGGGGCCGTGGAAAACCATAGCCTCCGTCTTGCTGAGGGCCACCTCCAGGCCGAGGCGCCGTATGCGGCCCACCACCTGTGAGACCGCAGCCGTCGCCAACAACGCCGCCTCCCTGTGCGAACTCCCCCGGGCCGTGACCAGCGTGTCATCCGCGTAACACGTCAGGTCGACGCCCGGCTGGAGTTCGCCCCTCAGCACCCAGTCGTACCCGATGTTCCACAGGAGTGGCCCGAGGACCGAGCCCTGTGGAACACCGCACGACATGGGGCGCTGGTGACCGCCATCACGTCCCACGTAGGTGACACACCTCTCCGTCAGGTAAGCCCCAACGAGTTGGCGGAGGTAGGAAGGCACCCTATGGTAGCACAGTGCCTCCCTTATACAACTCCAGGGCAGGGTGTTGAAGGCGTTGGAAATGTCCAAGGACACCGCCAACATCACCCCGCCCCGGGACACCGCTTCCTCCGCCAGGACTCTGACACGCGACACGGCGTGAATGGTGGAGCGCCCGTGCCGAAAGCCAAACTGGCTCTCGGCTAGATCAAAGTGTCCATAGGCTACGGTAACCGCTTTCCATCAGGCGGGCCGTAAGCTTGTTTGCCACCGTCGTCGTGGTATAAAAAAAAACAAAAAATAACGGCGGTACATCGAGTTAAAATGTCGCATGACGTCACTAGCCCCCACTCCTCAACTTTAATGCGCTTAATCTAAGCAGTTTTCCATAAATTACAAAAAAAAAAACGTGTCGAATATTTTTTTGTAATCTAGATGACGAACCAAAAACTAAAATTTTGTCATATACCCCATTGTATATTGTAGTATCTGTAGGTACTTCTATACTTAATATTTTATAGAGTTATAGTTTATGAGTTTGTGAGTTTATGAGGTTGTAATTTCTGGATCTACTGAACCGATTATAACAATTCTTTTACCAATAGAAAGCAACATTGCTTTGCGAGTGTCATAGGATAAATTTTATTTTGAAAACTAAGAAGGGGCGGAGAGGATGTTAAAGTACGAAATTCACGCGGTTGAAGTCGCAAACAAAATGCTAGTCTTACTAATAATATTATGAACGTGAAATTTTGTTTGGATGGATGGATTTTTGTTACTCTTTCACACAAAAACTACTGAACGGTTTTGGATAAAATTTAGTACACAGATAGTTTATAACCTAGATTAACATATAGGATAGTTTTTATCCCGATTATATCTTCCCGTGGATATTTTTCGAGTTGTAGCGGGCGAAACCGCTGGCAGCTAGTTTTTTTAATAAATGTGTATTTTTGTAAGAATCTTAGATTTTAAAACCAAAACAAATAAATATTAAGTAGATGGACGCGCAATCACGCAATGCTATGTCTAAAGGTCTTAACAACATGGCACTATCACATTTAAATCTAACTGACACACAAAAAAACAAAACCTTAAAAACAGACTATTTTTAAATTCACGTAGAACGTAGATAAAGATCAACGCGAAACAAAAAAGCACGCATTCAAACTAAAACAATTTCGAAATTCCTTTGTTTATATTGTGTTGTTCAAGTACCTGTAATACCCTGATTGATTACTTCAAAAAGAGAGCTGTGTACTTAGCTACCGTCAACAAAAGAGGTAGGTTTCCAGGCTCGTCGGAATAGTCGAAGTTTTCTTATAAATCAATGCAGTTTTTTTATTTAAATTATGTTTTGGAGGTATGAGGAACAGGGTGCAAAGTTCCTCATCCACGATTGAAATGGGAGGAACCTCCGACCAGACGGGTGTTGTGTCTGGTGGGCTAACTACTGCCCGATGGTTGTTGTCGAAAACTTGTATAGGTAAGTTCAAAGCGCGCGGATATCTCTAATACCGCGATGTAGGATATCGGTTATTAGTTCGTATGTGGCGAGATAGATGTCGCTACAATATTTAAAAAAAATCTAATTTTTTTTTTCTTCTTTTTGTGTAGTTATTAAACCTGGTATTGGACTTTTTATACCGCCCTTGGGTCTCTGACTTGTCTTCACATGCTGGCCGCCGGCCGTCGAGAAATGTTTTCCTTCGTTGTTTATGAAGCGGCATGCGTTCCTATTCTGTATATAAAAATCATCCGTGAAAATGTAGAAAAGTCAAAGACATTCAATACCTATAGACCAGACATCACGAACAAAATTTTCGTCCGAAAAGTGTGTCCTGCTGGACAAGTCTATGAGTTTTTTGTAGTACGCTCCGCTGCCGCTCCAATATTCATATATTATTCTAGATGGCGTTACTGAGACATGGGATCAAAGTTTTTCTATGACATTTCCTTGACATGCCCGCTCTATAGTATTTTAAATCTCTTTGAGAAAAGTGAAGGCCATTTGAGCTGTCATTTGTTATACTATTGCTAGGGATTGACATTTCAATTCAATCAAGTTTTCACACGGTGATTCTAACCGCATCTACCAGCTTGTGATAAATGTACAATGCCTACGCACAAAAATTACGTAAGAGTGAATCTTCTATTATTTAAATTATGTTTTAATTTGGAAATATCTTTATATATATACACCACTAGTTTTAAATTAGTACATACTTAAAGGGCTTATTCTAGACGGTCTCCTCATTATATTTGTAAAGTACGTTTCAATAAATAATATTCATAAACAGTAAAGTTATTAGCGTATTTAAATAACAATTTTGAATCGACAACATATATGTTAAATGTTGGGACTATGGCGTATTTAGATTTAAAAACTACAAAAAGTTAAATAATGTTACCATGACAACGGATCGACATATTTTATTTTTGGTTGTCAATTTATGTGTACGTTCTGAAATTTATTTAGTTACTGAACTTAGAAAGAGGTTTTATGTAGCATACAAAAGTCTTATAATTCAGAAATCAATTTACGTAATTAATAATGACGACAGAGACGAACTTCAATAATTCTTTGCAAAAAGATAATAATTATGATTGTACTGTTTGGACTTAAGAGTAGACCGGGAAAGGAAACTAAATAAATTGTACGTAACATAGAGGCACGCAGCGCAGTAGTTCAGTTTAAAATGATGAATTTAGTATTTTATAAATCAATGCATTTCAATAAGGTAGTTAGGTTAGGTAGTTAGGTTAGCTATAGGATAGGTATGGTAAGTTAGGTTAGGTTATAGGTATATACATGTTGTTATTTTAATTTAATCGAACACAACATGTTTAAATAAGATCACAATAGAGACTTGCTAAATAAAAAGTAGCAGTATATATAATTGGGTTGGATCGATTTGTTGTCATATTATTAAACGTATGTATATCTTATATATAAAATTGTCGTGTCATAGTGTGTAAAAATACTCATCTGAAACGGTTTCACCAACTTTTATAAAATTTTGTGTGTTAGAAAACTAAATAAGACTGATAAATTGAGTCCAAAGCGGAACGAAGTTTGCTGAGGAAGCTAGTTTTCCTATATATTTCTAAGTAAAAGTTAATTTATTGGCTATATATTCACTGGCGTCTAGTTGCACACCAAACCTTGATGACAACTGAGTAATAAAACAATATTGGTACTGCATTTTAAGTGGACTTCAAGTTACGGTGGCTATCAGCTGGGTGGTACTTCAAAAGTCAAATCATTTACTTCAATTAGGCCTGAAAACAGGCACTTTTGAACGTTATACTTACAAATAAATTAAACTAATATGATTCTAGTTGCACATTCCAAAAGGTAGTTTTGTATGGAGAAGAATGTGCAAGAAACTCCATACTTACTCTTTTAAAATAGATTTTACAATATTTGTATACATAATCAGATTATATGTGAGGAAGATGTACCATGAGAAAAAAAAAACAGCTATCCTGAGATAGGTGATATAAAATAAGCAACACGGCTGGTAATAGTATGAGCGTATTGAAAGATACATGGTGCTCACATATTTACATAATATTTAATCCAAAGTTGATTATTAAAAAAAAGTAATAATCATGAAGTTAACACTTAAAATAAAAATAAAAAAAAAAACTTCGTCACATCTAGAGATCTTAGATACACATTGATGATAGCCAATACGAAACAAGCTGTTTGACTGTTAATCTTTAAACACTTTTTTTATATTATAAACCAGTGCTTGACTGCAATCCCACCTGATGGTAAGCAATGATGCAATCAGTGATGACTTTACCACTATTAACTGTCAACGGAGATGAGCAAAAGCCGTGCTGTTACCCTATCGCTTTTGTTGACTGTACTCGTAAGTAGGTATCTCTTGGCAGTGGGGGACCTTGAGTACGTCTCCTGTCAATGTTTATGATCTGTTACACCGCCCCCGTTCCATTACATCGGGTGGAGCGTCGAGATTGTTCGGTGATAGCTCCCATTGTGTGCGGCCCGTGCCTGGCTGTAGGGTTGCCTAGAGGTCGGAGGCTTGTGTGTGGTCTCATTGTGATGAAAAGGTAGGCAAAGATTTCCAAATATTTGATGTTTGAGGAAATCTTTTTATATCTTATTTTTGGAAGTTAAACGACTTTAACGCTGTATGGTACGATAATTTATGTGTCTATATTGCAGTCACAACTACTTTAGACTGGTTATAAGTGCAATAATAATATTATGATACTTTCATATTATTTATTTTAGTCTCAGAACGTAGATTGTTTATTAGGTATTTGGTTTGGGGAGATGTTAAAGTCAGAATTGCTAATATTAAAAGGAATTAAAGAACTGTCAAGTAGTTATAAACGTGCTCAAATTCTTACAAAACATTAAACAATGTTTACTATCACAATCATAGAGATTATATATATAGCCTTGACGTAAAATAGAATTGTTTGAGCAACTATCAACTCAAAAATCATTAGTAAATTTAATGACAAATGGTATTTACTCTGCAAATAGATTTTTGCAGACTCTTTAAAACGTCGAATAAGAAGAAGGAGTTTTTTTTAAACTAGATGAGGTCGGTGTTTTCAAACGAAACTAAACTAATTTCAAATATGAATAAAATTCAATCACCGTAACTTAAAACTGACAACCCTATATACAAGGCGATACCCACCATTAGCGGCAGTCTAAATATTGTATTGTACGCAGAGTCCTAAACACCACATTGTTTCTGAGAGGCGTATGTCCGAATTGATGGCCGGGCGCGATACAAGCAATAGCCTTAAGCTGTACTCGCGAGATACATAGGCTGGTTATTGTACCTCTCACCCTGTTATCAAGTCACTAGGACAGCGGGGAGAACTATTTTTGTGGGAAGTATGGTTATTAGGGTAGAAGAAAAGAAAATTATGGCCCGAGGTCAAGAAAAACTGAATGAAATTTCTAATATGAATTGAGAACGGGTGAGATACAGAGGCCGGTTATTGTATCTAACAACCCGTTATTAAGACAATATGACTTTTCGGATACATATGCGTATTTTAGGCGTTTCTTCATGATTTTGGTTCCAACACGATGTTTTCTTTCACTGTTTTTGATGTAATCTGTAATATACTAATATATACCTAAAGAGGAAATGTTTGATTGTTTGTTTGCATTGAATAGGCTCCGAAACTACTGGACCGATTTGGAAAATTCTTTCACTGTTGGAAAGCTATACTATCCCCGGGTGACATAGGCTACTTTCTATCCCTGTATTCCCGGGTGAAGACGCGGGACGTCTGCTAGTATGTGATAATTATACAATGAGCACATGAATCCAAAAAGTCAGGGGTTGGACTTGATAGTCCGCCGCCGGTCACGCCATCAGGCTATAGAAGAAACAGTGTTTTGTCTAAATCTGACCAATGACCAATGAGTGCTTCGTTCCCATTTTGTCTGAAAAAGGGAGAGTCACCCAAAATGAACTTCACCTCTCTACACTTCTAAGATAACATCACGCTCATAATCACCGGCCGGTTAGGCAGAGGTATATTTGTTGTACCTACACCTTCATTTCGCCAGTTTAGGGTAAGCCCGATGCAATAGCGTAGCGGGCTGTTGGTCTAGTAGTTAGTGACCCTGACTGCTAAGCCGGAGGTCGTGGATTCGATTCCCACCCAAGACAAAATGTTTGTGTGATGAGCACGATTATTAGTTCTGTGTCTGGGTGTAATTTATTTATAAAATGTATGTATTTAGAAATATATAAGTATGTTTATCAGCTGTTTAGTACCCATAACACAAGTTCTCAAGCTTAACTTGGGACTAAATGGCGTTGTGTCAAAAGTTGTGGCATATTTATTTGTATATTAATAGGGCTTGTAGTAGCATTGCGGGCATGTAATAGGTCTCCGACTTGATACTGGGAAATTCAAAATAGAAAAAACTCAATAACTTGACTCTAGGATCAAACCCGGGACCTCATGTTTAATAGAGCTTGCAATTACTAGACCGCCCCTTTAGGCGAGCATAGATACCTATAATTAACAGGGTCGTGACGTCAACGACAATAGACGCTATCACAATCAAATTATCTATTAATACTTACCGACCCTCTTTCAATTAAACACTCGGTACATACGTTTGGGCAACCGCTGAGTTAAAATTTTCGCAAATCATAATTTGCCAACAGCCCCGGGGCTTAGACAAATTAACATTTTCACTAACGATAACTAAGTTGATAAATCCGATATTAATGTTATAGGTATAAGTTTTTGGAATATTAAATCCTTTACCTTTTGGATTTATAAAATAAAATAAATAAATAAATTTCACATCTTTCACACTACGCCATCTAGTGGGACTAGATGATAGATCTAAGCAGATCTTGTGTTATGGGTACTAAATCCCTGATAAACATTACTACTTATATATTTCTAAATACATATCTACATATATAAAAATCATCAACATATATTTCAGCCAAGTTTTTTACACTAACACCCATATTAAACAGAAAATAAGAATTAGAAATTTAAATTAAATATGAAATTATGGACATTTATCGAACTTCATTATTGTTGATGAAAAGGTAACTACGAGTATGTCTAGGCCCCCAGATTTGTTTTAAGCTTTCATCAACCGAAATGCAGCGAACAACCTTAAGCACTACACGGCTGATAACTACTTACATAAAATATGACATATTACAAACAAAGCAATTTGTCTACCGAATCTGTAATCTCAAGAACATCGTGACCATAAATTAAGGTGCGCTACATACTTTAGGCACCGACCGATACCTACGGTAGGCAGTAGGTCATTCCACTGCAGCATTGAGATTATTAATTAATTGGGTTATTCACCAACTCGACACAAGAGACTGGACACACGTGTGTCCAATTGGTGAAAATCAAAATTAGTATCACTTATTATTTCGTCATCTGGACACACCAAGATTTTTATTCGTGTCCACATAGTGAAACTTAAAATAAATTACTTTTATGTTTTCGCCAACTGGACACATAATCGCATTTTACCCGAAATCAAGCTAAAGTACAGTCAAGCACATTAATGTTTTGTGTCACATTATCATCAGTCACTAAACGTCCTACTGCTGAGAACGGGTAATTAAGTAAGTATGTAATTTTAGAATTATTCACTATTTGTGATTTTTTATAGAATATATTTTTGACACTGACAGTATTAGGAAGTCACTATCTCTATGTTTGTCTTATAATCTTCAACATGTAACCAGTTTTATTACACTTTCTGTATTCCCGGCGGCCGGCGACTAACAATAACGTAGTTTGCGCTAATTGTTTGTAGCAGGTAATACATCCCAACCCTGTAACCCTTTGGTCATAATTCGTTATCAGTTTAATTCGTTTCGCGTGGTTCATTAGGTGCAGTATTTGTGCCATTTAAAAGTGACGTAGATTTTAATATGGGTAAGTACTCAGTTAGTTTTAGATTCAACATTGTATTTTTTAAGTTATTTTAATTTAGCGATGCCGCTATATTTCATTTTTTCATAAAAAAATCTAATTGATTGTTTCATATAAAGACAAATATGTCTACAGAAGAAGTCGCAGGCCCATCATTGGCTAACAGAAATACATTTTCATTAATCCATTCTCAAAGAAATCGTCCAATTTTATTAAGATGGATATAAATATGTTCACCTAAGGAAAAATAAAGATGGATCTTCTACGTGGCGTTGCTCGAAAAAGTCAACTTGTCGAGCTATGCTCAAATTAAATTTCAATAACACCACTATATTAAAAGCAACTGGTCATAATCATGAAGGCGATTTGGCGAATAATGAGATTGTAATGAATTTCAATGATTGCGAGGATCAAGTAAAGCGTAATCTAGCTGCTTCTGTCTCAAGTCTATACTTTGATACTATTGAGCGAATAGAAGAGAAAGGACTCCATTTAGTTGCAAATATCCCACGTTTCCAAAGTGTGAAAAATAAACTGTAAGTATAGAAAAAGGAACAAATCATTTGGCGTTCAACGCATATCATTCAATAATATAGCTAATACAGTTGGGCTTATGTTTAACTTACCACCAGATATAGTAACAAATAGCAGACAAAAATAGTAAATGATCACCAAAATGAAACTCGCATTTTAATGTAAAATTATAACCAAAGATTTAACACTTTGCTATCCTATTTAAGTAAAATAACTCCAAGTAAATCATGAGTAACCCAAAAATAGTAAATGATCACCAAAATTAAACCAGCATATTAATGTTAAATTATAACCAAAGTTTTTACATCTTGCTATCCTATTTAAGCAAATTTAACAACGCAGAAATTTAAAAGCGTAGACGACGGAGCCCCGCTACCCGCCCGCTACGCGGGGCTCCTATTTCTCTCTGCAGGGTTTAAAGGAACCTAACCTAACCTAACGTCGGTATGCCTTAAGTCCTGATTATGGGAGCAAACTCTTTGGGGTTTAAGCAATCCCGTACAAAAATATTTATTCATTTTGAACCAGTAGTTCCAGATATTACCTCCTACATACATTTCATTTGTTTTACACGATCATCCTATCCCCGTGATCCAACCAGTTGGACATAATTCCACCGTTGTACCACGGAAATAGTGCATTAATTTGCTCGCTAACATTTGGTGATCATTTACTACATTTGGTGTTCGAATACAATTTAAAGTGCAGTCGTGACTAAAATAGCTAGTACTATTGTTATTATAGACTTTATTTTTCTGGTGTCAAGTTTATATTTTTGGTAAAAGAACTAAGGGTATCAAAGCATTTTATGGTGGTCATTATATTTAATCCCATACAGTTGTACCTGAGCAGTTTCAAGATATCTTGCTTGCAGATCGCATTGGAGATCAACGTATTCTCGTTTTTGCCCACCATAATATGAGAGAAATTGTTGCACATTCAAAGAGATTCTTCTGTGATGGAACGTTTAAAACATGCGTTAGAAAGTTCCATCAGCTATTCACCATTCATGTCGATATTGGGAGTACGAAATATCATACGAACATTATTCCCACTATTTAATTTACAGTACAGTACACAGTACAGTACAGTACAGTACAGTACTCCGATTCGTTGGAAAGATATTTAACAAAAACAGATAAACATTTCTCCTGTAAAATTTGGATTTTACGATTACCGACTTATTGTTTGGGGGCATCGATATATTTGTTTTATTTCAAAATTTGTCTTAAATAGAAGCTAATAAGGTTTTTCAAGTAAAAAAGTGAGGCAGCTTTTTCATGAAATTGAAGCGATTATTAACCTGACTGTACCCTTTTTTGCAAAAAAACTGGGTGTGTCCAGTTGGTGAAAACATAAAAGTGATTTAATTTAAGTTTCACTATGTGGACACGCGCAAAAATTTTGGCGTGTCCAGATGACGAAATAATAATTGTACTAATTCTAATTTTCACCAACTGGACACACGTGTGTCCAGTATCTTGTGTCGAGTTGGTGAATAACCCAATTAATTGAACAAGTTGAACGAACTTGTTTTCAATAAGTATAATAAACTTCTGAAAGGTTGAAGGCGTGCATTACAGAAGAAAACAGGATTTATAATAAACTAGCGGTCGCTAGTTACGCCCTTGCTTCGCTCGACTTTTAAGACTTAACAAAATATCGATACTTCCAAATAATAAATGAATAAACACCAGCCTGTTACTGTCTCACTGCAGTGAAAAGGAATCTTCTTACACAAAGAAGGTACGAGCGTTGGTCACCACATTTGCTCAAAGTGGATTGGCGTTTTCAAACTTATGTGACTTATTAGTCCAGGTTTCCTCACGATGTTTTTCTTCACCAATGTCTAACAATGTCTAGGAAAAACTTAAAAATTACATGTTGAATTGGTACTTACCAGGATTTTAACGACAACCTCATGTGTATAAGAGAGGTAGGGTCATGACCACTACCTCTGGGCCCACCACACTACTCTTTTTATATGCTGGTTAAATACTATTAGGGACATAATTATTTAGGTACTGGCAAAAATTCCGTCAATAATTTTGAAAACCGTTTCAAAATTAGTGACGGAATTTTTGCCAGTACCTAGGTAATTATGTCCCTAATAGTATTTAACCTGCATGCTGTCTTTATAATATGGCTTTCTAATTGCGACAGATTTTTTTAAATCACTTTAGCAGTCATTACATTCCTACAAACAAACAAGAAATCAAATCTTTTTATTATATTTATAATATAAAGTAATTACATAAAATACAGGTAATACTCATTCGTATGTACAGACGCCAGCACATCAAGTTACTCCAATGTGTCAAATTTTCCCAATTGAATATAAACCTTATTCTGCATGACATAACGTTGAAAAACGATCAAAGAAATTTGACACATTGGAGTAACTTGACGTGCTGGCGTCTGTACAACATCACAAACGTGTTTTCAGCTGCACTGATAATTATCCTTCCAATTGTAATTTATTGATGAGCTTATCTGGTATGAATTATGCTTATTTTGGCACATCATTAAATAGTTTTCTTTAAAAACTAGATTTACCGATAAACTGCATTCCACTTTAGATGATTTTGGTAGAGATCTGTTTTACATTGAATTCAGTAGGTTTTCGCTTATAATATCAAAGTAGCTAATTGATCAATAGACAGGTTTCTCGCATAAACTTGTTTGAAAGGCAGAGGTGATAAATTCCTCACATATATTTGCCAAATCTTTATCATATATTCGTTGATTTCATAGCTCAGTAATTTTGAATAAGTACATACATAATACATTTATAAATACAGTTTTTTTCCCATGGGGAAGGCAGAAACTACTTAACGCCGTCTGCTACGATTCTTATAACATACTTCTTTTGCTTCGTTTACATTCATACATGTTGTCATACACTTACATAAATAATATAACAGTAGTCATTTATTTTTGAATATACAATGCTATTTCTACTGTACGACTACGATTCTATGTCTCACCACGACAAATAAGCAACTACGGATTGCAGGGTCTTGTCTAGGTGGAAAATACTTAAATAACTACCAACATGCAGGAATTTCATAAGTAGTACAAGTCATCACTTAGGACAAGTACTCCTAAAATAAAACGAAAAACTAAATAAAAATCCAAATCGTTCTTACTTAAAAAGTACAACAGACTTTATACTGACTTCATAAAACACTAAAAGGTTTGAAGTAACTATAGTTTTGGGAGTCTGAGGCTTTGGTTCATGTTCAAATTTTATATTATCTTATTCCGGTTTCGAGTTTTATAACTAAAGTTACTGTACTCATTCCTCGTTGCGAGTATTCTTAGAGGGGTTTTAAGCCTTAGCTTATTAACCTGATTAATTATCTAATCTAATAATTTAGCACATTTTATTGAGTCATTTATGAAAAATCCGTATCAATTTCTAACACAATTGCCACACAAAAGCGGGTGCAAAGGCCATGACCGAATTAAGTCAACATCAGACAATACGCCCCAGAGGCGCGGGTGCATCACAATGTGCGCAGGATTGCACCGGCCTCGCTCGTCTCGCTGCGGTGGGCACAAGGGCGCGGCCTCCGCAGTGACACCTACTAATGTGTTAATTTGTTAACGTGGCGATTGGACACTAATAACAGGGTAATTAATTGAGTGAAAGATTAGTGTTAAGTAGCGGGCAGGAGTCATTAGGTGACTATAAAAAATATGTCGCTATGAGGGCGTGTGGCCAATGAGTATTAATTTATACGATTGAGTACAGGTTACACGTCATTTAATAGGGGACGTGGTTATACAAGCAAAAAGTAGGTTAATAGTTTATGGGCGAATTTTTCAATAGTCAAATTAATTTAACATGAAGAATAAACATGGTGGTTTGGCATAGTTATATTGATAAATCTGTCAAACCGCCATTTTTATTCTTTGTATAAAAGTTTACTGATAGAAAAATCTAATTAAAAAAACTCTTAAGTAAGGACGTAAGAGCTTTTTTAATTAGACTTGGCGCCACATTCGAAAATATACGTTGCATAAGGATGCAACATACATTTTCGAATTAATTCTTGAATCTTGTAAAAACTACTTTATGAAAACTCGCAAGCGCGAATTTTATACCCTGGGTTTGATTTCCGCTTTAGTCAAATATAAGGGTCGCCTTCGATTTACGGGTTAAGCTAAGCGTTATTGGGATTTCCTATCTCAGTAGCGGCCGGGAGTTTATATTTAGGCCTCGTTTAATGAAACTTAGACATAAGTAACTGGGCAAATGTCCTCTGCCAACCCTTCGTAGAATCCAGGTGTCATGTTATTCGTCTTGTGATCACAGGTCAATCCACTAGAAGGTCGGCTCGACTATGTGACACTTACGAATGTGTTAATTTGTTAACATGTCGATGGGACCCCGATAACACTATAATTAATTGGCTGTTAGATTAATGTTAAGTGGCAGGGTTTTAAGTTTAGGGTCAGTGGGCTTGTCTGAATTTATGATGGTTTTTTTTTTGACGTGGGACTACGTTGTATTCATGTTATAGATGTCATGAATTGAGTTAATGTGTCGTACCTACCTGTTCTTCTGCTTTTCCTAATAGTGTGTCAATTTGGTTTAGCCGCAGAAGGCCTAATTCTCAAAATGGCAACAGAGTCGCAAAAGGACTAGTTCTCAAAATGGCAAATTCTCTAAAAGCCTAATTCTTAACTCTTAATCGGGAAGCCGACAAAAACAAACTCAGTATTCGTATCACTATATATCGTCTCTCTTGAAGTCATAGGTCTACCCTACCATCCTGTTTACCTTTTGTGTACTTAAATGCCTTATATTAGGATCGTAGAGTCTGGCTGCTAATTTAGCAAATGGCACAAGAGTTCCTCTTCCCAATATCCAAAGGTAAGCCGATAAGAATCAAGTTGTATGAACACTTCGCCACTGGTGGTTATAAGGTTACCTGGTGCCGCCCATGAGCCTCTGACTTGACCTCAGATGCTGTAGTGTTAGATCTCTCAGGCAGGCAGGTTAACGAGGTTTTCCTTCACCGTTTTTAAAGCAAGTGATAATTATGTCATACGCACATGAATTAGTCAGTGGTCCGTGCCATAGGTACGAATTCGGGATAATATCACTTCAGAAGCATAATTAAATCTAATGGCTACTTGATAACATTTTAGTTTTAAGTCCCTCATCTAGATTAAGTACAAGAAAAAATTCGACACGTATTTTTTTAACCGACTTTCAAAAAAGGAGGAGGTTCTATGTTCGTGTGTATGTATTTTTTTTTTTTTTTTTTTTTTTTTTTATGTATGTTACCTGATTTCTCCGCCATTTGTGGACCGATTCGCAAAATTCTTTTTTTATTTGAAAGAGTGTACTCCTGAGGTGGTCCCATTTTAATTTGGTGAAGATCTGGTGCTGATCTTCGGAGATATACAACGGAACTCTTCAAAAATAAACAGCAAATCTGTCGTGATTGCTGGAATCGCTTGGATGTTTATTGTTTATACAACATAATGACGTATCATCACGCCTGTATGCTCTGAGGGGTACGCAGGCGGGTACAATATACCTAGATTTCGTCAGTTAGGTATGTTAATTTTAATTTATTAGGGATTAGTGGAAAACCCTATTATGATGACATGTATTGTTAACAATTAACAATATAAAATAAATTCATGGCAAATATTTTTATGGTAACAACTAAAAATGGAAAAATAAAAAACTTTTTTGCAAAAAATAAAACCGACTTCAAAAAAAACACTAAACGGTGTAAAATAACTCTAAATTCGGAAGTCGGTGGCCCATCATGAGTAAGACAAACCCATCAAAGCCACAGACTTCCAAATTTAGAGTTATTTTACACCGTTTAGTGTTTTTTTTGAAGTCGGTTTTATTTTTTGCAAAAAAGTTTTTTATTTTTCCATTTTTAGTTGTTACCATAAAAATATTTGCCATGAATTTATTTTATATTGTTAATTGTTAACAATACATGTCATCATAATAGGGTTTTCCACTAATCCCTAATTCTTTTCTCACGTAATCAAAAAATATCGGCGATACATCAAGTTAAAATGTCGCATGACGTTACTAGCCAGAACAGTTTATGCTAGCTAATGACGTTACAAGCCCCCACTTCTCAAATTTAATGCGCTTAATCTAAGCAGTTTTCCATCAATTCGAAAAAGAAAAAATATGTGTCGAATAATTTCTTGTTTTCTAGATGAGGGACTAAAAACTAAAATGTTGTTTGCTAACATTTTGTAATTACTGACTGTCTTCATTGATGATCTAGTTGTTGTGACATTAAACATTTGGTTCGATTCTTGGGTCTTTGTTGGAGATTTTCCTGCAGGAAATCATCTTGTTAGTGGCAATAGGCTTGCCCTCTGTTACTTATGACTAAACTTAATGTCAATTTTTTAGTGTATTTAGGTACAGAAAGCAGCACATTAAGCTACCCTAATGTATCAAATTTATTTGATATTTTTTATTACAAACAGAATAAGGTTAATAAGATTGTAGGCCGGTTACATATGTTTACAAATGGGGAGGTCTCGGCTGATATATGTTACCACGTAATTATTATGTTTCCATCAATGGCGAGGTCAGCGCAGGTGCTTGACCTGGTGTCAGGGCTCATGACGATTGATTGGCAATCGACAGGTATACGTCAAACCGATGATATCTACTAACAGTGAGTTGTGAGTCACACACAATGGAACATACACGGATTGACAAATGACAATCATTGTCCGTAGAAGGTTAGGAACATTTAGGTTATTGATACCCTTCAGGATTGTACAGCCAGCAAGCACATCAAGTTACCCAAATGTGCTGGCGTCTGTAATTTGAACTGGGCAAAGTAGTTCCATTTACAAATGATGGTTGCGTACCATTTATTAACTGACAACAAAAAAAAAACAAAGGAGGTTCTCAATTCAAAATAGCGACCACTCTTAATTTTTTAGTTTGCTCCGAGTTATATGATTTCATTTTATTAGAAAGGGTAAATAAGGCTACATTTTAATATGGTATGAAACTTTAATTTAATTTTAAACTGTGTAATCACTCCTAAGTGCGTAAAATAGGGTATGAACGATTTTAAAGTCAGTTAATTACTTAAGTTTTGTTATATTATTGATTTATTTAATACTTCAAGCACATAAATGTACAGAAGTGAACTTAATGCTATAGGTACAGACGCCAGCACATCAAGTTACCCCAATGTGTCTGTTTTTCCCAATTGAATATGAACCTTAATCTGTTTGACATAAAGTTGAAAAACGATCAAAGAAATTTGATACATTGGGGTAACTTGATGTGCTGGCGGCTGTACTTTCTACCTGTCAACCTTTCTTAGTGGTAAAACCATCATAAGCTCAGTAAGTACCTGATTTAAGACCTCCTAGCAGTGCCTCCATGTCCATTGCATCCAGTATTGGTATTTAGAAACACAGGTCAAGATAATGGAACTTAATTAATATAAAACCTGCCTGTCTCTTGGTCTGATTAGTTCAACGCTTTCGATACGAAAGTACCTACATCGATCATGAATTAAAATATTCATCTACAACCATGTTTTAAACTCTACCTTCACGTGACAACCCTGGACAACCACAGTCCAATAACATCAGCCCAAAATAACAATATTGACAACAAAAGATAAACATGTTGTCATAAAAACTAACACAAACGCCCGTGTATCCTCCCTAAGTGGACATCTATACATTATACTCAATAAAGTAGAAGAGACGCGATACTGTCGCCGTCAACACGTTTACTGTCGACCAATAAATCTTGATATCTGAAAGTGGCGCTGCTTGCAAAGGCTTACGTGAACATATTTAATGGTAATAACAATGCATATTTAATGCTTAAACACATGTTTAACCTTACTTTTTTATTAGTTTCTGTTTATAATTTTCGCACATCATTTGAGAAGCCGTGTGTCAAAGTCGACAGAAAAACATAACTTCGCGGATATCAAATTCGTCTTCAGCCCATTTTAAAGCAGTGTTTAAAACAACGCTTTTGTCCTCGTCTGAATCATACGAATATGAACGCCATTGCCCTGTCGGATTACAGCGATCACCGAAAAAGCGGGAGTCCGAATTAACGGGGCCCTACTGCAGTGCGATTCTGGTTAAATCACCGCGTGAAAATGTAGGCGTAGTGAGGGCGAATTGAGCTGTCATTCCATACTAACGCTAGGCATTGACAGTTCACTTCACTCAAGTTTTCTCGGCGTGACTTTTACTGAATCGACCGGCTGTAGTTCGATATTCGTCCGCATGTCACGTTACAGTGGCTGTGTTTAACTGGCAAAAGTGGTCATATATCATTGTGCCGAAACAATTTATCAATCGGGCCCGTTTCGCACGGGACTCGGGTCAATGGTACGGGTGTCTTTTAGATGGTATCAGATGAATATGTAATTGTATTTGAGTGACATGTTTTGGATTTAGTTGACGTGTTGAAAGGAACGATTAGTTATGATATAGTGTGTCGCAAAATTATATTTGCATAATGTAACATGTATCAATCAATCATATGGAATGGAAATGAAGAGAATTGCGTCTGTTACACCAGTTGACTGAGAGTTAAGTGTACATACACCGATATTGTGATTAGTTGGGCATCTTATGTTTAAATTAGCTTCTGTCTACGACATCGTTCGCATGGAAGGAACCTCAACATCAACTCTATGCACTAGGGAGTAGTGTGCATTTTAGTCACTGTTTTTTTTTAAATCCGCTGAGCACCTAGTTACCTAAGGTTCGGAGTTATCTCACTACATACCTACCTACCTACACTTTTTTCTAATGTAAAATTAGTAGGAAGGTAGTAATAAAATAAAAAATAGATAACAATATTAACCGATTTATAAGTAGGTTAAGTGGGTTTTACGGGAAAATACACAATATAGGTACCTACCTGCTAAACAACAATGTTAACCATTTTATACTTATAACTTTACACGACATTAAACATAAGATAATTTATTTATTTACTCAATGATTATAAACATTACAAATGTATAATCGAATACAAACAACAAATCATCATTACTTAGAGCAGCTACTTACGAAAGACGTATTTATAAGTACCTACCTACTCCTTCGTGTTCAAACACAATAAAAACGAACATAACATCGCTGAGTTATTTATCTTATTCACTACAATTGTGCATTGCAATCTTGTAAGTTAATAGAATAATTTTAAAAATGTATCCGAGTAAGTAGGTACCCGACTTATTAATTCCCCACCTTTATATTTTCCTGACGACAGTCGCGTTTGGCGAGCTAATAACTTTCGCAGTCACGTGCAATATTTTCTACTTCCCCCTGCGGAACACAAATGGAAAAACTTTCCGTGTCGTTTATAATCAATGTGATTCATAGACTATGTAACTTTGAATAGACTGTGCTTCGCAGACCATTATTAACGAAGAACGAACCTCTTGAAAAATAAACCTTCCGTGAAATTCAAACAGGGATTAGGGTCTCAAGTACTCGAATGGGATGTAGATGAGAGGTTCTATGATTTTGTTAGACACGCCTTGTTGGCCTTAAGGAAACAAGTGAGCAGAAAATGTTAAGAGGAAAACTGAAATCAATTTCCCTCGTGAATATAAATAAAAAGTTTGCTAAGTATTTTGATCGTTATTTGCTAGTCGCTTGCTTGCGTTAGTTTAAGGTAGGTAGCAGGATTTTTCATACTGAATCAAACAAAAAGAATTTCCGTGGAAAAATATTTTATTGCTTTAAAAATTTTACTGTTTAAAGAGTTCAATATAACGCTCGGTCCCAGCGGAAGTAAAGGCGTACGGACGGAATACTCAACGCGTTACTACAGCATTGTGTGCCAAAAGAAAATGTTAATCCACGGCTCATTAATTAAATTACAGCTAAGCCTTGATTTTCCTTCAGTCGATTATTAACACGGCGCTAGGATACACGGTATCCACTACTTCAGTTATTAGACGTTAACAGTTAGCTCATAGAATAATTTAGTTGATACCAATTAAAGTGTTTTTGTTTGTGTACAGCTAGATAAATCGTAATGTTTTCCGAACATTATTTATTTATTTGTGAACATTGTGTGGATAGTTAAATATGGTAAATAAACAATAGACGTGAACTGTGATTGATTTTGTGCAGTGCAATTTTTTGCGGATAGTGTAAAATTTTATGAATTTTAATGGTGACAGTCTTCACATTAAGCGATCATGGCGCCATCAAGCGACGGCCGCGAGTATTATTACAGTTCATGGCTGACCGACCAGCAAGCTACGATTTATATAAGTTCAGCTACTCGGTAAGAGATGGCGCTGTACGCGATAGTCACAGTTATAATGCCCAACTAGGTACTCATTTCTAAGAGAATATAATTTAATAGATGATTTTTCTTTGTTATAGGCCGAGCCCGGGGATACAATAGCAACAACCAAAGAAGGTTGGTACTATTTTTTTAAATCTCTTTCTTTTTTTAAATCTGTTTATTTTTTGTACTTAATTCTCATTCCTTCGCCTTTGCAGAAGAATGGGTGACGCGGAAGAAAAGCGAAGTGACAACGACCCGTCAAATCGCGACCAGAGTCAAGCGCGAGCTGGTATTGGAAGATGGCCGAATACTGAGCGACTCCGGACCTAAGATATCTACCTCTGTCAATGAAGACACGCATACCACCAATTATCAACAGACTGAGGTACGTAACCAATGAAATTTTATTTTGTTTGAGAAAGAAACTTAGCAAAGAATCTTTCTCAAACAAAATAAAATTTCTTATCTGATAAGCTCTCATTCAACGTTTTACATCAGGCAAAATCGAAGTCACATGCCCATTTACTTTACAAAACAAAGTCAATATGTATTATTCATATGTTAAACAAAAACTTCGAATGAGTGTGAGATTTCGCATAGTTAACATTAATATCGAAAAGTGCAGAAAACCCAAACTGTGGAATATCGCTTAAAAGTTTATCAAGCGATTGTAATTTGGAAATACCTCCTGTTGTCATTTATTGCTTATAAATATGCATTTCTATTTGCCAAAAATTATTTCTTAACTAATTTTTAACTCTTATTAGAATACTTCACTAGAATGCCTTCTGGTCACCGTCATTATTTAATGTAATTTAATGATTACCTACTTGTTGTAATTGCATCAGTTTATTGTCCAAATAAAATAAAAACAAATAAAATACCTTTTCATGTTTTGTCTTGACAGCATCGGGTACCTGACGAGCAGATTAATGAGGAAGCGGAAGAGCATGAAGCTGGGGGAGCGATCAGGGCACCACCTGACGGTAACAATAACAACAATCCTTAAGTAATTCTAAGAATTATAAAAGGTCGGGTAAAGTGGTATTGAGTTTTCCCATCTGGAACTTCTCAGTAGCAGCCCGGAGTCTGGATTTGTGTCCAATTGATGGCAATAGGCTCGCCCCTTATTACATGGGACTTTAACTGACATAACCTGCGAAATGTGGGTGTACTACAGGTACACTTCTGCCTATCCCTTCGGGGATTACAGGCGTGATGTTATATTATGAATAAAATTATAAAAGAAAAAAGTCGTAATAAAACACATAGCGGCCTTCTAATGTAGAAAAGAAAATAACGTCGACGGTAGAAGTTATATATAGTCTGTACAAAAGTACACCCTGCCTACTTAATTTGTTCTTCCCTACCAAGACTGCATCCAAAGGTAGTCTGTAAGAAATTGCTTTTAGTGAAAATGCCCCTAGTTACACCTTATGAAGTTATTAAAATAAATTTTATTATAAGTAAATTTCTGCAACCAAAGTTCTACATTAAAATGAATTTAATTTGTAGTCAACCACTCTTATCACTTAGGAGTACGTAACATAGTTCACGTCCTATTCTCAGATCTACGGAATTTACACACAAAAATTCATGAGAATCGGTCAAACCGTTTCGGAGGAGTTCCAAACATGAGAATTTTACATATTAGAGATAAAGAGTAGACTATTAATTCCCTAATCATGTCTGTTATAATATGTATCAAACTGAGTGAATCATTTTCGCCATTAGTATAGCACTTCAGTTATTTTTAACAGTTTGCCTCAACTGTCTTAAAAAATATATTCATTATTTTATCGGAATTCATCCATTTATGCATAATTTGTAACCAAAATCGACCATTGCATTTTGTCAACTATTTCCCCAGAAGTGGACGGCCTCCTCATCGGCGGGGTGGTAGCCCCAGCCGGTACGAAAGTGCACGTGACGTCACTGGTGGTCGCGAACCCCGACGGCAAGGTGCGCGAGAGTCATGACAAGCGCGTGCTGACGAGGAACATCACCGAACGTGTGCAGGAGACTGAGGAGCGGATACACAAGGGGGACACAACTCATGACGTAAGTGCATTTGGCTGTTTGAGTGATTTCAGGTTTTTCTATGGATCGATGTTTGAATGAAGTGCTACGACCTGTAGTCATGTTTATCTTCCTGTTTTAATAGAGGAACCATTGATAGTTATTTAATTATTTCGTTTTAAGTAATAAATAAGAAACTAAAACATCTACATAAACATTTAAAGGTGTATTTCGTTTTTTACAAATTTAACGCCACGGCTAGTCATGATTTTCTACTTGTTTTAGAAGAGCAAGCTAAGATAGTTATTTATTTATTTAGTTTTTTTTACATTTACAGGTCAAAAACATAAACACCAAAAAATACATAAACACCAAAATAATACGATATAAGTAAACGATTGTTAGGTATACTTTTCAAATAAAATAATTGTAAGTCTGAAAAAAGAAAAAACTAAAAAACATCTTTTTTCCACCCTCGGATAAAGTAAGATTTAATTGCTAACTAGTTAGCATATTGTCCATTAAACATTTTTCAATCGCGACACAATTTCTGTCACCATAAATCGTGACCACAGATAATCCTAAAATCATAGACACAAGAGCAACCCATAGCTTAGGACACACATGCAAATTCCATAACCCACGTCAAACTCTTGATTACTGCAATTTACTAGCGCTCTTAGCTTTTAGATGACGTGCCCTATCTCGCCCCGTAAGATGTTGGGGACATGTCGAGGTGTCGATACAGGCAGGCCTGGGGTTCGATACCGGCTGATACTCGCTAATGGAGTCATGGGAAGCAGTACTTGTCTTATTATGCTGATGTATTTCAGTGATAAGAACTATTTTTAGTTTTCTCCATGTTGTTTATTCGTCTAATCGTGGATGGAATTTATGCTTCTGTAGTACGTTTGTGGTAGTTCAATTATCAGAAAAATAAAAAATGTTGAAGGAATGTCGGGTATCAAAAAATTCAACCACCAATTGAAACATACAAAAAACAAATGTAGAAGAATTATTATTATAGGGCACCAAACAGTTCATCCGAAGTTAGAAGTTCCCCTAGATTATTCCAAAGCGAACATTATTACCACATTACCGGGATAAAGAACTGATCCTGTGAGTAAATCCAGGAAACAGTCTAAATATGTGCCAATTTTCATCCAAATCTGTTCAACGGGTGATTGAGTAACATACATCCAAACATCTAAACATCTTAACAAACTTTGACTTATAATAATCTATACATATAGTAGCATAAAGTCTAGATTCCAAGTCCTCACGAAGACTTAGAAAGCATATTAAAAAGATACATTATTTAAATTTAATTGCTATATTAGGGTTTGAACCCACACCATGCATGAGATGTTAGGCATTACCCACTGGACCATCACTACGAAAGCTAAGCTTCGAAAACAAAACACTACACTTCTCAATCCTTCAGTAAAGAAAAAAGGAAAATCAAATATTTCCATCAACATATCTAGAATAATTAAATTGTCGAATAAAATTATTTGATGCAAACACAATGAACTTTCAATTGCTAACATTTATTACGTTTAGCAGAATACCAATGTATTCTGTTAAAAGTAATAAATGTTTCAAGCAATATTGTTTACTGTGATGAGAATTACCTATATCATTAATGTTACATCCATTTATCTAGCCATTGGTAATTGAAATGTGTTAGGTGTAGCTAGGCTGACTGTAATAATGATGTGTTCGCAGACCGAGGTCTGTGTTCATAGATTGATCTAATTTTATAGAAAGCAATAAAATTAACCCAGGCTTTTGACATATATTTTGTAATTAAGATGACATTACCATTTTGACAGTTCGTTAAGAAAGTAAAAGTGACGAACACATTTAGACATAAGCGTGGAAATTCGCGTGCTTAAAATATATTACGTAAATAAAATTGAATTCTCATAAAAGTAACCTTTTAGAATACCTATAAATCTAACAAGTATAATCAAAGTAATAATCTAAACAGGTACATGCTATTTAACTTAACTAATTAAGTTTATTTTGGAATATATGCTCGACCACAAAAATAAAAGTAAATAACAAGACAGAGTAGGTATTTACAAGTAGAATAGAATAAACTAGAATACTTTTTATTGCACACCATAACAACTTACATATTATAACTTGAAGGGCTACAGAGGGTGTTACAATGGGTGGCCTTATCGCTAAAAGCGATCTCTTTTATACAACCTTTGGATGGAAATGAAAGTAAAAAAAAAAAAAAAAAATTAAATACTATCCATAAACTTGACTGCAATAAACGAAAAAACGAATAGTAAAGACGCAATTTGAGATGCCAAACGCCTTAAATGACTATTTTGACCGCAATAACCAAATGGATGATTGCTATTCAAATGTTTATGACGATGACTACGTAACTAGTAAATTAGGCCAAATCACTAAATTGTTAATGTCAGGAAGTGTAAGCTCAAGCCTTCGAATGTAACAACCAATCAATTACTAATTGTATGTTGCTCCGTAGTTAGTAACATAATAATTTCAAACTCTAATGTGGTTAAATTATAATTAAGCAATGTTGTAAAGCTCTGGCAGGAAATTAACAAAACGATTGTAAGCATAACTTTTAATTAATTAATTAAAAAATATTATGTTGGTTTTAAATAAGGTTATTGTTACAAAATGATACTAGGATACTAATGATAATACTAAACATGTTTATGTTAAATAGTTTTAGAGTTACGAGGGGGTCAAAAGTAGCTTGCCAGTTCTGTTAGATTGAAATTGGGTTGACACGCTCCTGCGTGTCTAGATACGAATTTATTAAATAATAATTTAATTACTTAACTATGAATTTCACAAATATGTCTAAATGTACTTTCTTCTGTAAAAAAACAGAATACGTACTATCTATAATTAGGAACATGACCTATTTGGAAAATTAAGAATTGGTAAAGAAAAGTAAGAATTTTCATAAAGAAGAATTTGTCCGGAAAATAATTTGCAAAAGTTGACACGTGGAAAATTAAGAAATATGAATTATTCGCCGACACCGTTTGAGCGGAGTGACATGATATTATACAAAAAATACAGCTATAGTAAACACAGTGTCCTTCAGGACTGAGAGCTAAAACTTCGGATCCCCTTTTCAAGAATCGTGCGCAAAGAGGAGTGTGAGATTTGGCAGTTAGTAGCATAGTTTACGAGTATTAAGAGATGAGTGTAATAAGCTAAAACAGTCGAATTTCAACTACTGAGCGGCTAAATTAAAGTTGCGCATTTGCCTAAATCAATCAATGCTCGTGCCTTCTATATATGAGGCAAAGGTCTGCCCTGCAGTGGGACAGTAACAAACTGATATTATCAATCAAAATTTAGCCACTTTCTCGTACCATTTGAATCCCATTTAAAAAATCAAATATCATCAATTCAATCCGATTCATCGTCTTTAATCACCAATCAAAGTGTCCCAATCACTGATTGTGTACGACCTGTGCCCATTCCTTCGAGTAGTGAACTAGTGATATTAACACTCGTGTATGTAACTGTTACGTGGTTTCCGTAGTACGAGGTCGCGAGCTTTATGAAGGAAAACGTGTTATTTAACACTAGTGGTAAGGCTTTTGAAAGCTTGTTAATTTAAAGGGCTATATAATGTTGATCTAGCGTTTGTTTATCAATGTTTAAAGAATTGACATTAAATTAATGTTAAAAAAAAAGAACCACATGTATTGAAAGCTTGTACAATTGTGGTGACAATTTTCATATCCAGATGCTAGCACATCAAGCTAACCCTAACTGTCGAAATTTCCCAATTGAACATTATCAACCTTATTCGATCTTACTAATATTATAAACGCGAAAGTTTGTGAGGATGTTTGTTACTCTTTCACGTAAAAACTACTGAATGGATTTGAATAAAATTTGGTATCGAGTGAGCTGACACCCTGGAATAACACACAGGCTACTTTTTTTCCCTGTATTCCCACGGGAGCGAGACCTACGCGGGTGAAACGGCGGGACGTTTACTAGTTTGTAATAAAGTTGAAAAACTACCGGGTTAAACGGGTTGAATAGAAACTCAACGGTGAATAGAAACGTAAGTTATAGTTGTTTGTTACATACGAGGACTCTATAATTATCCTTTCGGGTGTCGACCTCCGTACACGCACATTACAACAATGTCGACGCTTTTACGAGTTAGATAATAACTTTAGGTAGGCCTTCAGAAAAAGGAAGATTATACTGTTAAATCGATAAAAACAAATTATAAATGATACCTTCCTGTAATCCTCATTAGTTTTCCTATCTAATAAAACAGCTACGTAGTGAAATAAAACTGACCAGACATTGCTGTGACGTGATTTGTTTTCATTTTGATAATATTCATTCACATAACCTACACACTTTGACGTTTGCCGTGAGTGGAATGTCAGATGAATTTATTTATTTTTTATTTCGTTCAAAATAATGTTTCTACTGTTGAAAACTATTAAACGTAAGAGTGAATGAACCATTTCTTTCATATAAATACAGAACATATTGCTACTTGCAGTACAACCACAGATATTTAGCGACCAATCCTGACCAAGCCCTTAAGTGTAACTGTCCGACTTAAGACACTTGGAGCGTTTTTTCTTATGTCGAACTGTGTAACTTAAGACATTCGAGGAGTTATAATTAAGAAATACAGCTTTGACACCTTGTTAGTATCTTATAATATTAATCTGTCATAAAAATCCGCCTCAAAGTTCTGTTTCTATTCACCCCGTATTACGTTATCAAAGAAATTTGACATATCGGGGAAGCTTGATGTGCTGGCCTCTGTACTTTGAGTTAATAGTGCTAGGAAAATTGATAAATCAGCACTATGACTATGACCATTGTTTTTTGATTCGCTATTTAGTGGAGTATAAATTACAATACCATATTATAAAGTTGTAAAATAAATGTATCGATTTATTCTGCATTTATTTATTGTCTCTAACAAACTTCAACCTGAACTCACACCGAGTTTTAAATACTCCATTCTATAAATTCCCCATTTAAAATACAAGGTAGACTTTTAACTAAGCTAGTTGTCGGTGGTTTCAAATAACAGCAGTCTGTTCATACGGGTGATTCACGACTCGACTTACAACACTAGCTTATTTTTCTCCTTAACGCCTACGAAGGGATTTTTGTTGTTCTTGTAATGAGAAAGTCTGAACGCCTCTCTCTCTCTTTTGGTCTCTTGACTTTTAAGGCGACCAACCTCTCTTCTCTTTCTGAAATGACGCCCTAACTTACTGCTTAATGCAAACGCTTTGTTTTGAAATCAACCACCAAAACACTCTCATTCATAGCTAAGTATTGTGCGCTACGTAAGTCTCCTAACCGAATAGATGGTGAACATCTCAATCATACGTACTAAACGTTGGGAACACATTCATTATGCGTACAACTAAGGAGTGGAATTCCCTGCCGGAGTCGGTGTTTCCTGATACCTACAACCTAGGGGTCTTTAAGTCAAGAGTGAACAGGTTGCTTCTAGGCAAGCGTGCTTCATCGTCGACCACATCATCGCTTACCATCAGGTGAGATAATGGTCAAACGCGTGCCTATCAATAATAATAAAAAAAATACATGTTTAAGTAAACGGTAAACGCAGATCAATGAAACAATTGTATCATGCGTGCTTTGATCGTATATAGACCGCATTACTAGTAGTATTTGACATAATACGTGATGTGAAAAGACAAATACTTACACAAAGTAATTTGTATTAGAACGTAGTTTGAATTTAACCTCTTTTCGCCTAAAATGGGCTTTAAGAGGCTATTAACAACACCGCATAGTGGTGTGCGGTCTTGGGATAACGGGCCACCCGGTTTGCGGCTGTAGTTGATGAAATAATCAGGCATCCTCAAATTGTAATTAAGCTTCACTAAGAATTCCAGATGAATCTTTATCTTTAAGAAATCAAATGTTCATTATTCCATGAAGACTAGGTAACTGCAGATTATTAGTTTTTAGTTAAGCGATTAATAAAGAGTGTTACATAAGTATTCTTTCTTTTTTTATGTGGTCAAAAATTACGGCGATACATTGACGCAAAGTGTCACAACTTATACTTAATTACGACATCACGAGCAGCCACTCCTTGACTTATGCGCTTTATAATTATTTTTCCAACTATTCTAAAAGGGAAAAAAAATCTTTGTCTTTATTTTTTTTCTAAATGAAGTAATTAATTAAAATACTGATTTTTATTCCCTAATCATTATTAGCAAAACAATCCATTGTTGGCGACCCACACGATTCTTCTGTGATAAGAAAAAAATGTCTTTAGCATTTTAAAACAAAAATCGTTTGCATCTATGCTTTCAATGCTTGTCAAGTACGATATCTCCGAACGCCACAGGACACAAATATTCATATAAAATATTGTCTGAACATACCCACACAAAATAATCTACCTAACATAATTCCGCGCAATTTTATTACACCTTAGCGACATAGTTAATCCTAGATAGAGCTTGTCACGAATACTTTTTTCTTTTCGAAACGAAAAACAATAGTAAGATACAGTGCGTAAAATAGAGCACCGGTTTATTCAGATGAGCATCCACATAAATCGATGGGGATTTTGAAATTATAATTTGTTCATGGAGATAGGTCGCCCGGGGCGCCGCGCCCACGCGCTGCGTTTGCGCATCGGAAAGCGCTTTGTTCTGCGTTTGTTAGATGTTTTTCTTATGGTGGCTTTGTTTTAAGGATTTGTAGTAGATGTTATTAAATGTTTTTTTTTATTGCTACGTCGATAGGAGTTATGGGACTGACATTAGAGAAAGATTTTCTGCTTGCTTTGCAAAAGCTCTACGTACAGTTTTTACATGTGTGATCACATAGTTTTGACGGTTGTTGAAATGTTTAATTTAAAGCTTAAGAGCATAGACCTCGTATGCTTTAAATAATTATTTGATGCATGAATAGGTGCATATTTTCCCAGCTTTAGTTGTATGTATTTTACGAGTTTTTTCTCTAGCTTCAAAAATTCATAACAAAATACATACACAACGCTATTAGACACTTTTTATACTTCGTATTATTTTATCGCATATTATTGACCGCAACTTATAAAGGAAGCATGTAATGAACACACATTCTTATAAACAAATTCGGTACCCACGACTTCCAAATATGACCCAAAGCTTCTTTAAATGACCCAGAAAATGGACTTAGCTTTTTTGTGTACCTACTTTTATTTTGTCCCCAATTACTTTCCACAGCAATAAGTTAGCTACGTTAAAAATGTAACACATTTTGACAAAACATCTCTAAGCAGTTTCAGCGCTTTAAAGCAGATTCGTTCAAAAGTCGGCATTTTGCTCCGTGACCCATACATGTTGCAATCGCTGAGCAAACTGCACTTGTGCGCTGCAGCGGTGTGCCGCTAAAATTATCAAATTATTTATTTATGAACAAAATGCGTTTGTTGCGGCAATCCCAAAGTGTAGATTGTCTTGACATTTTCTCAACTTTAGTGTAGGTAGGTGAGACTTGAGTTTCTAGAATGAAAACTGGTCAGATTGGTAATATAAACTATAATGTATTTCACATTAGGTATGAATAATAAAATAGCTAGCTTAGAATGTCTTAATAGTCTTTTATAGGCGAAGCTGCAATAGTTGTGAATTGCGTTACTACTCGTATCTAGCGAAGACACTAATCTAGAAAAGATAGCCGATGAAATATACATATCGAATACAAACAATCTCATCGTGATTGGATTTCAGTGCGTAGCGCATTGTATACAATCGAAATTAGAGCACAAACTAAATTACAAAACTGCTAAATCAGTATTGCAAGGCACCTTAACCCATCAATGCAACCGCGTAATAAGGACACATTGTCGGAATCACAATTCGGCCTTTACTTGCACATTCGACCTAGATACTGTTCGTATATGTGTAGAAGGCTATTGCTACATCAAAAGTGATGTTCCAACGAAAGTGATCGCCCATTTGTGGCCGGGCTTCTTTGCATGTCGCCCGAAGCAAACGGCCAATAACTCCACACTTTTAACGACTCATCTCAAATACTTATGGCCTTATACGTTTTTGGTGTTAGGCTATATCTTTCGCACGGCAATGACGTCACTCCACGATCATTCATCATACTGAAATTATTTACTGTTTGCTACATTGAAGCTTTAACTACCTGACTAATATGAATGTGTATCAAATTAATTAAAATAAAGCTATGTCCGATTGTGATCACGATTTAATCAATATGTTTTTTTTATTCAATTACAATACGAATTGTGTATCAGAAAAAATGATTTCTAAATTCCGATTGAATAGGGCTTGTTCGAGTTCCCGATGTAAAAGCTATTGGAAACGCTTGCAATCTCACTAAACCTATTTTTTTATTCGACGCAATTTGAACAGTGCCTATCTAAGCACTCGGCTTTGCAACGTCGGCTAGTAATTTGACCTTACGCCGAGCATTAGTAGGAGTGCCCGCCGTGCTTTCAACGCGAATAGCAATAAAACCACAAAATATGTGCTTCACATTTACGAAATGCTGCGAAACTTCTTGGATGTGCCCTTTTTTGCACACGAGTGGTTGAGATTGAGGCGGCATGATGTCACCCGTTGTGTATCTCATAATGAGAGCTATTTTTGGCAACACGCATGTCTTAAATTCGGGAACATATACCTTCGTTTAAAATTACGTTGAAAATCTTTTAAAGTCCCGCGCATGTCGCGGCATTTCTAGCAGTGAATGCGCTTAAAACATGTTTGCGAAGCAGCGGCTATCGCGCATGCTAATCAAATGTTCTAGATAAATTGAAAAGATGTTTGCTATTTGACGTTTTATGCTATCGAACATGCACCGATTGCCTCATCCAACGTTAGGTTCAGGTGAATTTTCTAGTCAACTCCGCGATTATAACGCTAGATGAGAGCCGAGTAGCTGCTCTCGGGACAATAATTTAAGATGTTTAGATAACATCTACAAGCCCTGTGCGGTGTGCCCAAGAATTCATGTGATCACCTCCAAGATCCAATCTTAGATATAGCCTCTACGAGGTGATGTTACGAAAAATTATCTCGGACTATGGGACCTGTTCTTTGGCAAAGATTATGAATCCCTGCAGCCCGCATTGCGTGTAGCCGCCGATGTGCTCAGCATTCATATTATACGGACGATTTGCACGTTAAGCAAATTTAGAATGGACTATTGAATTAATGGATATGAAAGTAAGGCTGTCTTTATATTGCTTTTTGTATGACGTGTTAATTCCGCAAGAATATAAATGAAGCTTATTTTCTTGTAACCTTGTAGGTATTGTTCTGATGATTAAACGGGTATTTGTGGCACTTCCATTAATTATTTCGATGAAATTAACAGTGCACTTCATTAAACCTTATTGCATCATAAGATTTATGATGTCCTGAATTGAAGAACTTTTCTGCTGACCGTAGTTTGCAGATCTTTGTTCCCCGCGAATGTTTTGTTTTCAACCGGCATTGAATAATATTCTCAAAGTGTATTTTATCGACCTTGACCTTTTAAAACAAAGGGGATTGGTCAGTAATTTAAATAGATAAATGTGGCAACAGTACCTACTTTACAATGTTAAGTCTTTTGGTTTAACATTTAACAGATGTGGTTTAAGTTGTAACGAGAGTCAAACCGCATCCACACTCGTCGATTAGCTCGAAGAAATATCGTAGTATTTGGTACTTCGTAACTTTAAATTGCTCACGTTTATGTAACAAAGTAAATGAAAAGGAGAATTTTATACCACTTCTTTGTTGCACGTCGACATCGTATCGCAAGATAATCCATACTTTATTAGTCACATCTTATTAAATGTGGGTATTGAATCTAATTGAATCAATGCGCATTACTTCGATACAGTTACGTGCATAGATATCGAGTGAATTGTTTTATCGATATTACCGATAATCGAATGAGTTCTAGCAACTGTAATGTCGGCGGAATATTTATGGGTCCCATGGTTGTTTTGCAGTCGACAGTACGAATAGCGTTCGTTCTTGACATTTACTGCATCACTGACGTACCCCACAGGTTCAGTTAGCGGATAATAATAATGTTTTATTTTGACATTTTGATTCAGTGCAGTTTGTTTGAGCGCATTCCGAACAGGTTCATTTGTGGCCGGTAGTGAATGTTAGGTTGGAGTATTTTGTACCGAGTTGGGGCGCGGCACGGTTTAGAACAAACGTGAAAAATCACACTGCGTTTGTTTTTACCCACGCTATAACATAGGAGGTTAAGGGTGAGAGGTTGTTTGTTTATTCACCAAACATTTTTTCATTTATCTCTAGAACGCTTTGACGGATTTAGGTACGGTTTCCTGTAAAGGGTTTGTGTTTTAGCAGTGATGGTGGAAGTTAGGTAAGAGTGCTTGTGTTAACTTACCAGAGGGGGCATTTTACGTAGTGTTTGCATCTGCATTCAGCGTTGTCTTTATTTTAAGCGAAGCATGTTGATAGCTTTGTCCATTAGACTCAATAGGTTCAACTAGAACAGAGCTGCATTAAGGGCTTATTACACTATCTGATTTGTTGCATCCTAAATAGGATCCCAGTTAGGAAGCAACCAAGCGGTCAGTACTAAAAAACGGATCCAATCTGTCCTAACTGCGATTACACCTTCCGATTTCCTAGTCAGGATGCTACAAATCAGGTAGTGTAATAAGCCCTTAATGATCTGTTCTAGTTGAACCTATTGAGTCTAATTGACAAAGCTATCAACAATGCTTCGCTTGAAATAAAGCCAACGCTGAATGCAGATGCAAACACTACGTAAAATGCGCCCTCTGGTAAGTTAACACAAGCACTCCTACCTAACTTCCACCATCACTGCTAAAACACAAACCCTTTACAGGCAACCGTACCTAAATCCGTCAAAGCGTTCTAGAGATAAATGAAAAAATGTTTGGTGAATAAACAAACAACCTCTCACCCTAAACCTCCGATGTTATAGCGTAGGTAAAAACAAACGCAGTGTGATTTTTCACGTTTGTTCTAAACCGTACCGCGCCCAAACTATAGATAGTGTAATATTAAGCCCTTTAGTCTTACTTCACTTTATTAAAGTTAACGTACAACGTGACTTATCTATACATCTATTCTATGATTGACTTGTAGATTGCAATAGTTTCAACTAGTTCAAAACGAGTTCATGACTTGACTTAAACTATTACTCTGTTATGTTGTTTTACACTGGTGTTTGCTTAAGAAACAGGTCAATTGATATTTGTTTACATTACAATAAATTCTATGGATAATAGATACTCTGTTTATTGTCCTATTGACCTATATGATTGGTGGAGTATTAGTTTAACTGTTGCAACTGCCAAGACGTATACTAACTTTGTCTTTATTAATACTAGCACTGCGCTTGCGACTTAGCCCGCGTGCGCTTCATACTGTAACATAGGGGATGTTACAGTACAATAGCCGCCCCCTCATAGTTCTGATGACACTCACAAATAATGAGGCTTTCGATTGGTAAAGGAATTTTCAAAATCAGTTAAGTACGAGTAGATACCTCTACAACGTCACGAACTCACGAACTAAATATATGTTTAAACCTCTTTATAATATTTAATACCAAAATGAAAGAAAATTTTGAAAAAGGTTTGGAAAACAATTAAGTAATACCTACTGAGGAGAAAACATTTCCAGTAATTTGCCCAATATCCATTGGTTGGACCTCATCTGTAGTAATTTGATACATATATGCTAAGGCGCAAAAAAATAAATACGTCCAAATACAACAACATACAAGTAACTGCTATTCAATTACCGCCAATTATCCGAAGATTTAATAACAATAGTACGCAGAAACATAGATACTAATACAAAGTAACATTTAAAGACAGTTGCGTGGCAAATTATAAAGAACTTTTTACTCGATTTATGTACAATGTCTCGAACTCTCAATACTAATTCTTTCCCATCGAGAGTGTTATCGAGAACAAAGTAAAAAAAATATACAAATCGATGATTCGCGTGTGTCGAGCAATTTAGTGTTCTATTCAAATGATGGGATGATGAATGTATCGAACACCCTGCTTGAGGTGTGGGCATTTTGATCTTAAAAATGTTTGTGGTGTTAACGTTTAGTTGCCAATGTCTGATTTGAAATGTTTATTGATGGTTTTTTGTACTAAATATTATTTGGATTAATGATACTTGATAAGTGCATTGTCGGGATGAATAACTAAGTGTGGAGTTATGGAGTTAGTGCCTGCACATAGTGGACCAATTCGAGAAATAAAATGAAATTATGTTTAATTCTGTAAGTAGACCTTTCTAGATAAGTAGGTACTTGTACAGACGCCAGCACATCAAGTTGGGTAACTTGATGTGCTGGCGTCTGTACATGACATTTTTTTAGAAACTAAATGCCGCTGGTATTTCCAGAATGACAGATTCCTGAGAAGATATGCCGAAAGGAACTCAGCGGTAATGGTCTCTTTTAAACTACAGACAGAAGATAGTATTAAAATATTATGCGAGTCTAACAATGCATGATAGTAGGGAGAAATATTCAACCTATGTATTTTTAAACGCACAAGCAACATCTAAGAAAAAAGTCATAAATAGGGATAATGTCTACCATATTATCTTATTGGAATATTAATTAATTTGGAAATCCCTTTATAAACCCTGTGCATTAATGAAACCTCATGTTATGTTCTCTATTTTCATTAAGTTTACTGTTCATCCTTTAATTCTAAGCACATACATTAGTAGATACTTACTATATATATACTACCATTAAGCAGAAGAAACCTTGCTCCTTAATGGTAGTGTGTCCTGCTGTGCTACATTAGTTGCTATTAAAATAAAACGTAGTACCAACGTCTATGAATGAATATGGTGAAATTATGTAAGGCTTAACGCTCCCATGCAGCTAATGTTCGTTTGGTAAGAGCCGACCAATAGAAGATAGGACGAGCTTCGAGGCTTTAACAGCCCTATAAAAGGGTGAAATCAGTCGAATTGCAAAAACACGTAAGCAATTAGAGTTAAGCACTGGGTTGAATCCTTGTTGGCAGGGCAGGAGGCGGGAGTGAGGTCCTATTCGTAATAGAAGAGTCGGCCGGACCTCGCGTTATTATCCATTCAGGCCCGACAGATTGCAAGATATGGTCTATTTAATAATATAGGCACGGACTTACAGCCACAGAACCGAACTACACACGATACGTTTTACATTTTTATTAGTCGCATAGCCGTTAACTATTTAATAAAGAAGATAAGACCTTCAAATATGCGCATTGCTACCACAGTTTTTTATTGCGCTCGTAGTGCAATGCAATTTTCTGCGTGTAATTTAATAACTACAGTTTTAGATAAACCAATTAAATCGTTGCGAATTTATTTAATTATTTACACTTGCCGATTCTATTATGGAAAAATTATGTCTTAAAATAAAGATTTTAGTTTCATCGCATTTAACATTTATTTGCTTAGCTACTGTATGGATTTAGGTTTATGCTTAAATAATCTATAATGCATTATTAAAAATTTGCATAGTTCTGTTACCTCATAATGTTGGCAGCCATTTTGGATTGTTGATTTGAAGGTCAGAGGTCTTAAGTCCGGTACCCGTGTTAATGTCAACTGTGCATGTTTTTAATGTTCGGGAGATTCCATAATGTGCGACTCCATTTACAGATATTAATACCTATTAATAAAAATAGCTTGCTGTAAACATGGTTTGTTTACTTACTTTAGTTATGTTTATGAGAATAATAGTTATTTCATTAAATATTTAATTGTATGGGTTAAAGTAACTAATGGTAGTTACACAATATTATAATTATATTATTGACACATTTTTTTAAGAAATAGGGACATCTATTTTAGAGATCAAGGTTTCAATGTGTGGTACTCTTAAAGAAAAAAAAGCAAAGACTCTTGTCTATGTACATTCACTTTTATAAATCCTAGTTTATATAGGCTTTATTCAATAAATATGTTGATTTTTTATACATAAGTGAGAATTCGTATAACTGTGAGGTAAATAATGGAGATAGTTAGTAGTAAGTTTTTTTTTCCAATAATCGATTATCTGGTGAATGCAAAGATTAGTTTTAATTGTTTAGTGCTTATAGCATAAGCTCTGCTTATCTTGGGCCTAGACGGCGTTGAGTGAAAATTGTGGAATATTTATGTATTTAATTTTCAATTGACTAAATTTTACTAGATACGTGGCTATATGTATACATTTCTGTTACGAAATTATTTTTCCTTTAAATCTAGAGCGAGATACCTCCTGCCGACTCCATACCATTCCCCATCTATTTCTAAAACATTCTAGTAAATCCTAATTCAAATCCAGTCCTGTGTAGCGAGAACTAGCTACCACGCCTATTCGTAAGCGTGCTGCGGCAATATATTCCGTGAGGATGTACAATACTTTGTGCGTTAAATCCCGCTCCTTTGTGCGCCGCGGCGGCGTACGCGCATCGTTGGCGTTTCCGAGGTGTCAGGGCTGCCTGCAGTTAGAACAAAAGGATTTTCTTTTTGCTTGTACTGAGAAAATGAGCAAGTTATTTTAGGATGTTATCAGTAATTCGCTGATATTTATAAAATAAAGATAAAATAAAATGTTATATTAAGGTACGTAGGTACGTACAGTCATCTACTTCATGACTTTGAACATTGAGAATTTAGCTGGCGAGAATTCGTCAAAAGCCAGCCTTCATTGGGCTGCAAAAACTAATAAAGTTTGTTTTGTCAATCTTAAAACATAAGCTTTTTAGTGTAGTTTAGACGTGTCAAAATTCACACAAACTTTGAGAAAAAAGAGGCTTTTATTAACAACGCCAATATCTGTTTACTTACAACCAACATTTTGAAACATGTGTTACAATTTTACATCCTTGTCTAACAAGGCAATATCGCCTCAAGTAAGCGATAGAGGCATGTAAGCTGTATCACACAGGTATCTTGGTAACGATCTCCATTTGCCGCCCTTCTGTTCTGTGTTAGCTATTACCGCCGTTTTGCTATTTTAGCAGTCATTTGGTGTAGGTATAATGTAAGATGTTCTGTTAGCCGATAAATGTTTTATGTGTGAACTATTAAATTTTATACTGGTTGTTGAGGGGAGGTTAATTAAGTATTTAGCTACGTATGCTTTTATTTTTTTGCGCAAACGTAACATAAATGTTAGAACCATCCTGCCCTGATGTTTTCAAGAAATATTGGGAAGCTCTATTAAAGTTTTCAGACACAAAATCTTTCAAAAGTTTTTTTTTTGTTTTTTGATTAAGACTTTATTTTTATTGCAAGATGTAAATAAAGATATAATTTAAGATTACTTTTCAGGCCTTAAGCGAAATCCGGCTTTCGCAAAGAATAGGTAATTTAATTGTGGCTATAATTGCGGCAGTTGACGAATTCATTTGTTATTTTCACGCCTAGAAATATAGGAAGTAAGTACATTTTTTATTTCAACAAATTAACAGCGTATTTTAGGCAGAAGCTCGTAAGAATCGTACCAGGCTTGTTGTAATTTTTGTTTACTCCGGGAAAAAAGATATGAGTTCATAATAATAATGTTACTATCCGAATGCAGAGTAAAGGCCTCTTTTCATACAGAAAAGGCACGGGCACTCATCACCAGGCTTATTTAAAAAAAGTCTAAGTTTCTTCTCGATGTTTTCCTTGAACGATGTCATTGATGTCCAAGATGAACTTAGAAAGTAAATAATAATATGAAGTGAAAAATCACATTGGCACTTGCCTGAATTTGAACCACATCGTTTAACACCATTTTCGTTTTCCTTTGAGCCATCATTTCCTTATAACCGACTTCAAAAAAAGGAGGAGGTTCTCAACTCGGTTGTATGTAATCTAATAAGATCAGATATTAGATATTAGAAATAAACAAAAATGTATTCATAGAGATATTTCTCTATGGTCACGTGATAAACTTGATGTTTTCAAAATTGGTAATTTACGTAACCTATTAATTTATCTATGAATATTTTATTTTATTTAAATAAATGTATATTTCTATATTTTATCTTTATATATTTCTAACTTAAGTGTATAATTTTTTTAGGTTTCTAAAATTTTATTCTCCTCCGCATAAACCCGTAATATGCCAAGTCTTCAATTCTTCCTTGCGTTCTAATTTCCTTAAAATGGGATCCAAACTTTTCACTTTGCATATTAATATACAGATGAGATTTTTTTTTCTCTTTCTTTCAACCAGCCACTCCATACAAACACCCACATAAAGTAGCAACATCAACATTAACAAGCACAACAAACAATAAATCGTTTGTCGATCGATACTTTGAGATAACGATCGTTAGCTCAAATGTTAGCCGTCTATCCATTGATCTGTGTCATTCACTGACTAATACCTACCTAAATAATCTTGGGAACTGTTTATACGAGATTATAGTTTGAATAATATCACGCCTGTTGTTTCTCAAGGGACTAAATGAATTAAAAAGTTACTGTTTAGCTGTCTTCTCGGTCAAAGTGGTATTCGGTTTTTTATCTAGAACTTTTCAATAGCAGCCCGTAGTCTAGATTTTTGCCCGTTTGATGGTTAATGGCATGCCCCCTAATACTGGCAAAATGTGGGTGTAATATAGATGCACCTCTGTCCATCCCTTCGGGAAATATGAGCGTGGGTGGCATGTTATGTAAAAAGGTACATTGAAAATTACAAATTTAAAAAACCCACCACCCCAAAAAGTAAAGCTCACATTTAAAAAGTTAAAAATGACACTTTCCTATGGAGCCATGTAATTTTATGTCGCGTCGGAGTACCGCTTACGTAAGGATTCTTCCTAGAAGATATGTACTTATATTAGCGGTACCCCGAGATCACATAAAAATCAAAGACCTTTTTGAATCGAGAGTTAAATGAAAAAGATTGATACATTTTGGTTAAGAAGCAAGCCCTAGAAAGATTAATTTTTTGCCATTTCGCCAGTTTTGTTATGTCCCATGTTGATTTAGAGGTTTCTGGGTGGCCACTAACAACTTTCTGTACATTCAATATCACTTTGCTTAGCTAGGAGATTGAAATTTGGACACCTATCGTAGGCTAAAGCAGTCGACTATTTACTAGCTATGAATAAACCACCAGGAAGTCAGATGAGAGAATCTTTTGGAATAGTAATTTTACCATCCAATTTATTCAAACAGTGTCTCTTCATCCAATCTTTATAAAACAATACCGAGTTTTATAAGTGAGAACTACGTGAGAATATTTTCGTACGATCCCGGCTATAAATAATAATGAATGTAAGAACGCAAGTGAAGTTATGAATATCTTTATGAATATACTATAAATGGTGATACACACAAATAAAATATAGGTCTGATAGACAGGGTAAATTGTAATTTACTTAACACTTTTCAGTTAGCGAAAGTAGTGATAAGTAATAAGCAAATTTTACTAAAAGACCACATTTTCATCTGATATACCTACATTGCATTGTGTGTGCACGCTTTCCGAGGTCCGGTCCATCGATGGATAACCATTAATGGGATATTTAGACCTATTCGTGCCTTGGAAAGCACCTAAAGCTTTTGGTCCTGGCTGTCATTTGTAAATCTTTGATCTTTAACAGTCATAATACCTAAGCCCTGAAGGTGTGACAGCCGATCTAACCAAGGTGTATTGTGCTATTCAGTTTTACTAAGTTGAGGAGGTGATATGGGCAGTCACTTTATGTAAAGTACTGGTTTCCAACGTTAGATTAATCTGGAAGCCATAGCCATGGAACATAGATGCTAGCTAGGTAGATGATGATAGGAATATAAATAAATGTGTCTAGTTCTTTAAAAAATATGCAATAGATTTTGATTCTGTTTATCATTCTAAAGCTTTATAATTGCTTTTTAATGTCGTCACACCAGTAAATTCCATCTATGCGAAGGAGGGACAGGAAAATAAAACAAAAGCGTCTACTATTATGATATAAAAATTCTTTGAAATTCATAACTATATAACTACCACCCATTGATGCAATTAAACAAAAACGCAGACAATAACCGTTCCACAATGGGCGACCCCGATGCGTGGCGTGGAAACTATCACGGCTTTCTATTGGTATCGCTTTACTTAGCCACTTCTATTCTGTGCTGGCACTTAAAGTGCGCTTATTGTAGATGTGTCAAAATGGTATTATGTTGATGTGTGATTCTGGGGTTGGATTGTGAAAGGCAATCCCTAGGTTATATCTGCAAAATACGATAGTCGGGTTACAGAAAGGAAATAGAACTGGACAGATCAACGGTCTTTATATATATAAATAATAAAATACCATCTTTTTCCATATAAAAGATACAAAATTACGCTTACGATTTTAACACAGTAGCAAAATAGTGTGAAATCGAACTTTTTTTGTGTAAAAATTATCTCGAATAAAATACAATAATCACAATGTTGGTATCTTCTCAAATGTTTATATTTTAGGTACAGAGGCCAGCTGATCAAGCTACCCCAATATGTCAAATTTGTTTGATAGTTTTTCAACTTAATTAACATTTCAATAAGGTTCATGTTCAATAGGAAAAATTTGACAGTATGGGGTAGCATCATGTGCTAGCGTCTGTACATGAAGCACTTAAAACGCCAGTAAGCGTTAAAAATACACTTCAAAGTTATGAGGCAAGATCGTCCTCATTACAAGGTTGATGACACAACGTATCACAGATTAGATTAGGGTGAAGTGGAAATTATTTAAGAAGATTTAAGCACACGCCAAGTTCAGAATGTTGGTGTATGCCACAAAACAAAAGAGTTACCGACAATTTACGAACCAGTTAATAAATTGATCTATACGACGACTGACGCCTGCGTGCTGTCTGGCACTTAAAGTAGCAATGGCTTTTTCTTTAGAAGGCCTTTCCAGACTTTTCCCTGCACAGATAGATATACGTAACATCTTAATATAATATTTACTATATAGTATAATAAATCAGACTATGATCTTTGACTTTATTGCGCATTTTTCTCAAGGACCAGTTAATTTGAAATTTCGCTATTGAGCTTTTTAAATACTAAATTTAAAATACTATACTGAAGACAACTTACAAAAATAAGCAATCAAATTTTACTTCATTGTATTAAATTCATATTGCAGTTAATACAAGGTCATTCTAGATAATGTTTGTTATAAATTGGTGATATTTGCTGTTGGTTTTCTAAAAAAAAAATGATGAACATTTTTTAAACCAGCACTCCAACTAATATTAATATTATCACAAAGTGTGTAATAGTTATAACAATAAGCACCTACTTGTCAGACAGTTTACTTGTTGTAGAGGATCTAAACATCAATTGCCGAACTCAGAGTGTACAAACCGCTGAGTTTCATCACTTCTACCATATCCTATACGATGTTTCCTCAGTTTCATTAGCTACGTTCGCGATAACGGTAACAGGCCGTGGGACCATACGCACATTACGCTCTTTTTAATTATCGCTCCCTCCTTTCCTCCCCAGTCACTCCTTCCCTGTCACTCCTCCTTGTTCCCTCCTATAACCGCTCCGGTCTGTTCACAACAACTTTTATTTAATTGTTATGGATCTGTCGTTTGTCTACATGCTAACCTTATGTGTGCACTTACATTTAATTACAAAAAAAAATCTTTTATTTTGCAATTTATTTTCATGATTGACCATAAAAAGTTGCTAACAGTTCATATAATGCTAATAACGATTAAAGTGATGGTCATAAATGACATAACATTTAACAAGTCGTAATGATGATGAACGCAAACAGTTATTAATTTTATTTATGGATGTAATTTGTTGTTTTTAACATTCCCGATTTTATCTCCATTTACAACTACAACTTTTAAAAATGCGACATTATCTTAAGAGGCGCAGTAACACATCATATTAATTATAAACTCTGCAAATAAAAACTTGTAGACATTGTTAATAAATAAAATTAATTACCATTTTGTAGTACTAAGTCGGCGGGATAACATATAGATATCATCGACCACAGTTTCTCGGTAAAACTTCTCTCGGTCCAGTATAAACGCACTAGCTTTAATTATAAAATTGTCCCTTTAAAAAAATACAAAATGTAATAAAAAATAGAGATGGTGGCAAAAAAGGCTTTACGCGTAGGCTCGCACCTGCCAATGGCGCGTCCAGATACGCCGTTTATATTTAGAAACCACTTTATTTAACTCACCGCCGGGCTTAAAGCTCCCGATAAAAAGGTTAACTTAGTGCACTTGCGGTGCATCGTTTATTAAGAACCATTTACTTTTCGCCCATGATTGTATCAATCGGAGGCGGCGACCGCACTTGTGCCACGTAAAAACTATTTGGTCACGCTGAAAAAAAAAAAACTTTCAACTCCAATATGACAGCAGAAGCTGAATAGAAAAACAACTATTTTTAGAAAAATAAAAAGCCAATGTACCAAGATGGTTGTTAGGTATGCGTTATCAGGTACGTTAAGTTGTACGAGGAGATAGTGTACGGCCTCGCGACCGGGTTCAGTATACGACGGGCGTGCTTAGAGAGAGCTCGCGCGTTGAACTCTTTTGCACTCCGCTGTGCTACGAAAACCACCATTTTCAACCGTATTGAAGTATCTTTTGTTCAAAGAATATTTATTTTATTTATTCTGTAGTGGAACTGGAATTTTAATATGTGATTAGTGCTGTGTCTTTCTGGATTTTTTTATATATATATTGTGACATTTGTAAATATATTCATTTTTGGTGCAGTCGAAATTAAATCGAAAAGGTGAGTGACATTTTAACTGTATTATAACGAGTTTTTAGCTTATAAATTATTACTGGTTTTATTTACGAATAACGAGATAAATACATTAAGGCACTGATGTAGGTAATCTTTCAGCAGACGCTATAATATTGACATTATATATTGCGTGATGGGAGGTAGTTAATAAGTATAATTTGCAAGGATAAGAATATATGTGGTGGGTAACCGGATGCCTGGCTTTCCTGTTTGTAAATTATCCTTCAGGTTTCTAGGAAGTTGTGAAGGATGTCCGTGTCTTCTGTTATTATGGTAAAGACGTGAATATAAACTAACTTCTTAAGTCATCGCAACGGATGATCATACAAATCAATTTGATTATATAATTGGATTAAATTGTTTTCGGAAAACGTTAATCTGCGATCCAATTTGGTTTCAAGTTAGCTGGTATTTTAGTGACTAAGCTAATTTTGAACGATAATTAGAGTTTTCAACGTTGGGAACTTTTTTAATATTAGAATATAATTAAACATACGATCTACCTTTACATACATTACGTTTATAAATTACTACGCATTGTTAACAATAACAACCGTTATATTGGAATGCAAGTTGACCTTCGATGCAATAAGTATTTATTAAATAGGAAACAATGGAATCGAAATAACGTGATACTATTAAAAATTTGGTACGGCAATAAATTTACACATTGAATAAACAATAGTCAATTGGAAATCAAAAATATATTTTTCACTCCTGAAGTAAGGAAACATACATTTACTAAAAGCAAACTATGTTTAATGAAATGGAGTGCAGTCCCGATGCTACTCATATTGTATTGGTTTATAAAGCAATTATTTTCCGCTATTATATTTTAAAGACACTATATTTCACTTCAATTTTATAATGTTCATAAATATTTAGTATACAAATACGAAGCTCCCATATTCAGTAACTATGTGTTTCTGATTGACATGTATTGTAAAGCAAATAGAATCATTTTCGGTTTCAAGAACATATTTCTCTATAAGAATTTTACAATATTCACTTACAAGAGAAACAAAAGAAAAATCTTAATACTAAAGGTGCAACATCGGGAAGAATAACAATTTAAATTATTTATATCCCATATCACTCACAATAAAATGTTTACTGTCTATACAAATCTGTTTCTTCTGAGTATTTTTTTAGTTTAATTTTAAAGACATTTTTCGATCTAAAAGAAATAAAATCGTTTGATAAATAATTATGCAATTTTGAATTATGCTTCAGGTAGGTACCTAAAAAGAAGTGTTCTAGACCTGCCAAGTTTAGTTCCCAATCAACATAACAGTCTTCTCCAATCTCTGCTAGAAACTCCACCAAAACGCAGCTTTCAATCAATCTATTCATGTTTGAACCCAAACAAAATTGCTTTTTGCAATAACCTTTACAAACAATATGAACTAAACTGGTGTTTACAAAAATTATGCGACTTTAACATCCAACATGAAAGAAATGTAAGCGAGTGGCGAGTTATTTCGAAAGCGAAGCACTGCCGTGGACCTGCATTCTTGCATCTTGGATCTCGTCGGACCGGCGGGCGAGGGGTGCGGGGTAGCCAGCCAGCGGGGCGGGGGAGGACGAGACGTCCTTAAGGGCCATCTCTCTTAATGTCAAAAAGGGTTTATTTACTTGAATCGTTAATGTTACTGTTGAACGTGACTTGTGAAGTCTAAATTATTTGTTAAGTTGTCTTAATCGCTTTAAGTACCTAATGATGGGGCACCTTATTAATATAAGGTAATAAAAAACATCAGAGTTTTGATAAGAATACCGTAATCGGTAGATATTACTATCAAAACTCTGATGATTTTTTTTTAAAAGCTGTGGGTTGCGCATTAGTTGTGGTCTTGTTGCCCTTCCAACTAAGCCAATCAGTAGAAATTGATCAATTTGTGTTTTGGATTTTGAATTGGATAAAATAAAACTGATATAAATATTAGGAAAATGCCTGAAATTAGGTTCATATAGTTATACGAAACAAAGCACATTTTATAACATTACTTACAATCTGATAAATTGTGCTTTGATTTTTCACTTTCTATAAAAAACCGTTTTCCATCTCAACATTGGATAACCAATTTTACAATCCCAATTTCATGTCACGGGTCAACTAATCGACTTTCACACACTAATAGAGAAATAAATCTCAAACACTAGTTTGCGGACGTTATAATAATTTTCAATGACTGAAATTACACGTCAGTAGGTTGTAAAATTTTATGGTCACTTAAATAAATTAACATGAATGAGCATAGTTGTGTTTTAGCAAGTCTTAATCTGTTTGTTTTTAAATAAAATAAATAAATATTCCACAAATTTTCACACAACGAAATCTAGTCGCAAGCTAAGCTAAGCACTTGGGTTATGGGTACTAAACAGTTGATAAACATACTTATATATTTCTAAATACATACATATTATAGATAAATTACACCCAGACGCAGAACAAATAATCGTGCTCATTACACAAACATTTCTCCTGGGTGGGAATCGAACCCACGACCTCCGGCATAGCAGTCAGAGTCACTAACTACTAGACCAACAGACCAGTCGAAGGAAAGGCGAGTTCTTTTTTAGTGAGAAACAAAATATTATCGATACCTAAGTATAACATAACTTTGGAAAAATATGTTGCGGATTACATATTATTATTTATTTATTGCATGGCAGACTTATAGACAATGAAATCAGTATCTCTAAGTTGAAATAGTCCTGTGCAAGTTGCAGATTATCACAAATATTTTATTAAAGTGGATTACAATGAGGTAGACTTCTTGTTTTTTAATATTAAAAAAAAATAAGTTAATTTTATAAGCAGTAAAATTGCACATGTAAATTTGTTCCGTCCAAAAAATAAAACGTTCTACTCTAATTGAAAGGGTAGATTTATGCTAATATGTAATTGTTTTTTTTCGTATATAAATTCCTGGTGGGTCTCAGGGGGTATAAAACTAAATAATCCCATAGGTCCTACCAGTCAGTAGGTCTTGGAAGACACATCAGTATTTGGAGACCCACCGGTGGGTCTGCTTGATAGGTCCTTGAAGACGAAGTGAGGTAGACAGAGTGCGGTATTACAGAAAAGTTTCAATATATTACCGAACCTTTTCCTAACTATGTTGGGGTCAGCTTCCAATCAAACCGAATGCTGCTGAATACCATATAATAATGTTCTGCATGGTTCGTCACACGAAAATTTTGTTAATATATTTTTGAATGTCTGGACTTGAAAAGAGACGATGGTCCCTGGGTTTGTTTCGGTTTTTCTTCTCAGAGGTAGTTAGTTAAGAAATGCTGACTTCAACTAGCTTTAAAGGAAAAAATGACGTGTAAAAGTGAGTTCCATATCCTACTTGCATAATAAATAATTTCATTAAAAGAAAAAAAAAATACAAACAATCATCAATCAATCATCAAACATCAAAATCAAACAATCAATCAATAAATTCAACCAACTTTCCTCATTTTTTTTTTCATTTCATTCATTTTTTTTAATTTAATTTTTTTTTTAATTTTTTTTATTTTATTTTATTTCATTTTTTTTTAGTTTTACATGGAGCGACTGCCTATAGAAATAAATATCATTTATCATTTATCGGACCTCCACAATCCCGTAACTGGGTAACACGATACCCATTGGTTACACTAGTTGTCAGACTTTCAGATCTCTAATATTTTTTTAAAATTTCAACATGTGAGAGTAAAAATAAGAAATAAGTGCTCAAGTCTAGATAGAGCTCGTGAACTAAATTACATATGAAGAGATGTTCTAACCTAGATAACTAAATACCATAACGAGACAACGCTTGTTGTTGTTGTTAATAATAAAATTGCACATGAGTGACACAAAAGACGTTTCAACCGCATTTGTTAGTGAATCTGTTGAGTCTTGTCTGCAAAACTGCTTTTCGAAGTAATGTTTTATTTCGTTCTCTTTTAGGGTCGCTTGTCTAGTATGCGGATAGACACTGTTCATGAAGTTATCTGCCAGATAAGGGCATTTTGACTGTTGACTATTTCTATTGTTGTAATGTGGGGTTTGCAGTTCTGAAATACAGGCCTAGGCTTAGTTTAGACTCCAGATCTCCCACAAATTATTTGTGAATTTTGTTTTCAAAAATACTTCTCAACTAATTAAACCATTTTTGTAACTTGTTGGAGATAAATAAACATGTATTATTATTATTTGTGGCTAAAAACAACTGCCACACGGATCGATCGAAAGTTAAGCTTCATTTGCCGATGTTGATCCGTGGATGGGTAAACATTAACTACATACCTATCAATGCTTCTTCATGGCTCGGAACGCGCGTTAAGTCGTTGGTCCCGGCTGTCATTTGCAGATCTTTAAGAACCTTAAAAGTCTGACAACTAGTTTAACCAAGGGGCATTGTACTACCCAGTTACGGAGGTCAGACAGGCAGTCGCTTTAGATGTAATGGTATTCAGCTGCACCCAGTTCGGCTAGAAGTCCACCCTAACATACTCGTAGCTGGGAAAAGGCTAGGCAGATGATGATTATGTTAAGTTAACCGGAAATTATTGGTTGGTTGAAAAGTGTATAATATGAATTGGCGATTGTTAACTAGATCTTAACTATAAATTGTAAACTTAAATATATAGGGTGACTGGTAATTAGTGACCGATATTTAAACACGTGATTGTATTCATGATTTCAATAACAACTTTCCCAAAGAAACTTTTTTTTATATACACAATAAAATAATAAAAACGCTGTTTGAAATTCCCGCGCGCGCCTGCGATCGATCACAGTAGGCACGAATCGGCACGATCTATCAGCTGATAGTCTGACCTCGGGAAGGGAAAAATCTACTCGTAGTAGCGTCACACGCTCCCTCGCAACCCCCAGCGCTCCCGTTGTGCAGTATTCAGTTTTTTTTCAGTATTGACTTAATTGAATAAATTGAAAGTAAATGAGTTTAAAGAAAAAGTTTATTTGGGAAAGTTATTCGTATCCATGAGTACAATCACGTGTTTAAGTATCGGTCACTAATTACCAGTCACCCTATATACGAGTATGTATAGTTTTCAGCTTCTTATAATATAATATGATTAAATAATGAACCACCAGAAACAGTAGCTGCGCCTTAAATGAATACCCTTTGTGCCGATTTACTTAAGGTGATATTCACAAGACTAAATACTCATTACATTATTCAATGTAAATAAATAAATACTTAGTTAATCCAATAAATAATAAATAATTAATCAATTTCAACTTTGATCATCTTTTTATAATAGTGTTTGTGGAAATTTATTTTGATTTTGATTTGAATGATATTTTGTGTGTAGCGTCTGGTGTGTTCAATTTTTTTGTTCTGTGCTTGTGCTAATGTGACATTTTTAATCCTTCTTGCATCTATTTCCTTCTCTGTGTGAGAATAGACCTCCTTTTGCATTTATAATGACACACACAAATTCACAAATAATTTCCTATTAACGATTGATTGCACTTTATAAATAAACTATAAAATAGCTATCAAAATGTCTGCATTAAACTTTACCTATAAACTTATCTAACAATGAGTCATCAGTATATAACAATACTATTTTATGTGCAAGCGCATCAGTAAAGAAATCTTCCGACTGAATAGTGCTTGTAGTTTCACAACTTTCTTTAGGAACAGTGAAAAGTCGTAAAACTAAAACTCATCGGTAACTTTAAGCGGTTTTTGAAAGTTAGCCGTTTGTGTTCGAGCACGTAGGGATAACGCTTAAGTCATTTCGTTGATACTTCCTGAAATAGGTGCTGAGTTGTCACGGCGCGTCTTACGGTGAGCCAGCGCTTACTACTTTAGACTAGTGGCTGTTGAACGTCTGATGACAGTATGAAGTCTTCTTCTGAAACTGTTATCCTTTTTTCGTGACAGCAATAGGTAATTTAATAAATAAATAAATAAATATTCCACAACTTTTTCACACAACGCCATCTAGTCCCAAGCTAAGCTAAGAGCTTGTGTTATGGGTACTAAACAGCTGATAAACATACTTATATATTTCTAAATACATACATATTATAGATAAATTACACCCTATTTAATAATAATATTACCAGCCTATTACTGTCCTACTGCCTTCTCTGTATGAAAGGGCAAACCCCTTTCATACAGAGAAGGCACGAGCATTGATCACCACGCTTGCTCAAGGCCGATTGGCGACTTCAAACTTTTATTAACTATAAGTCCAGGTTTCCTCACGATGTTTTCCTTCACCGATGTCAATGATTTTGGTACCTTCTAAATTTATCTTAAACAGATAAACTTAGAAGGTATATATACCAAAATTGAAAAAGACACATTGGTACTTGTCCGGGATTGAATCACAACGTCGTGCATGAGAGGTAGTCATCTTAACCTCTGGGCCATCACGTCATAGGTAGTATAAAAATAATTAATTTATTTGATCGGACAAAAGTAATCCTAGCCGTGTTAGTATAAACGTAAAAATGTGTTATCATTTATTTTTAAGGGCTACAACAAAGCATTATGCTTTTTGCATTTTGCTGATAATAGTTTGAACTGAATATGTATTGAGTAAAATGCATATTCATGGAGTTTTACAAAAAATGATTGAAGAGAAAAAATTATCATGCAACCGGTCAGCTTTAAAAGCACAACAGAATTTGTTTAAAACCAAAATTAAATTCAAAAGGGAAATTGAAGTGATTTTTTATAAATTGGGTTGAAGAGGGCTTGTAAAGTCGGCAAAACTCAGTAAACGCATGTCCACAATTAACCTACCTAAAAAACGTAAAACGAAAGCCAATAAAATTGTCAGTAACAGTCTGTTTAACATCTCGCCGACGACGGCGACGATGTGATAATGACCGTTGACGCGGCATGACGTTGCTCGACGGCAAATTACGTAACCATCGACAAAAACGAACGCACGTTTGACTCGCAAGTCGCACCCGCTCTAGAGATAGAAGAAAGTTACACAATAAACTTTATTTGCTTTTAAACCTCTTTGATAACTCTATGATCGATTGCGTTTTGTTTCGTCAACGTAGAAAGTTTTGTAGACTCACTTTGACTATCTGTCACTAAGTCATCCATAAATCATTGTTTTTTCTAAACATGTTTTGTGTGTTTGAACGAAGAAATTTTAGAAGAATTCTTACAAAATACATGCATCAATAAATATCACGCACCTATTTTGTAAATGGCTAGGCTGAGTTCTATCTGTAGTAGACCGAAATTAAGGTCATGTTTTTCAATGTATTTTAGGAGAATTATAGGGCAAGCCAATTGGCACACGGAAAATTCAATACCACTTTGCCTGACCCGGTAATCGAGGACTTAAAGCTCACAGGCACTTACAATCCTTAAATCAACGAGGCAGTTTAATTTCAATTAGTGTAAATATTTGTTTATTAGGTTTTCTGGACATGTTGGGTTACGCATTAGAAAACGGTGGCACATTTAACAATAAGCATTGTTGTCAAAAATCCTATTGTCTAAGAAGATTAAAACAAAAACACTGTTTTGCAAAATTCGTAGACATAATGTGACAACCAAAGTAATCTGCTTAAATAGTAGTTTCTATAAGCATCGTGGCTTGTTTTGGTGTTCATGGTCATATTCTAATAATGGTAATCGGCAAATCAGTCTACTGGTGAATCATAATCTCACAAAAAAGGTACAGAAGCCATATCGATTTGTCTATGGTACCATAAATACTTTTTTTACGCAGTCGTTAGAATTATTAATTGGTTTTTTTAAATTGGATGACTATTATCATTAATATAATAGCAGTTCGATCGATTAATAAATATCGGACAGTGTGTGACATAACAGTTTTATCATAATTATTTCATCGAAAAGAAATTAATTCGAAAATTTCAATCGTTGGCTGTCATATTACGTATTCGAATCGGCTAAATTAATTTGATGAAAGACTAAACAGATGTCTGTAATTATAGGATAAAGGATTACATAATGAATAAAACATTTTATATAATAGTATTTTCATGTTATGATTAATTCATATTGAAACAGACAAAAGCTATTCCTTAATGTTCGTCGTCTCAGGAATATTAATGTTTTCATTTTTGATTAATATCAAGGAAACGTGGTATGAATATTATTTTAGAGAGATTATGGAATTTTTAAAAGCGGAAAGAATGTAATTTATTCGTTATGTCATGTAGTTTTAATCTATCATGTGCACTCTAGACTCTTTAGATTAGAAGATGTGCACTCTATGAATTTTAATAAGTGGTTTAATTATTTGTGTACTAAAAAGTTGGCCCACGAATTTAAGGCTTGGTAAATTTAATAGTCGACTCTTTAATATTATGATTTCAGAGATTACGTAGTTACTTAAATTAATGCATACCTAAAAAACTACAAAAAAAACCATAATTAAAACAGAAATACAAAACAAGTACACTTGGGCGCCAAAGTACTCCTCATCTCCCATCGCTGTCCTATGGAAATATACCCAGAAGACTGGCAGCATTGCCACGTTAGAAGGCAATGGTAATTCTTTGGCCAAATAATTAGCATTACTTATAATGTACACATTTAAATAATTTCAATTAGATTTACTGTGCAGTTTTAGTAATATTATTTGAATTTTCGTACTTACTCCTGCAGTATAATGTACACATTTAAATAATTTCAATTAGATTTACTGTGCAGTTTTAGTAATATTATTTGAATTTTCGTACTTACTCCTGCAGCATAATTGTACTTAAAATTAATACTGCCAAAAAGAAATAAAATCTCCTTTGATCTTCTTTACGAAGCTCCAGAAGTTACAGTAAGATATTCATCTAAATATAAATTAAACACGAAGTTACTTAAAAAAGCGTAATAAGCGTAAATTATATTAAAAACGCTTATAATTGGCCGTCACCTGGCCTTGAATGGCCGCCGGTCAACGAACGGAGAAAGGTAGGTACACTGATGATGTTATGTAAAAGTAAACAAGTTAGAAAATCACCTGGGTTACGATTATTGCGTTAGGCAGTCATACTTCGAGGGCACATTGCTTTTCAATGAACGATAAAATGGAGAAAGTGAAATCGTGGGGGAGTATGTAAATGTTCACGGAAGATTTTTAAAGATACACATTATCGGTTTAAGCTGTAATTATTTAATTATAGCGTTTATTTTTTAATGTTTTGTATTATAATAGGTGCGCGTTTTTTTTTTGTTTTGGGCGTACCGACATGCTTTCTTTGTATAGGAAGAGGCCTTTACCTCGCAGAATGATAGTAAAAGGCTGGCATTTTAGGAAGATTTGAAAAAAAAATGGTCTGTTTTGATAAATTGAGCTTTGTTTCTTAAGTTACGACATACATTTTTCCTTATTTTTTCCGTCCGTTTCTCGAACATAAACAATCTCGCAATCTCTACATATTAAACTAAATAGGCATGTCAATAAAAAAGTTTCTTCTATCTAGATGAGGTCCATTACGCCCGTCATTTCGTTCGGACGTGTCTAATAAAGAAATACAATTTGTAACACAATAAGTAACGTTCGGCCGCCATGTCAATATGAGTCTGCAAATAAAAGAAAGGTTGATAAATTTTTTGCTGTATTGTGTATCGAATGGAATGGTAGAGAAACGTACCTAAGGCATGATGTGGATTTTTTCATTATGCTATTGAAAAAGAAATAGCTATATTACTTCGCGATAATTAATAAATTATGAACAGCAACCTTGTTTTTATAGGTTACAAGTTCTTTTCTGAATTATTTACTAACCCATACAGATGTTACTAATCCGAATTTTTTACTGCTAAAATCTTCTTAAAATAGTTTTTAATAGATACAAATAATAAAAATTATAATAATTAGCGCCCTTGTTACTTTGTACGCCACGCCGGTCACCGGTGAGCCGCGAACAATCGACTTTGATTGTGTCTGGTATTTTGGCAGTCAACGTGTCAAAATTTAATTTTCAGTTTATACCAATAGCTTTTTGAAGATACTCAGTCTTATTTATCACTCCACGTCAGGCGCAAAACTCACCGTGATATCGTTACAAAAGTATATTATCACGTAATTGCATAGTTTAGTTGCGAGCTGGATAGAGTTGGATAGTATCTCCCTGATTTATAGGGATGCGATGCCCCCAAGCCGACCGACGCTTATCGATGATACTGCCTCCGACTTCACCGATTACCTATGAGAATAACGCATTATCGATATTCATAATGCTGTCCCTCGTTACGGAGCTAGTAGTTACCCTGAGATAAGCAACTACCATTCATCTGTAATGACGTTTGCGCTTAGCGAATGTGTCAATTAAATCTTTACCAAGACCTATAGACCGTTGTTATCTTGATATTGTAGATAGAAATGCGTAACTTTCGATTTAACTCGAGAAACTGTTCGGTGGAGCTGAATTAAGATATTTAGAGAGTATGATAAGCAATTAGTTAGTTTACGCTGTATAACCAGTTTAAGCTGGGCTCTTATCCTATAGAAACTTTGTAATTTGATGGGCCAGCTAAAGGTCAAAATGTTATCATCGACCTGCGTCTTATTGTACAGCAGTGCGATTCTGTAAAAAACCGCATGAAAAATGTAAATTAAGCGATGGAATTCTAATGCTAGGCATTGACAGTTCAACTCAGTTAAGTTTTAACGGGGTGGAGTACAGTCGGTATAGTTGCTTGGACCCGGTGTCCAAACTCAGAGCTTGATCACTCATACGCATTTTGTGAAAATCAAAGTATTTTGTTAGCTATCTAATTCACTGTGAGGCCTGTGTGTATGTGAGTGCTGCCGACTGTACATGTATCTGTATTGATTCGCGATTGATTCAATTGTAATAAGAATGATGAGAGAAGGAGTAAGAACGAATTGTTACAATATTGGTATAGACCTCGTATAGACTACTTCGTACAGGTACTTTCTTTTATGCAGGTAATTTAAGTGATTATAATAAAAAGCCTAGCGTTAATATTCCGGGCACCAATAAACAGAAACTCGTTTTTAAAAAGAAACTTTTCGATACTCAAGCTGAAATCTACACCGTCGAGCAAAATTAAGTCGTCCTCTATTTTTTTGAAAACAGTCTCCTAACAATCTCTCGTGTGTTTGTAACTTTAGACATCGTTAAAATAGTTTTGAAACCAGAAAAAGAAAAAAACGGTCACAGACGAGAGCTGGCGTCAAGATTTGTATAATAGTTGTATCAAACTTGATTCCCCCAGTTTCCGCGGTATGTTTCCCATAACGAATCACAGTTCACACGTATTAACAACTTTTTTGTGAACTTTGGAGGTACATACACACATGTTTGTTTCTTTTAAATTTGGCTGTCTAAGGTCTATGTATCTTGTGTTTAGTTTTTATAGTACTTTTGTTTACAGTTAACTTATCTAAACGTGTGAATTTCTATATCTTTTTGTCACTTTTCTAGTATTTCCTTGCCCGTTCTTTGATTTGGTAGCACCTGTTCTCCTTCCAGACTTAAAACCCCTTTTAGATAAAATCTCGGAATTCCGTACACTACATTTCAAACCACGCCATCTTTGGAAACTAGCCAGTTATTCTCATTTGCTATTATTTTATGAACTTTGGCCATGTTGACAAAATTTGATACGATGGGGTTTAATGAATTAGAGCATACAATATTACACTACAAGCAAACAACATGAAGCTTATTGTTGTAAATGAACATGCAATCAAAATCTGATACATATAAAGTGTTTAATTACAAATATTCCGTTAGACAAAAAAAAATTCAGTCACTTGAAATTTTGACAACAAGGAATTCGTCGATGGTGTAGAAGCATTTGTCAATACAAAAGTATTATTAGTATCGAACTAAATTCTAATGTTGATATTGCTAATGTATAGATAGGTCTACCTTTCTTTTTTTTGTCTTTTTTTTATTCACAACGTCTTTTGCCCTACGTCATCTAATTTTACAGAATGACAAGCCCAGAATGTCTTCACTATAACTTACCTAATGATCCGTGCACCTTCAACTTTGCTATACATACCAACGAATCTCACTTTTTGAATTCGAAATTCAAACTTTGGAATGCTTTGCAAATAAAAAAGCGTTGCCCAAACATTTAGTAGGCGTACGAGAAAGTTACTCGTGTAAGAGATCGCTATCTCTGTGGGTGTCATAGGTAAGTGCTTTAGATTCTATCGTCTGTTGCGTTGCAAGTTGCGTTGCCATCATCGATCAAGTTGCGCAATAACAAAGCAATAACGTTTAGCTTAATGTGTCTATTTATTAATTTTGGTTTACATAATAAGACACAAAGGCGTTTCGGACACGAAACGTTGATTTATTTCGATAATTAGGTGCTGGTCTATTAAGTTATGTTTCAATTTGTGAAATTGGTCACGTTTAATTGATTTAGTGTAGTGTTGTAATAATGAGGCTGATTGACAAGGAACAGCAAACACAACAACTCTAAACCTTACTTGACAACAAACCTTACTAATAAAAACTTTTATTGGAATCAAAAACATTCAATATTTTAAATCTCATCTAGAAAAAATAAAACCGACTTCAAAAATAACACTAAACGGTGTGAAATAACTCTAAATTAGGAAGTCTGTGGCTTTGGTACTTTTGTCTTATTCTTGATGGGCCACCGACTTCCGAATTTAGAGTTATTTCACACCGTTTAGTGTTATTTTTGAAGTCGGTTTTATTTTTTGTAAAAAAGTTTTTTATTTTTCCATTTTTAGTTGTTCCCATACAAACATTTGCCATGAATTCATTTTATATTGTTAATTGTTAACAATACATGTCATTATAATAGGGTTATCCACCTAACCCTAATAAATGAAACTTAACATACCTAACTGTCGAAATCTAGGTATATTGAACACATCTGCCTACCCCTCTGAGCATACAGGCTTGATGATACGTCATGATGTTGTATAAACAATAAACATCCAATCGATTCCAGCAATCACGATAGATTTGCCGTCTATTTTTGAAGAGTTCCGTTGTATATCTCCGAAGGTCAGCACCAGATCTTCACCAAATTAAAATGGGACCACCTCAGGAGTCTACTCTTTCAAACAAAAAAAGAATTTCGAGAATCGGTCCACAAATGGTGGAGAAATCAGGTAACATACATAAAAAAAAAAAAAAAAAAAATACATACACACGAACATAGAACCTCCTCCTTTTTTTGAAGTCGGTTAAAAATAGGACGCTAATTTTTTATAGCTTACTTACATATTACTAGTAGACTTGTCAACCCCTCTAACCAAGATCAATGTTTTTGTGTCTGGAGTGGGTTCAATAATGCAATAGATGAAGGTAGAAATCACGACCTCTCAATCGCCAGGTCATTATACCATAGCCGCATTCAAATTTTCGGTAACCTTTTTTTTGCAATCCACAATAATAAATTGTTATTACATGCGTTTTAAGCCTCCTTATTCTTTCAAATCTCTCTGTCCATGGCTTTCTTTCTCCAATCGCTTCCTGCTGTCGCTTTTATATCTTCTATCCACCTTTTTCTAGGGCGCCCTCTTCTTCTTTTTCCTCTTGGTCCTTTCCATGTAGTTGTCTGTAATGTCCATCTTTTGTCTGTGCGTGTTGCTATATGTCCTTCCACCACCACTGCCACTTTTGTTTTTAGGGGGTATTGTAAGGCATCTATAACTTTATTTATTTTTTATGCTTTTTACTTTTTGTATTCGTCTTATTTTTAGTACGTTTTTTTCCATTGATCGGTAACATAGACCAAATCTATCGACAACACAGAACACACCATCCATCGCAACAAAACAAAATAACTCTGACCAAAAACAAAAGCCGATCGACTTCCTAACCAACCAAAGTTACAATTAGATATTAGAGAAAACGCAACAGCTTCACAAGTCGTCGACGTCGGCTCGAAGAACAAAAGGCATGGAAGCGTTCGCCACGGTTGATTAGCCCCCGGAGCGAACGATGCCGATGTTACCACAGGGACGCAACTTATTGCGTTTGTAACTCAACCTAAGCAGCGCTCGGGTTGAGAGAAACGCCTACAAGTGTGAAGTGAGGGTTAGATAGTGTTATCGTACCGTTGCGTTGGTAATCGAATGAGATGTTTTACATGGCAGCGACGGTTTAAGTTGTTGAGACTTTACGATTAGAAGTAGGCGCTAGAAGACTGAATGAATTGGTAAAGCGACTGGTACCTATATTGTTAATAGTTCAGATTTTATGTCATAACTAGCTCACGTCACGCGGGTTTAGCCGCGTAGTTCCGTTCCCATGGGAATACGGGGATAAAAATGTAGCCTGTGTCACCCGGGGATAGTGTAGCTTCCCAACATTGCATCATTTTTTTAAATCGGTCCAGTAGTTTCAATCAAATCTTTACTCTTTATTATAATATTAGATATAAATAAATCTGTCAACATAATATTATCTGGGAAAAACAAAGACATACAGTACTTACTATAAACCGAGACATGACGAACAAAATTTTCATCCGATACTTGTGCCCTATTGGACACAAGTCAATTAGTCTAGCTTAGCACCTTTCTATGCTAGATGACGTTACTGAGACATGGGATTACAATCGTCTTACGATATTTCTTCGCCTCCTCTCTATATCTTAAATCCCTTTGGGGAAAAATTATGTGATGTGACGATCTAATACTTTAACTAAAACTGTCATAGCTCTTTGTTGTATTAGTACCAATTGACATTTGAATTGGGTACAGTCTGGCCACGAAATAGTGCATTTCCTCGCAGTATTGCTCGCTAATAATATTTACCCCAACTTTTCTCCTCGCTAAATTATACCATCCTCCGCGATCATAACTCCCAATTGCGTGGCTTCGTGGGCGTCACGTCACGGCTAGTGCCATTCTGCGTATTGAAGCAGTGCCGATTATGCCGGTAGTTCATGCTATGACACAGCATTCTCGATCACGTTCCAAATTCGATTTGATTTGCTTTTTCATCAGCCAGTAACCCGCGAGGAATGCTGGGTGCTTCCTAAGTTAGCAGTTTTAATTATAGACGGACTTTTTGATGGTTTGTTCTTTTTTTAATAATGTTGGTTAATTCGTGGACATTACGATTGAATCCACATTGAGCGTTCGCACCTTTTTAGGATTTGTGCCTGATTTACCGTTTCCAATTAAAATTAAGTAAGTAAGCAGATTTCTTCGATTTAATGCATTTCCCGTTTATCTCTCTTGCTTCGAGGTCAAATGCAAGACTGTTATGTTATGGCCTTGCTTAATATGCCTTGATTGTAGGTGTAGACCGGATTGTATCGTAAAATAATTCTACGTAAATCATAAAACGCCTTTAAAATGGCCTCTACTTTGAGAATCTTAAACAATGGGTTGTTTTCTAATTAATAGGTAGAGAATTGACGTGGAACATATTTTCATTGAAATTATATAATAAAAGCGGAAACCAGAACGATTATGAAACGTACCTTTAGCTGCTTTGACTTAGCTAAGCGATGGGCTTATTTCGAAAGGTTTTGTTTTTACGAAATTACTGTTAGTAAACAATTTAAAGATACGGACGGTAACAAAAAAAGAGTTCTTAAAGCCGTAAACAACAAGAAAATATACAATTCGATATTAAAAAAAATATAACAATAATTTTAAACACACTTGTCATTAGTTTTTAAATGAATGTTCCAGTTTTTCAAACGGATTCGAACGTTCCATCTTCAAACTTCAAACCAATGTCAAGAGTTCGAGGTTCGTCTCGTGACCCTGTACACTCACCGCATACATTATTTTAATTAACCGCAATCAAGTCAAACATACCAGTTTAATGTGCTCTTCATAGTTTAAAGGTTAAAAACATTACGAGCTTTATTTACAAACGGTAATTCATTAATTTTTACTTGTTATTCGTGCTAACTTCCTTGTGAAATATTTTTACGAATAATTAGGTAAATAACAATATCTCTGAATGAACGTAGGTAACAAATTTTACTAGTAGATCATGTGCTGTAATTTTTAATAGATAAATAAATTTCGTCGGATTTTAGTTTTATTTTATTTTGAAAAGGTTGTGAATGAATTCAAGAAGAGTTTTTATTGCAAATAATATTTAAAAAAACACGACTGCAACACGTAATTGCTAGCTATAAGCAATCAACTCTTATATCAAATTATGCATCATTATTTCTTCTTAAAAGTGCGTAGTGCTTTTGTTTTTTTTTTCTTTGCCTTTACTCCATGTCCTAAATGCCTAATCTGGTGTCTGAGTGTATTGAGTGCTAATTGTATCATTCTTATTTCTATAATTTCTGTTATTTATCGTGCTTCTTAGTGATCCTAAGATTTCTGTAACCTATTATGTTTTTACACGTGAGAACCTGTAATTGGCTTTGTGTTGCTTATTTAATTGTTAATCACCTGTCACAGCTGTTGTTTCTCCTTTAAATAAATAAATATCTAAACTTCTACAACCACCAGTAAAACTATGCATCAGTAATTTTGAACTACACAGACATCGCAACGCCCAGTGTGCCCCGTTTCGTCAAACGATGCCAAAAAGATGAATTAAAACGTGCAACAGTCGAGACCGCGAGCCATCTATCGAAACATTCGAAACGAACTTACTTCGTGTTCATTAGCCAGAGAGCTTTGTATCAGTGATTGGCTATCATTTTTATAACCCTTTCTATAATAATAGTCGGCCATATCGAATAACTGAGATTTCGATTAGCTATATTAAGTTCCGAGCGATAGTAACGGACTTTTGTTTGAACTAGCAATTATTAATGTGCTGAATTATTTTTTGCTGTACATTTAGAAGCGATTCTGTGAGATGTAAGTTATTATTAAGCAGTGTAAATGTTTGATATAGTATAATATCAGAAAACTGTATTCTTTTTTATGGAGCATTTCGCAGTTATCCTACAGAAAAATGTGAACTGCTTACCACGTAGACGGCCAGACAATCAGTCACAATAGAAGTTAAATTGTTCGCGGCTCACCGGTGACCGGCGTAGTTCGAACAAAGTATTAATCGGGCGATGGAGATGACTTAATAAATTGAGGCCTCCAGCCCGGGTGAAAAAACTTAGCGACTACACCCTAAGGGCACCACCTGCGGGGAACAGGCCTCGGCTTAGGACTCCACTGAGAAGGACAAAAAGAGACGGGCTGGATCGGATCGACAATCATATTAACATTATTTGTATTTCTAAATATTGGGAAAATTTAGACTACACTAGTTTTTCTCAGAACGCAAAAATTAAATAAAAGAGAAATGTCACGAATACATCGAAAGTATGACAAATAGCTCTTAGAACAATATAACAATTTCTCCCGTAAAACTGTGACCCAGTTTCCGATAACAAGCAAGTTATAAAATTTAATATGTAACGTTCTGAAACCATGAAATTAATTTCACATGTTACTAAACAGAACATTTAACGAGACTAGCCAATCAGCGAGACTTATTGGCCCGACTATTGGCGAAGTCTGACGTAAGAAGCCGAGTTTTGAAAATAGAATACCTAGTGCTACTTTTTTGATGCTAATTGGAATGAGCAAATAGAAGAATGGTGTTGCCAGTGAAAGTGAATTACATAATGCTAATTTGTACACACACTGACTAATCATACGAAAATATATTTGGTCGTAATCTCGATATAATTACAAACGGCAGATATTGTAATTATCAATATGAGCTATCTGGAACCGACTAAGTTTTAAACCGGATAGTTTTCAATTTGGGAACACATTTTTTATAAATTTTAGTGACTTGATTATTTAGAGTCTTTAAAGCTTATGGGGAACTTCATTTTGAAACATTTGGTTTCTGTCATACTTACAGGGTGAAGGAAACGCCAACACACAATCTGATTAAAGTTTCTACGTAGATCATGGGAAAATCGTCGTTTCCATTTACCCAATAAGATTTTAATTAAAATATATATTATTCACTTATGTCCTAAATCTTATTGGGTAACAAAGAAATCAAGATTTTAATAGTTCACTTTTCTCATGAATTTGTCGTATGAACTTGAGTGACATCTCTTTCACTCAATATAAAAACAAAAAAATGCGTCTATATTAGCGTTGAGAAGAAATCTTTACTAAAATTTAAAATGAGTTTGTGACATTGTAGGGGGCAATCACTAGATCTACTGAGCCGATTTTGAAAAAAGAATACCCATAGAAAACCACATTATTTGTGAGTGCCACAGCCAATATTATTTTTTTTAACTAAGAGGCCGCGGAAATGCACGCGAACAAAGTCGCGAGCGAAGGGCTAGTTGCTAATAAAATAAGTCTTTAGAACGAGAGTAAGACAAAATAGGCTACATTTAATCGACTGCCTACTTAGAACATGATAATAAATAAGAAATAGAGAGATACTATAATAATATAATTGAGAGCAGCGGTGGCCCAGTGGTAGCGGCCGGTGGAACAGTAAGTCGAACCCAGGCAGGCGCATTACTTTGTGTTATATCTTATTTCATTACCACTGCTCTCAAAAACGGTGAAGGAAAACATCGTGAGGAAACCGCCATGTCCTAGAACCAAAAATTCGAATACATGTGACATCTACCAATTCGCACTGGGCCCGTGTGGTAGATTATTATAGCTCATACGCAAAATACGCGCTTTGCCGTGGAGTTCCGGATACCAGCCCTGTATCTTGAATCTTAATCTTTAAATAAGAAATAAAAGCATACACAGGTGAACTTAATTGCAACGAGTTTACAACGTACTAATGTAACTCAATCATAAATAACGGTAAATATGTGTTTCCGCACCTTAATGCATGCTACTTAAAGTAATCACACAATTATTAAAACTGACATTATATAAAAAATGGATGACGGTAAATAATACGAGTGAATGGATATATAATAGGGGCATTAGTGTGCCAACTATATATGTATAGTTTTAGCAATAGAAGTTATGTTATATTTTGACAGTAAAATAACCTAACACCCACACGCCATTATACACACAATCCCTTAAACGCACACAATTATATTATTCACTCTCTACATTTGGTGTCTTAACAACTAGGTGTTAGGTTAGGAAAAAAATATCACGGTTCGCACGGCGAAAAAAATAATATAAAAAGAAGTTGTACAACCCCCGACTCCTAAAATGCAGGTCAGCGTAGGTACCTAGTTTAGGAGCTCGGGAATTGGACAATAATTTTATTTATTTATTTATTTAATACTTCAAGCACACTAATGCACAGAGGTGGACTTAATGCTAGAGGCCTTTTCTACCAGTCAACTTTTAGGTGATGCAGAGAAAAGCAGTGGTAGGTGCAATTTTAAATGAAAACCAAAGATTTAATTAATAATAATTGATAATTTTGACTAAACTGTACAACCTACCCAATCTCTATGCCATGTTATGTGTTTGCTTTATGTACAAATAAACCAATATTATTATTATCACATCACGCTTGTACTCCTCGAAGCAGTTTCATAGAGTCTACAGTGCAAATATGTTCAATAATAGAGGTCAAGTCTCCCAGTTGCTACTGAGTACTGAGTAAGTCTAGATGATTAAAATTACCTGACTCCAAAATTAAACATTTAATAATAATATCCTAATGCTAAGCAAGTAGCAATAGGAACCATTAAACCAAGGAGGCTGATAATTTTAGAAAGTTGTTTAAGGTATATAGAATTTTAATACTGTCGTAATAATCAGGATCATTTAGGTAGCTAATTGTTGTTATCATCTCTTGTACAGAAACCAGCACTTCAAGCTACTCCAATGTGTCAAATTTCTTCGGTGGTTTTTCCACTTTATTACGAACTAAATAAGGTTCATGTTCAACTATTGGGAAAATAACTTATGAGAACTGGCTTGTGAACCCAAGTACAGTTTCTGTGTTTTTCATACACATATGCAAATCACAGTGCAAGCACGACAGTGTGTTGTCGATATTTCCCTACAGTTTGTACTGAAATGTGTCTAGTTCGTACCGTATTATGCACCTCACTAAACAATACCGTTACTCGGTGCCATTGACCTCTAATCTACTGTAAAGTTAACTGTAATCAAATATTTAATTTGAACAATCGTTCGTTTTCCACGTACGAAATTGACCTGCCGTGTAACGGATAATTTACTATTTTCGGATATTAAATGTACCTATTGTTGTTTTATACCACAAAATTGTTGCCAGACGTGTTAGTTGTTGAAGAACATGTTTGTGCAGTTTTCAGCAATTATTGAATAGGTGTTCGTCGGTGTCTGCGTATTTCTAAAGATTTAATAGGCTGTGTGTAACGCACATGCATTTTATAGTCGGTAAAACCTAGACGTTAAAATTGCACAGTTAATTTGAAGTTGCGAAATTTTACCTTCATCTCTGTGTGGTCTGTACACGGCGCATCAAATCGGTACGTATTAATTTTTAAAATTGATTCAAAGTATCGATTCATTTCTTCGACTCAGTGAATGAACTACCGCATTTGTATGGACGATTGATTACTTAAGCATTCAATTTCGAACAAAATACAGACAACCCTGAGAAATGAACTTGACGATTGCGCGGCTCGGTTGCGCAGGCGCAATAACCGCCGGCAGAGCAATGAGGAAGCGGCGAGTTGTCGCCCGCAACCCGCGAGCGCTCGGGCCCTTCGCCGCTCGGTTAATCACAAACCCACGTAGATCCGCTTTAATCGCTTCATATAAATAATAGTTCTCGATTAAAACTCGATTCTGTTTTGAATGATGGAACACGAGTGGCGTTCGTTATTCGATAAATACCTATTCGTATTGCTGCTGGTGGTCGTTTGGGGAGAGTATTTATCTATGTCCCGCGGTCCTGCCGTCTGTGATATTTTGAGCACCGTTTAGTCTACGAGATGTGGTTACAGGAGCATTAGGTGTCTTAAATATTGCTATATGCTGCTTTCTTTTTCAAATCAGCATTTAATTGCTTAACTACTTCATAAGCTTAAACCATTGTATGATATTGATGTCATGATGACATTTAACAATTACTGAACAATAAGAAAACTAGCTCACAGTCCCATGTAACAATCTCACACTACACGAAATCGATCGGGTGAGTAGTGAGTAGTCTATTGAAAACAAATAAGGGAAGGCATTGTTAAGTTTTTCTCCGAGAACTGATAGTACCGAGGTGCAAATAGGTGTTTTGCCAGAGCGAATCATCCGCAATGAAGCGGATATTATTAAGTCTTTGAAGAAAGTTCCCACTGAATAGGTACGCAGGAAATCTAAGAAACAAAAAAGGATAAATAAATATCTTTCTAGCAGGTCTAGTCACATTTGTCGAAGATTGTCGGTCGTTACTAGTGTAAGTGCTTCGACAAATCTGTGTGTTTCAGCACAGTTGATATAATTTATACGGGAAGGTGTCAATTCTATCTGATTTTAAAGACTATAGACAATGCAAGATGTCGATAATTGTCAAGTCAGGTAGCTTGATATGATGGTTTCTGTACATAAGTAGAATAATATCTTAGCTTCATTAAGTAAATCACAATCGAATTCCTTTCCTAGCTGTTGTAACAAAAGTACAAAATGATCATATTAGCAACGACAACTAAACTCTTAATTAGGGTGTTGACCTAGTGTAAACTTATCCAATTCAAGAGTTTTCCAAGATATTGAATTACAACTTCTAATTATAGGTAGTAGATAATAATTTACTTTTCATTCCGGAAAATTGTAAAACCTAGGTAGTAATTGTACAGGAAATTTTCTCCTTGAGACAACGTTAATGGGTCATCGTTCGAAAAATCGTTAAGATAAATAGACAAAATGCTGTACGTTTTGATATAAAATAATTATTTATTGCTTGAGTACAATTTCAATAATTGAAAATGTGATTAAGTTAAATCGTTGCGTTATTATCCTATCCAATAATATGTCAATAAAACTCATGTTTTATAGTAAAACTGTTGGAAATACCTACATTTCTAATAGTTTTGTTAGGGATTTAATCAAAAATACGAGTTTTAATTTATTATAATTACGAGTAATAAGAAAATTATTGGAAGATCTACAGGATTACTTAAGAACTAGGCAATAAATAGTTAATTGAACAAGTGCTAAGAAAAAATATCCTGTGTTTTTTATGTTCAATTACATTTTATTATTTAATCGTTATTGGGTCTTATGTACCTACTACACGTTTATTGAATGCAATAAAACTAAGTGAATTCAATGGTTTATTTTTTCTTAACAAGTGGCGCGTAATGGCGGCAAGGTTTTATTAAAGTCTAGACAAGCACTTAAATGTATCGTAATATTGAAGTAGGATTACACTTCTAAATTGAATATTATGTTAGTTATTCTATAATTGTATTAAGTACCTACTACACAGGATTTTCAACAGAATCTTTTACAACAGAAGAAAAGATTTATTCAGGTTTAGGGTTTTATTTTCTAATAAGCTTCATTATAATTTAGCTCTAAAAAAGACTCTACATTAGAAAACGGTGCTTAATTTGGCGTAAACAACAATAAACAGGGTTCTTTTATAATAATCTGTATCATACGTTTACTTGAAAGAAATATCTGAAGCCAGCTAACTTTCTACGGAGGTCAATTTACTAATAACTCCGGTTCGCAGTGTTTCAAACAGTTTTAAACGCTACAGCTTTCAAACAACAACATATAATTTCACGTTGAAAGTTTGAGCAACAAGTTAATAATGAACATAGTTAAATAAATAGACAGACATCGCTATGAAGTTTGGGCTAACCACAAAATAGTATCCTTACATCTATAACTTAAACACGTCTTTATACAAATAAATAACATTTAAATGGTTTTATTTTGTTTTTGGATTAATGTCCGAAACTACTACAAAAAAATCATACGAATTATTTTGCGGGTATAGCTAGCTAGCTACACTATAATATCGGGTTAAACCGGCGGCGTTAAAAAATAATTGAAAATGAACCGCCAAACCACAGTTAAGTGTGAACATATGAAACATGATTTAGTAACAGGCGAAGTTAGAATAGTTACGAGTATGAAACAAAGTAATCGCAGTTTCAGTACTTTGAAGGTGTTACCACGTAATTATGCGAGCCTTGTGGCTTAACTTTATGCTTTACTCGCGACTTTTACCGCGTGCATTTTGTACTTTATCATGTCCCAACCCTTCTAAGTTTTTTCAAATAGAATATGCCCTTTGACACTCGCAAATAATATGGTTTTCTATTGGTAAAATAATTTTCAAAGCGTCGCAAACTCATTAACTTTTTAATGTCAGTATAGACTATGGTGTAATTTACCAGCACATTTTAAAATTTGTTTTTTTTCTAACAGAGTTAGGTAAATTGTTTTGCATCGTTAAAATAAATTCTAATATTTAGATTTATTTCCCACCACACAGTTTTAGAGAAAGTAATTATTTAAATAGTTCTGCAGAAACAAATAATTTCATTAGTAAAATACACGTATCCCCTAAACAGTCTTAAAATCTTTTTTGTTCTGGAGACGATGAGATGGACATAAAATGGACAAAACTATGTCATAAATTACAATATCTTACTAATATTATAAACTTGAAAGTTTGTTTGGATGGATGGATGTTTGTTACTCTTTCACGCAAAAAACACTGAACAGATTTGAATAAAATTTAGTACACAGATAGTTTGTAACCTAGATTAACATATAGGATAGTTTTTATCCCGATTATATCTTCCCGTGGGACACTTTTCGAGTTGTAGCGGGCGAAGCTGCTGGCAACCGCTAGTTACTTATAAGTTAATTTACATAAATGATTCAATAAAGTGTTGAAGTAAAAGTAATGTCTGATCTATCTATCTATATGATCTAAATAAAGTATAGGTCTAATACACACCCCTCTTCAACTGAATGTTGTTAACGAGACTATTTATTTAGTTTATAATTATACACACATTAAATTAGTACAGTAGGTATTACATTAGTTTCTTCTATTTCCATTACAACACAAAAATCAATTCTCTACGAAACGTGGGAAACTTTAAACCCAGGATCGTAAAGCTTTTAAACATGAGGCTTTCTTTAGACTAATGAGCAACAATACACCTCAGTCTCAACTCAGGTCAGTTCGCAAACTGCATATTTCAGATGAAACAATCAATTGAATGGCCGTACGGTTATTTACGGTAATTTTAATAGGTTGTGGTGGTGAAAGTACGAAGGCTTCTAGCATTTGACACAGTCATTGTTTACCAACAATTAACTGTAAGGCGAGAAATGTGGAGAGCCGATGGATTAGACGTAATATCGACTACCAAGAGGTTTTGTTTATTGAGTATAATAGAAAATTGAGTTACGTAGTTCCTGTTAATTCACAGATTGTTATGGGAAAACACGTCTTTTTCAATTACAATGAAGTAGAATAATCTTTATTGCACGCCATAAACACTTAAAATATATACTATAATAAACACATAAAGTGATATTTTACAGGCAAACTTTATTAGATCGAAGTTTCGAATGAAGTCATCAAAAATTTAGTGAATTAAAAAAAATCCACAATTTTCGTATGTTCAACGTTCTGCCAAACAACCTGTATAATCGGAAAAAATGTTTCTACCACGTCACTTTGTCTATTCTTCGGTCTACATACCCATTTCTTTGGTTATCATGCTACGTGTGCTGGTCTGACTAGTAGTCAAATCATACCATGTAAGGAAAAGGCTAGGCGAATGATGGGAATAGAAATACTGTTCCAGTCTATACCACCGTAGATAGTATAACTAGACAATTCACTCGACCAATGTATTCCGGCCTTTAGTATCGATAGTTCGATACGTTTGCATTTATTCATATCGTATTTAACTTCCATTATCCGTTGTGAATGGTCCCATTAACATAATACGGGGGGTATTAAATCTACTATGTGTAGTTGTTATCTACAGATTGTATTGAAGATAGCTACCGAATTTGTACTGTGAAACTCATGGCATATGGTTGTGTTATTTTCGACTGTGGGTATTGTACAGAATTTAGGTGATTCAGAATTTAGGTGATTTTTAATTTAACCTTTCAATCGTGTCAATTAAAGACACAATATAAAGACAATGACAGGGAGGCACCGGTGTCCTCTCGGGGTTTAATGAATTAAAATAAAGTGCATCTAAGTTTATTTTACTTGATTAGCAACCGGCCCTGTTTTGCATGGTTTAAAAAAAAATAAGATTGTTTATGTTACAAACTAATCGTTTAATGATTGTGGCACCCGCATCAAAATCCATTGAAAAATTTAAAAGAACTAAGCAGTCACAATATAATTATACAGACGTTAAAAGCGTCTTTGTTATATTCTTTACGGAAGATTACCTACGTTACTAAATAAAGTTGATATATTTATAATATATGTTACTAGCAGATATCCCGCGGTTTCACCCGCGTAGGTTTCGTTCCCGTGGGAATACAGAGATAAAAAGTAACCTATGTCACCCGGGGATAGTGTAGCTTCCTAACGGTGAAAGAATTTTTCAAATTGGTCCAGTAGTTTCGGAGCCTATTCAATGCAAACAAACAATCAAACATTTCCTCTTTATCTATACTTCTATACTAATATTATAAAGAGGTAAAATTTGTAAGTTTGTATGTAGGGGGTAATCTTCGGAACTAATCATCCAATTTTAAAAATTATTGTATTGGTGGAAAGCTACACTATTCCCGGTGGACATAGACTACTTTTTATCCCCGTATCCCCACGGGAACGGAAACTACGCGGGTGAAACTGCGTGACGTCTGCTAGTATATTAGTACAGACATACCTAGTCAGTTGGTAATATTATCATGCAATTAGCTGGTTGAACCTGTAAAAATCACCCAGTGAAAACTTGAGCGAAATGAACTGTCAATGCCTAGCATTAGTGTGACAGCTCTATTTGCCCTCACTGAACTTCATGTTCACTGGGTTTGTACAAAGAAGCACTACCGATTATAATAAGCATGGCTAGATTGCCCCGTTCTTAAGTATTATTTTCTTTTGTTATTTGTTATTTCATTATCGCCATTAAGGTGCATTAAAAATGTCACGCTTCCATTACTCGGTCCAAATGGTCCCATTTACATAATACGCTACGAAGGCACTCAATCTATAAGAAGTATGTCATGAATATCATCAGCAGATCGTATTAAGATAGCTTCCGAATTTAAACAAGCCAATATTGTGAGTTAAGAAATATTAATATATGCGTGATCTGTGATCTCACGGCCATTTTATAATGTGTGGTTAATACTTTTTTGAATATTCGTTAAATAATATGTTACATTTGAATAGACTTTTCATGAATTATTTATATAGAACGAGATGTAATATTTTATGTATTTTAAATAACTGTTGGGTAGACTAGTTGCCAGACGGTCTGATGATATAATTTAAAATACTAATTGATACTGGGTTAGAATCTTGTGGGTATCTTAGTCCGCTGTACTCTCACTGTTGATTATAGGGAATATGCATGTAATTTAAATATGGTTCGAATATTTTTTTCCGAATCTTTAATAGCAGAAAATATGGATTAAATCATTGTTTTACTTTTTAATAGCGCCATAATTATTTAAAATTAAAAATAAAAGTGCGAATTAAGCGCGGGAAATTCAAATTTGTGAAACGCATCACCATTGGTTATAACGAAAATTGACGTCAAATACTACGACAACAGCTTAACGTCTACAAAACATTAATGTGTAAGTATGACATTAAGTATTAGAATGGACTTTTTATTGGAAAACATAATTATTGCCGTGTGTGTTGTGAACTAATTTAATGTTCAAGTGTAAGTTTAGCTTCATAGTGAGGTTATTTAACATTTAAGAAAAATGACTGAAAGTGGTTTTGTAAAAGCACAATCTGACAATGTTTATTGCATTCGGGTACAAGCAATACCGGTAAACTGGTTTTTGAGCTTTTTTCATGGTGAAATGGTTAAAAGAACGAAAACACCCTAAGTAATAGTAATAGGATCATAGTAAATGACGTAATCGAAATGGCGCGCGAAAATGGCGGCGTTTAAACCGCTTAAATTTATTCTGTATTTTAAATATTTTTTTAAGCTTTATTACTGCATTTTTAAATACGTTTATATTTTTTTACTATGTTAAAACGTTGTAAACAGTGAATTAAAATTATAAAAAAAATACATGCATATACCCTATTGTCGTTTAATAGATAAATTGAATCTATAGGAAAGGCACTTATTGTTGGTTAATAGTAGGTATTAGTAGCTTTTACTTTCTGGTTTGCGGCAATAAGCGCGTCCCCTATTTTATGGAAATATCAGCGCCATTTAGTTTACAGATATTGATTTTTAAACTAAATGGCACCGATGTCGTTTCATTTTATATAGATGAAAAAAAAAATGTATTTCTTAGAACGTACCCTGCAAAATTTGGGGGTGTATTATAATGACACTCCTGCTTAACCTTTTGAGTAATACCAGCCTGTTGTTATGTTAATAATGATCATATTTTCTTTTAACTTACCTTACTACTTCTTAGAGCGTGGAACCCACCTTCTGGGCGTAAAAAGTGTAATTCTTTTGTGGTCTACTTCAGCACCTGAAGAAAATGGTTAGGCTAAGTTGGTGATGTGTATATTCTTATTTAGTGTATAATAAGTCTACCTAAAGAGACTCGTAAAGCCATCTAATTTATTTATGATAATTGCTACCTAAGTAAAGTTATTGCTAGACATTTATGTTTTGACTGCCTCATTGGTCTAGTGGTCTCAATTGCTACTGCTGAGAATGAGGGCCCGGGACTGATCCCCGGGCTGGGCACAGTATTATATTATTGAGTTTTTCCTTCTGGAATTTTCACAGTTGCAGCCCCTGGTCTGGATCTGTGCATTTGTGATGGCAATAGGCTTGCCCTTCATTAGATGGAACTGAAATTTAACTGGCGTAATGTGGGTGTACAGTCACGAGCAACAATAAGTATAAGTACATTGGCACATTTTCTAAAATATCTTAACTTCTACCATTCAAAAATATGTGGGCGATATTTTCTTTAAATCACCATGATATATCTAAGATAATTTAGAAAAAAATATCGTACACATACTAGTTGGGAAAAAAGTCTTTTCGCATTATATAGTATGTATGAACTTGTAATAAAATCTCTTTGGCTATACTATTTCAATCTGGCTGGTTTTGGTATCATTGAAAATTTTAAAGAACATAATTCCAAATTCATGTTAGGAAAATGTGTGATTTTCATTTGTTTTTCGTACTGCCAAGATGAGTAAATCTAATGAAGACATTCGATACATTTTAAAATTTTACTACAAAAAATGCAACGCAAACCGCGAAAAAAAATTGCGATTTGCGATGTTTATGGACCTAGTGCAGTGTTTGTGAGAGTACCACAAATTTGGTTTAAGCGTTTTTAATCCGGGAATTTTGAAGTCAAAGGTGCACGTCGCTCTGGTTACGGATAAAATGGATGCCCTTTTTGAAAAAGTGGAGCAAGATATCAGTAGTTACGACGTAGCTGAAGAACTGGGAATCAATTCCCAAATGCGCCAAAACAATTTTGTGGTCAACCACAAAACAGTTTTGGCGCATTTGAAAGCACTAAAAGTACGCCTCTTCCTAATCCTTCGAGGATTATAGGCGTGATGGTATGTTTTGTCATTGATGTTTTCAAACACTAGAAATATCATATAATATCGGCTGCGGTTTTAAAACAGGTCGACAACCTGTCACGTAATGTTATCTTTTTTGCTAAATTAACCACAAACTGCTCCGATGTCTGCTTTGTGGTCGTATTAGAAGTTAGCCCTTCATACTTGAAAGGTTCAGCGTAGTTGTAGTTAGGTTGTAACTTTTACATTTTTTCTATTGCTGATAACGTTTTCCGGAATAAAATCTACTTACATAAAAAAAGGAAAAAGTGTGGTCTTATCTTATGAAAAAAAATCTGTAAGTAAACTATGTATTTTCTACTAACGTTTTTACTACATTTGGGAATAAATAAATCGAGCCACTTCCTTGTTTTACGCTTTATGGTTATTACCAATTTTCTTTTATAGCTAAGCTAATCTTTTATCATTCAATAAGGTTTTTATTTAATAATTTTCCCTCATTGTAAACATGATTCAATAAATTTTAGGTGAAATATCTTCATACTGGTACGATACGTTGAAAGGTAATGGCTCGATTTATTTGCTCCAAAGTATACATATAAAGAAGAAAAATGAGTCGCAATCATTAATTAAAAATTATGTTATGAATAATTTATATTTATTTCTGTAAGTAAACAGTTTTCTATGTATTTACAATTTTACAAATCAGGCAAGCAAAACATTTTCATAACTAAATGAGGTCAAAGTTTCCTATCTGACTACTGCTAGAAGAAACAAGGAATCAAACGTCAATCTCTTTTAAGTTTAGACATTATCCTGGTCAGATTTGTGTCCGATCATTTAAGGAAAGAACCATACGCAAATTGTGTGGATATCGTGGAGCTCAACCCGGAACTTAAGGTTATTTTACTTAAATTACCTACTTATGTTACTTATGTAGATTACCTAAACTTGGTAAAGCAAGTCGGGTGCAGGATGATGTCACAAGTTTAAAGGTTTTTGGCTACTGCAAGTACGGCTGACTTAATTAACATAAGAATTGAAATATTTTTAATATCATTTTGGAGAAATCTTGTCAACCTTTTTGCTTTGCGCCCAGTAGGTGTGCTTGAAGAAAATAATACTAATACATCTTCATACTTTACAAAAAAAAGCAAGCAATCATAATTCTAGTTTTAGTTGTTACTTTTTCCGGTAATAAGTGTTAACTTTACATCGGATTAAGCTGGCGTGTTCACTGAACAAATCAACACGCTAATAATCCTTTAACGCTACATAATTTAAAAAATGTTAAAGCACACTCGAAATATTAAACCCATTTATAATAAAACACGTGTAAAAGTTAATAATGGGGTGGAAACGTCACGGCATGTGGCGACGAGAGTGAATGAACGCGGTCAGTCTGCGGAAAATCGTTCACTCGTTCACAAACTATCGTTCAACGTTGATGAACAGATTAGAGTATTATTTACACGCATTAGTAACGCTATTTACGCATACACCTGTTTCAATGATGAATAAAGTAAATATTTATTTAGTTTTAAAGGACCATGCAAAAGATTGTATGGGCGCTGTCCCAACCCACCAACAGACATGGGACTTGTTTCAATATTATTATGAAGTCTCATAAAAACACAAATAACAATTTTTAGTCCGTAAATATATGGGGTACCTAATTAAAAAAAAAGTGTTTACTTAAAAAGGGTGTACTTATTTTTTTTTAAATAACCTTGTTTTAGACATTTTACAATTAACAATTGATCAACTAAACACTTTAGGTTTTTATAACATGTATAAGTATATACATGTTTATGAAATAACAACATTTTGGGTTAGTATTAATCACATTTTTTGTTATTGTTCATGTACAAATATATTTATGTCAACAGAACTGTTATCCAGTTTGGTAAGTTAGTAATTATTCGTCTATCATTATAGTAGATAGTATTTCTGCCGGCAGATTAAATTCAGTGTGACGACCTTTCTCCATATACAAAAAAATTGAGACTATACAGGGGTCTCATTCAAATCGGTCAGTATGGGAAAGTCTGATACTATAAGACATACGAAGATCTGTTCTGAGGAACCATGTCATCGATTTTAATAACAAGAAAAACTGCATTCACACATTAAATAAAAACATCTGTACTCCGTTCGGGAATCGAACCCGGTTATTTTGAAAAAAAAAACCTATTCTATTTCTATTTAGATATCGATTGTGTAGGTCTTAAGCAGTAAATGTCTGTATGAAACATGATGTCTAAAATAAAAATAGAAAAAAATAAAAACACACACACACACACACACACAAACAACAGACAGGCCAGCGAAGCTGTTTTTAATGTCTGTATGAAACAAGATGTCTAAAATGAATAAAATGCATTGTTTCCACATACTTTAATTTATTTTAGTAGGTGCTCGAAGTGACCATGTTTACAATATTACTACAATAGTACAGATGTTTTTTAAAATGTTTGAATGCAGTTTTTCTTGTTATTAAAATCGATGACATGGTTCCTCAGAACAGATCTTCGTATCTCTTATAGTTTCAGACTTTGATATTATGAGAGAGATAGAATGAGACACCCTGTATATTATGCGCACCGCCAGACTGGTTTTTTATCCTGTGCATCTCACGGCTGTTCACTATCAATAGTTTTTTCATAGTTAAATAGTGTTCCTGTACGTTTTTTTTACAATTTACTGTACCAAAAAGTGTGTAAGTACCTATAAAAACTATTTTTTTGCGCGATACCCCCATGACTTACGGAGATGTCGTCATAATAAAAAATGATCATGATGCTAAGATGAATTGATTGAGATACATTTGAAATCTGTTGGTGGTATGGGACGATTTTTTGCATGGTCCTTTGAATTAGAGAATAGAGATTTGAATTTCTTATTAAGAATGGTCGAATACAAATCAGAAACGGCTGTTTATGAAAACTATTGTATGGCTTTTTTGGAATACTAACTTTTTACAGAAGATTTGATGTTAGTCTAAATCTTGAGAGAATTGAGAGGCCTTCATAGGATGTAGATTACATTAATCAAGGTAGCCATGGAAAATGAATAAAGTTCTAAAATCCTAATGAACCAAAATTGACCGTTTAAAACCTCAATCATTTCAAAGCCAGTTTGAGACTATTTTTTGTAAAAAATAATTGTGGGAACCTCGATCGAAGATCCAAGTGATATTTTAATCAATTCTTACTCCGCTTCTGAATTGAAATAAACTATTAACAAGATATAAATAGACTTAATTGAACACATAATTTATGTAAGCCAGACGTTTTGCCTGCTAGCGTTTTGTAAACAGTATATGTATATGTGTATGACACGCCCTGATTGCCAGCATTCCGATATTTGCGTTCAGTCGGAATGTTGCGTTACTCCAGAATTGGAACACCGACCGCTTTTAATATGATTGGGACCATGAATATATTAATATTAAAAGGTGTGGCGTGTAAGTACCTGGCTACGATTAATAACACCACCTCCAAGGCTGGAGGTTGCCACGGATTCTATATCTAGAGAGTTCTAAGTACCAGTTGCGGAAATCAGCAATGTTTACTGTTTTTTCTTCTCTATTCCATTTTCTCACGACCTAAGCTTGGATTAAATTCTAAAAGGCTGAAAAGACACCTATTTGTTAAGAGCGGTGACCGAACCCGTAAAATGTAGGGACCTCAGAAAGTCAAACACTTTGCCGCAGTTCCTGCCGGGTCGTCTATTGTTAAGCCACGAACATGCACCGCCTCAGCATTCATTGTATAACTTGGGACAGCGAATTGTCCCTATTTATCATCAATTAAAAACACCTTATACACTGAAACAATAACCCGTTAAGCCAATTAACGGATGACGAAACTTCTTCAACATCAAAATAAATAATAGACAATTTGTCATTCTCCACAAAAACCATGTGAGTATACTATCACTATAATAGATCAATTAACATAATGCATAATACTATAGAGATGTAAAGTTGTCAATTAGTTGTCACGTGATCACGTTGACGAATGTACTTTAGGTATAAGAGACATGCAATATCGTCGAGTACAATCGGTTCTAATTGTGCGACGTCACAGTATTAGATAGTTGCGGTGTACGAAGCCAGTACAATCGAGGTGAGCAACCTCGCATCCCATTGTCAACCGTTGACATGTGGGAATGTAAAGTGAAGCGCATATTTGTGGAGAGTGACTACACCAGACTAGTTTAATGTTCTAGAAACTTAATCAGCAAGTAAGCAGGATCGTAAACAGAGATGGGGTTTACGATTTCTGTGGTGATATTTCAACTCAACATATTCCTTAATCTACAAATCCGAAAGTTTAAATGTATGCTTGTTATTCAATCGCCGTAACAGCTCAACAATTTTTGGTTGAAATTTGGCCTGTGCGCAAGAGGTAGAATTTCATGCCGACAGATTTAGAATTAGTAAAATGAATATGTCAAAATCTTGCTCGAAATACGCTTTCAAGCAGTGGTGAAAGCTGTATCAAAATTCAGCCAGGAGACAATTTACAAGATTGGCCTTAGATAAGACTAATAAATACTCGAACGAAATGTAGTTCGTTTATATAATATTCCGTAAGCCTCAAGAATTAACGTTTCATAACAGATACTGATGATAAACTAATAATACAGAGTTCCGTTCATCAGTAAATTGCTAACGAAAATCAATTAAAGAGCATCAAATGAAAACAAAGTAATGAAGTAACGATAAATGATTATACGTTTATGTTTGTGAATGCGGGCCCAACCTCAGCGTTAGAACACAGTTCAATAGCTGAGATCGTAATCGCAAAGGCCATTCAATACGTAATTGATACTCGAGTTATGTTGTCAATAGACATTGTAGTCAAGTGTATCGTGACAGCTAAGGCGAACTGCTGAATTAATTATTATTATAGAAAGCGCTCTGCATAAACTAAAGCGATCGCTATGACGTGTAAGAAAATCTGATTTTAATGCAAATTAAATTGTATAGCGCTGAAGATCCTGAGCTAATAATTAAATGCATTACTCTTGTAGAAAGAAAATAAACGAATCTCTTTGCTAGTCACGGTGCATAATTTTATAACTGGCAACTTTGTTTCAATAGGATCTTGTTCTGGTATGCTCGGTACATTGTTACCTTTTTGTTCGGCTAAATTGTTAAATTACAAGTTATTAAATGTTTTGTCGAGTTCCTCTGGAAGTTTCATTCGGAAGTGCTCGGCGCGTTTCCCTGTGAATAGTTTCTTTACAAATTGATTTACATACTCGTGTGGTGTGTTTAACTGTGTTACGTACGCTTTTAAGACAATGGGGTATATTTTTGTACCTCCGTTAGAAAGGTGGATTTTCTCAAATTATGAGGTGGGTTTTTAGTTCTAAACTGTGTTTGGTCTTACTCGAATGGGAGTTATGTGTAGACTAAGAGATTTTACAAAATTCGAGCATAGGTTTGCAAAAGAAATGAGTAAATTCTATTTTTAAGTACAGAATATTTAATTTGAAATCAATTGGATTTTGGCTAAAACCTACAAAACAAATAACAACCGGCCAAGAGCGTTCCGGGCCACGCTCAGTGTAGGGTTCCGTAGTTTCCCGTCCGTCACAATAAGTGTGCAAAATGCTTGCATATACGATTACCTATACTATAAACTTAGTCCCGAAATTATTTTGTACAACCTTTTGTCTTTTTTATACAAAAACTGTTTCCATCCAAGTTCAAAATAATTTTCCTAGAAAGTCCTTATAAAGTTCTACTTTTCAGATTTTTTTCATATTTTCTAAACTTTTGCTTATGGTTCAAAAGTTAGAGGGGGGACACACACATTGTTTTTTACTTTTGGAGCGATTATTTTCGAAATTATTGACATTATCAAAAAATGATTTTAGTAAACCCCTATTCATTTTTAAATACCTTTCCAAAAATATATCACACGTTAGAGTTAAAATAAAAAAAAAACACTTCCCACTTTACATATAGGGGGGCTACCCTAATAAAACATTTTTCAAACTTTTATTTTACCACTTTGTCGGCGTGATTGATACACATATTGGCACCAAATTTCAGCTTTCTAGTGCTAACGGTCACAGAGATTAAGCGAGGACGGACGGACGGACCGACAGACAGACATGGCGAAACTATAAGGGTTCCTAGTTGACTACGGAACCCTAAAAAGAATCAAGAACATCTAACTAGGTAGGTTCATACCAAATATCCAATTCAAAACCATGATTCGTATGCAAACGTATTGCAAACACCTGTTCTCAGAGGCAAGTAATTCAAATCATTTGTATGACAATATCGCCATTGTATGGAGTTGGCAAAGTTATCACATATTATCGTGTCCGCACCGGGGGCTTGCGACGCAAATAACTAATAGTCCCGGGCCTACTGCTTGAATGTAAATGTTCAATGCTAACTCGCGAAATTTATGAAATAGAATATGTAGATTTGTGTTACTGTTGGATGTTCTGATCGGGATTTTGGTCCTTTGGCATCCCTTAATATTTTGTTGAAATGCGTGAGAATTTGATTTAAGGTTTTAAGAAGCTTTTGTGCTTGTTGATTGCTTGTGCATGTTTGAGATTTTTTTTTTAATCTTCTCAGAAACCATGCCAAAAATATTGGCGGTTGTGATTAGAACATAATTACTTTTCATACATCCATTAAAAACTGACTGAATAAAGTCAAGTTGTAAGTATTTATTTAAATATCCTGACGGACCAATTTACTTCTAGCATTTTTTCTTACTTCCTCATTATCAATATTATATCGTTTAAATAGGCTCTTGAAGATCGTAGACTGTCACTTGACGAGTCAATAGTCTGACTCTTTCATTATTGATTTATTTATTAAGTTCTCTCTTGCAACATATATCCTTACAGGTAGGCAGATAATGCTATAGTGAGGGCGGTACTTTTAAAAATTTATACGAACTTTAATATTATACACATATTATATCAAATTGTTCCTAGGAATTCACGTCTTAGATATTAGTTTCTCACAAAACGTGTATTGGAATACGCATGAATGTGTTCTGAATATAGCCTGCAATAGTTAACGGGACTGTTCAAAGCAATTGTATTTCCTTTAGCACAGTTATGATGAGCGTGCGCACACAAAGAGATTCTCACTTGGCATTGTTTATTAATGCGAGTGATATCCATGTGAAATAGCACTGTAACCGTGTAATTAGAAGAAATTAATTTGTATTTGTGTGTTTATTAAAAGGACAGGGACAATGCTTTGATTGGATATCTTAGCGTATTGTTGTCACAAAGAGTTTTCCTTCAGAAAGAAAGTTGGATGATCGTTTTTAATGAATAGCTTTCCGTTCAAAAGCATTTTTATTGACGCTCATTTGGTTTCGTTTATCTCATATTATAAGGCGAAGGATTGAATTTGGTACTGCGGTGGCAACATGAATGGTTACTAGGCTCCTACTTAAAATCTTTTCCCACAACTAAAATCTATTTCAAGTGTCAGCAGACGTGTCATTCATTGGTAGCTAGCCCTCGTTCAGCCGGCATCCTGCGCCATTCCTTTTATTGTATGGTCTGAGTATGTACATTCGCGTAATTCAAGAGAATCGTTTAATCTAATTACGGTGGCGCCTACAGCCTACCGCGGACCCTGAATGAACGTGCAGCTATTCCGAAATGCCTACTCTGTGGCTTCAAAGTAATCTGGGCGCAGGAATCAGAGCGGATACAATAAAATCAAATAAAAATTTATTGATTTTGATCTGTGGCTTTTAGCGTCAAAGACGTTATTGAAACGTTACAAAAAAGTTAAAATTACTCTGTGGGTATTTAATTAACTTAATGGCATACACTCTTAGTTTTAATTTTGCTTGAATTAAGTGTTCTGTCAGCACATAGTCAGGTCGAGTAGTGCTTGGTTTTAATAAGAGCAGTCATTGCTTTTAATTCGAGGCGTTTTAAAATTCACCGATTTAATACTTTAAATCTTGTGGGTTCGATTCCCACCCAGGACAAATATTTGTGTGATGAGCGATCATTTGCTCTGTGCCTGGGCGTAATTAATCTATAATGTGTATGTATTTAGAAATATATAAGTATGTTTATCAGCTATTTAGTACCCATAACACAAGCTCTCAAGCTTAACTTGGGACTAAATGGCGTTGTGTGAAAAGTTGTGGAATATTTATTTACTAGCTTCTGCCCGCGACTTCGTACGCGGATCCTGTTGCTTATGCCAGCGACAACGGGGTCGTCAAAATCGAAGATCTGAAACATCTGATGTCGAATTCTATAAGCCCGGGGACGGGAAATCAATGGGATGCGCGAGACGATTCAAGATGTTCCAGATTTTTTATTTTTGTTGGTCAACAGGAAATGCCATCAGACTTAACAACTTTTGCTAAGACGCCATTTCTATTATGTATATGTTATATTGTCTCTGGGCTTTGGAGTTCCCCTACAGGTGCTCCAGATCTTCAAATTTAGTCTCACAGCAGAAAACACTCTTCACGTGGAATAGTTTTAGCAATGGCACCATTTTTATATCTCTTTCACTGTTGGTGTTCCATTTTTCAAAATAAATTATTGCCTATAATATGTTGCGTGACGTTCACGATCAGCGGTCAGTCGCGCATCTCCTTCCCCACTTATCTCTAGAGTCGATGCGTATATACGCTGAAAACTCAAGCGTCATGCTTTTTCCGTGAACGTCTCCAACTCGCGAGACAGTGCATGATGTTCACGATCAGCGGTCAGTCGCGCACATATTCTTCACTGGTCTCTAGAGACCTGGATGTAGATGCGTAAATACGCTGAGAATGCAGGCGTGCTTCGCGATCCCAAGAAGTTTCCACGGAGCAAGTTGCAGCCTCATGTTCTCGAACAGCATCAAGTCTCTCCTAACGCTCTTCGGTAGATTGTTGGGATCTTATGGTCTTTAATCATTTAGCACCTTTGGAACATTGGGAAAAATTTGACCTCATTCCAGGCATGGTTATAGTTTTATTGTGATGATACCTGATCAATTAAAATCTAAGTGGCTGCTCCCCTGCGTTACCGGGTAAGCTACCGTGTAACGAAGATAAATGGAAAAGGAAATTAAACACTCAAATAACATAAGCCCGAAGGCATACGATAAAAAAAATGGGAGTTTTAGCCAGTAGAGTCTAATTTTCAACGATATACCATCGTCATCGAAAATCAGTCCTGAACTGTTCCCGCCTTCACCGCGTAGTACTACTTATGTTATTTTATAATTATGCAATGAAATTAGTGATAGCTTTAATTTCTGTATCAAATGTTTCTGATCTTCGATTTTTATAAGTCAACAGGAAATGCCTATCAGACCGAACAACTTTTGCTAAGACGTCATTCCTATTTGAGTTATGGTGTAGCTGGGCTCTTGGAGTTCCACAACAGGTGTTCCAGATCTTCGATTTTTATACGTCAACAGCGAGTGCTCATAAGGCTGAACAACTCTTGCTAAGACGTCCTTCCAATATATGTTATAGTGTAGCTGGGCTCTTGAAGTTCCACATCAGGTGTTCCGGATCTTCAAATTTATTCTCTCAGCAGAAAATGCTCATAACGTGGAACAATTTTTGCTATGGTACCATTTTTGTATCTCCTATAGTTTAGATGGTCTGTTGCGGTTCTGCATCAGGTGTTCCGGATCTTCAAATTTATTCTCTCAGCAGAAAATGCTCATCACGTGAAACAATTTTTGCTATGGGACCATTTTTGTATCGCCTATAGTTTAGCTGGTCTGCTGAGAGAATAAATTTGAAGATCCGGATCTTCAAATTTATTCTCTCAGCAGAAAATGCTCATCACGTGGAACAATTTTTGCTATGGTACCATTTTTGTATCTCCTATAGTTTAGCTGGTCTGTTGCGGTTCTGCATCAGGTGTTCCGGATCTTCAAATTTATTCTCTCAGCAGAAAATGCTCATCACGTGGAACAATTTTTGCTATGGGACCATTTTTGTATCGCCTATAGTTTACCTAGTCTGTTGCGGTTCTGCATCAGGTGTTCCGGATCTTCAAATTTATTCTCTCAGCAGAAAATGCTCATCACGTGGAACTATTTTTGCTATGGGACCATTTTTGTATCGCCTATAGTTTAGCTGGTCTGTTGCGGTTCTGCATCAGGTGTTCCAGTTTTCAAGATAAATTATAGCCTATGTGTTGACCAGACTTAATATCTATACAACAAAAAAAAATCATTCAAATCCGTCCAGTAGTTCCGAAGATTAGCGTGTGCAAACAAACAGACAAACAGACAAACAGACAAACAGACAGACTTTTTTTTTTGGATTCGTGCTCTATTACTGTTTCTAAACCCCCCTCAATTATTATTTTTTAAATATATTCAATGTACAGACACAGTTTTTTTACAGTCTTATTATATGTATAGATTTAAATCTAACCGTATTAATAATTATAATAACTGTGGTTTAATGATAATGAGCTCGTGGCTAACAGCCGCATGGATTGATCGAAGGTTAAGATACGTTTGACGAGGTCAGTCTGCGGATGGGTGACCATTGATAACATACCAAGACTTCTCCGTGCCTCGGATAGCACGTTGGGCTGTTGGTCCCGGTTGTCATTTGTAGATCTTTGACAGTTGTTAGAGGAAGCAAGAAGCCCGAAGGTCTGACAACAAGTTTAACCAAGGCGTAACGTTTTACCCATTTACTGGGTTGTGGTGGTTACGCAGGCAGTTGCTCCATTGTCGAAATGGCTCCGCCGGATTCCCAGTCCCCGCCATTCCGACGAAGCGGGAACAACGCTGGGGTTTTTAGTGGGTATACCGGGTCAAACCGGGGAGTCCCACAAAAACCCCCCCCATCCCCCGATGGGAGGGTATGCGTAATGCATTTTCCCCAGCGTCAAAAAAAAAAAAAGGCAGCTGCTCCATGTAAAACACAAATATTCAAGGCATCTGGTTGAACTGGAAATCGATCCTAGCATAGTTAGGAAAATGTTGGGCAGAAGATGGTTAATTTTATACTCTAATCAGTTGCCATATAATGGAACGTGATTTTGTCGGTCTGAAGTACTGGGAGGAGAATGCATGTCAGTAAAAATCATTTTTAAGATTTGTTTAATTTTATTTTACATTAGTTTTCTATTTACTGTAATTGGTTTCTTTTCACCGTAGTAAATAAGTAAGTAAATAAATAAATATCAATGATTGCACTGGCTATTGTTAATTCGTTATTCTATAGACCATTCGCAGTATTTTTTTACAACTGATTAAAATATTGTGAGAGTTGCATTGTTTTCTATCAAAGTATTTATGTCTCTCTTAGCTTTTTAATGTTTAACTCAATATTAAGTAGACTCTATGTAATTGAAGAACTATTTATCAATAAGAACCAAAAATATTCAAATTTTGCAACCTATTTCCGTAATGCCTCAAACAAAGTGTTTTGTTAAAGACGTAACATTATCAAAACCTATTAGCTCAAATGACACAATATTATTTCACTAGTAGGTATTTACATAGATACAATAACATTTTCTCTAAGTTTAATGCTGTTTACGTCAAAATTTATATCCGTTTTGTATATTCAAGCGTTGGAACGCTCGTAAAACACTGCGTTCTCAATAGTCACTATCAATGGTGGTGAATACAAATGATATTGTGTGTGGCGACTCTATCGATGTATGGAACACAGAACACACTGCATTTGCAATTATTCGAGGAACATACAAGTGTGTACGTGATCTAAAAGGAGCCGACATATGAATACTGATTTGATTTGTATCGATTATGAATGATAGGATTCCACCTGGACCCTTGACCGTGAATGTTTTGAAGTTCAGAGACGTGGTAACAAAGTTTTTGATGCTAACTATGGTGAACAAATTCATAAAATTTCAGAAAGTTTTATAAACGTGTTTTGATCTCTATTGACTTCATATGTTATGTAATTAACGAACATACATACATACATAAACTTACAACTTTTTTCAATGGGGGTAGGCAGACACAGACCCATATGTTACGATTCTTACATAATTCTTTTTCGTCCTTTACATTCATACATGTCGCTATGCACCTGGCCTTTCTTAAGAACATTACCAATTTGTTGGTAACGTATGTGTTGATATATATACTACATACCTAATTATTCTTTTACTTATTTTGAACTACAAGTTATTCTTTACCTTGTTGCATGTTCTATCTTTGCAACACTTTAAAGTCGGAAATTCTTAAAGCATTAAAACCTTTGTAAGTTTTTTCTACTTCAGCATAAAGGTTTACTTTTGGTAAATAAATAAATAATGTAGGTTAATGTCCAGTTTCAAACTCACAAAGAGTGATTCAAATTGTGTCGATTCGCGGTTGTCGTTAAAATTTAAACGTCTGAACCTATATTTTTTGTTACGGAATTTTGAAATCAGTCTGTCTGTGAAAATTAGTCCCACGATTTTAAAATCAATGTGCATTATTAGATTGCTTAACCTTAAAGATTGACCCGTGTGGTGACTACTAAGCCATGAGCCCCATTACAGTTAAAACACATATAAAAATTTATAAGCATTTATCGTTTACAGGTATAAACGAGGAAGTAAATATAACTTAAATGTTTAAAAGGAATATAAGGACAAGCAATAATCAACAACCATTTACTAAGAGAAAGAAAAGACATGTTGTTGCTTTAAACATTATAACAGTTTCTTACCGATTTGTCGGAACGAGTTAGCGGACACTTAAATCTATTTACTTGTCTATTTAAGTGGGTAAATAAATAAATTGGATTCCTTTACTTGTGTTTGGGTAAAAAAAACAATCGCGTTTACATCGGGCACCGTCAATGTGATTGCCAAGGACTTGTGATTACGCTGTGAATGTTTTTGCTATAGCGTTTTGTCGTTCGTGGGAAGTTGTCCGATAAACAATGGAGACATACCGCCGCGTTGTCTAATACGAGGCACGGAATTATGCGAGAAATTGATCTCAATGTGGATTAATTAACGTCTTTGTATGAGGCTTCTGTTTGGTTTAATGAGTTAAGTAAGTTTTATATAAAAGTTTCCTGAACGATAGACAAAGTTTAACACTACTAGCTATAGGTACACAGGCAATTTATCAATCTTACTTCAGATTGTTTGTTCAATACACCTGCGACAAGCTGCCGACATTATCTAGTTTTAAAGCGGCCTTCACTTTCATTTCTCGTATCAGTTCATAATCATTTTCATAACATCACGTGCACACATACAAAAAGTTGCTCAATTAAATGTTTAGGTCTGCGTTAGCGAACCGCCGCACAAACACTTGTCCATCGTATAAGTAATAACTTTCACAGACCATACCGGTGACTGGCTCACCTTGCAGACTCCCCGAACGAGTAATTTCTCCTCCAACTTATTGAACAAGGTCCCGGCAATTTCTTTTCTTCGCAACTTATGTAGGCTACCAGTAATGAGCGGTTTCTCCCTATTCAAGTTTGATAAAATTGCATGCTGCGAAAGAGAGCAGTTGACTTATGGCTTGTCTAGGGACCGATCGAGCTACTAAGCCGCTGTGACCGGACCAGTTGAGGCGGTTTCGAGTTTCATAAACTGAGGTCGCTAACGACTATTGCATTTTATGCCTACAAATATTGTTAGAGATTTAGACACTCGACTTTAGTTCCTTGTTTCATGTCTTTCAAGTTCATCTAATAAATCATTTGCCCGCCAATATGGGACCCAATAAATAACGTTCTGTTGTTGATAAAACGACGGAGCTGCCACGAGCGGTACAAAGTTTAAAGTTGATAGTGGATCTTGAGAAACCCGGACAAGTCTAAGGCCCAGCGGGAAAAGGCAACTATGTTTTCCGAGATGTTGCAACACGGTACGTAGGTACCGTATGGCGAAATTGATATAATAAATTGTAACTGTACCTGCCAATTAAGTACCCACGGCGAATGTAAATAAAGATGTGGGGAAACTTAGATCTGTTGTGCCGTCTTAAACGTTCACGAAATAGTTGTTTACATTGCCACGGCTTTGAATGCGCGCCACGTTAGTGACTGTAGTGTCTAAGAAAATACAGCTTTTGAGCCCTTATTTATTTTCATACTAAAGACTACTCCAGTATCGATCACCTTTAAGCCTAACCTTACACAGCCTCAGCAGGCAGCTAACACGGAATAAATCAAAGCAAACAATAAGTATAAATCAATATTACGAGTGGATATGACTGCGTGTCACCGCGGTTGTCATCGAGTGCTACCAAAGCAGCGCCGCGAAACAATTCGTTACTCATTTCGTCGAAGACAACACGGATGTACATGGCACAGATGCTGTGGATTTATCACGCGTTCGATAGCAATAAATAACCACGCTGGGCGGAGAGGAGCGGAAAGGTCAGCGCGCGGAGCGAGCGGCAGCAAGCGGCGGCTTTCTCAAGGCCGATGCACAACTTAGATATCTCGAGAATCGTGGCGTGCTCGACCCCACCTGTATACCTGTCGATTCTACCACGGAAAATGTTCATTTTTATACGGCTATTATTCATTTCTATAGCTGTATAGCAAAGGAATGCAAGGCTTTTTGCACCTTTTTTGCAGATTTTTTGCTGATGCGAAAGGCGCCTAAGAAAATACATTCAAATAAGTAAAAATACGGGCTTAATTTTGCACGACCACCCTGCGCAAACCAGTTTCAACCGTCCTTTTATTATAAATTGCTATTTCAATATACATTGAAGTAATAAATTATTCGTATAACATTGTGAAAAGAGTAAAAAGTCTGTCTGTCGACGACTTCCAGCTGGATGCGAAGGTCGGTCGTTGGCGAGACGGAGCCCCACAGATTCATGATACTACTTACTGTAAAGCACACTGCGTAGCATGAAACGTCGGTTAATATTTTTAATGGCAAAAGTGAAGCGGTTTTTGATTGGCTAGAATATTAAGTAGACAACTATAACAACGGGATCGATTTTTGAAAGGTTCAATTTATTTAAATTCAAAAGGAGTGATTGCCGCAAATAAGACCTTGGATGCATACCGATAAGATGAGTCACCGCACAAAAATCAAGTACTATAATATGTATATTTGTTTAACTAAAATAAAATTCATAATGAAACTAAATATAAATTTGCGAGTGAAGAGTAAAACTTAATAGAAGAATTTCCTCAGTGACATCATTTAACCGCGTGTCTCCAACACTATCTAGCTAGATTTTATCTGCTTTATGGACGGGACAAAAAGGCAGAAGCTAGTTGAATGATTGTGAAATTATTTCTAAGTATTTTACGCTCGGTATCGCGTGTTCAATCAGGAGCCTCGGCAGATGTCTCGAGAAAGTCTCAACGATACGCCGATTCATAAGATAAACTTACATATAGACTAACTCCCATTAAGAGGCGCGAACTCGTGAGTATGATGGAATATCAAACACGCTACTGATCAGAAGAAGTGAAACTGCCTAGTCTGATACTTTATGCTACCTACTAAACCTATGGCGTGGCAGTGACGTAGATGAATAGGCAAGCATTTTTATAATGAAGATATTTTTTGATGATACGTTTGTAGTGAATTGATCATTTACAAACAGTAAACAATATCTAATAGACTAGATCTAGACAGTTTGGTTTTCTCAAAAGCTCTCAGCACAGATATAGATAGACCTAGATAACGAAATTATCACGATCTGTTTGTAAACCAAGCGTGCCATTTTTTGACTGTACGCCATGTTATACGAATGTTATGTTTTCCCAAATTTGGTAATACCAGCAATCACTGAAGGTATTAGATTAAAAATAATGGATAAAAAAAATAATTACGCATAATATTAATCACAAAATGACTTACCGATGGAAGGAATCGGAGCGCGAAAGTGGCCACTTACGATTTTTGTACGTAAGCTAGGCACGCAAAATGGCACGCGAAGTAGTTGCTCTTGCGTTATCTAGGTATATCTATATTTGTGGCTCTCAGTCGCTGACCTGCAAAGACAAGCGTTAAGGTTATTAATGCGATAGCACCACCCATAATTATAATTATGTAAAACATAATTATTATTGTTATAATAAAACTACATAAAGTACTGTTATAGTGGGTTCTGTATATAGTACCTTTGTAGTACAAATTATGATAACAGATCTATGAGCTCCAATAATATAAATTCCAGATATCTGTTCCAGCCCACCTAAGGGAGTTGAAATCCAGATATCCCACACAATGACGCTATATCATACAATTAATTTATTCAATTGCTATAGAATATAGCCGAGACAAAATCAAGATTAAATGCAAGTAATAACCGTGAGATTTAAAATATACCTCAAGTTTAGTGGACAGTTTAATCGTTTGATGTTAAAGCTGATAAAATGAGGACTCGTACTAAGGCGAAACTTAACAATCAGTTACAATTTAATGTCATTGAGTACAACACTATTTTAAAGCACATCTTAGACTTAGATATGTAAGTACAGTAATGGGAAAAGTTGTTGTTTGTTGTTGTTCGAATTGTTGTTGTTGTTGTTGTTTTTTGACTGGCCTGTTGGTCTAGTAGTCACTAACTACTAGACCAACAGGCCACCCTGACTGCTATGCCGAAGGTTGTGGGTTCGATTCCCACCCAGGACAATTGTTTGTGTGATGAGCACGATCGTTTGTTCTATGTCTGGGTGTAATTTATCTGTAATATGTATGTATTTAGAAATATATAAGTGCGTTTATCAGCTGTTTAGTACCCATAACACAAACTTTCAAGCTTAACTTGGGACAAAATGGTGTTGTGTGAAAAAGTTGACGATTTTTTTGTTGTTATGTGTAGTTGTTGTTGTGTTGTTGTTGTGTTGTTGTTGTGTTGTTGTTGTGTTGTTGTTGTGTTGTTGTTATTATCTCAGCGCAATACCTGACCTATCGTGTTTTTTATTTCTATTTTGTATGATTGTATTTGTTTATTATTCTGTTAGTACCTATTATGCGTATTTTGTTTATGGGCCTTAATTGCCTAAAAATAAAGAATTATTATAATTGTAGGGAAAGTCGGGTTAGGTGTTATTAACCAATACGGTGATAAGCACGGCAAGATCCGTAGTATTTTACAGATGTTAGTTTTTTCTTTTAAAGAGAAATGTAAAATGATATCTATATGAGACTGCAGTGAGACTGTTGTCTTAGTGGCTGGGCGTAGGCTCATTAGATTATATTCGTGTTGAATTCTGATTTTCTTTGAAAACATAAAAGTACAAGTTGAAAGTATTATATTTAGAAGCAAGAATAGTCACAAGGTATATTGTTTTTGAAATTATACTTCTTTGCCGCGTTAGGGAAAAATTATGAGAGTTAATTTTTACGATGCGCGCGCACACCGTCACGTAAAACCAACACCCTGAAGTTAGCTATAGTCCAACATTTAAGTTTTTTTCTATTATTACGCCAAAAGATTATAACTTCTAACGCGTGTAGGTACATTAGAACACACGCAATTTTGTTTTTTTGGGAATGACGTAAACACTAATTTAAAAACACTGAATTAGTTTGTGAATTACTTTGTAAATGATTTCAATTGATTTGGAAATCAACATTAATAAAATTGCATTCAGATTGATGTCATCCTTCCATGGCATGCATTTATTTTGTTAATTGCCTTATTTAGTGTTAATATATTTCAAAATATAGACTAGTAAATATTTATTAATGTAAGTATTACCTATGTTGATATTTTTCAAGTTTAAATTATGACGAAGCCAAAATCCACCACATGATATCTTGCGGCTTGCCGCCAATAATAACTTAAAAAGATAATGCTTTAGTTATGGTTTATGTGGTGTTTAACAAGACTCCATAAAAAATCTTTTAATAACAAGTTATTTACTCTGAGTTGGACAAAAATCATAAAAAATGATCTATTTATTCATAAAGGTATACGCCTAAAGCTACAAAAAGCGACTTGCTACGATCCTTACATAGGTACGGCTTTAACATGGTTTAAGTTCAATCATCTGTTGAAGTTGCACGTCGGCGCTGGCACCTACTACGCTTATGACCTTTCTAAAAAACTTTACCAATAAGGTAAATGTGTGTCCTTCAAGGGCGTCCCATCCCAGCATTTCTACTTACATCTGCCTTATGCTAATCATCTCTCGTTCATTTACGACTTTATGCTTATCGAAATACTTTCCTGATCCTAATTATAGGTTTCCTCAAGCCTAGGCGATGGTTATAAGATATATGGCTGGTAGAAACTACTTACCAATATCCGTTACTAGATTTATATTTAACGGCTGTCATACAAATGGTTGGTTATAATTAGACGTTCGATAAAATTAAAGAGATATTTCTTGATATCTTGAAACTCCTCGATACTCACTTTATAGTCTATATCCAGCTTTATTTATAGGTTTCTTAGATCCGTAAATGCTGGATATGAATGAGTTAAACGGCGAAGGTAGTGCGCGTGGGTTTTCTGTGAGATAAATACAAGGTACTCATTAGCGACTATCTTGTTTTATTTTATTATGGTTATAAGCTTTTACGGTATGCGATAGTCATATGTAGATATTAGATAGTTCACACAGCGGTTTCATTTTAGAATGGGGTGGTTGTTAACGTTATACAGAGTAGTGTACCTAACGCATGTCACTATTGAAGTAGTTGGGTGGTGGAAAGATTAATAAAAACAGAAATACTTTTATACGTAGTTTATGTAGAAGTCCGCACTGTCTTATAAAAGACGAAGAGAATTATCACAGACAAAAGAACAGTAGATGGATAGGTATAACACTACACGCTAGGTTATATACAGAAGACGATTTAATTGTATGGATGATCTTGATCAGCTAAGGTTAGCAAGTCCACGAGGGTAACATAAATTAGCCAAAAGCAGAAAAGTGTCGCCATATCGCATGAAAATAAAGGTAAAATTTGACATTGACGCTACACTATTATACACGTACTTGCGGTAAATCACCTCAAAATATTTCCACTGAAGTTCAGCCTACTGTACTCTATGATGTCGTTATTTTCGTCCTATCTGTTTCAGTATATTAGGGGAGTGTTAAGTTATATTGGTACAGACGCCAGCACATCAAGTTACCCCAATGTGTCAAATTTCTCAACTTATACTCGTTTCTCAACTTTATGTCAAACAGAATAAGGTTCATATTCAATTGGAATAATTTGACACATTGGGTAACTTGATGTCTGTACATTTATTGTGTGTAAATCTCTACGTGACAGTAACACCTAGGTAACTACAGTTTTTTGTACAAGAAACATAAGACAGTGTATTATTGTTAAATAAATATGTTGTTTTTCTCAAAGTACGGCGCGGCGTTTGATTGAATAAAATTGATCGCACCATTTTGGCCAACGCAAAAAAATAATTGCGTAAGATCACAAAATGGTTCTAGATAAAAAAAAAACATCAAAAGCTAGCAATCCCATTTTGTCCTAACGAGCTTTGAAAAGTAGAAAAAGCAGTTTGTAAAAATATATTTTCTTGGATATTTTTTCCTGTTGCACTAGTTAAGTTATGCAGAAATAGCGGATAACTAGCGGCTTCTCAAGTTAAGAATTTGAAATACCGAAAGCTTCTTCGAAAGAGGTGAAAACCGTTTCAAAATCTGCCAAGCAGTTACCGAGTTTTAGCGTTATATGCTCCAATAATACTTACATAGGCTTGGTCTCAAAAAATATATCGTGACTTTCATTTGCTTTTTGGCGAGTTATTTAGTTGCTAATTGAAGATAAGCATCTCTCTCCTTATTACATGGTAATTCTCAAAATAATAAGAAAACACGGCCAAATTACGGTAATGTACAGCACCATATTAGGATATAATCTTGGTTTCTCAGAAGTCAAAGCAAAAAAATATCTCCCTGTCAAATCAGTTGTCCGTTTTAGTTGTCAAAAAAAACGAAACGGTTTTGGTCATTTTAAAAATATACACCGTAATTTACTTTTATTAACTAACTCAACGGTTTTGTCAGACAGTCTTGTTGATAAGAGGCGCTGCGATATTTACATATTAAATAACATCGTACATACCTACATATTATGAATTCCCAACATTTATTACACATATCATATTTCCAAAATGAAGACGATTCAGAGATGCCGATATTTTTTATCCCACAATACCTCAGGTTAATTTATTATAGAACATTTTTTTAAGTGGTAGTAATTTTATTGTTGCTAAAATTACTACCACTTTAAAAAAAATGCTGGGTCATCTATCTCTATAAAATAAAAAATCAATTGCAGTTTGTTAGTCTGGCTAAAACTCAAGAACTGCTGTGCCGATTTAGCTAATTTTGGGTTTGAAATGTTTGTGAAAGTCCAGGGAAGGTTTTAAAGGTGAGTAGGTAAATATGAAAAAAATGCTTTGAATGTAGTAAAAACAACATTTTCGCTTTGAAACTTCCTACCTGTCCAAACATTCAATGTTCGTCCCGTCGCGTCATCGGTAATAAATTGTATGTTACATAGAGGCACACAGCGCAGTATTTCAGTTTAAAATTATGAATTTAGTGTTTTTTAAATCAAAGCATTTTAGTAAGGTAGTTAGGTTAGGTAGTTAGGTTAGCTATAGGATAGGTATGGTAAGTTAGGTTAGGTTATATATACACGTTGTCATTTTAATTCTATCGAACACAAAATGTTTATAAAAAGATCACATTAGAGACTCGATAAATAAAAAGTAGCAGTAGACATAATTGGCCAGGATCTATTTATTGTCGTCTTATTAAACGTATGTACTTCTTATATATAAAATTGTCGTGAAAGAGTGCTTGTAAAAAACTCCTCCTAAACGGCTCCGATTCTTATGAAATTTCGTGTGTAAAAAACTAAATAAGACTAATAAATTGATTATAAGGTGGAATGAAGTTTGCCGGGGTAGCTAGTTAAAAATAAGTATAATATATATATTATATATAATATAAAATAGTCCTACTGCCAAGCCTCCTCAAGTTTACGTTCCTCATTTGTTTTTTGGGATTTTTATACGGTACTAGATAGTCCCACCACCTTTTCGCCGTCCATCTTCAATAAACCATTATTGGTGACCCATATTTGGTTAGAACCAATCTGCAAAGCACAGGCGTAGGGTAACTAGCCTTTCGGTATTCTTTAGGATACATTTTGGAGAGTGTGCACGGGAATTACACGACTTGATTCCCCCATCATCTTTATAGGTACCATCGGACAACCCGGTTGGACAGTACGGCGTTGGTCCACCCTTACATCGTTGGCACTTCCACGATTCGGACAGAGCGTTTCGCTTCGTCGTTTATACCGCGTGCATCGAAGGACTGGAACAACTTGCCTGCTGCGGTCTTCCCGTCCGACTATAATTTAGGTGTCTTCAAGGCTAGAGTGAATAGTCTCTTGATAAACTAGTGCGCTTCACCATCACTGATTGCATCACTGCTTACCATCAGGTGGGATTGCAGTCAAGCACTGGTTTATAGTGTTAAAAAAAAACCCGCTGTCAGATTGCTTGCTAGTTCTATTAAGCATGCAGCGGACTTGAACATGTAGGTATCTAGAAATGATCAATAAGGCAATTTTAATATCGTTCTACATTGGTATCACTTAGAAATGAAAAGCGAAAAACAAAATACGTGTTGCTTTATGTAATTACTTCCAATTTCAACTTTTTTTTATAATGTAATTGCAAGCCACTAATGTGTTGGACAACTATCGCGTGACAATCTCTAGACAGCTGACACGTACGATATATCACTCTCAACGGAAATAATCTTTACACTTCTACACTAACAAGCTTACTAAAAGGAACTGTTAATTATCATGCATTTTTCGCTGTTTTAATTCTTGATTATTAAGATTATGTAAATCGTACGGAATTGGTCAATTATTTTGGCCGAAAGTGCATGAGCTCTACATCTGTAATGTTCATTATAATCAAGATTGTCAACAAGTGTGTACACTGCTAGCTTTCTTAATGCACCACTTTTGTGAATAAAGAAATGTGTAAATTAGTGTTATTATGTATTTTGAGCAGCTCAAGTTTAGAAGTACACTTGTCGTCAGTTCTCCGGAACTAGAACAATCCTATCAAAACTATGCCGTTGAATGGGATTTCGTGTTACACTTGAAATATTTTCTCTTGATTATTATGATCTTATGGTAACATGGGAATGTAAAAAACGCCTTGTTCACTCTCGCAATTGTATCTTAGACGTGCTATTGAGGATAGTAGGACATGTTAGCAATTGTATCTAGGAAATGTTGTACTTACAATTACTGTTACAAATTAATGTAGCTACCGGTCTCTCATTTTTATTAAATTAAATACCAGACAGAGGCTTAGGAACTTTGAAGATGAACATTACGATAGAATACAAGATTTAACGTATTATTGTTCATTAAAGTGTGCGCGTTCACAAATTAAGACATACAAACAATAACATACAAGTAGGTAACTAATTCAAACCACAGATACAATGTTTATTAATATACGAGCAGACGCCACGCGGTTTCACCCGCGTAGTTTCCGTTCCCTTGGGAATACGGGGATAAAAAGTAGCCTATGTCACCCGGGGATAGTGTAGCTTCACAACGGTGAAAGAATTTTTCAAATCGGTCCAGTAGGTTCGGAGCCTATTCAATGCAAACAAACAAACAAACAGCCAAACTTTTCCACTTTATAATATTAGTATAGTTAAGACGAGATGGCTTAGAAGAAACTTAATTTAGTTTAATAACTATTTGCTATACTAAATGTCAGTGGCGAAGTGTCCATACAACTTGATTCCTATCAGCTTTCCTTTGGAGGTGCGGAAGAGCAACTCAACCTCTATTGAATAGCAATAGCCAGACTTTAGTACTGCCAAATATTCTAAAGGTATTAAAAGCAAATGTATACTGGGCGGTATGTAGACCGATGACTTCAAGGCAGACAACAAATCGTTTTTTTTTTGGTCGGCTTGAGAAAATTGACTCCTCGCCACTGCTAAATATTTAAAAACTAAAAAAAAGGTTTCCTTGAGGAAGTTTATTGAAATCATGAATACAATCACGTGTTTAAGTAGGTATCGGTCACTAATTACCAGTCACCCTATATATCTTTACATATAAAAATCTTGAGTCACGATGTTTGACTCGGAAAGTCGGAACTACTTAACAATTTTTATGAAATTTGGAGGTCTGGTATCACAATGACATAAAATAGTTTTAATCCCAATTATTGTCCATAAGAATTACTGAGTCACAGCAATGCGTGGCCAAGCCAGCTGACAATAAATAAATAATTAAGACTTAATTCCGCTAACTTACATACAACAAAGTGGAAGCGGCACCCGCAAGAAGTTCACTCGCATCACAAAAAGCCGCGAAATAAAGAACAAAACACCTGTTCTTTCAAATAAATTGCACTTAATTAAACATTGATCTTTTTACAACAAAGTTGAGCAGTTTGTAGTTAAGATACAGTTTGCACGATACCATCTTAATTCAGGATAAGTTGTCACAAGCCGCGGGTAGCAACTAAGTGGATTGTCGTGTCCTCTCCCACTGGCCGAGCCAGAGGTAATTTAAAGTTCCTCTTATTTTGTAATGAGAAGCGGCACAATATTCAATTAAATCAATGTCATGGGACGGTCACATGTTAGATAAATCTTCACCGTGGTACTGCGAATAAATCATGATTGGAAACAAGTAGCCTATGACGGGGAGAGCTAGCGCTGTCATTTGTTAGCACAATGGCGGCTGGGTTCAGCAGTTTATGAGATGAGAAGTGAAATTATGCGAATATAATGTTATTATGATTTCTTTATGTGATACATACATTTTACAATAATTAAAAGATGAAAACGCTAAGGACATTAGATATTTGTTAAGGATTGTAATTCACACGAAGATGTTTATGCAATCAAATGCATTTGAGTGGAGTTCGAAAGCTTTTCAAGGGGGATGGAGGTCTTGATGGTTTAGTTCCAGAAAAATATCTAAACCAAACATTACGCCTGTAATCTCCGAAAGGGTTCGGCAGAGAATTTATTTATGTATTTTTAGTACAGCCACATTTCACCCACCGTGCACAAATCCAGACTCCGGGCTACAACTGAAAAAATCCTAAAATAATAACCCAATGTCACTTTGACGGTCCGGGAATCGCACCCAGAATCTCACTATCAGTTGTACTTAGCCCTTCCAACCACTAGGCGAACAAGACAGTCCAGGAAAATAATATTTACCATTTGCAGTCTCTCGGAAAAAGTTTTGACAAATTATGCAGTCTTGCAAATTAATGGCGGTCCCTCTACATCACGCAATGATTATAAACACCGCGCACAGGCAGGATTACTGAATGGATTTATAATTTATTTACGTAACATTTGGCATAGATTAATATGCATACATTACGATATTTCAATAGAGACTTGTCTCTTGTGTATTGACTGGCCTGTTGGTCTAGTAGTTAGTGACCCTGACTGCCATGCCGGAGGTCGTGGGTTCGATTCCCACCCAGGACAAATGTTTGTGTGATGAGCACGATCATTTGTTCTGTGTCTGGGTGTAATTTATCTATAGTATGTATGTATTTAGAAATAGATAAGTATGTTTATCAGCTGTTTAGTACCCATAACACAAGCTCTTAGCTTAGCTTGGGACTAGATGGCGTTGTGTGAAAAAACAAAAAAAAAAAAAAAAAAAAAAAAAAGTCGTGTAAAGTCGTATGTAACTAGTTACTATTACAAGAATTATTTACAGCTCTTGCGATCGATTTCCGCTTCCTTGCATACCAAGTTTCACTTTCATTTGAAAGATTTGTGACTCGAATGTAACTACAGTACAGTTGGCAGTAGAAATAAGTATTTTATTTATGATTATTTTACGAAATAATAAAATAACAAAAACCAAAGGAAAAATGATGGCTTTCCATTATGTGCATTCCATTCAAATCTCTCTGCAAAAAAAGATGAAATGATGAGTATGGTATGACAGCTTAGGTCCCTACCTCTAAAGAAATACCTACATTTATATACTTAGGTAGAATTTTCCAGAATTGCACTGCTGTTTACTTCATTAGTGAAGACTTTAAAAAAAATCTATTTGAAAGATAATTCATAAGTTCAAAATACTCAAAGGTTGATTTTAAAATAAGCAGCCTGTCAAAATAAACAGACAATATTACAAAAAAAAAAATGAAAAAAAGTACCTATTGAATTGATTTTTTTATTATTAAGCTCAAATTGTCCCACTGCTGGGCAAAGGCCTCCCTCCATTCCTTCCATCTGTCGCGATTCTGCGCCACCTCTCTCCAATTCTCAAGGAAGACATGCAGTTCGTCCCGCCATCTCCTTCGTGGTCTGCCGCGACCCCGTGTCACTGTAGGGCACCAACTCTGGGTTTTACGAGCCCATAGCTCGTTCGACATGCGGCAGACATGTCCTAGGAATTGAAATTTTAGCTAATTATTTAAGCTGTTACCTTATTCGTTACTAACTAAGATTTAAGTTATTAATGTGAGTATCCGTTTTCTTAAACGTACCAATTACCTATGTTACCTCACGATAAAATTGGAAATCGGCCGGATAATGCGTGAAGTCTCTATTAAGTATTTAAGTAATTGATATTGTCGGACTGATTTGTGCGAGTCGTGCGTGCTTATTTTATTTAGAATAATAATGGCTAATTGAGATTATATAGCTTAGAATAAACACTGGTGATTTTACGTTTCCTTTATTTTATATGAAAAGGATATTTGATTCATGGAAACATAATGATTTCATAATAATTATTATTATATCTACTTAAAATCAGTAAGCTTTTGTAAAAGCAGCTATTCTTGTACCAAATGCAAGCTTCTTATATACAATTTTAGGTAATTTAAACTAATACAATAAAGTGAAAGATTTTGTTTGTTTATTGAATCGAAAGAATTGAATTATTCAGTAGTACATTAATATTTTAAATAAATTTAAGTTGGTTCCTACATAAACTCATTGGGAAACTCTTTCGTTTGAAAGTGCTCATCTCTGGAAAAACAAGCCAAATTTGTTTTTTTTTTTGAGATATTGATATAGAGAATAGTAGAAAACGGCTCCTGGTGTAGAAACATGAACTTGAAAATGACTAGCGAAATGTAAGAGAACCTACTATAGGTACGCCTCTGCCTGCCTAGCCCATAGAGTAAATCATTTAAAATCCCCATTCGTGAAGAAATTATAAGTTAGTTTACAGACGGCAGCACATCAAGTTACCCCAATGTGTCAAATTTCTTTGATCGTTTTTCAACTTTATGTCAAACAGAATAAGGTTCATATTCAATTGGGAAGATTTGACACATTGGTGTAACTTGATGTGCTGGCGTCTGTACCTGTATTATAATTACGATCTCCGAAGCGAATGAAACTACTGGGCACAGAAGAAACAATTCTACTATTTTTTCTTAGCCGGATAGTTATATTTTTGTTGCCAAGTCCGCAGAGCAATTCAAATTAAAACTCCGAAAACATTCTGAAGTAAGTAGGCATGCAATCTTTTCATCCTACATTCTCAATGTAGCTGATGGAAGGAAGTAACTGCTTTCACGAAATATTCTCACATAATAAAGAGTCAGATTATAATGTTCGCGGGTATTAAGATTTCAATCAAGTGCCAAAACAGTGGTCCTCAACATTTCACAGGAACTCCTTTTATTTCTACTCTGCTAGATAATAGATAATGTTATTATTTTTTCTTCAGTATCGTAAACTAACATGCATTCTACGGAAACCGAGCATTAAGACCACATAAGTGGCACCTCAATTCTAGTTAAGTTAGCTATATTTAACTATATATTACCATAAGTTACAAACCGATATCATGTCATCCATCACACACACACACGCATCATTCATCACTTGATTTCAACTTATAATGCAATGACAAGAAAAAAATCGTAATAGAATATGTATCTACTATTCTTTTTCTTCTTATAATCGCGTGTCGATGGCACACATTGACACTAAATACACTACAATTTACTGCACACCATGAAAACTTACAAATAATAAAAAGAGCTAAATAGGTTTTATACTGTTCTGTGCTAGATACGGTGTTACAATGGGCAGCCTCAACACTCAAAGCAATCTCTTACAGACAACCTTTGAACAGTTTTGATAGAGAAAAAGAAAAGATTTTTGTAAAAAAGTTGGTCTTTCCAAACGTGTTGAGCATCTCTGTTCTAAAAAAATGTGTTAAAAATACGTGCATGATGCAAATCAACAATGTTGACCGAGCAACGTCGTAGTCCGTTACTTGTTACTTTTAATTAGTTTGATTGGTGATAATGCAAAGTAAAAACTTTTCGTCGTCATGACCGGCCCAATGGGAAAGGCGTCGCCTGTCATAATTTGTGGTTTTTAATTCAGGCGAACTTTTTAATGCGTACGTAGTTTATGAGTCTATCTTAGACATCACTGACATCAGTCAAGGAGATATCGTGGAAATACCTGCTTTGCCCATGCCAGTCTATTCTGCAAAAGTCACCCTGTGGAAATGAGAGTGAAGTGAAGACCCATACTAATATTAATAAAGGATTGACAGGTTACTTCACCTGTATTCACACCGAGTGATTTTGGCAAAGTAGCTTTGTAGAATATAAACATAATTCTAGTTTTACCAACCTGTCTTGAGCAAGCGGATGATAAAAAAAAAATAGGAAAATCACAAAATTTTATTAAGCTTGTAGAAATCACAATATTTTACGTACTACAAAGGTACTTGTAGACTAACACCACAGCCGTGTTAACAAATCGTTTGGGTCATGCACAAATTTAATTGTAAACTTTCAAAGAAACATACAACCTTATTTGCGGTAAAATTTCCCGTGACCCGTTCTGAACCCCACGTGCTTTTACTCACAGAAGCGTAAATACCAACAGTGAGGTTCATGCAGTCATGCGTGATCCGTGATCTGGCAGGTTTACCATCCAAAAGACGCTCTCTTTAGTCCCAAGTCACGTTGCAACTTCGCTTTATCTCTAAAACGCTTAGCAACCATTTTTTGCGCGTCTCAACGGAAGTAGGAACCCGTTTTGGTTGCATTATGTTGCGAGTCTAGAGGATTATGTATTTTTATGTTTATCGTGTTTTCTGTGTTGCTTATTAGCTAGGTTGAATGTCACGGCTACGTAAATATTATAATGGTCTTATTAAATAATGTTTTTTTTTTGTAATTTGCTTCATATTATTTTTCTAACATCATAGGTCGAGTTTATAAAAAAAAACTAATTACTCTCGTATCTCCTGTAGCAATTATTTAAGAAGGTACGTTCCCAGATAAGTAATAGTTCCTGTTTTCTCAGTAAATGGTTGTTTCTAAACAACTTTTGTAAGTATAATACGATCGTACGCTTCTAAGAGCTGAACTTTCAATCAGCAGCTAGCACTTTGATTTTTAATGAAGTTAGAGTAATGACATAATTGTGAGAGTTCCACATATTTTATATCTTAAACATGTATCCTCGGAAATTATTTCAAGGAGTTTTATTTTTCATTTTATTTATTTATTTACTCATCATCACTATCATTACAGGAATGTCCTAATTCAATAGTGTGGCTATAATTACAATTTTATTTTTTAAGTATGATAACATTGACAACATATTCTGTACATTGTGATTTTTGTGAACTCACCCAGAGAACAAGTAGAAAGATCTATGCCGTCTGCTACGTCATTAAGTATACACAAGGTACGCGTTATAGGGGATTTACTCCGTAGATTGGTCTTACTACTGGGAACCGCCAATAGACGTGGCCGTCGCCTTCGTAGTACATAATTTAATAAGCAAAACAAGTAAATACAAAAGCTTTAAAACGCATCACAGTACTTTAATCTAAGTTACGAACGCAGAGTCACTAAACGCTAATTACGTTTTTAATAAGTTTAGCCTGACCTCGACTCTACTTTAGCAAAAAGACATCTATTCCGAGATTACACCGGGCAACGACCGCACCATGAGAATTCACATTATATAAACACGAAGCAGAATATCAAAATGTACGCTAAGGTTTATAAGTGAAGCTCTGCAATTACAACAGTATGCGTACCAATATTTTTTACCATAGTAAACATCAATTTTACAGCTAGCCGTGACTCGTAGATTGCTACTCTTAGAATATACGTAAAGTAACGTTAGATTTTGACCGAAGTACGTGAAAAGAAATTGTAAACACATCTCGTGTTACAATCTTTGGAAAACGTCGATACACACGCCACGGGTCAAGTTTGGTCATCGACAGATATATAGTCTACGTCATTCGTGACATTTGCAATTTCGTCTACATTTACCTTTTGTATCTCGCTGAGGTCATTTTTACAGTTTTGTTTGAAGGCGAGCTTAAATGTTAATTAAAATATTATATAAGAGAAAGAAAATAACATCGCATTCATATAATAAGGTGCCGTTTAATTAAGACGTTGTCTGGGGTGCATGCGCGGTGCAGGAGGGTTGTGATCACTTGTCAAGATAGCTCAATCATTATCGAACATTCTCCTTTATCGCTCAAAAACCTCAGGCAGTGCAAGGTTAGGCCTATAGTTTCGCACATGAAAACCGTTTATCAAACCTACTGCCTGAACATTTCCCCGTTTCGGAATGTAACTGTAACATCAAATTGCTGGGCAAGGCTCGATACCATGCTGTAGAGATTGACGTGGCCCTAATAATAGAGCGCGGTGCGATATTCATCGCTAACTGTTCTCTGATTGAACATCATCGCTCGTTCAACGGCTAATTATCAGAGATACACCATCACTGCACGGATCTTACCTCAATAATTGAAATTCCATGCCTACAGGTTACAGTAAACCATGATAATAACCGCCTTACGGATGCAGGGTCTTTATTGCCCCTTTTTAAAGGTCACAAGACAAAACCACTTTTATAATGACCTACTAATAAAACGATTGTTATTGAAAAGTATTAGATATCAACACATAGCCTTGCTGTTAACAGATCAAATTCCGAAGTCCTTGCGGCTTCTGACGCAAGTATTTCGTAACTTAACACCAAAACGGTGAATGCACTTGCGAGTAGGTTGCGAAGCCGCGGCACGCCCGGGATCCTACTTTATTAAACGACACAATCACGAATTCGGGCCACGATTCACTACTTTAACAAAGATAAACTCACTTGTATTAAGACGTGAATAAATATCCAACTTAAGTCGTAAATGAAACCTGTTAGCAATATACTTTGACACTCAATAATAAGGTAAAACATTTGAGAATGAATCTATTTATTACTTCATAGCCTTCAAAGCAAACGACTGTACTGGATAAATGTCATCAGGAAATCCTTTTTGAACTGCTGTCATCACAGTTTTCAATTTGGCTTGTTCGAATAGTATGTCCAGTAGCTTAATAGGACGTGTTACAGACGAATCATCCTCATCGAATTCTATTACTTCAGATTGTGCTATATTTTCCTTGATGACAATCACGCCGTGCTGGTTCAGCGACATTCGACACCTCTCAAGAAAATCAATGAAGTCGTAATCCTTTAAATGTCCGGTTACCCACTGGCACCAAATAAGGTCGTAATGTTTATCAGGCTTAAAATTCTGGAGACCTGTTTGGTACATCATTCCTATCTTCTGACTTTCGTCGCCGATGAATAGTTTGGCGTTGTTGATAAACTTTGCATCCTGCTCGACGAGATCGACTTTTTCAAAACGTGGAATTAGTACATATTTACTCACTCTTCCGATACCTGCGCCGCAATCGAGGGCTATTTTTGTAGCTGGTGGATTTTGGAAGGCTAGTATTTCATTTAAAAATGCCTTTGATCCATCGATGTCAACTTGCGAGATGTGAGCATACCCTCCGAGTACGCCGTCGATAGTTGCTGGTATATTAGCCCAGTAAGTCGCGGCTCTTTTGTAAAATAAACTGTCACTCATCATGCCATGTTTTTCAATGCGTATATAGGTACTAGTATATAATATTTTTTAATCAGCCATTGTAACGTTGGTATGATGACTAGCCAACCGCTGTCGTTTCTGACAGTGTTTAAAATAAGAACTTTACAAACGAGCTGCTCAATATAGGAAATAGGTTTTATTCATTAGATTAAACACTTTTTTAACATCTTTAGTACAAAACGATACGCAAAACACTAATGAAACGCTATTTTTGTTCCAGGCTCTAATAGCAGCAGTGAATGAGACTCCCGAGGAGGACATCCGCGATGCTCTGAAGTCACAGACAGACCACCAGCTGGCCCTCGTGCCGCGTGGCCCTAAGCTTGTGAAGGACACCGTTGCTTATAACACCACCATCACTACTGATGACACAGTAAGTGTTTATTATATTAAAGGAAATTGTCAGGAAAATGATCACTGTATTAATATAGACAAAAATTCCTACTTTCTTCTAAAACTGATTATTCTAAAAAAAAGCAGATGAATACCCAGGAGCATGCAATTAATGTAAAAAATCTGCAGCAGTATAACATACGACCTACAATATCAGAAAAAATATGTTTATTGCGTAAGTAAGTATGGTAAATAGAATTTCGGTTAGTTTCCAAAAGTCTGGTGCAAAGTCATTCATTATGACTTGTCTAGACACACAAAGTGTGCATTTGTCCGGACTATATTGTTGGTCAAAATACTATGACCGCTTGTAGGTCAGGGATAACTGAAACTAGAAGGTATTTATCGATACAAAGCTAATGAAAAATGTATATATTTGACGAGCAACGGTTTCATATTTCACCAGTTTTGGGTTATTTACGCAGCGCTTGACACATGCTTACAGAAATCAAATTTCAATTACCTATAACGAACACTCTAATTATAAAGACATACATAGTTATATAAGTACATATTAAATCAATATAATAATTTGATATACTGATTTAGGATACCTGTACCAAGAAGCAGAATTAGGAAACTATGAAGTTGGTTAAATAAGTATGCCTCTTGTTTGGTAGGTATTGTATATAGATTATTGATTTATTAATGTCAAATAAACTAGACTAGATTTGAAGTGACATACTTAATAAACAAGGATAGGATTGCATTTCTGTTGTCCATAAATAAAGTATCGGTTTCAGTAAGTCTGGTTTAAATTTTGCACGTATTGTATGAGTCAACAGTAAATCTATTAGTTACCTACTTTACAAAACGCTACTGGGTATTTTTCAATGTATTACTTCTCAGAGATGTGTTAATATAAAGTTTACTCGATGAAATAAATCCAAAATAAGCTTATACAAACAGAAAAAGGCCGTCTTGTAATTGGAATTGCAGAACTTTTCACTACAAGGTCGCGTTGTTATATTGTTTTTTAGCTGAAAAGAAAAAAGCTTAACTGTGTCATCATCGTAGTGAAATGTAGGACATCCTTCTTTAGATTTTGTCAAAAATTTAAAGAAAGATTTCAAGAAGCATATTAAATCAATATCATCGGCTCAACTTTGTCTGGAAAAGACATCCGGTTTCACTTTATACAGGTTGTCACCGGTGTTTTCCATATAGCACCTGCCTATTTGAGCTCCACGATATTGTAAATACCCCCAAGGGATGAAGATTGGTTGATATTGTCAGACTACCGTGCTTTCAATTACTCGTAATGACTGTCAAAGCATCAAAAATTACAAGCCATACGAGTGGAGGCACGAAGGGTCTCAATATGTAATGTATGAAGACCCATCCACGAATCGCCCTCGGCAACCGTAGCTAGAGTTTTAATCGACTCATGCGGTTGTTATTATAAACCCACAAGAAGCTGACTAAATACCAGATAATAAATCACTCCAAAGTACAATCCCATTGATCTTAAGACCTAACACGTTGTACGTCGCGACGTAAACCGTTTCCTGGTCAATACTTGCACTCACAGATCGTGATGTTGTATAAATAAAATGAATAAGGAGGCCTTTCTATTATAAGTTTGTGCATACCTAACCGTATTCGTTTGTCGCAGAAGGAGCTGCGGGCGCTGCGGCCAGATGGCACGATAGTGACGGAGACACGACACACCAAGGAACAGGAACGGGTCTGCGACGAAGAACTGTCTAAAGACGAGGTATGTAATGTTGGAATTGTTGGCGAACATTCGTCGTTCATTAAATTTACATTACATTAAATCACGCTCGCGTATCCTGAAGAATTAGATAGAGGTTTCACCACAAAATTATTACAAAAATTATGCTTATAGAATGTAGGCAGTGCTATTGCGTTTATCCCATCTGGAATTTCTCAGTAGCATCCTGGGGAATTGTGCCCGATTGATAGCAATGGGCTAGCCCTTACGTAGGATCTAAAAATAACTGGCGAAATGTGGATGTAATATAGGTACAGTTTTGCTTGACACGCTTTAGTGATGTTGGTGAGATAGTCCATAGTACAAACGCCAGTATATCAACTTTCCCCAATGTGTCAAATTTCTTTTATAGGTTTTCAACTTTATTCTAAACACAATCAGGTTCATGTTCAATTGGGAAAATTTGACAGTTTGGGGTATATTGATGTGCCTTTGTCTGTACCTACAGATTTTTAAGTATGGATTTAGATAATTACTATGAACTTCATAGTAGAACCTACTATGAAGTTCATAGTAATTATCTAAATTAGCTTTAATTTTAGGCGGAGGTGAACCTAATAGTACACCCACATTTTACCAATTTTGTTCAAGTAGGTACTATGTAGGTAATAGAGTGCGAGCTTAATTGTCATCAATCTGGCACCGATCCAGACTCAGGGTTGCCGCTGAGAAATTCCAGAAGGAAAATCAAATAGCACATTGCCTGACTCGATCGTTGGTAGTTTACTAGTGTAGTCGAAACTTGTGAATTAGTGTAGGTATTGTTCGTCAGCACGTGGAGCTCCTCAAGATCCGAGTTGTGCTCACGACTACTAACGAATGCTTGCACTGACTGATCTGGTCCCCTCATTCTGTGTGGTTCTTTCCTCAAAAGATCATCTCAGACACTAATCTGCATGGATCTTACATAATTTGACCAAGAAAATGTCTGGACTTTTAAAGAGACTATGACCTCTGAGTTTCTTTCGGTGTTTCTTCTTAGTTAAAAAAATAACGTGTACAAGGGTTTGTGTACCTAAACCTATTTACAGAAATAAATATCATTTATCATTTATCATTATCATTTATCGTAGCTGTGCTGCTGACTAGAGTGATTTTTTGCAATTAATTTTATAGGGAAGTTTGATAGTTCTAATAGTTCGGTCCTTAAAGGAAAAAGGCTCGCCTAACATTGTAGTCCCAATAAATGAATATTATTAAAAAAAATATCTTTAAATTAGTACCTAACCGTTCCAAATGGTTTACTAAGAATTCATCTTTCTTGCCAATCTTTCTAGCTAGTTCCGCAAAGGTCTCAAAGACGCATCATTAACGTGTTGTATAGGTTCAAGTCAAACAAAAAATCATAAAATTACTTCCTTTCTATATGTATAGTCTCAAAAAGCTAACTCATCAGTAAATCATTTATTTTCATCCATGTGCGATTTGAACATAAAATACAATTTGATGAATGAGTGCTTGCAATACCATTTTGAGTGGAATTATCTTGTACAAATAGTAGTATAGGTACACTCGATGACTATAAATCGCGTACCTACATAAACATAAGTTCTGAACATATTAACCAGTGAATTAACAATGGTGCAATTACACTTCGCTGTTTACCTCATTCAGAAACAATAAAATCCAATCAGTCAATAATAGGAGCATAAACAGACCAATTTATTTGCAGTAAATGCCCAAATGTGGGTTATCGAGTATAATTACAATACAAGGTAGGTACTAGCTAATATTAGTTTTAGTAACATCCTATTTCCAGCCGTTACTTAGTCGAATCAGCAGGCCTTGCCAAATTACAAATTCTATTTCTATTCTATTGCGACAATGGAAAGAAAAGGCGTATATGAAATCAGCAGGCCTAACCATATGACAATATCTATTTCTATTATCGTAATCGATAGCGTAATATGGAATCAGTTGTTTGTAAACTGTCAAGTGTTAACGAGTAGAATTTGAAAATGAAATACACTTGAAAATAAAACAACTTTTTTGCAAAAAATAAAACCGACTTCAAAAAAACACAAACAAAAAAACTAAAAGAAAAACACAAAAAAGTGAAAAATAAATAGCTTCAGAAGCCGGTGACAAAAACGCCAAATCGATTGAATAAAGTTTAAGTAAAGTTTGAATAAAGTTTGTGGATTATCCAAATAACCCTAATAAATGAAATTTAACATACCTAACTGTCGCAATCAAGGTATATTGTACATATCTGCGTACCCCTCAGAGCATACAGGCGTGATGATAGGTCATGATGTTTTATAAACAATAAGTATCCAAGCGATTCCAGCAATCACGACCGATTTGCCGTCTATTTTTGAAGAGTTCCATACATCTCCGATCTCCACCAAATTAAAATGGGACCACCTCAGGAGTCTACTCTTTCACATAAATAAAGAACTTTGAGAATCGATCTACAAATGGCGGAGAAATCAGGTAACATACATAAAAAAAAACATACACAAGAACATAGAACCTCCTCCTTTTTTGAAGTCGGTTAAAAACTTGAGTGTATAGCAATGCGTTTCTATAAAAATCATCTCGTGAAAATGTAGCATTAGTATGAAATGACGTGTGTTGGGACGTAGCCGGACCACAGTCGATTTCTTAATTTATAAACGTATCAATGAAATGTTCTTTGGTTGTTCTTTCAGACCTTGCAGTACCAATGCATAGATTAAATTAATATATCTTATAAAAAAAAGCACTTGTTTGTGGCCGAATTCGTTGCAGCCCGGCCACGAGTATATTTTCTGGCCATATCTCAAGGAGCAATTTTTAAGTAAAAACCGTCAATATTTGTGTAATGAAAAAATAACATTTTACATTTTTTTTTATTGAACACAAATTTTTTGCATCTAAAGACAAAACGAATTAAAAATAAATTGTAACTTATGTGTGTGTAAGCTGGCGTGCTATTTTAGTCCTACAGGTGCATAGTGCAATTATTACATTTACAGGATTGCACGCTGCTTATTAAATAAGCAGCGTGCAATCGAAGCGTGAAGTGATTTTTTTACTGACCAACGAAATTTTGGTTTGTCAGAAAAAAAAATCACTTCAATGTAACACACATTAATTTTAGTTACGTCCTTAACAGGTCAAGATTCAATTCAATTTTAACTAAGACATTAATTTATTTGTTTGTCAGGCAAAATCCCTACCGAGTGACAAGAGCGTGATAGAGGAGACAGGTGGCACCGAGAGGCGGAAGCGAGTGGACCTTGAGCAGAGCACTGATCTGATGGCGGGCGGCTTGCGGGTCGCTACGCATATCAACTCACGATCCCGGACTGAAGAAGGTTTGCACGTTTATCTTGAACTAGCTTTTGCTCGCGACTTTTTTCACGTGAAAGAAATGTTAGGTACCTACCTACATAAAATTTTTAACCTTTTGAAAATAATAGCACTTATAGTTTGGAACCTCTGTAATTGGAACGGTCTGCTTATAGTAAACAAACTCGACTGCCGAGTGTACGTCACACTAATCTGCTCATTAACTACATAACTTATTAGGTTTGTATTATAACTGCCAAACCCTAATAATGTGTGGTTTTTGTTTAGGTCATGATATAAGGCGTTACGAGGCACCAAAAAGCATATTTCCGGTGATGCGTCATGCTTTCCGTTTTAACTTTGTAAAATGTCATGAAAACATGAATGTGCGCCTAAGTGCAAGAATGAACAGGTTACTGACCTGTTGCAGCAATGAAGTGCAAACAGAGATGAAAAATGTTATACCATGCATTGGATAACTTTTGTTTTGTGATGTCTGAACCTATGTAAGATTATTTTGTTGCAGTTGAGAGAGAGGGTCAACCAAACATGGATGACGACTGGGACAGTCTATCAGTAAGAATGCGACGCCAACGCCGCCTTCGTCAAGTCGGTAAGAATTGAAACTAAAAAATAGTGAGTGTGTGTGCCACTAGGTGGCTCTGACGTATGGTTCAGCTACTCGTTGATAGATGGCGCTGTACTTTGTCATTTAGTTATGTCGTTAACTTAGTAGTTGGTAATTATTATGACAGATGGCACTTATACCAATTATAATAATTATTTTATTCGGTTGGTATAAAATATTTGTTTTCTTTATTAATTAAACTATAGAAGTACCTAGCCTGTAGTTCCTTAAATCTTCGGACCTACTTATTAAGTTTTTAAGAATCATAATAATTACCTCGTTGTTTTATTATTCTCAAAGCGTCACAAATTAAACGCAAACTGTGACACGACAATCAGCTGTACCTACATAATTAATTAATTTAGCAAATCACAGCTGATATGGCGCTTGAACATTTGTCATTTTGTGATAACATTCGTTCCATAAACTGTGCGTAATGTTAATGAATTACTTAACAGATCGCGACGATAACTTTATTTTATTATGTTGAAGTTCGTCATTTACTACTTAATAAGTTCATTCACGCGAAACAACCTGTGTCTTGAATGAGATCGTTATGTTAATTGGTCGATGGTCGAATTGTCGCCATTTTTAGTGGCAAGTCAGCCTTGGTGGTAAAATAGTTCCGTGTGGAAAAAAAGACCTAGCTTTGGTTCTTAAAATAGCGTTTTGAAAAGTTGTATTTTTTAGACGTTGTAGGCTTTTTAATGCAATGCTGTTTGACTGTTCAGGATACCATTATTACCAAGTAGGTACATCATATATTTATAGTATTCTATCGTAAAGACAAAACAAAAAAAAAAAACTTGAGAGGTGTCAAGGGATGGAACCCGGATGGAACGAAGTTCACACACACACACACACACAACAAAAATAATCGTCGCGACACAACACAATGTTCAATGCGAAATAGAAAGACGAAACGAAAATAACTGGCTTGCTTTCTATGAGAGAGAGAGAGAGAGACAGACAGAGAAACACACGGTCGCCACACAGCTTACAACTATAGCAATAAGTGTCGTTACAACTTTTGGTCTTAATTTTTTCCGTCTAGACCCCTTACGCAACGCGCGATAAGGAACTTCGTTTCAAAAACAATTTGTAATTGATGAATATAAGTTCGACGTGAATTTTTCTTCTAACTTATGTACCTATAATCAGAGGAGCATGTAGCTAAGCTGGACGTGGTTGATCCGTGAATGGGTGATTTGATTTCATATCAAGATCAAGACTCCATGTAAGCACGTTAAGCTGTTTGGTCCCGGCTGTTATTCTATAACATTCTATCTCAGAGACAGATCTATGACAGTCGTTACAGATAGTCAGAAAATAAGGCCGAAAATCTGACCACCAGTTCAACCAAGGGTTATCGTGTTCCGGTCCGACAGGTCCGACAGGCTGTCGCTCCATCTAAAACACTGGTATTCAGCTGAATCCAGTTTAACCCATTGTATCACCACAGTCTAAAAACATACAGTCGTCCAAAGACATTCAATACCTATAGACCGGACATCACGAACAAAATTTTCGTCCGAAAAAGTGTGTCCTGCTGGATATTATAAGTCTATGAGTTTTTTGTAGTACGCTCCGCTGCTGCTCCAATATTAATATATTATTCTAGATGGCGTTACTGAGACATGAGATCAAAGTTTTTCTATGACATTTTCTTGACATGCCCGCTCTATAGTATTTTAAATATCTTTGCAGTCGTCCGACGAAGCTGTCTAGACAGGGCAATCGTGCGGGGTGTGAGGAGCGAGACGTGGGAAAGCCGCTCCCGCACTGCGAACAACCTGATGTTCGTAGTGCGGGAGGTATTATTTAAGTCTAACGCGTGTAGAAGTTGTCAGCATTTGTCCAGAGATCAAAGGCGTCGTCCTACTGTATTAATATTTATACTGTGGTATCACCTTATGTTTCCCGTATAGTTATATATTAACAAAAAAATTGTTTTTAGTCCCTCATCTAGATTAGGTACAGTCGCCAGCACGTCAAGTTACCCCAATGTGTCAAATTTTCCCAATTGAATATGAACCTTATTTTGTTTGACATAAAGTTGAAAAACTATCAAAGAAATTTGACACATAGGGGTAACTTGACGTGCTGGCGTCTGTACATGAAAATATGCGACACGTACCTATTTTTCTTTTTTTCAAATTGATGGAAAACTGCTTAGATTAAGTTCATTTAAGTTGAGGAGAGGAGGCTTGTAACATCATTTACTGCGATTTATGCGACATTTTGACTCGATGTATCGCCGTAGAAAAATATGTGGTGAATATTTTCTTGTAATCTAGATGAGGGGCTAAAAACTAATATTTTGTCAAAAATAGCCCTTTTGTAAGTTTTTATGGTGTACATACAATAAAGAGTATTCTATTCTATTGTGTTCTGTTCGAATTGTTCTGTTCTAACTGGAAGCCGACCCCAAAATAGTTGGGAAAAGACTTGGCAGATGATGACTTTTGTATAATCATGGATTTAAATAAGTAACTAATCACAATGATTTTGATCCTTGAATGAATCCTTGAACTACCAATGATATCCTACTAATAAATGCGAAAGTTTGTGAGGATGGATAGATGGATGTTTGTTACTCTTTCACGTACAAATTACTGAATGGATTTTAATAAAATTTGGTATGGAGGTAGCTGTAATTCTGGATTACCACATAGGCTACTATTTATCCCTGTATTCCTACGGAAACGGGACCTACGCGGGTGAAACCGCGGGACGTCTGCTAGTTATAAATAAAAAGGCGTAGATAGGTTACCTGAACAACATTCGATTTTCAAAAACGCCACTCTAAGGCACGCACGCGGCCGTTGACGGCGACACTGAGGTCAAGTGTGGCTAGTTAGCCACGTTTTAAAGTGTCGCGTTCTGAGCGCTTATAACCCATCTAAACCTTTTTTAACCGACTTCAAAAAAAAGAAGGAGGTTCTCAATTCGATGGTATGTTTTTTTTGTGTTTGTTACGCGATAACTCCGCCATAGACCGATTTTCAAAATTCTTTTATTATTTGATAGGGTATATCACCAGGCTGGTCCCATTTGTATCAAAACCCCGATCTGTTGATGGGATCCTCCAGGAATTAAGGGAACTCTTCAAATAATTTAGGTGCATACGTACCGATATTTGCATTTTTAGTAACAAATCAAGCATGTTCATTTGGAAAGTATAATTTGATGAAGAAAAACTGATGAAGAAGACAGGCAACGGAATTCTTCAACGCATAACAGCAAATTATTCGCGATTGCTACAGTCAGTTGCCTAGGCAGAGTTTTTGTGTTTCCATAACATAACATTACGCCTGTCTATTTTAAATGGGGCCCGGCAGAAATGTACAGATTAGTGTTTAGAAAGAACGTCTTTAGCAATTGTGAACCGATTTCAATGATTCTTTTAAGTTTTGAAAGACTATTTTAACTTATAATATCGATGTGAACTACCTCTAAGAAGTTACATATTGGTGTACTAGTTAGTTACGAGATCAAAAACTACCCACATATCAGACAAACAATTGCGCAATTTACTTCTTATACGCATATCTCATTCAAAATAGAATGTTAATTAGCCCGATCATTTACATCAGCCAATGAAGAAAAAAAATAATCTATTCTCATTGGTCCAATTAAATAAAGATATTGTTAACAGCCAATCGGATTCGTTGTAAATCACGCAGCGTCACAGTAGCTTTATTCGCAATAACTTGTTGCCTTAAAAGTTCATAGAATATAAATAATATGGGCAGGCGCCGTGGGCAGATACCTGTCGTAGTGACTCGCAATAAAATAATTATACCTTCTTTAAACAGTTTAATAACAACACACGCAACAATAAGGGCGAAAGCACATGGTCGCGGTATTGCTGTCATTATGAACAAAACCGTAACGTGCAGGGTTAGTGTGGAAAGACAGATGTTCGTTGTGGCAAGTCCTTGGACACAGAAATTGTAAAAATTACATTTATGTTACTTTTTTGCTTAATTCCCGGCTGTCAAACCAACATTTTCAGCGTCATACCGGTATAACAGCCGAGGCCTAACAGGTACATGTTTATACACATAATTTAGCCTACTTATTTAACGTTTGTGGGCTTGTGTGCTTTGATGAAAGACGAAGAATTTGAGTGCTGTGGCTTAGAGCCAAAAACATTAAGATTTCAAAACCCAAATATTTTTGAATTTAAGCTTCTTTTGGCGCGCATTAGTGGTAACGGACTTATATTTCGTAAATTTGTGACGGCAATTAGGCACAGGGAACGCTCTCATATCTTGCTGCTCTCTGCTTGCCTTCTGTTACTTCAATGATCGTCAATTTCAATGTTTTACATTTGACATTCACATATTTATCTTGTGCACTGACGAGTGCCCTGTAACTCGCTTCAGCGCGTCGCGCCTGTTTGTATTCTGCCTAAGGCAAGACAAGCTTTGGTACTTCTTGCAAATTGGATGGATTATAGGCTATTAAAAGTTGATCATGGTTCGCTATAGAGTTATCAAGATTTTTTACACTTTTCATTGAATCTGATTGAAATATATGTGATGGGATTATTTATTGTACCTCTTGCTGCGTAGGCAATTAGTTTCTTAACTGTCTAGCCGCAATATATAATAACGAGGCCTGGGTGTTTAGGCCGTCAGATCACTTGCGTAATGTATTATAATTATATTTATTGGGATTGACAATCACCCTACTAACAAAAACGGCATGAACATGCACTAACTACCTCTAGTCATTAAATACTTGCTTCACTTTATCAGTAGCTTACATTTCAAGGTTCAGATACTCCTTTACGCACGGTGCTCATTATTAAGTTATCCTCATTCAAATTTCAATAAATTTCTGACTTATATACATAATTTATAGTAGTAGTTTTATTTCCACAAAACGGCGCGGGTGTGCATAGAGAGAATAATAATAATAATAATTAGAGACAGAGTGTGTATTTACTTGAAAATATGCGTGCGCTGTCCATGTCGTTAAACTAGTCTTCAAGCCGAATAGTCAAAAGCATTCAATTATCTAATTGGGGAAGCTAGGTACCTAATCCAAATCCAAAAAAAAATAACCTATTTTTGTTTATATCAAAATATATTGTGAAAGAAAGAAAGAAAAAAATATTTTATTTGGACGCACAGAACATAAAACAAAAGAACAGCAATACAGATAAAAAAAAAAGATTAAAAAACAACCGACAAATAAAAAAAAACTAACAGGTGAAAAATAACTCCAGTTTCGGAAATCTGTGGCTTTGGTTGTTTTGTTTTGTTCATTATTGGCCACCGACTTCCGAAACTGGAGTTATTTTTCACCTGTTAGTTTTTTTTAAGAAGTCGGTTGTTTTTTTTGTAAAAAAGTTTTTATTTTGTAATTTTTAGTTTCTTTGTGTGTAAAAAAAGTCATTTAAAACTTGAAAGAATCATTGAAATTGGATAACAATTGCTAAAGAAGTTCTATCTAAACATTAATCTATACATCTCTGCCGGCCCCTTTTAAAATAGAATGGCGTAATGTTATGTTGTGAGAATACAAAAGCTCACCATAAACATCTGACTATAGCAATCGCGAATAATTTGCTGTTATGCGTTGAAGAGTTCCGTTGCCTGTCTTCTACATCAGTTTTTCTTCACCAAATGATATTTTCTAAATGAAAATGCTTGTTTTGTTACTAAAAATGTTAAAATCAGTGCGTGTGTGCCTATATTTTTTGAGGAGTTCCCTCAATTCCTCAAAGATCCCTCATCAGATATGAGTTTTGATACAAATGGGACCAATCTGCTACTATACCCTATTAAACAAAAAAATAATTTTGAAAATCGGTCCATTAATGACGGAGTACTGAGGTAACAAACCCTAAAAAAAAAAAAATACAACCGAATTGAGAACCTCCTCCTTTTTTTGAAGTCGGTTAAAAAACTAGAGACAAAAATAAAATAATAATAATAATAAAAAGACCTGTGCGAGACCAAAAAGGCCCCTATCTCAGCATTGATTGTAAATTTTCTTTATAACGAAATATTATTCAAAACATATCAATCCGTCCTCCGTTACAAAATGCGACACACAGACAATAAATCAATTTACGACCGTCCATCAGAAACATTCCAATCGCGTAATATATTCATAGTTCTGACAAAATACACATGACTGGCGAACCACTGAGAAGTGGTACACATACCGACCTTGTCGCCAGTTAACCTGCGTCGGCTACTCGCCTATTGTTTGCGTTCAAGTTGATCGATCGAGTTACTCGACTACTCGTTCCGTGATATACGAGCATGTGAATGCTCTTCCTAGTTGCAAAGGACGTTGTTCAGCTCAGGTTTGGCGCCCAAGATGACAAATTGAGGAAAAAAGTTGTACATAATGATGTTTTTCTTGCGATACGTTTTTTTAGGGTTGCTCGTGCATTTGTAATCTTTGATAGCGTTTGTGTGTGACGATTTAATAGATTACTGTCTTGACCTCAAAATTCGATATCTACTTGTGTTTAAGTATATTTTTGTGTCTTTCATTGTGTAAATATACAAATAGTCTTACCTACCAGAAGTTTGTGGTACTCAGTCACTGTGTTGAGGAGGTTAAATAGATAGTAGCTCCAATTAAAATACTCTCATTCAGCTGTATCCAGTTAGACTTAGGGCAAGACACGCAGACGGCGATGATAATACTATATGTAGGTAATGGAGGAATACAAAATCGGAACACTCAGGCGCCAAAGTACCTATTCCCCCCCACCGCTGTAATTTGGAAACGTGTCCAGAAGACTGGCACCATTGGTGAGCGTCAAGATCGCGGGACCAAACCCCCAATTTAAAATTTAGCACAATACAGCGTTTGTACTACATATGTACTATTTGTACCCTAAACAGGAAATTTGTACCTCTAAAGGTAAAGGAAGTACGTCAAAACGTTTCTGGTCCCGCCACTTTGACGTCAAAGTGGCAGGACCACCTGGAAGCGCTACTCAGAGGCAGGTAATTCATACCCGAAAAATTAGTACCCCATTTGTACAAGTATATACTCGATTTTCAATACAATTGTAAGTGCCAAATTAAAGTTACGTGATTAAAACATTGGTCCCGCCAATTTGATGATGAATGTTATCGCTGTATTCATGTGAATATCATTAGAGCTCGTGCAAAATCAAATGTGGAAACTTAGTACGTCCTAAGTACATAGTAACCGTGTAATTTTTATATTTATTGATTAAGTACATCAAAAGTTATCTATCATTCATGGTTATCTTTGAAATGGACACCTTTATGCAGAAATGAAACAAGCCAAAATGGTTTTGATAATTATAATTATTTATAATACAGGGTGTAAAAAGACCGATCACATACCCGATAACTACACATTCTGTACATATAGTTAAGTAACTTTGACCAAAAAACATTGCTGGGAAAATACTTTTTTTTCCAATCCTTAAAAAAGAGAAGCTTTTTATTGCGCGCAATGAAAAGCGCGACAACGCAACGCATCTTAATAATTGGCTGAATTTTGTTCCAAGCCTAAATGTCTAAATGGAAATCGAATCGTTCATATTCTACAGAAAATTTTTCACCATCACTACTCATCACTACTAATCTGATTTGGCTCCTCAATCCTTACGGACATCTTTCATCATGTTCTGTTTCCTTAACGTCACTATCGCAATCCGATGAAGATTCAGCTATATCAAAAATATAATTGAAGTTTCGTTTAAGCGACAAGTATAATAACTTTTCGGAGTCATTTTAAAGTTGGGTTGTCTGCTAATATCAGTAAAAGCTAGGTCATTGGATGATGGTATGCCGTGAATAAAAGATTCTTTGTTGTTTGCAAATACCTTTTTTTGGTCTTCCAACAGCACTATACTTTTTAATCCTGATTGTGTTTTTCTCTTCATTGTTAAATTTTGACGTAGCTGACCAAATATAAAATTACTAGTTAAGTCGCTCAAAATCCGTTTTGAGCGACTTAACTAGTAATTTTATATTTGGTATAAACAACGGTCAATTTAATATTGCCTATTTTAATATCCGTATTAAAATAGGCAATATTAAATTGACCGTTGTTTTCAACCGAATTCAATTCTGCAGTATAAACAGTATGGTTTTATAACGCAATCGACTACCTCATTTTTTTTTCCATTTTGGCAACTGAGTCGATATTGACTATTCTGCCAATATTACGTAGGTATTATATTGTCTCATTACTTTTAAAAATGGTAACGAGATATTTATTTATTTAATACTTCAAGCACAGTAATGTACGGAGGTGGACTTCCACCACTTTTTCCAATAAAAAAGCGAATTATCAAAATCGGACTACTCTTTAAAACGTAATGCGTGGGCATAAATGAAAAAAAAAATACAGGCGTGGACTTGCGAACCTGCTCTTTTTTTTATTATTGATAGGCACGTGTTTGACCAGTATTCCACCTGATGGTAAGCGATGATGTGGTCAACGATGAAGCACGCCTGCCTTGAAGCAACCTGTTTTTTAACCGACTTCAATAAAAGGAAGAGGTTCTTAATTCGGTTGTATATTTTTTTTGCTTTTATTTTTAGGGTTTGTTACCTCACACAGGTCGTCTTGGCGCTCTACTATTTTCAAAAATGTTAAAAGTTTCGAAAACAAGCGACTCGATACATTAAACGAAAAGCGCCAAAATCGTAAAGAGAGGCCTAAGCCATCCTATTCTTACACCTATAACTCTGCCGGCGAACTCTACTGCTTTACATGTAACCGGGTATTTAAAAGCAAGTTCGGCCTGGCCAGTCACATCAGGACACACGAAAGAAGGAAATAGCTGCAAGGGTCGCCGTTATCGAAATCGGTAGGGAGGACTATCAATATCATGTACCGTTTTTCAAAATTCTTTTTTTATTTGATAGGGTATACTAACAGATTGGTCCCATTTGTATTAAAACTCATAATATCTGATGAGGGATCTTCGAGGAATTGAGGGAACTCCTCAAAAAATATAGGTACACACGCACCGATTTTAACTATCTAGTAACAAATCAAGCATTTCCATTTAGAAAGTATGATTTGGTGAAGAAGAACTGACGAAGAAGACAGGCAACGGAACTCTTCAATGCATACTAGCAAATCATTCTCAATTGCTATAGTTGGATGTCTATGCCGAGCTTTTGTATTTCCATAACATAATATTACGCCCTTCTATTTTTAAAAGGGGCCCGGCAGAGATGTACAGATTAATGTTTAGATAGAACATCTTTAGCAATTTGCTACCCAATTTCAATGATTATTTCAAGATTTGAAAGACTTTATTTACAAACGAAGAAACTAAAAATTGCTAAATAAAAACTTTTTTACAAAAAAACAACTGACTTCTTAAAAAATACTAACAGGTGAAAAATAACTCTAGTTTCGGAAGTCGGAAGCCAATAATGAACGAAACAAAACCAAGCCACAGACTAACTTTAAGTGTTCTTGTACTGTTTCGTTTTACTAACATAGTTTTTAAACATTTTTGTAACTAACCCGTGGACCTCTGATGTCTGTTAAATAAATTATTATTATTATTATTTATTATACTAGTTGACACACGCAACTTCCTTTGCGTCACATTTTCCCCGTTTTTGCGACATTTTTCAATGGTGCTCCGCTCATAAGGTAGCCTTATGGGAATGATAATGTTTTCATGTTTTTTTTACAGTTTGAAGCAAAAACAGCACCAGAAAAAAACCTTCCAACCTTTAATTTATAAAACTATTTTTGCTTGTTTCATTTCTGCATATATGTGTCCATTCTAAGATAAATGATATGATGAAACGATGAATGATAGATAACTTTTGATGTGCATTAGTTGTGAATATAAAAATTAATTATGTTTATGTACTTAGGACGTACTAAGTTTCCACATTTGATTTTGCACGAGCTCTAATGATTTTCACATGAATACAGCGATAACATTCATCATCAAATTGGCGGGACCAATGTTTTAATCACGTAACTTTAATTTGGCACTTACAATTGTATTGAAAATCGAGTATATACTTGTACAAATGGGGTACTAATTTTTTGGGTATGAATTACCTGCCTCTGAGTAGCGCTTCCAGGTGGTCCTGCCACTTTGACGTCAAAGTGGCGGGACCAGAAACGTTTTGACGTACTTCCTTTACCTTTAGAGGTACAAATTTCCTGTTTAGGGTACAAATAGTACATATGTAGTACAAACGCTGTATTGTGCTAAATTTTAAATTGGGGGTTTGGTCCCGCGATCTTGACGCTCACGCACCATTGCCACGCTAGATAGCAATGCTAATTCTTTGGCCAAAGATTAAGCCAGCCGTCTGGTCAAGCTAAGTGTCGACCAATCGACGAGTCATCTCTTGCAGGTAGTTGTAGATGTCCACTGACTACAAAGCTTACTTGAAGGAACAATTTTCTGAAAATAGACACTATTATGAGAAACCTGAGATGCAATATATCTCTAGAACGGTTGGCATTGCGTTACATAGTCACAATAAGCATTATTCTTATGCAGTGCCTCTCGGATTACGTTTTCCTGTAACAGTAAGTAACCTTTAAGGTAATGGATTGTCAGGACAGTTAGCCTCCCACGCACGTTACGTAGGATGCCCGTAATAGGAGTGAGGGACGCTTCCTGGCACATCCGTGATGAATGCCAAGCCTTCGTATTTTTATAATTAGATCTTCAATTATTTTCGGCTAAGCGTTTGGCCTGTCTCCTTTGACCTAGTGGAAATAATATGCACAGTTTATTCGGACCTTTGGATGAACGAAATTTGAATTTCTTCTAAAATTATAGCAACAGTTGAAATAAAATCAGCCTGTCGTACCTCCATGTACTTCAAGGCGGGTTGGCAATATCAACCTTGGATAACCCTTGATAGATATTGATTCTCACGGTTTCCTTACGACAGAAATATTTAGATTCTTAAAAAAAACTATTGTAAAAAAGTCACTTTTATACCTACCCTTATTTTGAACCCTTCATAGGTAACCTCATGCATGAAATACGATGCCTTAACAAGTAACCCTTAAAAACCAATCATCTTCGGTGTGTTAAGTTGAAAACCTGAAGTACCGTAGGTTGGCTAAAGACAGCAAAACTTTAATGTACAGACGCTAGCACATCAAGTTACCCCAATGTGTCAAATTTTCCCCATTGGATATGAACCTTATTCTGTTTGACATAAAGGTGAAAAACGATCAAAGAAATTTGACACATTGGGGTAACTTGATGTTCTGTACCTAACAAAAATAATCATTTGTCAACATAAAAGAAAAGAACTTTAACGCTGGCATGCATGATTTCATCTCAATAGAACATCAAATACATATCGGTCCAACCTCAATGACACAGTAGGTAACCTATTCACTTTCCCTCACAAATCTGGTAGGTAAACTGCTTTGCGAACAATTAAGGAGTTAGTAAATACACGTGCCACGTTTAAACGAGAGTTTAAGTGGCCAATTTAATGCTGCATGCCCATCAGGTTGCCGCATATGGCGAGTCATTGGGCCTACGCTCTGAGGTCGGTTGTGACATGGCTACAGATTTGGATACCGTTGTCCATAATTCTGATGAAAATTGTCAATTTTATATATTTTCTTTGAGTAATGGAACTTTCTAAGCGTTGTTTTAACCTTGTTCAATGTATTCGTACCTAGGAATGTGGTATTAAAACTTTAAATGTCGTGGTTTGTTTACCTTTGTAAGTACCTCTTTTGATGTTCCATTATCTGTAGGTACTTGGGTATCTCTGGTCATTATGATAAGATATATACTTAATCATAAACATTTAAAAAATCAATAAATAATAGCTCGTTTTTGTTTTGTGTTCCCTGTTTTGTTTTGTATCTGTGTGCCTTGTCATATTTAAACCTGGTCGTTTAGAAATGCTCAAAGATTGGCTACTTCTAAATTGTAGCTGCTGTTAGAATATTTAACTTGAAACTCAACAACAATACTCCAAAGTCCTGGTTTGCAGTGTTTGTGTTAAAGTGATTGAACGTTGGAAAGGCAGGTCAGCTGTTGTAAAGCTAGAATGCCTAGTGTTGGTGTTAGAATCCATAAAATCATCATAAAAGAAACTAATTGCTGGTCGGGTCAACATTGCGCGTTGGGGTGAAAGGAGTCAAACAAACCAGACCGGCAATTCCCGTATTTTAAGGTCATTTGTCTAGAAGACACGTCTCATTCTCAACGTGTCAAAGTTACTTCTAGATTTTCACATTTTTTTATAAATGTTACCCCATTCTAGGAATTTCTTCTGTACATATACACAAACAAAGAGCTTTAAGATAATAATAGAGAGAACATCCGAAGAAATGTCACAGAAAAACTGCGATTCCATGTCTCAGTAACGCCATCTAGAATAATATAGTAATACTAGCAGACATCCCGCGGTTCCACCCGCGTAGGTCCCGTTCCCGTGGGAATACAAGGATAAAAAGTAGCCTATGTGTTAATCTAGGGTGTCAGCTAACTCCATACCAAATTTTATCAAAGTCCATTCAGTAGTTTTTGCGTGAAAGAGTAACAAATATCCATACAAACTTTAGCATTTATAATATTAGTAGGATAAGAGCGGCAGCGGAGCGCCCACTAAGACACAAGTATCGGATGAAAATTTTGTTTGTGATGTCCCGTCTAGTTAGTATTGCACGTCAAGTTACCCCAATGTGTCAAAGGACCATGCAAAAGATTGTATGGGCGCTGTCCCAACCCACCAACAGACATGGGACTTGTTTCAATATTATTATGAAGTCTTATAAAAACACAAATAACAATTTTTAGTCCGTAAATATATGGGGTACCTAATTTAAAAAAAAAAGTGTTTACTTAAAAAGGGTGTACTTATTTTTTTTTAAATAACCTTGTTTTAGACATTTTACAATAAACAATTGATCAACTAAACACTTTAGGTTTTTGTAACGTGTATAATTTATGAAATAATAACATTTTGGGATAGTATTTATCACATTTTTTGTTATTGTTCATGTACAAACATATTTATGTCAACAGAACTGTTATCCAGTTTTGTAAGTTAGTAATGATTCGTCTATCATTATAGTAGATAGCATTTCTGCCGGCAGATTAAATTCAGTGTGACGACCTTTCTCCATATACTGGTTTTTTATCCTGTGCATCTCACGGCTGTTCACTATCAATAGTTTTTTATAAAGTTAAATAGTGTTCCCGTACGTTTTTACAATTTACTGTACCAAAAAGTGAGTATAAAAATATTTTTTTGTGCGATACCCCTATGACTTACGAAGATGTCGTCATAATAAAAAATGATCATGATGCCAAGATGAATTGATTGAAATACGTTTGAAATCTGTTGGTGGTATGGGACGATTTTTTGCATGGTCCTTTCGTTGATCGTTTTTCAACATTATGTCAAACCGAATAAGGTTCATATCCAATTGGAAAAATTTGACACATTGGGGTAACTTGATGTGTAGGCGTCTGTACACAAACAACAAGGAAACAACTACGTGTACGTCAAACAAAAATGTTTGTTAACGTCTTCGGGAATCGAGCATTATAATATACACAGTGCAACAGTAATACTAATACGCACTGCGCTAACTGTGCCGTCGAGATCGGATTGCGACAAGATTTTAAATGTATTTAATTACGGGATTGCTTTTCTCACAAAGCAAATCGCATAACAGGGAACAAAGACGTAAAAACTCGGATATTTTCGAATGGATTGCACAAATTTTCACTTAGATAAAGAGAAGACAAAGATTCTATTTGGTACCGCATGTGTTACATGATTTGGAAAAGCACATACCTATTATAGATCAAATCAATATAATTATAATTATTGTTCCAACATGTTTTGCCACAATCGGCATGCACATTTAGGTAGGTGTTATAAGGAAGTTGAAATTTAGATAAAAATAAACAATAATATTATAATAATCAGTCGAAACAAATTATCACAGTCAAAACAAAAGACAATGTAAGATTTTTAAGTTTTGTACTTGCTTCATGCTTTCAGCAAGTTTATTCACCTCTTCAGACTTTGTGCTGTTATTGTTTTGTCTTATTTGAATGATTTTCTTGCATCTTAAGTCACGTAAATAACGTTAGCGGTGCCACATACTTTCATGTTTGTTCAGCTGTAACAGAAGGTACAGTCATATAATATGCGGTTTATTTCGTGTTTTACTATGTTTAGTATTTAAGTTTTTAAAGTCGAAACATATGATTGTGACTAATTCTGCAGTGTGAGAAAGATTTTGTATGAAGCTGTGGATGTTTTCATTTAATGTTAGCGGCTAATTTTCCCTGTCATTTAGAACCAGAAAGACTAGGTAAAAACTAAAAACTCTAACTCTCTCTAACTGGGTAAAACTACAGTTTTTGCCTACCCCTATAATCTTAAATCTTATTATAAGATTATTCTAAATCTTATAAGATTATTTAAGTATGTATGTAACATTGTTGTGTTGCTATGAAATTTTTTATGACTTTGTACTTAATACCTACGCACAAGCTATGATATGTTTGTACATTGTAAGCCTAAACAACCTTTTTAATCTGTTTAAAGATTTTCTATGAGAGATCATCTTAGTAAGAGCGTTAAGTAGTTTAAGAACAAACATTTAGAAGTCGAGTGTAAAAGTGAAATTGTGATAAGTGGTGTGCAATAAAATATACAAATTAATAAATGCATAGTCTTATAATATTATATCAGTAACAGTATTTCGCCGCCCTCTGAGATTAAAATGATAATTGATATTACCATAGTTTTAGTGTTTTCCCATTTTTGAAGTCTACGGTGCCTAATACATCTAAGTACTCAATTTTTTTCGCGAATTTCCCGCCAATATTCAAAAAGTTATAAAATAAAGCAATATTATTCCTTACTTTTGAAACCACAAATGGCATCTTAAAAAAAATATAACGAAATAGTTTCTTCATTAAAATACGGCAAAAAAAATTGCAATAATTTTCTCGGGCAACAAATCTGCGAAATAATTGTAAACGACTATTGTCATTTTGTTCTCGTAAAAATCCACCGAGGCTCGGCGATTAACATGTCCTTAGCCCTTAGCAAACAGTACTATTAAAGACTGAGCAAAGACATATTTAATCATCAAATTCCCAAGGAATTCTAAGTAGGTAAACAAATACAAAAGCCACGAGTCGTGCTTCGTATTTGTATCAATAATCAGAATTTACTGCGACATCATTACCACGCATTACTAACAGTGAGCGGCGCGTGTTGTCGTAAAATAACTGCACTGCAGAACAATAAGATTTTAGCATTGAATACTGTGATAAAACATTAAAGTTCAGAAAGCATAACTTTATGGTTTACCTAATATAAATGTGATTCATGCAGCGTTTGTTTAATGTGTCATTATAGGGTATTTGTACATGTGCTGTGTTCAATGATATATGGTGTCTTGGTAGTAAATAGACTTGTAATGTTTTATTTCACAATAATTACTTAACTTACTACTGCAAGTATGTGCCCAATTTAGGCAATAGCTTTCATATTTAAATTATTTATAGGAATTAAATTATTAGTTACATGATAAGGGATGGGTGGCATTATAAATCTACGGAGCATAATATTTTGCCGATATTTTGCCGACGTACATTGAGTAATTGGGAAAAGGACGATGGTCAAAGGACCAACATGACTTATTCAGTACCTAAGCAATTTCCACAATTTGTAGAAAAATATGTAAAGTATTTTAGAAAATATCAAATCATTTCACTCTTAAAATATTAATCGCAAACGATGTTTCATAATAATACTTAGTTATGGCTGTTCTAAATGGCTAAGTGTTGCAGGAACGACGCATAAATCAGAGAAATTACCTCATAAATGTGTATTTAATCACAGTTTTCGCAACGACGTGAAGCTTATAGGGCGTGTAAACTTGATTGCGAAGATCACCCGGTTCTGTAGTTAATGTTGTAATGTCGACGAGTTGTCAATCTTGATGTAACAGCTTGATATACATATAGACGTTATGCGCTTTTGGACGGTGCCCTTTAAATGGTTTAAGATCAAATAGAACAGGGCGAATTGTTTTTAATCTTCTAAAGCTAGCCATTACTACGCATTGAACTCTATTCAGCATTGTATTTGAAAACTATTTGCCTATTCATAATAATTGCCAATGCCCACAATTTCTCTTTGTCGGATATTACCTAAAATGGCCACTACGTTAAGAATGGCGATCTAAATACAATAGTTGTATTTCCATCTAAGTTAAATGATCACCAGAGCTGACAATAATTACATAACACCATAAATATAACGTGAAACAAAACTGACCCAGAAATTATCATTCAGTGAATAATATGCATGATAATGTCTCGTAGCGGTTAAGTAAAGTTGTCTCGAGTATACATCGCATTGACCTTCGATAGTTTGGCAAACTTATTGACTGAATGATTACGCCATGGCGTGTGGTAGAGGATGCGTTGCGGCCGCCACTCCACCGTGAGACGCAGCGCGCGCGCCCGCGCCGCAGTGTCGCTCCGCGCTCATAGTTCACTCTGTTTTCAGAACACGACAAGGATTACAAACGTCCCGTCGACTACGACATAGAGGAAGAAACACGCAAGAAAGAAACATCAAAGTGGCTCGAGAATCATTTTGGCAGCGAATCCCGTTCCTCGCACGACTCCATCGCCGAAGAAATAGGACGAAGACCTGACCCCGCCTTCTACAAAAAGGCCGAGGACGAGGGATACTACGGGAAGACATCATCTGTACCACCACCACCCGTATATGGAGATCGAGTTCTACGCAAAACGAAATCGTCGACGCCCTCAGACGAACGACCGGCAGCACCAGTGAACAGGACCGGTGGCTACTTCAAAGGGGTTGCAGACTGGTCACAGCGACGCGCTAGTAAACCCAAAATGCCCGAACCACGTAGTTCATCACCGTCACCACCGACTGTGCGTTCACCGTATGCTAGTGACGATCGACTAAACGGCTCCTCCCCTAGACATGTGTACGGGAAGCGTGACTCGCCTCAGGGGAGGTCATCACCTATCGGCCGCCGCCACCCGCCCTCGCGCGACGACTCCGCCTACGTGTCGTCGTCGACAATGCACAGTCCACCGCGCGGCTCGCCTTTCCGGCCGCTAGAGGCTGAGCGCTCGTGCCGCGAGCCCTCGGTTGAGGACGACTACCGGCCGATTGCGCCGGAACGAAAACGACCCACGAAACAAAGGTTGTCTGAGGAGCACCGCTACGACAGTGGCTACAGAAGCTCATCCCGGAACGAGAATTCGGGAAGATCACGTGACAGTCGTGAAGAGGGGGCCGTGGAACCTCCACCAGATTACTCTCCACCAAGGGAGAGGCGTGAAAGTTCGGATAGAGACCGTACGCCTCCAAGGCGACGGGATCGTGACGAGCGCAAGCAAAACCAGAAGACTCGTTTTGCCGACAATGGGCGGCGTCCATCACCTGCGCGTAAATCTGTGGGATCTGCGATCGGAAATTCGATTCGGAAGTTGGTAGGGAAGATTCGTTCGGCGTCTGCGGAGCGGCGTGCTAAGTGGCGCAACTCACGGACGCCGTCGCCGGAGCATTCTTCGCGTACATACAAACAGTACGGAGGCGAGCTTGCGCCCCCCGTCGCGCCGCCGCACCGCTACTACCTCGGGGAGGACCCCTTCGCGCCCAGCATCTACGGCCGAGAGCACAAGTACGAGGGCAGTTCAAGACGCGCAGCCGCCGCCGACACCCGCGACCACCGCGAAAGGTGAGCAATCAACCACTTCCTATTGTTATGAATACGCCAATAAAATTAATTAACCATTGTGAAGTTGTAATGTAATATATATCGCTTCATATTAGGCGTTGATCAAAACATCCTAAGGTGTGTTTATCTCTTATGGTTGTCGAGCACATTTAGCTATGATCTTAGATGATAGATATTCAATTTTTATATAAAAAAAAAATATAATGAGCCTTAAATAGAAGCTTGTCCTACTACCAGCCGCGTCCACCTACATTAATATCTACCAAACCTTTAATTAATGCTTTGTGTTTATATTATCATAAAGTTACGGCGTTTTGATAGGAGCCGATAATAATAAAGATAGGATATGCTTAAAGTCGAGGCATGTGGGTTGGGCAAGGTTTTCTTGGTAAAACGTAAACGTAACTTAAACGTATTTTCAAAAGTGTATGTACATATTTGAGTTGTGTATGAGTTGTTTCGCCACACAGACTCTGTTTGTTCTATTGTTTACATGGCCAGTACATAAGGTAGCTAGATGAACCTTGCAGTCGCATTCGTGCTCTTAGTGTAGATTACAATGAACAGTTGAACTCATTAGTACCATTTTCATACAGCTATTGTAAGGTAAGAATAAGTTCCGGAGACAAAAAGATTTTCTTAGGATTTTTAAATTGGTTGAGAATTTCAGCTTCTTTAGTATAATTATGATATTTTACACTAAGACCGACTTGAAAATAAATAGTTTTTTCTATTACATTATTATTATTTGCTAACATATACATTTTCGTGTACAACTTGTTCGTTAGATATCTAATATCAGTATGTTACTTTTATTGATACGATATATTTATAAAAGGTTAATTTTAGTCAATTCGTTATACCTTAATATGGCTTAATGGTTCTAGTTTAAAAAGCTCTTCGTCCTGGTTGTCGTTCGAAGATCTTTGCTAGTCGTTACGGGCTTTTAAAAGCCTGAAAGACTGACAGCCAGTCTTACCTAAGGGTATAATGTCATCCAGAATTGGATTGCGGAGGTCAGACAGGCAGTCAAGTATTATACACTAGCTTTCAGGTAGACTAAAACTGACCCCAACATTGTTGCGAAAAGGCAAGGCGAATAAAATATTTAGGACCATATACACAGGTATATTAGCACCCATACATATTCTAGACCAGCAACACTAGTTACTGCTACACAAAAACATCATTCTTAATAAATAATTCAAGACATTTTAGAAATTGCGGAAACAAAACGTATTCACACTATGCAAACCATGTCGAACGATAACAAACAAAAGACCAAAATAGGGAACATGAAGACTCGAAAGACCAAAGCGAGCTGTGTCACAGATTTGAGACATAGAGCTTCTACAATACCCGTGACACATCTCTTGTCACAGTGGTAGGTGGTAGGTTAGACCAACAAAGTTACGCAAGGTAACTAAATTATGCATTCAAATCATTAGGTATTTCTAAGGTTTCAACTTATAAGGAATTATGTGCTTTAATTACGGTAAAGTTAATGTATTTGAATATGCTATTTTAATTTAAATATATTATTATTATAATAACAACAACATCCTACAGTACCTAACATGATACATAGTACAAGAATGCAATGATTTTTCAAAGGCTTGCCAAGGTCGAGTGGAAATAATCTATACTAATATTATAAAGAGGTAAAATTTGTAAGTTTGTAAGTTTGTAAGTTTGTATGTAGGGGGTAATCTCTGGAACTCATAATCCAATTCTAAAATTTTTTTAACTGGCAGAAAGCTACATTATTCCTGAGTGCTATAGGCTATAAATTGTTTCTATAACATGTATATTAACCGAGCTATCACAACTTTTGTCTAGAAAGTCGGAAAAAAATACCTCATAAAACAGAATTATTTGCGTGCGCTGCCTAAACAGTTGCTTAAAATTAAAAACAATGTATGGCTACCTGGTTCGTCTTAATTATTTCTACAAAAAAGTCCGCGATACCATATCTCTATCTTTTATATTTTAGCTTTTATACTTCTTTTATTGCATTAAAAAAAATTTTTTTGGGCATACTTACGTTTGGTTGATTATTTGAGCAACAAAATATTAATTCTTATGACAATAAATTATTTCAGTATCACAAGAACATCATACAGATAAGATTTGCCATTTACAGTATATCAATTGGCCATACAGTTTCGGAGATAATATAAAATTACTAAAACGCAAAATGCCCAGGCCCTAGCATAACTTTCATTGTGCAGACGTTTTACCTATTTGCCCATAAATGGCGTTCTGCAATTACGTCATTTTTTTGAATCGCGGTGTTAAGACTTTCCGTGGATTGATGACCCTCTCGAATTTTTGTGCCCGCAATTTTGTTTGTTCTGGAGTTCTAAATATTACATGTCAGTTGCTTATTGGATTGGTTTCGGTTGTTTCGTTCGTATGGTTGTTGTTTTGTTGTTGATAGATACTTCATAATCGAAAATATCGTAATTTCGTTGTTTTGTATGTTCGTAGTTTCGTACTTCGTTCTATCGTAATAATCGATACGAGTTATTCGATATTACAATTGTTTAGTTTTGTAAAGGCAGACGGTGTTCGAGTCGCTCTCCCTTTGTTCATAATTGTTTTCAAGTCTGTGCGTAGTTTGTTGAGAGCATGCCTAAAAGGAAATCTCAACTGTCCCGGCAGACGTCACAGACAAGAGCCACTCGAGTACGCCGAACGGAAGAATCTGCCCCTGAAAATGAGCAGCGCCTCTCGAGAAATAGAGAAAATATTTCGCAAGCATGCGCTAGAGAATCTAGCTCCGAGCGCTCACAGCGCCTCGCTGGCCAAAATGTGAGGACGTCGCGGGCCCGTGCTCGAGAAACTAGCGCTGAACGTGCGCACCAGCATGTCTCTGAGACAAGGGATAGGGAGACTAGCGCTGAGCGCTCGCAGCGGCTCGCTAGGCAAAATGCCATAACATCGCAGGCCCGTGCTCAGGAATCTAGCGCTGAACGTGCGCAGCGTCTATCTGATTTAAGGCAGCATGTCTCTGAAACAAGGGATACGGAGACTAGCGCTGAGCGCTCGCAGCGGCTCGCTAGGCAAAATGCCATAACATTCGGTAATCTTTGAAGTTACTGATCTGATTCCAAAAAATATTTTACTAATAAAATTAAATACAGTAATATCAGTCGAGTGTAATCTTATGTTAAAATAAGAAATTTTCCGCGGACGAAGTCGCGGGCAGAAGCTAGTATAACAATAAAATCAGCTGTGGGTAATTGTCTAGTTGCATAGAAAATGCCTCTTATCATAGAAGCATCACTATTGATGACTATGCTTGCAAACTGCGTGAACATGCATAGATATTATTGAAAAGCTTGCACGGAACACAGTTTTGAATATTATAACATCTAAGCATTACAAAAATAAGAAAAAAAAAGATTAAAAAGAAGAATAATGATTCAAATGAGATCGCGTAATTTTTGCAATTTGACAAAATTTTAGTATTTAGTCCCTCATCTAGATTACAAGAAAATTTTCAACATTTAGTTTTTCTTTTTTCACCTAATCAAAAAATAACGGCGATACATCGATTCAAAATGTCGAAAGGTGTCACTAGCCAGCAGGCTTAGCGACATTACAAATTCTATTTCTATTATCGTAATCGATAAGGCGACATTAGAAAGAAAATGGCGTATATGAAATCAGCTGCTGATCAACTGTCAAGTGTATTTCATTTTCAGCAATACTACAAATTCTACTCGTTAACACTTGACAGTTGACAAACAGCTGATTCCATATACGCCTTTTTCATTCTATTGTCGCAATATAATTAATAGAAATAGAATTTGTAATATGGCTAGGTCTGCAGTACAGTTTATACTAGATAATGACGTTTACAAGCCTTTATTGCGCTTAATCTAAGCAGTTTTCTATCAATTTGAAAAAGAACAACGAGAGGGACAAAAAACTACAATATTATCAAATAGCCCATTAAAAAAAAAATTAAACACTCAAAGATAAACATTCCGACTTCTTACATAAAAGTAGCACACTGACTACATTTTAGCACTTAAATCAGAAATCATCAACACACAATAAAAATCAATCAGACAATCTTCGCAAGTGTTACAATGACACGAACCACGTTCAATTAAACTCAATCCCAGGACAAATTACGAGACAAAGACAATTATTGCATTCACTATTAATAGACACGACAATAGTTCCTCCAGTCGATCACGGCAATCATGTTCTTTTAATTAAGACTACGTTCCGGCATAGCTTGCCTTTTGAATCGGTCGCTGTCCATGGGTATTGCCTATTAAGGGTAAATATGCCTTTATTCGCAAATAAACCCTTATTTAGTTTATGACTCACTCGTGTTTGTCAAGTGAAACAGTGTCTTTATTGAGAAGCATGTGTCGATCCGCAATGACAAACGACAAGTGACTCATTGCGAGGAAATGTTCTTAATAAACACCTGTCGTATGTTAGGCGGAGGTTTGGGTATGCAAATTAGTTTGTTATAATTATTTTTACAAATTACAATAGACACATGCTTCCGCTGTGTTGTTTAAGCTACCTTCGGATTTTTGCAAGACGATAAGGAAACAAATTAATCTTTTTAGTCCTAAATTGGTTCTGCCTTCTTCAATAAATGGACTGGTATTGGTATTATTACAGATGTTACCACGAGAATATAACGACCAAATTCTTTGCTGTTTTACAGTTGGCATAGGACCTATGTTTGTCAACATGTACTTACCACTTGATAATTAAGAAAAAAAGTTAAAACATTGTGACTTGTCAACTCATAGCGATTATTAACTATAAAAAATATATTAGTACATTAAACAATTCGGAAAAAAAATTGACAACCGCATCAAAATCCGTTTCCTACTTTACAATCTCACAAACAATGGCGCGAAAAGCGACTTTATTTTATTACATGTATAGATTTGTTCAGGCCCTAACAAAGACGTCTTAAACGCACGAAAACAAAGCATGGTCGTTAGTTGTGTGGGTGGAGATTCCCCATTGAATCCAATTACCAGAACACCAACAAGATTACGACTTTTTGCGTCTTACCTACAACACAATAATTGTACGTGGGCCCGGCTCATTACACCATCACGAAACGCTAAGAAATCTTATAAGCGGATTGTATAAAAAATATTCAATTGTTCCTTTAATGATTTCAGGGGTCAATTCTCGAGCACGCTGGGTCGGTTTAGTCACTCCACTAGTCGACTAAATCCGAACATCGAGCCCGACGAGGAGTACACTCGCAGCGCGCAGACGTTGCCGAGGAAACTGCACGACAGGAAAGAAAAAACCACCGAACCCCAGAAACCCAGCTCCAATAAATATTGGCACAGGCTTACACCCAACAAGCGCTCCAGCAGCGCCGTCAACATCTCGAACAACGTGACTGCTGCACCTGACGGCAAAATTAACGGATATCCACCAGGTCCTGCGAAACCAGCGCGGACATACAAGGCTCTCAATAGGAGCAAGAGTTTTGCTATGGGAGCTCCTGAACAGGACACCCACCCACGCTACGTATCTACTATGAATCGTAATTACTCAACTATGTATAAATCAAACCCCCACCTGAGTCGCCTCGATGAAACTCCAGAGCAACTTAAAAGTCCTGGAATCGTGTCCATAATTAATCGCAGTCAGCGCGATCTCGCTGATGCTGTGTCGCGTGAGACTGAGCGCAGACGTGACGGCCTATTCGGAGCTAGATATGGGAAGACAACCCCAGTGACCAACGGACACACAAATGGCTACAGTAAATCTTATGATGAAACTGATAAGAAAAAGATATTCTTAAAAGGACTTCGGGAAAGAGCACCTGAATTATATCAAACGTTACACGCAGACGACGAATCAGACGGCAGCAGGCTTTCGCCCCGGTACAATACACCGTCGCCACATTACAAAGACCGTATATCGGAAGAGAGGAAAACACCTTTGTATAAGACGGAATCGCTAAACAGGGAAACAAGTCCTTTCGTATCCAGGCTGGATTCCAGGATAAAGTCGCCAGCGATACGGCGAGGAAGCAACAGTAGCGATAACTTTTCTGAGACGTACCGCTACACTACTCGCTCAGGTGATCCCGAACGTCCAAGCGTCACTGACACTGTAGAAACCGTTAGTAAGAAGATCGTGCCATCCAGAGACGGTCGCTCAAAAGAGATTATCGAATCAAGGGAAATTAACTCAGTGACAAAAAGCAGGGGGTACAAAGGCGAACCAATAGCGAGCCCCAAGTATATAGAAAACGGTATCCGCCCAGCACCGCATGGGTATGAGTCCAAGAATGGTCCTTTGTACTCTGAACGAAGGAGTAGTAACTATAAAGTAATCGAGAAAATAAGAGATTATTAGTAACTTGTATAACACTGAGAAATGTTAATTTTAAATGTTTATTCTGCCATATTTTTCGAATGTACTAAATGAATCAAAGTCATACACAGACTGAATCTTTGAAACGCTTTAGTTAGTAAGTTACCTAACTTTATTTTCACACACAGTAACTGTTGTTAATGTTCGTTTAAGAAGCTTCGTGTTATCATGTAAAAAGTCATAGAGCTTTACTAATTTAACTTTAATATTGGTTTAATTCCGTCCAATGTACTTAATGAATTTAAAACATTTTCGGGTACGTAAGTTTTTACAATCAAAGGCGTTAACTTTGTGAATAGCTTTATATTTTTTAATAACATTTATTGATACTGCATAAGAAAATAATAAGCAAAAGTAATAATAAACTAGATAAGATTTTATAATAAAAATGTATCAATAAAATTATAATTGTGTTAATACGCACTAAAATTCAATTGTTTTATTTTCAACCACAACTAATGTAGCTAAGGGCTAAGGGCCACTTACACAGGCCTTCATAAAGAAAAAAATTCGAGAGTATTTCTTATACTCTTGAAAAATATTTCCACGCAACTTATTATTACATAGGTAGATATTATAGTTAAATACTATGCAGATGTCAAACCCGACATTTATTTATAAAGTATAGTTTTGGAAAAGACGAAAAATCAGTGATGTGTAGCTAAAGAGCTGACTGGGTGGAAAAGATAAAGGGCTCCTGAAGGTAAATTTTTAAGATTGAGCGAGTTCAGTTCCCGGTTTAGGTCAGCTTGTCAAGAAATCTTTGAATGCAGTTTAGTTTCTTTATAAAATAAAGCAATGATTCTTTTAAATAAAATATATATCTTAAAGATTTAAAATGGTTTCCGTTTAGAGCCCTTTGATTCTTTCCATCCTGTTTAATCGTTAAATTAGATGATTATAAAAACTGCCACGCATAAATGGAACTGGGCTGGACACATCTGCCGCATATCAGACGATTTGTGAGCCAAGCGCACGACCCAGTGGGTTCCCTTAAATGACAAAACGGAATCGCGTTAGGCCTAGGCGAAGATGGCGGGACGAGCTGGACTTCTTCGACAAGGACTGGTCTCAATAAGCCCTTGACAGAGAGCAGTGGGAAGAAAGTAGGGAGGTCTTTGCCCTGCAGTTGGGAAATATAGGATAGTAATAATAATACTAATAATAATATATATGTTGTTATAATGTTAGACTAGATATAGTCGGGCTGAGGATCATTTAATCTAGCGATAGCTACCTAAGTAAATAAATATAAATTAGTAAATATTCCACTCCTTTTACACAACGCCATCTAGTCCCAAGCTAAACAGAGCTTGTGTTATGGGTATTAAACAACTGATAAATCTACTTACATATTTCTAAATACATCCATATTAAAGATAAATCACACCCAGACCCACCCAGAACTAATGATCGTGCTCATCCCACGAACCAATTTTCTAGGTGGGAATCGAACCCACGACTTCCGGTCTGGCTATTTACTACTAGACCAACAGGCCAGACCTAACTTGAATAGCAGGTTGGCAGGCTTTTGTTTTTGGAAAATAAAGAAAGAAAAGTCATTTTGTTAGAGCCTAGTACCTACTTCCAAAAAGATGTTACAATAATTTTATTATAGACTCATAATATTCTACCATTTATGGTGTACAAATATTTTAATCGTAGTAAGATTTCATATTTTATCAAAAATAAAGTAAATAGATTCAGTTTCTACAAAATGATTAGGCAATCACCAAATGTTAACTTTTATATACAATGTAAATAATGTAATGTATAGGTACTTTAATGTGATGTCACAACTCACAACTCACAGATAAATTATAATAGGTAAATGCTATTCAATAATTAGGGATTTAGAGACAAATCGTCATCAAACTATAATTTATAATCAAACTTTTCATTTAAAAACTCATTTGTTGTGTAGTAACACTTATGCAAGAGAAAGTTAAATAATTTCTTTTTAAATGTCATGATGTTAAGGGTTTTAAAAATGTTAGGCAACTTATTATAAATGCGAATTGTCAGACAGTAAGAATTATTACAAAATAGTGAAATTCTTTGTTGAGGGACACATAGCTTGTGTGTATTTCGGGATTTTCTTACAATAACATCATTGTGTCCTAGAAATAGTGCTTTAACGAATGGGATGACTGTTCACTTCACCTTCACTACACATTAACGAATGGGATGACTGTTCACTTCACCTTCACTACACATTAACGAATGGGATGACTGTTCTCTCCACCTTCACTACATAGATCGTAAGATAAGCAATGAACAGAATAGCACTACTGTCTTTTTAAATTTGTTGAACACATAGGTAATTATATTGACACAACAGCGTTTCTGTTTTGACTGCTGCTTTAATTCCCGGGTCATTTAGTCCCCAGTTTCCCGAGAGGAAACCGACACGTTCGAGGATTTTTTCTGAACGGCATATGAAACCAAGTTGGAGGCCCATGGGTGGCTTAAAATCTGACATGAAGTTAGTCACTCACACACAACCACTCGGAAAAAGAAATGCCTAGACAAGCCTGTATTAAAACCAACCAAGTAGAAGCCATGTCGTGAGCTGAGGCTCTCCGTAGTTCGTCTATGTTATTGTAGATGGCGTTGTTGCAAAAATGACCTACTTCATTTGAATGGTGAGAAATTGGTTAGTATAATGTACATGAAACCTTTACAAGTAAAACTAACTAAAATGAGCCAGGATATTCCATGCTGTACTTTAAGTTAATTAACAAAGATATACCAAAAACAAAGAACAAATAGGGACATTAGGACGATGCTTTTCATGGACAAGGGCCAAGGGAGTAGATCTACGCTGATATTATTATGTTAAATACAAATATTTCTTACCCGAACCGTCCCTAATCTTATTATCATCTTTAGGCAACAAATTGTTTTAACTAAATAGAGCAGCCATTGTTTGAATACAATAATCCGGATATGAGACTGGATAACAATTAAAGGGTATGATAATAGATATCTCGGATTATTCAATGAGGCAACCCTTAAGTTGGGACTTTATCGTGTTGTATGTATTAACAGATAGTACATAATAGTCATGCTTTAAGTATATGTAGATGAAATAAACAACGTTGAAAAAAATTGCTAAGTACTGAACTTGAACTTTTAACTGGAGGAGTTTGTATATTTAGATAACAAAATGTATTCGTTAAATAATGACAAAATTCAAGGCGTTTATTAATAGAACAAACGTTTAACATTCTAATCGTAAAATATGCACATTCATGATAAACGTACATGACTGTCAAATTAATTCGTAGTACCAAAACACAAAATCAACCAATGTAAAAAGTAATTTATTTAAATTGGACTGGGGATCTGCCCTTTTTACGTCAAAATTACATGAGAAAGTCACCAAAACAACCCGCCTTTCGCCACTTCCTGGTGTTTTTTGCCAGGAAGAAGTAGTGGAGTAACAAACTCTCCATCAACACGTCTGGATGATAAGTTAGAAGAGCTTGAATTTACACAATCTAATTTGTCAACATTGTAAATCGATGAATATAAATTATTTACTGCTAGTAAATTAAAATATACCTAATACTAGTAATATAAAGCTAGTGACATCGACACTAACCAAACTCAAGCAAAAGTAAAATAAAAAAAAAAAACCGTCCAAGATCGTGTCGGGCCACGTTCAGTGTAGGGTTCCGTAGTTTCCCGTCGGTCACAATAAGTGTTCAAAATGCTTGCATATGCTATTGCGTATATTACACGATAAGGTAGAAATTTAAAAAAAAATCACTTCCCACTTTACATATAGGGGGACTACCCTAATAAAACATTTTTTTCCAATTTTTATTTTACCACTTTGTCGGCGTGATTGATACACATATTGGTACCAAATTTCAGCTTTCTAGTGCTAACGGTCACAGAGATTAAGCGAGGACGGATGGACGGACGGACAGACAGACATGGCGAAACTATAAGGGTTCCTAGTTGACTACGGAACCCTAAAATGATACGAAAATTAAATTGATTAAATCTGTGATACGAAAATTACTGACAACTACATAATACTTAATATAATAATTGTTTACAATACCGTAATAGGTACTAATAGGTAAAGACGTAGTCATTAAAAATGCCATACCTACTTGTACAATATCTAAACATTTAAACAGACATATTAAACATGAAATGAAAATTTTCTCTACATTTCTGGAAGCTACCAAAACCCATTATAAATCCCTAGACTAACGAATTTCTAAATAAGTGAGGGCATTATTAAATTCAGGAACTTGCGTTTAAATGGTTGATGAACAGACCGACGGCTGCTAATGAGCACACGACTAGTTTGTATAAGTAACGCGGAAGTAAAAAATAGAACGAGGTTAAAAATGAGCCGCTGGAAAAGAAATATGGACTTCACTTAAAAATATGGATTAGTACCTGTTTAAAACTCTTTACTCATAATTGTAGACACCTTAATTGATGTCAAAACTGCAGAATCATCCCATTTACTAACATTGATCAATAGTTAGAGAAGTCTTTCATAAATAAAATTGACAAATGCGTAGTAAAAAAAGCTATCAAAACAAAAGACAACGTAAATTGTTTTTTTATAGCATTTAATAATAATATGTATTTGGTTTCTAAAAGGTAATTTTCTTATCGTGTGGTTAGTAACTAACCTGGTGAGGTTTAATGCCGCCCTCTGACTAGAATAAATAATAATAATAAAATGGTAAAAGATTGATAAATGACATGTACAATTTTTTTACTTTAGAAAGTGGACATTTTAAAACCAAACTATATTTTAAACTTGAGCTGTGACACTACAAGAAAAGTGATATGGTAGATCTCACTCTAACTAATGTCTTAGAGTTGTGTCATAGATCTAAAGATGCCTGTCAGTCTCGTATAATGTTTCTAAGCAGCGGGTAGTGTCCATTTAGCGTAATTTAAAAACAAACCGCTTACTTCTAACAAAAACTTGCAAAATGGTGCGTGTTCACGATTCCACTTTTTATTTAACTTTTATAATTAGTGACAAAAGTTTGAAATTAAGTTTTATTTTTCAGGATGCCTTAAAATTAGCTTTGTTTTTCTTGGCCGTGGCAAAGTATTGTGATTCAGCAAATATTTTGTATGTGGTGCCTTTTACGTCGAAATCGCATTTTATTATGTTGAAACCTATTGGATTGGAGCTGGCTCGAAGGGGGCATAACGTGACCGTGATTACTGGTAACAGAGTGCCTAACCCTCCACCGAACTATCACCAGTACATGGTGGATGAGAAGGAGATTTGGGATATCATAGGTAGATTAATTTGTAAATATTTCTATGCTACTAACTATTTGTGTGTGTTTTGTCACGCACTGTTTAAACTTTCAAGTAGGTTTTGCTCACAATTTAAGCTTACTGTTAATGCATAATTATGATGAATGAGGAAAATAAATTGAACGCAAGCTAAGTCCACAAGACTTTAGTCTAATGTCTAAATCTTTTATGTATTTTGTGCCAAACATATTTAAGAAATCTTCAAACATGTCATCTTCTAACTATAAGTAATAAATTTATCTAATTTAGATACCTATACCAAATTACTTTTTCAAGGTATATATATTATATATTTTTTTCGAATATCGCTTGCATGTACAACTGTGAGATTTGGAGTCGTTAAAGTTTACAAGGCGAGGCGTGCAGAAAGTTAAAACAAATAAATAGATACGATATTTATTTAGTTGTGTTAGTATTTTAATAAAATCAATCGACATACTCAGTCAATATTTGTATATATTTAAGTCAATATTTTAAGTAAATGTTAGCCAAAACAAGATTGAAAATAAAATATACTACAATGATTTAACTGCTGCTAAACGAGACCTTGAAACATTATTGAATGATAGCCGTGTAGCACGTGTAAAGCAACATCTTATTTCTATTTATAGGAGGAGGGAGACCAAATGTCTTCGAAATGGTAAACTTATCTGCAGAAAAATTCCACCAAAACATTCTATGGAAAGGAGGCATAGCTTTTACAGAACTTGTACTCAACTCAACTGAAATAAAAACACTTCTGAAGGAAGACACTAAATTTGACTTGGTTATCAGTGAGCAGTTCTTTCAAGAAGCCTTGAATGTACTAGCCTACAAATATAACGCTCCTTTAGTCTTAGTCACGACATACGGAAACTGTATGAGACACAATATTGTATCCAGAAATCCACTACAGTTGGCCACAGTTGTCTCAGAATTTCTTGATGTCAGAGAACCGACGTCATTTTGGGCTAGAATGAGGAATATGTATTTTACTGTCTACGAATATGTTTATTGGAGATACTGGTATCTACAAGACCAAGAAAATCTTGTAAAGACGTATTTGCCAGATTTACCGAAACCAGTACCCAGTTTATACGACTTGCAAAAGAATGCTTCACTGATTTTGATAAATGGGCATTTCAGTTTTGATACCTCAGCTGCTTACCTTCCGAATGTTGTGGAAATTGGAGGAGTTCATTTGACTCAAAGTGACACAAAATTACCTGAGGTAAGTCCCTAATTTTTACACATAATACGTAGACAAAAACTTACTGCAACAATGAACTAACAGTAAATTATTACAAAGCGTCGAAAAAATTATCAGAACTAAGTGAGTGGCCAAAAATAATCTTAAAACCTATAAATCTAATGATGCTAAACATCCTCACTGCTTTGAAAAACTTATTTCTGTCAGAAAAAACTAACTTTTAGCCTTTGGTTTTTAAATGACTTAAATATACAAAAATCTGTGTATCCATAAGCTTGCTTGACACTAATTATTCGTTAAAAAGATTACTCAAGGTCATGCCTTACATAGTTGGAACAGAATTTGCAACAAAATACTTTAAAAACATTGCTTCGTTAGTAATCTGTTTCAATTTCAAGATAATTACTATGCATATTTTGTCTTTACGATGGAGGCAAAACTATGCAATTTCCAACATTTTAGGCACAGTTCCAAACCACATCCAGGACTTCGTATTTCGTAACATAATGGGCTTAAGACTCCCATGAGCATATTCTGTAGAAATAATACAATATTTTGAACTTGTATCAGACATTGTGATTAACAATTAACTGTTCCATCAAAACGGCTTCTTACTTTCGTACTTTCTAGTCAATGCCAAAATATATAATCTCTAAGACTTAAATAGATTTAGTAATGGTATCGGTATATACATTCAATTCAAATAAATGGAAGTGAAATCCATTACATAAACAGTTTAAGACTTTGGCTATGCATGAAAATCTATCATTATAAATCATTAGTACTAAGATTTCATTATTAATAGTCTATCATTATCAATCAACGTAGTGCAACTTCCTCACATGCGTTTAAGCTAATAAATTTATATTGATTCATCTTTGAACCCATCAGCTGTTTGTCACGCGGTACTCCGTAATACTTATCTACGAGAATTAGTTACATGTATATCATTACCATGTAAGTGGGTGTCTTTATCTCACAACGTACATAATACCTTCGGACAACTATCTAATGATATAGAACTGTACAAATTGACATCTATTATGTGGTCGTTCGTAATGTTTAGTTCTATAGTCCATTCAATGTCATTCCTAATGTTCAATTTAGGATCGTTACTAACATTATCTACACATTGTTTTATAGTCCTCAAATTGTATACCGCCTACACGATTTACGAACTACAATAGTTGTCGTGCATTATTATTTTGGGCTAGTATTAGAATAGGTGCTTCTAAATTATGGTCTGTATCATCATTTTGATATTTTTTGTCTCTTGCTATATAATCAAAGTTTATGAAACAGTAGAAATGTCTATCATTTCATCATTATTAGTTTATTGTAAGCATACTACATGGTCATTGATTTTAACGAGTGTTAAAATATCTTGTGCAGATCTTCATGTACATTCTTCTTGGTTTATGAATAATTTAAGCATTATCCGTCCAGCTTTGTAAGCAGAATGTTCAAGACCATTAAATTGAGTACGATCACATACATTACATTTTTTAAAATTTTGTACATTGTATGATAACCTTGCAGAATGATGAATAATTTTCATTCACTTTGTATGTCAGTAAGGATGTGTTGGCTTTATATTCTGCTTGCTTGAGTTTGCAGTATAGTAATGGTGTTTGTATTATTGTTTTCATTATTTTAAATTAGATCGTTTCTTGAAAAGCACTTAACATAATTGTTTCTTTTATTACATGTACAGACGCCAGCACATCAAGTTACCCCAATGTGTCAAATTTCTTTGATCGTTTTTCAACTTTATGACAAACAGAATAAGGTTCGTATTCAATAGGGAAAATTTGACAGATTGGGGTAACTTGATGTGCTGGCGTCTGTACAACGTTGTAGAAATACGAGTATGACTTTATTTAAAGTATGTGTTGACGTATTTATTCGTTGTAGTAGCTTATTCATTGAAGTCCTTACCTTGTTTTTACAGGATCTTCAAAAAATATTGGATAACTCAAAACATGGCGTCGTATATATGAACTTCGGATCAAACGTACGCAGTTCAGAATTACCAGCAGAAAAAAGGAACGCAGTACTCAACGTGTTCAGGAAACTAAAACAAACTGTCTTTTGGAAATGGGAAGACGACACTTTGGTGAACAAACCAGATAATCTTATTGTGAGAAAATGGTTGCCGCAAAAGGAAATCTTGTGTAAGTAGTTTTTGTATTATGGATTTAAACATAAAGTTGTTTAGACGGGACTGGTTATAGACACTGCGCATTATTTAAACATGCTACTTTAAATGTCTAATAAATATTTAATTATTTATAAAGATCATTGTGATCATCAACCGTCTTATCATCATGAATATAAATGACTAACCGGTAGAGACATGAATAAGTAACTATACGATATATCTTTAATCTATCAACGTTTCTTGCAGCTCATCCAAACGTCAAAGTATTTGTGTCACATGGTGGACTAATAGGAACACAAGAGGCCACATACCACGGAGTCCCAATTGTAGGCATTCCAATATATGCTGACCAGTATAACAACTTATTACAGGCCCAGGCCTTAGGCAATGGTAAAATATTGGAATATCCGCAAATCAATGAGGAAACTTTATTCGAAACATTGAATGAAGTCCTAACAAATGATTCATATAAAATAAGGGCTAAGGAATTGTCGGAAAGATTCAAAGATAGACCAATGAGTGCTCTGGACACAGCTATGTTTTGGATTGAATATGTTATTAGAAATAAAGGAGCACATTACATGAAGAATCCAGCGATGGAATTAGATTGGGTCGCGTATACCATGATAGACGTTTATGCTTTTATTATAATTTTATTACTGGTGTCTGTGTACGCGATTTTGAAGATACCAATAATTATTATGAGCTTGTTGAAGTCGAAACCATCGAAAAAGCAAAAGAAAAAGCAAACGTAAGATATTGTTTACTAAGTTTTGTTACGTTTGAATTATATTTTTTACTGAAGGTAAGTAATAACAAATACATTTCCTTAAGTGAAGTCTTCAATAATAACTTATTTATAGTTCATGGTATTGTCATGGTATATAGTTACTTCATGTTATTTATATATTGAAACTTTACCGACAGTTAATTTATGAATTCTTGTTATAGACGTGTAGAAGTAATTAACATTGATCTGTTTATCATTCTGATGTAATCTCAATAAAAACTTTTGACATTCCTACTGAAATGAAATAAATAGAACCCTACTTTATTAATTTATTTTTAGGTATTGTGTTTTTATTAATGTATCTGGTTTTACAACCTACCTTTTTTGCAATTCAATTGTTTTTCCTCGAATAACCACGCAAATACGTTTGAGATTAAATAATTAGTAACAGACAACGACGGCTAGAAGCTGATACTAACATAATTTACTATGCATATTATGATGTGTCTCATACGTAAAAAGTTGATTTAGGTTTGACGTTATTCTGCTAAGGCATCAAACTATTTTGCTATTTTTTTTGTGTCTTGTTAACGTGACTTTTAATATAATCATGTCCGTAGAACGTTACAACGGTGTAAATTCCTTTTTATCAAACTAAACTTAATTTAGACTATTTTTAGCTGTGTGTCTCATAAAAAAAGAATGGATATATTCAAAACCATTTACAATTTTCATGTGAATTTAAGCTAAAAAGCTCGAGTACTACTGACTTTTGTTGATATTTCAAATGCATCGACTAAAACATGAAACTTGACTTGACGAGCCCACCTGATGGTAAGCAGTGATGCAATCAATGATGGTGAAGAACACAAGTTTATTCCAAAGCCTATTCAGCCTAGCCAGAAACCTAAATTATAATCGGATGGGAAGACCGCAGCAGGTAAGTTGTTTCAGCTTTCGAAATTCAAGTAAATGTCAAATTTGACATCTCTTAGGCCTGCTGTTCACACACGCGTATATCGCCGTCAAAAGCCACGGTACAGTAACTGTGCCTGCGCTAATTTTAGTTTAGTTTTAGAACAACGGAATCGGCACCAATATATCATTTCAAGACAACTAAAAATATTCAATCTTCTATCCAATTTAAAAAAAAAGCCCTAAACATGGCCACAGCAAGCCGTAACACCGCACCTGAAACTACGTGTACATACAGTTTATAATTAGACAAATATTTGAACGGAACATTGGTGTTTGAACAAGGCACAGGTTGGGGCGAGTCTTTTGTCCAGTGCCGCGAGAGAGTCTGCTGTGGGCGAGTGCTCTGACTGACTTATGAATTTCGAATGCGACAGACTGAGATTGCGAACCTCTTTCATGTGTACTCCGACTTTCATTAGTACGCACTTTGTTTTTTTTTTCATGCTTCTTACTGTTAGTTTAGTTGTTTCATGTAGGAACTTCTTGCGTCTGAGATAGCAAGACATTTTGCATTTTTTTGTCTGACTCGGGGATCGAAACGGGAACTTTATGTTTAGCATTAGCACTTGCAACTACAAACCCAGAGTTAAACTCGGACTTCACGAGTGCCCAAAGTTATGTTTTGTTTTTGTCTTTTTTTACAACTTACCGACTAAAACTGAATTGTTTACAACTGCACCATTACCATAGCAATCAAGAATATAATAATATGCCATGTCTTATCTTTATTGAACGCGATAATTAATTAGTTATTAGCCGTTGGATCTTTGTCGTGTTGGCCAAGTTGACGCACGTGGCATTGTAAGCGGCTGTTCTTTACTTTATTTGTTAAATTGTCCTTAATTCGTTTAACTTTGTACCTATGCTGTTTGTAAATAAAAACTATCAAAGAAATTTGTCATATTGGTGTAGCTTGATGTGCAGCTCTTTTCATGGATAGTTTTATCCCATCTTTTATATTAGCTTGTGACCGTGTGCTAGAAGCCTTAAATTAAAAAAAAGAACCTACATTATGATAACAAAATTTAAAATAAAAAATAATAATAATTAAAATAATTACGTAATAATAAACGTAATTACGTAATTTTAAATAATTACGTGCGCAATACATGAAAATGTATACATTTTCATGTATTGCGCACGTAATTATTTGTTTTTCTAAGTTTTTAGGATCATTACCTGCTTGAATGAGGTAGCGGCTAACTGAGTAATGACCGAGTAATTTCCGTAAAAACGACAATTATTCCGGAACTGTTTGATAGCACGTTAGGCACTAGTAAGATAAAACTTATTCTTCTATTGTAAACGTAAAAGTAGAAGAAATCGTAACAGCACTTTTATTAAAAAGGTTCAAAATCTATTTTCGATCTAACCTCAGCGACAATTAAGTGTCAAAAACTCATTTTTGACATTTGAGACTGAGATTACGTAAAGTGCGACCTTCTTAAAATTACGGTAATTGCCCCAAAGACGGTTTAAAAAATCGACTTGTCTATACCTACATTCCATTATATCATTAAATGCAATCCATGAGTTTTTAAATTTAGATGTTTCCACAATCCTTTTGTTACTCGTACAACACGATTTAATTCAACTAATCGCACGAAAAACTTTCCAGCTAGCGGAGAAGTCCCTTCATTACACATCGATTTTCGTACACTCCAGGTAAAAGTAACGTAGGTATATGCAACACACATTCACACACATGTATCACTAATTTATCAGTCGTCTGTCTGCAACCCTGAAAGGTAAATGTAAAACTAACAGAGTTTGGACAGGACGCAAATTAAAATCAACATACCGGCGACGACCGTCGCGTCGGCCATCCGTCGGTTTTCCTACTCGTTTTTCGTCTAATCTCCTGTTGATACCTGTCTGTCGAAGGTTTTCGTAGATTTTCACGCCGAAATTTTTAATGGGTTTAGTATCGAGCCTTTTTTGGGTATTTTTTCTTTTGTCTAAATCTAGACGGAATAAGTTAGTTAGCTACCGAAGATAGGTTTATTTATGGTACTGTAGTGGCTTATTCGCTAATTCATTTTTAGGATACTTTTCGCCGCTAACACTTTGAATCAAAATTGAACTTGTCACTAACATATTTTTATCTTAATATTACCATTATAGCAAATACTACACAAACACTAAAGGGTACTACTAAATATATCAAAACTAAACCTAGATTAGAAGGTAAGTGTGTGACATGATATGAATTTGACATAAAATTGCTGTAATTAATATTTACACTAATTTTGTTGTTCAAAATAGAGAGGCAAATTCGTGTCGAACTGTTTAGCAAACCATATATTTTTGTAAGGACGTATACTGAATTCTCAGACTTCCCTTAATCGATTGAATTCAATTTTGAAGTGTGTTGATTGAACCTTTGTAAACCAATCGCAATCACATTCCACTTTAGGAAATATTTTAGTTTATTCTTCCCCCAATCTCTTCAGGCCTTGTAGTTATAATGGCTACTGAGAAAGGAAATGAGGAAGATCTTAAATCAAAATCAAAACATCATATCTGAAGAAGGTCCAAAAGCACTTGAGGGAGATCGAACTAAAGGGCTTATTACACTATCTGATTTGTAACATCCTATCTACGAAATCGGAAGGTGTAATCGCAGTTAGAACAGATTGGATCCGATTTATAGTACAGACCGCTTGGTTGCTTTACTAGGATCCTAGCTAGGATTCTACAAATCAGATAGTGTAAGAAGTCCTTTAGGTCAGATGATGCCGATCAGGCCAATATATTATGTAAATGACGTCACTTGATTGAAAAAAAAATACTCAGTGGTTTGTGTCAGTAAACTCGTATATTATATCATACGTTGAAGACAATAAGTGCATAAAATTAGAAAACCTAATCCGTCATAATTAGAACAGTTCCATGATGGAACTATTGGTGTTTTTAACGCATCACACGAACTTATAACTAGAAAGAAAAACGATTTCGAAAAACTCGGCAAAAAGCTGCGATTCCAACAAGAGAACTTGCACTTTTGACTAGTTACTGAAGCGTGTTTGACATTTTGACTTGTGATTGTGTTTTTTTTACCAGGTATCTACACCTCTGCCTAACCCTTCGGGGATTACAGGCGTGATATTATCAAATCAAAATCCAAAGTCATTTATTCAAACTAGGCTGAGGATCAGCACTTTTTGAACGTCAAAAATTACATAAAACAGTCCCCCAAAACGCCCACCCTTCGCCACTTCCTAGTGTTTTTGCTGGGAAGAAGAAGTGGCGGAACAAACTCCCCAGCAACACGTCAGTCTGATATGTTAGAAGAACAGTTTAAACAGCATCAGTAATTAGTAAACATAATCATTTAAATTAAATTAAATAATTTGCTACATGATAGCTAGCACACACCAATATACAAGGCAGTAGTAATAAGAATAGTAAGTACCGACGTTGACAACTAAATTCAAGCAAAAAAAAATATAACTATGTTATGATTATTAGTAACCACATTCAATTTTATCATATCAGCGGTACTAAGAAACAATTACTGGTTATGTTGATCCCGCTTGAAGTAGTTCAATATAACATTATTTATTCTCAATTACGTAATGTGCAAGGCTGGAGGCTGCTCCGAGGGAGGCAGTGTTTCGGGCCACTAAGCTTACGCCCCCCATTACACACATCTTAGATTCGGTCTAGACCGTTATAATGGAATAACACTGTAGTTGCACTGTATTGCTGTGTGCACCGTATTATTGTGTATTATAATAGTACAGGAGTATTCATTCATTCGGCGTGTGTGTTTGACTACACGTACGAACGTAATCGAAGCAAAAGAAGATGGTATGAGAGCAGTGGTGGCCCAGCGGTGGCGGCGGCGAACAGAAAGTCGTGGGTTCGAACCCAGACAGGCGCATTACTTTGTGTAATTTATTTCAGCACCAATGCTCTCAAAAATGGTAAAGGAAAACATCGTGAGGAAACCGGCATGTCCTAGAACCAAAAATTCGAAGACATGTGACATCTACCAATTCGAACTGGGCCCGCGTGGGTAGATTATGGCCCATACGCAAAATACGCGCTTTGACGTGGAGTTGCGGATACCAGCCCGGTATCTTTATCTTTTTTTTAAAGAAGTAGGTATGTAATTATTGTAGCAATTGGCACTCTTTAGTTTCTGCTTATATAATTAATTAATTATGTAAGTAAGTGGTATTTATGGAATCCCTTAATGCATTCTTTAATGTATTCTAGGCACATCACGTTGCCGTGTTATATTTATCTGATTAATGGTTATAAGATACTATAAAAGAACTACTTTAAAGAGAGTTTATAGCTTCTTGTCGATTCTTTTCCATTCAGAATCACGTTTCACACGAATCACATTTTATGGTTTATTTAACTTTCAAGTTTGACGGTCTATAATTTACTAATTTATTTCTGTCCTTCAACGGTCTTATTGAAACAATATATAATAATAATAATCTTTGACTTTGCCAACGATTACATGATTACATACCTGATTGCTGTTTACCGCGACGTTGTCGACGTATATTTATTTTCGTTTTCGTATTTTCAAAACAATTTTCCAGGATAAGTAGCTCAGGTCTATCTTTGGGACCCAGAAGTTACCTGAAAAGCCAGAAATGTCAACATTTTAATAACGATGGATTTAGTCGTGCAGGCATTACAACTAAATACACAGGAAAGCATAGATACACACAAAAATAAAGATGAAACATTATTTCCGATTAAATTTTCTAATCCATGTGAAATTATGTTCAACGATTTCGATCGAAAAATTAAGAACGTTTGTGCTATGTAAAACAATTTAAATAAATTTAAAATCAAAAAAATAAAATAAAGCGCTACATAATTAACAAATCCAAACACACACACTTGACTTAACACCATCCTCCAAAATTATTCAAAGGAAGGACCCAACCTAATTAGTATTAATTTTGTCTGCAGATGACATAAAAGCAATTAATCGCCGCAGTGCATCTAGCGCACACTATAGATATGAGACATTGTTACAGAATAGTACAGAAGGTCAACTCCATGCAACGAGTCGAACACTCAAGTAGGGTGAGTACAAGCCTACTCACCTGGCATGCGGTGAGCATTTGATAAGTTCCGAAACTTGCAAAATAAGTCTATAATATTAATTTACTTCTTTGTTCTTTCGTGATTGAAAAGAAATCAAAAAGGCCGGACAAAGACCGGAATCACTCCAGAGACGGCACGGATGATGCAGTGGCTGTTTTGCTACGTTTTACGGCTCCAATTTGCACACGGAACAAAAACACTCACGATACAGTAGACATTTTATATTGTAGTAAGGGACAAAGTTTAAAAAAAAAACTAATGTCCATGTTTTTTCAGCGATGCACGGTTTTTATCGCCAGAAAGTAACCTTACATGGTGCAGTTTGTATAGTCATCAGTGCAACGGTGGTAGCGTTTCTGTACTCTCACTCATCACATACACCACACACTTACACACACACACACGAACACACGCACACACACGAACACACTCAAAATACACACACGCTGTCACACAAAAACACACAATACATGTTAATTACATCTCTAGTTGTAATTTATTAATAATTTGTACAAACTCACTCGCCGTGGGAGAAGGACCTGGAGTCCTGAAATACAGGCTGCCCTAGTTTAGGCTCCAGTCCACTCCATTTATTTGAAAATGACTGTACTGTTTTCAATTTGTGTGAAAAATTAATTAATTTTTACGTTACTTTTACTTTTACTTTGAGTGTAAACTGGCTTACGAAATTTGAAAAGATTGTAAAACCAGCATATACGACATGATTGCATGCGTTGACTGGAAGAAAATGCTTATGACTTTGAGTCCGCCTGTGTTGTGTACTTAAATAAATTGTTTTTTTTACCACTGTTGTGTAGCCCGCTGTTGCGTCTATGTATTCTTAAACCAAACGTTGTTCAAAGCCAACCTTCTGTGGGTACTTATTCTGAGATTTAGCGCAGACTACAGATACGCGACATTGGTCTATTTCGAGGCCAGGCCTATCTCATTAAGAGTTTGCAATTAAAACTTTGCAATCTGGCCGCCGTTCTGAAGGGAATTAACGCCAATGCCAACGCTTGGGAAATGAAAATCAGTCTTGAACGTCATAGAGATTTTGCTGGATTGGGACTTGTTAGTGACAATTTGTAAGTTGTTTTAATTTTGGATTTGAAATTCGTTCTGGAAATTGGACTGTAGCCGATTTTCGTCATGTTACTTTTGATACAGTAGGTAACTGGGTTTAGGAGGTCTGACAGGTAGTCGCTCCGTGTAAGATACTGTTATCCTGATTAGGCTAAAACCCTTACTAACATGTATAAAAAACGCAAGGCTTCTGTACAGCAGGGCAGGACTTCGGGAATGCTTTTGAAATGTTCACAAATTTTGGCAATATAACACTAAACAAACAATACGTTTGAAGTTACCAAACTATCGACGAACCCTTTATGAAAATTTGATATCATTAAAGTATAAAGGGAAGCGTGTTCAGGTCGAATTATAAACTAGACTGGTACCCCAGATAAGGCGCACGTGAGAAGTCGCACGTCTCCAGCTATCGTGAGACATTTAAACGAGATGATAAGATATAGTTGAAAGGGTTAGAAGGTAAATAATAACTACCATGCAGGTCGATTGAAGGTCTCGCTTGCATGGGCATACCTCTGCAAGCGTTGATTTGTATAAACAGCAGTTAAATGCTCGTCGAATGTTGGTAAATATATAATAATATACTCTGTGCAAAATGTTTCACACAATGATGTGGAATATAGCTAGGCTTGCCAAGGTTGCATAATTAAGGGAAGTAGATGGTCCTGACGGATATTTTTGTAGATCCTAAGCGGTCTTTATGGGTACCCAGTCAGAAACCCGAAAGTCGGACCACCAGTTTGGAAGGTTAGGAAGACATTCGCTTTGTGTAAAATGCAAAACATTGATGTGATGCTATTTATGGTTAGACTGGACGTCAACTGCGACATAGTTGAGGAAAAGGTTAAGCCAGGGATGATCAGATATAGTCAAAACATATCCTTGAACAGTCACGTACTCATTTAAAAAAAAATTTGAAATTCATAAACTTTTACTGTGGTTTCAGTTACAAAAGTCTTCACAAAATTTCAATTATATTTTACCCCACTGTAAACTCCGCATGCGTTTTCCTTTTTGCTTCTAGATAGATAGCATATCACAACAGCTTCCTCAACAAAAGCCTAAACATAACAAGCTTTTGTCATATTGCGTGCATTACATATGTAATTGTACATATAGCATTCGCATACGCTTTTTATGCCAGTCGTTCGTGTCCTAGGTCTGCATGCAACTTTTTGCTTGGCGAGCGCGAACAAAAACGATATTTATACCCGTCACAATACCGTGATGTACTGTGTGGAATTGAATGCGGAATGTGAGAGCCTTTTGTGATATTATATCAGTACCAGTGAGGATGTTTGTGGAGTTGCTTGGAAATGAAATTAAATAGACTGGGTTTATTTTTTTCAGTACTAGTAAAAAACTATAAATGTTAACTAAAAGTGACCATAATTAAAGTAAGAAAAGATGTATTACAAACTAAAATAAAATAAAACCAAGAACACCTAGGCGTCACAGTACTCCTTCGTATCGCTCTTATCCGAAAACGTACCCAGAATACTGGCATGAGCATTACCACGTTGGATGGCAATGCTAATTCCTGAACAAAGAAAAAAAAAGAAATGATGGTGAAAGAATGATCTTTAATCATCTTTAGTTTTTTTTTTATTTCGTTATTATCTACGAACTCATTGACAATAGATGGAAAAACTGCGAAGAGCACCTAAGTATCTACAACAGAATGCCGTTATTTAAAACAATCTGACTTTATTTCAGTGTTTCTTCTCAGTGTAGTCAAATAATGAAACACCGACATCTTCATCTAGTTAAAAAATGACGTGAAAAGAGTTTGTACGAACCTATTTACAGAAATAAATATCATTTATCATTCAAACAATGACCATCTTTGTTAAAAATGTCGGGAAAAAAGACTTATTTTAGACAGATTGAGACTGAAATTAGAATGCGAAAGGTTTTTTCAATACGGAAATTGTCTCTCAGGTGTAAAAGACTTGTGAAAAGGATTTACTTACATCTGTTTTAGGTGGTTCTTTAGGTAATAGTCTCCGAGTGCACTAGGAACAGAGTAGCCACAAGATTCAACTGTTGAAATTGCGTCTAGTTGAAGAAGCTGGAGTCTCCACTGAACAAGATTTTTTTTAAATTAACAAACAGAAAATGATGTACAGCCTGTAATTAAATTTTGATCGTCCCTTTGTCCGTAAAATTATGCATTTAATTGTTTTCGTGTTTTTGCTGCTAATTTGGACTGATGATATCGTAAACTTATAATGTTTTCTTTAGAATAGATCATCAATGCCTGTTTGAGTATGTAAGTTGAAATAATTATAGACGCACCCACGGCCGTATAAGACATTTGTAAAATAAAAATATTAATAAATTACACAGAAGAAATGCATCAAGGCCCTTTGACCGCCTTAGTCGGTCAAAGGTATACTAAGATTAAAGATCTTTAATAATTGTGAAGCAGCGGTTACAGAGTTGTTATAGTCATGTTAGTGTGCAATTGCACTGCTCTACAATATGAGGCATACAATAGTTTAACACCTTTGGTCTTAGACCTAAGTTTATGTGATATATACAAAATATAAAAAATAAAGATTATTATTATTATTAAAAATTGTTCTTTCAAATAGACATTTCAAAAGATTTGTATTTTTGTATAATATAACGAATAAACTTAAAACCTACGCGACCGATTTCAAAAAAAATCTTGCATCGTTGGGGAGCTACACTATTCCCAGGTGACTTAGGCTACTTTTTATCCCTGTATGTGCACGGGAACCGAAACTACGCGGGTGAAACCGCGTATTTTATAAATGACAAACTAAAACGTGTCCAGTGCGCCACGCGTCACGACTATAGCCCCGTATTCATGGTAAACATTTATTTAACAACAAAGTTCAATCAACGTGTTGCGGAGTTGCTGTCTTCATGTTGCTGGCAACACTGTGTGTTGCAGAGTTGATAACAGCTCTCACTCGATGTGTTGCGGTGTTTACGCTTATCGAGCGTAAACACCGCAACACGTTGATTCAACTTTGTTGCTCAACAAATGTTTACCATGAATACGGGGCTTAATAAGATGAATTGAAAGGATTAATTCGTAGATGATTATGTTGAGAATGTGTTGTTAGAGAGAGAAAAAAAGTTCTGTACGATACAAAATTGTTGCTAATATTTTTGTATTATTTTATTAGGCATTCGAAAACATTTGAAAAATTTGTTTTAAACACTATCAGTAACCGAACGGTTTGAACTAAGTTTCCTATTGAGAAGTTTGATTTCGAGAAGTTGTTTGACTTAGAATTTCTTATAATATCTATGTAGATCAAATCACCAACAACTATTAAATACTAATAATAATTCATTTAATTCAGACAACAATCCATATCACTCAGTAAAAGTATGCACAATAAAATGTTAGTAGCCCTACTTTAAAACTATGTTAGTAAATGGTTTTTTTTGAGCCAACCACGTGTAGTAAATTAAAGAACGCCTCAATATGGTTTGATTATTTATCGATAGGTTTGTGTAACCTTAGATTTTGATACCTATCTACAACAAGTATCCAAATTCACTAACAAATAACACTGTGTGAATGTTACCTAACATTTTCTCCCTCGTCATATTTACTATTTTTAACCGACTTCCAAAAAGGAGGAAGGTGTTATGTTTTATACATAGACAACTTCTTGATATTGAAATAGTAGCTTTGTTTCGGTTATACGTAAGTATGTTCAGATATTATTACTTTAAATAACTTTGCCGCACACTAGGAGTATTTCATTGGTGCTTAGCTTATAAACAGCGGATCAAAATTAAAAAACAGCGGATTTATTCCATGTGGGAATCGAACTCAACACTTAGCGCAGCAGTAAATTTCTAGATTAATACTCTTTTTAAAACCTACCTATATTCAGCCCAAAAAATAAGGGCTTAATTCTACTTTTGATAAAGTAAGTTAGTCTAACATTAATATAGAAAGATAAACATTACCTTATTATGTACATAACATTGAACAAACCAAGTTAAAGTACACAATGTATCATATTTATATACACAGAAAATGTCAAACGGCTGATTGTTAAACTTAAAGTTTGCTCGTAACAAAATTTGACATTAAATTACAAACTTACAAACTTCAAAGTAATGGCTTCAATTGAAATTTGTTTTAACATTAATTTGTTTTCAGTTTAGGCTCGGTGCAAACGTGCCACTGCCTACAGCCACCGGTGGCGGTCGCGCGCTTCCGCCACGTTTGGAACAGAGTGCGATTCTGGTCAAATCACCGCGTGAAAAAGTAGGCGTACTGAGGGCGACTTGAGCTGTCATTCCATACTAATGCAAGATTAACAGTTCACTTCACTCATGTTTTCACGGCGTGACTTTTACTGAATCGACCGGCTGCAGTGTCAGAAGCGAGTGACAGCCACCGGTGTCACCGCTTCACATTGTTGAATGCAATAAACATAATGAGTATTGTGTTCGGAAGCGTCCACATTTTTTAACCCGTCTTACGATGGACCGACAGTGGCAGATGTCGGCGTCTTGTGACACCGCTGTAGCGAGTGGCCGCCACCGACTATACGTGTGCGGTGCGTCTATACAAAATATATGAAAAAGTCGCTGTCGCTGGCCACCAGTGCCTGTGGTCGGTGGCCCGTTTGCGACGAACCTTAGAGTTCGGGAGCTGAAAATTACGATGTAAGAAGAAAGGGGTGGGTGGAACAAAATCCTGTCCCTATAGAACATAGAACAATGTTTATATAGGCATTAATGCTATTGAATTTATTGTTTTTCGTTTCGTTTCGTTGACAGTTTGTTTAAAATTGTGTTGAGAAGTTTTGATTGAGACGTTGAAATTGTGAAAGCGATTGAATACGTTGTCAACTGGGATAAGTAGCATTCTAGATAAATTACAATTATTTTGTCATTTTTGCTTTATTTCCTCGTCCTCAGCACCACTGCTAAGCACGAGGAAACAAAGCAAAAATTATCTTGGGTTCGATCCCTGGAGCAGGTGAACCAGCATTGAGTTTTTCCATCTGTAGTGTGCTTCTTAGCTAGCAGCTCGAAATCTTGGTCAGTGCCCGTTTAATGGCAACAGGCTCGCCCCATTAGGTAAAAGGGATTTAAACATGATAGTAGAAATGTAGGTATACTACACGTACACACCTACCCAACAGTTCGGGGATCACAGCCGGGCGATTCAGTAAAAGTCACGCCGCGGCTAAAAATATGAGTGAAAAGAACTGTCATTCGATGCTTTGCATTAGTATGGAATGACAGCTCAATTCGCCCTCACTATATACGCCTACATTTTCACGCGGTATTTTGACCAGAATCGCAATGCAGGTGTCATGGACTTTGTCCGCGTGCATTTCGTACTTTTACATCCCCCCTACCCTTTATTTAAAAACTAGCAGACGTCCCGAAATTAATAGTAAACAAAAGCCTGTGCCTAAGCAAAAGTCATCAAACGTTACTGATGACCGAAGCCACTCGAACATCACCGAAGCAATACTCGGCTAGGCCAATTGGTCTGCCTTCTGTTGCCGTCGAATAGGCCAGTCGGCTAGTCAGCCAAATTCATAGCCGGTTCATCCCTAATAAAATAATTACGTTACGTTGGTAGTATGATCTATGAACTGTAGATCCACGATCGGAGAGGTATCTCGTAATGTGCAAAATCAAAATAAATAATTTTTAGTTGTGGCATAAAATTAGGTACCTACCTACCTATTTGTGCAAAATTATTAGATTAGGTACTTAGCTACTACATCTTAATACCCCATTATTTTGAAATAAGACTTTTGTAGGTACAGTCCTTTCAACCGATTTTGACTTCTATTGCACTAGTGATAGGTACGACGAATGTCAGCTGCAGGTAGGTACGACCAATGTCAGCTGCAGTAAACAATAATTAGTATTTTATCCGCATTTTTGCTTACAAAGCCCTTCCTTATTACTAGGGAATAGAAGTTTAAATCGGTTGATCGGACTGTAAAACGGTTTGTTTTAATTTCTTATCTTATTTCAAATGGACTGTACTTTACCTCAATAAAATGTACCGAAAATAAAATGATATATTTCAATGGCATACTCGTATATCAAAGACAGTTGGCCATATTCTCGCTAAACAGCAAATTGTACACTACAGTGACCAAATGAGATACTACCAGGAAAAATTCTATTTGGTTCTCAATTATTATAAGGGCTTCTACTTACAAAGAGAAGACAATAATCTCCTGAGCTATAGCTTCCACAAATTACATTAATATCTTTATCGAGCATAAAATGTACACAAAAACCTGATTTCCTACTAAAATCAAAATACGGTGTAGGTACAGCGGAGTGGCTCGGATCTTTTCATAGCAAATTAATCAATTAAAGCCTTGGCTCCAGGGAGGCAATCGCTGGGTGAAGCCTAATTATAACAGATTACATTAATCTCTTACAATATAGCGGATCCGACGGGGTGCGGTCGCGATTTTTGCGTTTATATTAATTTTATTGGTGATAAATTGCAGTGAGGAGCTCAAGAGAAGTTGGCTTAAATTATTGGTTTTTTTGGAAGTGAATAAATACCGTAAAATAGGGTGAATAGAAACAAAACTTTGAGGAGGATTTTTACGTAAGTTAAAAGTTGTTTGTTGCATAGGAAAACACGCCTTTAAATAATTGAGATAGGTAGTTTGGACACCTTGTTAGTATCAAATAATATTAGACTAGCGTGAATATCCACCTTAGAGTTTTGTTTATATTCACTCTTGAGTCCCTACTAAGTACTAACCCTACTTCACCGGTACTAAAAATGGCCAACCACCGCACATCTTTCTGGATAACGTATGAATTGAGCATCGATCACTATATTAGCGAGTAGTGGATGTCACTCGGTTTCACCCGCGTTTTTCTCGTTCCCATGGGAATATAGGGATAAAAAGTAGCTCATTTCACCCGGGGATAGTACAGCTTCCCACCGGTGAAAGAATTTTTCAAATAGGTCTATTATGTAGTTTTTAAGTTTATTCGTTACATACAAAAAGGTATTAAGCATAGAATTATGGAATTAAGGGAATAATGTCTGTCCGAAACCAATCTATGTATATTACCATCAATTATCTCGATGTTTAATTGCATAAAAAAGTCACAATAATAAGAATTATTGTGACTTTTTTATGCATTTTTTATATCTTTTTATATGTTATACCTACTTGTAATAAAAACTGAACTTTACCCATGGGTTTTAAAAGTTATTATTCCATTAAACCGGCGTGTGTGTATGACAACATGTATGAATGTAAACGAAGCAAAATAAGTATATATGTAAGAATCGTAGCATATGGCGCTCTGTAGTTTCTGCCTACCCCCATGGGAAAAGGGCGTCAGTTTATGTATGTATTCATGTGGAAATTAAATTGTAAATACATTAGGTATATTCTATTTATTGGCAATGTCTGCTGATGATAGACAGTGGCATCTTCTTCACGCCAGATTCGCTTTAACTGGCTTTAAGGATCTACAAACGGAATGCTTTCATCTGTTTCAACTATCTTACTTCACGTTTTGATGTTGATTTATTCAAAACCAGTCCAGTATTTAGACAAACTTAAAGTAAATAGTTCTTTGGTGTAAATCGCGTTAGCGGCCAGCTGCATCTTATTAATTAAATGAAAAGTAAGTATTAACTTTGTAACTACTAAGTAGAATAACATGTAGTATTTTATATATCCATAGATACTATATTTATCTATAGGTACTGGTACCAACTGCCTCGGCAAACTTCGATCCGCCTTAGAATCAATTTATTAGTTTCATTTAATTTTTATTAGTTTACGTCCTGTTTTCAGAACTACTGAATACACACTTTCAAAAGAATCGGTCAGGCCGTTCCGGAGGAGTTTTGTTACAAACACTAAGACACGAGAATTTAATGTAATAAAATTAGATTAGATTAGATAGATAGATTACAATAATAAAATTTTATTTAATGACTACAACGGTCCAATGGTTACTAACTTATCAACTATAACTTATCAAGTAAGGGTTAGTAAAATTAAAAACTTTTTAAAAGAAGAGATTACCAAAACATGTCGACTGTAGGATTACCTCCAGTCGGCAGTTTGCCAGTCATGTGATTACTCCCTCTGTAATTGAAGCAAAATCTCTTCTTTTAAAAAATGACGTTGAAAATAACACAACATAAATCATTTCACATTTATTTCCCAAAAGTAAATTAGGCAGAGAAAATACCTCTAAAAAACAGAGAAATATCTCTGCCTTATTAACCTTTGACAAAGAGTAAAAAAAATAGTAAAGAATAAAGAGAAAAAGAAAAAAAATAATGAGAAAAATGAAAAAAAATAAAAAAAATAAAAGAGTGTTCTATTCTATTCTATTCTATTCTTTGGGAAATAAATGTGAAATGATTTATGTTGTGTTATTTCGAATGTCATTTTTTAAAAGAAGAGATTTTGTTTTCCTTTTACTATTAATTTAAATAATGATTTGTTTTGTTTTGTTTACTTTAGGTGTGGTAGTTATCGAAAGTCTATTTCTATGGTGTTAGGACGAGTTTTCTTCAAAAAACCAACTTCATAAATTTGCAAAATAATTCCTAACTTATTGTCAATAAAGACTGTAAAAACAAACATTTTAATAATTCATCTCGCAAAATCACATTTTCAACTATTCCATCTAAGAATTTTTAATGTTCCAAACAATACGCAGGATTCTATGAAATTCATAATTAATACTTTTCCATTTGTTATTGGGTCAAAACAAAACTAATTATAACTACGCCCATTTACTATCAAAACTAACTGTGGGGCTTTAGAAAAGGGTTTTAAACGAAATACAATTTGATGAAAGTTTGATATATTCAAACATTATAAAGCCCTCTATATTTGGCAGTATTTCATAAACATATTGAATTAATTACCTATTTTATTACATACATTTTAAATTCAGGTCATTTTCCCATTGGTAGGCAGAGCACCACTGACCATGATACTTACATTACTACTTCTTTTGCTTCGTTTACGTTTATTGCGAGTACTACGCACCTAGCGTGTTCGCACAGCATATATGAAATAAATTCGATCACAAAATAATATGTATGTACTAAACATGTTAGCTATAACGTACGAACCTTATATATTATATCCATATACATATATGGAGCTCAAAACTATTTCCTGACTGGAACCTCCTTTGAAATTTCAGGTTGTCTATTTTTAAATCGCTTTACGCCAACAGTGAAACCAATTTCATACTACGACTTAGATGGTACCTACCGAGATTATCTCGTATTTCTAGGCTCTCGAACTACACGACTATTCCATTTATGTTTGTGAAGATATTCCTGAGACTCTAATTTTGGAACGTCGTCGCTTCAGTTGGCACTTTATATTATGCAGTTGTCGAAGAGATTGTCAGCAAAAACTATTTATTATCTATTTGAGATATTTTTTCTTTATTAAAAAGTGGGGTCCAGGCTAGAGGTTTTGTGTATATAGATTTTGCCCGGTAAACGCCTTATGAGAGATATCCTTGTCAGAAAAGAGAAAGAGGAGGTCCTCGAACCACACCGATGGAGAAGGTCTAAAGTGACAAAAGGTTAAAGGACTTACGGAAGACGATGCACGGGACCGACATTAATGGCGTCGCATGATCGGGAAAGCCGGCCCCGTGACATGGGAAAGGGTGATGCTGAGATAGGGGCCTTTTTGGTCTCGCACAGGTCTTTTTATTATTTTACTTTTTATTTAAATCTTTTTTCTTTCTCTTGTTTTTTTATTCTTGGTATTGTTGTTCTTTTGTTTTATATTCTGTGGGTCCAAATAAAGTATTTCTTTTCTTTGATACTAAAGAAGAAGAAAGAACTTTGGATGGGGCATAACAACAAAGGTATAATAAACGAATGATTAACTTTTATTATATTTAAGTATTTTGTCTAATGCCGACAGGGTTCATAACTGTTAGGTACTGAATTTTTTTTGCCTACAACCTGTATCTGTACCTACATTATGGATTGCAACTTGAATACTTGAATGTTACGCTTACTGAGATAGGCCCGCGGATGGGTCACATTTCATATCGCGACCTTGGAAAGACGCGGTTATTTATAAAATTTTTCACAGGTAGACAGTTCAAAAGTTTGTCAACTAGGGTTTTGAAGGTTAGACAATTATACATATTACTTCGTGTGAAATATTATTTTTGAGAAGGCTAGTCAAATAACAAGAAATAAGGAAGCTTCTATATAATATTCTGTAGTACCTACTTACCGTCCCTTTCACTTGATTTATGTTTTCCTTTATCTAATTTTATGGCTTGTTTTGGTTACTAAAGTAGGTAAGCGATATAAATAACTAAATAGCTTCATTAAAACGTCAAGATTACTTAGCTCGGTCCGCTTTAAATTAGAAGCGCCGACACAAAAGCCTGTAGCAATAACCATCAAGACGAAAATTTGCGTTTTTAATATTATCAACGTTTTCGTCTGCTAAAATAGGGGCTCCGAATAAAATGTATGCTAATCTGACATTTGCATATGACTGGGAAAAATCACTGGCCCATTAAAGAGTGGCCCTAGGAGTGTGAAAGGATGGAGTGGTTAAAATACAGTTAACGAGGGCCGAAGAGGTGCCATTAAAGGTCTAAGACCTCCTTGCTCTCCCGTCGTTTGTCATGCAAATAGAGAGTGAATAATTTATAGAAGATTCATCCCCCTGCTTTACGAGCATCCCCATTGTTGAGCAAATCGGATGATATAAGGCGACCGGTGTATCAAGATAAATACCTTTTACATTGTTACAATACTCTTTGTTTGGTGCTGGGGACGTCAATGTTCACAATATTATTCCGTGTGTTGGCCTATTCGAATGTAAAATGTAAAGGTAAAATTTAACTTTTTAAATGCAGTCCATTTTTGTTGTATTTTGTTGTTACTTTGGTCGCGAGATGAAACATTGCTGCTAGCCAAAGAGATTTAAAATACTAGAGCGGGCATGTCAAGGAAATGTCATAGAAAAACTTTGATCCCATGTCTCAGTAACGCCATCTAGAATAATATATGTATGAATATTGGAGCGGCAGCGGATCGTACTAAAAAAACTCATAGTCTTATGTAGGACACAAGTTTTGGATGAAAATTTTGTTCGTTATGTCCGGTCTATAGGTATTGCATGTCTTTGGTGCTGGCTAAATATTGGATATATATAAAACTTAATGCAAAAAAACCAAGATATCTGTGGGACCTTTGAACCTCTATGAATATTTATTTAATAATGACTAAAAAAGACTGACTGCCTCTATGGTCTAGTGGTCGCAGCCGCTACTGCTGAGCATGAGGTCCCGGGTTCGATCCTCGGGTCGGGCAAAGTGTTATTGGGTTTTTCCATCTGGTATTTCTCAGTAGCAGCCCGGAGTCTGGATTTGTGCCCGATTGATGGCAATAGGCTCGCCCCCTATTACATGGGAGTTAAACATAACTGGCGAAATGTGGGTGTACTACCAGGTACACCTCTGCCCAGCCCTTCGGGGATTACAGGCGTGACGTTATGTTTTTATGTTATGTTGACTAAAAAGGCCAAAAAAAAATTGACACTTACTCTGAAACTTTGACTAATAAACTTTAATTCATATTCATTGTTCTTTGACTCATAAACTTTAATTCATATACTATTCAATTCATATAAAAGTTTTATAGCTGGGTGTTATTCACGAAAATTGTACATTTGCTTCCCTCTCCGCGTCCAGCTCGATTATTTTTTATTTTCCATTTCATTATTAGCTCAAATTTTATACACTCTAATTCTAAAAGTATCTAGAACTACAATTTATAATACTCAGTACGTAAGGGAAAGCAAGATATTCTAATATTTCAAATTTTACAGTTGTGTCCACAGATATTTCATAAAGAAAATCTTGTCCATTTTTACTAAGAGCAACATTAAAAATATATCTATTGTAAGATAGGTAGTTGACCTCATAATGTAGGCAAGTGGAATTGATTTTACGAATAAATCCTAATATAAATATCAATTAAGCCTTTCTTTACAAACCCCTTGGATAGGTACCTTAGACTCCTAGAATAATAGTATAATACCTACCAACATCCGTCATTACTGCTCATTAGTAAAATATAAAGCAACATGGATCGCGCACACTATTGGAAACTTTCACAATGATGTCAGTACCTTTTTATTAATGCAAGACTGTGGCGATGCATCGCACAGAGCCTGTTTCACAGAACAATGACACAATTCTTGAAGAACTTCAAAATGTACAAATACAATAAATTACGTGGCACGTCTGTAAGCTAGTTAAAATTAAATATTTTACTCGTCTCCGCAAAGAAAAACTACAAAAAAAAAACTATTGTAGTTGGTGTGCTGCAACGTACTTCGCATTCATTATACTGTTTTTTTTTGTCCTAGGGTAGGGTGAGAATAAATGGACACAGTGTCCGCGTGCGTCCACGGAGTATTGTTAGAAATTTTTGTACAATTTTAAATAAGTGTATGCCTCGTTAGTTTTAAGGTTGCAGGTGCAACTTCTGAGCATAGAGATATGGGTTCAATTATCCTGGTCGGTACAGTGTTACGGGGTTTTCCTATCTGCTTTCCTATATTATACTCGGTTTGTGACAATAGGCTTGTGCCCCATTTTAATGGCTGTTTGACACTAATTTAGCGAATTATAGGGGTACTGAAGAACACCAGCTTTTGCCTTATTGTACGCGGAATGCAAGTCTATGCCTGAACACACATCTAACCGATTGATAAGTCAATAGTGACATAACATTTGATAATATTATTTTAATGATGAACATGTGTTTGTGTGATTAGGTATGTACCTACTTGGGTAAGATATATTTGACAGATTGCCTAAAATAATATTTATAAATATTTTTTATAATTACTTTAGTGTGTAAATTATTTAACGAACAGTCATTGACAGTGATATTAGTGTGGTGAACATGATACTTGAAAGAAATTCATGTAAAAAATTATACTTTTTCAAAAACTAGTGTTATGTTACACAATATTCACCGCGGGTCTCTTAAGAGTAAGTATCTATCTCTCGTATAAAACCTCAAACATCAACTTTAATTTTAAAATGTTTGTACTTTTACTCCCGTGGTTACCTACCTACCACCAAATTGCCGTAACAGTGTTGGTCCCAAACAAAAGTAATCAATTTGAAACAATAAGAGCCCATCGATTGGGAGGTCGAGCTCGGATCCGACCCAGTTGATCTATTGTGGTGAACCCAATGCTAAAACAAGCACATTTAGATTAGTTGGACGGATTAACAGGGATGTTGGCTAAGTAAATTGTATATAGACATTAGAGGTGTGTAGTTACAAACATAAACTGCAGATCTATATAGCGTATATCTAATATCCATTGGCAGTTCTGTAAGTTCATAGTGATGATCTCTGGACCAAGTGTTCGACTTTTTCACACATCTAGTCCCAAGCTAAGCTAAGAGAGCTTGTGTTATGGGTACTAAACAGCTGATAAACATACTTATATATTTCTAAATACATACATATTATAGATAAATTACACCCAGACACAGAACAAATGATCGTGCTCATCACACAAACATTTGTCCTGGGTGGGAATCGAACCCACGACCTCCGACATAGCAGTCAGGGTCACTAACTACTAGACCAACAGGCCAGTCGAAAGTCGAAAAGCTAGTGTGTAGCTAGAATGACGTCTACCGCTGCACTCGCAGAGGTGTGACGAAACGCACAGTACTCCGTCTGATAATGGGTTACCTATTTGACAAAATTTAAGTTTTTAGTCCGTCATCAAGATTTCAAGAAAATATTCGACACGTATTTTTTCTTTTTCAAATTGATGGAAAACTGCTTAGATTAAGCGCATTAAAGTTGAGGAGAGGGAGCTTGTAACGTCATTAACTAGTATATTAAACTGTACTGGCTAGTGACGTCATGCGACTATTAGACTCGATGTTTCGCCATTATTTTTTGATTACGGGAAAAAAGAAAAAATATGTGTCGAATATTTTTTTTGTAATCTAGATGAGAGACTAAAAATTAAAAAGGGGGAGGTTCTCTATTCGGTTGTATATTTTTTTTTAGGGTTTGTTACCTCAGTACCTACTCCGTCATTTATGGGCCGATTTTCAAAATTCTTTTTTTATTTAATAGGGTATATTAACAGACAGTCTATGTCCGAAAAGGCACGACTGGCTGTTCACAATGGTGTGCTGGTGCCTACACTAACGTATGGAAGTGAATGTTGGGTGTGGCAAAAGAGACATGAAAGTAGAATAAATGCTGTAGAAATGCGTTCCTTGCGAAGTATGTGTGGTGTAACAATTAATGACAGATTGAGGAATTATGATATAAAGCAACGTTGTGGTTTAAAAGAAGAAGTAGTAACAAAAATTGAAAAGAGTATGCTTAGATGGGTTGGTCACGTTGAAAGGATGGATGAAAGGCGACTAACGAAAGGTATTTACAAGGCAGATGTAAGTGGGAACGCCGGGAGGGGACGCCCTAGAAGGACATACATAGACCTTATTGGTGAGGTTCTTCAGAAAGGTCAGGTGCGTAGTACTCGCAACCGGCGTGTGTGTATGACAACATGTATGAATGTAAACGAAGCAAAAGAAGTATGTAAGAATCGTAGCATATGGCGCTCTGTAGTTTCTGCCTACCCCCATGGGAAAAGGCGTGAGTTTATGTATGTATGTATGTATTAACAGATTGATCCCATTTGTATCAAAACTCATATCTGATGAGGGACCCTTGAGGAAATGAGGAAACTTTTCAAAAAATTTAGGTACACACGTACTGATTTTTCATTTTTAGTACAGTTACAAATCAAGCATTTTCATTTAGAAAGTATCATTTTGTGATGAAAAACTGATGAAAAAGACATGCGACAGAACTCTTCAACGCATAACAGCAAATTATTCCATTACCGTAAGTTGAAGTCTTCTTAAAGTAAAATACCAACTATTTGTAAATTCTCAGTTTTCGTCAAAGTTTGATGTGAAAGTGGAATAAAATGAAAGCCAGCAGCACTGCCCTCATAGTTGGAGTAATCGGTTAGTGGGTCGTCTTAGGGGCGGATATCTCTGATAGACACCTTGATAAAATATTGTACGTAAAAGTCGCTAAAACTTGAAGTGTTCTCTAGTCTTGATGAGGTTGTACGCAAGCCCAGTATTTGCTTCATAGACTGTTTGGCTGTAAGTTTAAATTTCGTAGTATTTTAAAAATAAAAGAATAAACTGCCTTTTACCTACAAGCAGATGGCATAGACAAGGGTTCCATTTTTACCTTGTGCCCAGGAAACCCTAATAGCCCGAAATTTTAAGTTCAAATTACAGTACAGATATTGAGGAGTTATCATTTGTGTACGCATTTTTACAGCAATTATTATTAACGCCTACCATTTAAGTAGCGTATAGCTTTAGTGTAATAAAACGATTGCTATGTAGATTTAAGACTGCGGTAGTTATTCTGTGTTGTAGTCTGGCGTTTTATTTCGAATCTTTTATTTACACTTACTTACCTAAATTAGTTAATTTTTAGATAATAGCTAACCAAAATGTAGGTACCGTTTTGTCGCTTATTTTACATGAACGGTACGACTCAGACATGGCGTATCTCTATACCTATTCATATTACAGCATTATTAATTTGGTGATGTTTTTTTTTATTACATTTTACTGTGCCCTACACAGGGTCCATGATTGTGCGTAGCTATAAGCTCCATTATCTTAAGACCTTAAATATTATGAATATGACGTTTTTTTTATTTTTAAACTTCAATCCATCACTTTCACTTTATTTACCTCCTCTTTTATTACTATTCTAGCTGTAGCCTGCCACGCTTCGCTGTGGCTCATTGTGATTGAATGGTTAAAAAAAAAAAGAGAAAATGACGTGTGGCACTCGGAGACTGCCGCGGTAAAGCTATTGCATAGCATTTTTTATCAACTCCTCTCCCCCTCCCCTCCCCCCTCTCCCTCCCTCTCTCCCACACTTCACACGCCCCTCCCCTCACCCCTCCATCCCCCTCCCCTCACTTTCCCCTCCCTCCCCCACCCGGCTCCTGCCTCTTCCCCTCCCCCTTTCTCTTTCCCTCTCACCATACCCTTCCTCTACCCCTCCCCTCTCCACCCCCTCTCATTATCTCCTTCTCCACCCCCTCCCTTTGTCCTGACTTCCCTCCTCTCCCACTCCCTATCCCTTCCCCACTCCCCTTCCCATGATTTATACAAATGGGACCAATTTGCTAACCTATCAATTAAAAAAAGAATTTCGAAAAGAAGTCGGTTAAAAAAAATGATTGTATAAAAGAAAACACACAGCGTGTTTCTTTTGTTTTTATGTTATGTCTATCTAAAGAGTAATTTGACAAACCCGTGCTGCTGCTTTCCTCGCTTACTAGTGTAATTAGTTGGTCAGATATAAACTAATGCAATTCCTACTGTTTCAGGAAACGAAACTAAAGGGCCGGGCGTTTCTTTGAGAACGCACCTAAGTATGTAATAACTGCACCCAAAAGTATTGTTGTGCCCGTTTTCAGACACTAGGCGACTCTTAAAGAAACGAGTGTCGAAATTTTGCTGTTGGCTTTTTAACTCACAGTGCTGAGTTTAGTGTGTGAATTCAACTGTAAAATTGTCAACTGAATTGTCACACGTAAGTGAAAACAGACATTTAGTTGTCTCAACTAGGCATCTGCCTAGGATTAATTCCTGTTTGGTTACCGTTAGGTTACCGTATAAAAATAGTAACTAAACTGTAAGTGTCAGGGTCCTTCCTTTCATTGCGATTTTGCCTGTCAATCACAGCTTTCTATTTTTAACCCCCGACGCAAAAAGAGGGGTGTTATAAGTTTCACCGCTATGTGTGTGTGTCTGTCTGTCTGTCTGTCTGTCTGTCTGTCTGTCTGTGGCACCGTAGCGCCCAAACGGGTGAACCGATTTAGATGCGGTTTTTTTTATTTGAAAGCAGGGTTTCTTGCGATGGTTCTTAGACATATTTCATCAAAATCGGTTCAGCCGTTTCAAGATTATCAGCTCTTTTGTGTTAGCTTCCGTTGCTATTTTAGACGTCTATGGGTATTAACTTTACTTACAAACATATGTGTGTCTTAAAATTTCAAACACCCATGTGTGTAATATTAATAAGCAACATTGTGGTGTATTTGGTCTGATGCAGCCAGGATATCTAGCAGACTAATACACTCTTGGAAAAATAACAGCAGATATGTCGTGTTTGGATTCATTTTAACCTGCATTTGATTCTGCACACAATGCACTGATGGCAACTGGATGAGCTGATGCTGCAGCCAGGCTATCCAGCACACCAGTAGGTAGACTCTTGACAAAATAATAGCAGATATGTCGTGTTTGGATTCATTTTAACCAGCATTTGATTCTGCACACAATGCCTTGATGGCAACAGCATGAGCTGATGCTGCAGCCAGGCTATCCAACACACCAGTAGGTAGACTCTTGACAAAATAATAGCAGATATGTCGTGTTTGGATTCGTTTTAACCAGCATTTGACTCTACATACAATACACTGAAAAATTCTCATAACTGTAAACTCTATAAAACAAAATTAATTTGCGTTTAAAAAATATAAAATAAAAATTAAATTTAAAATTTAAAAAACCCCCATCGCAAAAAAGTAAAACATTTAAAAAGTTAAAAATAACACTTTAGCCATGAAATTTTACGTAACGTCGGGGTACCGTTAAAATAAGTACCTACATACCTACAAGTACTAGGAGCATTCCTTACTTAAGCGGTACCCCGACGTGAAGTAAAATTTCATGGCTAAAGTGTTATTTTTAACTTTTTAAATGTTTTACTTTTTTGCGATGGGGGTTTTTTAAATTTTAAATTTAATTTTTTTCCATATACTACACACGCACTACGCGCTACTACTCAATAATATATTAAATGTCAAAATTGACTTTAAAGGTAAACAATGCCTTTCCAGTTTATTTATTTATAATTTTAAGCACACAAACGTACAAACGAGGACTTGATTCCATAAAAAATGAAAGTTTTTAATTTATTTACTAATATCACGATCGTAGATGGGTTTGTAGTTTGTTTGTAATGAGTGGAACCAAAAAAGGTCGTAATAGCCGAGAAACAGTTTTTGGCAAAATGTGCTTTATGTCGTATCTATATAGATCTATAAATCGTATTACACGTCTGTGGAATTGTCATAGGTCATGTTTTGTGCGACAAAATTTAGTTTACATTTTTGTTTAAAATGGTGTCAAATGCCGAGTTTAATAAAATGCAATATAAATGGTTGTATTGTTTTATATAGGTAGGTATTTAAATGGAAGAGTAAAAGTTAAGAATTGTTAATTTATTCCAAAGATAAAACAAATGACCTATTGGTAGAAAGGCATAAAGCTTTTTAGATTTGACCTTCAACACTATTGCGTATATTTATCTAGCGAAAATGAATATTTATATTTCACCTGTATTTTTATCATCAAACAGACTTTATCGGTGTGTTTTTAACTAGATAAAAAATTAAGACAAATAACAAATCAAAGTGAAATCATATTTGCTATAGTAAGTTAAACCACCTAAAACCAATCTTATTTCGTTTACTATAAAGTCTTAAATGACATGGACACACCCACTAAATTCCCGCATGGCAATTAGATAACTGACTCACACATGCGCGTGAGTTACGCTGAGCATACACAGAGTGACGTAAAGTTCAACGATATGAAGATAGTAGCGAAACGTTATTTTAACAATTCATCGCCTGTAGGTCACACTGGAGAGGTTATGAATTGGGTAATTTCTTTTTAAAATCATCTATTAGTATAAATTGGTAGAAAGTAATATCATTCGTTAATTATATTACAGTGATACAAAGTTCTTATAAAATAAAACGTAATACAAAGCGTCACTGTACTAGATTCGTGATAAACAAGAAACAGTAAACAACAGATTGTGCCTGTCGCGCGGCGCGCCGCTGTATTTGTGTCGAGCAGTGAAACCGTTCGCAATGGCTGTGTCAGTGTCCACTAAATTGTTGTCTGTGTGTAAAAACAGTGTAAACATAAGAGCATTGTCCACCACAAGCACAAAAAACGCAAAAGTTACGTTCGACTGGGAGGATCCCCTGAATTTAGATGGACAATTACATGACGACGAAAAGGCGATAAGGGACTCGTTCAGAGCTTATTGTAACGAGAAACTATTGCCGAGAATAATCGAAGCGAACAGAAATGAAGTCTTTGATAGAACAATTTACAAGGAGCTGGGCGAATTGGGAGCACTTGGATGCACTATTAAAGGGTATGGCTGTGCCGGTGTTTCTTCGGTTACATATGGACTGATGACAAGAGAGTTGGATGGAGTTGACTCAGCTTACAGGTCAGCAATGAGCGTACAAAGCAGCTTAGCTATGGGCGCGATATACATGTATGGTTCTGAGGAACAGAAACAAAAGTATTTGCCAAGAATGGCGACCGGCGAACTAGTGGGATGTTTCGGTTTGACGGAACCCAATTACGGCAGTGATGCTGGTGGTTTAGTAACAAGAGCTAAATACGACTCTAAGAACAAAACCTACATCCTATCTGGATCTAAGACATGGATTACAAACTCACCCATCGCAGACATACTGATTGTGTGGGCTAAAAACGACGAAGACAATGTCAGAGGTTTCATCGTTGAACGGTCGCAGGTCAAAAAAGGCCTCGATACTCCTAAAATCAATGGCAAATTTTCTTTGCGAGCGTCGGCAACGGGCATGATATTGCTCGACGAAGTGGCTATACCGGAGGACAATTTATTGCCCAACGTAGTGGGCCTGAAGGGGCCGTTCGGATGTCTCAATAACGCGCGATATGGGATCGCTTGGGGCGCTCTCGGTGCCGCTGAAACATGTTTGCGGATCGCCCGTCAGTACACATTAGATAGGAAACAATTTGGGAGACCTCTCGCAGCCAACCAGATTATACAGAAGAAAATGGCTGACATGATGACAGAGATAGCCCTTGGTTTCCAGGGGTGCCTGAGGGTTGGTCGTCTGAAAGATGAAGATAATCTAGCGCCAGAAATGATATCTTTGTTGAAAAGGAATAATTGTGGAAAAGCCTTGGAAATAGCTAGAAATGCTAGGGATATGCTTGGAGGTAATGGCGTATCTGATGAGTATCATATTATAAGGCATGTAATGAATCTAGAAGCAGTCAACACTTATGAAGGAACACATGATATTCATGCACTGATATTGGGCAGAGGTATAACTGGCATACCTGCATTCTCCTAATTACTTTTACTATTTTTTGATAGCATATGTTGTATAAAATGTTAAAATGTTGTAGTTATTAAATAATGTTGATTAATCCTTTAGTTTTTTTTTATTGGGTTTTCCATCAGGAGATTCTCAGTAGCATCCTGGAGTCTCGATTTGCGCTTGATTGATAAAGTTATTAAATAATGTTGATTAATCCTTTAGTTTTTTTTGATTGGGTTTTCCATCAGGCGATTCTCAGTAGCATCCTGGAGTCTCGATTTGCGCTTGATTGATAAAAATAGCCTCACCATTATACTACATTTGAACTAAAACACAACTTGCAAAATGAAGGCGTACACTTCTGCTTAGCTCCTCGTAAAATACAGGCGTGATAATGCTTTAGTATTCCTTACATTTGATGGATTTTCTTAACTAACACGACATATAAATCCTCATTATTGTATAATAAGTAGGCCGCTATTAGATTAATCACTAATGGAACTTTCCTCAAACAAATTAAAAAGTGGTAAATCATAATATTATGTTATTTTTACAAAAAACAATCTTGGAGGCGCCGGGTATCGATCCCGGTACCTCTCGCATGCTAAGCGAGCGCTCTACCATCTGAGCTACGCCCCCGACTGGTAAGAGCGACGAAATTAACCATCACTATCCGTTTTTGTTTTCGAATACAAGGTCAAATTAATATTTGTCAGTATGTTTGGTAAATTCCATTATAAATAAAACACACTGACGCAGTATATAATGTTTACCAAAACAAACAATTCATATTTCTTATCTATCATCGTTTGCAGAACAACAAAACTTTGAAGAAGAAAATTATTTAGTAAGTCAAAACAAGTAAAAAGGAGTACTTAATCAATAATATTTCTGAACAAAAAACTATATTATATAGGCCAAGTATGACGTCACACTTTGACAGTAGCACGTCACACGTCGTTTTCAAAGTTAAATCTTGTTATTATTGCCAATGTTTCATTATTATTGCCCCACCATAAGACTGACCTGTTGGTTTAGTGATTAGTGGCCCTGACTGCTATGCCTGAGGTCGTGGGCTCAATTACCACCTAAAGATAAAGATACCGGGCTGGTATCCGCAACTTCACGTCAAAGCGCGAATTTTGCATATGGGCCATAATCTATCACGCGGGCCTAGTGCGAATTGGTAGCCTAGATGTCACATATTATGTCTTCGAATTTTTGGTTCTAGGACACATAATTACCACCTAAGACAAATATTTAGGTATGTGATGAACACGATCATTTGTTCTTTGTCTGGGTGTAATTTATCCAAAATATGTATGTATTTAGAAGTATGTTTATCAGTAGACTAGTACCTATAGCACAAGCTCTGCTTAGTTCGGGACAAGATGAAGTTGTGTGAAAGTTGTGACATATTTATTTATTTATTTCTTCGTCAAACATACTCATAGCAGTCTGTATATTTCTGTCTAGTTTGAACCTTTTTTATAAGATACCTGAGATGTATCTTGAGGATTACTATACAGATTTATAAACAGCCAGGACTTAAATTTAAATGTTAAAAATATTTGGAGGTTGATCCCACTTTATTTTCTATGTACTTATGTGTAGGTGGTACTACGTTTTCAAGTACATAATGATTTGAACCCACGAATTAAGTACTTAACTAAATTGCCATTCCTTATTTACTTCTCTCGGTAGAAAAATAATCAAAATGTGAAGTAAAAACCCACGTAGGCAGTAGATAGATAGGTAAATAAACCTACGTATTTTAAAGTAAATAGGTAAACAACTGAAATCTAATCAGTTTCGTTATCAATTAATGTAACGTTATTTTACTTACTTATTACATAAATGAACCTTATTAGGCAACGAAGATATTTGTTTCAATACTTCTTTTTTAACGATATTTTTGGGGTTAGTAGAATTATGATATCTTCCGTAATGGTTGATCGAAGGCTATTATTATACTATGCTTGTTGTACCGGCCTGTCTTTGACATATGGATACCCTTAGGCTCAAAGGGCGTATCTACCAAAACAAGATTTTTTAGGAGAGCCATACAACAGAAAAGCGAAACAATTTTCCGACTTAACTTTTTTTGTGTTTATAGCTTTAAAAAAAAGCAGAACACAAATGTTGTTAGAATTTGTGATAAATAACACAGTAAAACAAAATTTAAAGTAAATCTAACATCATTTACGGCCTTCGTTCTGCGCTTAGGACTATGAAAATAGATAGCAGCCAATTCTCAGACCTACTGAACAAGCATACGAGTATAAAACACAAACATCGGTCAAGCTGTTTCGGAGGAGTATGGTATCAAACATTGTGACACGAGAATTTTGTATAAAGATATGTACTCATAGCACAAGCTCTGCTTAGTTTGGGACAAGAACGCGTTGTGTGAAAATTGTGATTTTTTTTTTAATTTATTTATATGTTTTAGCAACAATGGCTATATATTAAAGTTTAGCAGTAATTTCACACTAGTATGTACTATGAACCTATTCTTCTGCCTCTTCTGGTTAGAGTAGAAACTGACACTGATTTAAAATGTCCTTCTCTAATATAGGAATATAACTCTGTAGATAAAAACATAGAGTTATGTAACCAAAAAATAATAAACAGATTCCGGGTCTACTGTTCAGCTTCTTTTGACAATTTAGCGGTAAGTTAATTCATGGAAATTGTTGTTCAGCTAATTTTGTACATTTAAGATGTTAATTCAATTCTGTCACTAGTCTTCTTAAAGTTGTGTAAGCTAAGGTTTTCATGATTTTTGGAAATATGGAAAATGGTCATCGACTTTTGAGGCGAACTGTTCCAATTTGAGTTATTAGCTGGTTAGATTATCCCATTCTGTACACATCTCATCAAAAAATGAAAATTTTGTTTCTTCATCTTGATAGAATACATACAATTTAAAAGCGGTACGGTCGTTTTTCTTTCGAAATACAATTCTGTTGTATGAATCCTCCCCAGCAAGGATTTAGCGATGAGCTGTAATATCACTCCGTCTCAGAATATTTATTTTAATAAGAAGATAAGAGAATAGGCGGTAAAAGGGGGAATTTCAATTCGACGAAAGATTAGTACCTATGCATGTTCTAAAATGTATTTTGTATCTCACACAAAATATTGTATGGTTTGTGCCACATTAGTTAGACATTTTATTATAGGTACCTACTGGGTATTTGGTACTTAGTTCATTAAAAACCTTTTAGGGGGTGAAAGAACTCATGATTATAAACAAGTTTGGTGATTAAAAAAAAACAGTTTTTTCATAAATAATAGGTAGGTACCTACCTACTTACAATGTTTTTTAACCCCCGACGCAAAAAGAGGGGTGTTATAAGTTTTTAGTAAAACGTTTATAGTGACTAATAAAATTACTCGTATTACCCTGTATAGCTGAGTTTGTTTTAACACAAATGATAAGGGCACTGAAGATGTTATGTAAGCTTTTATTTTTAACCCCCGACGCAAAAAGAGGGGTTTATAAGTTTCACCGCTATGTGTGTGTGTCTGTCTGTCTGTCTGTCTGTCTGTCTGTCTGTCTGTCTGTCTGTCTGTGGCACCGTAGCGCCCAAACGGGTGAACCGATTAAGATGCGGTTTTTTTTATTTGAAAACAGGGTTTCTTGCGATGGTTCTTAGACATAATTCATCAAAATCGGTTCAGCCGTTTCGAGGTTATCAGCTCTTTTATATTAGCTACCGTTGCTATTTAAGACGTCTATGGGTATTAACTTTAATTGAAAACATAAATGTGTGTCTTAAAATTTTAAACACTCATGTGTGTAATATTAATAAGCAACGTTATGGTGTATTTGGTCTGATGGAGCCAGGATATCTAGTAGACTAATCCACTCTTGGGAAAATAACAGCAGATATGTCGTTTTTGGATTCATTTTAACCAGCATTTGATTCTGCACACAATGCACTGATGGCAACAGGGTGAGCTAATGCTGCAGCCAGGCTATTCAGCTCACCAGTAGGTAGACTCTAGACAAAATAATAGCAGATACGTCGTGTTTGGATTCATTTTAACCAGCATTTGATTCTGCACACAATGCCTTGATGGCAACAGGGTGAGCTGATGCTGCAGCCAGGCTATCCAGCACACCAGTAGGTAGACTCTTGACAAAATAATAGCAGATATGTCGTGTTTGGATTCGTTTTAACCAGCATTTGAGCATCTACAAACAATGCACTGAAAAAGTCTCATTACTGTATACTGTATAAAACAAAATTAATGCGCTTAAAAAAATTACAATAAAAATTAAATTAAAAATTTAAAAAAACCCCACCGCAAAAAAGTAAAACATTTAAAAAGTTAAAAATAACACTTTAGCCATGAAATTTTACGTAACGTCGGGGTACCGTTAAATTAAGTACCTTCATACCTACAAGTAGGTACTAGGAACATTCCTTACTTAAGTGGTACCCTGACGTGAAGTAAAATTTCATGGCTAAAGTGTTATTTTTAACTTTTTAAATGTTTTACTTTTTTGCAGTAGGGGTTTTTTAAATTTTTAATTTTTACTTGTAATGTTAATTTCAAAACAATCAGAAAGTAATAATTTATACATCAATTGAACTTTTCCTACATGACATACCTATTTCATTGATATTCCAATATTAACATATATAAAAGATTTTTGAGGTATAAGCAGGCCAAAGAGATTTAAAATACTATAGATCGGGCATGTCAAGGAAATGTCATAGAAAAACTTTGATCCCATGTCTCAGTAACGGCATCTAGAATAACATATGAATATTGGAGCGGCAGCGGAGCGTACTACAAAAAACTCATAGACTTGTATCCAGCAGGACACACTTTTTCGGACGAAAATTTTGTTCGTGATGTCCGGTCTATAGGTATTGAATGTCTTTGATGCAGGCATAACAATAATGGGGCACTGCAGTCTAGAGGTAAACAATTGAAAATTAAGCTTTATTGAATTAATTGATTCAATAAAGTAATAAAAATATTAATAAATAATTACTTATTTTCTTTTTTTTTGGTGATGGTTTATGGACCCATGGGTCTGAGAATAAATTTATTATTATTATTATTTATTTTAAAGCGTCTTGTATCTCCACAGGTCTTCATAATCGCACCCACACTAACCTATCGTACAGTCAAATAGAGAAGTCTACTACAAAATACACACAAACAGACAGTTGCGTGAAAACGAGCACTTTTGTCACTCAGTACACCTACTAGAATATCACGTTATGTGCGTGATGATCACTATTATTGTTTATCACGGATATAATAAGGCTGACGGCGTCACTGCATACGAATTCTCTCTAATATAGGAAAATGGAGAATACTGATGTCTTCCTTATAATGTTTCTGTTTGAAAATACGCCAGCTTTTGTGTTTGGGCAGGATATTGCTTTTTGTATTAGATGTGTTAATTGGAATATTGTATTAACACGTCGCTTGTATAAGGAATACAACACATTTTCTTACTGTTTCGGCAAAATAAGAATATAGTCATAATAATGTATGAATAGACCTAGCAAATGCTGTACAAAAGTCGTTCCAGTAACTTTTTTAAACACGGAGAAAATCCATGCAATGTTACATTATTTATGGTGCCTATAATATTGTATCATGGAAAATAATATTCTTAAATAATAAGTTCACAGTTCACTTGACCGATGTCTATGAATCAAAAATCACGCCAAAAATAAAATGTCTAGGCAACTTAAACGAGGACTTTAATGAGTCTTTTAAGTTATCGTTACCTAGTTTTAGTAATCCATACTCTAGCATAGTGAACCTCTGATAACATCACGTTATGATTATTGCTTATACTTGTGAGTTTTTGTGAACTGAGGATTAGGTTTTAAAAATCGAGCCGTACGGTCTATTGTCAATCGTCGTCTTCCAGAGTCAACTCAGACGAAAGGCAAGTAGTGCGGTACTAGGTCCAAGAACTAACTGACTAGCTAATGTCAATTGCCCCAGTCAACCCCATTTTGTAAGTTCTATTATTTTAGCAACGATAAAAAGCTTTAAGTATTATAATACCAACTGAAGTCGAAGTGTTCATTTGTTAAGTGTATGCTAAGTTAGGTTAAGATATTACAGTTGCAGGTGAGCTGAGACTTGCCTAAAATATTTTAATGGTTTGGCTTGTTTGGTAGATCGTTAAAGTATTTATTTTTTTAATATACTCCCTGTATTGAGGACTAGTAAACAATTTACTTGGAAAATGGAACATCGACAAACATATTTTGTATAATTATACTTAACCGAAATGGGGTTGTTTGACTCATCATTATTAACAAATTTTACAACTGGACGAACCCTCAAAACTACAAAAAGGAAATCAGCTGTCATAAATATATTGAACAGCTATATTGTTCAGCGATTTCCGGTTCGTTCCATAGTACCAACCCCTTTCGGTTTGAGTACAAGAATACCACATTGAGTACAAAAATCCCATTTCGGGTGTAATGTATACTAAAAAAAATGATGTATAAAAGTAAGGTTCCACGTGTTTTTGTAACTAAATCTTAACTTGTTTTGCTAAGTTATTTTAGAACAGGAATGATAAGGTAAGAAAAAACAAACCATTTATCTTGTCCACGCCCTGGGCTATTGTTTACCTTTCCTGGTTCTTCCTTTTTTTAGGGTTCTGTAGCCAAGTGGATGCTTTATTCTCATTGAAAGTTGTTATTAAGCAAAGTAGTAGGTTTCTATCTCAGTAACTATGATATAAGCAAGTACACGTAAATAAAATTATAAAACTTTGGATGTTTTTTCTTGTCTTTCCCATTGTCTGACGGGTCAATTATTAGACAGGTCGGTATGTGTATTTGAAACATTCTGAAATTCGGGATTTGTTTGCAAAATGTTAATTATGAAAGTGCATTGTTTGTTAGAATACCCCCAGTTGGTAAGTAGGTATAATATTATACATAAATAGTGTTAAACAAGAACCGGTCAGTAGGTCGTCGAAGGGCGAATTTCTTTATTATTGTGACAGGCAATTACGGAACCCAATGCGCGTGGCCGGACATGTACTTCACCATTATTTTAATATTATTTACCTGATCTATGTACTATGTAATAGCGAAAAAGGGACTGAATTTTGTTATGTTTACAGTTATCCAATCTGTTTATGTCAAAGTAAAAAGTACTTTTTGTGTACCCGTTGCCTAACAATATCGAGGATAGCCAACTACAACGCGGGTATTTACATTATTTTTATTTTTAATACTTATCTAGCTATCTTAGTTGTTGTGCCTGTAAGTTCACTAGTCTCCAGCGACGTTTTATCTAAATTATCTTCTGTGGTAACACAGGCAAGATAAGGTGAAAATGTGCGTATTGTTCTACAAATGATAAGGCATTTATACCTATACGCCTAATTAGTTTCTTTTTGGGTATTTTTAAGTACTCATGATAAACAAACATAATTGTAGAACTACAAGATAACAGAGCAGTCGGCTGAATCAGTACAGGTCACCCTGTAAAATCTTGAGTGAAGTGAACTGTCAATACCTGGTATAAGTATGGAATGACAGCTCAATACGCCTACACTGCACCTACATTTTCATTCGGTGATTTTATCAGAATACCCTTGCTGAACCCAAAAATACGTTTAGCAATGTAACTAGACTAATAAAGCAACGACTATAACAAAGTGACGTTAACAACTAAATAAATGAATACTTATGTAAAAATAGTTTGCAAGAAGATATAGTAGGTACAACACATTTACACTTTTAAATTATCATTGACAGATGAGTAGTTTAGGCGCTATGGTGGTGGAATTATACACATAGGTACCTACATACATAAATGCATAAATAGCTATACTACAAATATGTCCTTCCTCCAATTCGACGTAATCGTCATATTTTGTCGATGCAGGTGTCTAAAAAGTACAAAATGTTAGTTGCCCGACATTGCAAATTGCAATGCTGGATTATATCCATAGAGCTAGAGACTCAAAGTCAAATCCATAAACAGTTAATCTCTATGGCAATAACAAAACCATGAAGCAATGTATACATATATAGTTATAAATATATAACGTGCAGCAAATTATAATGATGGCATGGCAATACTGCCACAGTCACTCGAAAACAGAGCGTGAACCGACCGCGCCAGCGAGGGAGACGGCTGTGCGTGGCAATATTAATTAATGCATCAGTCTTGTAATTACTGTCATTTTGAAATACGTAGATCAAGTGCATTAGAATCTTGTGTTTCATCGTCCTGTACCCTATCCACCCACCAACGCTGTAAATTTACAAAGGTTTCAAAAATGTCTGGACTTTAAAAGAGACTGTGACCTCTGAGTTTCTTTCGGTGTTTCTTCTCAGAGTAGTCAGATAGCGAACTACCGACCTCTTCTTTTAAAAAAAAAATGACATGAAAAGTGTTTTTAAGAGCCCATTTACAGAAATAAATATCATTTATCATTCAAAAAAATGTAATACTAGGAGACGTCACAAGGTTTCACACTCGTAGTTCTCGTTCTCATGGGAATATAGGGATAAAAAGTCACCCAGGGATAGTGTAGCTTCCCAACCGGTGACAGAATTTCTTAAATCGGTCCAGTAGTTTTGGAGCCTATACAATACAAACAAACAAACAATTACATCTTTTCTCTTTACAATATTAGTCTTGATAATATATTGTCTGGATCGCTAGTTAACCACATTTAGTATAAGCAGGAGGTTGTGTGACAATCAACGTAAATGGCAGTTGATTAAGGGTTAATTTGCCTGGCCTGTTGGTCTAGTAGTTAGTGACCCTGACTGCTGTGCCGGAGGTCGTGGGTTCGATTCCCACCCAGGACAAATGTTTGTGTGATGAGCACGATCATTTGTTCTGTGACTGGGTGTAATTTACTTATAATATGTATGTATTTAGAAATATACATATAAGTATGTTTATCAGCTGTTTAGTACCCATAACACGAGCTCTTAGCTTAGCTTGGGACTAGATGGCGTTGTGTGAAAAAGTTGTGAAATATTTATTTATTTAATTTCAGTATGAGTTTCATTAATAGATCGTAGGATAGGAGTAACCTACAAAGAGTGATTTTATTAACTTTCAGTTCGTACTGGAGAGGTTTCAATTAGAAGTTTGTAGCTAATTATAACTTTATCGTTACGGATGATAGTTTCTGGTTTAGCCGTTTCTATAGTATTAAATTACTTGTTAAGGGTTTTCTATCGTAATAGAATAAGGTTGTATTAATAGTCAACTAAGTATTACATGTTTAAGGGTTGATGGAGATACTATTTAAAGATTTCAACATCAATTCAATATATAAGAAGCAATAGAAAGCAAAAAATGACTGGCATTATATAAATGTCGGAAGAAATTATACTCAACCTAACTTGGAAAAAATGTAGAATAATTTGATGACAATTTTTTTTTAGAAGTAAATACTTTAAAATACAGTTGAGTTAAATACTATCACTTAAAGAGCATGTCGGATTGTGTAGTAACACAATTGATTTATTCATCTTTGGCAGTACTAAAACTTTTTCACGCATCAATGACGTGTAAACGATTTTTCAATTGAATAATTTCATATAAATTTTATTCGACAAGCTGGGCAATATGAGTTACTAAACTCATATTGCCCATTAAGATTTTTTTTGCGAATGAGTTTATTAAAGAAAAAAAATACAAGGGTCAATTCTGACCTCGCGTCATGACCTGCGTCAAACCCCTGGGGGGTGATATCCCTGACGTTTACATGGTAATGCAAGTCAGATGCAAGAGGGGTGACGGCTAACTGGTGAGACGGAAACGTTTTAGTGTTCTTGCATTATTAATGTACCTACTATAAATGTATTATTTATTTATGTGATTGGAAGTGATACAAGTACGTAAATTATCATTCTTGGATTTACCCTCAGTTTCTTAGGGGATTATGGTCAGTTACGTACGAGTGATTCCGGTTTACCAATCACAATCTATAACTAAGCTCTGTATCACCTTAAACTTTTTCAAACTCTCTCCTGCATCATTGGATTGTCTAAAAACACCCTTCAGTCAATCCAATAGGTGCAGGAGAGAGTTTGAAAAAGTTCATTTCATCAGACACATTTCTTAAGGAGTTCATTGAAACCGCAGTGGTCGACTAATTTCCACAAAAATCTCTGCGACAAGCGCCCGAACTTACATATACAGGGTGTTAGTGTAGACACCGTTATCACTAAAACCATAGGTATTTGACTTAACTAAAACAATGTTTATCTAAATTTAAAAATAAATAAACGTTATTTTCATTCAAAAATGTAAGAAAGTTTCTGTCCGACACCGTCCATAAATTCATGGATACTACCGTAAAGGGCGCTGACCTGCTGCACTGGCCGTCCGTTTTAACTACCTACACAATATTCCATTAAAAACACAATACGCATAACCTGTGATGTAACTTTCCTTCATACTTTTCCTGGCTTAGGACAGGCAAAAATATATGGTATTTTTGGTCCAAATGTAATGTGTCCATGATAATGATGTCCAAATATTATGGGTCCAAATGTAAGTTAGATTTAACAACAACGATAATGAAAGAAAGACAACAACTGGGTAGGGTTTTTATCTACAGTTTCATTAAAAAATACTGGTTAAATTTACACTGATTGAATATCTACACTGATTGAATTAAGTACTTACATTAGTCTTAAAAGATGTTCAAAATGGGATCCACTCCACACGATTTCGCACATTGTTTCGCACTCTAGGAAGCACAACAGTGTCACTTTGTATGTCTCTGAACGCACTACGAATCCGCATTTTGAGTTCCGACGTATTATGAAACTCAGTGGCATACACCCGGCGTTTCATTTCCCCCCAAAGATAAAAGTCTAGAGGTGTAAGTTCTGGCGAGCGCGCGGGCCACGCCACTGGCCCTCCACGTCCAATCCATCGCCCAGGTTATCACCAGCTGCGGCGTAAAGCCGTACCAATTTCATCCACTGTACGTTTGTGTACGACATAATTACTTTTATCTAACTACCCACTTTTGCGAAAAACGTGTCTGAATCGACGTGCGCTCGATAGCGAGGCTATAGTCAGACTGAGGTGTGTGTGCAGACGCTCAGCTTACGGTGTCTGATCAAGCGCAGTTACCCGCGTCGCTCCGTCTACTATGTCCTTGCGTACAGTTGTATAGGGTGAAACAATTTAAAAGAAAAATTGAGACTACTTAAAAATTAAAAAAAAAAAATTTCATTGAATTTACGTTCTATAAGTGAAACCAAACCACCGGTTTCAAGGATAACGGTGTTCACACTAACACCCTGTAGACAAAAAAACACCCGTAGAAAAGGTTGAGTCGATGGGTCTGTGCCGTACGTGACCTTATTCAAAGGTACCCATAGAGATACAGCCATTTGTTTTGTATGGTACCTAATCAAACTTGCATCCCATAATTTATAAGCCAATCACCCAGCCTCTGCTCCCAGTATTAAGTCGAAAATAGGAAGTACTAAATGCGAAAGAAAGTAAAGATACCGCTTAAGCCCGGCCGTCATACCAGTTATAATGATGCTGACATTATAGTTTTGACAGCCGGGCCTCAAATACTTAAATAAGGCAGTTGATTTAATTACACGGTTTTAACCGTGTAATTAAATCAAAGCATATGTAAGCAACATATGTAATCCTACTTATGAAGCAAAACAACCCACACCACAAACGGATGTGACCCACAAAAGAAGCAGCTAAAGTCGATCTCACTGTTTGCTATTTTAAAATATTTATTTTAATAATAGGGTAGGGTGGTACAAGATTGCGCGGGCGGTAAAATTGCGCACACGCTCTAACAGAACAACGGAGTCAAGTTCGCGCTTTACTTTAGTCGTATTTTGATTGCCATCAGAACCTATTTATGCTCCTAAGAAATAAATTAAATCAAGTGGAAATAGCAAGAAATATGGAAGTACAAAGTTTTCATTGACAGTTATTCTTATTTCTCGATAAAGTAAATGTGGTATTGTAACAAAAAGATAAAGAATCCTAACAGTTTGCTAATGTTTTTTGCATTACATTATTACATAAGTTTCGGCACAGAACAAAAAAAAAAAAATATTTGCTAAAAGGTGGCAGTAGTTTGGTGATCTTTATAATAGTATCCAAGTTTGTAAAATTGCGCAGTTTGATTTTGTGTAAGTTTGCGCGCGCAATTTTACACGTCCGTAATTTTTATAGTTTAATATTCTTATTTTGATAATCGCGTTTATCCTACACTTCTATATTCTATTTGGAATATGTTCTATAATTATTTGTTTTGATTCAAAATGACATGAAAAGAAAGGAAGACTAATCACCAAGTCTGTTCTGAAGAGATTATGAGGGTGGCTCGCAGGCGCATTGTTAATGACGAAAGCAAGAGATCAGTGGCCTCATGTCTAGGAATGGCAGTCTACTTAACAATTTCGTTTACTAAAACCAACATGTACCACGAAATTAAGTGGATTTGATACTTCATTCTTGCCTAAGGTCGAAAAAGACTTCTGTAATCATCTGCATACTTTGTATGAGATATTTAATAGATTAACCGCAAAAGGGTTAAGGAGTGCAGCATATGAGCATGCAGGAAAATACATCATCCCTCATAGGTTCAATAAGGGTACTAAAATTGCGGGAAAGGAGTGGCTACGTAAATAATGTAGTCGCGCAAACTTATCGACTTCAGTGCGCAATTTTACACATAGGGGTGTATAAAATTGCGCAAATTTCAATTTGTGTTTTTCGCTTTATAACTAAGAAAATAACCTATGTTCTGGTAAAATAAGTATGTCATTTGTTACTTGAATAATAAGAGTATATGCATAAATAATTATACTCAAGTACCATTTGTATTTTGCAATTTATGAACCTTTGACTACAAACTGCGCAAACTTATACCACCCTACCCTACGACATTATAACGGCGGGGTCTTGGAGTTATCATAAACAATAGAGTACCTATCGTAAAAAAAATGTATTTTTATGCAGATACACTTATGACGTTGTGCTTGAAAAGTTAATAAATTGGTTGCACTAAGTTAGTGCTGTAAGATTAAATTGTTTTTCTTTTAACGTCTAACACTAAAAAAAACCTTTTTCGTGTGTGTTTACAGACATAAACTAGCATTGTCGAGTACATAGTCCTTCGAGCATATCGCTTTTCCAACTTACACCAAGCATACCTACACAAACAACTTACTACAACAACACTACCTACTACTGCAACTACTAGTAGTTGTTCCTAGTTTAAGACTAATTTATAATTTTATTTTTATTTAAAAAGTAGTAAAATTTTAAAACAATTACTTAAATATAATAATATTTAATTGTTTTAAAATTTTACTTCCAAACTGCAGTTCCTTCTATGCTGCATACGAATTTTATATTAATGGTCAACTGTTATCGTTAGATGAGGAGTTACAAAAATAATAAAAACATAAGCAGACGCGCTCTACAGACAAAATGTATACTCAAAATGAGAAATTGGTTTCCTTAAAACATTGTGGCAGCTTTGTGGTCCCAGCAGTACTTATTTAAATGTGATGACAAAAAACAAAAAAGTCCACGAATTTCGGAAGAGTAATACATTTTGCTATTAAGGAATGTGCAGGCGTTTATAAATTAATGATTCGAAAAACTGTGTAATAATGTTTTTGTTTCTGATGTTTCAGGAAAATTGCTTGATAAATAACCTATAGGTACTTATTACGATAGTCAGGATAATATAGTTTTATATACATAAGTATGAAAGCATGTTTAGATTAAGTAACTAGTTCATAATAATTATGAACTAGTTACTTAATCTAAACCTAAATTATTTAGGTAGGTATATTTTGAAATGTAGTAAATTAAAAAAATATTATCCTCGTTAAAAAAAATGTTGCTAAGGTAACGAATTTTTTTAGATTTTTTTGTTTTATGTTTTTCTTTTTTTCTTTTAGTTGTGAAGTTACAAACCGAAAAAAAATAATGGATTAAGAACCAATAACAATTGGCAATTATATTATTTTATTCTCTTTGTGAACTTATTTAGAATATCTACTAAGTTATATATTAAACCTAATCTACCTTGCTTTACCTAACCATGTTAGGGTCGGCTTTCAGCGTCTAACCAGATGCAACTGAATAACAGTTTGTTACGTGGAGGAACTTCTTATGTGACCTCCACATCCTAGTGATCGAGTAACCCGAGACTCCTTGGTTGTCCGAGTTCTGGGTTCTGAGTAACGACGATCAAAAATGAACCTTAAAATGTCAGCCCAGGCCAATGGCTCAACAAGCCTCAACATGACACGTAATGAATGGTTATCCATCCACGATAAGCGTTGCTTAACATTCGATCGACCTGTGTGGTTGTTATAATTAGGCACGAGTCTGTCAATATGAACTTATATGATCATCATCATATATATATTTCATTAATATATTATATATCATCATCATGTACAATGTTAACGAGAAAAGATTTGATTGATTGTTTGTAAAGATTTAGCTTAAAGAAGAATCAACTGGTTCTTAATTTTTTTTTACAAAAAATACAACCGACTTAAAAAAAACATAACCGGTCGGTGTCGTAAGTCGGTGGCCAATCATGAATGAGACAAAACCACCAAAGCCACAGACTTCCTTATAGTAATTATTTTACACCGGTTAGTATTTTTTTGTAAAAAAGTTTTTATTTTGCAATTTTTAGTTTTTATTTTTATGTAGATGATTCAAGAATTTCCATTTCTTTCAATATATCATTCAAAGAAATAAATAGATTTCGATGAAATCAAAAAGAAATTTTCAAGAACAAAAACGATCTTATAATGAAAACTACCAAATCAAACTATGTTAATTTTTTATGAGACCAAAAAGCAACTATTTCACATCAAACTAAAAAAGAATCACGTAAATCGGTACATAAATCACAGCGTGATCGGTGCATATACATACACAAAAATGTTCTAAGATAAATATAATTTTCATAAAAATGTTCATAAAATGAAAATTACTGTATGGGACCAAATGGCAACTATCCCGCATCGAACAAAAAAAAAATAAGTAAATCGGATCATTAATCTCGGAGTAATCAGTGTACATACATAAGAAAAAAAAAACCGATCGAATTGAGAACCTCCTCCTGAAGTTGGTTAAAAATTGGTCACTTTCAGAAAGCCATAGATATTACTACCAAGTAACTGCTAAATTCTATTTTCAAAAGAACGTCGGGGAGGAAGGGATGATAAAGTTCCAAAGAAAATTCACACGGACATAGTCGCGAGCGAATGGCTAGTGAAATAAATAAACAAAACAAACAACTGACAACATCACCTGTCAACTTCGAACGCCATCAAATTCCGTAAATCCACCAATTAATTTCGCATCATGCCATACAACTCACAGTACACCGTGCACCCGACGCAGTTATCAATAAAATATCGGCGGCCATATTGAAATATTTACGTTCTCATTAGCTCGGTGTACGCATGGAAAACGGCTGACATGGCACAAAAGCAATCGCGTACCCGTTTGCTCGCCATTGCATTTTACTAATTAACTCCTTGTTGAACGAAATGCGTGCCATAACGTAAATTACATTTCCAATATCTTTCTCAGTTTAATTGGAGATTAATTTTTCAAATTATTACCGTATTCGCTTTTCGTTCGGGTTAATTTTTGTGATGCTGTTGGTGTGCATAAATTAAAAATTTGCTGTTTTTTTGAGTGACACTTGTTATGTGGATTCGGTACTGCATGTGTTATTAACGTATATTTCCATTCATTTACAATGACCTGTTACATTTTAAAAATAAAGAAGTATTTCAGCCGACAATTATCAATTCTCACGCCCATACTGACCCACTGGTGAGTCAGTCCTAGCAGTGCCGAACTCACACCGGCTAAACTATTACTTACACAAATTCTGTCAAAGCAAATTTTGTATATATTTTTTAAAGTCTACAACGTCTACAACAAGGTTCTTAGAGCTCAACTACCAGGCTAGTACGTCATAATACTCTCTGTGGATATTAGAGTTAAAAGAAAAAATAATAGTGCCTTATACTTGTTAAAGGGAATAGTTTTAGTCTATGTACAGACGCACGTCAAGGTACGCCAATGTGTCAAATTTCTTTGATCGTTTTTCAACTTTATGATAAACAGAATAAGGTTCATATTCAATTGGGAAAATTTGACACATTGGGGTAACTTGATGTGCTGGCGTCTGTATCTAGGTAGTACATGGATGTAATGTACGACAGATGAGTGTAAGACCTAAAGTTTCTTGGAGAAATTTTATCTTAACATTGACAGTACCGAATAGTGAAATAAAATACCAAATGTTTATTTTATTAATTTTAAGCTGGTGAGATTCTCGGTAAGGTAAGGTTAGATTGTCGTGAAATCTTTAAATGTAGTAGGTATTTCATAAAGGTACTAGATTTTTAAACATACATAGCTAACTAGAGTAGGAGAGGAGCTATGAAGAAAGTTGGATTCAGATCCGATATTTTAAATAGTTCGATGTGACCCTCTACCAAAAAAATTGACAAAAGTTTGAAATACATGCATTGAACTTATCATGTTAAGGAAAGTACGATAATGGTAATCAATGAAAATAATATTCTAATTGCTTTAAAACCTTAACTATATTATACAAACACTAAAAAAAAACAATAACTAAACCTAACAAAAAATATTTACAAAGCATCAAAAAATTCCTCTGCATCGCTGCCAGCTGGTAAAATTGCTTTACATTTAGAATGGATTAGTCTGAATTGATTGGACCTCACCATAATAACTAGTTGTTGACACAAATGGCTAGCTTTTGTGTTATAAAATAAGTTGGATTCTATTATAACGGGGTAAATGAATGAATATCATCAAATATCCGTTGATTAGAGTTGTGCAATTAGTAATTATTTATTAAAATGTTAAGTTTTATTGAAATAACATGAATGATTCTTTTTCTTAGTTATCAACTGTAATAGTTACTTACACTAATTGTGTAAAGCTAATGTGTTTAAATTCGTAACACGCTTGGAGATCAATAGCTGCTATTATGTCATAATCTACGTAATATATTCCCAATTTTGGTTGCGCTCGGCTTTAGTGTAACTGGACGCAGTTGAATACCAGTAATTTTACATGGAGTTATTGTCTATATCATCATCATTGTCATTTATGTATAACCGACCTCTTCTCATTACACACTGAACTGATTTACTTACTCGTTTTCTATTTATTTATTTCTTTCCGTCACTGGGTACCCCTCAAGGTTCATTGGAAGACCAGCGTCAGACAGCATCACCTGTCTGGCATAAATGATGAAATGGACCTTTTTGGCGCAGCCGTGAGGCACACAGCACATGATGTGTACCCACTATTGTATATTTTCTATTGTTTTATAAATTATTGTGTGTATGTGTGTTTTGATGACTGATGTCAAATAAATATTTTTTCTTTCTTTCTTTCTTTCTTGTATCTGACCTGAACAATCCAGTTACTGACTAACACCGTACCCCCTGGAAGAACGTGTACTCGTACAGACTAGCAGATAGGTACAGCACATTAAGCTACCCCAATGTGTCAAATTTCTTCAATAGTTTTTCAATTTTACTACAATGAGAATAAGGTTGATGTTCAATTATTTTTACTTTACATTAGATTACAGCAAAATATACTTTTTTTTACTTTTAGTTTTTTATTGTAATAGTTCAAAATGTATTACTTAACTGTGATTTTTACAAAAGTTTACGTTCGTGGAACGCTCATTTAGTAAAATGTCTCGTGCAACAGCTCGCCTCCTATTGCAAGCTTAAACAAAACTGTCGAAAAGCGACCTTAGCCGCCTATACCTTCGGGTATTACAGGCATAATGTTATGTAATTGTAACATAAAAGCCAAAATAAGACTAAACTAAAATATAATTGATAAATAATATTTACCAAACTATTGTCAGTAGTTTTTGTTGTTTCCAAAGTACCCATTTACTTACGTTTTAACGACTAACTCCATCGGTTTTAATATAAGAAGTTAAACGATATCCTCCGAACAATTTATTTAACCTAAAACCGAACTAGCGAAAAAACGGTAAACACTTTATTTGTAAACTGTAGATAGACTTTTCTATTCCGCAGGCGTTGTTTTTCATTGAACTTTTCACATTTCCGTTAGAAAAGTGGGGCAGTTGCAAAGTTTAGCGTAATTTGCATCTCACTTCCACAGATCTGACTAACAATGAGCCACGAAAAGCAATTAATACTTGAAGTGGTCCGATTCCGGTTTAAAACTAAGTGCTCTTTTGAATTTTCATCCTAATTTACATCTATAGGAGGAGCAGATTCGATGAATGCGTCTAGAGGTTGCGTGAATCGTGGTTACACAATGGACCACTTCTATTACTTCGTACGGAATCTTTTGCAACAGTTCTCTTTTCGTTTGGAGTTCGAATAGTTCTAACATGTTTTCTTTAGTTAGTTTTAGTAAAGCAGTCACAAGGGTGGACTTATTTTTATTAATTATAACTACTGCTATTCTGCGACTTCGTTCGAGTGAAATGACATAGTCACGCTATTCTTATTACCTTACATAATTTCCTTGAAGTATTAGCGTAGAAACAGAGATTACAACAGACTTTAGAAGTTCTTAAAACAATGTAGTCTGTAGTAAACAGTTATGTAACCTTTTTCAAACGCTGTACTACCTATTAGATTTTGGAAGCCAAGTGAAAAACAAAGTAGGTAGAAAGGTACTAGATAAGTATTACTAAAATAGCTTCCGAAATTGTATTACTAAGGTCTAAGCCCTAGCTTTTAGAGTAAACGACCTCAGATAACGACTCTGTTGATAACATCCCGATACCGACTCTTATCTATAACTTCAATCGAATAAAAAACGATAACCTAAAGTGGATAAAGGCCATATTTTCGAAGCAGCTCATAAACCGATTCCATTAACATTTACATTGCAAATTACTATAAATCCAGATTCTAATCATTGTTTAAACTTGGTACATTTAGAGGCAATAGCCCATTTTCACGGAACGCCATCGAGTCGGCCCTCGGTTTGGTACACAATGAGATTGCTTGTTTAATTTTAACAATTACCATATTTTTTAACTTAACATCTGTTGGTTTACCCCTTTTAAGGAGTTTAATTATGATTTTTGTGGATTTTTTTTTTTGAAAAGGTGACTTTGACCGCGAAATCACTGCATTAGAGCGTCGAGACTTAATAAAAATGTGGTGTATTGTTTGTGGAAAAAAGGTTGTGTGTATTGCAATGTACTTCAATCCTTTTATTTATGTTTGTTCAAGACGTTTTTTTCGTTTGTGTTTCATAAAGGTACCAAATAGTAATAAGGACTGAAGTGGACTCGTTTTTCGTTTATAAGTCTGAAATAAACTATCTGATTTAAAGAACGAGACATATACATAAACATTGATTTCTCACTCTAAAACAAAAACACATTTCCTGGAGATTATTATTTGTATAACGTGACTTTATTGAATAGAAGGTAGGTATACCAACTGATTCTGTGGATGATGACTACAATTATGGTTTGTGACTAAAATAACATATAACAGCCGCAAAGTTCGATTTGAGGTTAAGCTCTGCTTACCGAGGTAGATCCGCGGTTGGGTGCCCATTCGGTGCACATCAAGACCCCTCCGTGACTTTGTTTGATAGTCGTTAAAGAACCCCGATAGTTTAACAACCAGTATTTACAAGCCGTATCGTGTTACCCAGTAATGTGTTTGTGAAGGTCAGGTATTCATCTGCATTCTACATAGGTTAATCGTATCTATTTATTTAAAATCTATTAAATATTACTGTATACTAACAGACGTCGCGGTTTCACCCGCGTAGTTCCCGTTCTCGTAGGAATACAGGGATAAAAAGTAGCCTATGTCACCCGGGGATAGTGTAGCTTCACAACGGTGAACGAATTTTTCAAATCAGTCCAGTAGTTGCGGAGATATGAGTTTGACATCCGGCTAGACTAGAAGTGACCTCCACTCTGGGAAAGGTTAGGCAGATGAGGAATGTTCAAGTATTCAAGTATCCAAGTATAATTTATTGCAATCCATAATGAACATACAGGTGGAAGGTTAAACAGTTTCGAGTAACAATATTATGGACCCAGTCGGGCACAGCAACATTAGAATTAAGATGAGTAGGAGAGAGGAAGAGCGCATTTTTAAACATTTTAAAAAAATCTTAAATATTTGTAAAGTATTACTCAATTAAATGATTACCTAGTTATTATACTGATATCTTGTACTATATATTATATTTATATTATTTATTTATATTCCATTATTATTATACAAAATTATCATACATTTATTTATTTTGTAGCCAAATCGATTTGTCAAATTATCTGTTAGAAATTCTTCCATGGTGTAGTTCTACCCTAATGTTACCGTAATGTTCTACCCTGTACACACCCAGTAACTTACATCTATTACAATAATAAAAATCAAATTCATACGTTTATTGCTCAATACAGTACACACATAGTGATATATTTCTAGACGTCAATAATTGAATGCGTCGACAACTGTGTTGCACAAAGTTAGGCATGCAAAAATGAAGTAAATTAATAACATGAAATTAATTATGATATAAGACAACTATTGTTAGCATACCAACATTACCAACGTATTAAACACCACCTATAAAACCATGAAAATTGCACCTACCACTGATTTTCTACGCATCACCTAAAGGTCGACTGGTAAAAAATGCATATGACATTAAGTCCGCCTCTGTACATGTGTGCTTGAAGTATTAAATGATAAATGATATTTATTTTTGTAAATAGGTTTTTACAAACACTTTTACACGTCGCCTTTTCTAGTAAATAAGATCGGTATTTCACTATTTGACTACTCTGAGAAGAAACACCGAAAGAAACTCAGAGGTCATAGTCTCTTTTGAAGTCCAGACATTATCTTGGTCAAATCATGTAAGATCCATGCAGATTAGTGTCTGAGATGGTCATTTGAGGAAAGAACCACACAGAATGAGTGGACCAGATCAGTCAGTGCAAGCATTAGTCAGTAATCGTGAGCTCAACTCGGAACTTGAGGAGCTCCACGTGCCGACGAACAATACCAAAGAGAGAACATTTGGGTTGGTCCCATAAAGAACTCAAACTGCCAGATAAAATTTAAAATAAATAAATTAAAGATTTAGAAACGAATATCTAAAAAAAAATAAAAACAGAATCCACATAGTCCTTACATTCACAATGAAAAAAAAAATATAATATACTTTCAAAGTAAAATAAATAAATAATCACGTAGGTACCCTTAAAATAACTCTATCTTATTGTCTCTAAAACTTCAGCTAAACTCCTTCAACTATCCGAATCTCAGTGCTGGTAGTCGGAGGTACCCACGGCCAGACTAGACAAGTACGCACTTTGGTTGAGACCACATCAAACTGAGTCGGGTAAGAAGCGCCGCCATTGTAAAGTTGGAAACGCTCGGTGCGCCCGTGACAAATTGTTGCAGTAATGAGCGCCTTGCTTCCTAAATGTTAAGACCTGAATACACGGTTCGCCCACAAAAACTTGGAAAAAAATACGGAATACAGAGATACAGTGAGAATATGTATGCGGTATTGTATGCTTGTGACGTAATTGATTTAGTCAGATGTAAGCATACGCTGTGTGGCCACGAAAACTGTGTAAAAAAGTGTGGATCAGAGGCCATCACATTAAGCTACTCCAATGTGTCAAGTTTCATTAATAGTTTTAAATTTTATAACAAACAAATATGTTTCATGTTTAATAGGGAAAAGTTGACAGTTTAGCGTAGCTCGATGTGATGGAGTCTGCACCTACCTATTTCTATGACAAAAAATAGCTAGTCATTAAAGCATAGTCAAAACTGATGAGACAGGGCTACCACGTACTTATTTGAAAAAGGTTACACAAGTAAAAGTTTACAGCACTAACAAGAACAAAACTAAAATAATCATTGTCGTTTTCTCATGGCGTCAAGTGCGTAAATATTTGCAAATACTATCAATTTTTGTATGAAAAAAACAAAAGAGAAAAAACATCTTTGAAAAAAAAAGCTCTTAAGAAAAGGTACATTTCGTAAAATAATAATTGCTTACAAATTATAATGGATTCTAAGTACAGACGCCAGCACGTCAAGTTACCCCAATGTGTCTAATTTCTTTGATCGTTTTTCTACTTTACGTCAAACAGAATAAGGTTCATATTCAATTGGGAAAATTTGACACTTTGGGGTAACTTGATGTGCTGGCGTCTGTACATATAAAAGCCTATATGTAGTTAAAAGAGCTAATAGTTAAGTATCCAGTAATAGCCTCTTATCTTGAGAGCAACGTAATTAAAATTTTCTTAGGGTTAACAATAATTACTCTCAGTAATGTGAGTGTATTAACTGGAATCTTACTCTGTTCATTGAGTGCCATCGACTTAAGAAGGTACCTACTTTTGGAGCAGACTTATTTTCATAATTTATGCATAACTTGAAATAATTTAATGTTGAAATTGTTTACATGCATAACCTCACGCCTTGTTACCATGGGGGTAGGCAGAAACTACAAAATCCTGCTTCAATTTTAACATGATGTAAAGCTTCGATACATTTTGTTGTACACTCGAGTTGCGAAAGCTACGCATCATTGAAATTATATATATAACATCACGCTTTGACCATTAGGAGCGGAGCAGCAATAAGAAATGTTGCAAGCGGGAAAAATGCTTCCGTTGCGTGCGCTGCGTAAACGAGTCAGAGAAATCAAGTATTACGAAAATAATCCTCTTTATAAGTTCTAAAAAAAGTCCTCGACAGCATATACCTGTCCCTTAAGGTTAACTCACTTTAACCCTTTTTATGGAAATCAAATTTGGTCCAAGCATTATTTGCGAGGAAGTTTTTATTAACATGGTATTAATCCTTATCCAAATAAATACGTTAATCATCACAAGTATTTCGTTTTGAACAAATGTTACATATTCTAGAGATAATACTAGAGTAGGTAGTATTAGTAGTAGACTGGCCTGTTGGTCTAGTAGTTAGTGACCCTGACTGCTATGCCGGAGATCGTGGGTTCGATTCCCACCCAGGTAAAATGTTTGTGTGATGAGCACAATCATTTGTTCTGTGTCTGGGTGTAATTTATCTATAATATGTATGTATTTAGAAATATATAAGTATGTTTATCAGCTGTTTAGTGCCCATAACACAAGCTCTCAAGCTTAACTTGGGACTAAATGGCGTTGTGTGAAAAGTTGTAGAATATTTATTGCATTATTTATTTATTTATTTGAAGTAGTAGTAGTAGGAGGTTATAATTTTACTCGATTGGTATAACATCCATATATAAACTACTAAAAACTAAGATTAAAGAGTCTTTAATGTGCTCTTAAAAATCTTTTGTGTTAGATAGAATTAAAATGACAACAGGTATATATAACCTGACCTAACTTACCATACCTATCATATAGCGAACCTAACTACCTAACCTAACTACCTTACTGAAAAGCATTGAATTGGAAAGATACAAAATACATTATTTTAAACTGTACTACTGCGCTTCGTGTCTCTATGTTACATGCAATACCAGAGTAGGTAGTAGTAGTATTATTTGAAGTAGTAGTAGTAGGAGGTTATAAGTTTACTCGATTGGTTTAACATCCAAACATAAACTACTACTTTGACTGGCCAGCTGATCGAGTTATTAGTGGCCCTGACTGCTATGCTGGAGGTCGAGGGTCCGATTCCCTCCCAAGAAAAATGTTCCTATAAAGAGCACGATCATTTGTTCTGTCTGACCACAATAAAATTGGGTTTGTGGGTACGTATGTCCACAGGTCCCACAGTGCCCACAACAGTAGATCCGCGCTTGGCTCGCGGCCGTCTGTCTGGCTGCCGGTCTGTCTGTCTGTTCGTTCGCGATAAACTCAAAAATGACTACGCCGATGCAGTTTTCACTAATTAAGTTTTTGTGTACAATAGCATGCCTAACACCAAGTTGTGCGGGATAACCGACATCCATGTGGGCAAAGCTGCGGGCATCAGCTAGGAGTGGCTAACCTGCTACGCTAAGGAGTTCAGAACATTTAAAACAAAATTATACTCCTTAGCGGACGTATTATTTAAAAATATTTTTACCTTCTACGTAAACAAAGTCGTGGGTTAAAGTTAGTGTTAGCCCAAAGTAGGTATCTTTTCCACGCGGACGAAGTCGCGGTCAGAAGCTAGTTAGAAATAAGATATAAGCAAAATACCTACTTCAAGAATAATAAAATAAGACACCACTAGTTCACATTTAAGGTAGGTATTTTTCATTTGAGGTACTTTTTAGAGTGAGAACAGTTACTAAAATAATAAAATACAACATACGTAGAAACGCCGGACGACATAGAACCGTGTATTGACATCTTAACCTAACAGAAGTATGCGTATTTTCATTGTTTGCGAATGGGTGTTGCCAGCTCTGTCTTGTTGTAACGCGGTTTTATTCCCGGTCGAGTTGTTAATGTTGTAGGTTTTTATAACACTCGCTTATTGCACAATACGTTCGGTTTCTTGTCTGATAGCGTTTTCTTACCACTTTTTCTTCAACGTGTACTGAGTAAAACGTTATTGCAGTATGTTCCTGTTTAACTTTGTGAATGTGACAAATGAAATTGGCTTCTGTGTTTCAATTTCAAGAAATGTTCATTTGTTTTACTTTTGTTTACCGTTGAATTCGTTTATTAAATTGTTCTAGAAACGTTGAGTTCTAGTTTTGGGATGGAATGGGTGTAATTGTTTCATTTAATTGGTGATACAAGGCGTGTGTTGCTCTTGTTAATGCTTTGTATACGACTAGTTGGTTTAACGCTCATAACTAATGGCCACGGATTTCAGAATGGGAATTTAAACTATAAGTAATTTATTGGGATTGTGAACCGTTATTATGTTTGATCGTTTTGTGTGACCTCTATTATGTAGGCTTGTCCTGTGTTTATTCGGTAACATTTAGCTCACAACATACCTATCAAGTACTTTCTGTAGAACCGTTGTATTGCACTCTGATGTATGAATTCTTAACGTTGCAGGGGCTTGAGACCCTCGATCTGTATCGCCTAAAATACTTCCAAGTATTGAATATTATTTAGCACTTCTATATTTTTCTAAATAAAAGTGAATTACCAAAATATATGTACGCGCATAAGTTCCAAACGACGACTGTACCAAACTTCATTCATTTTTCGTTTTAATTGTGTTAGTACCTACATGGATAAGATTACAATTTGAGCATGTAGTTTGTGCTGCGATTGGGTACCCAACTAACAAACAGAACATTACAACGTCTATCTGTTTCGCTAGTATAAAGGTACATTTCAATATTGGGCGATTTGACAAAATTTTAGCTTTTAGTTCCTCATCTAGGTTACAAGAAAATATTCGACACAGTTTTTTTTCTTTTTTCACGTAATCAAAAAATAACGGCGATACATCGAGTCAAAATGTCGCATGACGTCACTAGCCAGTTTATACTAGATAATAACGTTACGAGCCCCCTCTCTTCAACTTTAAAGCGCTTAATCTAAGCAGTTTTCCATTAATTTGAAAAGTAAAAAATACAGCATATGGCGTTCTGTAGTTTCTGCCTACCCCCATGGGAAAAAGGCGTGAGTTTATGTATGTATGTATGTAAAAAATACCGTCGAAATTTTTTTTGTAATCTAAATTAGGGACTAAAATTTTGACTAACAGCCCATTACGAAGGCCGACACCGTAAACTCTTCCTAAAACCCCAAAAAGAAACATAACCAACAAACAATCGCCAAATACATATTTCTACCCAAGCCCCAGTTTATACTATTACCTAGTAGTAACTTCTGTAACCCAACAACGAGTTTAGTTGAAAAACTTTTTCGTAAAAACACTAGTTTGGGCAGTTGCCAGGCGGACGCACGAGGCGACGCTAGCGTCCGGCACTAGATTTACAACGAGTTTTCAATGGCGCCGATGGCCTCAATCTGACAGAACTGCTGACTTAGTCTTCCTGTAGGCGGGACAGCTCGTGATAGAGGTTTTTATTGTAGGAATAACATTTTCTGTGAAGCTTCTTTGTCTACCATTAGTAGGAAAGAAGGCAACGAATTGGGGAGGGGCCAATTGATCTGTTTTATAAGGCGTTTATATGGGTTGCAGGGCAAATAGAATGTATCCAACGTGGGCATTGTACAGACGCCAGCACGTCAAGTTACCCCAATGTGTCAAATTTCTTTGATCGTTTTTCAACTTTATGTCAAACAGAATAAGGTTCTTATTTAATTGGGAAAATTTGACACACTGGGGTAACTTGATGTGCTGGCGTCTGTACTATTCCTAAGAAATACACTTGTGATGTTTTCAAACATGTGAAACGATTTATTTATGAATACTAGTGATTGCTCGGTGGTCGAAATATGACCGTTTATTTATGTTTAATTGAAAACTACAACTTTGTTTTATATTTCCGTGATCGATTGATCACAATGGTTACGTTATACACTTGATGTTGGCCAAATTGCTAAATGTCTAAAATTAACGGTAAACAATGAATAATTTTAAAACTAAATCTATTAGGCGCTTCTGCTCCATATAAACTTTTACTATGCAAAATCTCATACTCCCTTGTGCTCCGTTTTACTATAAAGGGATATATAGATTTCGCTAAGCGTATTAATATAATAGATTATAAGACTTATTGGTGAGGTTCTTCAGAAAGGTCAGGCGTAGTACTCGTAACCGAAGCAAAATAAGTATGTAATAATCGTAGCATATGGTGCTCTGTAGTTTCTGCCTACCCTCATGGGAAAAAGGCGTGTGTTTATGTATGTATGTATGTATAATTTTATACCCCTGGTCAAGTTTTTGGTTAGCAAGCCATTTTTACTGTAAATCGATCAGCTGATGACCTTTACGATAAACATGATGTTACAGATGTCTCTTAAATCTTCAGAACATGCAAACAACACCCACATATATTTTTTTTTTCTCATAACATCTTTATAAAGTTGTTTAATTTTTGCATTAACTCTGTTACAACTTATTAAACGTTAGATTTAAACCCCGTATGTTATTGTATTTTCGCGAGCGTCTTTTAATCAACAAACCACTAGTTTGACAGTGACATTTGACAGCATAAAGGGCAAAGTAAAATAATATCAATACATATAAGCTTAAACTTATCTATGAGGACAAAAGATATAATCCACCAATAAAACCTCCACAAACGCCCACAAATATCCTAGAACACTACCCAAGAAAGGCAACAAAAATAATATCGCGCCATAAATATAGCTACATGTTAAAAATTAATCCCCGAAATGGTAGCAACGTTCGTCGGGTGTCAAGTGCGAGCTGGTACATCGTTAGTCGAAGAGTTTTCTTTTGTCTCAAGGGTTGAGCCTTGCTTGTTATTCTAGCTTTTGTTGGTGACCTCGCCCGCCCGTGGCCTTCTTCTAACTTATTCATTATGTGCTTTTTCAAGGAGCTAAGAAATACTGAGATGCAAATAAACTATGGCGCGAGAATAGACGCCTTGGTGGATGAGGGATTTGAATTTGAGATGTGCCTGTTGAATGTAGTGTTCGCTACATGATGTATGTGAAGAATATGCTTACAGAATCTGATAGTTTCTGTAAGCATATTTTATGGAGTAGATACGTTATAATAAAACTTGTCTTGTGGATTCAACCACAAGACGAGATTAGACAACCACAAGATTATAAGAGCGGCATAGGTCAATATCGATCGTTGTACTAGATAGATAGTACGTAGACAAGATCATGAGTTACACATAAAAAAAAACAAAATTCTAATGATTAATTCATTAAGAAAATTGCGTTACTATTTGTTTTCCCCAATAAGTAAAGAAACAAATAAGTACAAGTGCCTTGGTTGATTTGCGAATGGGTCATCAAATACTGAGAAGAGATGCCTTCATGCCTTGATAAGTATGTTAGACCGTTGCTTCCAGGCAGTTGAAGACAGCCAAAAGTCTTACCTTAGTTATATTGCAGAAACTACTATATTATTTTCGTATATTAATCACGGGTAATCAATTACTGATCTCAGAGTGATCCTAAATGTACATGTATATTTTTTTTGTTTCGTTCCAATCTAAGCTACAACAAATCCGTATCCTTAGCAAAATATATATGAACCATTCCCAGAATTCAATCCACGATGTAGGACAAACTTTGTCTTCTCTCATATCTATTTCACGATCGCATCTAGGATTTATTTTAAGTCGCTTGAGAATATATACGTTGTTAGCATAAGCCGAAAATTCAATTTATTTTGTGTAGCGTTTAATGCGAGCCTTACACTATAGCAGTATATCAATTGTCGACATGTCATTCTCGAATACCGTCTAGAATTTCTATTAGTTTCAAGCTTTGGGTCGTCTAAAAGGTTTCTGTGATAGTGTAGTGAGAAAGACTCAATTTCACGTCGAGCTGCTCATCTCTATCAATCTAATTCATTATTATTTCAGGGGATTACATTAAGTCTATTTCGGGCAGTATTAAGTCGAGTTTGAGTAATGTTGCCGGACGGATTGTTACGGGAGCCAAGTTTCCCTATCTAAGCGGATGAGCTGATCGAACAGGCTGTGTAAAATTAGAGTTCCGTGCTTCCCTCGGCATCCATTTGGTGATTACTTTTAGGAGATTATCTTTATTTAGGAAGACGTAATACTGTTGGTAACTTTACTTCGGGTTTTTCATTAAGTTGTTTTGTTAAGAAAAAGCGAAACGCTGTAATAGTATTATCGGTGTTTTATTTTTAGTTCGTTGCTTTTTTAGATGAGACTTTTTACTAGGATTTTCTTTTATCATTATCTTTACGGCAGCAAGGGTATACCTGAACACTAGCTTGTAGGAATTATTTGAAGTCATAATACTAAACTAAAAACAGTTGGATATTTGTTTGATGTAGGTGTTTAAGAGTGGATTAGGCAGATTTTACACCAGTTATTTCTGCCACAGGTGCCTCGGCTTTGGAGATATGACCGGGGAGTGTGTGTTGTATTTTTTTTATAAAAAAAAATACGTTGTATATTTCTAAATAGGTACAACACACACTCCCCGGTCATATCTCCAAAGCATATCCCATAACTCTAGGGTATGATTGAGACCATGTCAAAGAATCAACTGGCATATGAATTATGTTTCAATCATCCTTTTTTTTTTCTTTTTTACTATCATACAAAATAATTCAACAAAGTCACGATGATTAATGTAAAACACCCTTACGTGAAAGAAAAGTGACGTTATAAAGAAGATTCGTCGTGCTGGTGACAATTTTTGAACTAAGTATTAAAAATAATATTAATAATACTTAATAATAATATTCCACGACTATTCACACAACGCCATCTAGTCTCAAACTAAGCAGAGCTTGTGTTCCGGGTACTAAACAACTGATAATTTAGTTATGATTGATGTTATCTCCGAAACTATGCATTTTTGGACCATCTATTATTCTATTCTAGGAGTTTTAGTATTATTTTTACCTACAGAATATAACCCTAGAGTTATGGGATATAAAAAGAAACACCTTGTATAAGTATGTTTATCAGTTGTCTAGTACCCATAACACAAGCTTTGCTAAGCTAGGGACTAGAAGACGTTGTGTAAAAGAAAAGTTGTGGAATATTATTGAAAATAAAAGATAAGTTGATGAAAATCTGCTAAGATTAAGCGCATTCAAGTTGAGGAGTGGGGGCTTGTAACGTCATTAGCTAGCATAAACTGTACTGGCTAGTGACGATCATGCGACATTTTAATTCGATGTAACGCCGTTATTTTTTGGTTACGTGAAAAAAAGAAAAAGTACGTGTCGAATATTTTCTTGTAATCTAGAGGAAGGACTAAAAACTAAAATTTTGTCTGTCAAATAGCGCTCACGTTGCATCTAGTGTAGTCACTATTAGCACAAGAAAGGGCACCAGTTTGTAACAAAATTCAAAACTATCAAATTTGACTCAAGCTACCCCACAGTTTGATGATCTGGCCTCTGTATCTAACTTCATTTATTAGAAGATTGTTGAAGCCTCTGAGATAACAAACTAAAAAGAAAATGTAATTCCAAATTCAAAAATGCGCCTAACTTCATTTAGCAGATGCTACACAAACAAATGACTAACCACCAAATCTGACCAAACGTTAGGCGGTACAATAAGTATGTGACAATGCCGATAATAAAACCCGTTGCTACCGAAAATCCTTTGAAACTCAATGTGGGCTATCCACTGAGTGCCGTGGGCTTACCATAAATAACGTTTAGTGCTGCCGTAGAGGTGTTCAAATTGCTTTCACGTGATATATCCCACAGTCCAAGTACGTTTAGCCATATTGAATTTTTAAGCAAAGATGCCCCGTTGCCCTGGTTACGCCGCCGTCGCTTTTTGTCGAGGTAGTAAAGCAAGCAGCTTTTTAAATTGAGATAGGTCGGGTCCGCACAGGTGCTTCTGAAATTTCATGTCCATAACTGATGTGGATGTGTCGTTGGAATGAATTTTGGGGACGTGACTGCTACTTTTTGGTACCAGTATTTCTTGCATCACATTTTGTTTCCGAGAAACATTAGTTTTCATGAAAGTTGAGTCTTAGATTGGAATTCTTGTAGAATTCTTGATTGGAATACTCGGCAGTAGACAAACAAGTGTGATACATATTGTATTATGCTGATTAGTTAGACTGTAACTCATCATATTATAGTGTTTCTATTCTCGATCTGTTAGAGAACAGAAATACAGGGAAAACTTTAGAATGATTTTGAGTTTTGTATAAGATTCTTGAAAGCATTACGGCTGGATTTTCTTAATTAAGTATGACGACGACGTTCAGCTGACGTAAGGCCGACTGTACAACAATCAGTACCTACTCTTTACTTATGTATCTTTTAGAGGTTGTTTGGGTAGTAAGTAGAAAGAGCATAAGCCTCATCTGTATTCAGAACAGTACCTAGAAGATTATTATAATATATTTCTTAACTAGCATTTTTGTCTATTGCTCTGTCAACCATTAAAACAGCTTACGACCTGTCTCTTTATCGAGTACCACTTGAACCTACTTGCCTATCTAATATGCCAGTCGAACATACGATCAGTCGAGCATATTATGTACATCGCAAACTTGTTTATCGGACCAATAACAAGCTATTTAATTAGGAACCCTATTTAAGATTATGAAAACTTTCTAGCAACGTCAATAAAACAGTCCACACCTACCCTAACAAACGAATTCCCTTAAAATTCACGCCGAGACAGCGTAAACAACAAATCTTACAGTTAATTTAAATTCCATCAATTCACAGATTTAATTTAATCAAATAAAACAAAACAACTAGACTGAAATGAATTCTAGTTGTATTGTATTCAATTATCCGCGCACCTTTAATTTAGGGAGGCACGAATTTATAATTGAAAATTAAATTCTGAAAAGCATAAAAGATATTTTGGAGTTAAAAGAACTTGAGTTCTTCTCTGTTCTTGAGAACAGCCCTTTATTTTGATTTGTCCTTTTGTTCCGGTAAATGAAAAGCCATTCTGTAGATGACTATCTTACACCCGGTATAATGGCGCGGCTCTCCTGGAACGATATCTCGTTATCATTTTTGAAATGTTTTAATAAAAAATCGTGGCTTAATTAGTAAGAAAATTTTAGCTGTGTCTTGAATGTTGGTGGTGTTAAAGAAAAGAAATTTGGAGAATAAAGGCATGTTTGTTGAGTAATCATACCGGTAAAAACAAATTCATCAATATTTGTTTTATGCTTAATTTAACTTGAGCGAATAGTGCCCATTGATCTTTTCATGATGTGTTATACCCACTAAGTTCTAAATACAAAAAAAAAAACTAAGGAATGCTTATGCCTCAGCTTTTTCTTAACGATAGAAGTTGATCATGGAACTTTTTAACTTTTAATTTTATTTTTACTCTTATTTTGTTCTCAAAATAATATTTATTATTTTATGTTATATCAGCTTTTTAGCTCTTAATTTTTTGTGGGTACATAAGTGTCCAAGTGGCAGTAGAACGCTGACTCCTAGATCACAGGTATTCCTAGTTTAGGAGACAGGGTTTCACCTATTGTGCGCCTTTGATTTTTAATAAAAACTGAAGCTAGACATTAAGCTTATTTAAGGTATTTCGAATCAATAAAGTTTTATTGTTATCATTTATTTATAATCAGTGTGTTTTACTACAATTCAAGAATTACTTATAGATATAGCATGATTATAGCGCTTTTCAAATATTAAAGCTGATGCTATAATCAGACTGGTACGATTTGTATACACTGCTTAGGACTTGAAGAATGACAGTCAGAACCAATGGTTTAACGTGCTTTAGAGTCACGACTAGGTATGTAATTACGGCCACGGACCGATCTCAGTAACCGTAGCTTAACCTGCATTCGACATGTGCTGCAGTTCTCACTTAGCCTAGAGCCTGTTCGGTTTGCCAAAGAATACATGAACAAACTAGATGCCTAACGAAAAAGCTTGACATGATGTTTCCCAAATATGTTTCGGTCCAACCTCTGTAATCGTTGCTAAACCCTCGATCTACTAGTGTGGCTGTTATTATTAGGACTGGCCTGTTAGTCTAGTAGTTAGTGACCCTGACTGCTATGCTGGAGGTCGTGGGTTCGATTCCTACCTAGGACAAATATTTTTGTGGTGAGCGCTATCATTTGTTCTACGTCTGGGTATAATTTATCTATAATATGTTACATGTATTTAGAAATATATAAGTATGTTTATCAGCTGTTTAGTACCCATAACACAAGCTCTGCTTAGCTTGGGACTAGATAGCGTTGTGGAATATTTATTTATTATTTAATCACGATTACCTTTTTAATCAATCAACTTTCGCCATACATTTGGCAAGTCAAAGAATACATGAATGAACTAGATGCTAAACAAAAAAGGTTTGAACGATATTTTCATATATTTTGTATGTATCTAAATAAATTCCCGAAAAGAATTGCACAACGGAACAGTTATGTTAAAGAATAGTCGTAGCCAAAATTCTAACCGTACTTATAAGTAAATGTGGGAGAAATAAATCTCTAAAACGTTTGGCAAATACATACGAGCACTCGTTATACATAGACTTTAATCATGATAATGTCGGCATGAAGGTGCATTAGAAAAATTGCTTGTATCAATAGCTCTTAAGCAGAATTGCAACGTGGGACTGCGGGTACGAATGTGTGAAGTTTGATGAATGTAAATACATTGAACGTTTGATGTGCGTGTTATAAAGCAGCTTTTCTGTTTACGTTCGAAGTTTAACAGCATTGTACGTTATGTACTTCCATAAGTACATTTGCTGTTTCCTCTAAAGTGAAGTTTTTCAATCGTAATGATTTTTAACCTTTTTTTTAGTTACCTTGTGTTACAAAAAATATCTACTATCCAACTAAAACTGCTCGCAAATAAAGATTTATTTAGGTACAGAGACCAGCACATTAAGCTACCGCATTGTGTCGAATTTCTTTGATATTTTTTTCACCTTTGTTACAAAAGGAAAAAGGTTCAAGTTCAATAAAGTTTAAGTCGTGGCGAAGCAGTGGTTACTGCCTCGCTTCTCAAGCATGAGACTGGGTTCAGACTGGGTTCAAATCCAGGTTAGTACTTATGTGACTCTCAGAATTCATATGACGCACTATCCAAGTTTAATTCGTACATCTCTGATATCGGTAAAAAGGAACATCTTGAGAAAGCCAAGACTTGTAATTTTAATGACACTTAATCGCTAACCAACCCGCCTTTTGGAAATGTGGTGATTAATTATGCTTCCTCTATATAAAAAGAGGCCTTTGCTCTGCCACGATATAACAATGAACTGGTTTTTTATCATATAAGAATAAGGCTAAGTTTGCCAAGTACTTTACAGGTAACAGTCTACAATACATTAACACTAAAGCTTCATCATCGTCGCACGGTGGGTGCTACGCCGTAGCACAAAGCGTGCTCCTACGCTTTGTGCTACGGCGTAGCACCCACATCGACGACATAATAAATTATCCAAGCCAGAACATTAATTTATTTAAATTAGACCAGTAGGATTTTTGAACATCAGACTTCATTAAACAACGAAGTGATTCTTTCCTCCGGCTTTCATGAAGTAGTTCCGCATAGAGAAGAATGGGCTAGAAACTCCATATAAAACTCTTTTTAAATATGTTAAATCACAGACATTAATTAGATTATAATGAGAAGACGATGTCCTAACTCACATAGGAACAAACGTTAATTATAGATTTTATGAAGTAACAAGGTAATTAATAATATTTTGCAAATACACAAGTTCCTCCAAACTTTACGTGGGTGGTATAATAATATCACTGAAACATAATTTTCATAAATGATAATGTAGCAATGTAATGGTATAATTTAACAAAACATGGGTTGAGAGTTGTACCGACTGGGGTGATGTTAAAAGGTCATTACCTGTGAAATTGTAACTTTAAATGTACTCCCGCGAGCGTCATTTGTAAGTGATATGGAAACTAACTATTCGTTTAGCAGACATTTGGAAATACGTTAACTTAATGTTATTTTACTGTTGGTTTGGCCGTAGATTTTTGCGTAGTTATTTTGCCAGTTATGTTATTAAAGTCCATGTAATAGGGGGCGAGCCTTTTGCCATCAATCGGGCACAAATCCAGACCCCGGGCTGGCACTGAGAAATTCTAGATGGAAAAACTCAATAACACTTTGGCCGACCCGGGGATCAAACCCGGGACCTCATGCAATACACTAATATACAATACGTTGGGGACAAATCTCTTACAATAATAATAATAATGATAATAACAAAGGAAAGAACAAAAAATAAAATTTAAAGGACATAATAAACTTCCACTACCACTTTTGTCTTTTTATTTTTAAAACAGAGGGGGATGGAGGGGATGTTTCGAAATCCACTTCGACGAATTCGGAGGAGAAGGGCTAGTGGTAAATATTGTGCTAGAGGAATTGTTGTCATCTGTAGTAAGTACAGACACATCAAGTTACCCCAATGAGTCAAATTGCTTTGATCGTTTTTCAACTTTAAGTCAAAAAGAATAAGGCTCATATTCAATTCTGTCTGTACATACCTACTACACTTTAAAAGTGAGAAAAAACATTTTTTACATGTAAAAAAAAAACAACCGACTTCTTAAAAAAAAACTAACAGGTGAAAAATAACTCCAGTTTCGGAAGTCTGTGGCTTTGGTGGTTTTGTTTTGTTCATTATTGGCCACCGACTTCCGAAACTGGAGTTATTTTTCACCTGTTAGTTTTTTTTTAAGAAGTCGGTTGTTTTTTTTGTAAAAAAGTTTTTATTTTGTAATTTTTAGTTTCTTTGTATGTAAAGAAAGTATTTCAAAACTTGAAAGAATCATTGAAATTGGATAACAATTGCTAAAGAAGTTCTATCTCTAAACATTAATCTGTACATCTCTGCCGGCCCCTTTCTGTTTAGTTAGTTTTTTTTTTAAGAAGTCGGTTGTTTTTTTTTCAATACTTAAATTTCTTTTACATATATACATAAATACAAATGATTTAAGTTAACAGTTTTAGTTTCTACACTTTTATTTTTTTAAACTTGTTTTATAGCATATAATATTCAATTAACTTTCAAATAACATCGATAAGTAAGTGCTGTGCACACCTGTAAGTGACAAATTCACTCTAGTTTTCAAGTTCCACTGTAACTGTACCCTTAAAATGTATTAGTGAATAAGTCGTTGGAGTGCCATAAATAAATAAGAATCGACCAGTGACAGGATTGTAGAAACATTTCTACCAATCATATCGTAGAAATTGTAGACTCTTGTCAACAGAAGAATCGACACGTTTCTTTTCATCACTCTTTGACATTGTGATGATCGAGATAGTTTGTCCATACAAACGATTACTTTATGGATTATTCCGTAGCCAAAATCCGTTCCTACAGTGATCATGCTACGTGTGTAGGTAGAACATTTTATTAGGAATAGAATAATTATCTCCTTTTGAGTCGGAACACCAAACTACTTTTCTTACCGGTAGGGAAATAATTATACTCTATTTGGCACATTCAACGTCATAGAACAGTTTTTTTTAATATTTTCAAACTGTAACTTCCATTTTTCATCCAAGCTTATAAAGTGAATATTTTTAAGGGAAATTGTAATAAAATTTGTACTTCAGAACGCAGCTTGTCATGATTCTTTCACGAGTACATCCCTTCTACCTTTCCATATTCATGGTTTTTATGGAGCGTGTCCCGACAAGGACTACGCACCTGACCTTTTTGAAGAACGTCATCAATATGGTGAGGGCATGTCCTTCTAAAGCGTCCTCTTCAGACACTTCCCACTCACATTGGCGCTTTGAGGCTTTTAGAATTATTAAATGTGCCGATGCTTTTGTAATGACGAATTTTACATTATAACCTCAAGCATGTATTCTCCGATGAGTAAAGGGTATCTTAGTATACCTACCCCCTTTTTGGAAATCTATTGCCAACAAATAGGCACAAATCTAGAACTTGCAGGTGCTACTGAGAAATTCCCGATTATAAAATCCAATAACGTATGCCAGACCCGAAAATCGAACCCAGGGTTTCATTCTCAACAGTTTGGATGTCGAAAACACAGGTACATCTGCAGTTACGCATTTTTGCAAAGAGAGTAGAGTAGCTGATTTCCACCGGATTATTAGGAACCTTGTATAACTACTTCTGTAGCTTCGTTTGCCTACTTACATACACACGCTGGTTGCGAATACTACGCACAAGACTTTTCTGAATTACGCGTTTATATTAAACATCTCACTAGTCTTTTACCGACTAGGTGGGATTCCAGTCTAACCGCATGCAGCTGATTAAAAGTATTTTTACATGAAAGGACTGTCTATCCGATCTTCACTGCTCAGTTACTGAGCAAAGCAATAAAAGCTTTGGTTTTACTGGTTGTCAGACTTTCGGGCTTCGGACTGTCCTGTATTGTAACTACTGTCAAATATAATCGACAGCCAGGAACTAATCTGTAAAACTTTCTCAATTGAACATAAACCTTGTTCTATTTGTAATAAAGTTGGAAAACCATTAAAAAAATTCGACACATTGGGGTTGCTTGATGTGCTGGCCACATTACTAGACTGTTTGTATATATTTTACACGTATTAATTACTTTTATTGTAGCCGCAGCAACTTTAAAAAAAAATCTAGACCAAATAGACATTTACCTCACATTGTACGGAAATCCTATCCAATGCGAGATCAGCATATACTGGAAATGTATAGCTTGATGTATAGCCGTGTGTACACATGACAGACATACATTAAATGAGTCTTTTGTAATATTCGGTTCTTATTACCGTTTGATATAGTGAACCAATATTTGTTTTATATAATAAATAATACGTACCGGTAGAATGGATAAAACTAATCAAACTATATTCTTTGAGAATACAGCCAGGACAAAGCTAAAAGGAAAGAAAAATCTAGTTTGGATTTATTCATTCAAGACTTGATTAGACTTTCTGAGTTCAATTCCCAGGAAAGGTGAAATGTAATAAAAGGTAGATACTATTATTTCAGGGCAGTTTTAACCCATCCGAGATGTGGGCGGTGGAAAGTACATATTTATTTAGCCGTATGAAAATAGAGTGAATAGAAAATAGGGTTGTTTCTGTTTCTCTTCATTATTATTATTTTTTTTAACTTTTTTGCCATCTGTTTACTTAATGACAATGAGTGAAATATTTTTGTTACGTTTTTGTTTACTAGTCCTAAAATTCTTATCTATGTATAAATGAATTCAAGACGAAATGTCTAGGGTTTTTAGTCCCTGAGTACTTTTGCCAATTCCCCCTGAACAGCTGAACTTAATTTAGACTGTGATAAGCAAAGAGAATTAAAAGACTATAGAGCGGGCATGTCAAGGAAATGTCATAGAAAAACTTTGATCCTATGTCTCAGTAGCGCCATCTAGAATAATATATGAATATTGGACGGCAGCGGAGCGTACTAAAAAAAATCATAGACTTGTGTCCGGCAGGACACACTTTTTCGGACGAAAATTTTGTTTGTGATGTCCGGTCTATAGGTATTGAATGTCTTTGGTGATAAGTGACAAGAAAGTGACGGATACATGTGAGAGCGGTCTTCTATAATTGAACTATAGCTTGCGTAATACAAACGTACAGCTGACGTTTCATAACACATTGTTTTGAAATGTACATCAACTTAGGTTAGTTTACCTGTAATGTTGTACATGTAAATTTAAATAAATAAATAACACATTGGCCTAAAAAGAGCAAACTTTTGTTATTTGACATGCCATCTGTCAAAGAATGTCGTTATTAAATTTTTATTGAACATTTTAAACTAGATAGACTCCACTGTTTAAAAAACGAACGGAATGAAACCACAAAATCATATTTTATGCGAATTTTAATAAAGCTTCATTCTGTGTCTGTAGGAAAGCCACTAATATTATATGACATGATTACGTATCATAATTTACGTGGCTATTTTAAACAACCGTTTGATGCTCTTGGTCAGCAAGATCCCTTACAACAATATTGATTTTTAAGAGCTTCTTTAATGGAAACATTGGTAAGAAGGCAACAAACTCGGCCCCTATTACATGGGACTAATTTGGCGAAATGTATATGAAGTACAGGTATGTGTACCTGTACTTCTGCCTAACCTGCCCAACCCTTCGGAGACTAAGATATTGTTATGATAAATAATAATAATAATAAAATAAATTTATTCACAAATAAAAGATACACAAGACCTATGAAGTCCCTGACTTCTGATCTAGGTTCAGAGACCTGTGTTACAGAAGTCAGTGTCTTCTCCCATCAGATGTCACAACAGTAATCATTTTTTGCACAGAAACTTAAAAAATAGAAAGAAATGTGAGTAGAGTGTAAATGTGAAAGGTGAATGTAAAATTGTGAAGTGTGGATATGATAATGTTATTATAGATTAGTTCCCAATTAATGTATGAGTGCCTAATTCATTATACTGTATAAATTCAAGTTCTTCTTACTTATCAGACAGCCGTGTTGATGGTGAGTTTGTTGCGCCATTTCTTCTTCCCAGCAAAAACACTAGAAAATGGCGAATTGCGGGTTTTAGGGGATTGTCAGTACCTAACATTGACGTTAAAAAGTGCTGATCCTCAGCCAAATTTTAGTAAAAAGGCTTGATTTTTTTAAATTTTAAACTATATGTAGTAAATTCTTATACAACTAAATAATCAGTTCTTACTAAAAAACTCCAACGCTTGTTACACTGTCAGTTCTCATCACAGCCGTCGATAAATTGCACGCTCTACGAATAACAAGCAGGGCCGTCTGACGTCACGGCTCACATAAATTAAATTTATAATCAACCCAACTCCCCCAAATTAAATTAAATTATACCTGCCACTGCTTCGGCAAAACATTTACGTTTCGCTCCTTGAAAAAGGCAGTTACGCCTGTTACTCATCGGCTTCATTTTACGGTGCTAGATAATTTGTCATTGCTGAGGGTTCCAAGATTTTAATAATAATATGTTGTTGTTAGCAGGGATTTTTTAAATATTTATTTTTATAGTATACTATTGACATTTGAGTTTTTTTCATGGTTTTTTAGTTTCAAACGAAAATAACATGAAAAAGGTAAAAGTTAGGAAAAAAACAATATTTTCTTTAAAATGTTTTTGTAAGGCATTTGTTAGTGGAAACACTGAGCGCGGCAACCTTAGTAAGACATACACGGATAATATTGGTGATGTTCTTGAGAAAGGACACTCGCAACCGGGGCGTGATAAGACCAGATGAATTTACGTATATGTATATATCTTCATGCGAAAAGGTGTGAGATTTATGTATTACGAATACATAGTTACATAGCGAGCTTTCCATATTTAAACAGTTCAAAGCAGTAAAAGATAATTATTTTTTTAGGCTTATTAAAGGCTTATTATTACTACTACACAAACACTACACGCTCTCAATAAAATTATGTTGACTTCCCAACTCTATAATATATTAGGTACTCGGATCCGTACTTACCTAATAGTAGGTAGTACATATCTCGCATTAAATAAAATAAGGACCCCAAAGCACTCGCGACGTTGGTCGTAGTCATAAGATTGTATCTATATAATTAAAACTCAGACATTTAAATTTACTTTAAAAACATTTTAGAAATTAAATTAATGTGTTACAGTATCACAAAACGTAATTAGGCCGCGTGGTCCTGTTTATACGTAAACAAAGTTTGTTTTACGAGTTCCTATAATATCGTAAAGCAACATTTTATGACGAGTGCCATTATCGTCAGTTAAAAGGATCGTAATTCATTCGGGAAATTGTTTAGTAGTAAAAAATATGGGCGTGCTAACCGGGGAATCCGGGGTTACCATAAATTCGTAATGCGTATCAGTTTAAGCGCGGCTAAAACACACTGCTAATTTGTGTTATGACGTCGTTTTATAGGCGTAATTGTGTATTTGGAGTGGAACTGGGCCGCTTTAATGTGTAAGTAGCTTTATAACTTGGTATGCATTGCATTACTGCCTGTGTCAAATTTTAACACATTACAAACAACTTAAATTTATTAATTTGAACAAAAAATTCGCTAATGGCTTACCATAAAGCAAAAACATAATTAACAGCACGTCTTTATTTTTCGAAGTGTTCAGTAGAGGTGTGCTAATAATGCATAAGGCCAGTTATGTTGAAGCCCACAATAAAACATGGACTTAAACATAATTGCCTGCTATTGGGAGCGAGCCTGTTGCCAGAAATGGGCACAAATATAATACGAATATTTATAAGATAAATACTTAAAATATAATACGAATATTTATAAGATAAATACTTAAAATTCTTAATAATTAATTCTTTATTTTATTGTTTTACTAATTTTTTTTTTCTGTGCCCTACAGAGTTCATGATTGTGCGTAGCTTTAAGCATTATTTTAAAATGTATTAACATTGTCGAAATATAAGATTAATATGAATATAGAAATATGTAAAAACCAGATTTCAGGCTAACACTGAGAAATTTCAGGTCAAAAGACCTTAAACACCATGCTTAGTAGCAGAGCATACGATGATACATACTAAGGCTTATTCAAATAATACAAACAGTAATATTATTTCTATGACATTTGTTTAATTTTTATTACAAACCTGGCAAAGACTGTCATTTTAGATTTCAGTAAACAGACACGATAAGCAACTCATTTATTACAAAACTCGCTGTTCGTGCAACTTTGGTTTTATGATAATTGCCCCTCAAACCAGTTGTGTATTCCTTTCAGTTCAGCAAGTAATTGCTTACCAACTAATGGTAGTGAAAGTTGGTAAAGTTTGAGCTCTGATAAGAGTGACACCAAAGCCACTAGACTAAATACTCAAATAGTTTGCCACAATAATAAATCAAAAAGTTCGTTTGAGAGTTGCTCGTTCCTACGCTGAAATGTCTTCTGCATTTTACGTGGGTAGTTAACTATCTGCAAGTCTGCAATGTCTGGAAAGATTGCAGTATTTATGTAAGTGCTTAGTTGACAGTTCTTGTTAAAACGCCAATCATCGGGGTGATGTCAAATTTATATATTTATTCAAAAATATGCTTAAAAATTATTACCTCTCTCCTAACACGTATTCTTCTCGTTCATTACTCTGTAATTGATTAGTATTTATGTATTGTATTTTTTTTTCTTAAATGTATACTTATTTTATACATCTATTGAGATAGTCATGTATGGTACATATTTATGTAAATAATACACCACAAACTGGCTACTCATCTTTTCTCCTCCACTATCAAGTCCATCCAAAGGTTGTCTGTAAGAGATCGCTGTTAGCGATAAGGCCACCCATTGTAACACCCTATGTAGCCTTTAAAGTTACAGTTTGTAGTTTTTATGGTGCACATTATAGAGTCTATTCTCTTCTATTTTTAAACGACTCCGCTGTTAATTTGTGAATAATTTCGTGGGTTTCATGATAGTTGATTTTTTTTCTTTGAGATTCGTCGAGCGTCATTGGAGCGACCGTTTTCAGATGGTAGTGGATAGGGTAGCGGGCTAGTTAAATGATAATGATAATTTCTGTAAATTGGTTTTAACAAACACTATATTTTAAATTGAAACAAAAGAATTATATAAGAATCTTAGCATATTATGGCGCTCTGTAGTTTCTGCCTACCCCCATTGGAAAAAGTCATGAGTTTATAGGTATGCATGTATGATATATTATCTGATTACTCTGACTAGAAACACCGAAAAAAACTCAGAGATCACAGTCTTCTCTTAAAAGTCAAGCTTTATCTTGGTCAGCTCATGTAAGGATTATGCAGATTATTCTAAGATGGTCTTATGAAGAAAGAACCCACACAGATATGAGTGGACAATAAGTTTTAATAATTATTTTGTAAGTTTGTATTATATAGTACAAATGTACAACATATCTAACAAAGGTCCAAGGTCATCTAAAGGATGTCAGGTTGATATGTCACTGGTAGTATAAATTTTGGTGTACTACATTATCATGTTTATCAGCTATCCTTATACCTCAATAAGGTTTATCCTATCGCATTTACATCCTACTTCTTTCCTTCTCACATACTTTCCAAAAGACATTACAAGCAAGTATTATTATAATCAACATATTATTTTCTGCAGGTGGGTAACCAAAGAGATTTAAAATACTATACAGCGGGCATGTCAAGGAAATGTCATAGAACAACTTTGATCCCATGTCTCAGTAACGCCATCTAGAATAATATATGAATTTTGGAGCGGCAGCGGATCGTACTAAACAAAACTCGTCTATGAGTTTTGTTTAGTACGCTTCGCTGGCTGGTACAGACGCCAGCACATAAAGTTACCCCAATGCGTCAAATTTCTTTGATCGTTTTGCATCTTTATGTCAAATATTATAAGGTTCATATTCAATTGGGAAAATTTGACACATTGGGGTAACTTGATGTGCTGCCGTCTGTAGGTACATGGCTTGTGCCAATAGGTCAAAAAGTTTTGTATGTCTATAGTAAGTATTGAATGTCTTTGTGGGTTACAAATCAATACTATTAGACCAAGAAATTTCACATATTTTGACCAATCAAAAGACAGTACCCAAAGTTCATGAAATTGCCTAAAAATAAAATGAAAACGAATTAATGGCTTGACGATTAAATCCCACTTTATCTCAGACATAGAAAAATCCAAAGAATTCATAAAGAAGAATATTCGTTGCGGAAGCTACAGCAAAATCGTCGGATACCGAGCCTTCATACTCTTTTTAAACATGAAGAGTTAAAATTTAATTAAAAGAGTCTTTGCGTGCTTCAAAACGACTCCAATTAAAACTATATCTTCGTTGGCAAGAACATAAAGGAACCGAGAGCGTAAAAAGGCTATGGATAATAGCTCTTCTAGCACTGTGTAATTATTGTGGACTGTCTATTTCAATATTTAATTGCGACGGTTATGCGGTGATGATTAAAGATGGGGGTCGCTGTTGTTTTTAGGGATCAGTAATTAGCGTGAATGTTCACGTATTATGAAGTTCGTGAACTGTTTCGTTAGTGTGGTGGTTGTTAGCGCTATTACTGAGCACTAGGTCCTGGGATAGATGACCGCTTCGGGCAAAGTGTAATTGGGTTTTTTCATTCAGAGTTTTCAGTTTTAGTAGCAACCCGGAATTTGGATTTGTTTCCAGTTCGTCATCACTTGGAGTCGACTTCCATTTTTACCGTAGGAAGCTGAATACCAGTGTTTTACATGGATCGACTGCCTGTCTGATCTCCAAAACCCAGTTTCAACCCGGTTACTGGGTAACATAATACCCCTTTGTGAATCTTGTTGAAAATTACTTCCTGTCCATAATTATGGGACTTCAATGTTACAAGCAAAATTATGGAACAATTTTCTGTTTCTATGCCCATTTAAAACCCAAAAATTATATAAACTACGGACACACATGAAAGTTAGGAGCAAAAACAATCCAATAAAACAACAGAATGTCACGGAATACCGAAACTTTAAATTATTTTGGTTGTTTAGAAAAATAGTATGAAGTACGGATTAACACGAAAGTCGGTAGAAAAAAAGTAATCCGATAAAACAACTAATTTCACGGTATAATAATATATAATAGTTTTGGTTATTTTACACCATTTAGATTCATTGAAGACGCTTCTTTATCTTTAAAAAAAGTTGCACTACAAAAAACAAATGTTGCCGAAATAACACCACCATTCATAATGTAGTCCAATCACAAATCCTTAAAATTACCCCTAAACACGTACTAATGAACAAGCACCCCAATTTTTCACAAAGACTTGACAATTTTCCTCTAAACAAAAGGTCGGACATCTGTTTTGGAGCCGGCTTTTCATTAAGCGTTGGAAGTTGGTGCTTGAACTCAAAGCTGGCTGCCAACTATTACGTTCTGTGAGCAACATTCAATCATTGTGGTCCTGACACCTTTTGTTTCCCGTTGAAACCAGTATCGACGATATTTACGCTCTGTTTTGTGGTAAAACCTTTTTGGAGTAGTTTAAATAAATCTTTATTAATGTTTCACAATGGTTTATCAGTTTAATATTGTGTATTTAGCAAAAAATTTGTTCGCATTGCTGTCAACGACGAAAATGCACAAGGTCTACCATTCCAATGTCAAATAGCAATGCTTATTGTCGAGCTTAAAAAAAGGGCCGTCTCCGATAATTATTTTGACTTCTTAGTTAATTAAAATGGCATGTAAAGTGAAAGTGGCATATCTAGAAGTGGTAAACGTCGGGCGTTTTGATCTTGACGTTTAAAAAATGCTAATCTTCAACCTAATTTGAATAAATGACTTTCAGTTTAGATTTTTGATTTTCATCTTTACAACTATGGGTTGACGTTCAAAAATTTGTCAGCCCAAACATTGAATATAGCTTGAACTACACTGGAACATTTCCCACCCGAATGTGAAAAGGAATTTGCTTGTATAGATTGTATCAACTAAATTGTGTAAAGCGCGAATAGTTGCGTGACATCTTAATCATTAAAGATACGACTGCGCTTATCGATGGTAAGCGCATTCGTATCATTCATCCCGCGCGGGATCCATCTCACTTTGGCCAGAGCTTAAGGGAAGGTTCATATCTGACGGAACATGCGCCGAGTGTTTGTGACAATGTACCTCGACGCACTAACGTATCATCGGTTGAGTGTGAACGGTTAAGTGTTTTTCTATACATTTGTCTGTTCTGGCGTTACGCGACCGATAATACGCGACGCATGTTCCGTCAGATATTAACCTTCCCTTAAACGTTGAGTTTTAAAGTAAAATACTATAAAACTGAACTTTTAACGACCAAAAGAATACATCTAAAGTTGCCAATCCCAATATATCTCCCTGACAATAACTATAAGGCCAAGTCATTAACGACATGTTCACAAATTATGCAAATTATCCACAAACGAAACAGTACACAAAAAACTTAAAACTTAGCATTTATGTAGGTGACGTTATCTCGTGAAATTTTGCACCGAGCGCCATGAAAATGTTACGTGCTTCCGTGAAGATTTCAGTTTTGTAACTACCTGTACCTGTCGTACCGTATATTATGAAATTTTGTTATTACATTCAGTGAGCGTCTACGCTCTCGAATGGCGTTTTGGGTGACAAATTTCAAAATGGACGTTTCTATTCGATTTTGTTCGGTGTTGATCGGATAGCGTTGAAGTTGCTTGAGTATTTAAAGCATTTTCGTATTTTCTGTGTAAGGAAAATGTTATTTGTACTACTGTAAAGTCGTGGGTCGGGTAAACTATTTAATTGTTAGGTTTTTCCATATGCATTTCTCAGTAACTGCCCAGAGTTTGGATGTGTGCCTGATTAAGATAATAGGCTCGCCTCATGTTACATGGAACTTAAACATAACTGCAAAATGAAGGTTTACTGTAGGCATACATACCTCTTGCCTAACCCTTTATAGAATACAGGCATGAAAATCAATAAATTATTAACAAAATTAATTCATTAAAAAGCTGAGAATCAGAACTTTTTGAACGTCAAAATTACATAATACATTTCCCCAAAAAGCGCAACCTTCGCCACTTTCTAGTGTTTTGCTGAGAAGAAGAAGTAGCGGAACGACCTCCCAGAAAAGGGGATGTATGAGACTATGTTAAGTTAAAAATAATGTTATTTCGACTTTAAAGTATTTTGTTCTGTTTCAGTATGCAGTTTCGACGTTAGTGTTAATAATGTAGGTATAACATTTTAACATTGAATAGTGACATTTTAATCTGGGTTGCGAGTAGCGACTTATTAGAAACATGTTTGGAATAGTTTCTTGTATCAGAATGGTCAATGTAAAGAGCTTTCTCAAATAGCAAGAATTTATGTCTCTCTAGACAAGAATCTAGTTAGTACTTAGCGAGAAATTTGCGTCCAGACGAGTAAGTATTTAATAGTAACCGTAAAAGCGAGTACCTCCTTATCTAAATTCTTACTAATCTAAAACAGTTTCTGGGAGAGAGTTACTTGTTTCTTCAATAGGGGGCTTGTGGCTTGTGGGCTGTGGGGGCATATGGCTATAGGGTCAGTAAAAAATAGGCTTTGCTTGCTGAGGTCTTTCCGAGAATGTTTGACCATTAAATATACCACAAGACCCCTTTATATCATGGCAAGTAAGTTACACCATTGGTCTTGGCATTAAATTATTTTTTGGAAGTCATTACGAGTACCTACCTACTCTGAACCTTAAAAGTCTGATAGCCAGTTCAACAAAAGGGTATTGTGGCCTTCTTAGGCACTAGGTTGTGAAATTAGATAGACAGTTGCTCCATTTGAAACACTGATATTCAGCTGCATCTGGCTAAACTGGTAGCCGATCTTAACATAATCCGGAAAAGGCAAGGATTATGATGAGAGAGCGACGTGTTTTTGTGTCTGTAGTGTGTGGTGCACTAGTTAATTGAGGTCAAAAATTGTGTTAAAAACCATTCTATTTTTTAAATATGACCAAATTACACTCATTAAGTAAGCTTATGAAAATTGGTTAAGTATTTCCGGAGATTATCCCAAACAAACTACGTGACGCGAAATTTTTGTATAAATATCAGCCGTTGTAGCTACAAAAATTCATGAACTTAAAAATCTACTGTAGGTTAAGTCCAATCAAGATTTCTACGAGCCAAGATTTTCTCGGGGTATTCAACATTTCTCTACTTTGTTAAGAAGGCTACCTGCTGAGAAACGTAGACACTGCCGCTGCCAAATCAGATGAGACTAAAATGCAAGATTGCTGACTGATAGGACAGACTCTGCAGCTTGCAGTGTTTTTAAGACGGGTAAAATTAATTTAAAGTTATAAAATATTTGCGACCCCTGAACTTGGTGAAGCTTTATAATAAAGGTTAAAAAGTAACTGGTTGGCAGGAGTACATCACCTTTTTTAAGAGCATTAGTAAGTAAAGACGACAACACATCAAGCTATCACGAATTGTCTTTTTCCCAATAGAACCTATATAAAGTAGAAAACCTAAAAAAGTACATTTTTGGGTAGCTTAATAACTACGTTGGTTGGCCTCTGTTTACGTTTAGAAGATACCTCAGTTTGGATCGTTTCGACTATTCAGGCCCTAGGGGACTCTCAATTTGTATAATGTTCGAATATAATATTCTGTTTCAACTGTTTTTTTTTTACTTTACCTCTAACTATTTTGCCACCATTTTTTGACAGATTGTTGACACTATTAAATATAATACTACTACAGCTACACGTACTAGATGTGTTTGAGGCTGTGTGATTTGAGGCTGATGTCCTGCCTATACTCACAAAACAAAACAAGGGGATCATCCAACCCTCGACTAACCCAAATGTTTGTGAATATGTCAACTGCATCCTATCTCAGTCATTAACCCTGTCAGTCTCATTACAAAGCGGTTACGGTACACTTAAAATTTCCCCTAAACCCTGCACAATTTTTATGACAATGTGGGCAAAAAATCTCATCGTTTTGATATAAACACAAAGAAAGCACGTATGTTTTACGGTTTCCCTTATCTCATGCAGCCTTAACTTTGTTGGTCATACGGGATCACGGAGTGGGGAAAACACGGAGTGTTCATTCGCATTACAATTTACACAATATTTTTTGTGAGGCGTTATGACATCATGAGCTGATGAACGAGCGCTATCGTCACACTAGATATTATTTATTTAATTATTAAAAGTAAACCAACAGCTTATGTATATAGCATTACATTAGAATAATAGTAACAAGCATCAGACTTATACAGTCGCCAATAATAGGTCGATACAATATACATAATTATGCAACAGGGATGGGTTACAAATTATTAAATTTTAATGTACTTTATTGTAAACGAAATTATATTACGTACATAATTTGGCTGGATTGTATTATTAACTGACTGTGTTTGAAATCATCCGGTGACATCCACAAGCCCTTATTAGTGAAACTTCATGGAGGTGGTGTATACCGTTGCCGTTGTTCTGATTTATTAACAAAATCATGGCGTATTTAAAACAGTAGCTGCGCCAATGCGGCGCCTGCCTATACATATAATCGCTTTATTTGTTATCTACTCTGTGTACAAGCATTTGCGAATGGAGGTCCTTATCTAAATATTAGCAGTTGTTTATCCGTATGTCCTTTTGCATTCCACGTTCGTAGTTCATATCTCTGAAACGTCCGGACTTTTGTCTGGATTGGTCATGCATATGAAATGCTCTGAATCGCTATTTGTTTTGTTATATTACAGGTATATCTTGGGTATCTTAGGAAATATCTTGGTTCTTTGTTGTATCCATTAACTGCAATTGGTTGTTGGAAAACATTTGAGTCTTTATTTGAGATTGGTTTGTGGTGTAGACTGTCGCTTTAGCCTTGTGAAGAAACTCATCGCCGCCTACCTCTTGTCTTTTTCTAAATGATTCTGGTATCTGACCTCTACAATCCAGTTACTTGGTAACCTGATGGGTTTGGTAAAACTAGTTTATAGGCCTTTGGGCTTCTGCCTAAATAAGAAGCTTAGTTGAGTAGTAGGATTAGTAGATGATTATATTGGCACCGTACATGATCACCTATTTTACTTCGTTTCGAACCCATTGAAGGGCTTCGGTATGTAACCGTCAACCGTCTACCGGCCAACCTTGGCAAGCGCAGCTTAACCTTCCATTGAACTGTGCAAGTTCTTAATATTTAGCGATAAGCCTCGGCCCATGTCGTTAAGAAACTGGTAAATCTATTTTTATTTACAGACCATTTGTTTGTATTACGTTGACATCTCTTTGATTAAACTAATTATTATGAAAAGCTTTAAGTGAGAGTCTTTAATCATTAGCCCGATCCATAAACTTTCAATTTCGATTCCAATATTTCCGCATAGCGTTATCATTACACCGAATAGCCAAACCTGATAGTTTACGTTCGGATGAATTTTGGCTAGTTGCGTGGCCCGGATGCAATGCAAATGGAATATCCGTGTATTTGGCGATTAGATGTGGCCCAGATCTGACCGGATCTTGTAGCCCGGATAAGCTGAGTTGTGCTTCACTCGCTTGATGTTCGCTCGGTTTGTTACAACAGTACGCTACATTTCTTGATGGGATAGGCAGATGGATGTAATTGCACATGCAGGCTGACAGTGTCTTTGGCAAAGTCCTTTAGCGTCCATCGTTGCGGATTCTGTTTATACATCGTGCATACACCCCACCCACCTTTTGTTAATCCTAAACCCTATCAGAAAATTTTTCATTTACTTACCAATTTTTTATATACATAAATACAAACCAAAAACATTGGTAGGCGCATTCCTATTTTAACCAAAAACAAAAATAAAAATGTTCGACAACGGTAGCAAGCCTATTCCCATTTTACGGGACTTAATTCCTAACATCAGATCGAAACTTTTTGACTGAAAAAACTCAATAACACGGGCTGACCTAGAAATCGAAGCGAGTTTAGGAGTCTGGGAGCCGGGTTGGGTCCGCTCACTTGATTTACTAACATTTTGTTATTACATAAGTTCGACATTCCAGAATATATTGAGTTTGGCTGCAGTATGGCGGGATTGACCGCTCTTGTAGAACAATAGAGGAGTTTGGAAGACAAGATGAGTTTGTTATTGAACTTAGGTTAGCGAGTAACTAAGTTCAGAAGTACCTTAACACTGTTACGTAGAAATTAGATACATGATTTTAATTGCTCGTTCACGTTATGTGAACGTTGAGATGGATTGAGTTGAAATTTCCTACGTACTTATACATTATCTACTGTATCCATTCAGTTAGTAAAGCTTTACTTGGTCAAATTTAAATGAAAATCTCTCAAGGCATTAATGAAATGTCACATAGCCTATAACCAGCAGACAAGCAAGATGCTTCCAACGAGACTTCATTTGTTAAATTATGATATAAGCAGATGAACATACATACATCGCAGTAAAAATCACTCTTCTTTTTGCTTCGCCGAAGTCTGGTAAAAAAAGTTAACCTTAAAGTGGCACATTTAAGGTAACATTCCAATCAGTGTCCATCTGAGTAGTTCAGTCGGAATCTATCAAAAATAATAATATGTCTATGTCTAATTTCCCTAGGTTATTGAACATGATTGTCGCTGAGATGAGAATCCAGATAGATTCAAAAGTTTGTAATTACGGTAATTAGCTTTCGGGTTAGTCTCACCTAACCACGAAAAGAAGATAATAACCCCTTTACAAGTTTTTAGCCATTCAAAATAACACCTTTAACCTTTCAAAATAAAAAGCTTGACTTTAGTAGAAGTACTAATACAAGTATTGTTAAATTTACACCTACCTAAGTAATATTATAAAATTTATCTTACTATTTTTCATCTTTTAAGGGTTCCGTAGTCAACTAGAAACCCTTATAGTTTCGCCATGTCTGTCAGTCCGTCCGTCCGTCCATCCTCGCTTAATCTCTGTGACCGTTAGCACTAGAAAGCTGAAATTTGGTACCAATATGTGTATCAATCACGCCGACAAAGTGGTAATTAAAAAATTGGAAAAAAATGTTTAATTAGGGTCGTAGCCCCCCTATATGTAAAGTGGGAAGTGATTTTTTTTTTAATTTCAACCCTAACGTGTGATATATATTGTTGGAAAGGTATTTAAAAATGAATAGGGGTTTACTAAAATCATTATTTGATAATGTCAATTTCGGAAATAATCGCTCCAAAAGTAAAAAACATGTGTCCCCCCCCCCCCCCTCTAACTTTTGAACCATAAGTTTAGAAAATATGAAAAATATCTAAAAAGTAGAACTTTATCACTTTCCAGAAAAATTATTTTGAACTTGGATGGAAACTGTTTTTGGACAAAAAAGACAAAAAGTACAAAATAATTTCTCGACTAAGTTTGTAACGTATAAACAAGCATTTTTTTGAACTTCGTTTACATATTCAACGGAACCCTACACTGTGCGTGGCCCGACACGCTCTTGGCCAGTTTTTTACTTTTAAAATTAATATCTTTCAAAGTGTGCACAATATTTGATGCAGACTGTTAACCATGCATAATATTATACTATTATAAAGAAATATGTTTAATACTTTACTTAATATTAAAGAGAAACTTAAACCACGTATGCAAAATAAACAAAATGGATGTTTTATTTAAAAAAAAAACAATGAAACATTAACACGATAATTAATTTATAAAGGTAAGTACTTCAAACTTTCTGAAATGAAGAGCAATAGAGGTTATATAAGTACTCCCTACACTGCATTCAGTCCCTTATGTGGAACATCCAATATAATTGAAATTCTTTCTGATTTGAACCAAGTAGCGACATCTATGATTACGTAATGAAAGTGACAACAATCAATGGCACCCATTTAGTGTATTCGTTGAAATTAGATGGCAGCTCTATCTCACTCAGTCAGTCATTCAATTGAAAATTTTGAAATTTAGCCGCGCGCCGTGCATATTCAATTTGAAAATATAATAAATAATAGTTTTTTACGGAATGCGACAGTGGACAAATTGTTTTTATGTCGAAATATCTGTGAACTAAACAAATGTAAGTATATTTTTTTGATTTGGTCGTGTTTTGATAAAAAAAAATCACAATTACTGTATGTACCCGATGTGTCACTTCATGCAGTGATGGTCCAATTTTAGGTATGTTTACTAATGGTGTAATGTTGTTTTTTTTTTTAGATAATGGCGAAGAAAACCTTATCTAGCGCTCAAATCCAAAATTATTTGACAATACCATTAGGCAGTGAAGATGAACAAGACTCCTCAGGTGCTGAAAGTGACGATGACATTGCCGTAATTCGATCTACCGTCAACAAACTTTGTGAAACGTTTAGCGATACGGATGACGAAGAGCAATTTGTTTCACCGAACAGGTATGAATCCGCTGCTCCATTATCAGGGTCCTATGTTGGTGATATGCAGCAGCATATATCCAATCCTAGTGGTTCAATTCCTGCTGTTCCAAGTTCATCTAGATCAACTGCTTCACGAACACGTCAATCAACAGTTGTATCTTCCGCGTCTACTGCACAAAAAGATGCTGCTCCTACACCTGCTGCATCCGTCGCCAGAAAAAAGCGAAATATCATCTGGAAAAAAAAAGCTTTCCATCCAACAAACCGTGAGTTTTGTGGGCAAACCGATCTAGAGCCACCGATTACTGAACTGGAAACTCCATTGCAATATTTCTTGTACTTCTTTGATAATGATACTCTAAGCCATATCGTAGAAGAAATGCATAAGTTTAGTGTACAAAAAAACCCATCAAAGCCTTTTTCTACAAGCGTTACAGAGCTGAAAAAGTACATAGGTATTTGTCTGCTAATGGGCATCGCCCCACTGCCGCATACTCGAATGTACTGGGAATCTGAATTAGGTTTGCCATTGATAAGAAATACCATGTCAGTAAACCAGTTTGAAAAAATTCGGCAATATCTACACTTCAATGACAATACCATTCAGCCACCAGCAGGTACTGCAGGACACGATCGTCTCCATAAAATCAGACCTCTATTAGAAACCCTCAAAAAAAAATGTCAAGCTATACCCAAACGAGAAGCATTGTCAGTGGATGAGCAGATGTGCGCTACTAAGGCGTCTAACATGCTGCGCCAATATCTACCTAATAAGCCTCATAAATGGGGGTATAAACTGTTGGTGCTGTGTGATGATCGAGGATTTGCGTATGACTTCGAAATATACTCTGGGATGGAAAATAACCCAGAACTGAGGCTTCCTAATGAGCCCGATTTAGGCGCAAGTGCCAACATTGTTATCAGGCTTGCAAGGTCTATTCCCAGGGATAAAAATTACAAGTTATTCTTTGATAACTACTACACATGCCCTGAATTGATTACGCATCTTGCCAATGAAGGAATATATTCTATGGGAACCGTGAACAAAGGACGACTAGGCAAATCTATACAAATACCATCATTGAAAGATCTAAAAAAGAGCAAGAAGGAAAGAGGATATTCAGAGGAATGGGTAGGCAATGTAAATGGCACAGATATCGTCACAGTAATGTGGTATGACAATAAACCAGTGGTGTTGTCTTCATCTTTTGTTGGAAAAGAGCCTACTCAAAAAGTAAGGAGGTTTTGTAAAAAACAAAAGAAATATATAGATATCGACTGCCCTCAAATTGTACGCAACTACAATCAGCATATGGGTGGAGTCGACTTGCTCGACTCATTCCTGGGAAAGTACAAAATAAAGATGAGGACAAAGAAGTGGTATTTGCGATTGTTTTACCATTTTCTCGACATAGCCACCATAAACAGTTGGTTGCTATACAGAAGAGTTGGGGAGATGCGACAAAGAGCTACGCCGTTGAAGTTGAAAGACTTCAAGTTTGAAGTGGCAAAGAGCCTCTGTATGTGTGGTTCATCAATGAATAAGAAAAAAGGCCGGCCGTCTTCTTCAAGTAATGATCTGATAGAGACAAAAAGAATGAGAGCCAATGTAGCGATTCTTCCTACCCGTGACGTCAGGTGTGATGGAGTCGAGCACTTTCCTATATGGGGACACAAGCGCCAGCGATGCAAAAATCCAGGCTGCAAAGGAAAGTCTTTTGTTGTGTGCGAAAAATGCAGAGTCGAACTTTGTTTAAACAAGGACAAAAATTGCTTCCGTCTGTTTCACCTTTAGTTAGATTAGCTTTAGGTAGGTCATTGCATATTGTGCCACATATGGAACTAAATTAAAAAAAAAAATTCTCTATTACTATTTGTTTATATTTCATTTTACCTGTACTTCCCGTGTTCTAGACTACAAATATGATCTCGTAAGATTTTTTTCTAAAAAAAAAGAAAAATCATGCAGTGTAGGGTTATTGACTCAAGTAATGAAAATTTTAACCAAATTATATTATGGTTTTAAACAAACACCGTTATTATTAAATGAAAACTATTCAAGTACAAACTAATTGTTAAGATTTATTAATTACGAAAGTTTTACCTTAAACTTTACGCCATAACTCGTGGACGGTGTGCCAACGTCCAATATTTTGTTCAAACTCAAGAAAAAATCTAATTTAGTTTTAAGTGTTCATAAAATATTGAAGGCACGACCTTTTGAGAGCAAGAGTTTCGCCTGTCTTGAGGATATTAAAATTTTCATATTCGCGATATTTACGTACCTATCTAGTTCAAAAACGAGACAAGGACCTGAAATTGAAGTGTTAAGACTTGATATGTTTTTATCCATCGCTCTAGAAGAAGGTTAATGTTTTTCGTGTGTATGTTTGTGTGCATAAATGGTGGAGCTTGTGGCTAAATATTAGTAGCCTCACGGGTCAATCGCAGGTTAAGCTAAGCTTGACGAGGTTAGTCCGTGGATGGAAAACCATTCATAACATAATTATCAAGACTCCTCCATGCCTCGGAAAAAACGTAAAGCCGTTGTTCCCGGCTTTTATTTGTAGACCTTTGACATTCGTTTCAAGAAGTCAGAACTCCGAAAATGACAACCAGTTTAATCAAGGTATACAGGGTGTCTCATTCAAATCGGTCAGTATGGGAAAGTCTGAAACTATAAGACATACGAAGATCTGTTCTGAGGAACCATGTCATCGATTTTAATAACAAGAAAAACTGCATTCATACATTTTAAAAAACATCTGTACTATTGTAGTAATATTGTAAACGTGGTCACTTCGAGCACCTACTAAAATAAATTAAATTATGTGGAAACAATGCATTTTAGACATCATGTTTCGTACAGACATTAACTGCTTAACACCTACACAATCGATATCTAAATAGAAATAGTGTAGGTTTTTTTTTCAAAATAACCGGGTTCGATTCCTAAACGGAGTACAGATGTTTTTTGAAATGTATGAATGCAGTTTTTCTTGTTATTAAAATCGATGACATGGTTCCTCAGAACAGATCTTCGTATGTCTTATAATTTCAGACTTTCCCATACTGACCGATTTGAATGAGACACCCTGTATAGTGTTGCCAAGTAACTGGGTTGTGGAGGTCAGATAGGCAATCATTCCATGTTACAGACTAGTATTCAGCTGCAACCGGTTAAACTGGAAACGACTTCAACATGTTAAGCAGATAATGATGTTTGTGTGTATGTATATTTCTTTAAAAAGGCTTGAATATAAGTAAAAAGGTGTTGATAGGTTACTTAAACAACGTTCGATCTTCAAAAACGGTACACTTACGGACGCACGCGTCCGTTGGGGCGCGACGCCACACTTGCTGAGCGCGTATTTTTTTTTTTTCATTTATTAAAAACTATTTAAATGTTCTTAAAATAAACAAGGCACACAATTTAGACCTCTGGGGTCTGTCTTAGCATGCCATGGCCTAAGATTTGATCAACGCGCTATTAACAGTTACATCAAAGTCGAGTTGATGTAGTATTGTTTAAGTTTACTCCTTACGTTTCTGCTGTTCATTGAGTCTCTGATATCTATTGGTATCCGGTTAAGTAGATTAGGTATTGTGAAAGATGCGGTTCGCCTGCCATAGAAGTTATTTTTGCGTGGCGCTTGAAGTGATTTTGTTTTGGCTTGTCGAGTATTCACGTCATATTTAACGGGAACTTGAACGTCACTGTTGTCAAAGTGTTCTATGAGAAACAAAATACTCAGCGCGCGCTAGAACGGATAATACTTTAAAATGTTTAAGTAATATTTCAAGTGATCGTCTAGTTGCGATAAAAGTTGATTTCGAGAGCCGTCCAATGTTAATATTTTCTGTGTACATGCCCTATGATAACGGTAAGAGTGACAATTTGACTTTATTTACACAAACCCTTGGTGAAATTATAGCTATAACTGACAGTACCAATATTGCGTGTGTATGTGTGTTAGGGGACTTTAATGCTCACCCTGGCTCGCGGTTTTTTAGTGAACTTATCTCTGTTTGTAACGATCAGACATGGTTTTGCGCCGACTATGAGCTTTTGCCGAACGATACACATACGTTTGTTTGTCAAGCTAGCGGCTCGCGCCGTTGGCTAGATCATTGTTTGATAACAAGCGCAGCCAAAAATCTGATTATGAAAGCATCAGTCTCATATGGGGTTTACCATTCTGATCACTATCCTGTGTTTTTGAGTGTAATTTGACTAAAATTAATCAGAGGGTACCAGCCAAGAATCCTCTTAGTAATAAAGTTCGTTGGGGCGAAAGAAATGTCGAACAAATTAATAATTACTTTAATTACTGTAATGACAAATTAAAATTAATAGATTTACCTGAACAATGTATTACATGTTCCCACAAAATGTGCAACAATGTGGACCATTTATTATTATTAGATAACATGTATTTAAAAATTATATCAACTCTCCAAGAGGGTGCTCAGTGTACATATGTAGGTGGTGAACGTAATAAACGAAAAAAGTACGTTACAGGCTGGAATTAATATGTTAGCGACGCTCACAGGGAGGCTCGTTTATGTTATCTTACGTGGCTATCACATGGTGCACCCACCCAGGGGATTTTGTATGAGCAAATGCGTGTAACACGAAAGAAATTTAAAACTAAATTAAAATTTGTTCAAAACAATCAAGAGCAAATCAAACTAGATATCCTGGCATATAGTCATTCCAAAAAAGAGTTTGCCAAGTTTTGGAAGTCTACTAGTAAGTTAAATGCTAAACCGAGTCTCCCTGCTAGTATGGCAGGTCTGAGTGAGCCGAAAGATATCGCCAACCTCTTTCAAAAACACTTTACAGTTCAGTCTCCCTTGCAAACAAATGGGAGGATGTTTGACGAAAAGGTACTGTCGGGATCTGGTGAGACTACCATAACATTTTTAGCTAAACAAGTTTCTGCTGTTATTAAGAAAATGACAAGAGGTAAGTCACCAGGCCACGACGGCCTCAGCGTCGAGCACCTCAAGAATGCGGGGCCACATCTGTGTAGGGTTCTTGCTCTGTTTTTTAATTTATGTCTCCGTCACCGCTACTTACCGGAGGACCTTATGCACACTGTGGTGGTTCCAGTTATTAAGGATAAGTAGGGAGATGCCTCTGAGGTGACCAATTACAGGCCTATTTCGTTGGCCACGATAGTCGCCAAAGTCTTGGACAGTTTGCTTGATCAACAGCTGGCTAAACACGTTGAACTCCACGACGCACAGTTTGGCTTCAAACCCGGTCTTTCCACGGAGAGTGCCATTCTGTGCCTCAAGCAAACTGTTCAATATTATACCTCTAGGAAAACCCCCGTTTTTGCTTGTTTTTTAGACCTATCGAAGGCATTCGACCTCGTGTCCTACAATGTACTATGGAGTAAATTACAGAGAGAGACAACTATACCAGATGAAATTACATCGTTGTTTCGCTACTGGTATTATAACCAGAAAAACTTTTTTGCAAAAAAATTAAACCGACTTCAAAAAAAACACTAAACGGTGTAAAATAACTCTAAATTAGGAAGTCTGTGGCTTTGGTGGTTTTGTCTTATTCATGATGGGCCACCGACTTCCGAATTTAGAGTTATTTTACACCGTTTAGTGTTTTTTTTGAAGTCGGTTTAATTTTTTTGCAAAAAAGTTTTTTATTTTTCCATTTTTAGTGGTTCCCATACAAATATTTGCTATATATATTGTTAATTGTAACAGTACATGTCATGATAATAGGGTTCTCCACTTATCCCTAATAAATGAAAATTAACATACCTAACTGTCGAAATCTAGGTATATTGTACACATCTGCGTACCCCTCAGAGCATACCAGGCGTGATGATACGTCATGATGTTGTATAAACAATAAACATCCAAGCGATTCCAGCAATCACGACAGATTTGCCGTTTATTTTTGAAGAGTTCCGTTGCATATCTCCGAAGATCAGCACCAGATCTTCACCAAATTAAAATGGGACCACCTCGGGAGTATACTCTTTCGAATAAAAAAAGAATTTCGAGAATCGGTCCACAAATGGGGGAGATATCAGGTAACATACATAAAAAAAAAAAAAAAAAAAAAAAAAAAAAAAAATAAATACATACACACGAACATAGAACCTCCTCCTTTTTTGAAAGTCGGTTAAAAATAGTGTCAAGTGGGCTGAGACACAATCAGATGTGTATAGGCTGGAGTGCGGGGTGAGACAGGGGGGGTTAAGCTCCCCCCGTCTCTTCAACTTATACATAAACAGGCTGATCGTTGAGCTCAGCAGCACCAGAGTTGGATGTCATATTGATAGTGTTTGTACGAATAATATTAGCTATGCTGATGACATGGTGCTGCTGAGCCCTTCGATCGGCGCTCTGAGGAAGTTAGTTGCTTTATGTGAGTCCTATGCAGTGTCCCATGGGCTCAAGTACAATGTCACGAAGAGCGAACTCATGATGTTTAGAACGCGTGACACTAACTATTTGGATGTCCCGAGTGTCTCGCTATGTGGTGCTCCTTTATCATGGGTGTCTAAGTTTAGGTACTTGGGTCACTGGGTCACTGAGGATCTAAGGGACAATATAGACTTAGAGAGGGAGCGCAGGTCGCTGGCTGTTCGGTGTAATATGCTGGTTCGAAGATTTGCACGTTGTACAAATCAAGTAAAGGTAACGCTTTTTAAAGCCTTCTGCCAGTCCTTTTACACGTGCAGTCTTTGGACCACTTTTACGCAGAGGACATACAGCGATCTGCGTGTCCAATACAATAACGCACTCAGAATACTGTTGGGGCGGTCGTGGCGTTGTAGTGCGTCCGGTATGTTTGTGGAAGCGCGTACCGATGACTTTTACGCAATAATAAGAAAAAGGACCGCATCCATGGCCGACCGGTTGCGTACCACCACTAACAGTATTTTGAGCGTGTTTCGAGATAGGTGGGACTCCCCTCTGCTGCGCCACTGGATAAGGATCCACACCAGTTAAATTTCTTTTTGTATTACTAACACTAGTCTTTAAGTAATTTTGTTTTACTAACCCTATGGACGTTTGTCTGAATTAAATAAATTGAAATTGAAAATTGAAATTGAAATAAACCTGTCTACACCTTTTTACTTATAATATCATTGAAAATAACTATTAATGTAACTAAATTATGCGCATCTCTGTGAGTTTCTTGACATACTAGTTATATAGGTTTTTAATTTACTGTCTGTTACGGGATAGTCCCACCAGTTGTGAAATCATCAAAATCTTAATTAATCATGAACCGCAAAATGAAATTGTTACACATTTCAAAGAAAACATAGAAACAAATTTATACGATGTTCTAAACAAGAATTTCCCTAGCGTAAGTTTTTCAAGTCCACATTTTAATTATGAGATGCTGAAATAAAATGTAAGCTGTGTATGTATGTACATACTAAGATAGATAGTACCTAAGCAAAACATGTGGTTCATTAACAGTTTTTTTTGTTCGTGTTTTATTTTTCCGTTGCAAAAGGTTTCCCATGTTTTTGATAGGTACACGGATGCAGCGTTCAAAGGAACATTGCTGTATCCCTGAATTCAATCCGCCAGTACTTTGTGGATTTACAAAAATTGTGGTCGGTATTACGTCGCTTTTCACCTGTGTGATGAAAGGGGAACGTAATTTTATCGTGCGCTATACTGCGGTCGTTTACATGCATTAAAGCGCACGATGACAATGTTATTGTGAGGTATTTTTTTTCTGCTTTTCTCTGCATCACCTAAAGGTTGCCTGGTAGAAAATGCCTATGGCATTAAGTCCGCCTCTGTACATTAGTGTGCTTGAAGTATTATATAAATAAATAAATACATACATACATACATCAACTTTAGCTTTTTTTCCATTGGGATAGGCAGAAACTACAGAGCGCCATATGCTACGATTCTTACATACTTCTTTTGCTTCGTTTACATTCATACATGTTGTCATACACACGCCGGTTGCGGTACTACACACCCGGTCTTGCTGAAGAACCTCACGAATAAGGTCGATGTATGTTCTTCTAGGGCGTCCTCCCCCGGCGTTCTCATTTACATCTGCCTTTTTAATACTTTTCGTTAGTCGCTTTACATTCCTCCTTTCAACGTGACCAAACCAACTAAGCATACTCTTTTCAATTTTTGTTACTACATCTTCTTTTAAACCTAATAAATAAATATTTAATTGCTTTAAATTGTTTTTTTTTTTTTGTAATAATAAGGCGTTTTTTCATACAGAGAAGGCACGAGCATTAATCACCACGCTTGTTCAAGACTGATTGGTGATTTAAACCTCATCTTGTTCTCGTGTGGCAGCATAAACTCTGACATGCTGCCCATGGGCTTCAGTCTTGGCTACACAAGCCGATGAAAAATATCTCTCAGGCCGAAGAGATTTAAAATACTATATAGCGGACATTTTTGTAGGGAAATGTCAAAGAAAAACTTTGATCCCATGTCTCAGTAACGCCATTTAGAATAATATATGGGGTGACTGGTAATTAGTGACCGATACTTAAACGCGTGATGGTACTCATGAATCCGAATAACTTTCCCAAAGAAACTTTTTTTATACTCATTAACTTTCAATTAATTTAACTACGACAGTACTGCACAACTGCCGGTCGATTCAGAAAAAGTCACTCCGTGAAAACTTGAGTGAAGTGACCTGTCAATGCCAGCATTAGTATGCATTGACAGCGCAATTCGCCCTCACTACGCCTTTATTTTCACGCGGTGATTTGACCAGAATCGCACTGCAGGAGTGGTGGTGGCGGGCGAGCGTGTGACGCTACTACTACTAGTAAGTTTGCCCTTCCCGAGGTCAGACTATCAACTGATAGATCGTGCCAATTCTTGCCTACTGTGATCGATCACAACCTCACAGGCGCGCGCTTGGGAATTTCAAACAGCGTTTTTGTTATTTTGTTGTGTATAAGAAAAAGTTTCATTGGGAAAGTTTATTGAAATCATGAATACAATCACCTGTTTTAGTATCGGTCACTAATTACCAGTCACCCTATATAAATATTGGAGCGGTAGGTAAGAGTACTAAAAAAACTCATAGTCTTGTGTCCACCAGGACACAAGTTTCGGACGAAAATTTTGTTCGCGATGTCCCGTCTAAAGTAAACTAATTATTGAATGTCTTTGTCTCAGGCATGCTTACCGGTTTTTTCACGATGTTTCCTTTACAGTTTTAAAGCAAGTGATAGTTTACCTTGGGTTTGAACTTGAGACCTATAACTTGGCAGTCCGCTGGTCACTTCAATATTTACTAAGTATACAGGGTGTAAAAAGACCCTTAACGTAAACGAAAACTACATATTCTACCCAGCACTGGGATAGTATTTTTTCTTCTAGAATATACCCAGGAAATCACTGGTTTTGGAGATATTGAAGGTCAAAGTGCAATATTGTTTTTCGTATTTTTTTTCAAAACTGTATTCCAACTATCATAAGTATTTTTTTTTTCCGAACAAACATTATCCAAATTATGGATTTTTTAAAACGAATTACGCATTTAAGTTACAATAATGCAATAGATACTAAACACAAGCGGGCCGGTCTGGTCAATGACCAAGCAATCGAAAGTTGCGATGCGTTGTCGCGCTTTCATTGCGCACAATAAAAAGCATCTCTTTTCAAAGATAGAAAATTAAAGTATTTTCCAGCAATATTTTTTGGTTAAAGTTACTTAATTATAATATGTACTTACAGAATGTGTAGGTATTGGCTATGATCAGTCTTTTTACACCCTGTATACTTCCTAATTTCTTCACGATGTTTTTCTTTTACATAAGTCAATAATGTATAAGATAAACTTAGGCTTAATGAGTTTCAATAAGGAATAGATGTGTTTTTAACTGCATTGTTAAAGTACAAATTAAAACGAACAAGAACTAGAAACTTAGCAAGGAAACGCGAACCACTCAATACAAATTGTTATCCTTAAATTGTACCAACAACTACAACGTATCGGCCGGCCACGTAATTCCATTAATGTTGGGAATACATCACTAGAGGCACTTCCCTCACTACCCTCCATCTTGGATTTACGGCCAACGCCAGATGAAAGGGCTAGGTCGTCGTTCTACCTCGTTTATTAGCACAGTTATATAACTACAAAGATTTATTTTGTTTCCAACAAGTTTTTTCCTTATTTATTTGAGATGTCGGCTTATCAAATTCTTTGTTTACGTCATTTGTACTGTCGTCAGGTAATGTAGTTTGTTCGTGAGATATGTTCAATTTCTGTCCTAGGTTGTAGTTGAGCGAAATATTAGTTTAGTTATGTGTTATACAGAGTGAAATGGACCTCTACAGTACATAATTATACTGTCGGTTAATTATTACTTATTTTCTGCTGTTTTTTGTAACAGATAAAAATCATGATTTATATTTTCTGACCTAATGTTTTTTTTGGGTACATGTTAATAATTTATTTGTTTCATTGGGTTGGTTAGAAAATACTTGATTCTCTTTTGATTTCTTCCTTTTTGAACTCGGGAATGATTTAAAATGTATAAGTAAGAATTAGAAGAAGACCTTAAGAAAGTTCGTCAACATTATGTATCCATAGGAAATACCATTATTATTAGGTACCCAGTATGTTTTCCTCTCTCTATAAACTAAAATTCTAGTAATAGTGGAGTTGTTTACCGAACAAGATCAATCTTATTTGTTTCGACTTAAAAAATAATTTGCTCTCTTATGCGTTTTTGCCGTAGCAAGAATATGTTATTGTCGTAATCATCGAACGCAAAGAGCAATTTAAAACATATTTAGCATGAAAATAGACGTTACGGGGCGCACGAAGACGAAATAACAAGGAGGGGACATCTTCCCCTTCTTGAGAACCCCTCAAATAAAAATGGAATTATTTTTGACATGTCCCAAACTTATTTTCAAAATCGATGACGTCAAACCTATTCAGATTCAATAGAATGAAAATCTTGAAAATGTAAATTCATTTAGCATTGCCTTTCTACAGAATCGTTCGTTCAGTATTGACAGCAAACAAAAAGATAAACGTTATATTTTTCTATTTCATTTTTCAACTAAGCGACGGCACTATAATCTTCTTATCTGACCTTTTCTTTGTTTTGAAGTGTTCTAGGGTTCGTGTTCGATAAAGGCTTTGTACGAATAAGGGCCAGGGGTTGATAATCTGTATCAGTTTGTGTGCGACCAAAGGGATCGTTAATATATATTATATACCTGTTAGATACATTAACTTTCATGTTTGAATGTGTGTGCGTTTTCGTCGAACGAGGAAAATGTGATGGTATCGATTTTGAAACATGATATGCATCTTTAAGGTCTTCTTCAAAGAGATTTTGGCCTCATTACTTTACTGAAAAGAGAATATTTTGGAATTCATTAGACGCACACACACATAATTTAATGATTTCTTTTTAACGACGTGCGATGACTTTGAAGACAAGCTTGTTGATGTTTGCCTTTTCTTACTGTAATGCCTCTGACTTTTCGGATTTATGTGCGTATTGTTAAATTATCACTTGCTTTAAAAACGGTGAAGGTAAACATCGTGAGGAAACTGGCATGCCTGAGAGACTATTCTCGAGGGCATGTGATGCCAAGTCAGAGGCCGATGGGCGGCATTAAAACACTGACACCAGGTTAGTTACTAACCACACGATAAGAAGAAGACTGTAATCAAATACAGATACGGATATTTTGAAATAACGAAATATCTGTTTGTAATGTTGAAATAATAGCTTAATGCTTGAGGCTTTTGAAAATATGCATGGTAGTTATATTCGAAAAAACATTGTTTCGTATTGCTTTGGGCTAATTTTCGAAACGGCTAAATGGATTTTGCCGATATTTTCACAAGCAGACAGCTAATGTTATAAGGACTTGGGCTACGTTTTTGTTAGATATAAAATTAGGATTCAAATATTGGGTTTGAATTCCTCGAGTTAGTAACATTTGTTCTGTAAATTGTACGTACCTACGTCAAATTAAATAAAATAATTAAAATAAAAAAAAATAAAGTGCTTGGGGAAATGATAAAAACATACGCTTTGGACCACGCACCGTAAAAGGTTCCGCAGTCGATTTATACACACGCATACTAGGTATTGATTGTATCGACCACAAAAATTTGTTTCTATTTATTAAAATAACAGCGAAAAAAGAACTGCATCGTGAACAAAAAAAGTCGCTTAGAAACATATGAAATCTAAATATAATTATATCACACGCTTAAGTTATTGTTATTTCACATACGTAAGTAAAAAAAAAAATATTTTATAAAATTAAATGTTTACAATTTCATTAATTACATAAAATACAATAGACCAGTCTGTAAATGTCTTAGTGTAGAGGGTTTCCAATTTATCGTCTTTATTTTTCGTGAGGTTAGTGATTTACCTAGTGTCACAGTTTTTATTTGGCCCATGGGCCTCTGAATAAGCTTTACGTAATTTCGAGAAAATATCTCTCAGGCATAATTTCCTCACATTTTTTATAAACCAAGTGATGATTAAACAATATATTCACTAATCCGATCTCAAGGGCTCAAACTTAGAGACCTTAGATTTGCCAGTCTGCAGGCTATCTGCTATACTTTCGTTTCTTTCTGCTAAGCTTTCCAATTTGGTTACGGAACCCTAAAGACTGTGACAGACATATTGCAGACTCGCGGCGCGGAAATAGATTTTAAAACATCAACGTTCACGGTAGCTTGTCGAATGAATCATGTTACAATGATACCCCATCTCGTGATTTCCCTCTAGAGAAGCCATCAAGTTTGAAGTAAATCTGCGATATCTCTCGTAATGTCTCCCTTGCGTACCAACCGAACTCGCTGACCGTAAAATTGTAAAAACTACCATAAATCTTTTCCTTTTACTTCGTTTTTCAGCGAAGGGAAATCAAGTGGAGGTGGCCACACGAAATATATGATACCGTTTTGCAGTTGGTTTAAGTCCGGGAGTCATGGTGACCCGGGATTGCCCGGGCGGGTTATAGATTGGCTGGCAGTGAAATATTTGTTGCAGGTACGACCCCTATCTTCGGAAAATGTCTTTGGTCATTTCATAATAAAACTTAGTGTTTCACGCATGAATAATTTTCTTTTTGCATCATTTTCTGCATAGTCTTCCCTTCCCAACAACTCGATTGATGCTGGACAGTACGAAACCCGGTAAGCAAAGACGGGTTGTCAGTCTTACGGGATTTCGACTATTCAGTAGTCACAAATGATATCCGGGACCAATTTAATGTCTAACGCGTTTTCCTAGGTACGGTGTAGTGTCAATATGAATTAATGGTCTCAAAACAAGGTCTCAAACAACTCTGGATCTATGGATGGCAAGCAAGCAAGCAAGCATTGCATCTCATCTTGGCAAGCATAATATCTTAGTAACGCGGTGTCCTGCGTGAGCGCCTAACACTACGCGACGCGACGCAACACGACGCGACGTAATGCGACGCGATGCTTCACGCGACAAAATGTCCTACGTGATTTTGGCCATTACTTCTCGAATCGTGGAGAAGTACAGTACAATTTTGCTTGAAAGTTCATATTTATTGTGGTGTCGCATCTGGTCGCCCTCAAAACAAGTCCGCTTACGTCGCGTCTCGTCTCAGACTATCACGCGGTGTCATGCGTGAGCGACGAACACGACGCGACGCGACGCAAGACGACGCGACGTAATACGACGCGATGATACACGCGACAAATGTCCTATTAATATTTAATATGGTGTCGCATCTGGTCGCTCTCAAAACAAGTCCGCGTGACGTCGCGTCTCGTCGCAGACTGTTGAGTTGATCGCGTTCGTCGCGTTCCCAGCGTCGCATCGCATCGCGTTCGTCGCTCACGCAGGACACCGCGTAACCTTCAATCGAACCATGTGTTGGTTTTTATTTAGTCACGAGCTCCTCAATGCCTTTGAAATAGCTAAATAACACGAGTTGATTGCCTCTATAAAAGAAAAAAAACATTGCACTATTTTTCAATCAAATTCGAAACAAATGAAGCCTATTTACAGGACTAACTTTAAGTGGAGTAGGCACGTGCTTTAATCCTATTATCAGTGCTACATTAAGGGCTTAGGTTAATTGAAAACTTCAATCTTTATACAAACCCATTCAATGTGAAAATAACGACAAAATAAATTACAATTTAAGGCATTATTTTCTAGTCTAATTAAATTTAAAATCAACTTACAAATTTAATACGAGTTGTAATAAAAGTTCGTAAAATCTGTAAAATCTGAATGGTTAAGATTCTAGTAACTAGATAGGTATTTAAGGATTGTATTATATCTAATTTCTGTGCTTCGAAAGTTTTTGCTTAGTCTGACTGGTTTAGTTAGCTTATTAAACCACTAGACATTCTTGGAATTTTATTTACCTCGCTACGAAGAAGTTAAGAGTCATTAGACTATTTTCGATGTTACGTTATTAGAATTCGTTTTTAAACTTATTTGGACAGTCGGTGTAGATTTTTAATATATACTTTTATACTAATATTACAAAGAGGTAAAATTTGTTTGTTAGTTTGTATATAGTGGGTAATCTTCGGAACGAATGATCCAATTTTTTTTTTTTTACTTTTTATCCTTGTAAGGCGGGAACAGAAACTACGCGGTTGTAACCGCGTGATGTCTGCTAGTATTTTATATATAATATATTACGTAGCTTCCCCGGCAAACTTCATTCCACTTTAGAATCAATTTATTGGTTTTAGTTAGTTTTTATTAGTTTGTGACCTATTTTCAGACGTATTGATATACATACAAAATTTCATAAGCCATCGGTCAAGCCGTTTCGGAGGAGTTTTGTAACAAACACATTGACACGAGAATGCTAGGCTAAATTACAATTCAGTACAATTTGTGTGATACATGACTTGATTGAGACTTCAGCGATTCTTTATTGTGTATGTTTAAATATCTTCTTTTTTAAATTCAATGAGTTATTTACTACGCAATAACTCTTCCACTGAAAGGGTTCTTCTTGGTTAAAATCGTGCCCACTTAAACGATTTTGGGTGAAATTGCATGTGTTATAGCCACGCCCATAAACGTATTTAAGCCCTTGACTAGCGCAGCCTTAAGTGTACGCAAAATAAACTTCTTTGTGAGAATAAATAACATCTACGGAATCAAAGGCCAAAGCTAATTTTACACAGTTTTACAATAAACTAAATAATGCAGGTGTGCAGAAAACAAAACCTTAAACTTGGCCATTATTGCCTCTGTCAGGCTAAATGAGCAGTTTGATGCCTCAAACTAAGTTAATTACGCTTTTAGCGCTTCAACTTTTTTAATTTCTGTAGCTTTTTAATTGTTTTCGAAACGCTAACTAGTAACTTGATCGCCGTATTGATCAGGTCATTGCTCTTTCTACCTTACTGTTTATTAAACTTGGTGGTTTTATTGCTTGGAAAACCAATAAACCTTCTAAAGAATCTACTAAGAATCTTTTAAGTGTAGCGACATCTATCTCGCCACATACGAACTAATGACCGAGATCCTACATCGCGGTATCAGAGTTATCCGCACACTTTGAACGTATACATGTTCCCGACAACAACCGTCGAGCAGTAGTAAGCCCATCAGACACAACACCCGTCTGGTCGGAGGATCCTCCCTTTTCAATGGTGGATGAGGAACTTTACACCCTGTTCCTCATACCTTCAAATAAATGGTTGGTTAAAGATAGTTACTTTGAGTCAACACGGAAATGCCTTTTATTGTTACTTTTTTTTAATTTCATATTTCACAGTGCGTGCATGTTTTACCTGATGCCAATTTTTTTTTTCTGAAACTGTTTATTGAAACTGTTTGAGTAGATTGTTGAGTGTGTTTGTCACTGGGCTGTAGTGGTTGGATAAGCAGTCGCTTCATGCATTCAGATTCCTCTGGTTAGACTGGACATCGACCCCAATTTAATTTAATGACTGGCCTGTTGGTCTAGTAGTTAGTGACCCTGACTGCTATACCGGAGGTCGTGGGTTCGATTCCCACCCAGGACAAATATTTGTGTGTTGTGCACGACACCCCTGTGACTGCTGTGACTTGTGTAAAACTTAACACATTAGTTTTACACAAGTCACAGGTTTTCCTTGGGTGCACTTGTCTAGTGCAAACAGGGAAATTTTGCGGTTGGTGCCTCATTTCATTAAAGAAGACAATGGGCCTCTGCAATGGGTTTTGGCCTCTAGGTGGCTAAAATGGTCTGGATACCTAGCTGAAGTAAGTCAGTACTTTATTATTATTAGTATTAGAGAAAACATTTTCATATTTGACTGAAAATACAATGAAATAAATCCCTCAAAATAATACAATCTAATACCTAAACCCTGGTCCCAACATTGGGGACATCTGCAGCCACGTTAACTTCGCAGTTGACTTTACTATTTGTATTAGTCTACGACCACACACCCGCACCGTACTAACTTAGTGTTAGCTGACTAGCTCACTGACTTATCTACTTACGAGTTGGCTAAGTCTAAATTAGCTTACAGCGTAGCCACAGACTACGTGAAGGTAGCAGTTGTGTACTTACAGTGGATATTGATTTAGTTTTTCGTGTTTTCGTTTTATATATTCTGTATCAGATAGTGAAGTGGCTGACTAGCTCACTGACTTATCTACTTACGAGTTGGCTAAGTCTAAATTAGCTTACAGCGTAGCCACAGACTACATGAAGGTAGCATTTGTGTACTTACAGTGGATATTGATTTAGTTTTTCGTGTTTTCGTTTTATACATTCTGTATCAGATAGTGAAGTCGGTGATAGTGATATTTTAATGTTACATGTAAGACTAATTATTAAATTAATGTCTGTACTTAATAAGGTATTTTAAGTAAGTGTTTATGTAGTCTAGAATATAAAATAAAATCATTAGAATATGTAAAAGCAAAGGAGTGATGTTATTATTTCGTTTGATCCACGAAAATAATATAATTGTGAGGCATGGGTGGGAACAAGACTTGATACGTAAGCATTTTGTTGGAGTTTGCGTAACAAACATGAAATACTCGTAGATAGCGCAGATTATGGAATAATTTGGCCCAAGAGCAAAAGCTAGTAGATACTACTAGAAATAACAGAATTTAAAAGGTAATTATTACACTTGTCTTCTTAAAGCAGAATGAAATTGTAATGTAGTTATGTGTAACGGTGTCTTAATTACCTGAATAAATGAATTTATTTAATTTAATTCATTATGCAGTGCCATTCTGTAAATAAATATCCTGTGAAAATGTAGGCGAAGTGATGGCAAGTTGAGCTTTCATTCCATACTAATACTAGGCATTGATTCACTGCATTCAAGTTTTAACGCATGACTTTTCCTGCATCGACCGGCTGAAAGAAAACCGTGGTCGAGTTTCCTATTATTGGACATTATTTTGTTTGTACATTTAAATGCTCGAAAATCGAATTATTCAATTCTATTTATAAAAACTTGGAGCCTAGTTTAGCATTCGGAAATCTAATTGAAACCAAATTATGACCCCGACCACAGGGCCAGCAAAAAGCGCTTCACAGATTCCTAATACTTGTAACAAAGACGACAAAAGCGGTTTATAGACGTCGAAATTGAAAGTTGCTCAATCACTTCGAATATTAGTTGTGCGGGCAACTTTTTAATGAAACCAGGGCTCAACCGAAAAATACTTCAAACCTCAAACACGCAAAGCAGAACTACGAGACTGGAATAATGTTTGGGACAGAAAAAGTTTACGCTTTGAACTCTACCGAGGGTAAGTGTTTTGCATTTCGGCCCACGCAGCCTGCATACCAATGCGTAAAAGGATTGATGTTTGCAAAGCTACAGAAAAAAATATCCAATCTTTACCTAACTAGTGGCTGTGAGTGACTCTGACATGTTTGTGTTGGGGTACTTTTAGTTTTTTATACTGGGGCTTTTACGTTTACTTATAGGTTCTGGTTTACGTAACCTCAGGTAACATTATGTATGGTTATGCAGTGTAAACTGTTAGTAGAAAAATACATTACGGCTTTTGTGACCAAACATTGGTATTCTGTTTCTTAGCCATCTATCTATTCTAAATAAAGGTGTTCTAAAGTACAGACGCCAGCACATCAAGTTACCCCAATGTGTCAAATTTCTTTGATCGTTTTTTCAACTTTATGTTAAAAAACTTTTTTACAAAAAAAACAACCGACTTCTTAAAAAAAAACTAACAGGTGAAAAATAACTCCAGTTTCGGAAGTCTGTGGCTTTGGTGGTTTTGTTTTGTTCATTATTGGCCACCGACTTCCGAAACTGGAGTTATTTTTCACCTGTTAGTTTTTTTTTAAGAAGTCGGTTGTTTTTTTTGTAAAAAAGTTTTTATTTTGTTATTTTTAGTTTCTTTGTATGTAAAGAAAGTCCTCAAAACTTGAAAGAATCATTGAAATTGGATAACAATTGCTAAAGAAGTTCTATCTCTTAACATTAATCTGTACATCTCTGCCGGCCCCTTTTAAAATAAAATGGCGTAATGTTATGTTTTGGAAATACAAAAGCTCAGCATAAACATCTGACTATAGCAATCGCGAATAATTTGCTGTTATGCGTTGAAGAGTTCCGTTGCCTGCCTTGTTCATCAGTTTTTCTTCACCAAATGATACTTTCTAAATGAAAATATTTGATTTGTTACTAAAAATGTTGAAATCGGTGCATGTGTGCCTATATTTTTTGAGGAGTTCCCTCAATTCCTCGAAGGTCCCTCATCAGGTATGAGTTTTGATACAAATGGGACCAATCTGTTAGTATACCCTACCAAACAAAAAAATAATTTTGAAAATCGGTCCATAAATGACGGAGTACTGAGGTAACAAACCCTAAAAAAAAAAAAAAAATACGACCGAATTGAGAACCTCCTCCTTTTTTTGAAGTCGGTTAACAAAATAAGGTTCATATTCAATTGGGAAAATTTGACACATTGGGGTAACCTGACGTGCTGGCGTCTGTACAAGGCAGTATAAGGTTATATATCTTCAATAATAGACCAATACCATACTGACACTGGTGAAGTAAAACATCGTAAGGTAACTGGAGCTTGTTATGATTATAGTGAAATCGCCAACTCGCATCAAACAGGCATGGTGCCCGCTCTGTACCAAAATGACGTTTGCTCTGCAGTGGAACAGTGTCAGACTACAGCATAACATCACGCCTGTTATGCCTGAAGGGTAAGGCAGAGGTATACTAGTAGTAGTAGTAGGTAATAGTAGGTAATAGTGTCAGACTACATTACTAAATTCTAAATTAGTAGATGTCACGCGGTTTCTCCAGCATAGTTTCCTTTCCGTTAGAATATAGGGATAAAAAGTAGCCAAGATGCCACCCGGGGATTGTGTAGCTTCACAACGTTGAAAGACTTTTTTAAATCATTCCAGTTGTTAACCGACTTCAAAAAAAGGAGGAGGTTCTCAAATCGGTTTGTTTGATAGAGTATACTAACAGATTGGTCCCATTTGTGTCAAAACTCATATCTGATTCCCTTATCTTCGAGGAATTGAGGGAACTCCTCAAAAAATATAGGCACACACGCACCGATTATAACATTTTTAGTAACAAATCAAGCATTTTCATTTAGAAAGTATCATTTGGTGAAGAAAAACTGATGAAAAAGACAGGCAACGGATCTCTTCAACGCATAACAGCAAATTATTCGCGATTGCTATAGTCAGATGTCTATGCTGAGCTTTTGTATTTCCACAACATAACATAACGCCATTCTATTTTAAAAGAGGCCAGCAGAGATGCACAGATTAATGTTTAGATAGAAATTCTTTAGCAATTGTTATCCAATTTCAATGATTCTCTCAAGTTTTGAAAGACTTTCTTTACATACAAAGAAACTAAAAATTACAAAATAAAAACTTTTTTACAAAAAAAAAACAACCGACTTCTTAAAAAAAAACTAACAGGTGGAAAATAACTCTAGTTTCGGAAGTCGGTGGCCAATAATGAACAAAACTAAACCACCAAAGCCACAGACTTCCGAAACCAAAGTTATTTTCCACCTGTTAGTTTTTTTTTAAGAAGTTGGTTGTTTTTTTGTAAAAAGTTTTTTTTTTAAGTTTATTCGTTACATACAAAAATGCAAATCTCTTTATAGTCTACTAGAAGCCCGTCCCGGCTTCGCGCGGGTATTTAACAAAAATTTCAAAATCAATGCTCATTGTGTTAGAGATTGGTCTCTTTCAGAACTCCGTCGACAGCTTTTACGTACTCGATTGAGGTTGGATCGCGAACGTGATGAAGCCATATCCTAAGCTGAAAACATTCTGAATATAGCCTATGTCACTTGAGGATAGTGTAGCTTCCCAACAGTGAAAGATTTTTAAAATCAGTGCAGTAGTTTCGGAGCCTATTGAATGCAAACATTCAAACAATCAAACGTTCCTTCTTTTAATATTAGTATAGAGAAGAGTAGCTTCGCCGGCAAACTTCGTTCCGTCTTAGAATCAATTTATGTTGTATTACATATGACTTTGCTTTATATCGTATAGATTAACTCATCCACGCCAATGCAGTCATAAAAAGATGGCCAGCATTATAAACTTAGATTTTATCTCCACAGCTTTCTACTACCACTAGGAAAATATGGCACACAGTAGATTCTTTACGAGGATACGTAAGAAAAAAAGTAGCTACTATTAAAGCAGCAGGAAACGAAAGTTTGGGGTAACTTTTATAGGGAGATCTAAGGCTTTAGATATCTTTGAAAAAAAAAACTTTCTTGCTACGTCCGATAAAATGTTTCGTACGCGTGTAATCCCTAAAAATTCTGCGTGATTTGTCTCTACCACGATAAAGAAAAGGTCTCAAGAAAGTTTTCGGATGCAGTTAAGTGTTATCTGCTTTCAAGATTTGATGGAAAATTCGTTTCGTCACTATGTTTGTTACGGGTTAACAGTACAAAATTTGAAGAATGTGCTTTGTTTATTTATTTGTTAAATACTTCAAGCACACAAATGTAAAGAGGCGGATATAATGCCTTAAGCATTTTCTACCAGTCAACCTTTAGGTGATGCAGATACAAACAGTGGTAGGTGCAGTTCCGTAAGAAATATGAAACGAAAAAGAGACATAATTTATTTATATAGGTATGTAAATGATTATCACTTCCAGTGGACAGCGATGCGAATGAATTTTTTGACGCCATATTTTAAAGTTAGCTTTTAGATTTTATTTTCTTTTGTAGTGTATAAAGTTGACCTGGAGTTATCATTAATTTATATATGTATGTATATAAAAATGTGATGTTGGTTTGTGTACGCTTCAAAAACTCAAAAAGTTCTGCACCGATCGAGCTGAAATTTTAGCGTGATATATAATCCGCATCAAGGATTGTATTTTTGTTATGTTTGTATTTTGGAATGTATTTTATTTTTCCTTTTTTTTTTAACCATTCAATCACAATGTGACACAGCAAAGCGTGGCAGGGTACAGCTAGTAGGAGTTTATAAATATGATAAATGTCATAAACTATAAATATGATAAATATATACGCGAAAAACTTAAACACACGAACATGATAAACATGCCAAGGGAGTACATTAGCAAGCAAGTTCAAGTTAGCTAGCTGTTGTGCCAAGCAGTCATAGTCAATCGGTCAACAAAACCGTTTATCCAATTTAATAAAGACTTTTAAGACTAGATTCTTGCACAGTCTACTAACCTCGATGGACAATATTTCCTTTTTTCAACAATAACTTTCGTTCAAACTAATCAGGACCCGTGATTTCGACGGAATGTAAAACAATGGCTGAAAATTAGCCCTCGTAGAGAGTACGTCTTAAAACTCATTTTCAAAGACAGTCTTTTAAATTACGTCATAAAATATTAGAGGGACTTTGTGCTTGAATAAAGCTTGTGAAATAATTAAGGAAGTGTAATACGGCTTTTCCATTTGCATAACAAATTTGTAAAGGTGCTTTTAGAAAAATATCGCTGTAAATCCTTTGACAAATCAACCGTTTTCTAGGGGATTATTATTTTTTAAACCTCTTCCTTAGAGGGAGTCGAGGGAGTCTTCCTAGTCGGAATATCGGTATTGTGTTAATTGATACATATTTAGGATAGTGTGAAGATGACTGCGATTGTTCCTATTTTTATAGAATCAAATAATAATAAGAAAATCTTTGGTAATTTTGGATATAGGTACATTTTGTCCTAAGTATAGTCGATATCATAATTGCTTACTCACCTGAAGGTAGAAAGTAATTTGAATGTCATAAACCGATAAAATACATTTGTCTATGTGACAACGCTTCAAGCTTAGTAAAGTTTTATTTAAGTAGAAATTGTTGTAAAAAATCTTAAAAAATTGTAGTTCATATTCAAATAAAAATATGTTTATTAGCTTACACAACAGAGAGTTACACTAACAGGTTTAACATCGGGAACTACACAGCTTGTATCTTGGAGATCATACACTACACAGAGTTTAAAACAAAACACAGTGTAATTAATGTGTTCAATGACAAGGACAACAATACTTATTCGCAGTAAAAATATGTCAATAACATTTAACCTGTTTCATCGTTAGCTCAGTTGAAAGAAGATATATTATGTACAATTTTCAACCCCTCAAATGCTGATAATATTTTTCTTGCGAACGTTAGAAATATATACAATGTTTTCCGCTTTGAAGGCGTTGCACTTTACCCATCATTATTTTAAAAGCAGCCTGGCTTTGGAGAAGGCGCGAGTGTTTCGGACTCCCCCTTTACACGTGTCGGTTGATTGATTCGGTGCTCGAGATACCGTCCTTTAGATACAGGATGCTCTATTGTTGCCTTGAAGTATTAATGTGGCTATAGATTGCGCTTTCGGAAGTCAGTGTCAGTATAGATAGGAGATTGAGTAATAGCTGCATTTCGGAGGTTTCCGACAGTTACAGATATTGTTGTTGAGTGTTTTGATGTCAATAAATGCTATATTTAACCTGGGTCTGATATTATATCTAAACTGTTCGTAGTCCAACCCAAAATACAAGTATTGTACTAGTAACGATAAAAGCGGCTCAAGACTTATCTACTGAAAATACAAGAAAAATGGACTATCACTCTGGACCTTAATTGAAAGAGTAATGCTTATCAGTAAAGTTTACATTCTCATTGTAAATAAATGATTATAGGTCTAGTTGCCCCGGGTAACTTCGTTCCACCTTTCTAAAAAACATAGATAGTAGCCGAATCTCAAACCTACTGCATATGCTTACAAAAATCATAAAAATCGGTCAAGCCGTTTCCGAGGAATATGGTAACTAACACGAGAATTTAATATATAAGATTATCGAGAAGACATCATCTCTTGTAAACTCTGCACTTCCCTAAATGCAAAGTTTGTTAATAGACATGTTATTTTAGTTCAGTAATTTTAAAATTATACCTCAATAATTTATTTAAAATGTAACATCGTCATTCACCAACCACACTTCGTTGATGTGTAGGTGATTTATTAACTAAGAGTATTTAGCATTTTTAACACAGTTTACATAATTTTTCTTTTGTTGTGAAATTTAAAGAAAGTTAGCTCGTCTTATTGATACTCAGTAGCGACTATAATGTTGCAGTGTCGTGTTGTCCGAAGAGCCCTGTGTGCCAGGAGTGTCTTGTCCGTGAAGTTGACAAATGCCGTTGGCACGCTAGGTGTTTGCGGACGCCCCTTGATGTAAGGACACGACGCCGACGCTATCAGATATATACCCCGGAGTAAGATGCTAGAGCGCTGGCTGTGTGGTACTCGTATAATATGTGCTGCCGAACAACTCAGCATTTATACCTACCTATATTAACAGGTTTAACATCCCTCAGAAAGCATGTTAAGCCTAATGGCTTATTAAATTTATTGATCTCCATCGTCATTTGAAGATATTTGACAGTTGTTATGGATAGATAAAAGTCAGTAGGTAAATCTGATACCAGTATTTACAAATGGTAGGTACCATGTTACCCAGTTATCTCATTTTTAATGAATGCGTCGATTGATACTATAGTACCTAAAAGATTGATTTAAGGAAAATAAGGAACTAATGAACATTCTATTATTATACCTATTATAGACTGCCTTGTTGGACAAGTGGTCACAAATGAGTTCAATTATGTCACTTAATATCACATATTGCCACAGACAACTGCCAGTATTATTATTATTATTATTTTGGGAAAACATTACGTTTTTCTTAGCTCTTGGCTAGTTTTGAGCTACATTAACGGGCCATGCCAAGTCAATGTAGCGTGTGATGGGTTAAATTAAGATGAGGAATGGAAATTATGAGGAGAAATTTCATTTTCCTCGATTTGCATGAACTTTCTCACTATTCTGCAGGTGTTTAAAATTGCGGCTTTTTGGAGTGTAATATATATTGAGTCTTTCAGGTCTATGAGTTTGAGGCTATGGTGGAGATGGTTGGGTATTACACCCGTAGTGGAGACAACAATGGGAACTACGTACACTTTTTCCTGTCTCCAAATTCTGGTCACTTCTTCTTTGAGTTCAGCATATTTACTGATTTTCTCACCTATTGTTTTTTGCAAATTATGAGTGTTAGGAACTGCAATATCTATCAGGTAAGTGACTTTATTAACTTTGTCTTGAAGAGTTATATCTGGTCTATTGTAGTGAATGGTTCGGTCGGTTAGGATGGCGCGGTCGTAGTAGAGTTTGTGTGTGGTATTTTCTAGTACTGTTGATGGTGAATACTTGTAATATGGAGTGTGTGTATTTTCTACAAGCTTATATTTTATTGCTAGGTTTTGATGGATGACGTTTGCTACTTGATTATGTCTATGGGTGTAGTCTGTTTGCGTAAGAGTCGTACATGCCCCTGTTATGTGTTGTATGGTTTCTGGTTGGCTGTGACATTTGCGGCATTTATCGTTAGTTACTGTGGGGTCTTTCAAAATAAATTTCCTATAGTTCTTGGTATTGATAATCTGATCCTGTATTGCAATAATAAATCCCTCGGTTTCCGGGAATAAATTACCTACTTTAAGCCATTTATTTGATGCTATAGTGTCTACGTGAGATTGTTCTAGGTCGTGGGGGTGGCGTCCGTGTAAAACTTTCTTTTTCCATTCTTCTAGTTTTTTTTCCTGTGGATCTACGTTGTTAATATCTATATCTGTTTGTTCGTTTAAATTTAGAGGTGTGTAGTTCATATCGTTTGTTACTATGCCTTTATGGATCTTGCTTGTGTGTGATTTAGAGAGAAAGAATGTTTTTAGCCTGCTTAATTGTTTTTGCCAGAGGTGATCGATGTCGATAAGGCCTCTCCCTCCATGTTGCCGTTTGATGGTCAGTCTTTCTATTGCAGATTTAGGGTGCAGGTTATTGTGTTTAGTGAGTGTGGTACGTGTAGTTCGTTCTATTTGCTGGATGTCAGTTTTCGTCCATTTAATGACTCCGAACGAATACGTTAAAACAGGAATTGCGTAAGTGTTCAGCGCCTTTATTAAATGTTTCCCTGCGAGTTGGGTTTTACATATTGCGATCACTCTTCTTTTGTATTCCGTGTTTAGTGTGTGTTTGATTGCTGTGTGATCTTTTCCTTTTAGTTGTTTATACCCTAAATATTTATATAAATCCGTTGGTTCCATAGCTGTGATTGTGTCTTCATTGTTGATAAGATAGTCACCCGGTTTTATTTTGCCTCTAATAATGTGAACCGTTTTGCATTTATCTAACCCAAATTGCATGTTGATGTCTGTGCTAAATCTTGTAGTAATATCTATTAAATTTTTCATTTCTTTTTCGGACCTGGCGTATAGTTTTATGTCATCCATATAAATGAGATGAGAAATAACAGTTTCTTCAGTGAGATATTTAAGGGGATATCCAGCTTGGCAGCGACGTAGTAGGTGGGACAGAGGGTTAAGAGCAAGGCAAAACCATAAAGGACTCAGCGAATCTCCCTGATAAATACCTTTCCTAATATATATCTGTCGGGTTGTGATAGCATTATGTTTGTAATTTAACTGCAGTGTGGTTCTCCAACGAGACATGATGTTCTTTAAGAAGTCTATTATTTTTGGGTTTATTTTATAGATCTGTAATATTTTTACGAGCCAAGAGTGTGGGATACTATCAAATGCTTTCTTATAATCTATGTATGTGCAGTGTAGGTTCCTATTTTTTGTAGCAGCATGTTTGTGAATTACTGAATCTATTACGAGTTGCTCTATTATTATTATTATTATAAGTATCTATTAAATTACTCGTTTTCAAGAGAGGAATATTGGTCAGATGAAATATAAAAAAAACCTTATCTATAAATATGGATTCGAAACGGTATGTTGATACTAGTGCGACTAGTGCGCTTCACATCATTGATTGCATCACTGATTACCATCAGGTGGGATTGCAGTCAAGAATTAGTTAATAATATAATATAAAAAAATGTTGCTTCTTGTACCTAAGTCTAAAATCTTCTGAATCTGTTAAGATCTTAGTTCTAAGTCCAAATTTGTAGAAAAGTTTAAGAAACCCCTCAGAGGAATTAAATCTTTTTTCTTTCGCTCGAAAAAAAAGCTTAAAACTGATCGAGCACAAATTACAGTGATTGATTTACGAGGTACCTACCCTGAAAGGAAATAAATTATTATACCAGAGAGTTTTTCTAAGATAAAAGATTTTAAATTATAGAAAGTAAAGCTATCAAGTTGAGCTTAAGATCGGTGTGCCTACAGTCTTTTCTTGACAAATTAATAATGGCACGATTATTTTATTCTTTTTCTTTTTTATACGCGATTGCTGGAGCGGGAACTTAAGAATACTACCAGAGTAAGGGAAATCCGTAGGTATCTAGGACAAGAAAGATACGCCCTCTTGAAACATAGACTCATGAGCAAAGGAGCTGGACAGGGAAGTGTTGGCCGCATGAAGAAGACTTGATTGAAGAGTTCATGAGAGTTGACAGAAAACTCGCGTGCCGCTTAACTATGCTATATTACGCGGCGTAGCGTGGCGTAGCGTAGCGTGGCGTGGGCGTTTAGCGTATTCTTAAGTATGTAAATAAATAAATAAATATTCCACAACTTTTCACACAGCGCCATTTAGTCCCAAGTTAAGCTTGAGAGCTTGTGTTATGGGTACTAAATAGCTGATAAACATACTTATATATTTCTAATACATACACATTATAGACAAATTACACCCAGACACAGAACAAATGATCGTGCTCATCACACAAATATTTGTCCTGGGTGGGAATCGAACCCACAACCTCCGGCATAGCAGTCAGGGTCACTAACTACTAGACCAACAGGCCAGTCAGTGTACTTTCTAAGTTTAACTTGGACATCATTGACGTCGCTGAAGGAAAACATCGTTAGGAAACCTGGATTTATTATTGTAAGTTTGAGATCGCCAATCCGCCTAGAGCAAGCATGGTGATCAATGCGTGTGTCTTCTCTGTGTGAGAAGAGGCCTTTGCCCTGCAGTGGAACAGTAAAAGACTGGTATTAAGTTTTATTATTGAGAGGAAAAAAATGCTGGAATAATCGTTTTAGTATAGAAATGATCTCAGATAAAAACATCTCAGGTTTATGGTATCGGTATCTTTATTACATCTAGTACACTTCTAGATCTTTTTTTTATATTAGACAGAGAAAAATGTTTTGTTGGGTGACTTCTTATTAGCCTAAAAAGTAGTGTAGTGTATAGTAGTGAAGTAGAAGGTTTTGGCAAATGTTTTTTTTTCTCAAAAAGCATTGCTGTTTTTTGGGTAATGACAAAGATAAACAAAGCTGACAGACAAAGTTGATGAAAGTTTCTTGAATTAACAATTGAGTGATCTTTCTGTGCATCTTTGAGGCAAGAAGTTTGCCGCTTGTCTAATGGATTATTGACGTCGTTTAGTTTAGAAAAGCTAAACTATTTAGTATTGTTGTATCAAATAAAAAACATAAACATGTTTCTGAAAGCTACTTAAGTACTCGCAAACATCAGATACTGAACTAGTACAATTTATTTTCGATTTCTTAGAATCAAATTCCGTGTAAGTTGTATCTCTTTTCTTCCATCTGCCAAAGGAAATCACGTCTGATGCAATATATTGAAAATCTGTATCCTCCACAAATAGACCGAAATTTGATATAAAAATCTTAAAGTGTGTAGGCAGTACATCAAAGCTTTGATACAAGATCTAGTATTGGATGCTTTGTTACACGTAAGATCTTTCAGAATTACGTAAGTTCAATAAGACAAAACTATTTATATCTTAGTACGTAATTTATCATTATAATATTTTAACGATGCTTGTAAACCCCAAAACTTTAAGCAAGTTTAGGGAAATTTAAATCATTTGTTCCACTTAAACCAATTAACGAAAGGCACCTTCGACATCTATAAGACTAAATTAAACATAATATGCCTCTTCTTAAAAGTAGTTTCGTATGGAGAATAATGGGGAAATAAATTTACTAATGAAAACATTAATGGGAGTAGTAGGTAACCAGTTTAATTTTGTCATGACGTGTTGAAGTCTCATGTAATAGGGGTGACTATTGCCAAAAGCCAAGTATAAACCGTGATGGCTTTTTCTTACAAATTCAGGTGGAGAAACCTAAAAAACTTTGCCCTACCGGGGATTTAATCCCAAGATTTCATAGCTAGATTGCTTATTTTACATATTTTAGTGTTTTTTTAAAGTCTGTTTTACCTTTTTGTAACATTATAAATACAATTTTTTTATTTGTTGTTACAGCGGCAATGAAAATTTTTAATCAGTTCTTTTACGGTTAAGAGATACAGTCCACATAGAGACAGACAGTCATACGAATAAAAGGACGGAAAAAGCTTACTAACAGATTTCTCTTAGTACCCTTTGTATACGGAACCCTTACTTGTTGAAATAAAGCTAAAGTGTACAAAATAGCCACTGTTTGCAATTTAATAACGAACCAACCAATAGTTCAATCGTTGGCTAGCCCATGACTGCTATTCTTGCTTCCAATATTTACACAAGCGTAGTTGCAAACAATACAACTCTCCAATTATTATTTTGTACTGTGGAATCATTTCTATAGCTATGTTTCCTTTTAGTTACATAAGTGGCCTTTTTAAATGCAAGAGTGAGGATGTGACTAACAAATGTTGTTTATATTGTAACCTTCAATTTTGTAATTATATCAATCTTCGATCAATAATAGCACTAGATACAGTATCAGGAACAAAAATGCGTCGCTAAAGTGTCCACGTTTACACACACATAAACAATTACATTTCTTACTACGAAATATTGAAAAGTTTTATAATATTATCAAGTTCAGTTCATTATAAACATTGACACTCAAGCATAAAGTTTAATTACAATTGCAAAATATTTATGCCTAAGTCCTTCTGTCATCGGAGAAAAGAAAAAGGAATAAATTTAAAATTTCACTTAAAATTAAAAGCCGTTTTTATAGTAAGTACAAAAATATTTCTTCTAAAATGAAACTTAAGGCCTAAAAAATACGGTTAAAAACGTTTTGTTCACAATTTCGTCTTTACTATATTTTGGAACAAGACGTAGTTCTTGGTATGACATTTCAATGCTCAGAACACAGTAAGAATTGAAAGATAGAGCTGCAGAATAATAATTTATATTTCTTATGCGAGCGAAGGTTTGTTTTATATGGTGGAAAATAATTACATTTGACCCATTTTAAAAAAGTAGTAGGGCTAAATTAGTACAATAGCTATTTTATTAGGAAATTGCTGTTAATTGTCTGCGGGTTGGCTCATGATAATCAACCCGCAAAAAAAATGAATGCGCCTACTTTTATATGCGATTTAGTTTCCACACTAATATTATAAAGGCAAAAGTTTCTGAGTGTGTGTGTGTGTGTGTTTGTATGTTTGTTACTTCTTCACGCTCAAACGGCTGAACAGATTTGGATGAAATGTAGTTTGTAGGTAGCTTATATCCTGGATTACAACACATAGGCTACTTTTGACTACTCCTGGTTTACGCGGGAGAAACCGCGGGGCGCAGTTGGTGAAAAATCATTGTATGACATCAAATTATTAATAACCGACTTCAAAAACAGGAGGAGGTTATCAATTCGTTTGTATTTTTTATATCAATATGTATTTGTCATAAAATAAAAACTGAATTAAATAGTAAATAAAGTCTTTTAGCAAATAATTATAATGATTGATTGACCAATTTTTTTTTTTTTATGTTTGTTTTTTAGTGTTTGTTACCTCAGTACTCTGTCATTTTCATGAGGGAACCATGAAGAATTGAAGAAACTCTTCAAAAAATGTAGGTACACACGTACCGATTTTTACATTTTTAGTAGCAAATCAAGCATTTTCATTTAGAAAGTATCATTTTGTAAAACGTTTCGATTGTGAATCATTAATGAATGTACCTGTAATTTTGGAACTGATGTTCTAACCAATCGACATATGTTAGTATTTCCGAATATATTAATAGCTACTTAATGATAATAAAAACTACTAACTACCGCGGCATTAGTCTTTTAAGCGTAGTTGGTAAACTGTATGCAAAGGTTTTGATTAAAAGAGTGATCAGACTGACAGACGAGAAATTATGGGACGTGCAGGCAGGGTTTAGAGAGGGAATGGGATGTATGGATCAGATCTTCTCCTTGAGGTGCATAGCCGAAAAATATCTGGCTAAGCACAAGAAAGTTTATTGTGCTTTCGTTGACTTGGAGAAGGCCTATGATAGTGTGTGGAGGGATGAGCTGTGGTCGACACTATCCATGTATGGTGTGGACTGGTGCTTGGTACGGGCACTGAAATCTTTATATAGGGATTCCAGTGCCTGTGTCAGGATAAACGGGGCATACACAGACTGGTTTAACATCTCTAGGGGAGTTAGACAGGGCTGTGTAGCGTCACCTTGGCTGTTCAACTTATACATGGATAGTTGTCTGACAGATTTAAAAGAGAGTGAGTGTGGATTGAGGATGAATGAGTTGCCTGTCAAATGCCTCCTCTACGCAGACGATCAAGTTCTTCTTGCATCGTCAGCGGAACAGTTGCAAGACATGGTGACCAAGATGAATGAAGCATATAAGATGAAAGGGATGAACATTAATGTGAATAAGACGAAAGTAATGGTGTTTGAAAGAGACGAAAACGTGTCGTTGTGCAATGTGAAAATAAACGATATGAGTGTAGAACAAGTGAATGACTTTGTATATCTGGGAAGTCTGTTTACAAGGGATGGAAAGATTGATGCGGATGTGGAAAGGAGAGTGAATGCAGGAAATAAAGTGAATGGCGCTATACATGGCGTTGTGACCAGCCAGTCTATGTCCGAAAAGGCACGACTGGCTGTTCACAATGGTGTGCTGGTGCCTACACTAACGTATGGAAGTGAATGTTGGGTGTGGCAAAAGAGACATGAAAGTAGAATAAATGCTGTAGAAATGCGTTCCTTACGAAGTATGTGTGGTGTTACAATTAATGACAGATTGAGGAATGATGATATAAAGCAACGTTGTGGTTTAAAAGAAGATGTAGGAACAAAAATTGAAAAGAGTATGCTTAGATGGTTTGGTCACGTTGAAAGGATGGATGAAAGGCGACTAACGAAAGGTATTTACAAGGCAGATGTAAGTGGGAACGCCGGGAGGGGACGCCCTAGAAGGACATACATCGACCTTATTGGTGAGGTTCTTCAGAAAGGTCAGGTGCGTAGTACTCGCAACCGGCGTGTGTGTATGACAACATGTATGAATGTAAACGAAGCAAAAGAAGTATGTAAGAATCGTAGCATATGGCGCTCTGTAGTTTCTGCCTACCCCCATGGGAAAAAGGCGTGAGTTTATGTATGTATGTATGTATGATAATAAAAATTAGACAGCAACAAAAAAATAACAAACCCCCCACGCAAAAGTAAAAAGTAACAAAATAATATGTATTGACCCTTTAAGTTTAATAAAAGAAGTAATATTTTAATCCAAGCATCACTGTGTCGGAGGACTGCTTGTATAATTCTTCTCCTCTTTCTTTCGCGACAATAGATACCCATTCTGCACGGCGAAATGTGTCGCTAGGAAATCTACAAACAAAAATTTCATTAAAAAAAAGAAACATAAAATAAGAATACTACTCCATGCATTCCCTTTTCCAGAATAGTCGATGTTTGTTACAATAGTTGGCGCGTTCTAGCAAACATTGGTCAAACAATCGTAATATTTGCTAAAAGACTTTATTTACTTTATTTAATTCAGTTTTTATTTTATGATAAACACATATTGATATAAACTCACCGAAAAAAAAATATTCCTTCCGAAATTTTGGTGTTACGGTGGTTATTTACACAATTTGTGACCGCGCACTGCTGTATTTTGACGTCTTAACGTTGGCTATGATTGGACCATACTAATTAGAAATAAGAGCACAACAGTATTTGTGCTCTTATTTTTCGGGCCGTTTTTGAAGCGCTTATCGGGAATCTAGTACTATTATTGATCTAAGATATCAATTAACTCTTACGTACAGACGCCAGCACATCAAGTTACCCCAATGTGTCAAATTTTCCCAATTGAATATGAACCTTATTCTGTTTGGCATAAAGTTGCAAAACGACCAAAGAAATTTGACACATTGGGGTAACTTGATGTGCTGGCGTCTGTACTTACTTCACTGTATGAATGAAACGTAGAAACTAACGATAATTTATTTGCTTTCCAGGATTCTAAACAAAAACGCTTAAGATACGCTAGTTTTATTTCAAAGACTTTAATGCAGGTATTCATCTGACAGACTAACACTTTTAACACTACTAGCAGACGTCCGCGGTTTCACCCGCGTAGGTCCCGTTCCCGTGGGAATACAGAAATAAAAAGTAGGCTATGTGTTAATCCAGGGTGTCAGCTAAATCCATACCAAATTGTAATAAAATCCATTCCGTAGTTTTACGTGAAAAAGTAACAAACATCCATCCGTCCATTTATATTCACAAAACTTTCGTGTTTATAATATTAGTTGGATTTGCACTATTTAGCAATTAAAGGCTGTCAAAATCAACCAAATCTCGAGGAAATGTTGTGTTAACTGGGAATCACTAGTTAGGGCTTCGGGTTTTAAAACAACCAAATTATCAGTAAGCACACTGCAACTCTAATCATTTTTTAATATGCACACACTAGAAGAACGAAGCCGTTTAAACGACGCAATGTTTTTTTGTAAAATCTTAAAAGGAGTAATCGATTCTCCCCCATTACTCGCACTTCTTAACTTTCGCGCTCCTTCTAGAATTCCACGTAAACCTATAACTCCGTTTTGTCCTCCCCAGGGAAGAACGGTGTTGGGATCTAATTCTCCATATGCCAGGTTCTGCAGGGTCCTGAATAGTGGCAGCAATATAATAGATTTCCATTTTGATTCTCACGCCAACCAGAAATGTAAAATGCTGAACTGCTTAAGTGATTTGTTGTAAAGCAGATTATAGCAAAAATAAAAACAAAACCAAATACTTACATAATTTACGTCTTAGTTTTAAGTTAAATTAGTTCATGTGGTGTTTACCTTTAAGTAATTGTTACACTAAATAAGTTTTAATGTTATTATTTGTATGTGCAAGCTGTTTGTGTAAACAATTGTTGGCGGACCAAATAAATATAAATAAATAACTCAAGGGGAACGTCTAGTCGCCATCAGGATCAGGACTAATAAGCATTTTTTAATACAATTAAAATAATAAGAAAATAATTGATATTAATATATAAAATAACAATAGATTTTAATAGAATAAGTTAATAAATGGAAATCTAAAATACATAATAGTATAAAAAACATTTTAATCTGAAAATTAAAAAAGCGCTCAGCCTTTCTACGTATTAACAAAATTTGCTGTGCCCGACAGGGTCCATAATTGTTTCTATTTTTTCTATTTACCACCTGTGTACATTATGGATTTAGCGATAAACGATTTGATTTGATTAGGATTAGATAGGGACTCTCCTGTGGCGTTACTATTCAGTCGTGTGGTACATTTATTACATATTGGTACAGACGCCAGCACGTCAAGTTACCCCAATGTGTCAGATTTCTTTGATCGTTTTTCAACTATATGCCAAACAGAGTAAGGTTCACAGTCAATTGGGAAAATTTGACACATTGGGGTAACTTGATGTGCTGGCGTCTGTACGTTCATCAAATACACAGATGAAATGGGCTACTTGTCAAAATTTTAGGTTTTAGTTCCTCATCTAGACAACAAAAAAATATTCGCCACATATTTTTTTCTTTTTTTACGTAATCAAAAAATTACGGCGATACATAGAGTCAAAATGTCGCATGACGTCACAAGCCAGTACAGTTTATACTAGATAATGACGTTACAAGCCCCCTCTCCTCAACTTTAATGCGCTTAATCTAAGCAGTTTTCCATCAATTTGAAAAAGAAAAAAAAAATACTTATGTTTTATTTTTATAATTTAACTGATGGACTTATTACATTTTGATGTTCATATTCTGTCAAACACCCTATTCCCGAAGGGTAACGTAAAACTTAAAAACGTATCTGGGGACATGTGGGTGTACTACCAGGTACACTTGGTAGTACACCCAAATGTCCCCAGATACGTTTAAAGTCCCATGTAAGAGGGGGCGAACCTATTGCCATCAAACGGGCACAAATCAAGAATCCGGGCTGCTACTGAAAAATTCCAGATGGAAAAACTCAGAACACTTTGCCTGACCCGGGGATCGAAACCCGGACCTCATGCTCAATAGAACCTAGCACTTTCGACCACTAGACCACGAGGCAGTCATGATGAGATATGTATTAAGCACTCGTATGCCGTAATTATAGAAACAATTTAAAAGTAATTGCGTCTCGCGTAGATATGCTTTATATATGACGTGTTAAGGACAATGCATATGTCTTTCATGTGGCTACACCAATTCGGATCCGCTTCTATTTACGTCTTTCTACAACACAACCAAACATTACATATATGTGTAAGTACGTATGTTCATATCATAGAGATTGTAGTGACGACTGGCAGAGCACAAAACAAAGAAGTGGTGTCATGTTAAAACTGAAGTGAAATGTATTATTCAGTTCCTGCTTCACAAAGACAATTCGGCTTTTGTTTGACACTGACACGAAACTGAGATCATGCGAGACGGGCTCACATATTACTTACTTTATATGCGGCATACGGAACTTGATAAAATATGCTATGTATATTATCTATGTATGGCGTTACAATCCTTTCTTTAGAAGTTTAACTGTTTTCTACTAGAGCTTTGAGTGCTATGAGTTGTGGGCTATAGATTTATTTTTATATCACATAGCCTAATTTCATTTGGTTTTGAGATTTCTTTTGTGGCTATTACATCGGCTGTGGACTAAATAAAATATTATGTCGAATACTTTTTTTATGAAAATAGTTGCATACAATATACAGACTTTTATAATAGACGAACATGACTGTCAATTAAACACACATACCGCATTTATTCCACAATACATAAGGCACATAGGCATAAGCTTATGATTAATATGCAAACAGCCTACGATAAGTGCTTGGTTAATAATGTGACTTCAATTAGACTTAGCGGTTTAAAGCATTATTTTAATATTCAATGCTTGCTTTGAGATCAGCCTAATTTGAATAAATGACTTTTGATTTTGATTTTGATTTTTGATCTAACAACTAGTTGCGTGTAAAATCTCACTTGATTGTGAGGCCTATAATTTTAGAATCATAAGTTTAACGTGAAAGATTCGACGTATCTACTGTTATCCATTTTCCCGCTTAATGGCATTGAAGTCAACATTTTTAGTTTGTTTTCTTTCATGTGTGCCTAATTGGCACATTAGTTAGGGTGCTTCTACACGGTGCATGTAGCTGGAGCAAGTAAAGGTGCGGGTTACACGCGTGAGTAATATGTGCAAGCTACTTGTTCAAGTTACTCGCTTGTACTTGTACATAATGCAAATAACTGGAGCAAGTAAAGACCTGGGCTACTTGCGCAAGCAGTACGCGCAAGTTATTTGCTCGTGGTCAGGGGCTACATGCGCAAGTAACCCGCGCGCGCGCCACAGAGTACGCAGGTTAGTTGCGCGGGTGGTTCGCTTTGGTACATGCTCGAGTTGCCCACGCACATGTTTTTAAACAGTAAATTTTTCGGTGCATAAAACCTGCGCAAATGCCTCAATATGCGCAAGCTACTTGTACCGTGTAGTAGCACCCTAAGTCGTAGGAGTAGTGAAACGGTTACAGGACATTACACTTTAGTGATTTTGGTCATAGCATTGCCTCGAAATTCACTAAATTTGACGTTTTGCAAAAAAAATTGACTAAAAATGCTGAATTCAGCGCTATCTAAAGGAAAATGGGCGACAGCAGATCGTTTGTTTTACCTTAACAAAAACGACAATTAACCAGACAAAGAACAAGTCAAACTTCCTCACGAAGGGTACTTCATTGGAATAACATAACCTAACAAAACGATTATGTCCATTTTTGTATGCCTTTGCTGATAACATGATAATATGACTTGTATGCGAGTGTCACTTTGCTCCCTAGTTCATTTGAAAAAAAAATAAAAAAATAAACCATCCTGCCATTGTCTCACAGCAGGGCAAAGCCTCTTGTAATACAGAATAGGCGCAAGCATAGATCACTACGCTTGCTCAAGGCGGATTAACGATTTTAAACTTATCCATACTATAATATTATGAAGAGGTAAAGTTTTTGACGTTGTAGGGTGTAAATCTCTGAATTACAAAACCGATTTTGAAAATCATTTTACAAATAGAAAGCCATAATATTTGTGAGCGTAATAGGCTCTATTTTATTTTTAAAACTAAAATAGGGTGGAGAGTATATTAAAGTATGAAATGCACGCGGACAGAGACACGAGTGAAGTGCTAGTTAACTATGAGTTTAGGTTTCCTCACGATGTTTTCCTCACGATGTTTTCCTCCACCGATGACAATGTTGTCTAGAAAATAAAAAAAATGTAAATTAAAGAAACCACGGAATGTACGCGGGAACCAAGCGTGGTGCAGCTAAATATACCAGTATTTTACATAAAGCGACTGCCAATGTGACCTTCACAATCTAGTAACTGGGTAACAGGATACCGAGGAAGTAACAAAGGTCAGGACAGACTTTGGTATGGACCCTTTAAATGACAGCTAAGACCAATGGTTTGATGATTATTTTCGAAGTACGTTATGGCCTCTATATAGTCTGTCCAAGAAATCGATGACATACCGAAGGTAATGAAATCGCTTAGTCAAGCCCTGCCAAAATAATAAAATACTATTTGTACATATCATTTAGATTTATTATTATGTTCCACCAAACGTATGTGTAGAACTCATGGTATTATGTGCGTGACGATGTCTTTTTCACTCTGTGTTGTATAACAATAGAAATAATGAATGTATTTGGTACTGATCCACGGATATATTTCGCCAATGCGTTATTTGTTTTTTAAATTTTAGTTTTTGTCCCTCATCTAGATTACAAGACAATATTCGACACATATTTTTTTCTTTTTCAAATTGATGGAAAACTGCTTAGCGCATTAAAGTTGAGAAGAGGGGGCTTGTAACGTCATTATCTCGTCTTCTATAATTCGGTGGTTTGGGTAAATGGTATGCCTATTTTTTATTTTATTTTTTTATTGACTGACTAGAAATTAGACATAATGTCGGGTCGTGGAGCTCCTTAACCATAAAGTTGAGCTCACGATGACTGACACATACATGCTGCTTGCCCAAATTGTTTCTGGCACTTTCCTGAAAAGGCTAAACACGACACTGCTCTGCACGGTTCGTCACACGAAAATTTTGTTAATATATTTTTTAACCCCCGACGCAAAAAGAGGGGTGTTATAAGTTTCACCGCTATGTGTGTGTGTCTGTCTGTCTGTCTGTCTGTCTGTCTGTCTGTCTGTCTGTCTGTCTGTCTGTCTGTCTGTGGCACCGTAGCGCCCAAACGGGTGAACCGATTTAGATGCGGTTTTTTTTATTTGAAAGCAGGGTTTCTTGCGATGGTTCTTAGATATAATTCATCAAAATTGGTTCAGCCGTTTCAAGTTTATCAGCTCTTTTGTGTTAGCTACCGTTGCTATTTTAGACGTCTATGGGTATTAACTTTACTTACAAACATATGTGTGTCTTAAAATTTCAAACACCCATGTGTGTAATATTAATAAATAACATTATGGTGTCTTTGGTCTGATGCAGCCAGGATATCTAGGAGACTAATACACTCTTGGGGAAATAACAGCAGATATGTCGTGTTTGGATTCATTTTAACCTGCATTTGATTCTGCACACAATGCACTGATGGCAACTGGATGAGCTGGTGCTGCAGCCAGGCTATCCAGCACACCAATAGGTAGACTCTTGACAAAATAATAGCAGATATGTCGTGTTTGGATTCATTTCAACCAGCATTTGATTCTAAACACAATCCACTGATGGCAACAGGATGAGCTGATGCTGCAACCAGGCTATCCAGCACACCAGTAGGTAGACCCTTGACAAAATAATAGCAGATAAGTCGTGTTTGGATTCGTTTTAACCAGCATTTGACTTTACATACAATGCACTGAAAAATTCTCATAACTGTAAACTCTAACAAAATTAATGCGTTTAAAAAATTTAAAATAAAAATTAAATTAAAAATTTAAAAAACCCCCATCGCAAAAAAGTAAAACATTTAAAAAGTTAAAAATAACACTTTAGCCATGAAATTTTACGTAACGTCGGGGTACCGTTAAAATAAGTACCTACATACCTACAAGTAGGTACTTACTAGGAACATTCCTTACTTAAGCGGTACCCCGACGTGAAGTAAAATTTCATGGCTAAAGTGTTATTTTTAACTTTTTAAATGTTTTACTTTTTTGCGATGGGGGTTTTTTAAATTTTTAATTTTTTATGTCTGGACTTGAAAAGAGACGATGATCCCTGAGTTTGTTTCGGCTTTTCTTCTCAGAGGTAGTCAGTTAGGAAATGCCGACTTTAACTAGCTTTAAAGGAAAAAATGACGTGTAAAAGTGATTTCCATATCCTACTTGCATAATAAATAATTTCATTTCATTTCATCTAGAACAAACTGCACTGGCTAGTGACGTTATGTGACATTTTGACTCGATGTATCGCCGTTATTTGATTAGGTACGTGAAAAAAGAAAACATATGTGTCGAATATTTTCTTGTAATCTAGATGAAGGACTAAAGACTAAAATGTTATCAAATTGATGATTGATGCTCCTAAGATCAATCTGTGACCCCCATCACCCATTCATTTACGATGTCTCATAAAAATTGCTTGCTGAAAACAAGACAGAAGGTACTTATTACAAAATCTTCAATCCTAAAAAAACACTAATGAATTCTTGTCACTGCGCCAACGCGTCAAAACTAAAGTGGAACGAAGTTTTTACCTCAGTACAATTTGATTTTGTTAAAGTAGGTACTGCTTAATTTGGATAATTGAATACTTTTTAATAACCCTGCATTGCGTGATTTGTCGTTTAGTTTTGCTGCAGTAGATAACTAAGGTATAATCAGAGGTAACTTGCTAAAATAGCTAACAGTGCATGGCATTTACTTGGTACTGAAAACTATTAGAAGAAAGTGATCTAATAAACATAATTGATCTGGTAATACCCAAATGCAACCGACTTCATAGAGGAACTTCTCCTTTTATTTGTAAGCCGATTTAATTATTACTGTACAATAAATTAATTTTAATAAGTAAGGTTGTTCAAAATGTTTTGCATAGAACCTTGATTCCACATCCACAATATGCAGAATTTCTGCAAAAACTCAACTTTGAATCCGCCCCCACTTTCGCAACACAACTTGTAAATATCAACGTTACTGTCATAGCGATACCACAGTCTAAAAACATACAGTCGTCCGACGAAGCTGTCTAGACAGGGCAATCGTGCGGAGTGTGAGGGGCGAGACGCGGGAAAGCCGCTCCCGCACTGCGAACAAACCGATGTTCGTAGTGCGGGAGGTATTATTCAAGTCTAACGCGTGTAGAAGTTGTCGGCATTTTTTCAGAGATCAAATGCGTGGTCCTACTGTATTAATATTTATACTGTGGCGATACCTAACTATATTTAAAAAGGTTCACGATTGCATTATGTTAATTTTTAATAATAAACAGACATTACCAACCTAATAAACCTTCCCATAACCACCCTTTTCAACAAACATAACTTCTTTAATAACCCCTAATTTAATGAAGCACTTACCGTAAACCGAACGCCGAACGAAACGGAAGGACGAATAATGATACCTTCTTACTTTATGTTGGTAAAAATTTCAAACAACTCCGAACTTTGACATTAGCTGGTGAATTATCGTGGTCTCCTCGGTGTCATTTGTGAAGTTCGAGCTGAACTTGGTATCCTGGGAACAGATTCTTTTCGTTCCCAGTTTGCTCTGGGCGTTGGCCAACTTGCTTGCACACTCAATTTGTTCAGAATGTTTATTCTGTATTCGCTGAGTAAATATTGGAACGTAACTACTATTGTTAATATATAGAATTTATTATCTAGTTTTCTTACTTTAAAATTACAGATTTTGTTATTGGTATCAAATGGTTATAAATCAGAAAATATAGGTAAAGTTACTGCTAAAAGTTACTAAGTCTCACGAATATACTCATAATATTTATTACTATAAATTGGATTGATGAAAACACTTTTGGCTACTTGAAATACATTAAAAAACTGAACCTACCTTCTACTCGTAAGAAGAAAAGTCTAGCAGTCATTGTCTCTTTTTAAGTCCAAATATTATCTTGGTCTGATCGATTATATGAGGACCATTCGCTTTACTGTCTTAGAAAGTGTGTTAAAGAAAGAAACACAGATTTGAGTAGACCTGTCCAGTTTGTCCGTATTTGTCAGGAATCACGTTCCTCAACTCAGAACTTAGAGTTAACGGAAGCGAGTGTATTGTTACTTTGTTGGCATGTCTCGAGGTCTGGTCTAACCTAGGACCCCATGCTTAGCAGTTTCTGTTGTAACCTCTAAAACTAACGATTTAATATCAGAACAGACGTAAAGGGTGTTGCATGTTTCTTTTTGAATTAGTCCAAATTAAAATGAAAACTTTAAAGGGTACATAATCATTGCTTATTTAATTATTTTAATTGCTTTAATATTATGTTTTTTGATTGAGTTTTCATTTATTTGTGTACGACTTATTGGATTTTTTTATTTGTGTGACTAAATAATTGAACTGAATAAATAATCATTTCAGTGTTGTACAATTAAAACTATTATATTCCATCCTATTCTAATGACCACATCCTGTTCTAGTTCTTCTTAGAGCTCAGTTATGCTATAATAGAGCATTTGGCCTACCTTTATCAAAGTAATGGTTCCAAATCTATCTTCCTAAATCTTTATTTGCCTGGCTTTTATACATGAGAAACCTAGATTTGGGCCCGAAAAGTAGACTTTGATTTATTGAATGTAATTGTCACTAGATATAAAACATACGGGTGCGTCTGTGATGACATTCGTCACATTTGAATCCTAATTTTAATCGACTTACAATAAGGGAGAAGGTTCTCTATTTGGTTGTATGTATGTTTTTGTTTATGTTACCTCAAAACTCCGTCATTTATAAACCGATTTGGAAATTTCTTTTTTTGTTTCATAGAGTATACTTACCCGTATTGTCGCATATTAATTTTATCGATATTGATTAAGGCGAAATACATAAAATTGCAAAATCAAAACTTTTTACAATAAAATACAACCGACATTATAAAAAAAACATAAAAAGGTGTAAAATATCTCTAGTTTCAGAAGTTGATGGCAAGTAATGAATAAAACAAAACAACTTAAGACACGAACAATGCAAAAAAATTAAGGAAAAAAACGTAGGAAAAATTCATGACGCAGACATGCGATCTTCTTCTTTACGTGTCGTTTAAAACCAACCGTAAATAACCAGCAAGCCTAGCCATATATTACAAATTCTATTTCTATTTTATTTCTATTATAGAAAGAAAATGGCGTATATGGAATCAGCTGTTTGTTAACTGACAAGTATATTTCATTTTCAAATTCTACTCGTTAACACTTGACAGTTCGCAAACAACTGTTTCCATTTTACGCCATTTTCTTCATATTGTTGCCTTACCGGTTACGATAATAGAAATATAATTTGTCATATGGCTAGGCCTGCGTAAAATTATTATTATTAAAAAAAACAAAAACGTTAATTCAACTAGACAACATTTGGGTTAAGAAACCGAAAGAAGACTTGCACCTATGTTAATAAACTTATAATCTATTTAGTGACGAGGCTGCTATTCGAAATCGTCGTTGATACTGCAATTCCGCGTAACTACAATTGTTAAATACTGCGAATATACACCTTCGCTGACTGTGATAAGGTGTATATTCGCAGTATTTAACAATTGTAAAATACTGCGAATATACACCTTCGCTGACTGTGATAAGGTGTATATTCGCAGTATAATAATAATAATAAAATAATAATAATAAAATATTTTATTGACACAAAAGATACAATATGTTTTCATTTGAAACCCTGACTCCCGTGCTAGGTGAGACCTGTGTTACAGGAGTCAGTGTCTTCGCCCTACTTAGAACTAGTTCATATCAGTTTTTTAGTTTTTGCATCAATATAAAAACGAAAATTGCGTACTATAATAATTAAAATTAATGCAATCATGCTCTTGTGTGAGTGTGATGTGTCTCTGTGTGGGTGGGGGGAGTATGATGTGTGTGTGTGTGTGTGTGTGTGTGTGTGTGTGTGTGTGTGTGTGTGTGTGTATGTGTGTGTGTGTTTGCGTGAAGTGAATCTCTGTGCGTGTGTTTGGCGTGAGTGATTTGTCTACCTAACTATTTAATCATCTCGAGTATTGTTCATTAATTAGGTTTTCCGTTTGCAAGTAGTCGAGTGTCTGTAACCATGAATTTACTTTTATCTTTGTTTTATTTTTTGTTAATGGGTTAAAGTTAAGAATGCTGTTTATTTTGTTATATAGGTTAGTAGATAGGTATAGGTGTTGCCGTCGAGCTGATGCGGTCCTACATTTGATTGTGCTACATACCTTACTGATGGTTCTCTTTCGTTTGTTTGTGGGTTTTGCCGGTGTGATTTCGTGTTGTTTCAATATGAGAGAGAGAAGGTATAGTTGTCTCACTGTAAGTACTTTACAGTTTTCGTACAGGGTTTTTGTAGGGAATCGGTACGGCTTGAAGGTCATAACTTTTAACAGTGATCGTTGGGCTCTCTCGAGGTGAATCAGATGAGTCTTACAAGTGCCTCCCCAAGCAGTAATACAATAACCCACGATGGACTGTGCCAATGCCAGATAAACTGCACGGAGAAGCTTAAATTCGGCCACATGTCGTAGTTTTTTGAAAACCCATATTAGTTTCCTAACACGAGAGGAGGTCTGTTCAATGTGGGGACGCCAGCTAATTCTCTCGTCCAGGATAACTCCCAGGTACTTTACTGTCTTTTGTTGTGTGATTGGAAGACAAGTACACGGAACGCTGTTGTTGGCGGTATCACATGAGTGTGCTCTGAGACTCATTGCTTTAGGTTTGGTATTAGCAAAAGTAAACTGCAAGAATGAGGTTTTGGATATATTTAGGGTTAATAGGTTAGCTTCCAGCCAGTGTATTATTTTACGTAACCCCACCTCTGCAGCTTCGCGTGCCGCATCCCAATTCTCTCCGTGAAATACTAGTACGGTGTCATCTGCATAACTAAAAATTTTTCCATTATTAAGTGACTGCTGGCATAGGTCATTAACATAAAGCAGAAAAAGGCTGGGGGAAAGGCAGCTACCTTGAGGCACACCGTAGTCATTTCCGGCTTCATTGCTAATGACCGTACCAATCTTTACTTTTTGTGTCCTGTCGCGGAGGAAGTCTGCAAAAATTCCCAGAGCCTTACCTCGGATTCCAGCGTGTTCCAACTTGTTCACAAGGGTTGGAATACAGACGGTGTCAAACGCCTTGGCTAGGTCCAGGAAAACACCGAAACATTTTTGCTTTGTATCGAGTTTTCCAGTCACGTAATCAACGAGTTGATTAACTGCATCTGCGGTGCTTATCCCGGGCCTAAAGCCAAATTGTGTGTCCGATATTATTTTGTAGTGTTCTAGGTATTTCATGAGTCTACGGTTTAGCAACTTTTCTAATATTTTTGACAATACCGGCAGAACTGATATTGGTCTATAATTTTTAAAATCATCTTCGTTTCCACCCTTGTGAACAGGTGTAATAAGAGATTTCTTGAAAATGCGGGGGAAAACTCCTTGTTCAAAGCAGGCTTCAATAAGTTTTGTGATAGGTGGAATTAGTATCACTTTACCCAGTTTGAGGAGTTTAGCCGGAATTGAGTCCCATCCTGTGGCACAATCAATTTTTAGATTGTTAATGACTGCCTCTACTTCGGCTTCGTCCGGCGGAAGAAGGACCATAGACTCCCGCGCAGCTGGTGATTCAATAAGGTATGGGGCCATTGGAGTATTTTGGTTTTTTTTAATGTTATCAGCTAATTGCTTACCGATATTGGAAAAATAATGGTTCACTTGATCAGTGGCATCGCGCGCGTCCGTACCTTTAGTTAGCAGTTTGTCAGCTGATTTTCGTTTCCCGGTTTGATTGGTAATAGATTTAATAATATTCCATGTTTCTTTATTGTCCTTTGCAGATTTTAAAGCGGAGCTTTCGTGTGCGTTCCTTAATTTCCTAAGTAAGAGGTTACAGTGGTTACGATATCTTTTGTAAGATAGCTCAACAATCCCGTTTTTTGGGTCTGCCATGAAAGTCCGGTGGAGGTTATCCCTGTGTCGAATACACCGTAAGAGGCCAGGTGTAATCCAGGGCTTAAGGACTATTTTACGGTTAGGAACTTTAGCTAGTGTTGAGTGTTGGGATACCGTGGACCTAAGACATTCGACAAACCTTGTCGCAGCTTCGTTTGCGTCACAATTTTGTGTAATGAAAGTGAAGTCTATATTTTCTAATTGTTCAATAGCTCTTTCATAGTTAATTTTTGTATTTATTGTAATATTTTTAGAGGGAGTGCTACCCAGACATAGTATTACAGAGGCGTGGTCACTGACTGTTGAATCTATAACTAAAGTTGTTGCACAAGTAGTGGTTTTAATCATCACGTGATCGAGGCAATTGTGCAGTCTAGTGGGAAAGGTATGTCCAGGTAAGAGGCCCATTTCAGCAATTAGATTCAAATAAGACGAACTATTCCTGTCTGTATTATGAGGTTTTATGTCTATATTGATATCTCCCATGAGAATTATGTTTTTCGCTTTTAATTTACTCAAAATGTTTTCCGCTGAGTTAAGGAAGCCATCAATACAGTATATTGATGGTGATCTATAGGAAGCGAGAATATAAGTGTCAGAATCAATTTTTAACAGGAGAAAGTTAGCCCCTACCGGGTCTGGTTCCTCAACCGTACATTGGAGGTCGTTTTTAACAAATATTACAATACCGTCGTTTTGATTAAGACATTTTTTACTTGAGTATGTCATATAGTTTTCCATAGACGGGATCGGTTTGTCAGCATTTAGCCAACACTCTGTTAGGATAATGATGTCGAGTTCATACGATAGCCTAGCCAATTGAACCTTAAAAGAGTCTAAGTTTTTATAGATACTTCGAATGTTTTGACATATAATTTTCAGCGAAGTCTTAGAGGTTTTCATAATTTTGTTACAGGTGTCTGTATCACAGTGGTGAGAGGATGCCACTGACAAATTATCTATCTGCGTTAAGATATTATTATTTATGTTAGCCATTTGTATTTTTTGTATTTTTTGTTGCATGATAGGGGCCGAATTATTGTGATAGTCATGGTAGACGTTAGACTTAATTGTTTGATGTTAGGCAAAAGTACACGAGAGCAATTTATATTGTGTTTGTAAGTGATGTTATTGTTTGTTCGTATTAATGTGTTAAATGGTTTTGTTTGAGTGTGTTTGATTGGTTTTTGTTTATGTGTTTGACAGTTATAGAGCAGTTGCAGATTAAAAAACAAGAGTAATCCAATTACAGGCTGTAAGTACAGAATAAAATTATAAGAAAATAAAATTAAATTAGCGATACATGCAATTTCACTATACAGTCACTGTGGTGATTTAGGTTTTAAATCGGCTTCACTTTTTACTTGTATGTATTGGTCTCCTTCTTTTTCTCGTAGGAATACTTTTCCAAGTGCGGTCCAGCAGAATTTATAGTTATTTTCGCTTGCAAATTTTCTAGCCAAATAAAATAATCGTTGTGCCTTTATTGTCAAACTTTCTGATATAAAAATTGGTTTTAATTCACCTGGTATGTTAATATGGGATGTGTTTAACTTAGCTTGTGGTTTATTGCGATTAAAGTTACGCACTTTAAGAAGCATATTTTCCTTTGTCGTTACCGAGACAAAGTCGACTATAATAGATGAGCCTCCACCTTTTTTATTTATCCGGAAAATATCCTTTATGTCTTGTCGTTCAACAGGCATATCCAGCACTCTGGCTGTTTCGGATACTATTCTATGCAGCTCATCTTTATTTTCACCTTCCTTCTTTGGTACATTTCTTATCTCAATTCTTGAGAGACATAAAATACGCTCCAGATTCTCCACTTTACTCTCCAGCTGATTAATATAGGCGTGCTCGATTTTTCGCTCTCTATCAATTTCGCCGACTTTAATTAATATGTCATCATATTGTTTATTAACAAAGGCTAGGGATGTTTTCATTTCCAAATTTTGTGCTATAATTTCGCGCATTGATTCTTGCAATGATTTGAATTTCTCTTCCGATTGGGCGGTAGCCGATTGCAATAAACCACGTATCTCTTGCATAAAAGCAACCGTTTCATCTTCACGTCTACGTTTGACACTTGCGCGTGATGTGACATTTGCGTCTCTGCTGTTTAGATTTGGGGCAGATCCGGTTAGTGAGATAGTTGGAGCTCTCACATGAAGTGCCTCAGAGTCGCTAGCTATGGACGTGGCTGGCGATTGAGGTGGCGTACGCTTCATAATAATAATGTTTACTCGTAATACCTTGAAGCCACTAGTAGCGGTGTCCGACGTGTGCGCGTAGCTAACGAGGCGATGCAGTGCGAAGAGATGATGAATCACACAACGCGCGCAAGTACTGTGCGAGCGGGATGCCAATTATGGAGAATGGCCTGTTCTTGCGGGGGTGAAGTTGCGGCGGCGGGCGCGCGATTTGCACACCTTGTACGCTTACGGACCTCCCGATATCGAGACGCGACTTTGTTCACTTATTGTATTCACTTATGGGTGACAATCCCTTATGCGGTAGGGGAGATAATTAATATTTATTTTTAAAAAATTGACACACGTCCACTCTTGGTCGCGGTCACGGGCGAAGGGAGTATTTAACAATTGTAGTTACGCGGAATTGCAGTATCAACGACGAAATACATCTTCGAACAACATATCTTAACAAAACAAAATCCTACCTCCCTGCTATGGTCTTTAGGATGCAGTTGGAGCTGTACCGCACTCTGCAGAGCAAAGAGACAAATCGATGTCTGACAATGGAAGCCATTGACGTGTGATTGTGCAACCTTCTTAGAGTGCGGTTAATAACTAACCTGGGGTCAACGTTTTAATTCCGCCCATGGGCCTCTGACTTGATATCACATGCCGTTGAGAAATATCTCTCAGGCATGCCGGTTTCCTCTTGATTCCTTCACCGTTTTTAAAAGCAAGTGATAATCATACAATACGCACATGAATCCAAAAATTGTGCAATGTACAGACGCCAGCACATCAAGTTACCCCAATGTGTCAAATTTTCCCAATTGAATATGAACCTTATTCTGTTTGACATAAAGTTGAAAAACGATAAAAGAAATTTGACACATTGGGGTAACTTGACGTGCTGGCGTCTGTACCTGATGCACTGTAAAAGCGGGGCAGCCCCATCAACATCCTGAACCTATTAATTTATTGGACCCGTATTATGCCATATGACATGCATATTGAGCCCATGGGCCCATCCGCCATCATGCAATAAGTTGTGTGTAATTGTCCTACTATTTTCTTATAATCGTTTCCCGACAAAGTTGGAAAAACTTAAATCCTGCAATAACACACGAATTGAATAAAAACTTCTATAGCTTGAAGTGTTCACAAAGAAAAACAATTCGCAATTACATCCAGTGCCAGTATTATCTAGCTTTGAGAGTTACGAAACTCGTCCTGTGGAAATGGAGATACTGAAAAGGGCTCTCGATGCTTCTACATTCGTTTAATACAGAGATTCTCAATCTGGGGCCATTATTTTTATTTGAAAGTTCACTGATTTTATAAAAGCTGCAATCATATTTTACATTTTGTCATAAAAGGTCAGAAGTCTTTTATAATATAATTGTAAACAATACGCCTGGTTTGTCTATATGAGCACTAATAAAACATGACTATGTATCTATCTAATATATAAAATTCTAGTGTTTGTTACAAACTCCGAAAAGTTTTGACCGATTCTTATAAAATTTTGTGTGTCATCATCTGCCACAAAACTAAAAAAATCCTACTGAGCAGATCCAAATAAGCTTTAATTCATTATTAAAGAAATGCTTTGCTTTTTAATACACTTATAACTGTTATGTTGTCATTAAAATTGGAACAGGCAATAATGGTACTTGTACTCACTATTATTTTATTATAATAAGCCAATTTGTCCCACTTATGGGGCAAAGGTCTAACTTACTTGGTGACTGCTAACTAACATGCAGCAAATTATTTAATTTAAATGATTACGTTTAATAATTACCAATGCTGTTTAAACTGTTCTTCTAACATATCAGACAGACGTGTTGCTGTGAAGTTTGTTCCGCGACCTCTTCTTCCCAGCAAAAACACTAGGAAGTGGCGAAGGGCGGGCGTTTTGGGGGACTGTCTTAATTTTTGACGTTCAAAAAGTGCTGATCCTCAGCCTATTTTGAATAAATGAGTTTTGTTTTTGATTTTACACTTTTTCTAGTATAATGCGATCTTGGACAAATCGGAAGGAGTCCAGCTCATCCCAACTTCCCTGTCATTTGTGTACCGCTATTAGATTAAACGAAACATTGAGAAACCCTGGCAACGGTACATTGACACAGTTCAATCACAGCAATGAGACAAAAGAAATAGTTCCGTTCACGTTCGTATTAGGCAAGTTTTAATTGAGTTTTTGCAACACCCTTCCGTGACTAGTGATGTTGCGTTCTTGCCTGCTTCGGCTTACTTTTATTAGTTTTTATTGTAGCCAGTTACTTTGTTACATGATACATTGTGGGCTTTGCATTAACGTATGCAAATGTAATAAGGAAGCAACGCAACGTGCTGAAGTTTTTGAAATATAAGGAGGTTTTATTCTAGGTTTGTATGATATTTACTTCTGTAAGTAGATCTTCCCATATTAATTAATATTAATATTATATTCTTAAGTGAACAGCAAGCCTTGTGTAAGCAAGCCTGCAGTGCGCATGTGGTAAGAATAAAGTCTTTTGAAAAAGTTCTAGGAATTGAATAAAGATAAAGCAAAGAGTTCATTAAAGTTTAAAACTCCTTTATAACGTATAATGAGGTGAATTAATCTTAACTTCCAAATTAAGTGCTTTTATATTAAAAATGCAAAAAAATTCAATTAGGAGACCTTAAGCAAAGCGGAAGGAGTCCAATTAAAACTATGTCTTCGTCGAGAAACTGGTAAAAGGTAAAGTGGATAGACAAGGAAGCACTGGAAAGCACTTTAGGGCCTTTTAAATTAAGAGAAGGTTTTAAAATATTGGGAATTTAAATCGTAATTACCATAGTAAAAATAGAAGAATTCGTTAAGTGATCTCCAGTGAGCAATGCTTTAACCAAAATTATTTACCAAATTATAAATATTAAAGAGAACAAGGATACTATATTTGAAACTTGGTAACTCTTTTTGTGATGCTTGTCAATAAATGAAAATTCTTTTAAACATAGGTACTATACAAAGTGATATAAAAATTAAGTAAAGTGCAAAGTTATGTATATGGATGGCGTCACGATAAAAATCAAATAACATCAAGATGTAATGTTATTAAGAAATAGACTGTAATTAATTTCTAAAGTTTTTCAATACAAAACTGATAAACATTGAATTCTGAAGAATTTCTTTCAATTCAAAGGGTAGTATTTGTCACAAGCTCTCTTTGGTCTCTTTAAACGCACGCCCTTTATCACTTCCTAATATTTCGGTGAAACACGCTAAACGCTGCTAATAGTTAACTTTTTAACACACAACTCAAACGCTGTACAGTCGTGGAGTAAAGTGTGAATAAATCTCCTTTAGTGGCATCGCACCGTTTCTGGGCCATAAACACGACAGTGGTCAACAAACAATGTGCTCCCTGTTCAAGAAGCGTCATTTATCGTCGACACAAAAAGTGGCTCAGACCGCGGTATCTACAGGGGTTGTTCGGATGGAGCAAAAACGTGTTAAGATGGCGGCGTTGGTAAATGCGGGAATTAAACATGCGTGTGTTTTGTTATTGAAATGTTTTGTTTTAGAGAACGTTTTAGAACTAACTTTAAATGTTTGTTACTTGCACTTTGGTCACGACTTCGTTCGCATGAAGTTTTTTGTTTTTTCCCCTTTGGGCCTTAAAATGCTAAACCCTTCTAATTACTCAGAGATCTTTCTACTTGTGTAAGAATTTTTTAAATCAATCGAGCAGTTTTGGAGTTAACTCCCTAAAAACAAAAATTAAGAGGTTGTAACAAAGTGTTACATAATTTATTCAAGTTTATGGTTACTTTTGCGTTTAGCCATCTTCAATTTATTACGAAACACATATAAACTCACATATAGAGTTTGTACACACACGTATACATAATGTTTCCTACGTCTATACGATAGTTGAAAATTAAAACAAAACATCAAAAATAAATCTTCTTAAATCGTTTTAGGCTAAATTAGTCTAAGATGATTATGAAGTTTTTAATTTTTTTCGAACAACAAAACAATCGCGAAACAAAAGCGCGTTAAGCAGCAGTATCATATCATTGTCTAGGACTCATAGCACAAGCTCTGCTTAGTTTGGCACAAGATGGAGTTGTGTTAAATTTGTGGAAAATTATGTTTATGTAGTGCAGATTATATTTTCTTTGAAACTATTTGATGATATTCAGAAGGAGGTATGTTCATGTTAATAAGGTAATTACGCGCAATTCAGTTGTTACGGCAGACCAATGACAGCTCTAGAGTTAACACCCTCAGCATGGTTTGCTTCTAAAACCTAAATTTACCAGTTTGCTTCATTTTTCAGTCTTTTTAGTTTTAAACAATTCAATGGAATGGAATGTTTTTGTGTACTCTCTCAAACAAACAAATGGACAGCCACACAAGTCATGAGTTCCGTTTATGAAAAAATAAATGAATAAAAACTTTCAGTAGCTAGGTAGTCCATTCCATTTTTTTATTCGTTATGACTTTTAGTTTAACAGATATAAAAGAGTTATAAAACACGTCGGAAACTGGATTGAAATTAAAATTAAAAATGTTTAAAAAGTGTTCAAAATTAAAACAGCAATCTCTGACAGTTAACGTAAGCTTTAATAGGTCGAGTATATTTTTATGACTTCTAGTTGGTTTGCTTTGTTGCTGATGAATTTAAATTACCATTATAACTTCTAATGGGTAAACAGCGTTTAATGATAAAGTGAGTGAGTAGTAATGATGGCCTTTCCCACATAATTGTAGACTTACTTCTTTACCTCAGAATGATAGATACAGAAGTTAGCTCATCATGCTACCTCAAACTGTCAATTTGAACGTGAATATTATTTTATTAGCAATCAAGTAGAAAAACTATCAAAGAAAGGGATATGACCATTGTCTGAGGAAAACTTTGGCCAAGTGATGCAAATGGAAGAAACAAATGATAGACGTTAGGATTGTCAACACAGATAAAGAAACACCTGCTGTTTATTCCTTGTTTATTCACTTAGAACTTGGTGGGACTATTTTTATTAAGATTTGCTATTCCTACTACTTTTATAGTACTAACCACCGAAGGGAAACATTAGAATGTAACAAACAATTGAGTATCATAATATGGTAATCGGTTTTTGATACCTATTGGTACTTATCATAAATTGGAAATGGCAATATTAATTCAATATTTGAGGCAGAAGTTTTTATTTTTATTTGAATGTATAATGTTAAATAATTTTGCATGCCGTAAGGCAAAATGTATTGGGACGCTCATTAAAATTACAATCATATCAGCTGTATACCTGCATTATTTTCAAATAAGTGAATTTTGTTTCTATTTCTACTATTTAAGTTACTAAATTCGTATGCTTTTAGTATTTATTACAAAGATGGGAAAAACATGGCCAGAAATGGGCCTTGACTTTTTACACGTTGGGATATCTTGGTGTGCTGGCCTCTGTACCTACCTCCTTACAAATTCATCAAAAGTAAGTCTGTTAAGTTGCGCCATTGAGTCATAAACATTTCGTGCACAATTAACATTAGATTTATTGGCATGTATTATTATAACAACATATTCATCACGCCAGCGATTCAGGAAGAGTTAGGCAGAGGTGTAACTGTAGTACATCCACAGGGGCGAGCTCATTGCCGTCAATCAGACACAAATTCAGATTCTTCATGGAAAATCTCAATAAAGTTTTGCCCGAACCGGGGATGGAAGCCAGGATCTCGTGCTCAGCAGTAGAGCTACTACTAGACCAACGATATGGTCATGCATCATAGTCATAACAAAATACAATAAAAGGTTTACATAATTTAAAATGCATTTCATAAAACAACATTCATAAAACGCCATCCAGTCCCAAAATAAGCAGAGCCTGTGCTATGAGTGAGACAACTCACAGCTGATAAACATACTTTGACAGGCCCGTTGGTCTAGTAGTTTGTGCCCCTGACTGCTTTGCCGGAGGTCGTGGGCTCGATTCCCACCCAGGACAAATGTTTGTGTGATGAGCACGATCATAATTTGTTCTGTATCTGGGGGTAATTTATCTATAATATGTATGTATTTAGAAATACATTTATAAGTATGTATATCGGCTGGTAACACAAGCTTTGTTTAGCTTGAGACCAGATGACGTAGTGTGAAAGTTATGGAATATTTATGTAAGTATTTATATTTATACTTGTGTATTTCTAAATACAGACATATTTTAAAAAAATACACCCACACACAGGACAAATGATGGTGCTCATCACACAAACATTTGTAAATTCAACATATTTTGATCTAGCACCTATCATTCAAATATTCATTCATGGTATAAAATACCTTCACTTGTTTAGTATTTCATCTGTTTGTAGCTACCACAGAGCTAGGAGACGCGTCGGCGGCGGCCGCTACTAGAGACGGCATTGTCTCTCCTTACAAACAAAGCGTGTCATTGTACAGATTCAAGCCTCTGACTTATCAGACAGATGTGTTGCTTGGAAGTTTATTGCGACACTTCTTCTATGCCCAGCATAAACACTAGGAACGAGTGAAAAACGATTCTTGGTCTACTTTAAAGAAATGATTTGAAGTTTTGTTTTCGTTTCAAACCGATTTCAAAACAAGGAGGAGGTTCTCAATTCGGTTGTATTTTTTTAGGGGGTTTGTTACCTAAGAGCAGTAATCCGTCATTTATGGACCGGTTTTCAAAATTATTTTTTTATTTCATAGGGTAGGTATACTAACAGATTGGTCCCATATGTATCAAAAATCTGATGAGGGAACGGCGAAGAATTGAGGAAACTCCTCAAAAAATATAGGTACACACGCACCGATTTTTACATTTTTAGCAACAAATCAAGCATTTTCATTTAAAAAGTACCATTTGGTGAAGAAAAACTGTTGAAGAAGACAGGCGACGGAATTCTTCAACGCAGAACAGCAAATTATTCGCGATTGCTATAGTCAGATGTCTATGCTGAGCTTTTGTATTTCCATAACATAACGCCCTTCTATTTTAAAAGGGGCCCGAGAGATAAACAGATTAATGTTTAGATAGAACAACTTTAGCAATTGTTACCTAACCAATAACAATAATTCTTTCATGTTTTGAAAGACTTTTTTTACATATGAAGAAACTAAACATTGCAAAATAATTTTTTTTTACAAAAAAAAAACAACCTTCTTTTTAAAAAAACACTAACAGGTGAAAAATAACTCCAGTTTCGGAAATCGGTGGCCAATAATGAATAAAACAAAACCACCAAGGCCACAGACCTTTTTGGTGATGTCCTTAAGAAAGGTCCGGTGGTCTCTCAACCAGTGTGTGTGACCAGCAGGTCTATTGCATACCTCCGTTGAATGTTCATAGTAATGTGTTCACAGGGTAAAGTGTTCAACGATAAAACACAGAGTAAAGTGTCCAACCCAAATGTTCTTTCTTTGGTATTGTTTGTCAGCACGTGAAGCTCCTCAAGTTACGAGTTGAGCTCACGATTACTGACAAATGCTTGCACTGACTGATCTGGTCCCCTCATTCTGTGTGGTTCTTTCCTCAAAAGACCATCTCAGACACTAATCTGTATGGATCTTACATGATTTGACCAAGATAATGTCTGGACTTTAAAAGAGACTATAACCTCTGAGTTTCTTTCAGCGTTTCTTCTCAGAGTAGTCAGATAGTGAAACTCCGAGCTTATCTACTAGTTAAAAACAAGTGTAAAATCTAGTAGTAGTGTCACGATCCCCCACCACCGCTCCCGTTGTACAGTACTGACGTAATTGAATAAATTGAAAGTTAATGAGTATAAAAAAAAGTTTATTTGGGAAAGTTATTCGTATTCATGAGTACAATCACGTGTTTAAGTATCGGTCACGTATTACCAGTCACCCTATATAGGTGAGTGTTACGGTTTGTTCGTAGAAATTAATGCTCTTGAAAGCAAAAATGACACCCCTAGTTACAGCCATTGCGGCTAATTTGTACTCTGTGATGCGTAGGTATTCATTTATATATTAATGTGATGAAATGAGAAAAAAGGACTTTCATTTTGAATACACAATTGATTTAATCTGTCTATTTAAAAGGTTTCAAGTCGGCCAGGCTTTTGAACTTAAAGATAATAAAAATGGTTTGAAAAGAAAAAGGCATAGAAAGCACCTTTTATCTTGACGTAAATAAATAAATCCGATAATCCTCGAGTTTTCGAGTTACTTTGATGTGCCTGGTTTTCTTCGGATACACCATTTACCTTTGACGGTTCATATTTAATGGTGGTGGAATTAAATAATACTTTGGCTCTCAATTTGTGGATGAATAGTTTAAGCTATTTACTGAACATAAAGGTTGGGGTGATTGACATTCGTGTTTTTTCTTAAAGTATTTTTCTGCTAGTGTTTGTGATTCATAAATGTTGAGAGAACGTGAGCAGTGCCACGAGTAAGAGCAATATCTCCCGAAGTTCAGTATTTTTAATACATATTCATTTTAAAATACATGGAAACTGAAATACATGGATAACAAAGTATGGCAGGAGTCAATTGTACAGACGCCAGCACATCAAGTTACCCCACTGAGTCAAATTTCCTTGATCGTTTTTCAACTTTATGTCAAACAGAATAAGGTTCATATTCAATTGGGAAAATTATTTGACACATTGGGGTAACTTGATGTGCTGGCGTCTGTACCTATATGTTAGTTTTAAGAATGTAATGAGTGACAAAGTAATTGCACTGGTCTTTAGATTACTAAATATAATTGGTATTGTACCATTTTAAGTACTTAACCACAAATATATAATTTAAAAAAATGGAAACAAACTCGACCACTTCCACTTTTGTTCCACGTTCAAAAAAATGTAATGTGGCTTCACATAAATGTTTTAAACGGTAAATGTTGCATAATATGCAATATTCAAAATGCTTTGGTAACGTACATAAACCTGTACGCGACGTGCTATTTAAATTCCAATTCGGAAATCATGTTGAATATTTTATCATAGCTATATATGCAAAAAAAACACGGCGGATCCTGTTAAATATTCGCCCTCTCTCATCAATTTCAGAATAGACCAATAAATTAAAAGAGCCGCCGTGACTTATCCAAGGTTATTCATTTCTGGATGCTGTAGTAGATACTCATAAAAGTGCGCAGCCGATAAAAATCTGACGTAAAACTTTGTGAAAAGAAGTGGGGATAATTGAAAAACCTGATCTCTCATTAAAATCTCTCGCCTCCGTCCGTTTCAAAATTAAACGCGGCCATATCGCAGTCACGTCCCGTGGCTCTGCCCACTTTTTATGAGTACTGCCCAGGAGCAGCGATGGACGCGATGGTAGATAATTCAAGATTCCTTTTTAGGGTTCCGTACCTACCTCTAAAGGAAAAAACGGAACCCATATAAGATCACTTTGTTGTCGGTCTGTCTGTCAAGACCCGAAAACAAAGTGCGATTTCAGGAATGCGTTTAGGTGTCTAGTTGAAATTTAAACCGTATACTCAGGTCTACTAAACCATGACTTGTAAAAAAATCATACATCTAAGTTTACTTACGTAAAAAAGATACGGCCGTTTATTCAGCAAAAACTTTTGTATATTTCGACACTTTCAAGGGAATCAAAATTCATAGGGTACTTCCCGTTGACCTAGAACTATGAAATTTGCCAAGTAACAATGTTATAAACTACAATTACAAGAAAACATCTCAACACTATTCATTTGTAATTTTATTCACATAGGAAAAGTTAGGAAAAAACTGCGTGATTTAATTCCTGAACTGTTTATAATGATCCTACGTACGGAACCATCGGTGGGCGAATCCGACTTGCAATTGTCTGATTTTTTTTAACTCTGATCCACAACAAAGACTACCTTGGAATCGTTTTGAATAATTTAACCCTAGTCTCGCAGTTAATACAATAAGATTTAAGGTAAGGAGGCCGTCGTCCTCACGAATTTCTTTGTTAGGTTAAAATTTCTACAGAAAATGATATTCGTGTAGGTAATTGGTTGTGAAAAGTAAAGCCTTAATTTTTTTTTCAATGACGTGTTTATGGTCTTGGGTCTTGCCTAAGGCAGATTTCTTTACAGAATTTTCTTATATCTGCTCATTTACGAACACAAAAATTTCAAACATTTTTACTGAGCTGAACGCAAAATTCAGTGTATTACCTCCATCCCATGCGCAGATCCTTAGGCGTCTCCTCGCCTTACATTGTTATGAAGGTAACACGATACGCCGAGATCCTAGATTCAATAATGTCTAGACTTTGATTCAGTTTTATTGTAACTATATTTACAAAATTAGGGTTACCTCGTTATTTTACTGAATGTAATGGATTACTCGAATGGATTTTAGATAGGTCGCCTCAGTTAACTGAGATATTTTGCTTTACAAACAAAATATTTAAATAATGGATGAAGTATCGTTTTTGTTCATAAAGAGTGTTCTTACAGTAATAAAAAATTGTTAGTAATCCCATGTTTATGATTATAACTAGTTTGACTCACCTTCTCCCTTCGATACACACATTATTGACGAACTAATTCTCTAATGAAGCATATGTTTCTACTTATTTTTCAATTATTTTAAACAGGAAGACAATTCCGGTACTTTTAAGAACAGTCGCAATTTAAAATCTGTTCAAAATACGTCTAATATGATTTAGTATTGATCAGTTTTTGACATTGATTGTCGCTTAGTAGATTGCAACTAAATTTTAAACATTTTCAAAGCTTTTCCTCGTTTACTTAGTTAAAATTGTTACTATTTTATTTATGTACCACATTTTCAGTAATATTTTTATTATTTCGCCCAGAGGTATACATAATATATAATTATATTGTATATATATATATATATATATATACAACTACCTCTGATGCACGAGGTTGTGGTTAAAATCTGGGCAAGTACCAATGTGACTTTTTCAATTCATATGTACTCTCTAAGTTTATCTTAGACAACATTGACATCGGTGAAGGAAGCATCGTGAGGAAACCTGAACTTATAAAAATATAAGTTTAAAATCACCAATCCACCTTGAGCTTGATCAATGCTCGTGCCTTCTCTGTATGAGAATAGGCCTTTGCCTTACAATCATGGGACAGTAACTGTAATAGTCTGGTATCATTATTTATTACTAGTAGACGTCCCGCGGTTACACCCGCGTAGGTCCATTCACGTGGGAATACAGGAATAAAAAGGAGCTTATGTGTTAATCCAGGGTGTCAGCTAACTCCATACCAAATTTTATTAAAATCCATTCAGTAGTTTTTACGTGAAAGAGTAACAAACATCCATCCATCCATCTATCCATACTCACAAATTTTCGCGTTTATAATACTAGTAGGATTCTTACAAGTCTATGTTGTTTCATTGGCCGAGATCTTTTGCTTTTGTGCTTTCTCTGCATGAAAAAAGGCCTTTACCCTAAGTAACAGGCTGGCGTCATAATTATTTATGTCAGAAGCTTAAGTTAGAAAGATTATAAGCTTACGGTATTGCGTGTAAACCTTAACTGCGTGCAGCACACAGTCAAAGTTTTACATGAAACACATTAAATTAAATGAGTTAATTTGCGTGTAATAATTGGACTACCTACTCGTCATTATCTGTGCTAAAAATAATTGGCTGCAACTATGTATGCTAATTACGTTTGATTCGATTACTAACTCCAATACATACCTACGTCCAATACATACCTTCAATGAAAATAAATTGTGATTTTAATAGTTGTATTATTGCTAGTTGACGACTGTGAGATTTGATGTGATTTTATTTAGCAAGAAGGTTATTGAAAAATTAATGCACCATCCAAAAAAGGTACATAAGAATTTTACAAGCCTGATGGGTTAAATATCTTCTTCCAAAAAAACCTAAGAGGATGGAGAAAATGCGTTAGATGGAAGAAATGGAGGTCTTCATCCAGCGGTGTGATAGTTTAGGCAAGTTATAAACAAAATAGGCTAGACTGAGCTTAGTAGTCTAGTAAAAAAAGAAAAGGTTTTTATTGTATCTCATAGAAGACAATATTGAAAAATAAGCTAGTAATTCATAATATGTTAGATTTAGTTTTTACTGTAAAATTCTTGTAGGTACTTGTCCCAAATATATGTAATTTTCCTTTTTTTTTCTTTATTAGATAAATTATAATTAATCATCGGGAGGCGCCATCGTTGTTTTTGATAATAAATAAATTATTAATAATAATAATAAATATTCCACAACTCTTACACAACGCCATCTAGTCCCAAGCTAAGCAGAGCTTGTGTTATGGGTACTAAACAACTGATAAACATACTTATATATTTCTAAATACATACATATTATAGATAAATAACACTCAGACACAGAACAAATGATCGTGCTCATCACACAAACATTTGTCCTGGGTGGGAATCGAACCCACGACCTCCGGCATACCAGTCAGGGTCACTAACTACTAGACCAACAGGCCAGTCAACGATAAACGCACCTATGAGTAGTACGTCTATTCAATAAAACATACTAAACAATTCAACTGTATCCTTGTGTATATAGTAAGTTCCATATTTTCATAATTGATACAACGCAACTTTAGACGAATATTTCTCTTAACTATTTGTATGTAATACTAAGAAAATGCAGTATTTTTTACAGTATTATTATAAAAGAAAAGTAAATTAGTATTTCACAACTTTCACACAACATCATCAAGTTCCAAACTAAGCAGAGCCTGTGCTATGTAGATAACTGATAAACATAATAAAATATCCCACAAATATTCCACAACTTTTCACACAACACCGTTTAGTCCCAAGTTAAGCTTGAGAGCTTGTGTTATGGGTGCTAAACAGCTGATAAACATACTTATAATATATTTCTAAATACCTAAATATTATAGATAAAATACATTACACCCAGACACAGAACAAATGATCGTGCTCATCACACAAACATTCTTCCTGGGTGGGAATCGAACCCACGACCTCCGGTATTATTACTTTATATATTTCTAAATAGATACGTAGGTATTATAGACAAATTACACCCAGACTTAGAAAAAATGATCGTGCTCATCACACAAGCATTTCATTTGGGTGGGAATCGAACCGATGACCTCTGACATAGCAGTAAGTCCACTAATCACTAGACCAACATGCAAGTAAATAGGTAATGTATTATTAATTTTTCTCTAATGCTGAAATAAATGGGGTAAAGTTTGTCCGTAGACAATCTTAGATGTCTACACGCAGCCTTATTTTTTTTTTGTATTTGTTGAAATAGACACGAACTCTCCAATAGGATTTCGAGAAAAATAAATTGGTTTAGGTAAAATGACATCACATTAAAGTATTTCTTAGGCAGCACGCTACACACGCTAAAGCTTGTAAATGCACGAAAACTTTAATGCGGCCTTAGCGTGTTCTAAAAAAAACTTCAAAAAGTTCGCTACACCGATAAATAATCGGAGGTGGTATGATTTGTGTGTTGTATGAACTAGACACGCTACACTACTTGTATAAAACGTTAAGTGCATTTTGGAACATCGAAGGTCTGCAAAGAAATAACAAAAAGAAAATTCCCATTAAAAAAAAATGTTATATGAAAAGAAAAATCTACTGTATTTATAATTAAACTATGATGTGTTGCTCTGTAAACATAGTTTTTATTTTAATACTTCTATGTATTATAATTGAACTACAAATACGAAACTTAAACTCATCAAAGCTCTTACCTGTGAACAAAGAAACGTTAATCAAAGTTAAAAATAGGGTTTTCTTTATTTATTATTATAATAATAATAAATAATCTTTAATTGAGATTCTAATCTTTAGTAGAGGTCGAAAATAACTCTTAATGAAGCCCTGACTAGGCTTGTGTAATCTGTGTTACAAGAATCAGTGTATTCTCCAATTCCTGGCTTCTTTCCACTTGCAAACAAGTCTACCAACCATTGCCACTTCAACATGTTTATTCTGTACGCTACATCGACAACTTTCTCTGTTAAATCGAATTCGACGTTACTGAAATACACAGAGTGCGGTTCATTCCTTAGGTAGCGAGTCCGACCGTGGAAAAATTACTGTAGGTATCTAGATTTTAGTTTCCTATTTCGTCGCATGCCAAGTAATATTGGCTACCTCATTGGTGTTGTTAAAAATGTAAGCGTGACGGTTGCGGTCAGTGACGTATGGCAGTGAGCTGAATTAAATTACAAAACGTATTCGACGTCCACTGCTGCTGAGCTAGAATATGTATAATAGGTAGAAGGCTATTTATCAGCAACATTAAACGTGAATCCAAGTTGTATTTTTAATCATGAAACAAATCTTCATCTGTCGCTCACGTTCGCGTGATCTCGCTTAAACATGCCCCGCCTCCAACAGCTGTTTTGCGTTATTTAAGTTTAACTAAATGGTGTCATAATTAAAAATTGAATTTGGTTTTTTTACTTTTGATTACGCAAATATGATCAGTAACAGGTACGGATACAGCCATAGATATCCGGATGGAGCCCATTTTGTTTTACTCATTAAAAAAAGTGGTGTATATTTAGAAGATTACACCCAGACACAGAACAAAATGATCGTGCTTATCACACAAAAAATTGTCAGAACGTCAAAGAATTGCTAAGAACACTTGTTTGAAAATCGTCTGCCCAGCCTTTTCCTAACTAAATTGGGGTTGGCTTTCAGTCTAACCAAATCTAGCTTAATACATGTGGTTTACGCGAAGAGGTCAATCTGACCTCCACAACGCAGTGACTGGAAAATACGATTGTTTAAATTGGAAGTTAGACTTTTGGGATTCTGAGTAGCCGTAACGACAGCCAAATATCTATAAATGACAGCCAGGACCGACAGCTTAACGTGCTTTCTTCTGAGGCACGGAGTATCGTAATGTAATTAATAGTCACTTATCCAATGACCTCTGCCGGTGCGATTTAGCCTTCAATTGACCCGTAACACTGTTAAAATTTAGCCACTACACTTAATTAGAAATAAATTGATTCCAAACTATGTAGAGTTATAAAAAATGTTGCCTTACTAAGTGCTCTCAGTGTATCTAGAATTATAATAGGCGCAGTGTTGCAAAATATATATGATTGTATTGTAGCGTAGCGTGCCTGTAATAAAAATGAATTATTTCACATGCGCCTACTTTAGTGTGAAGTTTTATGTAACTCACAAACGACATTGTTAACTTTTTAAAACTGGCTGAAGCCAATAGAGAAGTCTATTGGATTTTGCAAGGAGGTACAATAAATATTTGTGTCTAAAATACGTGCTGAGATGAAGGTAATAGGATTAAGAAAGCATGTTGTGTCGACCCCAAATAGAGCAGTATATATATTATGGGCATGAAGAGGAAATATGTCTGAATGATAAGTTGTTGTAATAATAATAAAAAATACTACCATTAAAGTCTTTTTCTGAGCTTTAAAGATCATATTTATCAGTCGACAATAAATAAATAAAACTACATTCATACCCCATTTGAGAACTCCAAAACAATATTGCAGTACTAAATCACAATAAATAAATACAAAACCCGTTTTGACTTCTCACAATACGTAAACAACACATGGCACACATTGGTAGACCTAACAATAAATTTAACAAAATAGTCGAACCAATTGTACGAAATAAAGCTAACTTTGATAATAACAATGAAATACTGACCCTGCCCGACTACAAAGTAATTATGTAGAAGTTATATAAGAGTTATATAAAGCTCCCGGTTCCTGTATTCACCACTCTTCATGAATCTCGAGCACGCTGAGCCATAAAATTGTTGAATAAATCAAGTTAAATTGTTTTACGTAAACATTTTTGACGTTGAAATGCCTTGCAGTCTTGAAGTGCTTCAAGATGTTCAGGTGGTTTACAATACCCAAGTGGTTTAAAGCGCAAGAAATAGCACTAAGTATATTGCGTTCATAGGCTTGAACTTTACTGCTTGGTACATAAACCCCCATAGTTGCAATACTTTGCGTGCTCTGTTTTAATTAAAATATCGAGTGCTCACTTGTAACTTGAAACGGTATAATTATATTATATCACCGGTTACAGAAATTTACATTTGATCATAATAAAATACTCACAGTGGTCAAGCACTATCTCCGACATAGCAATCAGGGCCATTAAGCACTAGGTCAACAGGCCAGTTAATTGTATTAATAACTGCATAAAACTCATGAGATTTGGCGTTGTAGTACCAAGCCATTTCTCTGTGGCGGGATACTAACAGGTTGATTTTATTTATTGTTATAATATACTAACAGTTTGCTTTAGGTCTCTTCATGAGACTTGGTTTACTTCAATGTATATGAAATATACGTGCAGAAAGAAAGAAGAAAGAAAATATTTCGTATTTTCCATATACATTGAAGTACCTATACCAAGTCTCATACAAACACACTTCACCAAGTGCAAAATTTTCTTAACAAAGGATCTGAAGTTATTACTGCACATCTATATATATATAAAAGAAAGTCGTGTTAGTTACTTCGCTTATAACTCAAGAACGGCTGAACCGATTTAGCTGAAAATTGGCAGGGAGGTAGTTTAGAGCCAGGAGAAGGACATAGGATACTTTTTATCCCGTTCGACATCATAAAAATAAATATCAAGAATATCGGTTGTCTCAAACATTTTTCAAACGCAGCGCCATCTTGGATGACATGACAAACTTCCCAGTTCATTATCAGGTGACAATTTGAAATTGACAAGTCTTAAGCTAAACCCAAGAAGGTAAGGTTGTCAATTTATAATACGCACCTACGTTCTGAAATTTATTTTGTTACTAAACTTAGAGGTTTTATGTAGCATAAAAAAGTCTTATATTTCAGAAATCAATTTACGTAACTAGCAATGATGACAGAGACGAACTTTAATAATTCTTTGCAAATAGAACTTATTTTACTGTTAGGACTTTAATTAAAGTAGACCGGGAAAACTATAGGCATAAATTATTGTATGTAACATAGAGGCAATAGTTCAGATTAAAATTATGAATTTAGTATTTTTTAGTAAGGTAGTTAGGTTAGATAGTTGGGTTAGCTATAGGATAGGTATGGTCAGTTAGGTTAGGGTATATATACATGTTGTAATTTAAAAGTAGTAGTAGTTATTATTGGTTTGGATTTATTTGTTGTCGTCTTATTCAACGTATGTATATCTAATATAAAAAAAAAATAAGAGCAATAAATTGACTCTAAGGCACAACGAAGTTTGCCGGGGCAGCTAGTTATTCTATAAAGATTAATATTATATAATGAGGTAATTCAAATCCCTTCACACTTTCATTAAAGACAGCACAGTTATAGTAATCTTAAAAGTACTAGGCAACCTACAGATTGAAGAAATTTTATGTTATGAATAAAAATGACGGAAGATGGGATGAAGGCTGGATGACGAATGGATGGGTATCTTCATAAAAGTGAAGTTAGCTCAATAACATCGCCTTTCTCAACAAAAGATGAATAAACTCATATTTTCACGCCATAAAAGGTAGACATAAAAAAGAAACAACACAGTTGTAGTATTGCCAACATGTAGTGCCGTGGAAGACTGCTCTAACTCAGCGGTTAACGTTGCAAACAAAGTTTCTCTGCAGTTTGATTTAAGAACCCGCCTAGTAACTTACCCGTGTTAGTTAACAAATCGTTATTGGTAGGAAGCGGTGTGAATGTTTGCCACGGTGTTATAAAAGCGGAGTGGTAGTATTTTAAAGTTCAGTAAATAAGTATCACATTTTTCAAATCAGTTTATTTCTTTTTGTTTCTCGTTTAATTTTATTTCATATAATTACATTTTATTTCAAATCATTGCATTTTATATTATTTCAGAAAACTATGTGTTGGTTTTAGTGAATAAACCATAAGAGATTTACGATCAGGAACTAAATAAAATGTCATTAAATCTGGATTGTAGAACCCTCTTAGAATGAACTGCTGCGGAAACGCTCAAAGCATAAAATAATTATCTGAAATAATTATTATGCTTTGAGCATTTACGCGGTTCCAATTTTCAAGTCTAATGGGCTTCTTGTGTTTGCGTATTCTACTGCTAGTCATCAGTTCATGGGGACTACTACCAAATCGTGAAAAGTGTTATTGAGTTTTTCAATAAAAACAGCTGCTAGTCTGGACTTAGGTAAATGGTAATAGGCTTGCCCTTTATTACATAAGACGGAAACAAAACTAGCAAAATGCGGGCGTAGGTACCATTGGTATAACTCTGCATAACCATTCGAGGAATAAATTATAATCAGTGCATAATTACGATTGACAACAAATCGCACACAGCATCATGGATATCCGTGGGGCCAAATCATTTGAATGCTACCATCATCAACTTCATAATTACACTGTCATTATTTTCTTTTGTAATCTATACTCAAACATTACGAATACTTTGTACCGATACCAAAAATAAAATAATCCTCCATTTTTTCCACACTCCATGGTTTTATTGAACGGAACGTATCGTTGTAATCCGTATCAAGCGTTCCATTGCATCGTTAGAATGAGCATCACGTATTTCTTTATCGATGTCTGATTCGGTTTTTATTTTTGTTTATTACAACTTATTTATTGGGGGAAGTAGGGTTACAATATTATGTGGATAAGTTATTTTCTGCTGATTCGTTTTTCTATTATCAATAAGACCGAAGTCCAGAAAGAACTTTTATGATAATAGAAAATCGTTTTGTCAGAATATTGAACTAAATTCATGAAATTAAATCATCTCATCAATAATAACATTCTGTCCCACAGAATTAAGAGAATTAACGTGTTTAAACTTTACCAAACTATATTTTATACTAGCTTTGTTTTGTGTTTGTCAAAATTAATAAAACATGGAGTTTCAACAACAAACTCTAGCGAATTCAGTAGAAATTTTAATCTTTCCAGTGACATTGTAGTGGGAAAAATAGATACGCCTGTGCCGACAGTTGCATGTAAATCCTTTAAATTCGCATGTGACATTTTACTAGGTTTCTGGAATATAAAGTAATCCGAATACTGCTTGAATGGCGGTAAGCAGCACAGAATAAATAAAGAACTAGAGTCACTATGTCTGCAACACGACTGTACCTTTTTTGTGTGTATTTTAAGAATAAATGTATTTTTTTAATAATTTATACACTAATGAAAAAATTCCAGGGTTGCAATTCCTTGTCTTCTGAACCTTGGTCACTGAGTTCCGATACACTGTGTTCGTTTTCTTGAATTCAACGCCTACAGGTTTGACAATTAGAATTTCTAATAAACTTGAACCGTTTTTTAAATTTTTCCCAAAGGCTAATTCGGACTCTGTGAAGTGGAAATATTGAGTTGGTAAGTATCCGAATAATAAAGGAATTCTGAGATATTCTTACACAATAGCGGAAGATTAATTTTAAGGTTTTGTCAGTTTATTACTAACTGTGGAATTTTTATCGGATATTTCTTTTAAAACAGTCTTTAGGGAGCTTTTATTTAATAAGATTAGATTAAATTGATGTAGTGTTTACTTCTGTAACATTTAAATGTCAAAAACAGCTGATCCAATTACGCGCTCCAATTTAAAATCCGAAACATAACCCGACAAAAAATAGCCCATGGAATATATTTGACAGATGGTTTAACTTGTCGACTGTTTCATAAATAACATTTTTTAAACAAAATCCCTTTATAAAACGTATCAATCATGCCACAAGCATTTATTATTATTAAAAAAAAAATACATGTAACTTCGTGTGAAATTTCAAAAATATATAGTATAAAATCTTTATGGAGAGGGATAGTGGGCGTCAATGTCACACTGTCACCCTAATACCTATTGCGAGCCAACAAAGACATGAAAAATGGTTGTGTGTTGAGACATGAATGGGATAAAGGTACCTCTTATCTGAGGGTAGATTCAACATCACATGTTAGAGGATTCACACTCGACGGTTTTTTTTTGTGATTCAGATGCATAGGGTGTTAGATAGCTGTTTAGTGAGGGGCTCCAACCCATACGTTTTACATCTCCGAAAAGCTGTTTAGTGATGTTTAAATTATCTTTACAACAAACACATTAACAAGAGTGTTTTTTTATTTTCCTTAAAATTCTAAATGTCTTTAGCGCGTTCATTTTTTTGTAGCAACACGTCCAATATTTTTAAGGCTGAAACTTCAAAACGAGTTTATACTTTTTAAAGTTTCATGAAGAATGACAGTGCAATACACTGACTTATTCCTATCATTTCGAACTCCGAGTAACAGAAACTTGTAGATAATTGAAATACTTTGCGATGCTACTTTTTCCAACTTAACCTGTACCAGCCGGGCACGGAACTTATAATATGATTAACCCAATTGAAGTCAGAAGGTAAGTGCATTGAACTTTGATAAAACTTGTCCTTATTCGTGGTCGCGTGCCCGATGCCGTGGCGTGATCGTTTTATTAACAGTCATTACAAAATTTCCCAATAATAAGCCCGCTGAAACATTCGCCGTCGGCTACACGAAAACAGAATTAATAATAGCCCAAGTTTGTGGTTAATTCAGTTCACCATCTGCGCAAAATGTTTGGGAGATTTTTTACATTCTATCCCTCCATGTGGGCCTTAAATATGGCGTCATTAAGCCCTCAGCACCGATGAAAACTGCCTTTATTAAATAAGAAGTTTTTTCTTTGAATTTGCGGGGCTTCATTCATCAATGTGTCTATTATACCGACTTGCCCCGAGTTCGAAGGTACCAAGGGACCCATCCTTTCATTTATTGAATTGAATTTTCCTAAAAAGCTTCGTTGTAGTATTCATTAATACTAACTGTAATTACAAATGTACCAATTAAGTAATTGGTATGTTGTCTATTTGCTGAACTTAATTGTGTTATTAATGTGTCAAAATAAAGGCTTGTACCAAAATGTGTAATTTTATTATGTAAATATTTAATCAAAATAATACACAGACCTACCAAGGTCTGAGTGTAAATTGTGTATTTCCTTTTACAATGTTTAATAAGGAAGTAAATATACAAAAGAGATATAAAATCCTCGTATTTTTGTTAACTGTGAAATTGTTTCACTTTAACATAAATCAATCACATAAATATGAGTGGCTTGCAAGTCTCCTCAAAGTGTATCTTACGGAATCGCATAAAGAAGATTGGTTCCGAGCAATTTCGGTAATGCACAAGTTGGCTGGCCGGGTAAGATACAGATGGCTCCGGTTTTGATTGAAGGATACAAATGTAGTTTTTTTGGGGAGATACGATGGCTTCTGGGTATTCTGGACTTCACCCAAAATTATTCTGCATTAGTTTTGTGTACATAAAAGGTTGAATCAGGTCAATCGTCGAATCTGACTCGGCTGGACAAGCAGCGACTTATCTTCTCATCTCAGTTAACGCAATGTTTTATGACGGAAGTCTTTGACCAGTTCGTGGTGCCTTATGGAAATTAAAAATGTAGCAATGACCCTAATCTTAAGGCTGGATCAGTTCACTTGGATTGTGGAATGAGCTCCCTGCCGAGGTTTTCTCAGAGGGCTACATTATGGGTTGTTTCAAAAGGGGAGTAAATAGGTTTTTAAAGGGTTGGCAACGCGCGTGTGGCGCCCCTGGTATTGCAAGTGTCCATAGACTACGGTAACCGCTTACCATCAGGCGGGCCGTAAGCTTGTTTGTCACCGTCGTGGTATAAAAAAATAAAAAAAAAACTTATAGGGTAATACAGGTGCTCAGGCTGGGCAATCCCCAGTATTGTCGAATTAGAAGTTAAGAGGTCCGCAGGATAATCGGAGTAACCGTCACATCCCAAAGAATACCCAAGTTTAGGTAACAGGCGGCAGGAAACATTATAGTATAGAGTGGTGACTGCATACTGGAAGAGAGCTCCTATAAGAAAGATCGTCTACCCGGTGAGAGAGTCAAAAAACAACATGAGCGGTTACTGGAAGATACGAGATACTTGTCGCAGACGTCTTCTAAGACAATGATGATTATAAAATATTAATAAAAATATTATCGATAAAGCAAAAACCAGAGCAGGAAAAAAAAACTTGTTGCTATCCTGGTTACATAATTAAGTACCTAATCTTCTATGTATTTAAAAAAACAGAACTGCCTCTTTGATGTTGACACACAGTATCAGACACGTGTTTACCATAATTTTAAATTCATGTAGCTGCTGAAATTGTAATTATTTCGTACTGCAATACAATTGGGATTAAAATAATGGCGAACAGCCAAATTGAACTAATTAAACATATTATGCCCTGTCCAATCATTAAAATTTTTACAAAAGTATTATCAGAACTTTCATTAAAAGAAATTTATAATTTAATGGGATAGTTTCGGCTCCGAAATATCGCAATAAACAGTCAGCACATGCAGCAACGTAAGTATTTATCTGGTTTCCTTTTGTCACCCTTATAAACATCTTTTGCGGGGTGCGTAACTGAATCCCTTTTGCTGCCAAAATCTTAAGAGTACATTTTACTATCTTGCAAATATGAAGCGAACGATGATAAATTCAATTTAAATATACGATCATTTTTATGTACTACGAGAACCTTTATAGCCTATTGTACTCTTCCTTCCCCTAAAAACCACCGAGCTACTTACATTAGAAAGGGATAAAACCCTTCGCCCAAAATTACTTTTTGTGTTAAACACAGATTAGCCTACTTCAAACAGACGATTAAATCTCCCATAAAATATTTCAGGGACGTAAAACATTTTTTAAATTCGACTTAATCACATTTTAATCGAATTCCTAAAATTAAATTTCCTCGAGGTAAATACGAAAGAGGGGGGTTATGACTGTTTGATATCACTAATTTCACGGGTTCCGAATGCCTGCAATAAATTAGAGGAGAGGAAATGAGCTTGGCACCCCGGAAAGAGGAAAAAATGCTAATAAAATTGTACCTTGGTTGTGAATCTTAACCCGCGCGACAAGGGAGTTTTGTTCTGATTTCAGATGCCTAGGTAAAAGGGGATTAATATATCCTAAGAGACGACACGTTCCGCGGTTGAATTTAATTAAGGGCGAGCATACCTGCGGGGTTTTATCGCGGTGCTTATGAATGTCCTACTTGTGTTTGTTTGTTTTAATTACTTTTTTTTTGTTATAGGGTTGTGACTAATTAGGTTAGATCGCGTTTTTGTTATGACAGTTTTTATTATCTTTCTAATGTTGTGTTTATTTGTTTCATTGCTCTGAGTTTAGGGGTTTCTAGGGTTGCGAGTAAAGATGTGACGCGGAGTCAAACTTAACCCTCTAGGTAATTTGAAGATCATACTTACTCCCCTTTTTTTTAATAAGAGGGATACCGTTCAATAATTAGTTAACGTATGTGCTATTTGTGATAGTGGATGATAAGTAACTTACACCAATTCCATACCCTTTATGTAGTAATTAAAGAGACAATTGTAAGTAATGCTTTGTTGAATACAAAATTGAATGAGAATTGTGTATAAACCTGTTTATTTCATAGATCTTGTGTTATAGTTTGTTCGACCAGAAACTACTGGTGTACTATTGTTGACTTTCAGAATATAGATCTTAAAACACCAACATAATGTAGGATTAGCTTCACCAACTAGTTACCCCTTTTATAAGGATATTTTAATGATTGATGACGCTGTCTGTCAGGTACAGACGCTTGCACATCAAGCTATCCCAACAAACTGTCAAATTTTCCCAATTTAACATGAACTTTATTCTATTTGTAATAAAGTCGAAAAACTTTATAACCGTTAAATGGTGGACATCCCACCCGTACGTACTAAACGTTCTGGACACATTCATTGTGCGTACAGCTAAGGAGTGGAATTCCCTGACGGAGTCGGTGTTTCCTGATAGCTACAACTCTGGGGTCCTTAGGTAAATCAATAGGTAGGAATAGGTTACTTCTAGGCAAGCGTGCTTCACCGTCGACCACATCATCACTTACCATCTGCAGGCCGAGCCATATTACAAATTCTATGTCTATTATAGAATGAAAATGGCGTATATGGAATCAGCTGTTTGTCAACTGTAATATGAATTTCATTTTCAGCCATTTTACAAATTCTACTTGTTAACACTTGACAGTTGACAAACATTGTCGCCATATCGATTACGATAATAGAAATAGAATTTGTAATATGGCTAAGCCTGCAGGTGAGGTAGTGGTCAAACGCTAACCTATCAATAATAAAAAATATATTCGAAGAAATTTTCACATTGGGATAGCTTCATGTGCTGGCCTCTGTACATTACAAGATGCCTGAAGAAACAACAACAAAAAATGTACAAGTACTTGAAATTTATATTAAGGTCGGCTTTTAAACCGGTCTGAACTAAATACGGATATAAAGAGCATCACCGCCGTAATACTTAATCTCATTTGCAAAGCTAAACTTTCTTTTTTCAAGTACCAAGCTTAGCTATCCGGCTGGTTCGCTTCCAACCATGACTGTGAATTTTCAGTTTAATTAAAAGGAAACAAGAAAATGGTGGGTCTTCTCGTCACTTTTCAATGCTTAGTTTTTGTACGGGATGATTTTATAAACGAGAGACATGTTGGAGGAGTGAATCTGTTAATTTTTGTTGGATTTATTTGACTTGGTCTTTCAAAAAATCAATGCTGTAGCTCCACCTTTTTTGGCTGGTGAAATTTAAACGTTGGCCGTGTATAAAAAGTTGTAAGGGCTAATAAGTTTATGATTACTATAAATTACAACTTTATTAGCAAATATACTTTATGTATTGCCTCGTTTGTTTAGTGGTCGCAAGCGCTAAAGTACTTAGCATAAGGTCCCGGGTTCGATCCTCGGCTCGGGCAAAGTGTTATTTTTCATTTGGAATTTCTCAGTAGCAGCCTTTACTGCGCTTGATTAAAGGCAATAGGTTCGCCCCCTATTACATGGGACTTAAACATAACTGGCGAAATGCGGGTGTACTACCAGGTACACCTCTGCCCAATCCTTTGGGAATTATAGGCGTAATGTTATGTTATATACTGTACATAGAAAAAAGGGTGGACTCAAATGTTCTTTCGTATAAAGTAGTAAAAGAGTATATGAGAAAAGGGGAATTTTATATAAGATACCATAATAATTGGACTTTAACGACGTTATTTAATGTACCTAAAATGAACTTGGAACATCAACAAATGATCTTAATGTGATAAAAAGTAATATGTGAATGTATGTGGTGGATAAATACAAATATGGGAACATCCCTTGTATAATATTTATAAGTTACTCCGTATACCATGGAATCGCCATGTCATCGTAAGCGTCTAGAAACGGCAATATTCTCTGTTACTCTTTGCTCTGCAGTTTCTGTTGAACGAACGTCTTTCAAAACCTTTAGTTTCTATACGTAATTTTTGTCATCATGCTTTTAAACATGATTGTTTACTATTACACCACTAATTTTTAATTAGTACAAATACTTAAATGACTTATTCTAGACGGTCTTCTCATTATATTTGTAAAGCATCAATAAATAATATTCATAAACAGCAAAGTAATTAGCGTTTGTTTATTTCCCAAAAAGTCACCCAATTTATGGAAATATTGTACAGGCTATTCATGACACATTAGTATTTATTCGTCATCTCTCGCTCAGGTTCGCGTGATCTCGCTAAAGCATGGCCCGCCTCCAACAGCTGTTTTCGTTATTTAAGTTAAATAGTGGCATAAAATTGAATTTCGTTTTTTTTTACTTTTGATTACGCAAATATAATCAGTAACAGGTACGGATACAGCCCATTTTTTTTGTACTAATATAAAATAGTGGTGTATATTCTTATAGGTGCCTACGTACCGACTTACCGAGTGCCTACGTAGTTGAACCATTCTACCAACAACTCCTATGTTTCAACTCTGTACTGTCGCATCCAGATATTTAAATAGCTATTCACTCCGTCATTCGCTGGCGGATTTATGGTTGACTTCGTTTCCGCTTTTTCGAAATCTATTACTGGGTACCCGGGAATTATTCGCAGGTATAAGTGAAAAAGTACGTCCCCTCTCGGTTCGACGTTGCACTGTATATTTCCCGTCCGACAATAAAACACGGTGTTGGTACTGTCGTTATTGGAGGAAAACTCTTTCATTTAACAAGATTTTTTATAAATATTTCTGTAAATAAATAACGAACTGTTTTAGGAAAATGTTTTAAAGTTTGAAGAAAAATGTTTTAAGTAACAATTCAATTTAAAACTTTTAACAACAGGAATAAATCTGAGCCACTTTTACATATAAGTAAATATTTAATTTGAAAATACAAATAACCTATGTTTAGATGCTGAATGTAAAACCTAGTTAATGGTAAGGAGAAAACAAATAACCTATGGTAATGACAATATTATTAAGTTTTAATTGTATCAAGTTTGGTTCGACAATAAAAAATGTTTGGTTGATTTGTTCTATTTTTTTCTTTTTTTATGATAAATTGCAAATCACACCTACGTTGATTGAGTTAGACTGCAATTGATCTCTTTTATATTACCTTTATCTTAATCTTGCTGAATGAATAATATAATTATGCTTTCACTACGTCGCATCGTAGCAGCTCTACAGTGTACAGACGCCAGCACATTAAGTTACCCCAATGTGTCAAATTTCTTTGATCATTTTTCAACTTTATATCAAAGAGAATAAGGTTCATATTCAATTGGAAAAATTTGACACATTGGGGTAACTTGATATGCTGGCTTCTATATAAAGGATCACATCTTTACGTGAGCGTATGGTTAAATATCATCAATCATCAACAAGCAATGAAAAAAACCACAGATTCATCGAAGGTTCTTTTGTTGAGGACAGTTTTCGGATGGGTGACTGTCTATTGCATATTGAAAGCCTTCTGTGTCTCAGGAAGCACGTTTTGTGAAATTTGTGGGATATTTATTTATTAAAATTAACACTCAGATAAATTGTATTATGACGTAACGCAATGCATCTAAGAAATAATTTTTTTATAAAAATAACATCTAAAATATTAATTGGTCGATAAGATATACCTATGATGTATATCTTATGGACCAATTAATTTTCTTATGGACAATATAATCAGTTGAATAGTACATTATAAGAACCGTCATCTGACTTATTCAATCCAAGTACTTGGTTCACCTAAAGATTTTATCATCCTACTTTCACGTCATGCGTCGTAAAAATAATAATAATGGAAGTGGTTTTTTTCCTAATAGATATAGGAGGTATAAAAAAATATAATTCAGACTAAACACTAAAAACGAAAATTTTCAATACCAATACAATTTAAAACAAAATACGTATCCACTCCAATTTCGAAATCAATCAACTCGTACAAAAATAACACATTTCAATTATTCCGAACCGCAAACAATGTTCCTACTCGTACAACAATGTATTTTTACGTCAAGTTTGTTACAAATCAGAACCTAGTACGAACCTTTCGGAGGGGGAAAATTCAGCGGTAAATCCGTTACCCGGCTTTGGTTGTCGGGCCGTCCCACTGTCAATTAGCTAACAGGTAGTGGTACGAAGCCAGGTGTCAAGTGATGGTAATTAACTAGAAGATACTCCTGCGCTCGACTGTACCTTATGTGCGGCGTCGACACAATGTGACTATGTGACCGTTACATGTACACTCGCGAATGGTTATAGGTGGCATGTGTGTGGAAGTGTATTGTTTTTGTTTTGAATGACGGGGCTAGGCGTGTGTGTTTTATTTGAAGTCGAAATATTTTACTGGTTCTGGAGTGCTTTTCTGTAGAACTCACCGCGTGAAAATGAATTTATTTCAAAAGTGAACTGTCTATGCCTAGCATTATTGTGGAGTGACAGTTTATCTTCACTTTACCTACACTTCACGGGGTGATTGAAAAAACATCGACAGCATCGACAAGCTGAATTAACTGGCTGAACCGGAGACTGAAATAGTTTTAAACGCGGGTCGGTATCTGACTGAAGATGCGTCGCGTATTATCGGTAGTGTAACGCCAGAACAGACAAATACACAGGGTTATTTTTCAATGACCGGCCAAATTTTTACTGAGTGTTCTACCCATGAATATGAACAACTTTCACTATGGGACCGACTCTGAAATCACGAAAAAAAATCAGCTATTTCATACAAAAGTTCAATACCTACTCGACTAAAATGTATGAAACAGCTGATTTTTTTTCGTGATTTCAGAGTCGGTCCCATAGTGAAAGTTATTCATATTCATGGGTAGAACACTCAGTGAAAATTTGGCCGGTCATTGAAAAATAACCCTGTTAAAACATGAAACCTTTTACACTCAATCGATGATGCGTAAGTACATCGAGGCACAGTATTGCATACGCTCGGCGAATCTTCCTTCAGATATTATAGCGACCCTTAAACCTAACTTTTATAACAGTAAGAGCCACCATCATTTTTTAAAAACAGTGGCAATTGTATACTTTGCAAACTGAACTCAATACCGAGAAAATCATAAGAAGATGTAATAATAATCAAGGAAACACTCAAATAATCGCAGCCTTGGATTTAATCAAAAACCAACGCCACATGCAAGAAATAGTGTAGTACAACTCAAACTATATAGGTAGGACAATATGTACGTATAAGATCAACATCTGTGTGTGTAAGAAATACAAGCGAATTCATTTCGGGATTCCGTATGCGGAAACAATAACTGACGTCTGTGTTACTGTGTACAAAAGGGACTCCTTAATTTGGTAAGATATTTCCAGAAGAAATTCTTGTTCCTACAGAATGAAATATCATACTTTATTCCGTTTCACTTTATTTCCAAGGGTCATATTATGTAGGTCATGCTTACATTTGAAACTTTTTCAAATGTTATGAAACCATTACAGATATAAATTTTGAAAGAAAACACATTTTACTTGTCCGTAACAAACAGCTGAAGGAAATGAACCATCCCCCAAAAATTTCGTAACATGAAGAACTTAATTAACCTAAAGAAACTTTTGGGTTAAAAATGTGTAATTTTTACTAAACTTTCTTTCCGTATTTAATTTTCATCCTGATGGAAACAGGAAACTTTATTATGACAATTTACTTGGACAAAAGAAAGTAAAAGAAACGCTAAGTATTCATGTTGCTGCAGGCCATTCATCGAAACAATTTTCTTTAAAGTGACAATGAATTTTACTAGAGTAATGCCATCTTCGACTTTTATGTAGGTAGTTGGTTTTCGTTAAAGAGTTAAGTGTATTTTTATCTTTCTCGAAATGAAACATATGCTTGCACTCAATTGGTACAGACCTTTCCAAACGTCAGCAAAATATAATAAGTGATGATACTTTTATTCGATACTCAAGGGATGAGTTTGTATTTCTCATTTATCTATCGTTACAAGTCTACAGTTGTACACCCTTGATTAGATTTAAAGAATGGCAACAAAAGCAAGGGGAAGTAGGGTTCGACGAGACTTCATTTTACATTTTTCTCTCTGTTTCTTCCCACCCCATTCTCCCCTGTAATCATTGCGTTCCTATGGCATGTCTGCGGAATTAAAGATAAAAGTCGAGGTAATAAAAGGGGAAATAAGCGAGAGATTGCTATAATATTAAAATATCTCAAAAAAAGTTTTGGAACTCTGAGCATTTGGCCGAAATATTAGAGATAATATGCTGAAAATGAATTTACATATAAATTAAAATAAGATTAGCAGCATTAGGGAATCCTCGAGAACGTTCCGTAGGCCGCTTTAATGCCTGAAAAATATTTTGTGCTCAAAATATAGGAGCAAATAAACAGCTAACCTGGCTTGGAATTTTGTTCTGCCAAGAATTTACTAAAATTGTTTTCTACTTACATTTCGTTTTGCGTAAACTTTCCCTGCTTAATGATATTGTTTTCGGGAACACAAGAATGACTTTTCGTAGTTTTTGTTTTGGGGATTGCTTGGTTATTGGGTTGAGCTACGGTATTTAAACATTGGGTTTATTCAAGTAGGTAAAAAACAGGTCAAGCAGAATAAATATATAGGTCACGCACAGCAAAGGGTTCTGTGGTCCAGATGAAAATATATGCATACAGTATGCATTTTACCGACTGCATAGTAGAGTTTCATAACTAATAAAATATTTATTGACACAAAATATTTTATTGACTGGTGAAATGTGGGTGTGCTGTCAGGTACACCTCTGCCTAGCTCTTTGGGGATTATAGGCGTGACGTTATGTTATGTTATAATTAAGTTTGTATCTAATAGTATTTTTCCGAGAAAGATTGGAAAACAAAGTTTTTCGTATGTTATCTGAGAAGAACAATTGTCACCAAGTTTTGACGTATTAAAAGAAGTCTCCCACAATACCTAACACGCATTGCATGTCCACTTATTTTCACCTTTGTTATCATCAGGAAACCCCTTGTTATAGTTTATATCATTTTACTATATAATTGTTAAACGGTACATAGAAAACACCTTTATTTCAAATTAATTCGAGAAATTGCCTACACTCTTCGAGTAAACCTGCTATAGGTATACCTCTGCCTAAGTCTTCGGGGATAACAGGCGTAATTATACGGTATGCTTAAAATACTATAAGTCATCTGGACAAGCACTCAGAAGGACAGACCGACAGACTAACAGCCTGAAATTAAATCCTTGGGTTCCTTTTTGCGGTTTTATTACGGATCTCATAAAACGATTTCTTGAAATGAAATAACGTAATACATAGTATCCTGTCTGATTTGTGAAAAATAAATTAAACTTATTTCTAATTAACTAACTATTTTCGAAACACAACATCACGCTTGATCGTGGAGATGTCTAAAGTACACCTACATTTACAAAGAGTATTCTATTCTATTTTATTTACGGGGCTAATTTTAGTTACATTTAATTAGAGGAGAGTTCAAGATTTTGTTGCCTACTTAGATTTCTTGCATAATATGAGTACAAGACTGGTACACCATTTTTTCATAAACATCTAGAAAAAGAAGTAATAAACAAATAAGTCTGTCCTCAGGGTAATAACACTCAATATTAATAATTACGTCTCCTATAAAATAATGCCAAGTTTTATTGGCCTAGTCTTCCGAAGACTTGGCAGCTTGCAGCCTTGCATATGAAGTTTCATTTTTATCGCCGACGACGGAAACGTTTTGTATGCAAGTGACAGATTTAAGGTGTAGGTAGTACAGCAGGCTTACTATGAACTATTATTACGATTCAATTGACGACCTAAAATGAACTGCTTTGCAATTTCATACTAAGACGTCATTAAAACGATCCGGTTTAGGTTGACGCCAAATCAAGTCGGCACTTGAATCGCAAGCTGTTTTAGTTCGTTCATTTTTCGTACCATGAGGTGACATTTGAACCTAAATTGGTTCGCATAGTGTCAAAAATAGCGATCCAAAAAAAGTTTCTAGTTTCGTGGCGTAAACTGAATCGTTTTGTTATAAACTATAAAAAATGTGGAAATACATATACGTACCAAATTCAAGGTATTTCAGTTAAATATGTGTTTCTTACGTAACAATGTAAAATGTACGCCATTATTCGTATTACTAATTACTTTATCCAAGTTAAACGTTAAAAACTAAAAACTCTTTTGAGTACTACCTACCTAATTAGAACTCCTTGGGTTCTATCAAAAAAGTTTGTATATATTTCAAAACGCGTGTGTTGCGTTCTAAACTCGTCATAATCATTTTACTTTTACGACGACACTAAGCAAACCTTTTATTTTTATTTTAAAGAATTATTTAAATTACTATTACATTAATGAGTAGTAAAATTGGACTTAATGGTATATAATTTGACTCATAAGCGCAATTTTAAAATATATTTGTTGAAATTTTATACACAAATAAAACCGCTAAAATCATAACTACTAGGTTTCGGAACTCAACGCATAGGTTGGAGTAAAAGAGACAAACTTATGCAACAATTGTCTAGCGTCATCTCTTTCTCACACCGCGGACCATCGACAAATTTCGTTCTTTCATTCCTCCATGAGCGAATCAAACGCCACTCAGTTATAGGCACTTCATGGTATGAATATTAGCGAATCAGTTTAGGAACCTACACTGGTTTGCATCGGAATTGAATGGCTAACTAAAAGTTGATGATAGGCCTACAGCGAAGTAAACTGCCCCAAATTGTCAAACTCAAATATTGTTGATAGTTTTTCAGCTTTATTACAAAAGCATAAGGTACATGTTCAATTGGGAAAATTTTACACTGTGGTATAGTTTGGTTTGCTTCTAAGAAGCGTATAAGAAGGGATGCTTTTGAATAAAACGCATCAACTATTTAATTATACCTTATTTTCAATTTGGATATAGCAAAGACATTCAATACCTGTAGACCGGACATCACGATCAAAATTTTCGTGCGAAACTTGTGTCCTGCTTGGACACAAGTCTATGATTTTTTTTTTAGTACGCTTCGCTGCGGCTCCAATATTCATATAAAATCAAAAATCAAAATCAAAAGTCATTTATTCAAATTAGGCTAAGGATCAGCACTTTTTGAACGTCAAAAATTACATAAGACAGTCCCCCAACACGCCCGCCTTTCGCCACTTCCTAGTGCTTTTGCTGGGAAGACGAAGTGGCGGAACAAACTCCCCAGCAACACGTCTGTCTGATATGTTAGAAGAACAGTTTAAACAGCATTGGTAATTAATGAACATAATCATTTAAATTAAATAATTTGCTACATGATAGCTAGCTCACACCAATGTACAAGACAGTAGTAATAAGAATAGTAAGTACCGACCTTGACAACTAAACTCATGCAAAAAATAAAATATAACTAACTGAATAAATATAAGCCTTCAAGTAAAAAGGGCGTGCCCGCTTACATGTACAAAACTGGAATACATGACTAGGTCTATAACATTACATAAAAAAATAAATAAAAAACGATACAATTAAAAAAATGTATTTTTCTAGATGGCGTTACTGAGACATGGGATCAAAGTTTTTCTAGGACATTTTAATGTAGGGTATTATCTGTGTAGCAGCCCGGAGTAGCAATAGAGATACACATAACTGGCGAAAAATGGGTATACCAGACGCCAGCACCCCAATATGTCTAATTTTCCCAATTGAATACGAAACTTATTCTGTTTGACATAAAGTTGAAAAACGATCAAGGAAATTTGACACATTGGGGTAACTTGATGTGCTGGCGTCTGTACATCTCTGCTCAACAGTTCAGGGTATCGTCGGTAGGCTGAGAGATATTTCTCAAAGACATGTGAAGCTAAGTCTGAGGCCCGTGGGCGGCATAAACTCTGACACCACGTTAGTCCCACAAAGCTACACGAAAATAGCAGTAAGTTCAGGATATAATAAATAATAATAAGATGCTTTATTATAAACAATATAAGATCCACTGTATTAGCACAGTATAAATATTAATACAGTAGGACTACGCCTTTGATTTCTGGAAAAATGCCGACACGCGTTAGACTTGAATAATACCTCCCGCACTACGAACATCATTTTGTTCGCAGTGCGGGAGCGGCTTTCCCGCGTCTCGCCCCTCACACCCCGCACGATTGCCCTGTCTAGACAGCTTCGTCGGACGACTGTATGTTTTTAGACTGTGGTATTAGTAAATTTCTGATAAATAATTTAAGTTAAATACACAATGATATAGATAGGTGATAGGTGTAGATAGGTTACTTAAACAACATTCGATCTTCAAAAACGGTACACTAACGCACGCACGCGTCCGTTGGAGCGCGACGCCACACTGAGGTGAAGTGTGGCTAGTTAGCCACATTTTTAACGTGTCACTTGCTGTGCGCGTATTACCTATCTACACCTTTTTACTTATAATATCATTGTAAATACACGGAATATTATGTTCGTTATATGAAAAGGCGTGGTTTTATGTAATAATTAAACTTAATAAACTTAGTTGAGAAGGTGGATTCTTAATTTAGGTTTAGCACCGTTCCTGCACGAATAAAATTAGTCTTGGCAGTTGTTCGGTAATTGTAATGAGTTTTTAATTCCTGTAAGCCATTTTGGTTCGAAGCTCGAACATTCCGGACTAGCGTTGTAATTAACCCATTTATTCGTAACAAGGTTGTTCCACGAAAAAATTAATCGCCGAAACGATTATTTTCGACTCACAATAATCGACTCCGGTACTTACTTTGTTCGGTTGTAATGTTTTAACTTTCATGTTTTATGGTTTGATTTCTTGTGTTTGATATTTAGGTGTTTAACTGCCTTTAATTACAGATTTCATTGTAGTTCTTATTCATAATAGACAGTAAAAGTTAAAGACAAATTATTTATTTCAATTAGGCCATTATCACTTTTGAAAGTAAAATTTTATAAGTAGGTATATTAACAACGATATATATCTAGTTTAATTTTTATGATACAGTTTGGCAGCCATTGGATAGACGAACAGAGAGATAAGGGTTAGTGTTACAGTCCAGTCCTTAAGTTCAGTACAGTCCTTTAGACATTCTTTTGGTATATGGAATCCGTAAAATAAGATTAATGATTCTCATAAAAATGACGATTGTTTTAATGAAAAATAAAGCGAATTATTTGAAGCGAATTATAGGCAAGAAAGTCCGCACAAACCCTTTTAAGTTTAAAATGAAAATCAAACCTTTACAAATGTCCAAAGTAAAATTTTATCGTCGAATAACTTGTGTTAAAGTGACAACCAACCTGAATGGAGACATGAATGGGGTCTCCAAAGGCACAGTATAGAAATCAAGCTTTAACTTGTGTCGAGTGCGGTTGCACAGCAATCAACTTTGTAGCAAGTTTACGTCCAGGCCACTGGCTGGCAAACTTGAGGCAAAAGTAACGCAACTTCACCAACTCGTACCTGTTTAAGTTAAAAACATTTTCGTTACAAAGGAACTGTATGTTTAACGCTTTTATCACTTGAATCAATGTTACATACACTCACACCATATACAAAGAGAGGCTCTCTCACACACCATTTATATCATATTTTGTTTTCATTGTTATTTAATATAATAATACTTATTGTTATTGTTTGGTAAAGGTTAGGTGCATAGTACTCGCAACCGGTGTGTTTGTATTACAACATGTAGGAATGTAAAAGAAGCAAAAGAAATATGTTAGAATCGTAGCATATGGCGCTCTGGAGTTTCTGCCTACCGCCATGGGAAAAAGGCGTGAGTTTATGTATGTATGCATGTTATTTAATATAGTGCCAAATAGTACAAGCTATTTAAAATTCTAAGTCTCATCCTACGGTGGTGCCGAAAGCTGAAATACAGGACTCAACCTAGTTCTGCAACCAAGTTTGTGTAAAATATTGTTACTAGCCAGTAAAGACGAAAAAATATATTAAAATTTGTAAATAAAGATTATTATTACTTTTGAAATAGATTTGTAAGAGACAAGTTTATGAGTGTGTTTGCGTACTTACCATAACTGACAGTGCATCATACTTCTTCTTTGAATTCACTCAACGCCATCTTAAAGTACTTACCTATAAGGAAATAGGATAATATTAATTAATTATATGTTCAGACTCCAGCACATCAAGCTAATTCTAACGGTCAAATTTTCTCAATTGAAAATGAACCCTATTTTGTTTATGATAAAATTGAAAAACTATCAAAGTTGGGTACACATTGGGGTAGCTTGATGTGCTGTGTACCTGATTAGTACCAGCCTAACTGCCTTGTTGCACTAGTGATAAGCGCTAATCTTGAGCATGAGGTTCCAAGTTCAATCCCCGGGTCGCAGAAAGTATTTTTGAGTTGGCTGTTTGTGTGTGTATTTAAATGATCGTAACGACGACACAGCAGAAACTAATAATGTGGAAGATGAGGTGATTTTGTGCCCGATTGACGATAGATAGTCTCGCCTACATTGGACTTGAACATAACTGGCAAGATGTGGTAATATTATAAGTAGGTAGGATTACAGGCGTGAAGTTATATAATGATAAAATTATATTTATTTCTGCAAATAGGTTTACTCAAACACTTTTACTAATAATTTTTTGAACTAGTAGTAAGATCGGTGTTTCACTATCTGACTACTCTGAGAAGAAACACCGAAATAAACTCAGAAGTCACAGTTTCTTTTAAAGTCCAGACATTATCTTGGTCAAATCATGTAAGACCCTAGTGTTTGAAATGGCCTTTTGAGGAAATAACCACACTTATATGAGGGACGAGATTAGTCAGTGCAAGCATTTTTGTCAGTAATCGTGAGCTTATGTTTAGTATCATCGAGTGTAAGTAGGTACTGCTGTTCACAACAGCTAGTTCTAACAGTTTTCATTAAACATTTATTGATTAGATTACTAAGATTACAACTTCATACCTAAGCTATGACAACAATGATTTGGACATTGGCTCCTTCCCTAAGGTCCAATTATCGTTGTACACCGAGTCAAATATACAAAAGAAAAATACTTACTCAATAACCAAGTATCTAGTTTCATTAATAATTGCTTACGTTGTTATGACTTGTTTTACCTATTCTTAGCTTTATCTACCGATAAACAAAATTTCGGGCAATTTATTACACTGAAACCAGTTCTCATGATACTTATTTAGAAACGTCGAAACTCTGTTATATTTATTCATTAAAACTTTATATTTATTAGCTCATTATTCCTTTATTATAGGGATTTCAGATAAAACAACGTATACTATAAATTTTTACTTTTGAGCAACAAAACTGCTGCAAAAATGGAGTCACCATTAGGCAGTTTTAAATGAAATGAAATTTTATATTTTAATGATTACTGTTTACTGTCAACCTGTCTCATGATTTTTTATTGTTTAATAATGAAAATGTAAGCAAAATGTGTGGAAGCACTATCGGTAAAAAATCATTCATAAAGCTACTTTTACCTTTTACTCGGACCGGCAACCAACGCCACAGATGTCGCGCGTTGACAACCTAACAACGCGCGTTACCACGATGGCATTATGTTAAATTTAAATTACTTAACCGACTGATGCAAGTAGGAACATACCCACACTCGCATCAGAGTGCAAGCACAACACAAAGATGCCTAATCACTAATAATTACTCATCCCGTCTTATCAGTCATTACCACAATATTACTTAAATAACAATCATGTTAGCATAGGTATTCAGTTGACCAGTAGTATGAATATCTATTTGGCATCACGAAATCACTATAACAACTTTGAACTAAGCACTAGTAACACAAATAAAAACATACTATTATCTTCAAATTGTTTTTTTCCTGTTTTATTTATAAATAATTATGCGAATATCCGCGAATGCGTACGCGAATATTTGTGACATCACTAGTTGGTATTATTTATTTAATTAAAAATCAATAAAATTGCTGTTCGTTAGTCCGGCTAAAACTCAAGAACGGCTGGGCCGATTTATATGATTTTGGTTTTGAAATGTTTGTGGAAGTAAATACGAAAAAAATGCTTGAAATCAATGATATTATAAGCTAAAAGGTGTAGATAGGTTACCTAAACAACATTCGATTTTAAAAACTGCACACTAAGCTAACGCACGCACGGGTCCGTTGACGGCGCGACGCGACACTGAGGTAAGTGTGGCTAGTTAACCACATTTTAACGTGTAGCTTTCTGAGCGCTTATAATCTATCTATTGCTGTGAATATAATAAACACAACAATTTCGCTTTCCCATGAAAACTATTCTTACCTGTCAAACATTATGTTCGTGCCGTGTCTTCGGTACGGTCTACTCCTTTCAAATTAAAGTAAAATATTGGGAGTATTTAGATTTAAAAATACGAAAAGTTAAATAGTGACACCATGACAATGGATCAACAGAATTATTTTTAGTTGTCAATTTATACGTATGTTATGAAATTTATTTTGTTACTAAACTTAGAAAATGGTTATGAAGCATAAAAAAGTCTTATACTTCAGAAATTAATTCACGTAATTAATAGTGACGACAGAGACGAACTTCAATAATTCTTTGCAAAAATAACTTATTTTACAGTAGGGACTTTATACGGGTTAATAGACCGGGAAAACTATATAGATTGAATGTAACATGGAGGCACGCAGCGCAGTAGTTCAGTTTAAAATTATGAATTTAGTATTTTTTAAATCAATGCATTTCAGTTAGGTAGTTAGGTTAGATAGTTAGGTTAGCTATAGGATAGGTATGGTAAGTTAGGTTAGATTATACATATGTACATGTTATCATTTTAATTCTATCGAACACAAAATTAAATAAGATCACATTAGGAGACTCGCTAAATAAAAATTAGTAGTAGTTATTATTGGTTTGGATCTATTTGTTGTATTCTTATTAAACTTATGTATCTAATTTATAAAATTCTCGTGTCACAGTGTTTGTAACAAAACTACTCCGAAACGGCTTGAGCGATCCTTAAGTGTGTATATTAATACACACTTAAGAATAGGTAGGTCTTAGAATAGGATACTAATAAAAAACAAATAAGACTAATGCATCTAAGGCGGAGCGAAGTTTGCCGGGGAAGCTAGAAGTGCAATACCTATATTGATATTTTGGATTCAAAGTGCCTTTCAATCTTATTGTACAGACGCCAGCACATCAAGTTACCCCAATATATCAAATTTCTTTGATCGTCTTCCAACTTTATGTCGAACAGAATAAGGTTCATATCCAATTGGGAAAATTTGACACATTGGGGTAACTTGGCGTCCGTACAATGCATTTTATTGTACATACGCCAGCACATCAAGTAACTTGATGTGCTGTTGTCTGTACAATGTTATTGTAAGTCTAGGGCCTGCATAATAGTAATCAACACTAGTTTGAATTGCATTGATGCAGTGGTATGATCCCTGAACCCGCCCAATGACCTCTGCGCTTCGTACAGGTCACTCATGGTACTATAGAAAATTGTATAAATCAATAAACAATTATAAACCTCAGAGAAAGTAATATTTCCTCTTAAAATTAAAACACGAAACTGAATACGCATGTCAAATTAAATTCACCCTTTTACACTGTAGATAGATGAATACCAGAGAGATTTAAGATATATTAAAGCAAGAGTGGTAATCAATACTCGTGCCTATTCCCTGTATGATGCCTTTAATACAACTGGCAAAATGTGGATGTTCTACAGGCATGGCTGTGCCCCTTCAGGGATTAGACCTTTAGTCAATGATATTATAAGTAAAAGGTGTAGATAGGTTAATAGACGTGCGAAAAAATGTTTTAGAAAAACTGTGATCCTATGTCGCAGTTTTTTTTTCTATTCTTGCGGTGGGGCATCTCGCAATGCACCCTATGAGGGTGACGACTGCTAAACCGGACAAACCTGTAGATGTCCTTGTACACAAGGGTCTCCAGCCATGGCATTAATGGTCGTGACTCTAAGTGAACACTCGCTAAGGGCGCCCCCTGTGGGGCTCGAACCTCACCTATCTCGCAGCAACGCCATCTGGCATAATATAGCAATATTGGAGCGGCTGCGTAGCGAACTACGCTAGTCTAGTGTAGTAATCGACCGCTAGGACACAAGTATCGGATGAAAATTTTGTTTGTGATCTTCCGTTTATACTTAGTGACTATTCAATAAAACCACTAATAAGGTCAACCGTTGAAAAAAAGTGTTTAAGTAACCAAAGTGCAGAATAGAATAGAGTCCAGCTTTTCTCATTTCAGCTACTGAACACTCCATATCAGTAACAGGTGGGGCACATAACTTTACGTAACGAACAGCTCAAGTGGTGCAGGATGAAATTGCGAACACTATATCACGTGGCTTGGTACAGAGGGAGGTTCACAGAGATCCATGAACGATACAAGCAAAGAAGTTCATTTTGCTGGACTGGTCTAGTGGTTGGTAGCCCTAACAACCGGAGGTACATTAACATCCAAGACAAATGTTTGTGTTATGAGCACGATAATTTTGTTAGGTCTGGTGTAATTTTTTTGAATAGTATTTGTATGTTTTTAGAAGTATATACATACATATTTTATATTTTTATCAGTTATCTCATACTTGTATGTCAAGCTCTGCTTAGTTTTGGGCTAGAAACACTGTGCGAGAGTTGTGTAATATTTTATTTTATTTTTATATTATTTTACGAGGCTTGTGACTAAATAACATTACCTGCATGGGTCGATAAAAGGTTAAGTTAAGCTTGCCGAGGATGGACTGTGGACTAGTGACCGTACTCGTACAATACATATTAAGATCCCTCTTTTCCTCGGAAAGAACGTTAAGCTGTTAGCCAAGGCAGTCGTTTGTACGTTTTTGATAGTCGTTGCGGGTAGTCAGAAGTTCGAAAGACTGACAACAAGTTTTCTTACTAAGTCACCGGATTAAGGAGGTCAGATTGGCAGTTGCTTAAGGTCAAAGCACTGGTATTCATCTACTGTTAAGTACGACTTTCAATCTAACCGTCACGCGTCGACTGTTCCATACTTGTAGTAAGAAAAGGTTTGGCGGATGATATATTGATAATAATTAAAACAGATATATAAGCAAAGCTTTTTCTAAGAAAAATATATTACTAACATATTACAGAATTCATAAATACACAAGTCATATTTTCTTTGAACTGGAACTAACTGGAAACGTTATATCTTATATCAGTAGATTTACAAAACATACGCACTTTTATTTCCTGGAACCGAGATATAAATACAAAGTAAAATAAAGATGTCAAGTCAGACAACATAGTAAATGGAGCGAGGTTTTGGACCGTTTCTCCGGTAAGACAAGATAGAGATCTCGACAAGAAAAGGGGAGGCCGTTGCCCGGCAATGAGACGAATTGTTGGCTCAAAATGACAAATAGAAGTCATAAATATAACACCAGAACCTGTTTGCCGACGTTATCCCGTGTAACTTGTAACGAACTGTTTGTTTTATTCCCAATTTGTGGTTCTTGAACTTATTAGGAATCTTAAAAATGTTTAACATTATGAAACTGAAAATGTACGAACTAGCAAAAATATGAAAAGGATTGGTAAATACATACATTAAACTCGTTTTTCTACTAGTTAATTACATACATATAGTTCCATACATACGGAAACTTACGGAGGAACTACAAAATGCCACCAGCTATTGAGTCTAACACGCTTCTTTTACTTTGTTTGCATTCATACAATATCTGGTCATACACGTACCTACGACAGTTGAGAGAATACGCACCTGAACTTCTTGAAGGACATCACCAATAAGGTCTGTGAGTCTACTCACCTCCTTGTTAATTAAAAATACTGTTTTCAAAACACAAGTACATAACATGTTATCAGTAATAAATAAAATTTTATTTACATCGTAACTTATTGGTAAAAATAATTAGTTAAAAAGCATTTTAATTTTTGTGTTCTTGACTTGGAAATTTCAAAATATTAATAGGTTTAATACACAATGACACATGGCGTACCTTCTGTTCAAGAGCTCTCCGTAACTCTTGTTACATAAAATTCAAGATATAGGATTTCGGAGTTTAATACAATTTATTTCAAGTGCTACATTTTGTCATTGTTACCTTGTGGTTAAATAACAGCTGTATGGGGTCCATTAAAGGTGCTACGCTTTAGTCGGGAGTAGAGAAAATCGGTCGTTTCTGTGACCCTCGTTGCAGGTGTGAGACACCATGTTGTTTTGTAAACAGTTAGAGTCTGACAGACCACCACCTTCCCCAGGGAGGACTTTGATGGGGATTTTTTACTAAGTAATAAAAAAGTTACCACTTCTACCTACTGCGCTTGCCAAGGTTCATAAAAAAAAGAAAATTTATTGATAAAATAACACATGGATGTAATACGTTCATCTGGGGATCCACTTGAGCTTCAGTGAATATCCTTGAGGCACTGCAATATGGGGAAATCCCAATCAGCATTGAATACATTATTATTATGGACACGCAGGGTGATTGTGTGGATATTGAGTGTAATAAACCAAACATGTAGGGTTTTTTAAACTCCTTGTAACTCTGTTAGCCAAATTCAGCACAACATCTGTATGTTTCAACCACATAGCACTTACCAAAACAATAACAGTATCCAACTACACGGAAACTATCATATCTCGCGGCTTCTGCGTTGTAATCCTCCATGATGGCTAATCAAATATCATTTGGTTCACTAATCTAGCGATTAATGTGACATCCAATGTCGGCCCATCCAATTTCAACCGCAAAATTATGTGTTCCATGAATGATAATCACCTGTGCGGCTGATTGGTCACATTGATTGCACAATCAAATCTGATCAATCAATCCATGTTTGTTCGAGATTTAATTCAGATGTCATAATCTGTGTGAATTATCGACACTTGCCAAATGTGTGGCATCCAGGCAGCTATTTAACATATTTAGCAATGTGTGTTAGTTTACGCGATAATTTGGTCATATAGCTTTCAAATTCAAGCAACTCAGTTTTATTTAATTTATTAGGTCCAATTTATATAAAGTTAACCTACAATAAATGACAAACAAAAATAAAACATGCGTTTAAACTTCATAAAGTGCAACAACTGCAAGGTACCAGGGACATCAACTAAAAGATGTTAGTAGTACTAGTAACATTAGTAAAATATTAATATGTAGGTGAGTATGTAGGTATTAGTAACATAATTACGCGAAATAATAAAAGGAATAAAATTATACACTGAGAGTTTCAGGATCGTGAACTAAACTTAGTGTGCCAAGATGCGCAATGATGACCTGCGAACTGTCAAACCAAAGAATTCGTACACAAGGCCCGCACCTCTGACTTTTCGGATTCATTGAATAAGAACTCAAAGACCTCTGACTATGCGGATTCATGTGCCTATCTATTATATAAAATCTACTATACAAATAATCTGTACAATGAAATGCTCAATAAAAAGCACTAAGGTTTATAGACTTTCTAAAACATTACATTTCTGAATTATTTTCACGTGTAATCTAGCAAACTACACTAGGTATACCAACAAGAAAAAAAAAGTAATTAAATAAAAATATTCATAATAACATTGAAATCTAAACTCATGAAAAACGACTACAAAACTGAAAAAGAACAGCCTCCAGGCATAAAAGGCGGACCCGCTTACATGTGCAATGCTGGATTATATTCATAAGGCAGGCTGTGATTCTAAAATAATAATCTAGGACCATCGAAGTGAAACCAATAAGCAGTTAACTATTTTAACAAAAAAAAAATCATTGGTGAAGCAAGTCGACCAGTCACCACAAGCAGCACCCGTTCACGAGCATAAAGCAAAGATCAGCCATTACCCCTCTCGCCATATTTAAGAGAAGGGGGTCACCCGAACCTCGACGCTACCGCAAGCAGTGACGTCTAAGGGAGCATGATGAACTTGCTACTGGTTACTCAAAAATAAAGAACCGTCGAGATCGCTAGTGCACCACATATTGCAAAACAACTCATTATAATACTGTAACGAGAGGATTTTGTCAACAAAAAAAGAAAATAAATCTAATGTCAAATTAAAAGTTACAAATAAAATTAGCAATTTATAGCTCGTTAGTAGGCTAAGCTAACCTAAGCTAACTACAAGCAAGAAAGAAAGAACGTAACAACATTGTTTTGTGTTATTTATATTATTATCTCTTGTTTGAAAAACGTTAAAGGAAAGCATCATTAGGAAACCAGCATGCCTGAGAGATATTTATCGATGACAACTGACACCAGGTTAGTCATAAACTACAACCTAACTGTCTTACTGCACACCGATTTTGATTAAGAAAAGGCATGCGCATGAATGAATCATCTTGTTTACATAAGTCGTATATTAATACAAAATTCTCTTCAAAGGTTTCTACACGATGTTTTTTCATCACCAGTGTCAGTGATGTCAACGATAAACAAGAAAGTATCTACACCTCAACTTCGTGTATGGGAAGCAAGGCCCTAATCACTGATTACAATAACCACCTATTATAGACCTCCAAAAATTATTACTAGAACTAAGTTTAACTTAAAGGCTTACTTACCTTAAAATTTGTTGAAGCTACAATTTTACGCACTTCGCATCATCAAAGTTTTTGGTATCACTAAACAAATGCCGTATTAAAACTCTGAAAGGACTTTTAAGGATTCTCTATTAATATCTTTGATCAGAATCGTTACGAAGCCTTAATACAATTTAACTCTGAATCAAAGGCAACTAAAATAGAACAAAGAGTCAATGAAGGTTGTACATTAACATTGTCCGTATCGTTACGCCACCAAATAGCCAGTTTATTGCAGAAGGTCGAATCGATACAAAGAGTAAAAAAGGCGCACGCAATTATAGACCAGCAGTGCTATTCAGTACAAATCACACCGTCAAAATGTAGGTAAAGTCAATGCAAATGGAACACTTTCGTTTCATAAATAGTATGGAATGCTACGTATTGACAGTTCAATTCAACCCATTTTTACGGGGTGAATTTTACTGAATCGGAAAAAAATGTTAATGTGTGTGAGTGTGTTTGTGAATTTGTGTAGGTGTTTGTGTATGAGTGTTGTAATTGTGTTAGAATACGCGAATTATTACTTATTGTATAGATTTAACTTTTATAAATATTTCTGTCTCTTCATAGTTCAGTGCTTGGTTTGGTTGCTTTCAGTTGTAAACTTTAGTTTTGAGAGAGGGGAGATACTGCAATGTTTATTAATTGTATTGTATAAATGACTTCCAACAATATTATATGTATAATGCCTTTGGGCAGTAGCAGTAATAGGAGAAATGAGTGGGGCAAACTTTATGAGGTCGTCGAGTTTTCGAAGCATTCGTATCAAATTCGGAACTTTTATGCTTACGAAGGATTATTTGATTTATTTTAATTTTATAGTTCGTCCAGTATTCAGCCACGGCAACACCATACGCTGACGCAGTCATTAGCCCCTCACTTGACGGGGTACAAGTTCGCGCTGAAGACACACCGGTGAATACCTACTCGTTCAGCTCAGACAGTTCAAAACGGAGTGTCTATGCGTGCGTGTAATTATACTTGTTGTATCCAACTAACCTTCTGCAACTATGCTCTATGTGTCCGTATCGTTTCGTCAAGAGAATAGCACAAAAGATAACGATCACGGCCCATTGAACCGAATGTAATTGATAATATAATTTAACAAGAAAGGATAATATCTCAATGTCGCCAATCGCAATCTTCTTCGACGGTAACAAATATCGGTAAATATGTCTTCTAATCTGATTCTATTGATCCTAAATATTTTTTCTTCCGACTCGTTAAAGGTGGAACGCCGGTTATATTTTGAACAGTTTGATTGGAGTTGTTTCGTTCTGTTTTTTTATGATACAGGAGGGCGCATTTCATCGTAACAAAATCAGTGTTAGCTGGATTCTTGTTCTAATGAAACTCTGTACGACGCTAGACAAACTTAAGGTCGAACAGTTTTGAATGTCACATGAACATGCTATCGGATACCTACTGATTAAGGTAAAGGTTTTTTCAACAGTTTATTTCTAGAGTGAATGGCAATGTGTAACATAGTAGGTTCCATTCCTGCACGGAACTGATTGGATGGCTTAAACGTGTCTGTATGTACTGTAACATACTGTGTCAAATGAATTAATTGATCTTTATCTTTATCTTTGCGCGTCCGGATTTATGTCTTTTAGAGTTCAGCTGGTGTGGGGAAATGGTTTTTACAACCATTTACAAAAAAAAACATCTGTCTCTTTGTCATTGTTGACTTCAAAACCCTTTAGTTAAATATATATGTATATTAAAACTTGACCCATTTATTTGAGTTTTTTTAGCATCAGAGATCAATGCTATTTGGGTCTGCTATTCAATGACATGAGAGTGACCCCGGCGGTCGTCAACGTCATTGACATGTATCCCATTTTCATCCCATTAATTATTCACTAGTATTTGTGGTCACTTCAGTGACATGTACGTATGAAGGACAGCTTATGTAACAGTTATAATATATGTAGCTAAGACTACCGTCATCATTATATTATACGCTGAGCGAAAACTTTGTATTTTTAAGAACATTGCTGATTGCATTGGAGATGACTAACATTTTGCAAAGATGTAGTTTATGTGGTACAGCAGTGCTTAAAACGGTAACGGTCAGATTTTAGCCACCAGGATGCCAGACTGACCATTATATTCGTAACATGAGTCGAATAAAGCCTTATGTTGGGCTCCTGGTCATCTTATTATAGCTTTGTACTATTACCTACAGCGTGAAATGGATGAACTGTTCCCGATGGGCAGAATGGAATTATGAATAATTACTTAATAGTCATTGAGGAATGGTGTTATAAAACAGCTTTGTGGTTTAAAAGAAGATGTAGTAACAAAAAGTGAAAAGAGTATGCTTAGATGGTTTGATCACGTTGAAAGGATGAATGAAAGGCGACTAACGAAAGGTATTTACAAGGCAGGTGTAAATGGGAAAGCCGGGAGGGGACGCCCTAGAAGGACATACATAGACCTTATTGGTGAGGTTCTTCAGAAAGGTCAGGGGCGTAGTACTCGCAACCGGCGTGTGTATGACAACATGTATGAATGTATACGAAGCAAAAGAAGTATACAAGAATCGTAGCTATGGCGCTCTGTAGTTTTGGCCTACCTCCATGGGAAAAAGGCGTGAGTTTATGTATGTATGTATGTATGTATACTGAATAGTTTTTTCATGGCTTTGTTTGGTGATGCGTATTACTTTTGTACACTTCCTTCTTGACATTGGAGTTTAATAGCAATGTGGTACTATAAGTAGATACAATGGCTGCCTAACTCTACGGGGAATAGGTACAGACGTGATGTTACGTGATGTAATCACGCTGTCAAATATAATTTCTTCTTTTTTCTTTTTATATGTATGTATTTAAAAATATATAAGTATGTTTATCAGCTGTTTAGTACCCATAACACAAGCTCTCAAGCTTAACTTGGGACTAAATGGCGTTGTGTGGAAAGTTGTGGAATATTTTTTTTTTTATTTCTTCTCCCATTTTGCCACGGGTCAGCGTAACGCGTAGTAGAGAAGTGAAAACATTGCTTGGGATAAGATTTTTTACCCATAATCGTTGCTCTTGGATGTAATGTTGTAATGCTCAGAGGTTAACTCGTCAACTGCCAGAATTCAAGACACAATTAAATTACTAAAGCCGGCCTGAGAGGAGCGCTTATCTTACTTACACGTAGTACAAGACACGAGGTGGTGGTTTAAATCCGGGCAAGTAACAATGTTCCTTTTTAATTCAAGTACGGACAGACAACGCCCTCTTCCAGCCCCCCGAATAGGTCCAGGGGCGACGGACACGGGGACGTCTGCCACCCCTCACGCACATGGACGTGAGGTGGCTGCGCGTCATGTTCACGCGCGACCCTATAGACGTTGCGGGGGGAGTCTAATACCTCACTTCCCTCGCTGACTTGGCGAGGCCCTCGGGGCTGGCACCAGTCGGGGGTCGCGGAAGTATCTTCTGTTCCCGTGACCCCGGCGCAGGTGTGAGAAGGAACACAGGGTGGTTTTTAGTCAGTAAGAGTCTGACAGACCCCTCCACACTCACATACAAGAGGATTTTCCACCCCTAAAACAAAAAAAAAGTCGTACGTATACTGGTACCTAATCAGCTGCATCTCTGCAAGTCGACCCGAACACAGTTGGGACAAGGCTGGGCAGATGTTATAATGATACATAATATTATACCTAGTAGATAAATCCATTATGTAATTTAACCTCTGTGGTTGAATTTTATTCCCTTTAACAATACAACCGCATTTGTATATTAACGAGCGTCATAAAAAAACCTTCAAATTACAGGAGCTGCATTTTTTGTACGTAAACCGACTGTTTCACGGAATTTAACAAACGAACATTCGCATCTGTTTTCGAAGTGCCAACCGACATCGGGTAAAAACGAAAATCATTGTAATTGGTAGCAAAAAAGTTTTTTTTTGACAAGAATAAAGAAAACCCACGATTTCTTTTACAATTGCAATTTAAATGAACAAAGCCCAAACGTATAAAGTATAATTAGTACTGTGCAACTATAGACAGCTAACGCTACTTCTTAGAATATTGTTACAACCATTTGGTGACAAATAAAAAGTCACAAACTGGCATTGGCAAGGCAAAGATATTGCCGTAGCCAAAAAAAAAAAAATATCGGATCGTAAAAATCGGAGGTGTAAATAGTATTGCTCGCGAAAGGGTTAAACATTGATATTTAGCCCACTGACTGGGCATCACGATACCACGTGGTTGAACTGGTTGTTAGACTTTCGGGACTATACGCAACGACTGACAAAGATCTACAAATAATCGTCGGGACGATCGGCTTAACGTGTTTTTGAGACACGCAGGTGTCTTGATGTGCTAAACTTTTAACCGATCCATGCGGCTGTTATTACCTATTTAGCCACAAGCTCTTTAACATGTATGTAGTTATTTTAAGACACAGGCAGGCAGGCACGTCGCAACACTCTCAGTGGGAGCCTTTAAGCTTTAGTGCATGTGATAGATGTAGTAGGAACAAATTACACTTATGCCCGTTTTCTATCTAAATGCGTTGATTTAGTTCGCATTTTGCCCATGTTTATTTTTGTAAGGGAAGCTGAATGCAACAGTTCGCTTTGTAATTTTTACAACTAATACTTAAAATAGTTTGCTGTATTTTCTTAAGAAACAGAATAATACTTGTCTAGTTTGAAGGCCAATGTGGCAATGTCTAAACAAATGCTTTGTTAGAAAGTTATAGATGAAATAACTATTTATCTTGGTAAGAAGTAATTTTATATATTAAGAAGATATTAACTTGGCTCAGAAATACCTATTTGTGAAATAAGGATGTCTTTAAAAAGAGTGTGTAATATATGCTATAACAACAGATGATATATGATTACTTGAAATAACGTTCACATGATAAATAATTTTCATATGCTATAAAACAAATACCTAATTGCATGTGATTTAATATAACATTTCATATAAACTTCTTTTGCTCTAATAACATTTAGTAAAACGTTAATTTCATATAATTTTTAATTTGTATATTGCTCGTTTTATATAATGTTCAGTTGACCTAATTTTCATTTGATCTAATTTTCATATTTACTCATTTTCTGCCCAAATTCTGTAGTGAATAAGTAAATATCAGAAAACATCATACTGTAATAACCTCATCTAACCGAATGATTCACCAACAATAAAAGAGATCTGGCGCGCTAATGGTCATGGTTCTACCCTAACCTAACCCACATGATTCGCCAACACAATTTTAAAAAAAAAACTTTTTGCAAAAAAGTTTTTTATTTTTCCATTTTTAGTTGTTCCCATACAAATATTTGCCATGAATTTATTTTATATTGTTAATTGTTAACAAAACATGTCATGATAATAGGGTTATCCACTTATCCCTAATAAATGAAAATTAAAATACCTAACTGTCGAAATCTAGGTATATTGTACACATCTGAGATATATATATTACATATTACACCCCTCCGAGCATACAGGCTGATGATACGTCATGATGTTGCATAAACAATAAACATCCAAGTGATTCCAGCAATCACGACCGATTTGCCGTCTATTTTCAGCCGTTCCGTCAGCACCAGATATTCACTCAATTAAAATGGAACCACCTCAGGAGTATACTCTTACAAATAAAAAAAGAATTTTGAGAATCGCTCCACAAATGGGGGACAAATCAGGTAACATTTACATAAAAAAAAATACATACACACGAACATAGAACCCCCTCTTTTTTTGACGTCGGTTAATTATATTAAACGTTACTATATAATAGAATTTAAACATTATACTACCTAAATATTATACTAACTGAATATTAGTTCAAATGTGCATTATAGAAAATGTGCATATAAAATTAGGTAAACTGAAATGATATCAATAATTCATTATATCATTTCATCGTTATACAGAGTAGAGTGAGTGAGTTTATATACGTTTGTATGTAAGTATGGATGATTTTCAATAACAGACTGGAAAAAAGCAATAGGCCCTGGTTTTATCGAACACACTCTACATACAAACTAACAAACAAACAAACAAAAACCTCTGACACTGTGTTTAATGTATGTATAGATATACAGCACTACAGTTTAAGTTAACTCACACTGCACAAAACTAACTCAAAACGTTTTAGCTTTATTGGTCTTGGTCTTGAACTCAAACAAACACACGATACACACACACACACATGAGACTAGCCCATAATACATTAGACTAGTTACGGTTGTGTATCTGGTATTAACGATCTGTATTCAATGGCTGTATTAGGCAGTTGATTCCTGATAGATAAGATCAATTGGTAGAGGATTCCACGTGTACCAACACCAGTTAGGTATTTAGCCGCAAAGATATTTATACGAAGTTCGGTTTTAAATAATTTTATATCCATTACTTATATTTCTGATTGTGACAAGCTTTATTATACAGAAGGTACCTGCGTACTAAATTGACCTCATTGATCTAGTGGTTGAGTGATAGTACTTAGCTTCAAGTCCAACGTTCCATTCCCGAGTTAGGTAAAGTACACCTCTGTTTACTCCAAATTTTAGGTGTAAAGTTACGTTTTCTAAATTTGTTAATAAACTGAAAGAAAACCTTATTTAGGAAGCCGCGCCGGTTTTATCTATATCTACTCGTATATCTATACTAATATTTTAAAGAGGTAAAATTTGTTTGTTTGTTTGTAAGTTTGTATGTAGGGGGTAATCTTCGGAACTAATGATCCAATTTTAAAAATGATTGCACTGGTGGAAAGCTACACTATTCCCGGATGACATAGCCTACTTTTTATCCCTCTAATCCCTCGGGAACATGAACTATGCGGTTGAAACCGCCTAACGTCTGCAAGTAATTAATAATTTATAGCGTCAGTTTTCAATTCAACCGGTTATAACTGAATTCACGTAATATTTACTATGACTACCTATGTGACCTTTACAACCCAGCTACTGAGTAACACTATATCCCTTGGCTAGACTGATTGTCAGACTTTCGAGCCTACGACTGTCACATTTACCTACTATAAAAGTGATAGACAGGACTAAGGAGCTTTCCTATGCATGTAGATTGTATGGGCCTTGTTGTTTTTTACTTTGAAAGTATATTATATTTTTTTGTTATTGTGATTGTAAGGACTATGTAGATTCTGTTTTTATTTTTTTTAGATTTTCGTTTCTTAATCTTTTGAAGTTCTTTAATTTATTTATTTTACATTTTGTCTGGCAGTTTGAGTTCTATAAGGGACCAACCCAAATGTTCTTTCTTTGGTATTGTTCGTCGGCACGTGGAGCTCCTCAAGTTCCGAGTTGAGCTCACGATTACTGACAAATGCTTGCACTGACTGATCTGGTCCCCTCATTCTGTGTGGTTCTTTCCTCAAAAGACCGTCTCAGACACTAATCCGCATGGATCTTACATGATTTGACCAAGATAATGTCTGGACTTTAAAAGAGACTATGACGTCTGAGTTTCTTTCGGTGTTTCTTCTCAGAGTAGTCAAATAGTGAAATACCGATCTCATTCACTAAAAAAGGCGACGTGTAAAAGTGTTTGTAAAAACCTATTTACAAAAATAAATATCATTTATCATTTATGTTTGATGAATGGTCACCAATCAACAAACCAACCCCGCCAAGCTGATAATTAGGAATTTTATTAGCTTTACACAACAAAAAAGTCTTGTTCACTATAACTAACAATCGCCATTTTTATACTTTCCTAATCATGAGAATTTTAGCTTTGTTTGACGAAACATAAACTACTTTAAGGACCAAAATCCGAGCACCTCATCCCGATTAGAATCACACGCATGCGTTAGGATTACAGGCTAAACATTGTCGTACATTAGCTGTGACTAATTGCTAGCTTAGCACACTGTGGTCCTTCTGGCCGTCACGCCACGCCACAAATGTGGACGGCCTGTTGCGGTCAGGACGCTTGTTAACTAAAACAGAGCAGGAAAATTACTGGCCTTTATTATTTTCTTCCTAGTTTGACATAAGTTTATTTGGATTGATTTCTAGTGACAGATTGAACATCATTTTGAGGGATATGATTATTGTTATTATTTTTTTTCGTTCTAAATAACCGTCGGCATGCCAAGTCATAGGTCTCGAGTTATAGACCTCAAGGCAGGCACCTCTAAGTTTTCAAATTCATGTGCGCATTGTATAGTTAACTATCACTTCTTTATAAACGGTGGGGATAAACATCGTGAGGAAACCGGCTTGCCTGAGAGATACTTCTTCTCGGCATGTGAAGCCACGTCAAATGTCATTGCCAGCCCATGGGCGGCATTAACTCTGACACCAGCCGGTCGATTCAGTAAAAGTCACGCCGTGAAAACTTGAGTGAAGTGAACTGTCAATGCCTAGCATTAGTATTGAATGACAGCTCAGTTCGCCCTCACTACGCCTTCATTTTCACGCGGTGCAGATTAGTCACTAGCTACACTTTTGGTTACACGTCACAAATAGCAGCCAGGACTCTTCTTGAATTGAAATAGCACGTTTAGGTACACATTGTTTTAATCCCTACTTTAGTCGCTTTGCAAGCTTAGCACCGCACTGTGGTCTTTCCGTCAACGTTAGTACACCATAGAGAAATAGAGCTTACGTCACTTTTTTACGATACTTTGTCAACAACTTTAATTGAGGTTGATTTTTGTCGTATTACATATTTATTACCTAGATACTTTTTGATGTCAATTAAGTATGTCAGTGGAGCAGGAAAATCTGCTCGTTGTCAATAAACCAAATTAGGGCTATCATTATTACCTTGACAACATGAGCTCAATCGAGAAATGCTCTTCTATATTTATCATTGTATTGCTTTAATAACCTCGTCGCGTCTTTGACAATATTGAATTGAAAATTCACCAATATAAGTAGAATGTAACTTGGTTTATGTTTCTGTCATCTAGATTTTCCTATCATAGTTTAACAAACGTGCAGCTATCTGGTATTGCGACAAGCCGTGGGACACAGTCATCACAACAAAAAAAGAAATATTTTTTTGGAACACCAATGAAATTACTTTTCGGTGACATGTTGCCAGCGGTTAAAAATATTTCGAAAGACAAAAAGTTTTTCGTCTGTGACGGACCTGTATTTTGAGGTTAAATTGAGTTGCCACAGCCTACTAAAGAGGTTAAGTTGGTCAACTTTGACATCTGTTTTCCGGGTACTATTAGGGACTTCCCATGGGTACGACTAAGAGATTAGTTGCGGCCTGTGAGATGTCCATATGTGGGAATATGCGGACTAATAACATGTTTTGCGGTTATTTACAAGGCCGCAAAGAGATAACAGTGATAATAGGGTTACTAAAAATGGTAACTCAAGATAAACTAAATATTTTTGGATTAGGAAATAAAATTGAAATATAAACGAGGTAAGTGTAGAAAATACTTAAAAACAGAATGGCAAACTGCAGCTTTAGTAATACTACAACATTATTATAAGAAAACACGCAAAGTTTTACTTAATATAATACCGCAGTGCCACCGATATATTACCAGTAATTTATGTAAAAAGTTCCACAGTGTGGCAAGCACTAGCCGATGGAAGCAAGTGCATTACACAAACACCACTCGGGTTCGTTATTGGCTGACTCGGAAGTCACAACATCGAATCGCTCGCCACATACAAACAATATTGCATTGTATGACTGCACTGTGTGGGATAAGTATGTGATACTATTTTTAGTCTGTGGTTTCTATCTGGGTTAGAGTGGCATAAAAAGGTTTGGAAAACTCTCGATTTAGAACGCCGTGTTTCTGATTTTTGCGTCATAATAAAATGGAATCACGTATTTTAAGAAACCGTCTAGGATAACACAAAAAATAATGTATTGTCACAAGTATTTTCAATTTCACTGTAGGCAACGATACATCGCAAAAGGAAGTCATATCACATATTCAACTCGTGTCAGTTATTTACACGTGGTAAATAACTGACACGAGTGAGAGTTCATTTCGATCCAAACAGGTTATGGATGTGTCAAAAGTATAATTTCTATCAAATTATAGCTACGTTGTAATGATGATTTCACCGGTAAAACTCATGATTCTGGTAAGTATAATAAGCAATTGCTAGATTGACCGCCATATTGTCATCAGTCTTCTGGAGTCAATATTGATGTCGATATACCTACATTAATTTCTCAGGCCCAGAGCGAAAGCTGGCTTCCACGAACATTAGGTAATTAAATTATGTCAGGAATTCCGGTAGTGACGTGGTAAGACTAGAATAGATCAAGCACATTACAAATGGGTATATAGCAATAAGTTTGAATGAAAAATAATAATTTTTGAATGAAAGTTGCCACAACTGCCACGGCTCATTGTTTTAGGAGTTACAGACAGCCCACTACGCAGAGTTTACATGGAGGAGGACGAGGCAGCTTTGCATGTGTATTTTAACTGCCCAGTGGTTGCCACTTCACAGCAAAGTACTTCGGTAACTAAGGTACTCTTCGAGAGATTGCTAGTAACATCAAACCGCTGCTGGCCTTTCTCGAGGTGATCTGGTTTATTGCCTAAGTATTGCCCTACATCGTAATAGTTAATTCTACCAGTCTTCTGGAATGATTACCAGTCGATAGGGTTGCAGAAGTATATTTCAAGCCCATATTTGAATGAAAGATGAAAAGATTAAAGTGAGACTTTACCTAGGTGTGGGACAGAAAATGCTAACCAAAAAAAATGTCTGGTTTGGTTAGTGAAGATAGAAAAGAATTGAATACTCTTTATTTATACACCATAAAACTTACAATTTATAACTTTGTGTAAATGTAATATCATTAACAATGAGTAACAAGATATTTTTGTAAATAATCTACAAATAAACAGGTTCGCCTGGTTTCTCTTTAGTTTAACACCGTGTTCTGCCTATTCCCATGGAGAAAAGGCGTAAGTTTATGTATCAAAGATAACCCGACAAAACAATGTGGCAAACCCTAATTTGTATAACCAAAATCATATTTCATTAGAAAATCTGTCACCATTATTTCAATTAACGCCTATAGACCAAGTTGTTTGTAAAGTACCCTTAAAGAGGTTACGCTATTTGGACGAAACCCGTAAAACTTAATTACGTTTGCGCATAAATATTACTTAAAGCAATTTGGACATGTATGTGGAGCTACTTAACCGCCTTAATACTGCTCTGTCTAAACTTGGTGTGTGTATAAGTTCTTAGTCAGTTGTAATTTGGCCTGCTTTAGATGCGGGACCGAACCGACCTATTTCTTGTTTGCACTAACTTGTATGTCACTGAGTTTGACCAAATAGACACAAACTATTGGAAGTCGATACGTAAGTGCTTAGCTGCTGTTTCCATTTTGAAGTTGGGTAGATTAGGTCGCTATGGGGGTTGAGTGTATTCTAACCCAAGTATTTTGAGCTCTTATTGCTTTTGGTGTAAGGGCAATTTGCTAAAGAGGGCAGAGTATGTGACTGTACTTTAATACCTAAAAAAATATGAATAATGATTCATATTTACATTCAGCACAAGCATAATCAGCCTGAAATCGTATCGTCAACCAAGCCAGCCCAACAGCCTCGTGGCTACTTTGGCCGGAAAGGTGGATAAACAAATACTTAATATTATTTACCTATGTATGTGTGCCGCCACACAGACTTAGTCCGGTCAATTTAGACATCCAAGGTTACAAAAATTACACCCTCAAAGGTGGCGTGGAAATGTGTGCATATTAAGACGATTACAACTCTTTCAACTTTTTGAATCGTTATATTTCAAAAACGATGGCTCTTAGGAAAAAATGTATTAAGACATTTTTATAGGTAGATAATTATCTGATCTACATTTTTTTTTGAGCTTATTTTATGATAAAACTTACCATTTTGCTGGAAATCGCGAAAAACCTGTTTTTGTGAGCTTTGACCCCGAGTAAGTACTTTTTTTGCACGTGCCGGATCGATGAGGACTCTTCACATTTCCTTTATAAGAGTGTATTGAACAATCCTACCAATATTCAGCCAAGTGGGAATTTTAGTCTTTTTTTGTCTTTTTCATTAGAATTTTTAATTTTTTTACCCCTATTTATAGTCTAATTTGACCGGACTAACTATCATTCAGATATTATTTGAATGATGAGCTTTTATTTGAAATTTTATTTAATATAATTAGTAAATACTAGTGTGATATGGATCTATAGCCTGAAAATTAAGATAATAATTATTATTATAATGTTCCCTTTGCTGGAAAATAGCTCTTTTCGCTGTCAGAAGGTGTTGACCGTAGCCTGCCGCGCGGGCCCAGTGCGTGTTGATAGGTGTCACAAGACTTTGAATTATGTCAGTTTCGTTACGATGTTCTATTCGACGTTCTGAGAACTAAATAGTAACAAAATAAGTTCGAAAAAGTAAAGTAACAGGTACTTTACTTTTTCTAGGTTTAACCCTAAAACCTGTAACTTATAAGTCATGGCTATTACCAATGGATTATCACTGCACTTGCAGTGGTGGCTCCGTAGGTACACATTTAAGTCTACGTTATCAATTTACAGATATTAAAGGATTTCTCTGTCGCTGAGTGTAAAAATTACCCAACCTTTATCGTATTTCTTTACCGATAAAGAAATACGATAAAGGTTGGGTAATTTTGGGCGAAATTGTTTTCGGTTTAGTTCCCGAGAACTAAACCGAAAACAATTTATTATATTTTGATAGCATCCAGAAACAATAAATAAATAAGCGGTGTAATAAATATTTCAACAAAGCAAACGCTTCAAGTAAATCATTATTTCCAGGTTTTGATAAGCTCAGTGAGAGGCGAGAAAATATCTTTTCTAGCAAACTGGAACGGAAGCGGCGGAACATAGGAAATCGAGTGCTGTACACAGCTTTATTTATTTTAACGTCATGTCTGCTACATCCGGAAAACAATCGTTCCTTCCATCTGCTGATAGCGTTCTAATATATAGCTTTTGTACTCACGATTATTAAGATAAATATCGAACGTCGTTTATTTGTTGTCTAGCGATGGATAATGTTCTTATTTTTTTGTTGTTTTTTGTTTGTGATTTAAAGGACTATTCAAACCTGAGCGATATTTGCTGCCGCTGTGGGTAGAGGTACATACCGCGCGGATTTCGCTCAGGTATTTAGTATCAAGTACCGCGGCTAGAGCGACCTGAGCCATATTCGCTACCGCTGTTCAACGTGACTGACGTGTACATTCTTTGGTGACTCAGAAATGACTAAGTAACTGACGAACATTTCTTACCTCTCTGAGCGAAACTCGACTACCGCGCGTTATTCTACCCACAAGAATAGCGAAAACCGTTTTGGTGTGAACAGTAATATTACCGCATTCCCACTCGGTTTTCTCTGCGCAGACGGTAGCGAATACCGCTTAGGTCTGAACAGTAATATTACCGTATACCCACTGGGTTTTCTCTGCCGCAGACGGTAGCGAATACCGCTTAGGTCTGAATAGGCCTTAATGCAGAAGGAGAAATGTCATTGAAAACTGCGATCCCATGTAAGTAACGTAACGCTATTTAACATAATGTAGCAATATTGGAGCGCCAGAGGAACATTATACTAAATTAGACTCATCGCATCGTGTCCACCAGGACACATGTATCGGATGAAAATTATGTTCGTGATGGGAAAGTATTGAATGTTTTTTTTGGATATCAAATATATAGATACTGTTTATTCTTTGTCTTAATGTTTATGGGAATCTGTGCATCAAACTTTGACGGGCGTTCACATTTCGTAATAGAACTTCTGACTTAAGAAAAAATGTCATAGGTACTTGCATTCTTGGCTATATTTCCGAACTAATTATGTATAGATAAGAGCCACTTAAAGGATACTGAGCAATACAAATATTAAAACGGCAATAGCTCAATGACATTGGACTAACGAACAAGAGGTAATGAGTTCGATCCCTACTAATAAATTGCACTATTGACGTGAACTCACTCCAGAGCTTAGTCACAGCGGTTAATAAGACTACAAACAATGTGCATCCCACATTGCTAGTGTTTAGATACAAAAAAGTAAACCACAATCCCCGCTCAAACATAAACCCTAGTACAGACAAAAATGAAATAAAAAAAGCCGATATAATCTTATTTACAAGGAAATCTAATAAACGTATCTATCTAATTTGTATGGCGAGACAACGGAATCGTTGCTAAGTGACATCCGTTGCGATGTCAATTAGGCTGCCCTCACCCGGCTAGTAAGGAGGCGTATGTGCACTGTAATTAGTGTAGTCTGCGGTGTACATCGTCTGCAATAAGGCTTAGATATCGGTTCCCTGCATCGGCGTGAGAATGTAGAATCAGTCTGGTCTGAGTTCAATTTATAATTACAGGTTTTTCTGTGTTTGTGTGCCGTTTGTTCTGTGTGTGTTTTTACGAGTAGCCAGAAGCTCGAAAGCCTGACAACTCGTTTAAACAAAGAGCATAAATATAGTGTCACTTACTTAGTCACTAGGTTGTGGAGGTCGAATAGGCGATTTAATGTTGATATGAAGATTCATCTTTGAGATAGACTTGAATTTAGATTTTGTACGATTCCCTATTTAGGTAAGCTTGTCGAGAAATCTATGAATCCAGTTTAGTTTCTTCTTAAAAATAAAGCAATGGTTTATTAAGTAAAATCTATCTTAAGGATTCAAAGTGGCTCAAGGATTTTGCCGCTCTGTTTCTTTGTAATTGTTTTGGGCATTTTCATAAGTGGGTATGTAAGTTGATAAAACTTCATCATAAATGAAACCTAATTACAATATACATCTATTTGTTCTGAAAATAAGCACAAGGTGCACAAGCTAGAGCCTATTACTTTTAAAAGAGATATTTTGAATTAATTTTATTAGTTATACTCGTATATTCCCCTTTAGGAACAGACAGACGGGCCTTTTACTATATGACTGTATTTCTTATTTTCCAGCTCGTATTTTGACGAGTGTTGCTGGTATATTAATCTAATTTTGTATGCTGTTTGGTTTGCAAAATTGTACGTATTAGAAAGCTACTTTAACGAGTTAGCTCTTTGCCTGCATTCTTAGTGTCGTAAAGCTAGTGTCATAAAAGTGATGACTTTTGAGATAGTAGTTTAGGTTTTGTCATCTAAGCTGAATGGAAAAACATCCAAAAAAATAATTTAATAAGAGCCCATCACGGTCTAGCTGTAGCATGTCAAAGGCAAAATATTTCCCTCCCTCTCTCTCTTTTTCTTTGTGATTCTTCTATTTTGGGTCATCAATACATTTACTTGAGGTTTCTTAAGTGATTCTGGTTACTCAAAAGTATCACAGCCTATAAAACGCGAAATGATTATTAATATTTGTTTTGTATAGTTGCATCTCTTGCTCACATCTAATTAAGAACTGCTGTGGAAAGAGCTGATAACGGTCACTATTACTTAGCTAGTGTAAAAATGTTTCCAAATAGCTTTCATAGTTTAAAAAACAAAAAAAAAACTGACGTTACAAGATTTAACAGCGTGCAGGCATTTTTAGTATTTACAAATACTACTCGAACAGACTGTCAAAAACTTGTGTATGTATTGTTATGTAATAAGTATGTAAATTAAACCTAAAAAAATATATTAAAACTAAAAAAATATTTTCACTCAGACCACTAGACCAGGCACTTTGTTCAAGATATTTTTACCTATAATACGTGTGTGTGTGTGTGTGTATTGTGTTATTATGTTTTTACTGTGCGTATATCCAGATGTTGCCAATAAATGGTTTTATATTATTATTATTACTAGCCTGTGTTTTCCCACTGCAGGGCAAAGGCCTCCCTACTTTCCTTCCACCTCTCTATGTCAAGGGCTTTTTGGGACCAGTCCTTATCGAAGGAGTCCAGTTCTTCTCGCCATCTTCGAATTCGAACACGATCGATCCTTTTTCCTTTCGATCTTCGATTCTTTGTTTTTTCTTCATCTTTTCTTCGTATTCTTCTTCGTTTCTTTCTTAATAGTAGGTAAATAATATGATGCAACTGTACAAACAATGATTATGTAACAAACAGTGAAGTAAAGCTATTATATTTTATGTATAATGATAATGTAATGTCTTTGAGATCGGTTATAGATAGTGCCACCTGTCATGTTGAGCATGAGGTTCCGGCGTACAGTGAATAGATTGAATAACAACGATATACATATAACAATTGAGAACGTTTGTTTCTGCATAAAGCAATTCCAGCAAGGCCGAAATACATTATATTGGAGTAGAATTTCTATTTCACTGTCTTGTGGTAGTAATCTTCAAGGAAGATTCAATTCTTAGAACAGGCTGAGTTATTGGGTTTCCTATGAAGGAGTAGTAGCCCCGATTTGAATTTCCGGCCAGTTAAAGGTAATAGACTTTCCTCTTTATACTTGGGGTTTGAATTAAAATGGCCATTCCTAATAAATACTTACAGATTTAAATATAATAAATAATGTACCCATGTAAAAATAAGAAATCTAGAAATATGTGGTAATCGTATGTGCTATAAATCTAAGTCAACCATTATTATAGTAATAGAATAAGTATTAAACCAACACCATGTCTTCAATCCATTGTAAACCATGAAAAAAATAATTTGATAAATAAAGAATAGTGTACAGGTCCCTGATCATGTCAGAGGTAAACTAGCTCGCAGACTCCACCTAGCGTGGAGAGTTAAGCGCCAAAAAAATAAAATCAAATAAATACATATGTGTATATACTTAAACTCACAAAGACACAAACATCTAAAATATGAACTAAAAAATAAAAAAAGCTTGCTGTATTCAAAGAAAGCATGAGAATTAATTACTATGTTTGTGTAAGTCTGATTCGCGATATTTTACTTATAATTCTGGTTTTCTTACGATGTTTTTCTATTTGATGTTTGATAAACTTAGAACTTTTTATGAAATAGTTTACGGTAATATGGGAGTTCTTACTGGTTAAGTCAATGCAAGAGTTGCTTGAGGGAGAAAATTAACGATATCTACTCAACATTTAATAAAAAGATTTTAGTCGAATGTTTTCCATATTCGAAAAATCCAAAGCATTGTATCATTGTGCAATTGTGCATCTGACATAGAGTAAAAAGAACTAAATACAACATCAGTGCTCAAACAGTATACATTAAAAAGTTGTACGCCTTGGCCAAAGCGGCTCAGTACCTACGAAACTTTAGAAATTATACCTCTGCCCCACGATAATTTCGTTTCTAATGCTCAAGTTGAGAACTCCTCAAAAAACTTTTAGGAACTTTGCGTGAATTCCCTTTTTATTTCTTATAAATCTAGTAGAAAATAGAATTTATGGCATCCTCTTAACTTTTTTTTAACAAGAAAGTGAGTATTTAGTTAATTATGAACACTTTTTTGCTTTCAGATTTATTTTGGTGGTTACTTTGAGCTAATTTTCAGATTTAAGAATCTTAACAATTTTGTTCATTTATTGTGGTTTATTTTTATCTATTTTGTTTGGTTCTTAATTTTCCCATTTATTTTTCGCTATTGTGTAGTGTAGGTACAGTCAGCACCATTTACGGTGAATCAGTTCGTTAACGAAATTCATTGTTTTGTGTGGGTGGGTGTTCTACAGGTACATCTCAGTCCAACATTTCAAGAATTACTGTCGTGATGTTTTGTTATGCTATCTCTTCAGGTGAATTCGTATGACACAAACCAATCCACCCTCATTGTAGTTGGGCTGTTTTATTCAACATCTGCAATTTGAGTTATGGAGCACAAGGTGCGTGTTTTTAACGCGATCTGATCACTTGATACTTAATTTGACTTTTTGTTGTTCTGTAAGAGATCCAAAAATCGCATCTTAATAGCTTATAATTAATTTTACCCGTTATTGGTTAAATCACCATTAGCATACTACCTGTAATGGAATTAGAGCAAAATGGCCATAATTTATATAAGTTTTCAAATCCAGCTAAAACTTTCATTGGTAACAGACAGAACAACAAAATGTGTAAAGTGGTAAAAGCATCTATTTAGCTATTGGTAAGGTTAAATAATAATAATAATATAATAATTACTTGTTTTATTTGGCACAACAAAAGAACATAACTGTTAGTAAACATTCCAGATGACTTGCAAAATGTATAGGTACAAGACGAATTCGAAAAGTTATAAGTATAAATCAAAACATTACTTCGCACAACATGCTTCTTAATGTACCTTTAAGTATTAATGTTTCTAATCTATACCTCTAACTTATTATATTCGTTATAAAAGTAAGATTACTTGTGTATATTGTAGCAAATAACATTATTGTCAAAACTCGAATAAACGGCTCGCCAGCACACAGATAAACCCTCAGAGGTTTTCGCTGTATGGCTAAAACCAAATGTGAATTAGGCTTTTAAGTGTTTTGGAAACAAATAACTAATATAAATACTAGAAATTAAACACTAAGGTTAGTAACATAATTATTACAGTTAATTAATAAACTATCATATTGCGTCATGTAGGTACGAGGCACTTCAAGCGGGCAATGATTCCGCTGAGATGCCTAAGCACCGGCGCTCTCAATCATGACTTGGACAGGATGCTTTTGCTACTATCCCCATTTTTCTCCACAAGCGTTGTCATTTTTTTTCTGATGGTCGCATGAAAATCGTCAAATATCCCCAAGGCGCTACAGAAACCGGGAAGTTTCAACATCATCCTGAAAATATTGTTATATTGGACGCGCAAGGCATTGAGCGTTCCCTGTGAACAATTGAACTGCAGATTTCTCGTGTACAGGCCTTGACAGTACGCTTTAAACAAGGTTAAAACCGAAATCATTCTGATGAGGTTTCAACCTTTAATCCCAGTCTAAAATGTCACGGCACTGATTTTCCGAGCACCATACTGCAAGCGCAACAATTATACGTAGGTATCTGAAATATCTATCGGAAATATATTGCAGAATTATCTCGGAATCGCCCGACATTCATTGGCGCTCGTTAGCATTGGATGGTATTCAAGTATTCAGACATGGATCCAACTATCCTGAAGGGCACTTCCAAGTCTATCGGCATTTATTATATACCTGATAAATGCTGGTACAGAATTCTGAATATTTAGTAACCTAGAGCTAAATATTTATTAGCTTATTTATTTAAGAAAGTTCGATGAATAGTGTTTTTATTAGTGAGCTTAATCATGTTTACGGATCATGGGCTGTCATTCTTACCATAAAGGACTAGATAATAAAAATGAAATATTTACATATATTCACACCTATGCTGTCAAACCACAATATTTATTTCTCAGAAAAACATATTTGAAAAAATTAAAAACCCCCAACGTATACAGATCTTTTAAAAAAATATGTATCTACCTAATTCGCCACTTTTTGGTGGCGGCCAACTTGGATTTGAAATAATATCAAGTGTTTAGTATTCTACTAGTCAAGCCCTTTCATTTGATACCCAAACTAAGGCTGTTGTGAAAAAAATATTACAATCCGCCATTTTGTGGCGGCGGCCATCTTAGAATAATTTTCAAAAGAAGTAATCAAATAATTAAACAAAATCCAAATCGGTTCGTCCATTCGGAAGCTACGAATTCTACGATGAGACAGACACCAGAATATCCCGTCATCTTGTATCAGGGTTAATAGTAATAGACTTAATAGTATACTGTTAGGGATAAAAGAGCTAGAAAAAAATTGCTGTTCAAAATAGTGAGTACAATGATCTTTTTTCAGGTTCTATGTATTTTCTGCTACCCGTTGTATACAAAATCGTACTTTGATAAAAACTTACTGTCGGCGCTGTAAGTAAATATGCAGAAACTCACTAATAGCAAAAAAGCATGGACAGCAAACACTTTACCGTTTCCCAAACACTAATTAAAGAAAATGATTAACAGCACAGACTTCAAACTTTCGAAAAAAAAAGTAAAGTATTTTGGCCCTAATAACTTCCTCGCATGTAATGTGCTTCCAAGCCCATACCACGAACTCCAGACTGCAGTCCCTTTACCAACTTTTATTTCGAAATAACATCTAGGAACCAAGTATATCGTGCTCGCGTGCCTTCGTACATGTAATGCATTTTCCTCTAAGTAAATTGTATGGAACACAGAGCTTATACTCCATTTAGATGGAAGTTAAAAAAGGTTATTTTTTATGCAGACTTTGTATCGAAAGTACATACAATTAAGTATGTTACAATTGCTATAGACGCCGAATTTATTATAATTTATTTTCACAGCAGCTGTCCCACTTAGTTGTAAATATTGCAACAATTTATTTTAAGAAATTAGGTATAATATGGCTTTAATTTAGTTATATTATTTGAGTTAAAAATTACAGTGTCTATAACACACACCCAAAAAAAGCAGGGATGAACAATACATGCACAAGTTCTTCGTTTCAATTTCATTCTTCTAAATCTATATATATTAAAGAAAGTCGTGTTAGTTACACCACTTAAAACTCAAGAACGGCTGGATCAATTTGGATGATTTTGGTCTTTTTGGATTTCTCTTTGTCCGGAATAGCATAATAATTAATAAAAAACATGAAAAGTCCTCGAAAAAATAAATATCAAGAATTATTCGTTGTCTCAAACATTTTTCAAACGCAGCGCCATCTTGGATGTCATGACAGGTGTCAATTGTGGTGACAATTTATACGTACCTACGTTCTGAAATTTATTTTGTTACTAAACGTAGAGGTTTTATGTACCATAAAAAAGTCTTATATTTCAGAAATCAATTTACGTAATTAACAATGACGACAGAGACAAACTTTAATAATTCTTTGCAAATAGAACTTATTCTACTGTTAAGACTAATTAAAGTAGACCGGGAAAACTATAAGTATAAATTGTATGTAACATAGAGGCAATAGTTCAGATTAAAATTATGAATTTTTTTTTTTACATCAATGCATTTTAGTAAGGTAGTCAGGTTAGGTAGTTAGGTTAGCTATAGGATAGGTATGGTAAGTTAGGTTAGGTTATATATACATGTTGTAATTTTAATTCTATCGAACACAAAATGTTTAAATAAGATCACAGTAGAGGCTCGCTACCTAAAAAGTAATAGTAGTTATTATTTGTTTGGATTTATTTTTTGTCGTCTTATTAAACGTATATATTAGATATACCTACATACGTTTAATAAGACGAAACGTATGTATTAGATAAACATACGTTTAATAAGACGAATTGTAAAAAAAATGATAAGAGCAATAAATTTACTCTAAGGCACAACGAAGTTTGCCGGGGCAGCTAGTTTGAAATAAAACAATTTGAAAAATAAAAATGTTTTCACTTAAATTTAAAATGAATTTCATTCCATTCCTGAAACGTCGTATCGGCAGTAACCAGAGACTCCATTTTCGATAATATCTGTGTCAGGGTTAGTTCCAGCTGTCAGTTGGCATAGTAAGAATTGTCATAGACTGTCAGTTTCTACGAGTAGTTACAATAGTGTTTTGAGCAAAAGTGTTGACAATTTAATGCTATCTGTAGAAGCGGCCACTTAGTCATTTCTTAGCTCTGTGGTATGGAAGCTAGATTTTGTTTTATTCTCTCTCCTCGGCTGACGGGGAGACATTAATCTCTCACGTCCTTTTTTTTCCCGCTCATTAGACAAAGAAAGAAAAAAAAGGAAGAGAAGGAAGGGATTGCGCGTACACTTACACGATACTAATTAAAATATGGTGGTCTAGATAGTTCGATTTTTTTAACTGAAAATTGGTTTTTACAAACTCTTTTACACGTCAAACAAGTGAAATATGTTTTTTTTTTAAAAGGTCGGTGATTCACTTTCTGACTGGCCCTGAACCTTTTAAGGCCCAGATTTCAGATCATTATTTTGGTTACATATCATGTGAATACCATGCAGATTAGTGTCGGAGATGCTCTTCCAAGGAAAGAACTACACAGATATGAATGGACTTGTCAGTTAAAAATTAATTGAAATAAATCTCTAAACAATATATCTTATATAATATCTATATCTTGATACAATTAAATAATTATATGTGTAGGGCTGTTGTCACTGATGTTTTTACTAGTCTTAATAGTAGACGAAGACTTCATGAGTTAAAGATTGTTTTACTGCATTATTTACATTGATATTTCCAGGGAATCAACTTTTCTTGCGCTTTTTAATTTAATCCATGCAGCAATACAACCATGGGAACATCGTGTATGGAGTACTGCTCTCATCTTTGGGACGGATCCGCCAAATACCAGCTTGATGCGCTTGAGTCTATTGAGAAATGAGCCAAGAAGATCATCGGCAATGATGCACTCGTTGAGTCAAAATTTCAAAGTCTTGAGCATCGACGCCGAGTTGCTAGCCTGTCGGTTTTCTATCGGTTATATTTCGGAGAGTATGCATCGGAATTGCACGATTTAATTCCACCAAGCTCTTTCCATCATCGGACCACCAGACGTACAGCACTGCGCCACCGGTACATGGTAGATATCCCAATCATACGTACTAAACGCTATGGAAACACATTCATTGTGCGAACAGCCAAAGAGTGGAATTCCCTGCCGGTGTCGGTGTTTCCTGATAGCTACAACCTAGGGGTCTTCCAGTCAAGAGTGAACAGGTTGCTTCTAGGCAAGCGTGCTTCATCGTGGACCACATCATCGCTTACCATCAGGTGAGATAGTGGTCAAACGCGTGCCTATCAGTAATAAAAAAAAAACATTTTAGAGGGCACAGGTGGATTCAGTTTTAAATTAACAATAATATAACACAGTCAGATTAGCTATAAATAGAACTACTGACAGAAATAGTTTTAAAATCTCAATTCCGACAAATTCTATAAAATATGCACCACCATAATCCAACCATGTGTGCAAACTGCAAACCAAAGAAACTGTTACGTTTGACGGCTTAATATGTTCATAAAAGTGGCTGGGGAAGAAGCGTAAACACGGAATAGGATTCTCTGCAGTTGTTTACAGCTCACCTGGGAAATTAATTACAAAAATATATGTAGCGTTTGGCCCCGACCGCGTCGGTGTGTGCTTTAGTTAGGCGAGAAAAATGTGAATATTTTGTTCTATTGCGAACTTACAAGGTTGTTATTTGGGTAGTGAAAAGTTTGAATTCGAGTGTGTTTGGTGATTTACTATGAGCTTAGTTTTGAGAACAATACTTGTTTCTGTTATTGAAGATTGGTTAATAATAATTAATTACTGAAAGGAATATCAGGATTATATAATATTTATTTTGCTTATTTTCTTACAAATTATTCTAAAATGTAATCTACTTATACATTATGTTCCCTTTTTTTAGGTACAGACGGCAGCACATCAAGTTACCCCAATGTGTCAAATTTTCCCAATCGAATATGAAGCTTATTCAGTTTGCCATAAAGTTGAAAAACGATCAAAGAAATTTGACACATTGGGGTAACTTGATGTGCTGGCGTCTGTACAATAATTATCAGCCTTATAAGAAACGTTAACCTAAGCTCCAAAAATAGGTGAATTATTTAAACCAATGATGAAACCAAAATCATACGACAGAATCGAAAGCTTCACACGATGAAGTTCAAACCACAAGAACGAAAACTTCACACCATTAAGTTCAAACAACAAAATAACATTTCATTATACACAGTAGAACGACTTTGTGCTTATATTCGCTTACCCTCTACACGTAGCAAATTATTTAAATTTTACTTTGTTCATTACAGACTTATAATTTAGTTAGCAGTCTACTGTATTACTGATAAACTCCTTACTAAGTAGTTTCGATTATAATTATTAACGTTCCGAGTGGTTTTGCAGACAGAATTAATGCAAAAATGTGTGTGACATACTCTACTATTATTCATACTGATATGGAATGTTATCCGAAATAAATGAATTATTCCATTTTTTTTTATTATTTTACAGTAAAAGACATCTTATTGTTTTCTTTCTATGGAAGCATTTAGAAGACAGTGGTGTTTAATGACAATGTGTCCATTTATTATCACTAAACTCTAAAATAAATAGTAAACAAGAAGTGATTTGACAAATGATAATAATTATGTTGTAATTTCTAAAGGAGCTAATTTTTTACATCACCTGAGTAAGGAAAGACCAGGCCAGTTAAAAAAAAATAAAGTTATTTAAAAATCGAACACCCATCTCACCGCGAAAACTCGAACGTTATCAAACAACGAAAGAGATGCTCATAAATTCGGAGAGGCCTTTTTGCTGTAATGCCTTTCATATTTCTCCCGAAGCACACTGCGGGTGCCGTTCAAATAAATTACGGCCATCAATAAAAATCTCAGCGTGGAGATCCTACGACTTATTTAATTTATATTCCATCAGGGCCATATTTATCAAATATCGAAGCTTTTTGTGTGATGTTCCGATTTTAAAAATGGCGAAACCATTTGAGCTTTTTTTAAATAGGTAGGTTAGGTTTTTAGGTTGAATATAAAGTTTTTTTTTTTAAATTGAGGGTCTAGGTAATTCGGTAAAAGTTATTGTTTCTTTCGGTAGTTTGGTGTGATAAAATCGTATTTCAACAAATAAAATATAGAAATATTTTTTTGTAGGTACCTAATGATTGAGCTTGAGGTTAATATTAATATTATGAGATGCAAACCTCTTAGTAATTCTCTTAGGTTCAATATTACAAATGGGCGGAATTATTTTAAGTTAATTTATATGTAAATACATGTACAAAGATAAATAAATATTTCAGCATGCAATTAAAGTCCGCCTTGTCGTGTCAACGTGTAAAAATAGGTCATTCATCCTCGTAAATTATGCAATCGCTGGTGATAGGGCAGTTGCTACAATACATGTATATTTTTGCCAGATTCTACAGTTGTATTACCTTTCTATATATTGGCAGTTTTGGATAGTAGTTAAGAGAAATGAAGTCGCCAAACAGAACAGACTAAACGGCCGAAGAATTAAAAAAATAACTGATAAAAGTGTGTAATATTCCAATTACAGAACTACAGATTAGCTAAATCCTTAATTCACGACTAACCACTTGGTACAACAAAACTAAAAGGAAGGGTTACAAATCTTACATTTAGAAATAAAAAAAAACGAGAATAGATATCCTGTCCGAATATTATACACTCACAAACTAAAATTTATAGTGTTTTTAAATAAGATAAATGATTTTGTACCCACCTTTCTGATAATAAACTATTATTATTATATTATTATTTTATAAAATCGTAAAAAATATTCACGGTAATAATTTGACCATAATGTGTAAGTAGTTCCATCTAGTTTACTTACAGAATGTAGTTATACCTGTAACTAGATATTGTCTAAGCTTATTCAGTCGTATCGTTTGATATCGCTAAGAGTAGCCTGGCTATTAGTTAAGGGCTCGAAGCATGTTACTGGCATTACGCTGTGACATACATCCACTTTGTGCACTGCGCGCGAGCCGAGGTGTACTAAAAAAAATTAAAAAATATTGGATAATATTTATAACTGCGTACTGCGACCAAATAGACAATCCATAGTGAAATTCAATTTAATTCAACTAAATTTTATTGAGGAACAATTCATACTTGCTTTATTGGTGTAATTATACACCTATGGTAGGTATACTAGGCACTTCGCTCGTGACTCGTCCGTGTGTATCTTGTTCTTTTCCCTTTAAATTTCAACATCCCTTTCTATCCCCCTAATACTCCGTGATAATGAATAACTTACTGATAGTGAAATGTTTTAAATAGGGAATATGCATGTAATTTAAATATGGTTCGAATATTTTTTTTCCGAATCTTCAATGGCAGAAAATATGAACTAAATCATTATTTTACTTTTTAATAGCATCATAATTATTTAAAATTAAAAATAAAAGTTCGAATTAAGCGCGGGAAATTCAAATTTGTGAAACGCATCACCATTGGTTATAACGAAACGTGACGTCAAATACTATGACAACAAGACAAGTTACGCCTACAAAACAGTATTATTGGAATGGATTTTTTATTGAAAAACATCATTATTGACGTGTGTGTTGTGAACTAATTTAATGTTCAAGTGTAATTTTAGCTTCATAGTGAAGTTATAAAACATTTAAGAAAAATGTCTGAAAGTGATTTTGTAAAAGCACAATCTGATAATGTTTATTCCATTCGGGCAAGCAATACCGGTAAAATGGTTTTTGAGCTTTTTTCATGGTGAAATGGTTAGAAGAACGAAATCACCCATAGTAATAGTAATAGGATTATAGTAATTGACGTAATCGTAATGGCGCGCGAAAATGGCGGCGTTTAAACTGCTCAAATTTATTCTGTATTTTAAATATTTTTTTAAGCTTCATTACTGCATTCTTAAATATGTTTATATTTTTGTACTATGTTAAAACGTTGTAAACAGTGAATTAAAATTATAAAAAAAGTACATGCATATACCCTATTGGTTGAGTAAATAATAATAATAATATAATAATAATAATAATAAATAATAATAATAATAGGTTGTCGACATGTGGGATGTGGACTCAGCAATCATTGTGCCGATAGTCGTGTCTGCCAATGGCATAATAGCAAAGAGCCTCGACCAATACCTAAAGAGGCTCTCGTTGGGCAGCTGGATCAAGGGTTTGATTCAGAAAGCAGTACTACTGGACACGGCTCGCATTGTTAGGCGATTCCTCTCCCTGGAGCCCTGACCGCCGGTAGCTTGGACCCTGTTCCCGATACCGGTGGGCTACTATTTTTTATATTTTTAAATGTTTTTATTTTTATATTAATATTTAAAAATGTAATTTATAAGAATTTAAAATGAATATACGAAATAATAATAATATATCGTTTCTTTCTCCTCACACAATAGACTTTTACCATACAATAATGATACCTAAAACTAGTTACATTCTACAGTCCAGTATATGAGAGGAGCTGGTGTCTGAAGTAGGTGGAACCCTGTATTACAGATCACCAGGTCCCCACCCCCAGATTTAGATTTACAATTATATTTGCTATGACGTTGTATGATATATTGCCGTCAGAGATTTTAATTCTAATTTAACTTGTAATGTTTTAAATTGGTTGAGTGGGTTATAATTTAAATCCTTACAAACAAGCAAAACATTCTTATTCTTTAATATATAGTTATAGAAAATAAGGTGTACAAAAACAGCTCAAACAGAGATAAATAATTTCATCGAAGATATCATTCAATAGAAACAAAGAACGAATATTGCGAGAGTAGGTGACTGATGTTTTACTAGTGACTTTAGCTTAAACCCATCTAAATGATAAATTATGTTTTTTTCTGTAAATGAGTTCATACAAATACTTTAACATGACATCTAACTCACCGATCAGAAAATGTTGGTCGGGACCAGCAAATTCCCCATCCACACCAACTGTATGTCGCGAAATGATAGAGATGGAGGCAATGCTATCTGCTAATTGCTCAGACCACCTTTAGCTAGACCACTATGCGGTTTCCATACAAAAGCCCTATTGACATGAAATGGTGAGCTTCAATGTGTGAAACGAGCCGGCCGCTCGATACCGGACGGTCGATTTCAAATTGATTAATATCGCCGTTACGTAAGCTCAACAGATGTAGATTGCGATCCCAATTATATTTGGAGCTAAGTAATTATTTTGGTTTTGTGTTACAAATGGTTGTGGTAGGGAAGTTACTGATATTAGACGTGTCATTAGTCCAGATGCAATGATATGGAAAAGCCATAATTATTATGAGCATTATCTATTATCTTAGGTTGCGTTCCTAAATTATCGGTTTTGTTCCATTTTTGCTATATTTAAGCTTATATGGTACTGCCTTATGCAATATTATACGTATCGTTCATCTTTTTTTTTGTCATCAATAGGTCGATTCAGGAAAGGTAAAAACTTGAAACTTGTTCCATAAAAACTTGAGCGAAGTGAACTTTAAATACCTAGCATAAGTATGAAATGACAGCTTAATTTGTGTATACTTCACCTTCATTTTCACCGAGTGAGTTATATATAATAACACGCTGCGTAAGCATATTTTACAAAACATTTAATGTTCGTCACACTTTTTAAAATTATTTAATAAAAAAATGAAATGGAATTATTTATTGTGCAACTGGGTGGGATATGGAAACCACTTTTACATGCCATTTTTTTCTTTTGACCTAGTTGAAGTCGGCATTTTCTAATCGTCTCTATTTAAGCCCAGACATTCAAAAATATTAAAATATTCGTGTAACAATATAGGTACCATGCACATCAGTGTCCGGTTCAAAAAACAATTTGAGTAAGCAGCACGTCGATGGGACGATGTTTCGTTACAAATTAAGTTCCAATAAATATCAGCAAAACAAATTGATTTTCTTCACATTTATTGTACCTCCGTTTATTATAAACTGAATAGAACAGAATTCTCAACTCCATCGACTCTTCAACAGTGTTGAACAGTCATAACAGACTATTGCAGCGGATTTATTGAAGCGACGCTACAAGGAATTTTGCTGTGCTGTTATTTCTTGCCCTGTTGTGTTGACGCAAATCTTGTTATGCCGTTGAGTGTACCTTCATAGTTCCACCTTTATTTATACAAACACCTTCAGTACGACGCTGCTAACATTCAATAAAATTATTTATATTACGCACATAACAAGCTGTATGAAAAGTTTTTGCCAAAAAACTATATCTATCGAAAAGGAGGAGGTTTTTAATTTCGTCACAATATTTTTTTTTTGTACGTAACTCGATTACATTACATTACCTACTCGGCTAATTTGATTTTTTTTGTTTGATAAGTTATAGGTGTTTTAAGTAAAATATGGTCAAGTTAAAAAAATGGTCAAAGACTTGTCAAATTGGTCAAGTAGTGTTTGAGTTAAACTTGTACCGTAACACATTTTAAAAAAATCGTAAAGCCCCTATATAAGGTTAAACAACAATTACTCGGTGTTTCCGTCATGTATAATATGTATATCCCTAGTTAGCTCTGCTTAATTTTATCTCATGTTGCCGTCAGGGAAGACTAAAACCGGATTAATTAATTCTGAACTCCGGAAGTGCGTCGGATTCAACCCGCTCGATAATTCCGTACATGTCCCCTTCCTATAATATTCGATATAACATAGTGGTAAGCACGAATCGAACGAATCGAACGAATTTAATTTCTATTAATGTAAATATTGATAGGGAAAATAATTGATTTGAGTATACAAACATAAATCTTGCTCATCACTCAACAATTTACAATATTTTGTTGAAATATGTTTTGGTTTCCGTTGGTTAGCGTTTTTAATTTACTCTTATGTTCTAACATTTTATGTTTGTTTAGGAATTAATCTTGTTTAAGGTAGAACTCATGTATGTCATAAGTTAGACGATATATTTATTAGGAACTCGAACATGTTTGGGCAATAACTGCAGAGTGCTCTGTTTGTAAAGCTGATTACGATCAATGATCGGTAATAAAATCCAACACTATCTGCCTTTCCCTTACTTCGTTAGGGTCAACTTTTAATTAAACGTTAAAAGCTGCATATCGGTAATTTTCATGGAGTGACTCGCTATCTGGTCCCAAAAATCCAGTTAGTGACATTGAGGCAGTTCAGGCTTCTATCAAAGAAAGGACAGCTAAGCCTAGCACAGTCAAGTCGTCTGCTATAAATGATCACACATCCACGAACTTAACTTGTTAATCATAGTGTCACCTTTAATCAATACTGAAACCTACATCTACGCGTTATTCATTCAGCACTAGTATAAAACAGACATTTAATATCAATAATATATAAATGTCGTGATGGCCCATAGTTTAGTTTATAGGCGACTACCTGTCATGCACGCAGTTGTGGTTCAAATCCGGGCAAGTACCAATGTGACTTTTTCAATTCAAAATAATTGTACTTTCTAAGTTTATCTCATTGACATCGGTAAAGGAAAACATCGTGAGGAAACCTGGACTTATAGTTATATAAGTTTGAAATCGCCAATCCGACTTGAGCAAGCGTGGTGATCAATGCTCGTGCTTTCTCTGTATGAGAAAAGGCCTTTGCCTTGCCCAGTAACAGGCTGGAATTATTATTATTTTTAATTTATAAATACAAATAAATACATGTATCTTGAAAATGTAACTAAGAAAATCTGAATACGTTATAATAAGTACAGTCTCTAATTATTTTAGACGCGCTTATTCTGTTTCCATTTAAAGTTTAAGAACATAGACAATTAACTAGTTCATACCTTGTTTTCCTTTACTAGCATAAACTTTAGACAGCAATCGTCAATCATAAACCGCTACAAAGTAAATCGATTTAAAACCTAACTCAGAAACGTCAATAAAACCTCTGCAGATGAAGGGGAAGTGTTGGAAAACACGGTCGACACAGGTGTTGCTTTTCCAATTTAGCATCGCACCCGGTAAGGATGTGCGCCGGTGATTTTCATTTCCCGAACAAGCCACATGGCACACGCAGCGATTACGAACCAAGCCTGTGGACCGGACTTTCGAATTGTTGATTAAAATGAAAGCGTCAGATGTCAAGTTAACGCGGGTTGTGTCTTTTGGGGTGTCTGAATTTAGGAAAAGTAATTGATTGAGTCGTTTTTCCGAATTGTTATATTACTTCGCCACGTGTTGTAGGTTTAAAAAATGTCACTTGATAGTAATTAAAAAAAGTTACAAACAATATGTGCAATCTATTTACGTATCACTGTCATGCAATTATTATCTATACTAATATATAGAGAGGAAATGTTTGATAGTTTGTTTGCATTGAATAGACTCCGAAACTACTGGACCGATTTGGAAAATTCTTTCACTGTTGGGAAGCTACACTATTCCCGGGTGACAAAGGCTCGTTTTTATCCCTGTATTCCCACAGGAACGGGAACAACGCGGGTAAAACCGCGGGACGTCTGCTAGTGCTTTATAATGCACATCGTAGTGACGTGACATCTATCTCACCATGTACGGCCTGGTACCGCCGTATCCTAAATCAGGATATTACAGCTATCCGCGCTATTGAACAAAATAATTATACTTAATTGAACATTCTGCAACAACCTTTAGGAAGTATCCCACCAGATAAAATATCCGTCAGGAATCCTTCCTTATCAAGTCGGCTGCAGCAAAGAAAATGTCCTAAAGAGGGATTTCGTAAATGGTACCGACCTTCAGTGCCTATGTGGTATCTCTCCGCAGGCCCACCTTTTATCTTGCCCCGTGTGCCCTGTCACCTGCACGTGCACACGTGAGGTCCTAATGACTGCGTCAGCGGATGATGTGGCCATAGCTGAATTCTGGGCCAAACACAAAATATAAAACGATTTAGAAATATAGTGTCTATGTTTGCCAACGATATGCTAAGAAAAAGAATAGTAGATAAGGAACGTTTTACCATACCCCTAAAGCGTTAAAATAATAAAAAATAGCGACAGTTTTGTGGAACAAGCTTTTCCGGCAATTCATAATAACGGCTTTTAATAAATTAAATCCGTTCTTAAAACAGGTACCTAACCAAGTTATTAACTAAGTCAATACCTCGCCGGCGCTGCTTTACCCGTGGCAAACACTAGGCCTTAAGAAAATGAGAAATCCTCTCTGAAAAGGCGGGCTGTCAACAGCTAGAACAAAAGTTAACATTTCAACTATTCTGGTATCTATTGTCTTGTTTGAGCTATGAAGCGGCGGCGACGGAACGCTACTCGTTTCGGGCCAACTTCCTTTTGGAAAAACTTTAAGAAAGCATCCCATCTCGGTTTGTGAGAAAATTGCGAAATATTTCTGTCCCCGCGGTGTCATTTGCCTAACTTTCCAGTTTGAGTAAGCTTAAAACCTCCAAGTTTTTGCGCTGAGAATGCTTTTGAAGTTTTTCTGATGCAACATTTTTATATTTGGACGGAAATATTCTCTAACAATAAGCGCAAACAAGTTTTTTTTCTTCAAACAGTCTGTTAATGCGTTGGTCGGGGAGCGGCCGGTTCACGGTCTCTTTGCCTACCATCTTTGTCAATTATTTTTGCGGTTCGCTGTGAAAAAGGGCCGTTAGGTACTCGAGATTATTGTGAACAAACCTGTTAATTAAAACACATGTATTTTATACGTAATACTAAATTAGGTTAGACTCACGTGTTTTGTTAGATTAATTTAAGTACCTACCTTATGTTTATTTTTACATATTGCATGTAAATCAAAATTTTGTATGAAAAGTAGAATTCAATTTAGTTTTGCATGTTTTATACGTGTATTGGTGCGTTAACAAATTGATGTATGATGGATTAAGTGACACAAAAAGTTTAACCAATTTTTTATGCAAAAGGGATTTACATTTTTCATAGTAGGTAAGCTTACCTACCGATTGTCAATGTGTTTTATGTTCGCAAGAGAATTATGAAAAGCTACACAAATACGTTTAATAGTACCTAGTAAAAATAAAACCTTTTAAATACTAAAAACTAATAATTTGCTTTGGCCACACAAAGGGAATTAATTTATGAAAAATAATTTTTCTAATTTCGTGAGTCTGGCAAAAAAAAAATTCTTGTTTTATTATGACGTAAAAATGAACTACGCTCGGTATGGTCAAGTGGTGATTTTGGACAGTTAACTTTGAACCATAAATAAGACACAATTTGACAATCGTCAAGAAGCGTTTGACAATACTAATTGTGCGGATAAAAGACAATGACAGAAGACAAGCGAGCAAGACCCTCTTAAAATAAAATTTACAACCTTCCAGGCGAAAATGTTGATAACATGTAATTCCAACAAAGTTGACATTTTTATTTAGGCCAAAAGAATTATTGTTGAGTAAAAAAGAGTTGAGCCTCATACAGTTCACGAGTTTACGCGATAAATATGAGATAATGGCCCATTTCTTGGGGATATTATTATGAAAAAATGAGATCCTCTATTGTGGGCCTGTCTATTGGGAATGCTTTTTTGTTATTGATGTGATGGATATATTAAACGAATAAAATATCGTTTGAGTGAAGATTTTTTGTTTTACATACAAAAATACGACTGACATTTTACGTTTTTTATTTAACTTAGGGACACGTTAGGGCAAAGTATGGATTCTGAGAACTGATAGCTATTGAATCAACTGCGAACCCAAGGCAGTTGTTGTAATTAAACAACGATTTGATAAAGTGATATCTCAGTGAATTAGTTGAGAGGAATGGAATTCTACATACATACATAAACTCACGCCTTTTTCCTATAGGGGTAGGCAGAAACTACAGAGCGCCATATGCTACGATTCTTACATACTTCTTTTGCTTCGTTTACATTCATACATGTTGTCATACACACACGCCGGTTGCGAGTACTACGCACCTGACCTTTCTGAAGAACCTCACCAATAAGAATTGAATTGAATTTGAAATTCTATGGAATTCTACCTTTAATAAAATACGCTTAAAAATTAATCAAAGTAAAATCCTCGACTTAATCGTTTAATCTTTAATCCATCAGCAATCGATGTAAACCATTCCACTGTGGTTGTAATAAAATTATGTTTTGGATAGAGACTTAGCCTTCACCAAAATATTAATTGGAAACCGGCGGGTTGTTAGGAAGCCGTGACGTATCGTGTATATCTCGTAACAATATCGTTATCTATATTTTTTAAAGAAATAATATTAGTTTGTCTTGGTATGGTCATGTAAAGAGGAGGGATGAAAAGCATGTGACTAAAAGAATTTTGTGGATTTACTGTTTCATAGATTTGTTATCTTTTTCAGTACTTGATGTTAGAGGTTTTGGTTGAGGAAACCTCTTGATCGCCACGCTAAAAAAAGGCAAAAATGTGCGCCCACGTACTCAAGCTACGAACCAACTTTTAAAATTCGTCGTATAGCACTGGCTCGTGTTTACCATCTATACATGACTTTAGTGAAAGGTCTGCTACTATGATCAAAAAGCCAAATACCTGCCCAATGACCTACCTCTTTAGATATTTTATCTGTTAATCAAAATAAATAAATTAATGTAAATATTTCAAAATAGATTTTTCCTAAAGTATATTTTAGTCTACTTTTAGAAAAAGACTATAAATCATGTGACCCAAATAACATTTGTAATAAATAATCTGAATAACAGTCTAACACACGTAGGTTAACAAACATTTGCAGGATAAGCAAAACTTAACTCTCACAAATAGGTAAGTTCACAATTTTCACCAACTTAGTCTTTTTCGAAGTACCAACGCAAGCAAAATTGGAGATAACGAGTGATCCCAAATTCTAATTAGACGTTATAATTATGTTCCCACACAACTCTAGCACGTATTTGTGCGTAAATCAGAACCATCCAATCAGCATACATGAGCTTAAATTCTCATATCATACCTCATTTTGACTGGCCTGTTGGTCTAGTAGTTAGTGACCCTGACTGCTATGCCGGAGGTCGTGGGTTCGATTCCCACCCAGGACAAATGTTTGTGCGATGAGCACGATCGTTTGTTCTGTGTCTGAGTGTAATTTATCTATAATATGTATGTATTTAGAAATATATAAGTATATTTATCAGCTGTTTAGTACCCATAACACAAGCTCTCAAGCTTAACTTGGGACTAAATGGCGCTGTGTGAAAAGTGGTGGAATATTTATATCATTTACTTTGGCGTGATAAAACAGTGCCATGAAGTGCTTGAAGCGATTGTTGCTAATTAAGCGCAAATAGGACGAGACAAGGGCGTGTTTACAAAATAAATTTTCTCGCTGGTTTTTGTGCAGCCTGAGTTTGGAATCGTTGACGAGTTGCATTGAAAAAGTTCGCTTGATTTCGCAAGTGTCAAAAGAGTTAATTCGCTGTAGGGATCATTATTGTTCGTAATGGATTAACAGTAGGTAATTAAATGCATTTGATTCGTAAATTAGTGTGTTATTTACAGTCGTGTTTAAATATAAAAAAATGGGGCAATCAAAGGGTAAGTAAGCTACGCGTGATGTTATCATTCCGTGGATGGGTAACCATTTGTTATTATTGAGACTATCCGTGCCTCTATTAATAATAAATTACCAAAAAGTTGGAGGAAGCTTACTAACATAGACTTGAAGGCGAAATTAAAACTATTTTTGACGACCAAAGCTTTTAATAAAATTAATGAATTTATGGCAGAGTCATGTCCAGCAAGTTAAAATTTGGTTATTATGTATTGTACTTGAGATCTTATTTAATTGACATAATTTTATTGTAATTTTTGACAATTTATTGCATTCTTAACATGACATTTTTGACACTTTGACATTGTTATAGTATTCTTATTTTATTGACATTTTCATTTTTTTATTGTAAATTTGTAATTTTTTTTTAAATTTATTATTGTTATTATTTCTTTAATTTGATTATTTTTTCTAATGAGTCTATGTACAAAGTGTGCATTAAAAATAAAACAACATTAATATATTTGCACGTCGCTTAAGTGGCAAACATGTCGAACATAATTTATAATAATATCTTGCATGCTTGACATCACCGTTCTGTATGATACACGTTGTTCGAGCAAATAAATGTACTTACTTACTTACTCGAAAATCAAGGCAATGACCACGGCTGTCATTTGTAGATCTTTTACATAAACATTTGATTAATTATCAGGTCAAAAGGAACCCGTAGGTAAGTCTAACAACTAAATATTACCAAGAGGCCTCGTAGGTATTACGTTTTAGTTATTAACATAGAAATTTTCTTTCTCCACTTAAATTATTAGGATTCGACTGTTTAGGTTTGGATTGAAACCCGACCCCAACATAGTTGGGAAAAACCAAACTGTTAATGAGTGTGTTAAACTGATTCTAAGAGTCAAGTATTTTAATTAAGATTTGTTATGTCTACGGCAAATCTAATATCATAGTATTAACTTACTTTGAGCCCGACATTTTCACTGTAATTAGTTGCTTGTCTGTGTTTTCTAAATTGAAATTACTTCGCAAAAACATGTATACTTCAGCAACAAGTTTAACCACGTTTGAGCTCCCAGATGGAACTTTGCGAACAGCAATTAAAAACTCAAGACCTAGATTTTCTCAAAATACCTATGTCCCTATAGACATTTTACCCAGACAAGTACACAGCTCGCCTGGGAAAACAGAAATTTGTTTTAGTATAAGGCCTAACTAGGTAACTTGGGTAAGTAAACCCTGTAAATATGTTCGCAGCTTAAAATTTAATTATTTTAATTACTTAGATACTGTAGCGGTCGTTTTAGAAAGGTGACCTTATTCCATATAGGCACGAAAAATTATAAGTAGTTCTAACTGGTTTGAAACTGACTTCTGACTCCTAAAATATAGTAGATTTATACATTTGTGCGCTATTTTATTAATTAGTATGTATTTTAAAGTGTCAAATAAACATTTTTATTTTTTATTATTAAAAACACTTAAGCAAATTATAGATTTTTTTTATTTTTAATAATAATAATAATATCATTTATTTCTCTCATAAAGGTACAGAATGGTTTCAATAAAATTATTAAATGTACAAAGCCCAATTATTTATACTTCTAAGCTCTCGATCTGGTATCTATAGGTAGCAACTTCTATAATACCACAAAATGCGACGTGTTCGGTTGTTTTTTGATTTACGAGAAATGTCGTGGTTCTTGTTGCACAAAATTTAATCATTGGTAAGTCTATATGACCCACATTCTGGCCGCAGACTAAATACTTTTCCGACACCTGTCAGTTGAAAGAATAATTATTAAATTCCTAAATATGTACAATTGTACACGTTTCTATGAAACTGGCAGACCAGGCGTTAGAAACACTATCTAGAGCAACGTAAATATCTTAAAAAATGCCAACAGATAAAATTCCTTTTAAATATTTACGGTAGTTATGTCGCATTGCTATCCGTAGCAAACTCTCATAATGAGTTCTACAACCTATCAACGTTGACACGTTTGATGAGGCATCATTTTATTTTTATTGATGTTCGAAGAAACATTAGAACAACACCCCCTGTTATTCTTTAAAGGGTAACAGAAAGGGTCAATAGAGCATCTAAACCATTTGTTTAAATTCTATGTAGTAAAAGGTATTCTTTTTACCATTAACTAGGCACAAATTTAACCTCTGAGCTGGTATAGAACAAAAATCAGACGTGAATTACTTTGACATACTTTTAGCAAGCTATAATTCTGAATTCTGTTAAAAAAAAATATTCTGGAATCCAGATAAATTAAATTTTCGCCACAAAATGCGACACATCACATCTACATTACATGTCCGTGTAATGAATGCATTTTCCTAGATAGGAACATACATTAATTACAAATAGTTTTGGCTTGCGTAAACCATGCATTATTGGTTCAACATGAGCAATTGAGCATCGAATCAAATGTTCCAGCTTTTAATTAGTACGAAATTCATTGAACAGATTTGAGTCTACCAATGGCTTTCAAACTGTGCATTTGAATGTTTTCCAATGTTATAAAATTCATTGTTTTAAGTCACATACGCAAGCTCATCTATTCATAAAGAGCTGCTTGTATGTTAGTATTAAAACGACAACATAAGTAAAACAAATAAGAGATGAAAAAAAAAACAGTTTTGATATTTTATTTTGTTAGTTATCTCACATTCTAAAGCTATGGCTTGATTGGTTACAGTTAGAGCTGTAGATGTGTTATACAACTTAGCCTCCGACTCTGAAAATTCTGAACTTTTGTAAGAAATCTTACAACTACAACCTCCGCAGGGTTTTCTACGTCTTGTCATAACTTGTCTTGAGGTATGTAGGGATTTTGTTATTGAATAATCGGTCACTTATTCACGAACTGACCTTGGTCACCACTGGCTTTTTTTGTAAGAGCGGTCTGTCAGACTCTTACCGACTAAGAACCAACCCAGTATTCCACTTCTGCAGTGGGGGTCGCGGGAACGGACGGTTCTTCCGCAAAACCGACAGGCTGACGTACCTGAGGCTGGTGCTCGAGACTTGACAGTACACGACTGCCCATTCGAAACGCATAAAAGTGAATGAGTAGATTTGTCCAAAATAAATATCTTGCGTGAATGGCCTACGTGGTACATCATTAGTTAGGTATAACGTCAATGTTTAAATACAAGTAAAAGATCAATTTCTCCAGTTACAGATGTTTAACATAAAAACACTTGTACTTCTATGTCTCTCGAATAAAAAAGTGTTTATACGTTTCTCACACCATAAGCCTCGGTTTACCGCAGAGGCATAGCCCGAAGCGTCCAGGCGTGTTTTATAAAATTTAATTATGTATATAAATATAAAACTTTCACCTTAAAAATATATCACGAAACTTGCGGCCACGGAAATATGAAGTAATTTTTCACCTTGAACAAGATAAACGATTACAGCTTCGCAGCTAGAAACTTTTGCCCGCCATGTTGATTTCTCATCTGCAAGTAAGTTTTCCAACATTTTGCTTCAGACCTTCAAGTTTTATCCAGTACATTTTTTGTACACCCACCTCCAAATTAGGTTGAAATGTTCTCTCTAGATTTCTGTGTAATTCGAGTAGGTACCAACAGTTACTTTTCTAGACAGCTTTTGTACTTTCGTAATTACGCCTCGTTAGGTAAGTGCGGGTAATTGTCCATTTTATCGGATTACTTACTTAAACTAAAAGACCGTGTTTCCTCAACTTGATGTTGTCGCAACTTAATGAGTGAAGTTTAAAGCACGTGGCGGGTTAATGAACTCTGGCAGTCTATCATTCAATATGAGATTATACAATTGATACGGTTATTGATATTAGCTTAGGTTTTTGATGGTATGTACAGAGGCCAGCACATTAAGTTACCTCAATATGTCAAATTTAATCGTTAGTTGTTCAACTTTAATGCAAATAGAATTAGGCTCTTATTCAATTGGTAAAATTTGTCAGTTTGGGATAGGTTAATGTGCTGGCGTCTGTACAATTGATACTTCTTTACTTTTCAATTACGATACTTTGTAGGATTTTGTGTTCAAATTATTAGCAACGTAGAGCTGTTTGTAAAAGGGTTCATAAAAACACTTTTAAATATAACTTTTTAACTAGAAGGTGAGGTAGGTCTTTCACTATCTGACTTTTCTGAGAAGAAAAACCCAAAGAAACTCAGAGGTCACAGTCTCTTTTAAACTCTTTATTATGCTATCTAAACTTTAGTTAAGTAAGTATTTTGCTACACGTAGGTACTGCTGTTATTATTGTTCCTAGCGATTTATTTCCTATTTATTTCGACTGGCCTGTTGGTCTAGTAGTTAGTGACCCTGACTGCTATGCCGGAGGTCGTGGGTTCGATTCCCACTCAGGACAAATGTTTGTGTGATGAGCACGATTATTTGTTCTGTGTCTGGGTGTAATTTATCTATAATATGTATGTATTTAGAAGTATATAAGTATGTTTATCAGCTGTTTAGTACCCATAACACAAGCTCTCAAGCTTAACTTGGGACTAAATGGCGTTGTGTGAAAAAGTTGTGGAATATTTATTTTTTATTTTTATTTTTATTTTATTAACCTCTACGTCTATTTACATTAAAACCAAATTATTGTTTCGTTAAATTTGTTGATTTATTTGTAAGTTCTTATAATCTTACTGTGTGCTGTTCCTTTCAATAAAAAATAAAATAAAAATAAAGTCCAGAGATTATGTTGGTCAGATTATGTAAGAACCACGCAGGTTTGTGTCTGAAATGATCTTTTGAGGAAGGAACCACTTATGAAATGATTTGACCAGATCAGTCAAGTGCAAACATTTGTCACTAGGGAATAATCTATTCTGTTACTAGGGCTTTCTAGAATAACTCATACTGAGGGAAAAGATCAGATATAAAAAAAACGAAAATATTGCTACCATTCCCTCACCTTTAACCATAATAATAAATACTACTTTAACTGCCGTAATATATAATATACAATGATCCCAGTATTCTACAACGTCTACAAACATTATGCCTGTAACATTAATTTGTCATACCTAAACACACAGCAATATTTTATTTTCTCGTCTAAAATATTCTTGCGCTCCGCTCTTCGTATTCAAACTTTGTGAAATATAAAAATAAATTTGCCAAAGCAACACGCACTATCTTGTTGTTCTGAAGACAATGATTTATTCACAGAATGTATGCAAACGAACGTTTCAGACGTGGTTCTAATGTTAACGTTTCTTTAAACGTTGATGAAGTAAATAAAACGTGGGTATTGACTGGTTACTTTTTCGTTTGCTGTTAACAGCTAACCATGTTTACCTGACCCTTTTGCAAACTGTGATTCATAACATAGGGTTCTCATAGAAAATTCATTCCCATCTTTTGACAATTTTTAGGTCGAATTTTAATTTGGATTTTGTATTTTTTTTATTTGATAGCATTTGGCTGATAACCTTTTAGGCCTCGCACAGGTCTTTTTTAATGTTCATTTGTTAGTTTATTTTTATAATTCAGAGGAGGTTTGGCTACCTTAGTAACGGTAGGTCCTAATCAACCAGGAAACGTTCGGAAGCGACTGCGGTAGTTCACCTCTCTATGCCTTGGCTGTTTATAAATATACAATTAATGTTGTGCTTCATTGTACATACAAGTAGTAACAACCATAGACATAGAGAATGGACTGAGCAATACCCGCACAAAACTGACCACTCCCTAGAAAAAGACAGAGGGACTGTGCGGCGAATACCAGTCTCTTTCTTTCTTTTAGAATTAAAGAAAGAGACAACTATTGGCCGCTCGTTCGCTTTATCTCTCTTACACTTTATTACCAGTACTTACATCACAGCTGGATAAGGAACACTCAGTTCATTCTTTATGTCTGTGGTTACAACTCGGAGTAGAAAATTGACGTAGCATGAACAAAAGAAAACTAGTGCTGTATGCATTTATAAGTACTTGACGTAAACAAAACCTAGGAAATGACACCCCATCTTTCCCTAAATAAATATTGGCTTCATGCGTAAAACATTATATGGGTTATATAATTCGTACTTAGAATTTCCAATAAGTAAGTACTTATTTGTACCTTTAAACTGCTAATGCAACGTACATTATCCTTATGTATTCCGTGTATACTTGCGGCTGAATATCGTAGTAGTTAATCAATGTAGTTAAAAAAAAAAAAAAAAAAAAAAAAAAAAAAAAAAAAAAATGCTTGTTACGAAACTAAACGTTTGAGTATTCGAAACGTTTTCAGGAGGGGAGACTAATGTTCGTATTAGTGGTATTAATAGGTAATATTGGCGGCGTGGCGTGATGGCGTGCTGTGTTGACTTGAGAATTCGCTATGGTTTTGAAACTTTATTTGTATACAAAACTTCATTCCGCCTTAGAATGAATACAATTAATGTTGTTCTTCATGAGTACAATTACCTTCTTAGTTTTAGCTTAAGACTTGTCAAATGTTAAATTATCACTGATAATCAACTGGGAAGAAATTGCCATCTGTCATGTCATCCAAGATGGCGCTGCGTTTGAAAAATTATAAATGTTCCTCATAATTATTATTTCGAGGACTTGTCATATTTCTTATTAGTTATTATCAAAGAGATTTAGAATGCTATACCGAAGAAATGTCATTGATAAACTGTCATCCTATGTCTCAGAACCGCCATGTCGAATAGGTAATGTACAATATTGGACGGAAGCGGAGCGTATACTAAATTAAACTCATAGGCTTGTGTCCACTCGGACACAACTATCAAATGAAAATTTTGTCTGTGATCATGTCCAGTCTATAGTAAGTATTCAATGTCTTTGGTTATTTATTTATTTATTTATTAAAGATAAACCAACAGCTTCTGTATACAGCATTACATTAGAATAATAGTAAAAAGTATCAGACTTAAGTCGACCAACATTCAATTGTTATTATCCTATTACGGACGAAAAAAATCCAAAAACACAAAAATCATAATAATTGGTCCGGCAGTTTTTGAGTTTTAATTGGTGTAACTAACGCGATTTTATTGTATCTAAGATAGATTATTATTAAAGAAAGTGAACGTGACATTTTTATACCATTAAACTTAAAATATCTACCGAAATTTCCACCTTCCCATTGACATTCTCTCAATTTTTTTTTCATGCCTTTCATTCTTCACGAGATAACAAACAGCCCTTTATCTAAAAAAATATTCAAGCAACAATTAACATTCCGATCATTTCAAGACAAACGCGGCGTTCCGACCGCATATCTGCCCAGTTCAGAAATGTGAAAAATAATTTCTGTAATGTACGGTAGCGCCACCGCGCCACAGTGGCGCGCGGCGGAACCATCAGGGAGAATGTGTCCTTCCTATCTTGTCACAAAAGCACTCCTTCACTCTTGCACTTCTTATTTATGAGCCCAACAAGATACTAGAACAAATAACGTATGTGCAAATTTCAAATTTATAACTTTAGTTTAAAAAATCATGGCCATAAATTATATTCATAACGTTTGAAACAGTCACAGTATCTGCACCATTCGCGGTTCCTTTTCTCAACTAAGTTAGGATCAACCAACATTTCAACCAATATTTTTCATCGATAGATATCAGTATTTTATGACAAGCTTGGCTCTCAAACTATTGCGCTTCTCACTACACGTAACAAACTTGTAACGCCAAAGATATACAAATCAAAGTTCTTTCAAAAAAGTGAAGGGGTCTCGGTATGTAATAAACGATTACCCATCTAACACTTAACCTCGGCAAGCACAGAATCTTTTTCTTGAAGATCGACCCACGCAACTATTATTACTTAACCACAAGATCCTCTTGAACATTACTATGCTTAATATTTTTTTTTTACAATAACACCTCATTCAATAAATTGCGTAGGTACAAAAAGTTTTCTAGTTCCTTTTATAATCTAAGCACGTCGTAACTTTAGGAGTATCTAAATTAAAAGCTTTTGTAATAATTCCATTTTTTCATTTAACTATAACATTGAAATGTAATAAAAAGAGATTTATGGCCGATTTGCCCGATGCAAAGAGACCCAAAGGTTTCATTTCCGCCCATTTAAATGAAGTGAATATTTATCTAACGGATAAATTATTTAAAGTTCTTGAAGGGAATTTGGATTAGGTAATTTTTTGGGATTACTTATTTATCGTCACAGAGTGAAATCTACTAATATTGAATGTGAATAGAAATTAGGTATATCTATAGTTCGTTCGCGTTAAGAATGCAGCGGAGTCATCAGTGCAACTGCAAGATAAAGGTGTATTCCACAGTGGTGTTAAATTCAAACAAATGATATTTTAAAAGATAAAGTTTAATGAATTTATAAAAATAAATTAGAAAAGATTTGATTGGTTAGGGGGCGGGGCTAGGCCGACGGATAATGATGACTCACTGCATTCTTAACGCGAACGTACTATGTATATGTGTTTAGTATTGTTTAAAGTTGTAAATGTACAACTAGTGTCAGGCAGGAAAACGTCGCGTCGTGTGGAAACTGGCATGCCTATGAGATATTTCTTAACGACATGTGAAGTCAAGTCAGGCCTGCGGGTGGCAAACACTTTGGTATCAGCAGGCCTAGCCATATTACAAACTCTATTTCTATTCTGTTACTATTATAGACTCTTCGGTATACGATGCCCTTCACACCGCCAGAGACAGAAGCAGATGGAGGAACATAGTGAAGAGAAAGGTGATGAAGCAGGGAGGTCACGACCCTCAGCATTGAGGAGTACGACGCAAGGAGGAGGGACTATTATAGAAAAAAAATGGCGTACATGGAATCAGCTGTTTATCAACTGTCAAGAGTACCTATTTCATTTTCAGCCATATTACAAATTCTACTCGTTAACACTTGACAGTTGACAAACAGCTGCAGGCCTAGCCATATTACAAATTATATTTCTATTCTATTGCGACAACAGAAAGAAAATGGCGTATATGGAATCAGCCGTTTGTCAACTGTCAAGTGTTAACGAGTACAATTTGTAATATGGCTAAAAATGAAATACACTTGACAGTTGACAAACAGCTGATTCCATTTACGCCATGTTCTTTCTATTGTCGCCTTATCGATTACGATAATAGAAATAGAATTTGTAATATGGCTAGGCCTGCTGGTTAGTGATCCAAACGAAAGGAAAAAGTTTCAAGATAATCAATAGTATTCCAGTATTACATTAATATTACCTAATTATTGTTGTAAATTTTCTTAAAAATAAAAGACATCACTATTACTAAGCGGTTGGTCGACTCTTCACATGACCAGAAAGCTGGCCTTTACATAGGCTAAAGAATCCTAATTGCACTTCAACGAGACAATGCCTCCAGTCTTTTGGATACTTTTCCCGTTGTCAGCGATATATAAATGAATTATTTAATGCCCTTTATTAGGCTATTTGACAAAATTTTATTTTTCACGTAGGTAATCAAAAAATAACGGCGATACATCGAGTTAAAATATCGCATGACGTCACTAGCCAGTACAGTTTATGCTAGCTAATGACGTTGCAAGCCCCCACTCTTCAACTTTAATGCGCTTAATCTAAGCAGTTTTTCATCAATTACAAAAAGAAAAAAATACGTGTCGAATATTTTCTTGTAATCTAGATGACGGACTTAAAACTAAAATTTTGTGAAATACCCTATTCTTTTACTTTTCCTTTTTATTTTAGTAAATAAAAATACCTAGTAAGTGCTGTAAAAATACTCACAATAGCAGATCAACGATAACAGGGGTCGTTCATGTCCTGTACCTTAGTGGAATTGACCCTATACACAAATTCCCTCATAACCTTTTTGCTTCAAAGACTACGTCAAAGAAGTCAAGTTAATACAGTAAGTTGGTACCTATGTACAGTGTACACTTTGGTTAAAGCCGGGCTAAAGGTTATGTTGTTTCTCGCATTATGTTATTGTAGGCCGTCTTACAGAGGCTTCTCCGGATTACCTACTAATGTTATAAGTAGCTGAATATTGTTTGTGTAAGTAAATTCAGATTTACTGCGTAATATTAATTGATTGTTCGTCGTATTTTGTGAAAGCGTTTTGTTTTATAAATGTCGGTAGGATGATTGTTATAGTTGTTCTATTTTTTTTTCTCTAGAGTAAGGTTCTGGGTTCAATTTCCCGGTTGAGAAAAGTTTCAGTTGGGTTTATTTTCATTCGGAATGTCTTAGTAGCAGCTATATTTGTGCCCGGTTAAAGAGTCGCTCTCTATACCATGAAAAATGTAATATACTTAAATATAATTATAATATCTGCCTTATCCTTGGTAAAAAGGCTGTACAGTGTACAGGTTTGTCTTGTTTGGCTTATTTCTATTAAGATTCTTGTTCTTACAAAATTATTAAAATTTCTATAAAAGTATTGTGCCATATGATAGGTATTTGTTTTCGTTTTGTACTGGCTGAATTCTAACAGGTTCTTCGACGACAGATAAAGACGCTTCGTTTGTTCTTACTTACGTCAAAATCAGGACTGCCATGAAGTAAAACACAGCCACAAAGACAATACAAAACCTCACCAATGACCCATCGAGTACAAATCCCTTGACCTCAATCAAATTATAGAACCACTGTCAAAATTCTACACAATGAAAAATAAGGTAATGTTAACGCTAGGCAAACTTGCTAGGGCTGCTACTGTTCATATTATGTTATTGTAGGGACTTACAGCGGCTTTAATGGATTACCTCTTGGTTGAGGCTGTCAGCTTCAACCCTCCCGGGAGCAGGCTGGCATGAGGGCGGTACAATGCATGTCAAAAATATATTCACAACAGAATATTGAGTGGCTTCGGGTCGTATTGACGTTGTTGATACCATTACGCCATGAATGTTTTGTGATTTTATGTGTTTTGTTATTTTCAAAACTGCATCTTGTCCGTTTGGAATAGGATCTAATGTTGACTGAAATGGTTTCAGATGATTACTGGAAACCTGCGCTTCCCATGGCGAAGCATCGTGCTGGGTGGTATCTTTCTTGCCAAAGTCATGACGAGTAAATTCCGACAATTACGTATAATTATTATCTACTAGCTTTTGCCCGCGGCTTCGCCCGCGTGGATGTCGAACTTCCGCCCCCTATGTTTTCCCATTAAGGGTTGAATTTCCAAAAATCGTGTTTTAGTGGATACTTATTCTTAACTAAGAAGTCCCCTTCAAGTTTCATGTCTCTAATACCAGCGGTTTGGGCTGTGCGTTGATATATATACGTAATAATTTTAGCATAATACTTCCAGATAGACTACTTTCAAAGTTGATCCTTCCAGTATGTATGCATAAAGATTTCTGAAACTACTGACCCGGGAAAGAGCGCCGTACAACTGACCATGTGTAAAACAACTGAGACTAAGATCAACCTACCCAGGCGTATTGATTACAACCGTACCAAGTCAATCCCAATCCCTAAAATAGTTATTGAACTATGCGTGCACATACAGACAGACAGACAGACAAAACATTTACTGATTGCATTTTTGGCATCAGATTCAGTATCGATCACCACTCATCCTCCAATATTAATTTTGAATATATATTCAATGTACAGACGCCAGCACATTAAGTTACCCCAATGTGTCAAATTTTTCCAATTGAATATAAACCTTATTCTGTTCGAAATAAAGTTGAAAAACGATCAAAGAAATTTGACACATTGGGGTAACTTGACGTGCTGGCGTCTGTACATAATTATCTTCGTAGTGTGTGATAGTCCATTGAACTGTATGGCGAGCGATATTGTATCTTAAGATAAAATATTATAATATCTTAGCCGTGTGCAGCGCCCCTTGGTGAACTCCACTGCGGGTGACGTAACCTACGACAAACTTATTATTTGCGGTTGGTACAGTAGTCGGGTCTAGGGGTCGAACCGCAAAATTAAGTTTGTTTTTTATTTACATATACTTTTCCGGGATAAAAAGTACCCAGTGTTGTGCCCAGGATATTAAAGAATAAGTATACCAAGTTTCATCGTAATCGAACCGGTAGTTTTTGCGTGATACCTGAACATACAGACAGACAGACAGACAGACAGACAGACAGACAAAAATTTTTTTAATCATATTTTTGGGTTCGCTGTCGGTCTAGTAACACCCCCCGCTATTTATTTTTTTGATATTTTCAATGTACAGAAATTTTACTTCTACAGATTTATTATATGTATATATAGATGTTACAAATTCAGTTTTTGTTTTGTTATCACTAGTGTAAATTGAAATAAAATATTAATGGAAAAGTCACAACATTAAGCCCGACTTTGTACAGTGTCTTTTACTAGTACATAAGGTTTTAATAAATAAATAAATACTAAAAACTGACAATCATATCCTTTGTTTTAGTTTTTAACGTTTTTACTTTCATTTTTTTTTTAAATATCTTGGTTACTCGGTCATTTATGCAATCATTTACATCTCCATGTTAAGTTTTATAGAATAGCAATTACTTATTCAAAAAACAACTTAAGATGAGAGATGTAAGTGAAGTGAAGCCAAGTTTACAGAAATCTCATACTAATGTCCACGTTCACTTCAACTATCTTTACGCAAGGACAATTTTAGCGAATTAACCGGCAGGAGCTTTAATGTAAGTCTTATTTAAAAGCAACTAACCATTATACTGCCAGTGGTTAGGATATTCTGATAGCGGATTAACGCCATGATGCTCATGGGAATAAGAAACGTCAACGTCAAAGTGGCCGAACGTCATTGTAATTGAATTAAGTGGAAATCACTGCGAACTTAATATAGGATTAAGCCACTTTAATTGACGTTTCTGTCACCTATTTCTTTTTCAAAGGATTGTTTAACGGTTGTAAGTTGCAGCTTTGTTGACGTCTGTACAGTTTCATAGAGCTATTTAAAAACGTCATAAACAAGTAGTATTGGGTTGTCTGAGTCTAAAACTCAGGGATCGAAATTGCACTGTTTGCAGATCGAGCACCTCGAAGTTGACACTGACTCTCACTATATTAAATTGCGATGACGTTCGGCCACTTTGACGTGATATAGGTATATTTTTTTGACTACTATTGTTTCGTTTAAAGGCAAATGCTTTGCCACGAATGCCTTTGGCAGTGCGAGCATTGCGTTTTTCAGAAGTGCTTTGTGTCGGGTGGAATTTTGCCCACACGTTGCGACTGCACGTTGATTCCGTGTGATGCAAGCATAATGCATAGGTATATGTGGAACCACCCTGACTCAGTATCATTTAGACGAATGCATTTTTTATTTGTTGCATGACACTTTAGTTTGAAGCATGCGTAGCTTACCATTAGTACCGCATGCCTTGTGCACGTACGTAACTTAAAAAAAAACAGGTGTATTCCGGCTTAAATATCTCTCGCGGCGTAAAAGCTGCCTTCAGGGTTCTTTTGCTCACTTGTATTTTATTAAAAATTTAATAAAAGATATCATTTTAGAAACAAATGTATTAATACGTACATGTAATAAACTTTATTTTAGAAAAAACTAGTACCTACCTACAGCATTTTCACGAACAATTCTGTCTGAATTGCGAACTTGCAACTTGTTACTTAAACTCCTAAGCTATAAATAATAAAAAACAGACAACGTAGAAAAACGGTTCTATTAAACATACTCTCAAGTTGGGAGCACCTTCTTCGTAAGAACTTGGAGTGCTTCTAAAAGTATTTTGTAAGTAAAGCCGTTGCAATACGGATTTTTATGATGCTGGCTAAGATAGGTTTTTACCGGACGAGACTCAATTTTAGAGTTCATGTTACGGAACGGCTATTGATACTCTGATCCGTTTTATTGGTTTTGGTAAGAAGGAGATCTTGAAATTATTGTAGATAGTGGACAATGAAAGTTTAGGGTTTTTTTATTGCCATGTGTACTTGCGCCCGCGTGCAGGATGTTCAATGTTCTCTGTGGCCAGACTCGCATGTTTGCTGCGGGCCGCACGCAAAGCAAAATTTTCACGCGTCGTGTAGACACGTGTCGCCCGGAAGAGAGCTCGTGTCAAAATGAATGTAAAGAACAACGTGTGTACGACCCACTTGACAGTAAAAACAACACTGGTTGTCGAGGTTTGCCACAGGCGTGAGGGCGGCACACATCCGCGCGATCCAGTCGCGTGCATGTGGCGAGCATGATAATTAAAAGGCCCTTAGTGGTTACATTTTTTTCTTCTTCAGTATTTTATTGCAGTTATGTATACTTACGAGCCGAAAAGAACTTCACTTTTAAAGAAACGTTCCCTGATAGATACTTAACGTGCTTTCATAGGCAGCCCTGAATAAAATTACTTCCAAATGAAAGAAAAGGAACATTTGCACGACAAAATTGAAGAACAGTAATTTTATTTTTACACCAGAAGATAAAGGATTTCATTTGAGGCAAAGTTGACTACGTTTTATGAGAAGATCCAGTTTTAGTGGTTGCCTACGTCGTAAAAAGTACTAAGTCTCCAGAGTTTTCAATTCTATCATAGGTACTAGTAGCTCAAGCTACGTGATGCTAGATACGTCATGTTTTCCATTGATTTATTTCATGAGTAGGTAATGTAATAATTTATTACTACTAAAGTCCATTTGAAATAAGAAAAGAAATCTAAACAAACCGTTTTACAGTCCGATCAACCGATTTTAACTTCTATTTCATAGTTTTAAGTATGGCATTGTAGGCAAAAACGCGGATACAATACCATTTTTTTACTGCAGCTGCCGTTTGTAATGCTACCAACGTAATAGAAGTTAAAATAGGTTGATAGGACTGTAAAAAGGGTGTATTAAGATTTTTTTTCTTATTTCAAGTGAACTAGAGTGAGTTGTCAGCTGTCATATTGGCACAAGAGTACGATGGTGGATATAGTTAAAGCAGAAGAATGACAAAAGTGTTTCAGAACGGATCCTTTTAAGTTTATTATTTGTATAGTAGGTGTGCGCACCCCATACTGAAACACTCTATTTATCTTAGTTTATGGTTAAATATTCGTTCCAATTAATTACACTTCTTAGAGATTTAATGTATTACACGTGCTTATAATTGCGTGTTATTAAGCAATGGGTACTTAAAAACTTTACCTGTACCTTTCCCAACGTAGATTTGAGATTATTAAAAAGTCTCTGAAACCCTATCTTTTAAGACAATTACCATTAATACTTACCCTTATAAGAGGTACTTAGATAAATAATAAAAAGTAGCTCTACTCTAGAAGTACTCTGAAGGCAGTTAGGTACTAGAAACTTTGTAACTCGCTAAAGCCTCCCTTATCAATGGAAAAGAAAAGGATTAAAGTAAGAAAAGAAAGATAAATAACGGTGAGTACCTCGCTTTAGATGGATGTAAAACTTTTTATCGGAGGTAAACATTGCTAAATACCTTTATATCGCGTTTTTCATTCTGTAAGGCGTAAAAGTTAAATGAGAGTCATGCAACTTTTGAATCTGATCTTGTAGGTGAAATTGTTGTGACTACCCAGTGTTTTGCCTTGCAATGGATTGTGGATTCAAATGCAGTCAAGTACTAATGTGGCTTTTTCAAATTATATTTCACTGTGACTGGCCTGTTAGTCTGACTGCTATGCCGGAGGTAGAGGGTTCGACACACCCAAGACAAATGTTTGTGTGATAAACACAGTCATTTGTTCTGTGTCTTGTGTAATTTTTCCGTTTGTTGGATTTTTTTTCCCAACCAGTCACACTGTTACTCGTTGGGAAAACTTTTTAAAGTTCATTCCCAACGAGTCACACCGTAACGTGTTACAGTGTGACTGGTTGGGATTTTTTTTAAATTGTAATCCTAACCAGAGAAATTAACATAATCTAAATAGTTGCGTTCCGGGTAACCAGTCCCAAAAGTTGCCCCATCGAGTAACAGTGTGACTGTTTGGGAGAACAATTTAAAAGAAAATGGAAAAAAAATCCCAACGAGTCACACTGTTACAGGTTACAGTGTAACTCGTTGGGAACAATCGATTTTTTCTACCTATTATTATGTTGGTATGTATTTTGAAATATTTAAGTATGTTTACAGTTTTCTAGTACTCAAAGTACAAACAGTTCGAAAGTACAAACTATCGAAGTGATTGACCATTTACCGAATAGCACTGCAGAACAACGTAGGTTTAATTAACGCAGTGATAGCTTAGTAGTGTGAACGGCGGACTCCTAAGCCATAGGTCTCGAGTTGAAGTCAAGACGCGCATCTCTAACTTTTCGGGTTCATGTGCATATTATATAAATTGATAGCGTTAAAAAAAAATATTGTAAGGAAATAGGTATGCCACAGAGATATTTCTAAATGGCATATAAAGCTGAGTTTGAAGCCATGGGTGGGATAATTTCAGACAGGCTCAGGTTAGTCACTAACCACACGATAAGAAGAAGATTTACGATTAATTTGTAATTGACCTTAGGGTGCTTCTACACGGTGCTTGTAGCTGGAGCAAGTATAGATGCGGGTTACACGCGTGAGTAATATGCGCAAGCACAAATGAGAAACTTGAACAAGTATTCAAGTTTCTCGTTTGTACTTATACATAATGCAAATAACTGGAGCAAGTAAAGACCTGGGCTACTTGCGCAAGCAGTACGCACAAGTTATTTGCTCGTGGTCAAGAGCTACATGCGCAAGTGTACCCGCGTGCGCGCCACAGAGTACGCGGTGGGTCGCTTTTGTACATGCTCGAGTCGCTAGACCCACACATGTTTTTAAACAGTAAATTTACGATGCTCACAACCTGCGCAAGTGCCTCAATATGCGCAAGCTACTTGCACCGGGTAGAAGCATCCTTACAGTGTAAAGATCTGAGGGACAACCCTTAATTTTAGGAACGTTACGAACGTGTCAAAAGTACGTCTAATTTGACAACATTTTGGGGAGGATTTTGACATTGATGGTCGCTGAAATTAAATTGCGACTAGATTTTAAACGTTTTTAATTACAGAAATATGAACTGGCAAAATGTGGGGATACTACCGGGTACACCTCTGCCTAGCCCTTCGGCGATTACAGGCGTGATGATATTCTGTTAGAAATAAATAACATTATTTATTGTCAAGAAGCTTTAATTCATAAGCTCTCTAGCTACGTATTAAGTAGCTGCCCAGTTGTAGCATTGGTGTCTTCAAAGCAATCACAATAAACACTAAATTGTAAAGAATCAGCTTATTTCAAATTAGGTAGGTATGTTAAGTAAAATTTATTCTAACATAGACAAGAAAAAACAAATTTCAAAAAAGTTACACTGGTTTAGGTACGAGAAAATACTAAAATTATTTTTCTAACAAATGGAATTTCAAGTTTGTAATTTTAATAAATTCTAAGTACCCTAAGTTGTAATATTCTAAATCAATCTAGTATTTTAATAGGCTCGAAAATGTAAAGCAAATATTGGTTTCAATTAATTCTAGCGAATTCCTATCAAGGTTACATTGGAACGAGCAATTTCTACCTAAGTAAATTAATTTAATGTAAACTTATAAGTGGGTGGTCCGTTAAGGCGATTACCATTTGATATCAATTTATATAGGCGACCTGAAAACTTACAATGTTCAAACATTGACATGGTTTTGACAGCAATTAGAATTTGGTACTTAAGTCGAGCTTAAAACCAACTTGTTTACTTAGTTTGAGCTTATTTTGGAACTTATTGACGAATCAAGATAATTAATTAGTGTTGAAGAAATTAAATTAAATTTCTTGTGCTCACACAAATAATTAAAACATAATGAATTAAAATGATTAAAGTAATTGGTTTTTTTTTTTGTATTTACAGACGCAAAGTGATTATTTCTTAAATCAAAAACAACATCATGGTAGATTTTGTGTGCAATTTTTACTCACTCATCTAATCCCAAGACATTATTATAATATCATACCGGACGTAACCATGTCTTATAGGGCGTTCCCCAGTTCCCCATAGTCAACATACCATGGTTTCCTAACCGCAGTATCTTCTTGCAAATGAATGCTTTTGGCTGCTAATAAAAAAGGTGTTTACCACGATGTAATTGATTACTTCTACCTTGTTTAAGTGGTAGCATATAATGTTGTGAAGTTATTTCAATATTTACTGATATTTGCTGCGAAAAACACGCCAAAACAACGGGTAAAGACCCTTATCAAATTGAACGATTTCTTTAGACTCTTTTCGATAACTGATGTTATTATTAACATACATGAGCACGTGACTGGTTAGTTAAAACCGAATAAATTGTTTTTTTTTTAAGAAAAAGCGTGCTAAACTGTACAATGTTATTTAGTGAGGGTGCAGTTAAAGATTCTAATACCTAATTGTTTACAAAAACTTATACCCTTTTTCTCTAGATAAAAGCCATAGAACTCCAACTGCTGTGATTAACATACTTACTCCTTTTACTTCGTCTACATTAATACAACAATGATACAGACAAGCTGGTAGCGAGTACTGAAGTCAAGATCAAATATTTCAATCAGACCCATAAAAGGCACTTTTGAACGTCCGACTTACAAATAAAATAAAAGCAAATGAATCTAGTTGCACATTCCAAAACGTAGTTACTACTAACGCACCTAACTTTTCTTGTGAACATTATGAATAAGACATGTTTAAAGTCAGTGTATATATTTCCCTTTCCATGGGATTACAACCCCCCCATAAGTACAGACGCCAGCACATCAAGCTGACCCAAACTGAAAATTTTCCGAATTAAACATGGACTGAAGCATGCATGCCGTCTGTCGGGACAGGTCAACTCAAAGCTGAATTGATTCTTTCTTCAAAAGGCCTTTCCAGACTTTGCCCTGCATCGTGAGACTCGCATAGTACCTGAATACAATCTTATGTCTGGACTTGAACAGAGACCATGACCCCTGAGTTTCTTTCGGCATTTCTTCTCAGGGATCAGTCACTTTGGAAATGCCATTTAGTGCCATTTAGTTTAAAAAAATGTCATGTAAAAGTATCTAGGAAGATCTACTTACAGAATTAAATATCTTAATTTCATTTATTCTTTTGTAATAAAGTTGAAAAACTATAAAAAAATACTAAACTGGATAGCTTAATGTTGTACTTTTTGTTAGTCGCTTTTTATTCTTTCACCATTAAAGTGGTTGTTAAATTTTTAATTATTTTTCAATGACACCACACAATCAATAAACAAGTCTTTGTTAGTCAAACAACAGTTTCTAGACACTATTTGTTCTTGGTTACTTTTGGTCGCAATACCAGCAATCAAAATGGAAGTTTAAACTAAACTACTCCTAACTAGTGGTTTAATAATTATAGGTTCAAAAGCTAACTTCGGGTCTTGTTAACGAAATTATACGAATATTGGAGTCAAACGCCTGATTGTTGGGTTCCGTCATCTTTAGTTGCTGAATAATGTATATTGTTTAGGCCCATATGTTTGTTCAGGATGATATTTTGATGAAATACGGAATAATATAATACTAACGTCCGCCGAACAATCTTAGCTGTTGATTAATGTAGGTCTTTGCTGGTATGTACCTGTCTTTATTAATTATTCAGAATCGTGTAGGTCTACCTGTTAATATGGGCCTTGTAATTATGAATAATAAGTATGTGTGTATATTGGTTCGATGACGGATTTACGGGTTCCGTGTTCCTTTAGTGGATTAGGTAATCTATTCTGATAGGTGACGAAGTTATCATTTAACACTTATATATCAAACTAGCAGACGTCCCGCGGTTTCACCCGCGTAGGTCCCGTTCCCGTGGGAATACAGGCATTAAAAGTATCCTATGTGTTAATCCAGGGTATCAGCTAACTCCATACCAAGTTTTATTAAAATCCATTCAGTAGTTTTTACGTGAAAGAGAAAAAAAACATCCATCCATCCATCCTCAAAAACTTTCGCGTTAATAATATTAGTAGGATTAACGCTTATCTCGTAAATAGACTTTTTATATCCTTTCTTTCCTTCAAACATACACATTACATCAATATGTTTAGTTTGGAACTAGATAGCTTTGTGTGAAAGTTGTGAAACATAAGCGTATGATTATTATTTACCACAACGTCAAACCTGACCCGGAACCTGAGATAGAGCCTTTTAGGCCTCGTACACGTACAAGTCTTTTTGGTTTTGATTTTGATCTGAATTTTCATCATTATTCTATTGTCCTGGTTTTATTTTTTTTGTAATATTATATTTTCTGAGCATGCCAAATAAAATGTTTTTCTTTATTTTTTTACCTTTTTTGTACGGACATTCCGCAGTGCACCCTATGTGGTTGACAATATGTGCTAAACCGGGCAATCCTGTGTCTGTACCACACAAGGCAATTAACATGTACACTACGTTCTGAAGTTAGGTGATCACTTGCTAAAACACTAAAGTTTACCCGTCTTTCCTTCGGACTTATTAAGTAGACATTCGAAATACGTCACAAAACGTGAAGTCAACGTTTACGCCAATAGTTGGCCACTTACAAATAACCGGGTATGCAGCAAAAGTCGTCCGTCGAATATAGCTAGCTATATTTGAAACAGGTGAATATTGGGTGCAATTCTACCAATTTTATTAGAACGCCTACTAGTACTGCGACGAAGTAGACTTGAGTATTTAAATAAAGGCACGTTTGGTTTTACCAGGCGCCAGGGAAATCAATGATCCGGATTCATTTCGAGCTCACTCCGCCGTTGACCTACTAAAAGAACACTGTTATCCCGACTAAAATTAATAAAGTGGAGAGCTGCATCAAAATAAAGGATGTTACAAAATTAAACGTCGTGATTAAATTCCACGTTCGCAAATAAAAACGAAAATGCAAAATAAAAATAAAACAAAAGTGAATCACAACTTTTCAATATCACGGACAAGAGTTATAGGTAATATAGAGATGCTACAAAATTAAACGTTGTGATTAAGTTCCATATTCGCAGGTAAAAACGAAAATGTAAAATAAAAATAAACAAAAGTAACTTTTCAATATCAAGGAAAAGAGTTTCACATAATATTACAACAATATTCTGATGAAAAGTTCCATAATATGGATAGGGTTTTTTTCACCAGAATGTTGTAAGTAATTCGGTTTTGATTATTTGTATTTTTACCCCAATGCAAAAAGAGGGATGTTACAGCGCCAGGTACATTTGCCTGAATGCTGAATTCCCATTTGGTGCAGCCTTGAGACGTACACCGCACACTGTGTATTCATTAGTAATTGTTTTATCTCTTCTGTATTTTGTATTGTGTGTTGGTCTAAATGTCTTTTGACTGTACTGAATAAATGTTTTATCTATCTATCTATCTTACAATTTCAACCGCTTTGTCTGTGTCTGTATGTGGCACCGTAGCTATAGGTTTAGATGCGGTTTTGTATTAGAAAATTGGATTACCTACATTTTTGAAGTATGACAATTTTATGAAGCTTTTTCGCTTTGATAGATTGACCTATGAAAATAGGCGTTTTAAATTTCCCAATTCTTAGACAGGTAGGTACTTAATGCGTGTAGTCTAAAACTCATGCCTCGGAAAGCAAACTAAGCCACAGGCTTTTGGCTCAAATATCTGGGTATTATATTCATGACCAGTTGGACTTGAATATAATACCATGATATATATGACAGTTGTTGCCGTTACTTCAAAGTCTGACAACCTGCTAAGGGTTTCCTGTGACCCAGTAAATGGGTTGTGGATGACAAAAAGTCTTAATATGTCAAATACAATTATTGGTAGGTACTTAGTTCCAAAATGCATGACAGAATAATGATGAGCGCCAAGGAGCTACTATTAAAATCCAAAAAAAATAACATGTCATGTCCTCCGCTATTCTATTTGATTCAAAAGACCGAATCAATAAAACCATGTGCCTTTTGAAAATAAAGGGCTTGAAAACAAAGTACGCTACAAGAAAATGATTTCAATTTCCGATGTTTCATTCACTAAAAACCGTTGCAATATTCTAGAGTCAACACCTGAACGCTGGGCAAACACAAACTAAAAGCAAAAAGACAACAATGACAGCCAACGCTGGCTTCATTTTTAGCGTGAAAGAAAAAATATGATGAGCAAACCGAAGTGCGAATGTCCAGTAAAGTGTTTTGAACGGAATTTAGAGACAAATAAATGTTGTAGGTATTAGGTTTAGGAGATTTTCGTTCGGGTGTTTATTCAAAAATGGAATTTGGGAAAGGACCTTTTGTGATGTTAATAAACAAACCTTAAGGGGGCTTAAGGGGCGTGTAGCTAAATAATAACAAATGGAAAGGTCGATCAAAGGTTAAACTACATTTTGCTGAGGTCGGTCCGTAGATGGTGATCCATTACATAATCAAGACTATTTCTTGCCTCGAAAAGCATTAAAACAATTTGTTCCGGCTGTCGTAAAAAAATCTTTGACAGTCGCTCTGTATAAAATACTAATATTAAATAAATAAAATAAATAAATAAATATTCCACAACTTTTCACACAACGCCATTTAGTCCCAAGTTAAGCTTGAGAGCTTGTGTTATGGGTACTAATCAGCTGATAAACATACATAATATATTTCTAAATACATACATATTATAGATAAATTACACCCAGACACAGAACAAATGATTGTGCTCATCACACAAACATTTGTCCAGGGTGGGAATCGAACCCACGACCTCCAGCATAGCAGTCAGGGTCACTAACTACTGACCAACAGGCCAGTCAATTGCATGTAGTTTAAATGGAAGCCAAACCCAACATAATTGGTAAAGGGCAAAGCGGATGATAAACAAACAATGGTATAATGATTTTGTTGTAAAATTCGATTATTAATATCACAAAATTCTCAATATCCATTAAAAGTTTATGGGGAAACGGATCTCTTAAGTCGAAGTCTCCAAAATCTAGAAAAATCCCCAACCATTTACGAACTTTAGCAAAAAGAGAATTGATTTCTTTTGAGACGTTAACGTTAATCAAGTTAAAAACGTGGAGAAATCTCAGTCATTTTGCGTCGAGAATTCTTTATACCTTAACCGAAGAAGGTCGGGTAAAGTAAATATTTACTTTATTATCGCATACGGCGTATTTCATTTGATATATTATTTAATTTACCTGAGTAATGAGAATGTTTCGTTTACAATTTATCTTTACGAAATTATAAGAATTTCATTTTGAAGATATTAAGGGCGCGTCATGTGGAATGGTTTCATGATCAACAAGAACATGGGAATGTAATCATACATATCTGCTTGTCATAGGTTATATAATACTAAACAAATCAGTAGGTACGCTAGTAGTATAAATAATCGTGGTTTCAACTAGTCTTCGATGTTAGAAGAGGAGTTCCTTGACAGTAGTGGTTTTCACTTTTTATGTTAGGATGTATATTTTACTTTTATTACTGAAATTTAGGATTAGGATAGAACTAGCCAGACTTATTCCCCTGAAGTTGAGGCCTAAACCACAACAGACTGACCGCCTTTCAACTTATGTTTAACACCCGCAATAATTACGGTGGGAAGTTATGTACGCTGGCGTATCTAACGGTCTCGGGCCGCCAATGCGTCACGCCAGGGTGCCCGGGGGCAGCGTAAAACACGTTTGCTAAGACCCAAAACCCACCTGTGCTCCTATCCTATAAATAAGTACCTATGCTCACCGCGTCCCGTAGGGACAATTTATTCTATTTATTTATGAAGTAAAATTGTGAAAAATATCATCATTGTTCTTTTATTACGATCGTCTCGTTTTTTGTTTTGAAAATGTAAATTTTCAATAATTTTCTTTAGAAACACGGTCTTTCAAAGCTTATTTGAACATGAATTGTTGATATTGATGTGAAAAGATCTGTGCAAGACATCTGGCACCTGCATTAGGTACACAATGAATTAGTTTTCAACAAATAAATCTTGTAAAATAAGCTCTTAAGCTAGTTAAATACTTGAAACGTTAACGTTTTATTTGCAAAGTGAAAGCTGAGAAATCACATCACAGCAAAATGCTAAAATTTTTAGTGTAAAATTGGGATTAAATAAATAGTGGTGGAAAGAGAAATGTGGTTACAAGATTATCTCATGAAGAATCACGGCGTTGAATCTGCGTCGACATTAGACGGTTGTACACTGTCCGAATAATTTTTGGCGAATAAATAGTGTGTGTAAAATCCCCTTTTGAATTACGAGCGAAAGAAAAAAACTCCAATCCTGTATTACTCGGGAATAATGCTAGAACACACGAGCCTCTCAAAAAAATACATCAGTGAAAATTGTTTTCCGCCCGGAGGTAGAATGTTTGCGAAGATTACTTTCACTGATCGTCGGCCGCGGACGATTTTCTTACTTTATGAGACGAACGGGCGAGGCTAGGAGGTGAGAATAGTTCAGCTGGGTAATAGAACGTGTTCGTGAACTTTCTGTCGCTTTTTTCTTTATGCTTATCTCATATTGCAGTGCTATTCATATATATTTAAAATTTTAATCTTTTCTAATAAGAAAACGGTTAAAAATTAAGAAAGCCCTGTCACCCATAACACAAGTGCAATCTTAGCTTGGGTTTGTACAAACTTACAATTTATAAGATGTTCTTCTGTTCTTTACTTAATTACCTACCTAAAAATTGTACCTAATACTAAAAATAAAGATCATTAATATTATTTATTCCGTAATAAAGTCACCACGTCAAAATGTAGGTGAGTTGTCATACAATACTAATCTTATGTATCGACATTTTACTTCACCTAGCTAAAATGGTGTCGTGGGAAGCGGTGGTTACATCGTCTAAGTCCTAGTCGTATTTCATAGGTAGTTGTAAAAGGCCCTTGTTTGACTATAACGCAGTAGTTACAGTATGTGGCCGCGGGCAGAAAAGTTAAGAACTGTTACTTAGAACACTTAGAAGTTTATATGCTACTGAGAATTTTTTTCTTTTCTTTTTTGAAAAAGCGCTGCCCCATAATAGGATTATTTCCTATATTTTGGGTGCAGATACAAACATTTGAAGTAACGCACACAACCAGCCAGTACCGAAATAACTATAGACCATTCTAATATTTTTCGGTGCGGTATCCGATCCCGTGATACGAAGCACTCGGCCTATCGCTCAGCCACTGCACTAATCGTACCACCGAAAACGAACGATTTCCTATTCATTACTTAAATACTTAAAAAACTATAAAACGAAACACCTGATAAACAGTTTTCAATATACCGTTAAGGTTTAAATGTCCCTAAGGTTACAATACCGAGGTCTCGAAAGCACCGTCATAAAAGGAATAGTTTCCAATTACCAAAAAATGTACAGTCAGCCATCAAAAAACCTTACCCTTTTTGTGGTTCGATCGAAATAAAACGAGGCGGCCGCTTTGCCAGATTCAAGCTATAGTTAGGACCGGGCCGCTACGTCGCATTCAGGCACAAAATGGAAAACCCGGAAAGGTACCCCAAGGACCCAGTGAGGCTCTTTATGTAAATTCGCAGTGTACAAAAGGTAGAGTAATGTGAAAGAGAGATTGGGATTCTCCGTTTTCACGCTCCGACGTTGAGCCGAACTAAACTCGATCGACACAATTTAGAAATAAAAATTTTACCGTTCCAGAATTGAAGATAAACACGTCGAAACTCAAACATGGCGTTTTTTTGCGTGAGCCGACTCAATTTCCGTTGTATTATAAAAAAATATACCTAAAAACTGCCTCTGCTGACTGCCTTGTGGGTCTAGTGGTCACAAGCGCTACTGCTGAGTTTTAGGTCACGGGTTTGATCCCCAGGTCGGCGCGTTATTGAGTTATTCCATCTGGAAGTTCTCAGTATCAGCCCGGAGTCTAGATTTGTGCCCGGTTGATGGCAATTGGCTTGCCCCCTATAGCATGGGACTTAAACATAACAGGCGAAATGGGGGTATACTACTGGTACACCTCTGTCTAAACATTCGGACATAGCAGGCGTGATGTTATCTTTTGTTATACCTAAAGAATATTTGGTACACAAAAGAAACCTGTAATGTATTGAAAAACACCTGTAATCACCTATGTTCACAAAATGAATAAATGAATTTGAATTTGAATTTTGAATTTGACAAATAAAAAGCTTGAATATGTTGATTAAAAAAAAAAAAAAATGAATAACCTGCATGGTAAAGTGTATTTAACTGTCGAACTGACTGATTAAAGAAACGTGAAATGAGTAATTACAGTTTTAGTTAGGTACGTGTTTCGAGGCGCATTCGAATCCCGTATGGAATAAACTTTTGTATGGTCTGATAATCCGAGTCTAGCTGTTTGGACTAAGTGAGTTTAAATGTTTGTAAATGGACACACGACATTCATGCGACATTCCTAGTGAGCGGCAACTTTTTTTATTCTTTTTTTTCAAAAGAGTATTGAAATAAATGATTTTTTTAAAACTTTTTATAAAAAAAAAAAGTTTATTTCTGTTAATCAATATACTTAAGAAAATTACATAGGTACATACCTAAAAATAAACAAACAAAAGAACAGTAAACCAATTATAAGGCATCAAAAAACTCATCGGCATCGCTATCAACGGGAAAAGTGCCCAGAAGACTGGACGCATTGCCACGTTGCATGGCAATGCTGACTCAAAAAAAAAGTTGTATCACTTATTTCAATTATTTTTTTTTAAATAATAGAAGAAGTAGAAAGCCAACATCGATTCTGCCTAGTCAAAGTTTTAATTCAGCATAATATGTTTGTAACAAACTAAAATAAGGCCGCAACCCTCCACTAAAATAGGGCCAATAAGTAATCGTAGCAACATAATTGTAATAGACCACCAAACGTAGCCAAGGGACCACAAGTTATGGAACGAACTGTAACTGCGTATATCGGTATCGAAATGCTCCCAACGGACGACCGTAGATACCCGGTACTACCCGTTATATAATAATATTATAAACATACATAGTTTACGCTATCAGTTGCTGGAATTAGGTTGTTTAATCATCAGTACAAATGTTATTAAGAGGTAACATTTTGTTTGTTTGTAATTATTTTCAATGTAGGCGGCAATCTCTGGAACTGCTCATTCGATAAAAAAATCCATCACTGATAGAAAGCTTCACTATTTTATGTCACAATCAAAAGTCTTTATTCAAACTAGGCTGAGAAACAGCACTTTTAGAACGTCAAAATAAAAAAAAAATAAAGACAGTCCCCCAAAAACGGCCCACCCTTCGCCACTTCCTAGTGTTTTTGCTGGGAATATTCCCAAGAGTCTTGGGATATAGTAGTACACGGATACCAGTAGCAAGTGCTATGCAATTGTCATCTTCATCTGCCTACCCTTTTCCCGAATATGTTGGGGTTCGTTTCCAGTTTAACGTAGCTGTGTTTAACATAGATCGATTGCCTGTCTGACCTTGTGAATAACACGAAATTCCCTAGTTAAACTTTCTGGTTTCTGAGTACAAGTGATGACTGTCAAAGATCTACAAATGACCAAGACCAATGGCTTAACGTTCATTGCGAGCCACTTCGAGTCTTGATTTATGTAATTAATGGTCAGCCATCCACGGACCAACCTCGTCAAGTTTAACTTAACCTTCAATCAACCCCTGTGCCACCCACCAGCTTCTCACAAGCTACAAGTATTCGCACCTGTCCTTTTTGAAAAACATCACCAATAAGGTTTTCTTAAGGGCGGGCATCTTTGGCCGGAGATCCTACTTTTCACTCAGAATATAACAGTTCCAATTCTGATAGAAATCGAAAAGGTGTTCATTTGATTTAATAAATGGCGACGGTTCAATACATTTAACCATAGTGCTGCAAAAAATACGATCATACGACTTTACTAAATATCCAGACAATTCCCATACCAAAATCATTTCCTTCTTCCACATTTTACTAATAATAACGGTAAGCTTCAATAACTCACTTATTTCTCAAGCTGACGAGAGGAACTCAAATATAATGTACTAAAGCTGCTACAATCCACGACAACAGTACGTATATCGTAACATATAATATGGAAATGTCACAGTCAAAACTCTAAGCCGGTCAAAACTACTATTGACGGCAAAATGCTTTTTGCAATTATCAAATTACTAACGTTTATTAAGATTCGGTACCGGTTACAGTTACTGGTACCGGTTATTAAGGTGAGAGTCATGGGAATCCAATGGAAGAGAGACGGGACCGGTCGTTGTAGAGACGTTTGGTGGAGGCCTAAGGCCAGAAGTAGACGTCTTTCGCTGAAATGATGATTAAGATTCGAACTTCAAACCTCCATTTGTGAATCTTTAATCATAATTTGAATGGTAGGTTTTATATTCTTTTTCATAGCATTTTATATATGTAGTTTTAGATTGATTTTGCATAAAGAAAGCTTTTTTACTTAATAAGAGTACTGACTAAAACCAGTCAAAAGTAGTTCGGACTGGTTAAGAATTATAACTGTAACATCTTCAACTATAGAACTTCGTCTAACTCGGTAACTTGAAATTTAGCGCGTTCTCGAGAATATCGGCACCCTACCGTGATTGGCAGCGCGATAGTAATATTATTAATATACTCGTGTGTAAGCATCTTAATGCCCCATGCCTACTTGTTTCATCGCATCGCTAAGGGGGATTCTAAAATAATTACTTGGGATTTGAATACTATAATATCATTTTAGTATTACGGTGTTTTCATATTCTGTTCGGTGTAGCTGATTAAGAACAACGTGATGTACTTTAATCCTATTAATTTTAATAACTTAGGGTTGTTCGTCGCATGCAGCTTAGCGGGTAATATTGCCATATGATCACATTCTCAAAATACTCAGTTTTGCCTAAAAAATGATTAATTTATGGTTACAATGTATGAGATGACTAGCTAATCCGCTACTAGGGCTCAAAAAGTACCTGCCAATAAATAGAAAGTTATGGAATGAATTATTGTAAAATACTTAATTTGCAATGAATTAAAGATATTCAGTTCCAATAGGCCAAATAAAAACTATCCTATCTCTCAAGTTTGAGCAAATTACGCACAGTACGGTTAAAAAAAAAATGTTTAGCAGTTCTGCTGCCTTATTCTAAACCGTTCGATTGGTTTCCGTGTCGGTAAGGAACCGTTTTCGACAATCTCATTACCGAGCCGAAGAACTGCCAAACGCTATTCACAGATCCGAACGGATACGTTTTTTTTCTATACGATTTATCATTGTATTTATGGGGAACGCTACAAAATGGTAGTAAAAAGATCAGCGTGGTAGAAAATTTAAAGTAGTAAATAAAATTGGTTTATTTGAATGTTTCAATCCATTTAATTATAGAATATACAGCTAGTAATTTAATAGCCAGCAAACGGTACAAAATGATTTTTATTATTAATCAAACAAACTTTATTTCAAGTAAACTTGCTTTGTAAACAGCCGTCTGTCAAATTGGCATTGCCAGTTTGACAGACTTTTTTACTTTTTAAACTTTTTTTACTTTTTAAACATTGCCAGTCTGGCAATGCGGAAAAAGTTTTTATTTGAAATAAAACTATGGATTATTTTTTTTATTATAACTTTGCTTAAAAAAGGCTAAATGACTGTAAGTATTTGATATCAATACACAAATCTTGCTATTTGCTCATTGTCAAACAATTACATGTACAACTATACGAATAAAGTAATTCAAAGTGTAATTATATAGTTCTACATAATTACACTTTGAATATAAGTAAATGCGAAAGTATCAATGAAATACGGTCAATACAATAATAAAACTTCATTTACTTAAAAGTGCAGTGTTTTAAAGGTTTACAGTGTTTATATTTCTCTGAAATAACCTGGAATTATGAAAATTAAATCGTTTAAATTTTGCTCGGTATGGCTCCCGATAGCAAACAGCTGTCGGAAAGATTTAAGTCTTCTTATCGAATTTGGCTTGTCAAAAAAAATCGGTTTCGGATTTGTGAATTGCGTTTGGATGACATCTTCGACATCTTAGCCGTTCGATGCGGTGCAGAATCTAGTCGAATGGTTGTGAATAAGCCAGCTGGAGTTTATTGCGTACAAACGGCTCGAATAAGACATTTATGTCTATGACCAATATAGAGCAGTGTTACAAGACAATTTTTTTTTAGAAATTAATGTTTCCTTCGATGACCTTTAAAAAATTTAAGCAATGGAACAGGCAATACACCTATCTACGTAACATCTTTTACTCCTCATTTTACGTACGCACACAATATCTCAAGCGAGAAATACGCGTACCGACGAGAATGTGTCGAGAAACCCAGGTATTATTAGTTACTACCTTTGTTCCTGAAACAGTACAGTAGTTCTCATCTTGGTGATAGTTGAAGCGACACATCAAGTTTGAATATTTGGCTCGAATTGGACAGCTGAATCTAAAATAGGTAACTGTGTCTGGTCTTGTTTTGTACATTGGTAATACGCTCGACTTGGTAAATACCTTGGTTGTGTGGGCATACGTAGGCATCCACTAAATGGCTACGGTATTCACCATTGTACCTGTCACCTATATGAAGTGCTTCTAATATGTTTATATGTATCTATACTAATATTATAAAGAGAAAAGGTTTGATTGTTTGTTTGTTTGCATTAAATAGGCTCCGAACCTACGGGACCGATTTGAAAAATTCTTACATCGTTGGGAAGCTACGCTATCCCCGGATGACATTGGCTACTTTTTATCCCTGTATTCCCACGGGAACTACGCGGGTGAAACCGCGTGAGGTCTGCTAGTACTTTATAATCATATAAAAATCTCGTGTTTGCCAGCGATAAATTCCAGAAATACCCAACTAATTATTAAATAAATTTCTCTTCATCATCTGCTTAGCCTTTTACCAACTATACAGCAGAATCAGCTATATAAACATGTATAAAAGAATAGTACATCTATAGGTATATAATTCTTATCTACTTAATCTGACTGCCTCATTGGTTTAGTGGTCGTAAGTGTTTCGGCTAGGTATGAGATCTTGGGTTCGATTCCAGGGTCGAGCAAAGCGTTATTTTGTTTTTATACCTATCTGGAATTACTCAGTAATTGCCCAAAGTCGGCAATAGGCCCGCGCTCTACTTCTTGGAACTAACGAGAATTACAGATTGTAGGCGAATTGTAGATACACCTCTACCTAGGCCTTCGGGGAATGTACAGACGCTAGCACATCAAGTTACCCCAATGTATCAAATTTTCCCAATTGAATATGAACCTTATTCTGTTTAACATAAAGTTGAAAAACGACCAAAGAATGTTTGCATATGTTTCGGGAGCTACGAGTATAACTTTATTCTATTATTTTTTATTTTTGTTCTATTATTAAATATGTAACATCCATTAAGATTAGTTGAGGCGAAAAAAAACACAAATACTCGTTAATTGTCACATAGTGCGGGTAGCAAGAATACTAACATGTGAAGTGGGTCAAACGATTGATATTATAAAATGTGAAAGTTTCTTCTCGCTATAATAATATTATGCCTTTTATTTCTTGTTTTTACAATAGTTTGCAGAAATAGTATTACAGTAAACACGAATTTAAATTTAGTTAGTGAGTTATTTTAAATTATGTTAGTATTCTAGGTATGTGTTTTAATATTTTTAAATTAACAAGGAATCCCGTCTTGGGTAAAGACCTCCTCCAAAGTTGCCCATTTTTGTCGGTCTAGTGCTATGGCGCGCTAGCTTATGCCAGCTAATCTTATCAGATCGTCTTCCCAGCGGGCTAAGAGGAGATCCTGGAGGAGACCCCGCAATAAAAAAATTACTAAATGAATTCTGATGAAACTTATAAGTCGGTGTAGTATTCATCAGAATAATATATAGGTAGGCTATTAATAATAATATTTCACAACTTTCACACAACGACTAGACGGTCCCAAACTAAGCAGAATTTGTGCTATAAGTACTAGACAACTAATAAATAAACTTCAAATATATTTCTGATCGTGCATATCACACAAACATTTGTCTTAGGTCGGAATCGAAGCTACGACCACTAACATTTACACATTCAAAATGTGGTATTGTGTGAATTGGCCAAAATATCGCAAAAAAAATGAAAATAAGTCGGATAAAATTTTGCCACCTTCAAGATTTTTCGGTGGAGGAAACCGTCAAATATGCGGGTAAAACTGCGGGGCAAAGTAAGTTATAAATAAAGCTTAATAATCTTGCGAATGTGACGTAACGCTGACGTCACAGGACGACAGATGACGTGAGCCTCCAGCGACGTCCTGTCGGCGGATATCACGGATCCCTTCGCGTAATATAAGCGCATATTACTCCTACGTTGTATTCTGTCATTCTGTTTCGGATATTCGGATATCAAGTCTCTTTAATTGTGTGTTGCGTCAACGTTTTGTAGGTGCGTAGGCGTTGGGTTATGACGCTAATTGTAGATATTAATAAACCTTTCCTATGGCTACGAATCTGCTTCGGATGTGGGCAAAGAGCGACATGGGATTAGTAAGTATATTTCTATTCTTAATCTGTGTTAGGGCACGGTTGATGACAATAGGCTTGCCCCTATTACATGGGACTTGAACATAACCGGTGAAATGTAAGTGCCCGACCGGTCACCTCTGTTTCTTCTCTTAATGATGATTGGATCAGAAAGCCAATTTCTGTATTTTAAAATGTTCGAAATCTAGTTGCAATCTCATTTCAGTGACAATTTTATCAAAAACTTGTCATTGTTAAAGGGAAATTAGACGTATATTTGTGTTTGACATTATTCTTCACAGATTAAGATTGAGATAAGATTTTTGTTTTATACTTTCTAACATGACTGTACGACTTCTGTCTAATGTCAAAAATATGTACGAAAAATGTACGAAATTGTACGCTAAATAAACAAAAAAACACTATAAAGACTTCGCAGAAAACAATAATAATTATAATCATCGTGTCACCGCCATTAAGTATTCTTTCTAGCGGGTGCTATAATATGTTATAGGTGCATACTAAGACTGAAAATATCTTTAGTCAGCCCTCTGGTACTCACTTTTACCCCTGAAATTAATATAATTCTACCAAAACTCGTATTCACGCAATTTCTTATACACATGTGTTGCAGGCCTTCAAACTAATTTGTAACCTATGTTTTATTGTTATACCCAAGAGCCTAGACGTAACTCAAAGACTGTATTGCTAGGCTTATTACTTGGGCCAGTGTTCAGAGAAATTCCCGCCTTGACCTTGCCTGAGCTCAGGCTATTCTTCTTAATCTCGCTACTCTATGACTTACATAGAAATTCGATTGATTGATTCAAAACATGGAATGAAATAGATTTATTTTCTATCTTTGTCATTTTCTTTGTATAATGTGCGTATAAAACAGCCTAATATGGTCTAGTGATCACAAACGCTACATCTGAGAATTAAGTTCTGATCAGGAAAATGTTTTTGGATTTTCAGTATTACATGGGACTTAAACATAACCGGTAAAATGTGAGCGTACCTAGTAGTTCCCATAGATATAAAAATTGTTATTAATTATGTTTGTATGCCTGAAATAGGCTGATCAGCACACTTTTATCTATTTCATGACCAACCACTCTACCTATATATCACAAATAAAATTCTGATTCTGAAAATAATATATTATATATTTTTAATATTTCTATAGTAGGCACAGACGCCAGCACATCCAGTTACCCCAATGTGTCAAATTTCTTTGATCGTTTTTCAACTTTATGTCAAACAAAATTAGGCTCATATTGAGCCATATTTTGTTTTAAAGAAATAAACAATATTATTATTACTATACAGAAACACGCAGGCATGCTGAACTTAATCTTGTTGGTCTTATCTAATTTCTTATATTATACCTATTAGTAGCTTTATTACTCCTACAGAATAGCTTAATTATTCCCACAGAATAGCTTTATTAACCCACGGGGGTAATTACTTATAATTATGTCTTTTCGTTATGTTCCGTATATGTTTATTCGATTGGGTTAAATAAGGTCACCGGGTCATTTTTATTGAAATAGAAATCTACGACCTACATGATTGAATGAGAACAAAATTATGATGCCTGTAGGGGTCCGGTTAGTAATCAGTTTCAATTATTTTGTATTATTTATTTTCTCTTCCAATAGCCTTCCAATGGTCTTAAGATAAATATGGGGAATCTGAATCCAACAGTTCAGTAATTTCTTTTTTACTGGCTGCATGTCAGACAATAAATATGTAGGGCCAAAATGAAATTAAATTATTGTATAAAAAATCCTTGCTACGCTAAGTTAACTCAATATATAGGTGTGATAACCATCGTCGTGCGGTAAACAACCAAAGCCAAATACACTTAATTCACTAGATGGATGGTTTTTGCATCATAAGCAAAATTAACCATTAATATCATTCACGATTTTGGTTAATAAATACATATATCGAAAAACAAGCTGTTCCATTTTTAACAACGTAATAAATAAGCAAATTTGTATGTATAGATACGTAAATAAAACCGAAGGAGAGATATGCTTTGTTCTATAACTGTCATCGGTACCTCCGCTTCCCCCTTAGGAGTTGATATTATTTTTTCAAAGGATATTTTTTTTCACTGAAGCCCCAACGAAATAGAACGCTTTCATTTCAAGGAAAATCGTAATAATAGCTGCTTTTTACCTGTCATCGATGTCTGTTCTTGATTATACTTTTGTCATGCTCAAATCTTTTGTTTGTTTTTTGACTTTGTGAGATTGAGTATACTGGTACCTAGTGTTAATGTGTCAGAAGACATTCATTATACCTACTCATGTCTTTGAGCAGTGTTATAAGATTAATTTGTCCCTTGTATGCCTGTTACTCAGATTTTAATAGACTTATGCCTGGTTTTTGGCAATACCTTTTTGCACTGGACTTACACGTAGCCAGCTGTGGGTATGGATGATGAGGGGTATAATATTGCATTAGCATAACCTTTAACACTGGTCATTTTTAAAGCAACAACTTTGGCATAACACGCTTTCGCTTATAAATCTCTTTGCCATCTTTGAACTGCATCCATGTGTGTGTTAACCTAATCCACATTTAGTAAAGTCGGTCCAGTTTCGCAGTAACGCTGAAATTGACCATAAAGCTTTTGAATATTGAATGCTGTTGCTTGTGACTTATAGCCTTGTCAAAGTTGTGAACTTGTTTAACTTACCCACAAGCTAACCCAGGACATTATCGTTGCATGTAGCTTTGAATAGAACCACAACATTTAGTATTAATGGCAGTTTGAAGCTCCTGGCTTACAACAGGTTATACAAACACGTGTTTGGTAAATATCTTAATGATGTTAGAGAATAGGTACCTACTGGAAGCTTTATCAGACGACTGTTGCTGAGCAAAAAACAATGTCAAAAGAAAAAGACCGCAGTTATATAAATTAGCTACCAAATTTCGGCGACGCAACAGAAGCTGATGATACTTAGAATCACCCCACAAAACGAAAACAGAAGTTAAACAAGTAGGCAAGTCAAGTAACACACCCTCAAATATTCTTGTTATTACATGAACTTATGCGAAGTAATATCATCAAACTTTCTGTTAGAAAGTTTTCCACTTCACACTATTATTACAGCAATGCTTGTAATGTTAGTAACTGTACATGCTATCGTAAACACGAATGATAAACAATGTGAAAGAATGATAGCGGAGTAGAATACTCGCTTGACGAACCCGCATTCTGATGTAGCTTATGTTTATTTTCGATTTCACTTCACTTAGTATACGCGAAGGAGGGTTATAAGATTAAATTTGATGAAAACAGATGAAATGTAAACATTTTAATAAGAAAATTGGATGACTTGCGTCAATTTTGAAATGGAGATGGAGGTTTTTAATCGATTTGGGATAAAAAGGTGAAATGTATGTTTTGCGCTTGAAATAAAGTTAACAGGAAAATCAGTAAGTTAATACAGTTTCCTTCCATAAAATTATACAAATGAAATTTAATAAGTTAAAACTTGCTTAATTTTAACTTAGTTTTAATCAAATTTTCTATTTTAACAGCGCTTACAGCGCTTACTTTCTAACTTATTAATTAATTTCGAGGGAATTCATAAAAATAATACAAAGGGCTGATGATTAAATGATTGAAGAGCTGAGAATGCAGTTATACAAAAATGTATTAAAGGTTTTAAGTTTGTATTCATTAATATTCCACTAATTATATACCACTAGTTTAAGGACCTAATGTTTTAAAATTTAAGTACATGTATTATTTCAATTTCAATATTGGAACGATACAAAATTTGTGTCGTGTTGTTCTCTTATGTTTTTACATATACTGTATCTATTGCATTATTAACACATAAGGGTACCGTGACATTAGTTTCCAATGCGTTACACTTTAGTTCATTAGTCTCGCAAAATGCATAAACGTGCTCTTTGTGTTACATTGTGTTTACTTTATAGTATTGTGCTATGTAAGTTTTTACACTTATAAACAATGAATCTACTTAAAACATTTGATCGTCGTTTTCATAATTGTCTTCTCTTTGTTTTAAGGTGAAAATAAACAAACTACTAAGAAACCGCTGACTATAGTGGCATATTTACAAGGGTTTAAACCTGGTCAAACACTGAAAATTCCAGCATTTTTAATATCGCCCATTATAATTGTGCCCAAAGCAATTAAAGAAGGACAAGCAGAAAACAGTGACGAACATTATAAAGAAAATGACACAGTCTTGAAGAAATCTATACCAGTGACAATTATAGTTAACGGCACAAAAACAAACGAAGACAACAATGACATTGAAGTGAGTTTTAGACAGGCGTTGAACCGAGGTAGTCTTGGTAAAAGTGAGGTGACCAAAAATAAGGAATTTAATGAAACATTGAAAAGCGATGGTACTGTTGAAAACATAACAATAGAAAACCCGATGAAAATTTCAGAAAATAAAACGAACACATCTGTAACCAGTAGTAAAGATGAGCAAAATGTTTTGGATGTTACAGAACTAACTAGTACTGAAGCTAGTGGACTATACCCAACGGCAGTCTATAATGATCAAGTAGTAAATACTATAGCAATCACAGATGGCCCACCGAATTATTTTTTGTTACCACCTTTATTGGATGAGGAATGGAAAAACTTTACAGTGACTGCCGACATAAACATAACTAAAGAAATTTCCACCGAAGCCCCAGAAAATTCAGACAATACTACTTTATCTCAATTGGTAAATGAGACTGACAGTACAATAAAAGGTCCCTATCCAGCTGCCCTATACCACAATGCGGAGATTGATCAGGTATCAATTACGACAAATTCTTATACAAATGAATCACCTTTGCCTCCGCCACGAGATGATCGATGGAGGAGCTTCTCTTCATTGGGGGAAATGTTTTTGACGTCGAGTAAATTTAGGCCATTAGCAGGTTTGTATTACGACGGCTTTTTACATAGACCTCTGCCTAACAAGAATCCGGGTTTTGTTCCATATAATCAATACTTTCTTTATTAGTTGTTAGGATTCCTTGCATTTCGTTGTAATAAAATATAACATTTTCACAGATTTTTTTTATATTGTTTTGTCGTGGTTTCAACTTTTTCCCGTTGTGTTTCATTAAATTTTAACAGATTCACATTTAATGGTTTTGATTAAACTAATATTTTGCTCAAAGCTTACAGAAAACTAGCAACCAACGGGTAAAACCCGCCAGTGTATGGTTTTTTTTCTACTTGTAATTATTTTCTAAGTAAATTATCAGACGAACTCAGATAAAATATTTATTGAACATGTGCACTAAAAATAATCGATTGAGCTGCATCTTCACTATGTATATCCAACGTGCTCACATTTTGAACGCGGCAGCATCATAAAATTCGAACAATGCCGTAACTACTGCAACTCGACAAGGCTCTAAAATTGGTATTGTCAGTACATACTCGTAAAGCAAGCATCGGCTTTTGTATCCCGAGTCATGTATGTAACATTGTTACGTGAAGATCGACACTAAATTAGTGCTGTTTTATTGCTGGTCGCAACCCGATCCGCTTTAGTAGCTTTCGTGTTTTAGAATCAATAAAATTGTTCGAGGTTATAACTTCAATAGTCGTGACAGTTTGTTCAGTTCAAACAAGTATCGGTATTTTGTAACTTATATGATAGTAATGCAGGATCCAAATTATGCTTGTGGTTAGACTTAATTTTAGTTAAAGATTGTAGTACCCGGTATCTAAATTTGCTATGTCCCGTTTAACAGCGCCGCTGTAAAGCATCCTTAGACAAAAATAGACGATTGGAAACGACTAAATGCGCCATTAATGTACTTTTATCGCCAAACTATAAACTGTTCCGTCTATTCCTGTAATATAAAAGTAGCAATGAGTCAGAATAAATACCAGTTTTAGGTATTTAATATTCAGCAGCAAAACCTTTTAAATGTTAACTTAATTTTAAACAACATGGCTGTCCAGAGTCCACTCGGACTAACGTACTTGTATATACTATAAACGGTGTTTTTCTTTAAGCCAAAGTAAAAAATGTTCACTTGACTGCAAAAATAAGAGCCCACAGGTGACTTCCAGAGCATTTATTATTCACCTGACAAAGTCACTCGCCATTTGAAGTTTCCTGTAAAATATACTCGAGAACGAAGTAAATTTTCCTTTAAAGTGTTATTGTTACGACAAGAAAGGACGCGACGATCGATTCTTCGCTTTATATAAATTTTATTTTGTAATCTGTCTCTCGATCGTTCATTACTACGTCTTTCCTCGTTTTTCCTTATCTTTTGTTAATATTTTAAAAGCTTCCTCAGTCAATAGAAAAAGGTAGGTGTACATCGACTTATAACTTAGAAATGAAATTCGTTACCACCGTGTTTTGGTACCTACACAGTAAAACTTGTTGAACTGTCGAATGACGACTGTTTGAAAACTAAAGTAGGAACTTATTCGACGCCCAATATAAGGCAATACCCTAAAGCTGATAATGTTTTATAATAGTCACAAGATTCTCTACAAGAAGCGCGAGTATTCGCATCTACCTTTTTTTTAATCTATTGCACGCGCTACGTGCTACGATTACGCCACAAATATTCATTTGCGGTATGAACATCCGTTCGCAAGCGCAGAGATTAGAATTAGACATTTTTATGTTTGGATACAGGTAAGCATAAAATTCACAAATTAATGTTCGACGCGTAATTATAGCTCGAGCAAGCGTAACGAATTTTTGCATACTTATTTAACTCCTGAAACGTATGCTCTTGGTGAATAGATGACGACAGAAGAAATAAAGTGTTAAAAATCTAGCTATGCTGTCTAGATTATAATGGGGGTTGTTAGATTTCGTGTTCGTTTGAGAAACTCTGATTATTTCACATTTCTGCATTATTATTTTAATTTTTTCTATCCAACAAAATTATTTGCAGATACTGCTAAACGAACTTTCATAACTTTTCAGTCAACTTTATCCAAGAGACCTTCGACGTGACTTGTTCCTACCTAGAAACCTTATGCTCTCTCATTAAAACTAAAGTTGGGGAAGGTCTGTTATTAAAATCTTATCAGTAGACTTTAATTGTCTTTATAATGAGGTGGACCATCAATATTCAAAGTAAGTATTTGTCTCTCCAAACAGTCCCTCGACAAATCGTCGTCCAGAATAGGATATTAGGGGACAGAACTTCACGCATTGACCCCTTTTTAAAGGTTAATGTCTTGCGCCTCCCCTAGCGTCACCTGAATACTAATCGCGTGACGCGTTTTTTGTTTAAGCCAGAGCGTCAGAACGCTACTCAAGGTATTATAAAGCGGTTTATTTAGGTAAATACTGTTTACTGAAATCAAAATGAGTGTTTAAAGCTACAGTTCTCAGGCAAGCTGGGTTAAAAAACGAAGTATTTATTCTTCCTAATTCAAAGTTGGCATCAATCTATACATTAATATGCTAAGTGAAATCTTTGTATCCCTTTTTAAAAAAATTGTGCGCAAAGAAGAGTGTAAGATTTAGAAAGTGAAAGTTTATGTGAAGAAGAAGTGAAGAAAACTAATATTTTTATACATAGTATTCTAAATAAAATTATTTTTTTCTTTGTTTTCTTAAATTTTAGACATTTAGCATTTCTGTAATTAAAGTGAATCAACCTTTTAAAAACCCACAAAAATATGACAGCAAATAACATGTGAGTTGACACACACAGATAATTAAGCAAAGCAAAGATGTAATTTTCTTTTTAGCATAAATATGTGGTCCAATTTCGACAAGTGGGCGATCAATAGTTACTTTAATTTGGGAGGACATTACGATTTCTATGTACACGGATTTAATCGGATTATTTTCAGCCAGCTACATCGCTTTTTTTCTTAATTTAACCATGCCTTATCGTTAGAAACTTAAGGCAGCGGTCTAACTTTTTCAAGTTTAAAAAAATCCAACGAGTACGAGTTTGAGCTCTCGCCGAGGTTCCGTGGCAGTAAAAGGAAATTCAATTGTACTTTCGTGGAACCGATGTTCTTTTACTAACAAGTATTTTAGATAGGTACGTAATTACTAACGTCAAGTTTGGAAAAGTTTTAACTACATATAACTAATGGATTCTCTGTATTCTCTGGTAGGAATGCTTTTTCTGGGAAGCACTATTTTTTAAACAGTCGCTAAAAATAGTATTAAGTTTTTAAATTTTAGTAACAAAAATACAACAAGAACAATGTTAAACAGACGTACCTGAAAATTTTAGTAAGTGACATTATTACTGTTTTGTTTTACCTCGACTTTGGTCTCTTATGCATGAAATTCAGATTATGATGATTTGCGGTCTTCAAAGTATTTTTGAAAGCAAATTATGTGGCCGTATTTTCCGAAGGTTAAGGAAGGAGGTACTAGTTACCTTTAGTGCCTTTATCCACATTTCGCAAGTTATATTTAAATCCCATGTAGTAGAGGGCAACACCATTTGATTGCCATCAAACGTACACAAATCTATACTCCGGATTGATACTGGAAAATTCCAGGTTTAAAAACCAAATTACCTACTTTTTACCAGACCCAGGAATCGAACCCAACACCTCATTCTCGGCAGTAAAGCTTCCAAACAATAGACTGGCGAGGCAGTATTTTTGATGTTTTCAAATAAAAGTAATCAACGAACTCATCAACTTCACGCCTCTCCAGTACAACAACTCTACTCCCACATCCAGTCCACTTCAATAAAAAAATACTCAATCTAAAACACTCGCTGCAGTTAACTTAGAAAATAGTACAAATAAAGCGAACTTCAAACACAGAAAATATATTCGCAATCTCGTAGTTCCCATTCGACGTAAAGCCAATTGGTTTCGAACACAAAAATTGTTACATAATGTGCTTAGTACAAAGCGTGTTACGCAAAATTTACAACAAAGTATGTTCTAATTTCGACCCATTCGTTGTTGGTGAGCGCATTCCGGCTGCAGTATGCAAAGCGAATTTTCTCAAATATTCTCGAACTTGTTTATTGTCGGCTACCTACATTTTCCCTTAACCTTTTAGCGCTTTATTGCTGCGTATCGCTTTAATCTGTTGCTTTAGTTCAGGGTCTACTGCTTCCCAACGAAGTATGTGGAATGTTGCTTCGTTTTTGTTTAACCTTTGATCTTTACGTCAATATGTACTGGAGAAGAGTTGTTTATTTGTCTTTCAATATTTTCTACGTTGATCAGAAATATTCGGACTTTAGTTCTTTTTGATTCGAACTGTGGCATTGCCATTTATTACTTTGGTAGTTGTGTAACTAGATAAGTCATCAAGTAAACCTCGTTATCGGTGAAAATATTTATGTTACTGTTTTTACTTGAGTAAAATTATCGCTGCATTATATGCACGATCAGCAAGTAGACACGCTGCTGTTATATTTAGTAGTCTTAGTACGAATTATTGACATAACCGTTACTCTGATTTCATTGACTATTTAAAACTTTAGAATTTATACAGGGTATAAAAAGACCCTTAACGTAAACGAAAACTACATATTTTACCCATCACTGGGATAGTAATACGGTAGGTACGCTAAGCAAAATATTTGGATCCCTTTTTAGCAAAATTGCGTGCAAGGAGCAGTGTGAAATTTGTCATAGTGATAGTATATATGAAGGAGAAGTGCAGAAATCTAATAGATTTACACATTTATGTTTTAAATATTTAAAATAAAATATTCAATGTTTACGTACATTTTAGTAATTTTGCCAACATTACGTTTACAACGTAACCATGGTGATCAACCTTAATATTGCAGCAATATGCGAATTGACATTGACATACGCTGAAACGCAAAGCAAAGTTGTTATTTTCAATTAAACAAAATAAAATCACTTGTGTAGAATTAAATTGGCGAGGCAGGCACAATAAGCATCACCCAAAAACACGAATTTGGCCTTAAAATTAACTAAATGTTTTCTTATTATGTACTTTAAATTTTAAGTCTTTTAGATTTAACGTTCCGTCAAGGATTCGTTCTAGAGGTACTGTAAACGGCGACAAAATGTCAGGCATAATAGTGGAATAAGTTCAGTTCAAAATTCTAAAAGTGGTTCGAGACCTTAAATGTTTCCAAGTCGTCCACATTCTCATGTTAGTTGATGATATAATAACCTCGTTTTCTCTTCATTGTTAAGCAATGTTTGGTCAGAATTCACATAAGATCTAATCTCGTATGTTTATGAGCGTACCCTGCGTTTCAAGAGCTCGTTAAAATATTGATCACGGTGATTCCCGTGAGATGGCGTTAGCAATTAAAACTTTCAGATGCTTTGAGAAGCGTTTGTCTACGACCTCATACTTAAATGTCAAGCTGGATGGGTTTTACTATTGATTTACACTAAGGGCTAGATAAACTTGACATGTTTCTCGAATGGAAATAAATTTTCCTTAATTTTTGTTGTAAGAAACCTAAGGACTTTGATGTTACATCAGACCTATTGATTTACCAGTCATACTTAAAATCAAAAGTCATTTATTCAAACTAGGCTGAGGATCATCAATACGTACATGTTGATCATCAACACGAACATCAAAATTACATAAGATATTCCCCAAAAAGCTCGCCCTGCGCCACTTCCTAGTGTTTTTACTGGGACGAAGAAGTGGCGGAATAAACTCCCCAGCAACACTTCTGTCTGATAGTTAAGAAGAACTTGAATTTTTAGTAGAGATGGTAGTCTTCTGAATTCTTATTTAGTTAATTTAATTAGCCTACCCAAAAGGGATCTCGAACTTCTGATTTTTTTTCGGTGTTTCTTCTCAGCGTAATCTTATAGTCAAACACCGACCTCACTTATCTAGTAAAAAAAACGACGAGTAAAAGTGTTTGTAAAAACCAACTTACGTAAATGATAAATAAATATAATTTTATCATTTACCAAGCTAAAGAGGTATTGAGAACTTATATTCTACATCACGAGATTGGATACTAAAATTTCATGCGATGCATGCATTTGCCTAGCAACCAATTACATTGATGATCTAATCAGAGAGTACAATACAATTGGCGCAGATCGTATGCAGCAAATACTCTTGATAGTTTTACCATTTCCATGCAACATAATAGAGTGCTCCTATTGGGTTAAAGCCGAGGCTATTTTTCTAATGGACTTTCCAGCTCTGGATGGTTTTTATAGTGTACCGAACTATATTAAATGAGACTACACAAAGCTGCGAAAATTAGATTCGGCAGCGGAAAAACAAAGAAAACTATGCGGTATCAAAACTGCTTGACTGTTACCAAGTGAATTGGGTAATAAGGCCAAAAATTTAATTGATTTAATATCGTTTAAAAGTGTTCTAAGAACTATAGCAATGGCCATGCCGGGTGGTAAAGACATCGCCGCAAATCCGGAGATCAGTTTTTTAAATGATGCAAAATGAACATTATGACTTATTTTATTAAAATTATGAGTTATTTTTTTAACAGTTTTAAGCAAAAATATCAACGTGATATTTTTTTGCTTAAAACTGTTAAAAAAATAAGTCATAAATAAAAAATGGAAATTAGGAAATGCAGACGAAAAATGATGGGATGAACCAATAACGTCCGGCTTTGCGACGATGTCCCTTCCACCCAGTATATTTGTCGTCAAAGAGATGATTGTTGTATTTTACCGTCATTTTATTTTAATTATATACATACTTTTGTTTAACATTATATCTACTATATAAAAATAAGTCGGGTTTTCCTTCCTGACGATATAACTCCAGAACGCACGAACCGATTTGCACGGTTTTGCATTCGTTGGAAAGGTCTCGGGCTCCGTGAGGTTTATAGCAAAGAAAATTCAGGAAAAATAACAATAAATTACATTATTAGAGCTAACATACTAATAAAAATAAATTAAACTAGATAAATCAGATGCAACCTTCATAGTCACTATGAAAAACTAAGATACAGAATTAGAGAAAAGTAAATGACAGATTGACAACTGACATAATGTCAGGCAAAAAGTAAATATTGAAAAGTATTGTGTTCACTGTGAAATTGTGAAAAAAAAGTAAAAAAAATAAGTTATTCGTTTCCTAACATTTCAATTGGAAACCATTAAATCAATAACGTGTACCTATTGTGCAATTTTTTTTTGTATTTCAACAGCAGGCATTTGTCTTTAAGGTGGTAAGTTGAACTATGTAAATTATGTGGATCGTGCATTTGAGGTTAAATTCACCACTCTGTCCATAGTCCAAAATGCCTAGAGAACGACGTGCGAACATCGGCCGCCGCACAAGACATGCAAGCCAGCAACAAGTGTATTCACAGAACATAAGCGAAGAAAGAAAATGCCTGTTTATAATATAAAAATGAATCGCAAAATGTGTTGGTAATCGCATAACTCATCAACGCCTGGACAAATTTCCCCAATTCTTTTTTTTAAATGTTCGTTGAAGTTCAAAGATGGTTTTTACGGCGAGAAAAATTCGAATAATTGCCGGAAAACCTCTTTTTCTTTTTCCCATACAAACGTTTTCTAACTAAAATGAGCTTTATTGCTATTACATAAAGTTCATATTGAATTACAAGTACTCACTGTTGTTTAAACAATGTAGGTATGTTCCTAACGTCAAAGAGTCAATTTGCACATTAAAAGATATACGGAGCAATCATAACCAATTCGGTGGTGCAATGGTTTTATTAGCAGGAGATTTTCGTCAAACATTGCCAGTGATTCCACGATCAAAACCAGCTGATGAACTCAATGCATGTCTAAAGTCCCCCAATTGTGGAAACATGTCAAAGTACTTCATTTAAGCAAGAATATGCATGTCAAATTGCAAAATGACCAATCTGGAAACATATTCTCTAAACAACTCATTGACATTGGTAGTGGCAAATTTCCTATAGACATGTTAACTGGCTGCATTAACATTTCTCAAAGTTTTTGTCAGTTAACTCTATCAAAAGATGAACTTATCCAGAAGGTGTTTCCAGATGTTTCTCAAAATTACAGGAACCACGATTGGTTGAGCGAACGAGCTATATTGGCTGCAAAAAACATAGATGTAAATGAATTAAATTTAAAAATGCAAGAACAAATTACAGGCGAATCGAGGATAATATAAATCAGTTGATTCGGCTACTAACCAAGATGATGTAGTGAACTATCCACCAGAATTTTCAAACTCGCTGGATTTGCCAGTTGGATCGGTAGTTATAATGTTGCGAAATATCAACCAACCGCGTCTTTGCAACAACACACGGTTAGCGATAAAAAATTACTAAACAACGTGATAGAAGCAACTATACTGAAAGGAAAGTATAAAGAAGAAGACGTTCTCATACCGCACATCTCAACTATTCCAAATGATGTGCCGTTTGACTTTAAACGACTACAGTTTCCAGTTCGGCTTGCTTTTGCTATGACCATAAACAAGTGCCAGGGGCAATCATTAAGTGTTTGTGGTATTAATCTGGAAACCAGTGTTTCTCACATGGTCAATTGTATGTTGCCTGTTCCCGTGTTGGAAAACCATCAGATTTGTTTGTCTATGCGCCACATAATCAAACAAAAAACATCGTCTATCACAAAGCACTACAATGAAAATAAAACTGATTGTTGTTAATAATTATGATTCACATGATTAACAATAAAGGGATTACTTATTTTTAAATGCTTATTTATATGTTTTATTTCATTGTATTTCTTATTCACAACGCCCTATCACCAGGGTGACAGTTCTGTACAGGATATTTTTTTGCCCCGACTGTAAAATATGTAGGAACAAAAAAATGTCACATTACAAATCATTTTGGCAGGAATTTATTGCAATTTAATTAGGCAGTACGAAGTCTGCCGGGTCAGCTAGTATCTTCTAAAATATACCCATATGGTGTGATGAAATGTTTAGCCAAAATAATATCATAATGCGCGCCTATCCTAACCAGCTGATACAAAATACCTCTCGAAATAATTCTTACATCTACATATCAGAAGATAATGAAATCTGAGCCGCCAGATACGGCAGGCTCGGATTATTGAGCAACGTCATGCTCACACCCTCAGCGCGGTATTACATATGATTTATTTTAAAGGGTGAGGTACTCAACATGCTCCGCAGATAACTTTTGCAAACCATTCATGTGTACCTAGCCTTGAATGTGAATGTTTGAGGAGTCTCTGATATGATTTATCGGTCTTAGCATATGGCAAGACCGCCTTATTTGTTATGAGGCTTCGAGGTTAAAGGCGTATGAAATTTGAATGAGAAAGTCATATTTTTGTGACAGAAGTTTGTTCTATGACTTCTTTACTGAATAGGATTATTAAACGTATCCAGCCTACGTATAAATAAATATTCTTTGAAAAGAAAATGAAAGAAAGTCTGTTGGCGTAGGATGAAGTGTCATGTTCAAACAATTTACATTTATCTCAAGTAACAACGGAGTTTTGCCTAAGTTACCGTCCCTAGATGGCGTTGAATATTATCACCAGTTTCTTCCATCAACAAAAATAACGAATTCAGTATGATGTTTAGCAATAAGCAGTTACCATAACACAGGCAAATCTTTCCATAAAGGAACACAAACGCTGCGATTACTCCAAAACACAAGAATATTATACCCTAGATATTTTGAATGAGCAAAATGAGGTGAGTGAATGAATTTTATAATTACTTGTGCGCCACTTCGTCCCTTTGGCGGTTCCGGCCCAATGTAAAATTAATTTCTGTCTACACACAGTGCGTATTATACATGTTACACTGGATTACAAAGTGTGTAAACGATACGTTAGCATAGAACATCCTATAATATTTGTTCGTTTCACAAACATGGGGTGTTTTTTTTGAAAAGTTCATTGTTTGAACCATTAAATATACCTATGTGTAATTCGGTAAAGGTTGTTGATCAACTAAAAAAGAACACGTGACTCTAGGAAACTTTCACCATATTTTTTAAATAAAAACTGCTTTAAGCGCGTTGGGCATTTTTTAAGATGGCAAAAATCATTGAACTCGCGACACTGTTACCGTTATTGTAACCAAAACTCCTGTTTAGTAGTTCAAGTTTTTACTTCTGTCGGCACTCTCGGAGTTTCGCTGTTTTTTTAAGCGGTTTTTTTTACGAACAATAAGACTATATACCCCATTTATTTATTTATTTAATATTTCAAGCACACTAATGTAAAGAGGCGGACTTAATGCTATAGGCATTTTCTACCAGTCAACCTTTAATTAAAAGGAGGTTAAGTAACGCTTGCCGAGTTAGATCCGTGGATACGTCACCGGTCATTAGATATAAAAACCCCTCTCTGCGTCGGAAATCACGTTAAGTCGTTTATCCCGGCTGTCATTTGTAGATATTTGACAGTCATAACAAGTAGTCGAGAATCCTGAAAGTCTAACAACCAGTTTAACCCTTTGTCAGCATGTTACTAGCCACAATGCCCCGTGGTTAAACTGTAACCTACACAACTTAGTGACCGCTTTGAGATGTGGAGTTCACCAAAACAGACAAACCGTGTTTAATAACTGATATTCAGCTTTCAGTAAGTCTAGAAGCCGACCCTAACATAGTTGGGAAAAGGTAGATGATGACTGACGAAACACTGGTGACTGATGGTCGACTGGTAGAAAATGCCCATGGAATTAGATCCGCCTCCGTACGTTTGTGTTTGAAGTGTTAAATAAATAAATAATGACTAGAGCTATTGCAAGTATTGTGAAGTCTCAGACAAGAACTGTATGCAAAGAAAAGGCCACATGCAAAAAGTGACACCTATTTTCATCTATACTAATATTATAAAGAGGAAAAGTTTGATTGTTTGCATTGAATAGGCTCCGAACCTACTGGACCGATATGAAAAATTCTTTCACCGTGGGGAAGCTACGCTATCCCCGGGTGACATAGGCTACTTTTTATCCCTGTATTCCCACGGGAACGGAAACTACGCGGGTGAAACCGCGTGACGTCTGCTACTGAAATAATAAAATAATAAATATTCCTCAACTTTTACACAACACCATCTAGTCCCAAGCTAAGCAGAGCTTGTGTAACAGCTGATAGATATACTTACATATTTCTAAATACATACATAATTATAGAAATACTAGCAATAGTATACACCAAAATGATAAATAACCGCTAATTTATTAATAGAATAACCGTTGAATTAGTCAGTTTGTGGCTTGCGTAAAATAACCGGCAAACAATTTCTATATTGTTTGACAAGCTGTCAAAAATCACTGGGTTTAATCGGTTTAATAGAGCAACGTCGAAACCACAAATCCAGTTGATTTCACATTAAATTAACTATTTCCATTTATAATGAATGAAGTTATTGAAATATGTATTAGTTAAATTAATCACAATTTTATAAAAATGGTAAGTAATTTTATAAATCCTTCAGAAAGGTTAGGTCAGTGCATGACCAGAAGTATGAACGTAAAAGAAGCTAAAGAAGATTAGCAAAAAAAAGGGGATTGTAGCAGGTGGCGTTGGCAAAAAAAGCGTGAGTTTCAGTATGATGTATGTAACTATGTATAATATTGTTTAACCGTTTACATGCTTTTTTGGCATTTCATTAAATTTATAATTCTTAAGAAAATTTTAAACCGACCATATTCTTGCTGCATTTAATATCAACGAAACACGCGGACATTTAATTAGGTAAAAAAAGTTACAAATAAATGATTAAAGCGAAAGAAAGTATGAAGTTTGTTTACTTAAACAAAAAGGTTATAAATTCGTTAAGGCACACATGTTCTGTTCTACGTTTAGATCCATTATATATGCATGACCAAAATTCCGCTCTTTTTTACAATAGCACTGCTATTTGCTATAGTTTTTTTTACAATTAATAAATTTGGAAGATCAAATCAAACTCCAAGAGGGTGTTCCCGTATTTTTTTAAACATTTGAATTCTTAGCTCAGACATAAAGGGCTTATTACACTATCTGGTTTGTAGGAAACCTAACTAGGAAATCGGAAGGTGTAATCGCAGTTAGGACAGATTGGATCCGATTTATAGTACTGACCGCTTGGTTGCTTCCTAACTAAGATCCTAGTTAGGATGCTACAAATCGGATAGTTTAATAAGCCCTTAGTCTGTCATATAATAGTCAACCGTCGCTAAAATGAGATTGCGACTCCAATTTGAACGTGTTTAACTCCCGAAATTAACCTTCTGAAAAACCAAAAACCAGATCCTGTTTTTTAGTGGAATAGCAATTAAAACAAAACAGTACTTAAACAAAATACAACTCATGATTCGCACAGAAAATTAATTTAAGCGCTACCTCTGTACATTGTATTCGGTACAACTCGCGGGATTGTTCGGTAAACAAGTTCAATTTCGGTGTTGCAGACGTACGGCGCAACCGGAATGTTTGCGGTCTACCCACCTGAGCTATGACGCTTTGGAACACGTTATTGCACGGAAAACGCGGTTTTTCTGCTGCATGCGTAACAATATGCATTTTATTTTAATTTTAGTTTTTTAATAACATAACATTTATTTATTCACGAAATGCCCCGGCAAACTTTGTTCCGCCTTAGAATTGATTTATGTTGTGTTAGCTCCTTAGTTTTAGCTTTAGACTTGTCAGAATCACCTTACCTTTTAATTAACTGGGAAGAAATTTAACACCTGTCATCCTAGATAGCGCAACATTTATGCTGCTGCTGGAATATAAATATTTATAATAAATGTATACCACTCACTACTCAAGGCCAGAGGTCGATTAAATTTTGTTTGACAAATCTAAATAGGAAGGGAAAAAGAAAAAACATACCTATAAAATAAAAACGTATCCAAGTCAAATCATCTATAAAATGACTCATCATCGTTCCAGTAGTGTCGTTGTTCTACCATTGTAATGAAAAAAATGAAGTGAATTAACAAGCTTATTAGGGCTTATCTTGGAGGCTTTACGCCCTAGTCAACTTGTGCGAACAGAATATTTTATGAGGTGACTCTTTATCAGTCATTTGTTTTGTGATTGTCTGTAGAGACTGTTCATTCATATTTGAAGCTTAACAATGTCGATATACCAAGAAAAATAGTATACAAGTTTAATCCTAAACTAGATCGCGATTATTTAGAGACGAAGAAACAATTATTGTTGAATTCTTAAGTAAAGGAGTATTATTACTTATCTCCTCAAGCGGCCTACCTACAGACTACTGTCTTATACAGGGTGTCTCATTCAAATCGGTCAGTATGGGAAAGTCTGAAACTATAAGACATACGAAGATCTGTTCTGAGGAACCATGTCATCGATTTTAATAACAAGAAAAACTGTATTCATACATTTTAGAAAACATCTGTACTCCGTTCGGGAATCAAACCCGCTTATTTTGAAAAAAAAAACCTACACTATTTCTATTTAGATATCGATTGTGTAGGTCTTAAGCAGTAAATGTCTGTATGAAACATGATGTCTAAAATGAATAAAATGCATTGTTTCCACATACTTTAATTTATTTTAGTAGGTGCTCGAAGTGACCACGTTTACAATATTACTACAATTATTAGTACAGATGTTTTTTAAAATATATGAATGCAGTTTTTCTTGTCATTAAAATCGATGACATGGTTCCTCAGAACAGATCTTCGTATGCCTTAAAGTTTCAGACTTTCCCATACTGACCGATTTGAATGAGACACCCTGTATAATGCGATATTGCGTAAGCGACTATTACGACGCCGCGTGTAGTGACAACATGCGAAAGACTGCTTTCTGTTAGAGCAAGATGTAGACAGGGTGCTGTGACTCTCTTTAGGGGAGGCCTATGTCCAGTAGTGGGCTGATGTTGATTGATGATAACGATATCAGAAATTGGTGTTAAGGTCTGTAAACAAGAAAGTAAACGTACGTTTCATTATTCTGAGGCATCCTTCTATCATTGAAACTGCCTAAATTTTAAGTGTTTTTTTTTTTCAGTTTCTGATAGATACTAAAATTATTTATTGTGAAAACATTATTTTAGGTATTTAAGTACTAACATTGTCAGTGAAGAAGAGCTTGTGGATAAATAATAACAGCCTCACAGGTTGATCGAAGGTTAAGCTACGCTTGACGAGGTTGGTCTGTGGATGGGTGATCGTTCATTACATATCAAGACTCCTCTTTACTTCGGAAAGCACGTTAAGCCGTTGATCCTTGCTGTCAATTGTAGATCATTAAGAGTCGTTATAGACGCTATGGGTAGTTAAAAACCCGAAAGTATGACAACCAGTTTAACCAAGGGGTATCGTGTTACCCAGTAACTGGCTTGTGAAAGTCAGACAAGCAGTTGTCTCATTCAGCTGTAGGTATTCGGTTAAACTGGAAGAAGAAAAGGCAGATATATGAGGTACTAACACTATTATTAGGAATTTGAACTGTGTTTTTTTTAATAAGCTCGTACTAATTTACTATGGAGCACTTAGAACAATAATTTGTCAACAGATACAAAGTATAAACCATCTCATTAAATTATTCCCCAATATTCCAAGGTATTTTCAACCAAGTAGTTATGCCGGGAATATTTCTTAAAATATTCATTTCAACAATGACACTAACAGAGTTATTTCAGTTCAGCTTTGTATAGACCGGTGAAAAGCTCACATTTTTTACATTGTCCAACTGGTATTGTTAACGAGAATTCTTGAAGCGTTGTTAGTTAAGTTGATTCTTGTTGTTGTACTCGAAATTAATGTAGATGTGATGATTTGTTTTATGTTTTATGAAACTATAAGCGACTTGCCGCAATTTTGCATGGATACCTACGTATTTTTTTTTAAATTGTTTCGGCAGACTGCAAATAATACCATCGGCTTTGTGGGTTCTAGCACCATACAACAAAACGAAAAATAAGTGCCTCAATGAAACGAATCAACTTCTTCGTAATTTAAAATGTATTTGTTTGTAATTTTTCCACAAAAATTTACGGAAAATCATAACAACTAGGTTTCAAAACGCAACGCAATGGTTCGAGTAAAAGAGACAGACTTATACAGCGACTTTATAGCGTCATCTCCTTCTCACACAGCGGACCACAGACAAATATCGTTCTTTCATTCCTCCGTCAGCGAATCAAACGCTATTCAGTTACAAGCACTTCATGGTACGAATCTTAGCGGTTCAGTTTAGGAGCCTAAACTGTATTGCATCGGAATTGAATGGCTAACTAAAAGTTGATGGTAGGCCTGCAGTTCATCTAGCAACATCGATTTAAACACAAAGTTAATTAAATTTTAATATTTACGTACACTAATTAAAATAAATTAAACATGCACAGACGCCAGCACATCAACCTTTCCAAATGTGTCAAATTTCTTTGATAGGTTTTCAACTTTATTCTAAACACAATAAGGTTCATGTTGAATTGGAAAAAAAATACTGTTTGGGGTAGGTTGATGCACTGGCGGCTGGTGGCTGGTGGGTTAACAAAAATAAAACCGAGAACAACCATCGGGCATAATAGGTGGGCTATTATGCCCGATGGTTGTTCTCAGTTTTATTATTATTTTATACAGACACAGCAGCCGTCTGATCGGCGGATAATGTCTTTTCAATGGAGGATGAGGAGCTTTCCATCTTATGCCTCATCCCCTCTTAACAAGCATTACAAAAATAATTATGATATGTTGTGAAAACGTAATAAAATAATTATGTTATGAATGAAACATAGAAGATGAAAATGGCGGTGGTCCCGATTTCTTTCCATGTCCCTGTCAGACGTGTCGTGAAGATTCTGTGTTTAAGGCTTCGCCTCTCACACATTTGGGCCTTATCCTCGTGCGTGAGAAAAACTAATATGACCTTCTCAATTTACTTAATTATACAGGCCAGTACATCAAGTGGCCCTGAACTGTAAAATTGTCCCAAGGAACTTTTGGTTGTAATAAAGATAATGACACATTGGGGTAGCTTGATGACATGTGCTGGTCTGTACTTGAGTAAATGATCAACTCTGTACTTGAAGTTTACCTCAAACCCGAAATAGTAATTAATATAAGTTTTAAATCGGCAACCAAAAGGTTTATAAATAAAAGATAGCTCAAAGGTAGGTTTCATCAACCTATGTTGTCATTAATTCATTTGGGATGTCAAACGCCCTTCAATCTGATGAAAGAGTGGAATTTCCATAAAACTTAATTAAGTCAAATAGTTCTTACAGTGTAGTCAATCTGACGTTGAAACTCGTCTCGAAGCCCGGATAATACTACAAAGATAATATCTCAGGAATTTAATAAAAATATATAAAATAAACCGCGTTCATTTTGCGACGAGATTCACTTGTCCGTTGTGATTGAAATGAATTATTTTTCAAGGAAAATGTCTAGGAGTATGATGAAAATGTTTTAGCTCTAATGGAATGCAACCCACTAAGAACAAGCTATTTCCATCCTTCTTGTTTTTATGACAAGGAAGGTTTCTCAGTGACTGGTGTAATCATGCCTTAACACTTCTCGAGATATTCAAAACAAAACAGGCTAAGTTTGAAGTAAGACTGTCTCACCGAGGATGCTCCATTTTAGATACGGAAAATATATTTTCGTTTTCTGAATTAGAATGAAAGAGTTCTATTTACTAAAATCTGTATAGACATTGATTTTTTGTGTTTTTAATAATTATGCACATAACCTCTGCCAACTGGATTTATTTCTAATTTTTGATTTGCAAACTTCGGAGATAAATTGTAGTTTAACGGACAATTCTTTTTTTGAAATAAATTCCTTTTAAAATATACCCCATTTGAACTAGTTATTTGCTTGAAAACTGTCTTATTATAAATATCTAATAATTAAAAAAAAAATGTAACTATTTTAAAATTGGTCATCAAACCTTTACAATTACAGTAAACATAACAATTACTTACTTTATAATGTCTTATACAAAGCATTGCAAAGTAATTTTGTTTAAAACGCAAAAAAACTAAACACTAAAAAACTACAACTCAAACCCTCCACAGTGAAAAAGTTCCCCTTTATACCGACAAGCTTGAATGCAATAAAAAAAAAGAACTGTCACTTTATTAAAATGTGCTTTTCCCGCCACTTATTCCTGAAGCGTGTCCTTTGTAGTCAGGTTAATAATTTATTGATCTATCCGAACGCATTGTAGGCACCTACTTTTACTAATTGGTTCCCGCTGAAAGGTTCCTTTAGTCGGCGCCGTTTCGAGGCTGCCAACTGAATTGTTCGGAAATAATTAAACGTAAGTACGCCCCGGTAAGTAATTATTTTTCTTCGGAACTCATCTATAATTCAATACTTTGGAAAGGCTTCGATGTTTGGTTTTAAGCACGCGACATTATTTGAGTGACTTGTTAATTGAGAGCATTTATGGACTTTATTGTACAGTCGATATTGTGAGTTTTATTTGTTTCCTTGAAATATGGTAAATGGTCAGTTTCTTGTTTAACCATCACACATCATTATGTTTAACATTTGAGGATGATTATTGAGTAGGTTGGTATTCATATCACAAGTGTTCTACAAGGTTGTTATTTGCTTTTCATTCAGCTGGAAATTATAAGCAATTAACAGTCCGAGTTTTGGATTTGTACCCGGTTTACGACATGAAATTTTCTTAAAATTATTTTTATATAGTTTTGGCTGTCTTCATTTACTACTTTTGCTTTAAATTCGTATATTATTTTGGTCGATTTCACTTTCTTTTTTCTCAACATATGTCCTGTCCAACGTCATTTCAGTTTTCTGGACTTTTTCTAACTTTCTATGAGAGTTTTACAATAAGAGACTAACTAACGAAACCGACGTAAAAGCGCCAAACTAGTTTTATTTTCTTTACTCTAACTTGCGATAAACATCTGGTATAGTCTTTGCAATTCACGAGCGCGTGTCTTATAACTTTTATGACATTGTTATAAGCTATAAATTGCAATGATTGAGACGCGTTCGTGAAATGTTACAACTATACCTACAACCATTCACAGATAATCAAGAGAACTTCAAGAAGGCAATCCATATGAACTTTATATTCGTCGTAATAGATATTACACATGATATCTTTCTCGCGATATTTTTCCGCTTTCACTTTCACGTTACCCGAATAAAGTTAGATCGTAAAGATATACATAACCTAATCTTTATCCAAGTGGCGGAAATTTCAACAGGAAAATACGGTGACGTCACGTTTCCTATATTTCTATAGATAACGGGAATATGCGACTGTTTATTTTTTGTCGAAATGGGAGCTCCACGATTATATCAATCCTTTTGGTGGTAACGGCCCCTTTGATGTTGTTTTCTATACACAAACGACTGTGGTTAGATACTATGAATATTAAAACACTGTCTTTCATGTCAATGTTGATAAAAATGTGGTGTTTCTATTGGTTTTGTTGATAAATACACCATATTTGATATTGATATTCTAGATTATATCGTGGGCTTTATAACAATAAGTTTAATAGACAAAAGTAACAAAAATACCAGGAAGGGCAAAAAACAAATAAAATTGAAACTTGTTCTTAAATCTGTTCATTTGTGACACAAAAAAATAAACATTCAATTTTGGGAAAAAACATTAAATTATCCTAAAACTATGCCCAAACAACCCTCAAAATACTAATAAGAAGCGCGTTTTGTATTTCATTATTTTACCGTAGTCTACATCTACACTAATCTGCACTCATAATATTATAAAGAGGAAAAATTTGTGTGTGTGTATGTTTGTAATCAATAAATTTAAAAACCACTGCACCGATTTCAATTTTTTTTTCACTATTGGAAAACTACATTCACTTTGAGTACCATAGGCTGCTTTTTATTCCTGAATTCCCACGGGAATGGGAACTACGTGGAATAAACCGCGTGACATCAATACATTGGTATTTTAGATCGAGGTTGTTTACTACATACTTAATAAAAAAACTCAATATCATTAAAATATTCAACCCTCAAACTTTCAACCCGTATTAATTCAAACTTTGACTCACAAAATAAAGATAAATAGAAACAGCAATATATCTTCGATAAAGCAAACATTTCGAAGAATAATTTTTCAAAGTTAATAGAATCTGAAGTTTATTTATCTAAAACGCATTTTTATAACTGACAGATACTTGTTTCCGTTAAGCTGAAAGAATTGATTAAACAAAAAAAAAATTGGCGGAGAAGTTCCCCCTTTTCCAGCATCTGAACGAAATTTTAAAGACAATAGAATATATACCTGAGACATTTCTTACAAGTTTCTTTAATAAACAGACTGATTTTATTTCATGCTAGAATTCTACAAACAGAGCTTGTTTATATACAATTTTTAACTTTTTTAAGTAAATACTAGGTACTGATTATAGCTGTTGTGTTGACATGTTTCATGTATTTTCTGTTTCTTCTTAATAAATAATTTATAAAATAAATCTTGTATTCATATTATTTCTTCTTTTTATCCCTAAAGGACAGCGCCGCAACCGACCCTATTTCATAAATTTAGGACTTGGCTAAGTCTTTAGAAGAATATTAAAAAGATATAAAGCCTGATGTCATAGCACGTTGACTATGGTGAAGACGCTGGTGTAATAGAATAGAGTTTAGTGATAAGTGTGAAATGGTGTGGTGTGGTTAGGAAAATAGTGGAAATTGCAAAGAATGTTTTTGTTTAATTTTATATCTATTTTTATAGTCAATCTTATTAAATAGGTTATATTGATTGTTTTCTACGGTCTTTAATATCTTTGATCTAAGAATTTTGTTGTAATATTTTGAATGTCGCAAAAGATATAGCCGCCTTACTTTAAAAAAATCTCTATATCGATTAAAATACTTGCAGATTTAGACTAATATAAACAAAATATTACTGAATATATACGTATGCGCATAGCTTTCATGATAACCGCAAAGTACGCGAACAGATGCAAAACTTGTTCAAGTAAAACAATTTTGTACAAATTACTTAACTACTTTGAGGCATGAGAGAACTAAGCAAACTTCGGGCATGGCACTTTTAGCAAAATTTTACTTCCCCGAGGTGGCGTATTTGCAAACTTTCATATAAACAGCTCAGCAGAAAGGTAAACAAGTTTAGTTTAACTCTAATTTCGACACACTAAGGAGACGTACACTACGTATAAAGTTCTTGCGTCGTCGTCTAATTAGTAAATAACTTGGAGCCATTCGTTCCAATTTAGTTTTGGAACATTTCCGTTATTTTGACCAAGTTTCTAGAATAATTACGATCGATATAGGCCGGAAAAGTGGCCCATGAAAATATAATATAGGTAGTTTTACAAATACGTATACAAACTATTCAATTTATTATTGAAATGAAGGCAGACAATAAAGTTATAAAATAAATTAGTTTTCGAATTCCCCCGGACGCGTATGCCTCGCCAAAGACTATTTAAACGACAGCCATAAATAATTTTAAGCGCCTTTATTCTTCGAAAACTAGTAAAGAGCTGTCGATAAAAATAAGGAATAATATATTTTTATTGAAAAGGCAATATCTTAAAATGCTGAGTACGTAATACGATATCAAAACTTGGAAAGTTTGAGGCAATCGTGGGCCGAGTTAGAAGACAAAATTTCAATCTTCAATAAGAGAAAAAGTCAAACAGTAACCGAATAAGAGTAAAATGAAACATTTCGACTATCCAATTTAGGTATATAAAGAAAGAGACAACAGGACAACAGTGACCTTTGTTATTGAATTAATTTCGTATGGACGAACCCTTTATCATGAAAGTTGATCGTTTGTCCGTTGTTTATATGTTAGGTACGTTCATTCTGAATCTAATAATAAGATGGTGAAAGGGTCACGTTTGTTTGAATGGCGTCTCTTGTGGGCTACGGATGTAAACGCTATGTTTTATCACGATCGCTGGGACATGACGTACAATAACTGAACATAAATAAATTTGTGACCACTTTCTTTCTTTTATGGACGAAGCGGGGACGAAATTGCCATGGACCTTTTAACTGGGCTGACGTATTGTGGTGTCATTAAAGTTTTACCTTCTCTATTTCTGTGTATTTATTACGTTGCAATCTTGTTATTTTTCGTATTTGTTTATATTACTGTGTCACAATCGTATTTGTGTATAATATGTCGGCGTATTTTAAAAAGGTCATAGAGAAGAGGAACGAGATTTGACAACTGTCAGTCTAGCGGAGTGTCAAGGCGATGGTCAGCGCGGCCATCTTGAACATTTAGAGTGTTTTGAACGTTGACAGCGAGCGCACCACGTATCCGATACAAATGGTTTTTGTTACAAGTGATCTTCTGCCTTCTTGTTCAAAGAAGTAATCAAAACCGATAGACTAAGTAATTTCCTAACTACCAGAGAATAGATTTCAGTAATATTCTTCAAGAAAGATAAATAATGTGATAAAAGACTCTTGATTGTGACCCAAACGATTAATGATTGTTCCCCTACATCATCAGGATCGGCCATTTCTCCAATAGGTGTTACCACCTATTGGAGAAATGGCCGATCCTGATGATTACGGGCATCCGCTAATAAATATATTCCTATGATTACAATCAAACTAGATTATTTTTCTTCATTCTCAGTTTAAAGGCTAGCTACGTCATAATTCCACCTACCCAGCAAAATAAATGGTCAAAGTACGTAAGTAAATAAAAAAAAATCTAAAAGCTCTCTCGCTCTTAGCGTGATTTGTTGAAAAAAAAGGTAGGTAGGTAAAATCGAAGATTTTCGTACACAATCCCGGAAATTTCCATATCTAAATGGAAAACCGACCCCGAACAATCAATTTATCCTCCAATATCCTCGGGCGGTTTATACCACCTGTACAATAAATATTTATACATCTCTCTCCCTCGGTTTGTATCGCGAAATTCTTGAAAGGGAAACTTTTTTACCAACAATTATGATATGATGTTTTTTGTTGAATTGAGTGGTGAAGGACGGTAAATGAAAGTAAGAGGTGGTTGAGAGTTCTTTTATGTAAATGTACAGAATGAGAAGTTGCTGTGAAACCTAATTAAAGTAACACTTGTAACAAAGTCTTTTGTATTAAAAAGCAAGAACAGCAAATTAAACCTAAGCTAAAATGTAACTAAGGAAGAGAATTTTGTAGTTACATTTAGATTGCCTTTGTTTATCATTTATCTAAGCATTTCACAACTATGTTGGGTTCAGTTTTCTGTCTGACCACAAGTCCGCAAGTCTAACTCAAAGAGTTAAATTTAAATGTGTTCAAAAAGAAATTCAAAGAATTGCTATGTGAAAAATGTTATTATAATCTTAGCGACTTTTTCAATGACAGTGGCATGATAATTGAATTTTAATCTTATTATGTTTGACATACCTACCTATTTTATCTCTTAATAGTTTGATATTAATAATATTTTGATTGTAATCTTGATGAAAATAAATAGTTTAATTTTAATTTATTTTTTATAATTATAATCTTAATTAATTTATTTTATAAAACTCTATAGGGTCTTCTCGTCTTTTAAATTTATTTTATAAATTTTTAATTAAAAAAATAAATTCTAAAATTTAATTAAGAGACAGTTTATATTTGGAAGAATACAGTGACTTGTTAGGATTCAAGATCTTTCCCTGTAATTTATATGTATTTTCTTGCAAATAAACATTTTTGATTTGATTTGATGATATTTTGTAATAGTCCGGTAGGTATTTCATTTGTCATCATAGCAGAGTCTGCATGTTTGTGTCAGTTTGTGTATTTTACTCCGTTTTACATTGTTGATAATATTGTATTCTTTATTACTTTGACCTGATTTTTATTTACATTAATTTATTATTATTATTTTGTTAAATTTGTATTATGTCACACTATAGGTTACTCTATTGACAGGACCATTATTTCAATTTTATAAATTTATGTAGTATTTGCATGCCCATGTTTTTTTTTTTATACCACGACGGTGGCAAACAAGCTTACGGCCCGCCTGATGGTAAGCGGTTACCGTAGCATATGGACACTTGCAACACCAGAGGCGCCATACGCGCGTCGCCGACCCTTTAAAAACCTATTTACTCCCCTTTTGAAGAACTCCATACTGTAGCCCTCTGAGAAAACCTCGGCAGGGAGCTCATTCCACAATCCAAGTGTACGCGGGAGGAAATTCCTCTGAAACCGCACTGTACGGGACCATTTCGGCTCCAGTGTGTGAGCATGAACTCCCTGTCGACGGCGAGCGGTGCGATGATAGAAAGTGACGGCAAAATGTGGAGAACCCTGTTTATACAAGAACATCATGTTGCTGTTACCCATGTTTGCAAAGTAACAAATGATTTGATTTGATTTGACCGGAATCCACTGTAAACTAGCGTTTTACACGGAGCGACTACCTATTTGAGCTCCACAACCAGTTACTGGGTAACACGATCCACCTTGGTTAACTCAATTGTGGTTAACTTGGTTGTCAGTGACTGTCTCCTAGGCCTAGTGGTCGCTAGCGCTACTGCTGAGAATGAGGTCCTGGGTTCGGTCCCCGTGTCGGGGAAAGTGTTATTGAGTTTTTCCATCTGGAATTTCTCAGTAGCTGCCTGGAGTCTGGATTTGTGCCCGATTGCTGGCAATAGGCCCGTCCCTTTGCTTTAACATAACTGGCGAAATGTGGGTGTATTAAAAGTACACTGCTGCCTAACTCTTCGGGGATTATAGGCGTGATCATATGTGTTTTGTTATGTTGTTGTCAGTCAGAAATTTAAAGCACACAATCTTTAAAATCCAGACTATACAATTTAGTAAACCCTTAAAAGCAAACGAACTCACGTATCTAGAAATAAAATAATTTCAGACACTTTTCCCAAAAAAGTCTATAAGATTGTATCCTTGAAGTTCCACTCAATAAATAAAAGACTACTTACACGTTCGTTCAGTACTGAAAATAACTTTTCCATTTCATGGATGCCGAGCGTACGTCAAAACAAGCCCAGTATATCATTTCAAGCCGTTATGATAATAGTGAAGTTCAGTATATATCATGAAAAATTGTATTCAATAGTCCCACCGCGGTGTACCTAGATTTATTTATAGGGTTTTTCGTTGTGTACGTGCTTAGGGTAATAAAGTGCAGTAATTCGAAGAAACAGTTAAATAGAATATGTTTTTATTACCAAGCTATATTGATCCTGTTAAGTATCTATTCACTTTTGGAATTTGACGTTTGGGTCAGTTTTAAACGCATAATTCCAAAGATATATTTACTAAAACTTTATTCCATAGCCTAGTCCTTCCAAATAGAATTTTGTAATGTCAAGTTTAAATAAATAATAAATATTCCACAACTTTTTCACACAACGCCGTTTAGTCCCAAGTTAAGTTTGAGAGCTTGTGTTATGGGTACTAAACAGCTGATAAACATACTTATATGTATATTTCGAAATATGTACATATTATAGATAAATTACACCCAGACACAGAACAAATGATCGTGCTCATCACACAAACATTTGTCCTGGGTGGGAATCGAATCCACGACCTCCGGCATAGCAGTCAGGGTCACTAACTACTAGACCAACAGGCCAGTCAACCTAACCTAACACTGATTGCAGCTCTGCTATAAAACTCAATTATTTCTTGATTGAAATATATCATTCCATCTAAAAAGTTTTGATAGAAAATACGAAAATTTTGTATGTACAAAACTAATTTCAGCGATGGAAACTTGTTTCCCAAATAAATGCACATCCAAACTGAGCAATCGGTCGCAATGTGATAGTTTCAAATTGAAAAGTAAACAAATATTTTGTTGCTCTGTGTAAAATACAAATTTAAACTAACGGTGGAATTAAAAAAAATGTGATATTTTATTAATCCTGTGATGCTTGTAACAGCAAGCTGTTATAGCATATTTGTAGGCAATTGGGCTAAGACCGTCTAAGCATTAAAAGATAAAACTATGAAAACCCACATTTTGCCAGTTATGTTTAGTGCCTATTGTCAACGGGCACAAAAATTTCCGATGTAACAAAAACTCAAATTCTTTTACCTCTTTCGGGAATCCCACCCAAGATCACTTTCACGCTCACCAAAAGGCAGTTCTGAAATGATTTTTATTATTTGAAATTAAAAAATCCTTAATAGAAAAATACAGGAAGCATTAACTAATAACGCGTTTCAGTGTTCAAAATGCTGTAACAGATAAAAAATAAACAAATAACAGCAGAAGTAGGTACTTTTGCTGTAATATATTTCTTTTGTTATGTCCGCCATGACAGATGGACTTACCGCAGAGTCTTTCCCAAGCATTACGCTTGTTGCAATTTGTCATACACCCATGTTTTTCTCACGGGTTGTCGTTTTTTATCAAGCTAAACAAAAAAAACTTAGCATTTTTTATGACAATAATTGAGAGAAAAGGCGAAATATTTTAGCACTCTGACAGTGAATAAGTTTTTACAAAGGATTTTTTATATTTATGCGCATATTTTTTATATTTATTATTAGATACAAATAAAATGTTAAGAATTTAATTTTTGAACTTCGCGTTTGCTTATTGCCTATTCCTAATGGGGAATATGCATGTAATTAAAATTTGGTTCGAATATTTTATTTTCCGATTAATGGCATAAAACGATATTTAAAAGTAAAATAATGATTTAGTTCATAATCATTATTTTACTTTTAAATATCGTTATAATTATTTCATGTTAAAAATAAAAGTGCAAATTAAGCGAGGGAATTCAAATTTGTAAAACGCATCACCATTGCTTAAAACGAAAAGTGACGTTAAATGCTATATAACAGCAAGTTACGTCTACATTACCTACAAGGAGTAAGTAAGGCATTAAGTATTGGAATGAACTTTTTTGTAAATTTATTATTGCCGGGTGTGTTGTGAATTAATTTTAATGTCCAAGTGTAATTATAGCTTCATTTTTTTTTTTTTTTTTTTTATTTGATTAAAGGGCTTTGTCGCTTAGCGACCACTTTAGCTTCATAGTGACGTTATAAAACATTTAAAAGAAGGACTGAAAGTGATGTTTTTGCATTCGGGTACAAGCACTACCTGTAAACTCGTTTTTGAGTTGTTTTTCATGGTGAAATGGTTAGAAGAACGAAAACACTCAAAGTAATAGTAATAGGATAATAGTGAATGACGTCATCGAAATGGCGCGTGAAAATGGCGGCGTTTAAACAGCTCAATAAAATTATTCTGTTATTTAAATATTTTTTTAAGCTTCATTACTGCATTTTTAAGCATGTTTATATTTTTTTATTACTATGTTAAAACGTGTAAACAGTGAATTAAAAATATAAAAGAAATATATGCATATACCCTATTATGTTAGGTTCGGCTTTCTATTACTGGATGCAGCTAAATACCAGCGTTTTACATGAAGCGACTGCTCTGATCTTCACAACCCAGTAAATAAGTAACACGATAGGTACAGACGCCAGCACATCCAGCACATCAAATTACCTCAATGTGTCAAATTTCTTTGATCGTTTTTCAACTTTATGTCAAACAAAATAAGGTTCATATTCAATTCAGAAAATTTAACACATTGGGTAACTTGATGTGCTGGCGTCCGTACCCTTTAAACAGATTCTCGGATTTTAGGGGGCTATTTTGCCTATCAGTGTAACAACGGTTCAATATCAGTTCTATGCAACACAGGAACTTAATTTTTTGGACTAATGGTTTAACTCAATAACATATAGACAGTTAAAAGAAAAAAACACGTAGGTACACAGTTTAACTTGTCACAACAATCAGACTTGTTCACTTTGTTGTTTTGTGTAATATTTGTTTTTGAACTCTTATTTTTTTTCTATTCAAATTCATGGTCCATTACAGTGGCCTCGAAGAGATAGTTCAAAATTATGCCTCTCTCCTCACTATGCATAAAATAATACAATAAAAATCATTTAGGGTCAGAAAGGTTTACCCATAGTTTCCTGTTACAGCTTTTGTCTTAATTGCTGAAAAAAAAACACTCAAATTGGTACCTAACTAAGAATATAATTATATAAGTACACTGAATCTGCAATCTCTCTTGACTGATGCAATCGGCATCTGTCTGGCATTAACGCTGATATGAGCCTTTTGGCGCATCCATGAGACATGCCATTTATTTTTTACTGTTTTTTTTTGGTGTTTCATGTTTTTACAGTGCGTGCATGTTCTTACCTGTTGCCAATAAATATTATTTCTTTCTTTCTTTCTTTGAATGCAGTAACTTAGCAAATCCAGTGATTGTTCTCGTCAATGCAATTTAATTCTAAACCCAAATTATACGAACGCTCTTACAGTTGGTGGATATTTTTATATTTGTTCGTTTAGATTCTATTTCCCAGATCCAATACAATACGTTTCTTCACATCACAAAGGTTCATAAATAGAATTCTTTAAAGTCTTTTTCTTTTCCCCGTTGAAAACCGATGGAAAAACAAGCCAATTTCCCTTTTGTTTCGAGTTTCGGGTCCATAAGCTCTTCGCAGTCAATTTAACATCAGTTATTTATTACATCTTTACCGCACTTAAATGTGTTTTATTTTTATTCCTTGAGGTGTACCTGTAGCTGCCCCGCCATTAATAAATCTTTTCTTCAGAGACCTCTAAGTGCGAAAACTAGGAGCTAATGTACGGGAAATAAAATGGCTTTACACTTGCAGCTAATATCAATTTAATGTTGCTTTCGACTGTAATTTGGTGAGGGGAGAAAATACATGGTCCTTTCCTTTACTATAAATGTTGTAATTATACATAATTGTATATTTCCTTATATGCACCATGTAACGGATAGAAACAATGTATTGTTCATGAATTAATGATGAATATGACTATGTTTTTTTTTGTGCAACATAGAAATAAATAGTAACCAACTAATTTAAAATTATAAAATAACTATTAGAATGAGTTATTCATCACTTAAGAATCATATTCGCGGTGTTTATTATTCATAATTATAAAGAAACAGTTACTTTTTTAGCAATAAAAGTTGTCAAATATAAGTTTGTTTTAATGAAAAAAAAAAAAACAGAATTAATACTTATTCTTCGTTTTAAAAAAGTTCCTACTTACGTTTACAAAAGAACGCGAAGTAAATCATTCAAAGCAAATTAATTTATGGAGTTATTTAAAATTATTTTCTTCTCACAACGTACAGATTAGTCTTTTATCAGGAAACACCTTATATTGAAAATCAAAAGGCTATCTAAGTACTTAAAGGTTCTAATAGAGTATCCACTAAAAAAAAAATATAATACATAATATATTTTATTTTGAGAATTGGCCTTCTGGCGATTATATTTTTCATTCAAAAATTATTTATTTATTTTATTATTTAGTATACGAAAGCCTAGTTTTTTTTTGTGTTATACAGACAGTCATCTTACATAATTGCTGTTTTCCGATGACAATGTATGGCAGCAGAGAATCCTCATTTTGTAACAAGACTTAGGCTACAGGCACAAAGTCTGTGGTGCGGTTGTGGTAGCAAAGCGGGTTCGGCACGTTCAAATGTATAGGTTTATATGGTAGTTACCTCAAAGGCAGCGGCGCATTCCATATAAATTTATGCAATGAAACGCGCCGCTCCGTTCCCGCTGACTTCGTGACCGATGCCTTTACAGTTCATTTATGATCAAGTATTTATAATAATTACCGTGGGCACGTGTTGCTAACATTTAATAATGTGAGCTTCAAGTGTTAAACCTAAATTAATAATGAAACCTTCACATTCAATAATAAATAATTAATTCAAAACGCGGCTTGTTTAGAAACTGTTGTAAGTGGCACAAACTATCATGTTATTTAGTACTACTGGGTAAGTAAATTGTTATTATTTAAAATTACACGTTATTGTATGTACGCTCATGAATATATAGGAGGCATTTTTGCAGCGTCATAGGTCAAACAAAGAAAGATTTAAGTCACAATTAATTATATGTTCCCATCTGTATTGTATCTGTAATAAATGTTGGTGAACCTTAAATAAATTAAATTAAATAAATAAATAATTAAACTCGCTTAATTACCGTTTCCCATTAGCCGCCCATTGTAACACTCTATGTAGCCCTTTAAGTTATAATTTGCAAGTTTTATGATGTACAAAAGGCCTCGTGGACGCAGACCAATACGTTGGTCCGACCAGATCCGCACCACTCTTGACTCTACGGTATACAATGCCCTTCACACAGCCAAAAACAGAAACAGATCAAAGCATATCGTGCGAACAAAAGTGATGAAGCAGGAGGTCATGACCCTCTGCACTGATGAATAAGGACGATGGTGTACAATAAAGAGCATTTTATTGTATTCTACTGTTTAAGCGTTTATAAGTATATTATTTACTAATTTAGTACATAAAATTCAACCAAAATCATACTTTTTAAACCCTTTCACAAAAGTTAAAGACCCTAAACCACGCCACAAACGCCATTTATAAAATTCATAAACCAATCAGGTGCTGAAACAACTTCAAAATTTTCCTTAAAACGTTACATAAATAAATCTTAGATATCCTAATTAAACGTAGAAATACGTTTATAATACACTCGTCTACTAAAATGTTAATTACAAACGGTTGTTTACACGACGCAACAGCAGATTTACAATGTAAACTGAAGCGGTGAGGTGAGTCCATTAATATTCACCGTAGCACCCAAACAACTTCTGAAGACATGTAATTTTGAATTGCCAATACATAGGTATTCTAATTATCAATGAGCAATTTTTTTCATTATATTTAGTTTTGACAGCACTTGTTTTTCTAATGGAAACTTGGAAAAAGATTAAGTTGAATTTAGGGTCTTTATTAGTACAGCCTTTTTTTTAATTATGGGGTGATTCAATTCGCATACAGCCATAGGCAAAGTTTGGACAAACTAGAGACTTGATTTGGGCAAAGTTGCGAAACATATTGTGTCAAATGAATTCTTTGTCAGTTTTTCAACTTATTACAAATAGCATAAGGTTCATGTGTAATTAGATATTTTTATAGTCTGGGGTAGCTCGATATGCTGGCGTCTGTTTATTTCACACTACACGTCATTTTAGCAAAAACTGATAATTTATACGTGTTCCAGAATTATTTTTAGAATAAAACTATCATAAAAACACATTTAAAATATTCCCGTAGAATTTTATATATATTATAATATTTGTATTATGACAGTAACCAAAAAATCGATATTTATGCTAAAATAATTGGTCAAACAAAAAAAAATATCCCGTCGGATTGAACTGCACCTCTGTCGAAAACAATTAAAAAACACTGTCAGGCACCATGTTGTAGTAGAAATTGGGAGGATTTTTTCGTGTACGTGGCGCATCGTGACTATAGAATACTGGGGCCAATCGAAATGCATGTATTTGAACTGAAATTTTCTGCTGACAAAAATAATAGCAAACCTTATAGACATTCCCTCGTAAAAAATAAGCATTGGTACCCACTCATCTATTATCTGGTTCATCGATAGGTTTTTTCCCGCAAAGAAAACAACCATAAACTGTATTAAAATAACTATCACCATAAAGAACAATAGAACAAACCTAAACCTAATATCCCGTCCAATATCAGACCGACTAATCGTGCTGGGAACTAGTGGCTCCAAGAAATATAGATAAAGTGGGTCATCGTTAACTACATTGTCTCCTGGGATTAATGATAGTATAGTTGCCCTAAATTTCTCTACCTGATATCATAGACTAGAAAAACCACAGCAGAAGCGAAACGTGTGGATTTTAGACTTTACATACGGGCATTGATTCTACTGAAACAATCGCTTCTAGCTGCTGCTTACTTAAACAAGATTATTAATAATGGCATGATCAATATGATCATACGTAAAGTGAGGATCGTGTCTCAGGGTAGATAGGATCCTAAGAGGCGCTGCTACGACTGCGCCATTGTCCATCCTTGCACCTCCCAAGATATTAAATTTTGTTGTGGTGTTAGTAACTAATATGGGGTCAGAGTTTATGAATTTTTCCCATGACCCTGAACATGGACAGTTCTGACCATGCTTCATAAGCTGTCGAGAATTATCTTTGAGACGTGCCAATTTTCTTACTATGTTTTCCTTTAACGCTCTTGAATAAAGTGATAATAATTATACAATACTTATGCTCATAAATCTAAAAGAGAGGTACGTGATTCGGGTCGTATCATCATAAGACCCGATGTAAACTCAAGGGTGAATAGAAACGAAACTTCGAGAAGGATATTCACGTAACTTAAAAGTTGTTTGTTACATACGAGGACTGTAATGCTTTTTGTTAGTATCAAACAATATTAAATTAGCGTAAAAATCCTCCTCAAAGTTTTGTTTCTATTTACCCTTGAGTTTCTATCCACCCCGTTTTAAGGTACTAATGTACCTAATAACGCTGAAAAGGTTTTTTTGTTTGACCGCACGGATCTCTTAAACTTCCAGACTGATTTGTAACACACGCTAAGATCGTTAGGAGCAATCCGCGGACAACAGCTAGTTGCTTATATTTCGAACCTCGCATGCGACTAAACAATTATGTTCTTAATCGCTTCGCATTACATGAAACTTAAACATAACTGTTGAAAAATAGGTTATGCTATAGATACATCTCTGCCTGATATTTTGGGGAATACGGGTAATACAAGTGTGAATACAATGCTGGTCGCAGCGACCACAGTCGCGGATGCGATCACCAAGGTGGCGTGCAAGCGGTGTTCAGATAGTACCTGCAATGTATACAATTCGTTAGGACCGAGACATTCGCTTCTACCCATTCTTATTCTATGCTAGTACCAAGCGTACCCTCCGTAAACATAGGTAAGTTAAGATACGGTGGCCGTAAACAAAGTTTCTATAGGCCGGCGTGATGGGGCAATCGCGCATAAATTAAGAAGAGGGCACCAGTTCTGGCTGAGAAGTTGTGATAAAAATTTAGTATGTGTTTACAAGTGGGTCGCTCGCTGTTTCGTTGTTCGATCATGTGTACGGAAGCTTCGTGGTGCATTTGGTTATATTATTATGTTATGACAGGGAAATATCATTAAAGTGATAAATGTATGATAATGTATGATAATGTATGATTATGAAATAGGAAAAAAAGTTTCATTCTTGAAAACCATCATCACTAAAAAGCCAATTTGATTACGAAATTTTAAGTTGAAGTTTAAACGGAGGAGTGTAATAACCTATCCATTTACAATAGCATTAGACAGAAGTTAAAAAAGATTATTTTTAATGCACACTTTGTAACGAAAGTATGTACAATTAAGCATGTTACAATTATGATTCACGCCGAATTTATTATAATTCATTTTCACAGCAGCTGTCACTTAGTTCTACCTAACCATTGCAACAATTGTTGGGAAAAAGTCTTTTCTTTTATAGTATATATGAACTTGTAATAAAATCTCTTTGGCAATATCTACTACCTATTTGTATCTGGCTGATTTTGGTATCATTGAAAGTTTAAATTTTAAAAAACATAATTCTAAACTCAAATTGATTTTCATTTGTTTCGGTCTCTTTACAATTTTTTAGGCAGTGTCAGGTTAACATCACGTGAGGACTGCCAAAACCACTTGTAGCGGTATTTTGATCAGAGGTCCCAAAATTTCTATAGCAATGGGATCATGTCCCTACCTACAAGATGGCAAAAAGTTATCGAACAAAATGGTATCTACTTTAGTTAAATGTAAATGGATCTTGGTCTGAAATAAAGTTTTTTTTATTTTTTAAATAATCTATATTCATATTCTTTTTAAATTTTCTTAAAAAATGCGAAGTAACTTTTTCCCCAACCTATTATTTAAAGAAACCACGTGGAATTCATTTAGTTATATTATTTTAATTTAGTTGAAACTAACAGTGTCAATGATAAAAACCTAAAAGAAGCAGGGATGAACATTGACACATTTTTCGTTTCACTTTTATTTTTCTATATTTAAATTAAAACAATTTTATTAAAATATGTTTTTACTTATCTTTAAAATAAAATGTTCTACATTCCTGCTTCTACAAACCTCTGTTTTCGAATGCTGTTTCTATGTAACTCGTTTTTGAACTTGTTGACTAGACAACAAGTTCAAAAACGAGTTAAATAGAAATAAAGCTCCTAAAAATATTTGCGACAGGCATTCGATTCGGAATAACGTACTTAATATAAAAATAAAAAATCGAAAGGCGAAGCAGAAAGCTAAAACCGGCCTTATTTTGACTCCCAGTCCCCATTAACAATTTCCTACAACGCATTGTGTAGGTTCAGTTTACAAACATTATAATTTCAAAAGGAAATGTGAAGCCATCTAAGCAACTGTGAAAGCTGCTACGGAACAATTCCGAGTTACTCTAATAACGTCACGAACTAACGTGTTCCAGTACCTTAGAGAGTCGCGTCTAATACATTTCAAGTATGTCATAGTAGTCCCAGATTGAATAGCCAAGTCACTAAACATATTACGGAAAATGTCCCCCTTACCTTATAGGTACACGCATTCTGATTCGATAAAATGATTGAGAAAGTTCCCTCTTCTCGTATTGGTGACATAAAACTAATTTTATTGATATTCGCCGCGTTTACTTTTACAATTTTCCGAACCTTTTGGCGTACGTCGTAAAGCTACACAGCCCTTGACCGAAAGTTTCTGCGGAATCCTTAAGCGTACCTCCCTATATCAAAAATTTACTGACTCCGGTGTCTTTTTACGAAGTTTTTTTTTTTGCTTCGTGTCAATTCTGAACGTAAAGCATTAGCGTTCGAAGGCGTTCTTACGTAACGTTTCGTCGCTCTTTACATTTAAATTTTTACCGGTTACATTAAGGTACGGCTTTTGTTATTGCCTTGGAAACTTTTATCTTGAGGTCACGTGAAAAAAAATTAATCTGAAATTCTGTGCCATTAGAACAGCTCCCCTTTTCGACGCCTTTTGTTGCCTATTGTGAGATAAGAAAGCATTGTTTCAAAGAAATTACACGACTCGTCCGTGGAAATGTTGCACGGTCGCGTTATTGTGTGGCTACCTATTTTACCTTCATGTGTTTTGTTAGCCTTTTTTCATCAAGGTACAATCAAGTAGGTACCTATCTTAAAATAATGTTATTTTAAGTTGTCTGGAAGAGAAAAAAATCTTCATGTAAAGTTGGTAACTAAATCCGCTCCTTTCCCGTAGTGCAGTTGTGATAGTCGATAGTCCGATAATGCAACAATCGTTACAATAACATTACATGTTTTTTCTTTTAGGTAGTACAACTGACCGGATAAATTCATTATAATAAAAAACATTGTTAAGATTTAAGTTATTATTCCGTACATTCATTGGTGGTGTAAAATACAATTATATTTTTAAATATTTCAGAAAGGTCAGGTGCGTAGCACTCGCAACCGGCGTGTGTGTATGACAACATGTATGAATGTAAACGAAGCAAAAGAAGTATGTAAGAATCGTAGTATATGGCGCTCTGTAGTTTCTGCCTACTCCCATGGGAAAAAGGCGTGCGTTTATGTATGTATGTACGTATGTATTTTTAAATATCTAGGTTTATCTTTACAGCATTCACAACAAAGTAAATAATATTCACATGTAATCTTAATCATGGTCCGGTCACCGGACTATCACAACAGTACATTTAGCTCCTAAATCTTTTTATTTTTAAGGTACCTATTAATTATGCCATCACTGAGTCCGATTGCATTTGGAACATGAAATGTATTCATAAAACGAATCAATTTTGTTTTGTGAAAACATTACACGTTCTTGAGGAGGACCTTGTGGCCCAATAATAACAGACTCACGGGTCGATGGGAGGTTAAGCTACCCTTGACGAGGTGCGTCTTTGGATGGGTGACCAATTATTACATATTAAGACTCCTAAATGCTTCGGTAAGCCCGTTAAGCCGTTGGCCCTGGCTGTAATTTGTGGATATTTGACAGTCGTTATAGATAGGTGGTCAGAAGCCCCAAATCTGACAAACAGATTAACCAAGGGGTATCGTGCTACTCAGTTACTGGGCTGTGAAGGTCTGACAGTCTGCTGTTCCATGTAAAACACTGGTATCCAGTTGCATTCGGTTAAGCTGGAATACGACCCCAACATTGTTGGTAAAAGCTAAGCAAATGATGATGAATACATTTCATGTTCTTAATGCAAACATTTCCTTTTACATTATTACTGAATGAATAGTGGTTAACTCGATCACTCAATCGCGCTAAAACGTACAACAGTGAAAAATACAACAATAGAGGTGTACATCATGAACCGATAAGGTTATCGATTAATTTACTAGAGCAAACAGCTATCTGTGTAATTACACGCGTACCCGAAGGCAATTACAGAGTAAATATAACGTAGTTATTACATGTCGCTGCTGAGATTAATATTGTTTACTAATGAAATTGATGTTCAGTATTTGCGATGTAAATTTTGACGAATTCATTCGGTAATCGTGTTTCTGTTGGTCATGTGAAAAATGTTGATCGAAATTACGGATGTTGAATCAGAGTGTTTGTTTAATTTTTTCGTGTTGCGGTTTGGGCATGAGCATCGGATATTCTGTAATTATTTTTTCTGATTTGCTATTTTATTTGTTTAGCTATTTTTGAGTTCAAATTCAACACCACAGTTCCAACATCGTAAAGAATGCCTGAGAGATATTTTCGACGGCATACGAAACTAAATCAGAGGCTCATGAGCGGTTTAAAGACAACCACACACTACACACCACTACACTAGAACACCATTTTCCGAAAGTAATAACGTCCAATATCTAAACACAAACACAATAAATCACAATCAACGTGAAAAGTTTGTCAAAAATGTAGGGCAATCCAACGAATTTTTGACTAATTGAGACTTGGTTTAGAATGCGAATGTCCTTCAAAATACAGAAACTGCCAATCTTGTTAGTTACTAAACACACGAAAGAGGATCGCAGCAAAGTTTAAATGCTTGGGTTACCAAAAGCATAATCACTCATTATAATAATTCCATAGCAAAATGCTATTCTTACAAACACGTCTCATAAAAGGTACTCTCGAATATAATTTTTCTTAAATAACTTCAGTCATGTTCTGACCACAGAGTTATAACAACATATTTTCGATAGACACATTCAATTCCACACAACAGCGTTGTAGCCACAATCCACATCGAAAATTTACCATTGTGATCTGAGACGGCGACAAATCCAAGTCGGATCCGATAACGAATTGGATACAGTTGCATTACCGTTTGGGGACTACACTAGTGATCCCCTATCAAATGTTACAATTTTATCGATATTTAGATTTACGATTACGGTTTACAATGTAATCTTGTACAAGAATGTATTGGATACAGAGTAAGAGGGTTTCGTGCAATTAAGAAGAGTGTTTACGGGATCCGATTCATTCCGTTTATTGAGTGGAAGTAGATGCTAAAGATTTACTGTTTACCTTTTCTATAATTGAGTGATTTTAATTCAGAAAATTCTTATGCAGGTAATTTGTAAATTTTGGGAGAGATTAAGTTCTAGTTAGATATTTATTCCTTAAAACTAAATAGGCATTTAAATTACTGCCCATTCAATTTAAAGTTTTTTTTTTTCCTAATGCCTCAGTCATTTTCTACCAGTCTATGAGATGCGGTGGTGATAATTACCTTCGTTCATAGATACCACTGTAAGGAAAGTAATTCAATGAATAATTTCGATAATGTAGTGGAAATACAAGAATATATCACAGCACTAATCACAACATGAGTGCCGATGCAACCGTCTCACGACATTTGTGATGTGACGACAAGAGGCGCCGCCGCGCGTCGTCACTCCGCCTCGGACGATTGCCAAGCTTAAGGTGGACTTACATCGACTGTACCACGACTACGCTAGATGCAAGAAGAAAATAATAGTCAATTTATAATAATCTTGCGAAAAAAAAAACGTTGTGATGGCCCAGAGGTTAAGGCGCCTACCTCTCATGCACGAGGTTGTGGTTCAAATCCGGGCAAGTACCAATGTGACTTTTTCAATTCATATGTACTTTCTAAGTTTATCTTAGACATCATTGACATCGGTGAAGGAAACCATCGTGAGGAAACCTGGACATGTATAGTTAATATAAGTTTGAAATCGCCAATCCGCCTTGAGCAAGCGTGGTGATCAATGCTCGAGCCTTCTCTGTATGAGAAGAAGCCTTTGCTTTGCAGTGAGACAGTAACAGGCTGGTATTATTATTATTATTTTAATAATCTTGCAATTGTTTTGATGCCGAGTCATCATCAACTGCCTAGCTTGTGCCCCACTATATGGGGGTTCGACTTCCAGCTTAACCTGATGCAGCCGAATACCAGTATTTCACATGAAGTAACTGCCTGTCTGACTTCCACCACCTAGTTACTGAGTAACACAATATTATACCCCTTGGTTAAACTGGTTATCAGACTTTTAAATATGACAGATAGCATGGAAAATTTTACTTCCCTGGTAAAGAAATAAAATAGCGAATATTTAGAAATAACTGCGTGGCCTTAATGTAGTGATAGTTATCATCTGTCGGCCGATGCATTGTGCAGTATTTATTGATGTTACTATTCCCTATCATGATCAGAACCTCGTGGAAGCTGAAAAGGCAAAAATCATTTAGTAGGTACCTAGATCTTGCTCAACTAACCTGCGTTTCGAGAAACTACTGCTGGGGTAGGAGTAAGATACAAAAGGCGGTATTCTTAGACGCGGCACACACTGCTAAGAAAATCTCTAAACCCTCATTTAAAAATAACTCTCTCTCTCTCTCTCTCTCTCTTTCTGATGTCTCTGATGGGTAGTACATGTCACACATGTACACAAGCACACATGTACACAAACCCGGGGGTTGCGAACCCGCGGGCTTGTGTATGACTTCTTATATGAACGTTAACGAATCAAAAGAAGTATGTTAGAATCATAGCATATGCCGCTCTGTAGGTTGATAATGAGTGTATGATGCATGTATGTATATATTTATGACAGAAATGAAAAAAAATGCAGTAAATAGAAAACTACCGTATGTCTTAAAATAAGGTGACACATTTTTGTAAGTAGCGACGATATATTGCCTAACAGAGTTGTTCTCACCTGAGGCCCATTGCGAAAAAGCCGTACCTTCAATTCGATTCCAAAATACAAGGAAAATACTTTATGTAGGTTAATCCCAAATAGGAAATAACATTTCCTTCAGTCAAGATTCAACAGAGAGTGAGCTATCAGTTTTTCTGAAGAAAATATTATATTTGTGGTCGGTCATTTTATAAGCAATATTTTTATACGAGCCATAAAACTATCTATGAGAAAACCTTCACTTGTTTAACTCCAAAATTAAACGATCCCTTCAATGTTGTCGGATATTACAGCAGGAAATATGAGCCGTAACCCGTAACTTAATATAACGGCCCGCCGTCCCATTACCGACTTTAGTTTCTTATGGTTGTTTTTTTCATACAAGCGCTTAAACTTGACCCTACTGTAGTTTTTAACCGACTTCAAAAAAGGAGGAGGTTCTAAGTTCGTGTGTATGTATTTTTTTTTATGTTAGTTACCTGATTTCTCGTTTCGTCCCGTTTGTGAACCGATTCTCAAAACTCTTTTTTGATTTGAAAGGGTATGCTCCTGAGGTGGTCCCATTTTAATTTGGTAAAGATCTGGGGCTCAAGTCTGCTATTGCAATCGTATCTTAATGACCGGCCATTGATCGAATATTGGACAACTTTGACAGTTTTTGTATGGGAAATGTGTCATAAGTTTGACGTTATACGTCAAAAATCGATCATTGAGCGGTCATTGAGACACGATTGCAATAGCAGACTCGACCCCTTGGTGATTGCTCTGCAAATCTGTCGTGATTGCTGGAATTGCTTGGATGTTTATTATTTATACAACATCATGACGCATCATCACACCTGTATGCTCTGAGGGGAACGCAGATGTTTACAATATACCTAGATTTCGACAGTTAGGTATGATAATTTTCATTTAGATTTATAAGACAAAACCACCAAAGCCACAGACTTCATAATTTAGAGTTATTTTACACCGTTTAGTGTTTTTTTAAAGTCGGTTTAATTTTTTATCTTTTGTACAGTGTATAATTAAAACAAAAAGTAAAATTTATGGTTAAATGGTGGTATACAATAAAAAGTATTGTAATCTATTCTAAAATTAGTCACAGAAGAAGTACTATTTTAATATTATCATTTTATGATTTTATTAAAAAAAACGTCATATCATTTATTTATTGGTTTTAAACACACATTAAACCGATATAAACTTTTTTAAGTTTATTAATCTCCTGACTTAACTCAAGTTACCCCAATCTGTCCAACTATGATAGTTTTTCAGCTTTAATGAAAAAAATAAGGTACAGTTGCCAGCACGTTAAGTTACCCCAATGTGTCAAATTTCTTTGATCGTTTTTCAACTTTATGTCAAACAGAATAAGGTTCATAATCAATTGGGAAAATTTGACAGTTCATTTATAAATGTCAACTTACTTACTAACTTACAATAATTATTAATTACAGAATAGAAATATTATAAAAAATGCGCGGCGTGTGTGTATGACATTGACAACATGTATGAATGTAAACGAAGCAAAAGAAGTATGTATAAATCGTAGCATATGGCGCTCTGTAGTTACTGCTTACCCCCATGGGAAAAAAGCGTGAATTTATACATGTATGTATATATGTGTATAACAATCTCAGATATTAAAAAAAGAAAGCAGAAATTAAAGAGCAGGAACAATCCTATAAATATGCATTTTTTTTAGAAACCATGATATTATTATTACTTTTTAATCAAGCCATTTAGAAAATCTTACGCAATAGTACTGTTTTAAATACTACCGTCCTTCTTGCATCCCTGTCCTTATCTTGCATAAGACTAGCTCAGTATGCAATCCCCTTTATTTGACAACGTGCTCTAACAACAACACCGCGACTATTGGTATCGCAAGAGCTTCCAAGATGTATTCTAAGATGTATCAGTACGGAAGATTTATCACTAGCTTTTATGTTTATGAAAAGTGGGTGTGGTACCGCATGGTGCCACGCGGTCGCAACATGGACTTATTATTTAATTAAAAGACTGTATACAGTACAATAGTGGTTTGTTTAAATTGGATGGTTTTACGCCTACGTTTCTTGAAAGTTAGGGCAGAGATGTAACTGCACACACGCATTTTGATCGATCGCATGTGGTCGATCCTAAAACTTTATGCTTAGCAGTAGTGCTTACGATTACTAGATCAGGTTGATGTTAAATCTATCCTATTCATTAAATTGTCATAATACGTACTTGCATGATTAAAAACTGCCTAATTTCTAAAAACAGGCAGTGATACCGTGCTTTGGTTTGAAGAGGAGTACATTTGTCATTTATAGCCTTGTAAGTATCTGATTCACTACAACAAAACTGCAATGCCTCAGATCTTATGTAGATTGAAGAATACTAGAGGGACAAAGAAGATTTCAGAAGGAATCTATTTGAAAAGTAAAAGAAAACGAAGAGAGATAAAAAAAAGAGATAGCAAGATGTATTTATCCAGCGTTAAATTTGAACATATCAATCCAAACACATTCAAAACTTCGTCTTATCAATCGAACTCATAACAGCACTTTACGAAGCCTTAAGCACCCATTACCACACAGACCGCTAACGACTTAAGCATCTACAAAGCTGTCCCACACACAGATATTGATATCTAGATATACTATAATATATGAACTACCCACCTTCCTGGAAAATGGCATAGAAATTGAGCGGAGCGTCTGCCTAATAACAGTTACGCAGAAAACGGAAGTGGCTTCAAAGCGACGCCCCTTATGTCATTGTGTTGGTAACTCGAAGTTACGAAATAACTTCGTAACTAGCGACCAACTGCGGAAAATGGAGGGTGAACTGAATGTACTCAGCTAATGTTGATAGTTTTGTCTGCAATATTTTCGTCTGTGTTGCTGTTTACAGTTTACGTTAATAAACTTGTAACAAAGAGGCTTTTATCGCGTTAATGAAATATACATTTCATTTTCTCTTTACAGATAAGATATTAGGCAGATGTAAGTGAAAATCATTGGTGATGTTCTTAAAGATCAGGTTAGTAGTACGCGCAACCGGCGTGATTACATGTAGGACCGGAGCAAAAGAAGTATGGAATAATCGTAGCAGATGGCGCTTTGTACTTTCTTCCTATGGGAAAAATAAGTGTACGTCGGTATTTTTCTTTACAAAAAGTATGTAGATCCTCCTCTGTTATAAATTATTCAACAAAGGACTGCCTACCCGTTGTGATAGTTGAAAGACGATTGTATTTACTTATTAATAATTAGGGATATTATTATACTTATTATCTAACTTAACTGTATCTTGAATAAACAGAGTCGAACTTTAAAAAAAAAAGAAATATTTGTACGCCTATTTTAGGCAAAACATGTTAGGACGTTTTTGTTTTTTATCTAAAACACCATGCTTTGCAATCCAGTTTTTGTACTGCTTACTCATGTTTTGACAAATAAATTATCTTTATCTTTATATTTATCTTTACGATCTGAATGATCAATGCATGAATCTCATAGTTTAGACTTTTTGCTTTGTTAATCGGTGCTTCATGCTTTTTGAACACTTTTCTAAGCATTTGACGGAGTAATCAATGTTAATTTATATAAACTCAAACAGAAACGGTAAATGAAACTTTTCCATATTGATCAATAAAGGGTTTTTTTTTATCTTTCAGCTCTTAAGTGGTATAAAAAGGTTAACTAGATTTTAACGATTCCAGAACATTAAAAATATCTCAGAATGATAGTCTCAGACATTGCACCTTTCAAAGTATCTTCTCACATCGTTGTTCGACGCCTCACACCGCAGCGTAGGCACCTACATATCACACGTATTCAGAAGAGAAGTGCTAAGTACTTCGCAAAGTTTCACCCCGGGGAGTCTGTCCTAGTTGATAATCATAACGAACGTCTTAAAGGAATTACTCAATTAGCAAGCTCGAGCTACGCAGTTGTTACTTGGGAACGAGTGTATTTTGTTTATTTATTTTTGAATTTTGAGAGTAGAATGTTAGGTCCTAGCGAGTGATAAAATCAAGACTCAAAATAAAAATATTTATTTGGTCAATACCAAAGACATTCAATACCTATAGACCGGACATCACGAACAAAATTTTCGTCCGAAAAAGTGTGTCCTGCTGGAGTCTATGAGTGTGTCTATGAGTTTTTTGTAGTACGCTCCGCTGCCGCTCCAATATTCATATATTATTCTAGATGGCGTTACTGAGACATGGGATCAAAGTTTTTCTATGACATTTCCTTGACATGCCCGCTCTATAGTATTTTAAATCTCTTTTGGTCAATACCAACCGAAAATAGTAGATTGTTTATCTAGGGAGCAAACAACTATTTTAAAGGCGAGAGTGTTTTTTTAATCCAGAGCGGAGCGAAGGATTCTAGAGTAGAATCCCGAGCGGAGCGAGGGATTCTTAAGTAGAATCCTGAGCGCAGCAAGGGATTAAAAGTATGTCACTCGAGCTTAAAATAGTGTTGCTCCCGAGGTGGACACTCTACTTTTTATCACCCTCTATGAGAAAATAAGTAAGTGCAACTTATGAACAAGAATTTATTTACGTACAATTCAGAACCATAAGACATAAAAATAATATAAATAATTAGAGGCTGATGTTTATATTTGAACAATTATGGAAGTGTATCGTAACAATTTTTGCTCTTCCTGCATTTTTCCAAAGGATGAAATTGTTGTATGCTTTGACATATTGTTCACGGGATTTTGTAGGTAAAAGATTTTCCATCACATTTTTAGCGTCCGATACAATATTCTCTGGAGTCAATATAATACTTTCACTTGAGGAAGACGCACTCATTTTTTATAATTCTAAAATCTGAATGTAAATCAACTACGAACGAAAGTAGATTGCATTTAATTTCGCGCGTTGTTTATTTTTCATCAACTTTTTTTAAATTTGGCGCGCTCGCAGTTTTTCAGCCAGTCACATATTCAATACATTGTTCCCGCATGGTTTGTGATTCACCTCTTGGCTGATTGAAACATTTACTAACAATATCCACATTCCAAATTCAAATCAATTTTGCTCCCTAGGGATTAATGAGCTATTTTGGTCCCTGTTTACGAGGAATAAACTAGCTCTTTTTGAATAGATGTGATAAAATAGTAGATTGTTTATCTAGGGAGCAAACAACTATTTTAAAGGCGAGAGTGTTTTTTTAATCCAGAGCGGAGCGAAGGATTCTAGAGTAGAATCCCGAGCGGAGCGAGGGATTCTTAAGTAGAATCCTGAGCGCAGCAAGGGATTAAAAGTATGTCACTCGAGCTTAAAATAGTGTTGCTCCCGAGGTGGACACTCTACTTTTTATCACCCTCTATGAGAAAATAAGTAAGTGCAACTTATGATCAAGAATTTATTTACGTACAATTCAGAACCATAAGACATAAAAATAATATAAATAATTAGAGGCTGATGTTTATATTTGAACAATTATTATGGAAGTAAAAATAATAATAATAATAATAATTTACTACCACGTCAAGAAGGAGGAACTACCACGTCAAGAAGGAGGAACTACCACGTCAAGAAGGAGGAACTACCACGTCAAGAAGGAGGAACTACCACGTCAAGAAGGAGGAAGAGGATTGATAGATATACAAAATTTACACAACAAACAGATACTCACTCTAAGAACGTACTTCCATAAAAAATCTGAGAATTCATTACTGCACAAACATGTCACGGAAATAGATAAAAAACTAACACCATTAAACCTACAAAACAAGAACACACTGATAAATGAACACATTGTTAGTACACAACAAAAAATTGCAGCGTGGTCCGAAAAAGCCCTACACGGAAGACACCGAGCCTACCTGAGCCAGCCACACGTCGACAAAATTAAGTCGAACGAATGGCTCAGACGAGGCGAATTGTTTCCTGAAACCGAGGGTTTTATGCTGGCCATACAGGATCAAATAGTAGCCACTCGTAACTACCGAAAATTTATAATTAAAGATCCTAATCAACCGACTGATTTGTGCAGACACTGCAATAATACCACCGAAACCATACAACACATTACAGGGGCTTGTAAATCACTAGTACAAACAGATTATAAACACCGACATGACCAAGTTGCCGCAATCATACACCAACACTTAGCACATAAATACAAACTAATAGGGGAAATGATTCCATATTACAAATACAAACCTGAAACTATTTTAGAAAACAGAAATTACAAAATCTATTGGGACCGAACAATAATCACAGACAAAACTATACATTACAATAGACCTGACATCACCGTGCAAGACAAATCCAATAAAACAGTTTACCTAATAGATATAGCTATACCTAACTCGCACAATATCCAAACTACAATATCCGAAAAACTAAGTAAATATCAAGACCTCGCCATTGAAATAAAGACCCAATGGAGAGCACAAACCGTACACATAGTCCCAATAGTACTGTCCTCCACCGGTGTTATACCAAAAGCTCTCACACAAAGACTTAACACTCTACACATGCCATCTCACACACTTTACATGCTCCAAAAAGCAACTATACTCAACACGTGTCGCATTACCCGAAAATTTTTAACATCTTCTACACTGTCATCTACATATTCAATATAAATTTCCCCTTACACACTTGGTTCCGGCCCGTGTGTAAGGTTGTAAACTCTCCTCAAGGAGAAGAAAAATCAAGATTTCAATATAATAATAATTTAATAATAATAATTTATTTATTTTCTCGCCACAATACACGTTGAGTACATATTTTAGGGTACAGGTGGATAGAGTAAGTATATTGCGGGAGACTGGTGCCTAAACTAGGCTTGGGGCCTGTATTTCAGGACACCAGGTCTCCACCCTTAAGGAAGTGAAGTGTATCGTAACATTTTTTGCTCTTCTTGCATTTTTCCAAAGGATGAAATTGTTGTATGCTTTGACATATTGTTCACGGGATTTTGTAGGTAAAAGACTTTCCATCACATTTTTAGCGTCCGATACAATATTCTCTGGAGTCAATATAATACTTTCACTTGAGGAAGACGCACTCATTTTTTATAATTCTAAAATCTGAATATGAATCAACTACGAACGAAAGCAGATTGCATTTAATTTCGCGAGTTGTTTATTTTTCATCAACTTTTTTTAAATTTGGCGCGCTCGCAGTTTTTCAGCCAGTCACATATTCAATACATTGTTCCCGTTTGGTTTGTGATTCACCTCTTTGCTGATTGAAACATTTACTAACAATATCCACATTCCAAATTCAAATCAATTTTGGTCCCTAGGGATTAACGAGCTATTTTGGTCCCTGTTTACGAGGAATAAACTAGCTCTTTTTGAATAGATGTGATAAAAAATAATTTTACACATTAGTTTCTTGGAAATAAATGATATTGTACAGAGGCCATCAGAGAACATCAAGCTACCCCAATGTGTCAAATTTCTTTGATACTTTCAACTTTATTGCAAACAGAATAAAATTCATGTGCAATTGGGAAAGTTTGACAGTTTGGGGTAGCTTGATGTGCTGGCGTCTTAACCTATTTATTGTTTTCTGATAGAAGTGAAGTCTGAAATAATGTAACAAATTTTCTATAGATACTCGTAAAATAAATAAAATCTCTGTGATATGATTTTGAAAAACAAAGTTCAACACAGAAGAAAGTTGAATTTAGAAATACTAAATTGCTTATTTATGAAATAAACCTGAAATTCGCTTATAATAATAACGAAGTCACGATCCTCAATTTTCTCACAAATGACTTTTATGAAAATAAAACAATAACTGATCGAATAGAAATAACATTTATTTAGAGAAATTTTGTTTCAAAAGTAATCTCTTTTAGAGGATCAAGTATTTTCAGAATAATCAGTAATCCAAACATTATCACTTATTTGTACTTAAGCCAGTAATGGCGGATAAGTTAGAAATTTCGAATCGATCGCGCGCGCTATGTAGTATAAAGTAGTGTGTAGTGGCGTGCGCTAGTTAAGTTGATTTGCGGCTCGAACTAAGAACTAGTTCGTAAACTTTGCCCTCTACATACCCACTTTATTTCTGATTTGTTGGCATATTAACTGTAATTTCTCCGATACTAAATGGTTTGTGCATTGTCGTGTTGATTTAAGTTGATAAAATAGTGTATTTGTTTTTGTGTAGCGATACAGTGTTAGTTTATCGTGTACGAGTATTTTTAGTTTGGTTGAATTTATAAGATTTAAATGGCCGCTAGACTATGAGAGGAAAACTATGAATCAAAGAATGAGTAAATGAATAAATAAATTATGCCTTTATTTGCAAAAGCATGAAATGTACGTCAGACACTGTATTTCCTTACCACCTTACATCTAATCCTATGGGTATTGTTAGGGATTCATTATAGAATATGTCGCCTTTCATTTAAATACATAGTCCTGGAAGGGAGAAAACATGATAACATTTCCTAATTACTCAATATTCAATACTTATATTGCATTCCACGTGTATTCTTAGGTGGTAAAACTTAAAATTAAATCATAACATGGACACTGTCGGGCACAGCAAAACTAAGTGAATTTAGGAGAGACAAAGCTTATTTTAGATAACATTTTATTAAATAAAAAAAAAGTAATATACATATATATGTTTATTACATAACAAACTACTATTAAATAAAATAAGTGTGGTCAGATTGAGCGGTGTAGTACTAATTTGGGATTTGGTTGCCTGAGGTAAAGTATTAACTAAGTGTATTTTGTGTGTGTGTATTAATAGTTGTGTGTAAGATAATTTGGACTAACACTAGATAACAGACTGTTTTGATAAATAAGTACCAACATTATATAATTATATACATATATAAATAAATAAATACCAACATGTATACACCCCTATTTTTTAATTAGTAAAAAAAAAAATGGGCTGTATCCGTACCTGTTACTGATCATATTTGCGTAATCAAAAGTGAAAAAAAAGAAGTTCAATTTTTAAATATGCCACTATTTAGTGATCAAACTTAAATAACGAAAACAGCTGTTGGAGGCGGTGCATGCTTGAGCGAGATCACGCAAACGTGAGCGAGAGATGACGATTAATGAATACTACTATGTCATGAATAGCCTGTACAATATTTCCATAAATTGGGTGACTTTTTGGGATATAAACAAACGCTAATAACTTTGCTGTTTATGAATATTATTAATTGATACTTTACAAATATAATGAGAAGACAGTCTAAAATAAGCCCTGTAAGTATTTGTACTAATTAAAAATTAGTGGTGTATAATTTAATAATGAAATTTTGTAATCTAATGTATGTAATGTATCATGAAATGAAATTATTAAGTGATTGAAATGATTAAAATGATTTAATTTTGTACATAATATTTTTTTTTATTATTATTTACTATTACTATAAATTTAAATTTATTATTTATTGTATTTACTAAGATGTAGGTAATTAACTATTGCATGGTTATTAATAGTATCATGCTCATTATTCTTTACTATCGCGGTGTAAGCAGGCTTCAAAATTTCAAGGCTTTAGAAATCTTATAGCTAAGCCTATGTTGTTCCACTTCTTGACGTCTTAATATTAATTCGTACCTATCTATCTGGCCCGTTTAATAAACCTGCCTAAGAACTGTATAACTACTGCTTTCAAAACGCATACATCCAGTTAACCAATCAAGACTGTTAAACCCACCTGGTAAACCTAACTAAAGACTACTGACATTGCCACGTACCCGTTTCCCTCGTTTCCCAACATGACAGCAGCTGTCACGCTGTGTTGCCAGGTAGATAGTCGATTACGTCTGTCACGCCATCTATGATTCTGCCATGAAAACTTGCAGGGCTTTCTCGTGCCAATGAAATTTAATTCTTGAGTATTGATATATCGATCTTTAATTGGTTTCGATATGAACATGCTTGTTAGGAAATTAAACAAACTCAATATAAAGTGCTACATTTTGATCAAGATGGTATTATAGTAGGTACATTATGATATAAGTGCGGTAAGTTGATAATTATAGCCGTGGCGATATTGCTAGCCCGAGTCATACGCGAGGGCTACAAGAAAGCAGAGGCTGTAATTATCAAAGCGCACGTATGTCATACGACGTTTTATAACATATTTGCGAGGAAATAAATCAAACTCAGACTTACTTTCAAACAAAAACAATACAGCGAAAAGAAAAAGCCCGCGGATCAATTTTTACTTGTTCATAAATTAGCAATGCGCGCGCATCAGTACTTTTTTATTTTAATTCAAAGGCACAAAAACAGCCAGTATTACAAATACTAAAGTGAATTACTTAATATTTTTTTTGTTTTTGTTACAAATGGTTATAATTTACTGTAAAAAAATATTAAATTAACGAATTATTTTTTATTTATTTATTTATTAAAACTTTATGCACTAGTGAAATAAACTGTATATGTATTATAAAAACTCTTTGCTAAGATTTAAAAAAGCAACATTAGTCCTGTTTTAGTCGGAGCATCTCATCACAAGTCCGTAATGAGATACATTACGATACTGAAATTGGCGAAATAAGAGACCCTTTACAAGCAAATGTGTCATAAAAAATGTAACGTTCCTACCTACATATGCCAAATAAAAAGTCAAAGTTAGGGCTTTATTCAGACATTCGTTTTTTTGCTAAGTTTCATTGTTGTTCAGTGGGTATACCTACGCCATAACTGTTCAAAAAAATATTTTCTTTACCAAAATTAAAATGTAAATACTTCTTATGAAAAAATGCGGCTTGTCGGCCAAAAATCTGACCCTGACACGTGATACCCGACAAAAATAAAAATCACCTTATTTTACAAAAATGCCTCGTATTTTTCCACGTTTAAACGAAGATAACTCGTATTTATCTATTAATAAAGACGAGGCTTTCTTCGGTAATACTCATTATTTCATAATAATTTCACTAGTCTCGTAAATCATACCTAATCCTCAATGTTACTGAGTTCCCCCAGATTGAAATAAAGGCCTTGAAAGAAATTATTCTGGGGATTACCAAACAACACAAAATTAAGTGAGTTTGTAATTTATTCCGGGGCCAATGGAAATGTCTGTCTTCCGAGATATTTCTTAGTTGTTTTGTTTTAGATAAATACATTTTGCGGTAGGAATAACAATGGAGTCGTTATTAATTTTACTATAGCATTGAAAAGGGTGGAAAAATGAAGTGAATATTAATAATGGAGTCGCGATTGTGACCTATTTATTTATGTGGGTCACGTAAATTCGATACAATCTTCTTCTGTTATCAGTCCTCTAATGTCCGCTGTAGGATATCCACAAAGCATTTAACGAGAAATGATCCTGTTATACCTAATCCTCAAACTTTAGCGCGTTTGCAATTCAATTAATGTCAAATAGTTACTATTACCCGACTTCATCAACACAAGGCAAGACCAATATACAAGAAATAGACAACCTACTTAGCCATAGATACTAGATCACTTATCATAATTCAATGACTAGATTACTAATACAGCAGGGCTAGCCATTTACAAATACTATTTATAATCTATTTCTAATATAGAAAATAAAATGGCGTATATGGAATAAGCCGTTTGTCAACTGTCAAGTGTATTTCATTTTCTGTCATATTACAAATTCCACTCGTTAACATTTGACAGTTGACAACCAGCTGATTCCATATACGCCATGTTCTTTTTATTGTCGCCTTATCGATTACGATAATAGAAATAGCATGTGTAATATGGGTAGGCCTGCAGGTTACCTAGCAACAGATTTCTAACTACATAATATATCAATATATTATAGACACCGAACTTAAAAAATCACGTACAATAGCGTCAATTTTTTTTAATTTCTAATGCCTACCGAAAAACAAATGATGAAAGGGAATTGCTTTGAGTTTATCAATCAAAATCGTTGATTTGCATGAAACAGATTTGTTAATACAAACCATAGTACTCCATATAGCTAAATACAGCATAATTTATAAATTTTAGATGTGCCATGATTCATAGTTACTGTTATCGAAAGATTTATTGTATTCATTAAAAATTACCTATGTCAATAAAGTAAGATGTTACAAATGTCAAAATATAATTTATACGAATATGTCTATATTAGTAAAATTATAGGAGTGTCAATATTAGTGTTATTAATAAGATAGTAGAAGAAAAAGTTATGTTGCGACAAAATTTATTCATGACTGATGTATCAGGAACACATTGGTCAAGCATATTTGGGCAGCGGGTGATCATGATTACGAATCAATTTAATTTAATCTATAATTGTACTGTTAGTAAGAACTGAGCCAATGTTAGTACATACACAAGTACGTCGTTTTACTTGTCGTTATTGAAAATGTTAGTTAATATGCTCCTTACGCTACATACCTACTTTTTACAGAAGGGATACGTAACATACGGTTTTAACTGCCGCACTAGCTTTATATCAGAAATTCAGGCTGACGTTGACTCAAGCTCAAGAATTTTTTTTTATACAGTTCACTAAATTGCTAATTTAGAACTAGTGCAGACTAAGTTGCCATAAGGAAATAATCACATTTCAAGCTTAATTTTCAAATTTTATATTCGAGTTAAGTCCCCAGTCTGTAAGCTTTATTTTGCATAAATACCCTATATTTTGAACGTTTGCCTCGACTCAGCTGAATCCCGTACGTTCTATCGACACCTGCGATAACTTACCGTTGAATTATGACAGGAAACTTTTCACATCCATCTTGTTCTAATTAAAACAATCTGTTTTCGTTGAGAACAAGTTTAATTAAAGTTTTGTAAACTTGAATCTATAGATTTGGTTGATTGAATTCGTATAATGTAGAATTAAGGTATTGCTAAGTGTAAGCAATCTTCCGACTAGGTACTTACAATGATCCTGACTGGCCTGTTGGTCGTGGGTTCGATTCCTACCTAGGACAAATGGTTGTGTGATGACGATCATTCGATCATTAGGTCTGTGTGTAAATAAATAAGTATGAAAATATTATGTAAGTATGTCTATCATTTGTCTAGTACCCATAGCACAAGCTCTACTTACCTTGGGACTAAGTGGCGTTGTGTGAAAGTTGTGGAATATTCATAACTTACATGATGAGGAAGCACCTTCAAGTGGCAATAGTTAAACATTTTGACACAGTATAAAATATTAATACAGTAGGACGACGCCAATGCTCTCTGGAAAAATGCCGACAACGTCTACACGCGTTAGTAGTGTCAGTTCGGTGAAACCCGGTCAGTTGACCACGCTAACACCTGACTGTTTTTGTTTTTTAAATTTACAAAAAATATCAACACGTGGCATCAAGCTTTTTTTATTCGAAGAGTTAAGCCGCCTTTTAGTACATCAATTATGTAAAATTTCATGTAATAGGGCTAGTATATAGCCAACTACAGCATTCATTAGTTTTTTGTGGAAGCGATCATAATATTGACATGGACTTGGCTTGAATACAGACTCCGAACTGCTAATAATAAATTTTAGATTTAATAAAAAGAAATCAGTCTCAATAACACTCTGTCTTACCCAGGAATTAAACTCAGAACCTCGTGCTCAGCCTTAACGCTTGCGACTACTACTTACTACACTAAAGATGTAGCCGATATTTTCATAAATAGAAAAATATATTACACGGACTAGAAGTCGCGTATTATCATTATCTAGTTATACAATTGCCGAGATAGCTTCAGCGGATAAAGTCGAAATTGTCCGGTGGAAAACGAGTTTCATTGCTAGCGAAATGCTGGAGTAATTTCATGGAACATTTACCCCCCGACCAAGGGTAGTGTTTACAGGACGTCCTTTCTGGAATACGCTTTATGCCAGCTTCCATTTTTTGATGTACATCATTATATTATGAATAATGTATTTGTATGAATATTATTTACGTATGTGTGGTGAACTTGGGTAGGTACTACAAAACACGTGTACGTACTGTGCTGCCTCTAGTAACGAAAAGCCGCAGTAATCTAACTTTTCAAATATCTAACCGTTACACGAAATGTTGCATGAATGGTAATCATAGATAGCAGCACTTTCTCTGTAGCTTCACATTAAACGCTTGAAGCGACACCTATCATCGAATAGCTGAACCCTGATACCACCTGCCAAACCCAATAGTCGACAGTAACGTTGTTCATTAATAGAGATGTACTATAGCTACTAGCGACACCTATCGACCAATAGCAGAATTATCTCAGTCATAACTTACTACTATATCTGCGCCATACAATCTACCTAATTAGGATACGAGATAATTACTCTTGCAAATATAGAGGGAGCTAGTGGAAGATTAACTGGCAATATAACAAATTTATATTTTCTTTGTTCTCTGCTGATAATAATAAATAAATATGAATTTCTTGGAGAACATCACTTTCCGTCGCACCCGCACACGATCGGATCATTCCGAACCAAATGATAGTGACATAATATCACAAACAATGAATTGTACTTCAAACAGTTTGCCGGGGATGTCAGAAGACGACGAAAGTGATCAGCGAATAAAGGTATTGATGGATAAGATCGAGGAATTAACATCACAACTAAGTAGCGCTCATTATGAAATTGAATTATTGACATTGGAAAATAATAAATTGAAGAAAAACAATGAAGATTTAGTACGAAAAAATGAGATGTTTAAAAAAATTACTAGCAGTCCTATTAAACGCAAAAATACACCAAAGAAAACCACGAAAAAGGATACCTACGAAAAACAGGAAAACTTGCAAACATCAGAAAGTATTCCATTGCATAATATCCAACCAGAAAGCGAAGATGCTGTCTCCACAAAAACAACAGACACCAATCAAAACATTCGTAAAACCACAATCTCGGATACTCCATCCTTGTCATCGCCCGCGAAGCACAAAATATGCCTTATCAGTAATGAAACTTCCAACGGACTCAATACTTTAATTGAAAGGACACTATTGTGTAATTATTATGAAATTTGTCACTACCGCACACCTAAATGTGGAATAGAATATTTGATTAGTAATATTTATGGGAAAGTCCGTGATTTAACTAAATCTGATTTCTGTATTATTTATATTGGCGAGGAAGACTTCCGGAGAACGTATAACTATAGGAAACTCGTTACGTCCATTCATGAAAAACTAGCACCTTTAAGCCACACTAATTTCATAATCTGTCTACCAACATTCAAATACATGAATAACATAAATGTTATGTATAATTGCCGAGTAGAAGCATTCAATAACTTACTCTACTTGGATGCCGAGACCTATAAGTATGCCTTTATCCTAGACTCAAACCTTAATTTGCCATATACTAGCGATACATATAGACAACATTCCGGGGCTCTAAACTACAAAGGTCATGAAATTGTTATGTCCGATCTACAAGATCTCATTCAAGGCCTAAGCGTACTGAATACCGTTCGGCTAGAGGTTGATAGTTTCCGAAAGAAACAACAACTAACCCTATCAGACACAGAAACGCAAAATAATTCCCAGTTTTTTCTTTAGAAATCTTAATATCCTTCACCAAAATATAGCGGGGCTACTAAACAAATTAGATATTCTTATAGTAAAATTAGAAGAACTCTTTAATAAAGGAATAATTATTGATATAATCTGTATAACAGAGCATTTTATAGAATTAGGATATGAAGATTTACTACAAATACCGAACTTCTATCTAGCTGCATGCTTTTCAAGAAAAGTCAAACGAGGGGGGACCTGTATCCTTGTAAGACTAGGACTACAGCATAGGGATATACCAGAAGTTGCAAAACAATCCGTGCCAAATGTCTTCGAGTGCTGTGCCATCGAACTCAAGAATCCTATATGTGCTATATACACTGACATGACAAAAGCTTTTGACTATGTAAATCACAAGACTTTGTTGCAAAAACTGCAAGGCTATGGCATAAGAGGAAATGTTCTCAAACTCATAGAATCTTACCTAAGTGATAGGTCTCAGTGCACAGAAATCTCAAGAATATGCCAAAACACTAAATTAGAAACTGTCTATACGTCTGCATCAAAACATGTAAAGTATGGTGTGCCTCAAGGCAGTGTGCTTGGACCGCTATTATTCTTAATATACATTAATGATCTCCCAAAAGCTATAGCACATAAAATGATCCTTTTTGCTGATGATAGCACAGCAGTTGTCGAGTATACTAATTCTGGTAATTATGAAATTGACATCAAAAGTTGTTTAAACGACATTATAAAATGGCTCAATAACAATAATCTAGTTATAAATTTAAACAAAACTAAAATAATGCATTTTCATCAACGTCGTGAAAACCCAAATATTTCTGTTACCTTCAACAACTGTTTAATAGAAGAGGTTACTGATACCAAGTTCTTAGGTATAATTATAGACAATAAACTCACTTGGAAATTGCATGTGGAAGATGTATGTAAGCGCCTAAGTAAATCCGCATATCTACTCTTTCAAATATCAAAAAAAGTAAATAAAGAGACACTTTTAATGGCGTACCATGGACTTGTCGGCTCATGTCTTCGATATGGTTTAATATTTTGGGGGCAATCAACTGACAGAGAGACGGTATTCAGGATGCAAAAGCGATGTATTAGATCAATGTGTGGTCTAAAGACTACAGATACCTGTATACCTCATTTTAAGGCACTAAAACTTCTGACATTACCGTCGCTGTACATACTAGAAACAGCACTGTTTGTCAAAGCAAACCTGCATCTTTTCCCCAAGCTGTCATCAGTAAAGAAAAATCCCATACGCTCTCAATATGTGAATCAATTATGCAATGTCAAGTGTAAGACAGCACTGATGAATAAAAGTTTCTTTGGAATAGCTCCTAAAATATATAATAAAATTCCCGAATCTGTCAAAATATTGCCATTGACAAAGTTTAAAGCTGCCTTCAAAATAATTCTAATTGACAAATGCTACTATACAATAGACGAGTTTTTAAACGATAAATTATAACAATACAATATATTTTAATTGAACAATATTTTAACTTAATAAAAGAGACATTTAAATTTTTCACAGTAAGTAATGATACATTTAGAATATTAAAGCTTCTTAGTGCTCTGAACCTTAGAGAGTTAGATAATATTTGTATGTCATACTGGCAAAACATAGAGATTTAATTAACCCTGCATATGTGACCATCAGCTTGTATACCTATGTTTTACAAATAAACTATTTGATTTGATTTGATTTGATTTGAAGAATTTTTTGGAGGAAATGTGCTTCTTAATAACTTAAAGTCTTTGGTATTTTGATGATTTTGGAACTGCCTGATTTTTATAATTATATATAATAACACAACAACACATAACTAGGTATTAACATTGAAAACATTAATATTGTATCTTGCAGAATTTATGTTTCTGTTTTTGAAGCAAACACAATGTGATACTTTTTCTGATTGTTTTATAAATATAAACATTAAAAAAAAACTTTTAATTTGAAACGCGTTATAATTGACGTCGCGTTGACCCAGGCATTCTTGCTAGGCATACTGATCTTAGTGTTATTAATAGCCCAAAGATATGGAGTCTGTTTGGACCTGGTTGGACCCCAATAACATGGACTTAAACATAACTGGCATAATGTTGGTGCACTGTAAGGGAAAAAATCTGCTGTTCCATACATCTATGTAGCTACCCTTTGAGAAACTCAGGCATGATGTACAGACACCAGCACATCAAGTTACCCCAATGTGTCAATTTCTTTGATCGATTTTCAACTTTATGTTAACGAGGATAAGGTTCATATTCAATTGGGAAAATTTGACATATTGGGGTAACTTGACGTGCTGGCGTCTGTAAGTATCTAGGAAAACCACAACAATAATTTGTTCTCAATTACATTACCACATCTAAAGTCAATGTACAACATTACTACTACTTAAGCCTATAAATAATGCTCTATCCTTGAATACCTAAAACACTACATAAATATCCTAACCAGAGTCATAAATAGGTAAATACCCCGTATAAGAAAAAGCCCGTAGTGTACATTGACGAATGAACGCTGTTCCCGAAGATACCGAAAACCTCACTTATTGATGAGCCCTTATTTATTAGTGGTGAACCGATGAGGAGTGTGAATGAACTTCATACATTGCCATGGTTACGATGTTCGTTTTTTTTTGCTTTTTTTTGTCTTTATCGTATCTAACGAACGACAGAACATCAAGTTATCACAAACCTGTCAAATTCTCCCTGTTAAACATGAACCTTATTTTATTTATGTTATAGTTGAAAAACTGTAAAGTAAATTTGACGCAGTGGTGGAGCTTGATGTGCTGGCCTCTTAACCTTCGTTTTGTTTTGGTTTGGCTTACATATAATTTTGACTTCGTAAATATTAGCTTATCTAATCATTTCGAAAGATAATAGTTATCCCTATTTTTAATATGCTTTTATGACAGCCCCTAAAATGTTTGTTAAGGACTGGTAGAAACCTATTTTATAATTTCGCTTTTTTTTTTTAAATGCTCAAAATAAGCTGTTCGCACATTTGATTATTTTGCCAGTGTGTGACAAGAGGGCTTTAGCTAAATGTTTGAAAATGCTTATTGGCATAAATAGTAGATTTTTTTTATTTAACTTTATTGAACTGAACTAAAACATAAGGGCAGTTGAGTCCATTACACTAATTCTACCTGGAACAATTTATATAAACGACATTGTAAATAAAAAAATGGTTCTGCATAGTTACCAACTTCTCTAAGTGATTATATTTTCATGCAACGTCCCAAAGACGTCAAGGAAACAGTCCTTGAGAAATGAACTTGACGTTTTCTCAGCCAACTTTACTTTAGAAGCTCGATTTCACTCGAGTTCTCTCCTAAAGGTACTTCGCTTTTAAAGAGGATTTTGTTTTGATGCAGGAGAAATAAAAAACAATTTTAATGTAAAATTTTGGTATTGTGTGCTTTACATTGGTGTATTATATATTTGTGTGCTTTGTTTATGAAAGTTGTATGACGTTTTTAGCCTTTTTGTATGGAAGAAGAAAGACAGAGACGCCAGAACGTCACCAGTCACCACTAATTACGCTACTACATTTGCATCGTTTAGTTTAAATTAGCCCTAAATCAAATTCTTGATATTCGAACAATTATGTTTTTAATAGGATTACTGTACAGTAGTATATCTTCACCACTGATTGTTTTAGTTTAAAATCACATATACATATATTTATACCCTCACTCCTTTTTCTATGGACACAGACAGACAAAGACTACAGAACATCACTTGCTAGGATTAATTTGCGTCATTTACGTTCATAGATTTTTGTAGCCCTACTACGAATTATTGCCATAAAAACGTAACGACAAAAATCCGAACGGTCACAAAATAAAAAAAAAGCATAAATACTCCAGTAATATCCACTCGATACCTTCATTCATAAAATTTGTTTAAACGACTAAATTCCAAAAACATTTTCACATTAAAACCACGAAATAATTTCGCAAAATTCGAGTCTGCAAATTACCGTGATACCACTAAAGTACCTACTCTTTAATTTCAGCTGACGCGTAAACTTCAGGCGGCTCAACTTCATATCGACATAAGTGATATGAACGCAAATATCCTAATAAAGTTTAACCAACTAGATTTTGTTCGTGGATTTGCTCGCGAATTTTAAAAGAATTTTCCATATAGTTCTCTGAGTTAAGCTTAGAGGTCAGAGGAAGAGAATACCAAGTCACAATAATTTTGTTCCATGGTTTTTTTATTACAATTCTTATGTATGTAAAATACTTATATTATAAAGAGGAAAGTTTTGTATAATATTTGTGTGTAACTTATAATATTAAAAACAGATTTGAAAAATTCTTTCACCCTTGGGATGCTACATTATATCTGGTTGATATATACAACACACGCTCTTAGCTTAGCTTGGGACTGAATGGGGCTGTGTGAAAAAGTTGTGGAATATTTATTTGATTATAATGTATAAGCTACTTTTAATCCCTGTAATCTAGAACGGGAACTATGCGGGTAAAACTGCGTGACGTATCCTGTCGATTCAGTAAAGGTCACTCCGTGAAGACTTGAGTGGAGGGAACACCTAGCATCATCATGTCTTTCTTAACCGACTTCAAAAAAAGGAGGAGGTTCTCAATTCGGTTGAATGTTTTTTTTTTTTTTTTTTTCTTTAGGGTTTGTTACCTCAGCACTCCGTCATTTATGGACCGATTTTTAAAATTCTTCTTTTATTTGATAGGGTATATACCCTATCAAATAAAAGAAGAATTTTAAAAATCGGACCAATCTGTTCATATGAACAGATTGGTCCCATTTGTATCAAAACTCATATCTGATGAGGGATCTTCGGGGAATTGAGGGAACTCCTCAAAAAATATAGGCACACATGCACCGATTTCAACATTTTTAGTAACAAATCAAGCATTTTCATTTAGAAAGTAACATTTGGTGAAGAAAAACTGATGAAGAAGACAGGCAACGGAACTCTTCAACGCATAACAGCAAATTATTCGCAATTGCTATACTCAGATGTCTATGCTGAGCTTTTGTGTTTCCATAACAGAACATTACGCCTGTCTATTTTAAAGGGGCCCGGCAGAGATGTGCAGATTAATGATTAGAAAGAACTACTTTTGCAATTGTTAACCGATTTCAATCATTCTTTCAAGTTTTGAAAGACTTTTTACATACAAAGAAACTAAAAATTACAAAATAAAAACCGACTTCTTAAAAAAGCACTAACAGGTGAAAAATAACTCCAGTTTCGGAAGTCTGTGGCTTTGGTGGTTTTGTTTCGTTCATTGGCCACCGACTTCCGAAACTGGAGTTATTTTTCACCTGTTAGTGTTTTTTTAAGAAGTCGGTTGTTTTTTTTGAAAAAAAGTTTTTAATTTAATTTTATTTTTAATGTTTAAAACTATTTAAATTTCAATGCCCTAACAGGCAACTAAGATTTAAGACCTATCTAATTTGTTAACATCTAGAAATTTTATTTTTCTGTTTTTTAGAATTAGGTATGGAATGACAGCTTATTTGCCTTCACCTTCACACGTGATTTTTACAGAATAGCACTTCAGTAATTGTGTTTGCGACTACTAAACCAACGAGGTAAGTCGAACAGAGCAATGTTACTAAGGTATTAAGTTGTTTTTTATTCATAAATAATTTATTGACACAAAATCACTATCTGTTGTCTCATCCGTCATTTGTTCCCAAAGCTTCATTTGAAAAACAGCGTCAGGCAGCATCTCCGGATCTGTCTGGCATTACCGCTGAAATGAACCTTTTGGCGCAGCCGTGAGACATGCCATTTTTGTCTCTTTTTTTTGTGTTATTATGTTTTTACTGTGCGTGTATCCAGCTGTTACCAATAAATGTATTTTCTTTCTTTCTTTGTCGTCACGACACAGTGAGAAACTGGCTTAGCCGCCCATTAATATTGACAAAACGACAGCCTACGCAGACATAATAAAATATAGAGGCGGATTATAATAATTTATGCGGTACCAAGGCTTCAGCCGCATAATCGTATAACATTATTACTTATACCGTATTAATAAGTACCAAGACAAAAGAAAATACTCTGCAGACAGACAGATCTACTTTATTATTATTATTGTTCGGATTTGTGTATATAGTACGAGTATGGTGTGCTTACGCAAGCCCCTTCAGCTTGGATCGTAATACGGAATCAGTAAATGGAATATTTTTTTAATTAGGTTCAAACACGGCACTCGTTCTTTAGTATTTGCGTGTGGGGTAAATAGAGTTGTTAAAGGAACTGAAGTGTTTTACTACTTATGAGTACGTGCCAATAAAGGCAGTAAAAATTCTCAACCACATTTCACATCACACACCAGAATTTGTGAGATAAAAAAAATACCGATCGAATTGACAACCTCCTCAAGGCGGTTAAAAATATTCTTGTGGTGTTCGATACTTGTGACGGATGATGACATTTATTAGAAATACAAATATAGTAATTACAAAGTAAAGATGTTTTAATTACCCGGGTGTCAAAACAACGGTGACAGTGTCATACCGATATGGCGGCCGGGGCTCAAACGGAATCCAAAAAAAAAAAAATCGAAACAGAGTTAATCATTTCAATATAATTTTTTTATTAAAATATCGATATCGTGTCGTTACAGTTTAAAAAAAATGTTTAAAATAGTTAACGGGTTACTCAATTTGGTACCTTAATGAATAATTAAATCGTCATAGATTGAATTATTAAGTAAATATCTAATTATTATCGTTTTCTTCTTTTTTTGCTATCTTAGGTTAAGTCAATCAATTTATTACCAAGTATGGTACAATTATATTATTTAGAAGTTTGTATTTGTCTGAAAATTATTATCAAGTCTTAGTCTTCCGTGGCTAATAAACATTTTATCTTTCTTCCTACTTTATTACACATCAGACACCAACGACATTAATTTCGCACAGTTTACTAAAACAATTATGCCCACTAAGTTCCTCCTCTCACTCCGTAAAGGAGCAATTCTCTAACTATTCTCCTACAGTATGTGTTGGAAAAGAAATATGACGCAATTTTGGTAATGCTTAGTTGTCGAGCCACAAGGGAATGAAAAATTCAAGGGGCCGGCGTACATTACCGTACCACATTGCTAAGAGCATTTGTTCCCTTACAGAATTTGAGGAGAGGAATATTTTCGGCAAGAGTAATGGTGTTCACTTGTCTGCTTTGTTCGGTGCTGTCGTCACTACAAGGGCTCAGGTGTTTAGTTCTGCATCTACAAATAAATTTTATATTACTATATGTGACTCATGGTGTGGGGGGATTCTCATGTACTTATTCCATTATTGTTTATACAGAATTGGACCACGGTGACTTGAATGTGTTCATGTCGTGTTATGATTTTAAATGCCAATTTATTCCAAATGTTTCACACTAATATAATTATATACAGATAAACTCACAAATACCTAGCTCTCAGCACACCTCACTCAGGTGCTGACACCCTCACACACACGTACACACACACAAACTCATACACATACGAGTACACCCACTCACTCATAGACACTTGCTCATTTACAGATTTATCATTTAGCATTGTATAATAATTTACCATAAAAATAGTTCTACACGTATTATTATCACATAAAAATAGTACCACCAGTCCTTTGTATTTGTTAGCATTATTTTAAAATATTCGGGGGAATGGCACTGTTAGCCGAAATACTGGCATTGCCTAGTTCGGTTACAGAAGCTAAATCCATTTACTTGTATATAACTACTGCTAAACTGTTTTTGTAACATAGAACTAAGTTAAAACTAAGGAAAATAAATTTATTTAATATTATTTATTATAGTATTAGTTGAGGTGATATTTTGTGAATTGTTTTATTTTTAATTTGAGGTAGATATTGCATGTTTTTTGATTGGGCATTACTGAATAGAAATTGGACATTGTTGTTGAGCAATTGGTTGCTGTGCTCCATGTCACAGTTTTTATATCCGCATGGAACAAATATTTGTACGACGTAAGTGGTAGTTTTTCTGTATTTAGCTATTTGTGTACGTGACTTTATTTTTTTGTAAGCGCGCACTCAATACAGGCGAAAGTCATAGAGTAAGGCAACTTTTTTTATAACCTTTTTTTTTTTAAATTATATTTTTTTTAAGAATTGTAATCGTTCACCGCGCCCTATAATTCCTTGCAGAAACGCAAACGATTAATCTGATTAGAAAATCAAAAGGGGGTGGACAGTGGCATCCACCTGGATACTAACAGGATTGTGTACTTCGATCACTAATCCAGCATAAGCGTTCTTATGGCAACCCTCTTGTCCCATAAATCCGCGGTGATATACAAGGGAAGCTGAGGTTGGCTAAAAAGATTACAATAATATTGAGCCCGTCCTGAATTTATTGCTAGCAATATTGTAAGATGAGTTGCAAAAAGTATTGGATTAATTTAATGTCAGTCAGATGATTATAATTGCAATTTGCAATTATCTATTGCCTATGTGACTTCTAGAAGTCAGCCAGTGACTGGGTTACATTATTTCTCTTGATTATATTCCTTGAACAGACTGGTTTTGAGCTACGACTACTTTTAACGACTGTCGAAGATCTACAAACAACAGCCCTGCATTGTTACGAGTATTCTGTAAAAACCACCGCGTGAAAATGTAGGTGAACTAAAGGCGAAGCTGTCATTCGCATTATAATGCTAGGCATTGATAGTTCACACTTCACTCAAGTTTTCACTCAGTGACTTTTACTGAATCGACCGGCTGGCCCACAAATGAACAAGCTTTCCAAAAGTTCTAGATATGTAATGAATGGTCACCTATCTCTGGGCCGTCCTCGGTAAACGAAGCTTAACATTCGAAAGACCCGTGCGGCTGGTAATGTTTAGCCACAAGTAATAATCAGTAATAATCAGTAATAATCAGTAGTAACCAGTAATAACCAGTAATAACCAGTACCGACTCAGTAGTAACAGTAATAAATCGATTATATGTAAACATAGTAATCTTCCCCTACCCTTCCCCAACAATTCTCAATTAATCTCACAGCGGGGACGTGTAAAAAGGAATAATTCAAAATGTATATTGTACTCTAACAAATTACTTTTCACCCACTACGTAGTACGTAGTTTATTATCGAGAAACATCTGGACATTCCCCTACTAATACACTGATACCCGATGCTAAAGTGTTATTTATGACGTAGGCACTAGCACTTTGCCTGCGATCTTGTTTGCACCCTGCACGAACTTCCATTTGTCTATAAATACGGATACACAGATAGGAATCTATGAAATATTTAGTATTCGCAATGACAACAACAAATGGCAATCATAAGTCTTCAATGCTGTGTAAATACACCACTTATAGGCATGCACAACATGGTCATTTTTATGAATTAAAAGGTTTACAATAAGTAATACAATAGAGAACCTAAAATAAACAAATTAAAAGAAAAGAAAAGAACAAATTAAAAGAAAAAAAAAGACGGCAGGTTCAAAGCTGAATCTTCGAACATGATTAGTCAGAGCGTCTTGGGAGTTATTCAAGAAAGGCTCGACCATTACATTTTAGAATTTAAATAAATACAACAAAACAGGTGACAGTTCCTAAGGTGGACGTAGCTCAGTCTCTGCGAACGTCAGAATATTAAGTGATCATTGTCGTTGTCTTCATCAGCCACGCTCTGTCATTTAAGCACGAAGTTAGTCACCATCGCGACTGTGTTGCCATCACTCGGAAATCGTGTGCACTTCATAACCTTTCTAGTTTATACATGTAATGCGTCACACATACATACTTTACAGACAATACTTTAACAGTATTCACAAACTTAGACTGTAACTAAAACAGTATAAAGTGAAACCATGCGTAGCTCATGTCTGCGCCAAAAATGACAAAGGCACGACGCGACTCGACACTTAATGATGTCTGTAAAAACGCCTAGTATAAAGTCGGGCAATACTACTGAGCCTATATCTACATATTCTTCACCTACAAAATCAGTTTCATAGTTTAGTCGTAATAAAGTATCTGATCTAACGGACATACCTTTCTCTTCCAAAACGCTAAGTATAACTTCAAAATAGAATAGGCCAAAAGGTCAATAATGGATGTAATTAAGTGTTGCGCTGACTCCGCTAAGATAACTGAATAATAATAATACCAGCCTGTAACTGTCGTCCCACTGTAAAAAAAAAAGCCTCTTCTCATACAAAGAAGGCACGAGCATTAATCATCGGTCTTGCACAAGGCGGATTAGCGATTTTAAACTTATATAATATTAACAACCTTATAAGTCCAGGTTTACTCAAGATTTTTTTTTTACCCATATTAGAGATGTCTAAGATAAACTTAGAAAGTATGTACATAAGGATTTAAAACTCACATTGTTGCTTACCCAGATTTGAACCATAACCATTTATGCGTACAGTCAACAGCAAAAGTAGATGATCAAAATCAGAAATTCAATACTAATGAACGGAGTTCGCGCCAGAACTGTGTGGCGTCGAAGTGATTCAAAAGTATGTGATTGTAAATTATACCAAACATTTACTACCAGTACAGCTGCCATATGTTTGTGATCAGTTTTGACTCCAAAAGTTATAAACTCAATTCGCATCAGAACTAAGAAGTGAAAAAAAAAATCAAAACTAGTGAACAGCTAAAATCAAAAATTAAATGATGAAACTGAGGCCACGTGAAGCAAATAATTCATCCATACGTATTTTTTTATTAACCCAGTAATTTAATTAGTTATGTTTAAAACAGCTGAATTTGATAAAAAAAATGCATCTTAAATATATTTAATATATTTCATCCAATTGAACCCCTAAAAAAAGCACTTGTTTCACTTTGAAATGTTTTTTTGGAAGTAGGTTGTTTTTTTTTTGTAAAAGTGTTTTAATTTTTCACTTTTAGTGGGTCAGTTTGTAATTTATCTAAGTTACAATAGCCCAATGACAACTGCTCATCACCTCTTACAACATATTGCTTTTCTCGATACAGGGACGTTAATTGTTGAGGAGTTCTCCTAGTAAGATCCAGGAGATCTGGAGCTCCATGGTGAAGGCATCATCACCACTTTGCATTTTGACAAGCTTAAATTACTTAGCAACTATATTAAAGTACCTAATCGAATCGCAACCCGTGAAATACTTAGGTATAATTGAGTAGTTCCGATGCCCATCTGTGGTCTTCATCATCAGTTCCACTCTAGCAAACGGTGCTTTCCGAGAGCGAATGCACGAGTTACTATACAAAATACCCAAATCACTATAGGTGTTCCTATAAAATTTGAGGTTTTCCCTCGATTTCCATAGGATCCCTTCATCAGATTCTGACTTGGTGACAATGAGACCACAGCGAGAGTATACCCTTTCATACAAAAAAAATAATTTTGCAAATCCGTCTATATATGACGAAGTTATGCCCAAACATACATAAAAAATATTCATATAAACATCCGAATTGATAACCTCCTCCTTCTTCAGAAGTCGGTCAAAAATAATATAATTCAAAAACTTTAGTATTTAAACTGGTTTTTTTTTGTAGCTTCTGGCAATGTTCAAAAGTAGCTGATGTGATACAAAACGATAATTCAATGAATATTAATATCTTTGCATGTTTTTGAATTTTGTGTCAATGTTCAAAAGTAACTGATGTGATACAAAACGATAATTCGATAAATATTATTATCTTTGCATGTTTCGAATTTATGTCAATGTTCAAAAGTAGCTGATGTGATACAAAACGATAATTCAATAAATATTAATATCTTTGCATGTTTTTGAACTTTGTGTCAATGTTCAAAAGTAACTGATGTGATACAAAACGATAATTCGATAAATATTATTATCTTTGCATGTTTCGAATTTATGTCAATGTTCAAAAGTAGCTGATGTGATACAAAACGATAATTCAATAAATATTAATATCTTTGCATGTTTTTGAACTTTGTGTCAATGTTCAAAAGTAACTGATGTGACACAAAACGATAATCCGATAAATATTATTATCTTTGCATGTTTCGAATTTATGTCAATGTTCAAAAGTAGCTGATGTGATACAAAACGATAATTCAATAAATATTAATATCTTTGCATGTTTTTGAACTTTGTGTCAATGTTCAAAAGTAACTGATGTGATACAAAACGATAATTCGATAAATATTATTATCTTTGCATGTTTCGAATTTATGTCAATGTTCAAAAGTAGCTGATGTGATACAAAACGATAATTCAATAAATATTAATATCTTTGCATGTTTTTGAACTTTGTGTCAATGTTCAAAAGTAACTGATGTGACACAAAACGATAATCCGATAAATATTATTATCTTTGCATGTTTCGAATTTATGTCAATGTTCAAAAGTAGCTGATGCGATAAAAATCATAACTCAATGATTGCTTTTGCCCAGTCGGCTACAATATATCAAAACCGGAAGGTAGATTGATATTTTACATTAATGAGCAGAATAGCTTTAATATAATCCTGAATATTGTATAGGTAGCAGATTTCCGTTGAAAACGTAAGAAAATTATATTTCTTGAACATTTACCTATATTATTTGAATGTATGAATTATTTAGTAATCAATAAATTTTCAATAATATTATTAATGATTATAATAATATAATAATAATAGCAATATTTTTTCATACTCATTAATGTAAAATATCAATCTACCTTCCGGTTTTAATATATTGTAGCCGACTGGGCAAAAGCAATCATTGAGTTATGATTTTTATCGCATCAGCTACTTTTGAACATTGACATAAATTCGAAACATGCAAAGATAATAATATTGATCGAATTATCGTTTTATATCACATCAGTTACTTTTGAACATTGACACAAAGTTCAAAAACATGCAAAGATATTAATATTTATTGAATTATCGTTTTGTATCACATCAGCTACTTTTGAACATTGACATAAATTCGAAAAATGCAAAGATAATAATATTTATCGAATTATCGTTTTGTGTCACATCAGTTACTTTTGAACATTGACACAAAGTTCAAAAACATGCAAAGATATTAATATTTATTGAATTATCGTTTTGTATCACATCAGCTACTTTTGAACATTGACATAAATTCGAAACATGCAAAGATAATAATATTTATCGAATTATCGTTTTGTATCACATCAGTTACTTTTGAACATTGACACAAAATTCAAAAACATGCAAAGATATTAATATTCATTGAATTATCGTTTTGTATCACATCAGCTACTTTTGAACATTGACATAAATTCACAAACATGCAAAGATGATAATATTTATATAATTATCGTTTTGTATCACATCAGCTACTTTTAAACATTGCCAGAAGTTACAAAAAAAAACCAGTTTAAATACTAAAGTTTTTGAATTATATTATTTTTGACCGACTTCTGAAAAAGGAGGAGGTTATCAATTCGGATGTTTATATGTATATTTTTTATGTATGTTTGGGCATAACTTCGTCATATATAGACGGATTTGCAAAATTATTTTTTTGTATGAAAGGGTTATACTCTCGCTGTGGTCTCATTGTCACCAAGTCAGAATCTGATGAAGGGATCCTATGGAAATCGAGGGAAAACCTCAAATTTTATAGGAACACCTATAGTGATTTGGGTATTTTGTATAGTAACTCGTGCATTCGCTCTCGGAAAGCACCGTTTGCTAAAGTGGAACTGATGATGAAGACCACAGATGGGCATCGGAAATACTCAATTATATCTAAGTATTTCACGGGTTGCGATTCGATTAGGTAGATATAGTTGCTAAGTAATTTAAGCTTGTCAAAATGCATAGTGGTGATGATGCCTTCACCATGGAGCTCCAGATCTCCTGGATCTTACTAGGAGAACTCCTCAACAATTAACGTCCCTGTATCGAGAAAAGCAATATGTTGTAAGAGGTGATGAGCAGTTGTCATTGGGCTATTGTAACTTAGATAAATTACAAACTGACCCACTAAAAGTGAAAAATTAAAAAACTTTTACAAAAAAAAACAACCTACTTCCAAAAAAACATTTCAAAGTGAAACAAGTGTTTTTTTTAGGGGTTCAATTGGATGAAATATATTAAATATATTTAATATGCATTTTTTTTTATCAAATTCAGCTGTTTTAAACATAACTAATTAAATTACTGGGTTAATAAAAAAATACGTATGGATGAATTATTTGCTTCACGTGGCCTCAGTTTCATCATTTAATTTTTGATTTTAGCTGTTCACTAGTTTTGATTTTTTTTTTCACTTCTTAGTTCTGATGCGAATTGAGTTTATAACTTTTGGAGTCAAAACTGATCACAAACATATGGCAGCTGTACTGGTAGTAAATGTTTGGTATAATTTACAATCACATACTTTTGAATCACTTCGACGCCACACAGTTCTGGCGCGAACTCCGTTCATTAGTATTGAATTTCTGATTTTGATCATCTACTTTTGCTGTTGACTGTACAACAACTTAATATAGATTGTAAATATAGATATACCCATCAACCTCCAGAAAGACTTACATTTTATGTATTTTAAGCTTGTATTGGCAGTAGCGTGCCGATGCAAAACTAATACACTTAACACGATGGGTTGAGGGGAGCCAAACATCGGAAAAAGTGACGTCGCAAAGTGCATTATGTGAGTGAGAAAATCTGCCGGAACATGTATTATTAAATTTGCACTCGGCTCTTTTACTGCCAGATTTTCTTGGAGGGCTGTTCGCGTTTTCTCTTTGATGGAAATTGGGGAAATAAATGTAAAACGATGGTAGGGTGCGGAGCGTCTTTATAGATTAAAGAGTTTATTTTAATTTTGATAGGGTTTTATATTTTTTTCCCGGTATTTATTTTTGATTTCTTTGAATTTAAGTAGTAAAAAATTAAAAGATAATGTTTTACTTTGAAAGTTCTATTTAGAAACTTGGGTATTATATATAAATGCATAAACTATTGTAACTTGACTCCTTTTTAATACAAAATCAAAACTCAAAGCTCAATTGTTTAAATCAGGCTGAGAATCAGTACTTTTTGAAAAGTCAAAAAGATATAAGACAGTTCCCCAGAACCACGTCCCAGTGTTTCTGCAAGAAAGATGAAGTGGCGGACTTTGTAAATCATTATTTTTCATGCCGATTGCGAGTGTATGAAGTAAAACAATAAGATTATCTAAAGAAAAACCTATAATTTTAGCAAATAATAAAACTTCCTTAATCTTTTTATATGTTTAGAAAATACCCAACGTGAACTAGATTAAGCGAGACATAATTGTTCAGTAATTACGTTGAAGCTGTACAAAAGAATTTACGGCGTACTTTTACTCTCCGTACCTATTAGTTAAACAAGCTAAAGCGAGGTTACAATAATTTTTAGTTCCTTTGAACCTCTGTTAATTTAGTCGCAACTTAAAATGATGTTGACACTAAATTGCTAGGTGTTGAATATAATTTAATAAAACATATATTATGATGTTCTGTTACATTTCTTTGATAATTCATAAATCAACTTTATAAAAAAAAGCATAAAGTTCATGTTCATTTGCGAAAATTTTGAACTTTGGTATAGCTTGATGTCTGTACTATTATAAATTATATCTTTCTATCTTTTAAGATGTGGCATAAACATATTTCAAATATAGTTATTATTTTTCTCTTACACCGTCCGTCCATACCAGAGTATCTCTGTGTTGTATGGATAACACCTTCACATTGTGTTTATAAAAATTATCCACGATTTTTGAAAGGTTATTAAATTATTTTACTTATCTCTGTCGGTTGCTAAATGGCTCGTTCATCAATTTGATGTTACATCTTTTTGAGAAAAACTACCCTTTAAAATACATTTAGTCACATGTACCACACATGAATTCACTACGCACCCTGGTAAGGAAACGCACCAGGGATCAACACGACAAGCTATGGTCGGACCAAAGTGAGTGCAGGCAAGCCAGGGAAGCACTTCCCACAATTGAAAGCCGTTTCAAGAGACAGGTTCTCCGGCTGACTAAGCAACAGCTGCAAATACTCACAGCTGCCATAACAGGCCACGGGCCATTTAACAAACACCTCTTTGTATTAGGAGTTACAGACAGCCCACTGTGCAGAGCTTGTGTCGAGGTGGATGAGACGGCATCGCACGTGCTTCTCAACTGCCCAGTGGTTGCTGCATACAGGGCTACGTTCTTCGGAAACCCAGGTACCATCTTTTTTTTTTCCTATGGATGGAAAATCCCCATGGATGTGCCCGGGGAGGCGGAGGGGTCTGTCAGACTCTTACTGACTAAAAACCACCCCGTGTTCCTTCTCACACCTGCGCCGGGGGTCACGGGAACGGAAGATACTTCCGCGACAACTGCTCGTTAAACCTAACCTAACCTAACCATGCACCACAATCGAGCAACTCATTGGTTATTATGATTTTAGTTACTTATCACAGTGTAGATAATATTTGACGCTAAAGTACTTGTTGAAAATTTACTGGGGCTCAGTGCACATGAACTCAATGACTTGAAAAGTATCTACTTATCTCTCCAGCTAAGTCCAAATATGTGCAAAGAACACGAAGGGTCTAAACTAAAGACCAAGACCAACAAGCTGAAAATAAAACAGAAAGTTAAAAGTTTGTACAAAGAAAATACATGTTAGAAATAAGTACACAAAAATACATTTTGAAGGGGAAAAACACGAAACATTTGAGACGCCGACCGACAGCTAAACAATTCTTTGTACTTATTCGAGTCAACATCGTATTAGTTGCAGATGTCTATAAATTGCAGACATTTACCGTTTAATTCTGTCATGTAGAGACCACAGACCGCTGTCAGAAAATGTATTGTAAAGAAAGTGCAACTAGCAAGGTTCTGTCTAGTTCTAAAGCTTTAAAACATATAAGATCGTCTAATACAAATATTCTTAATGGGTATATTGTTTTGTCTCTTTGGATCACGGGAATGTTTCTACCCAATAGTTACAGTTACAATTTATTAACTTACATGACAAAACAGAGCGTCGGTGTCCGTCATTTGCTTTCTCAATGACCTTCGATTTAATAGCATCTTTAACACCTACAGCTGGCATACTATAGCTCATCCGTACTACACAATAATATTTATAATGAAAATATTAGATTCGCTCAACACGTGCGAGCGAAATTATCATACCAGCCTGATAATTTATCTTACTGGCCGAGCAAAGGTACAGAGAAGGTTCGAGTAAGTCTCCACTCTTGTACTGTGTTGGTTGTCGATTCTACAATCATTTTGATTATAAAATCTCCGCAAAAATGTTGTCATTCACCGATGTCAGTGATTTCTGAGGTGAACTGAAAAAGTACATTTGAATTGCAAAGTTACGTTAATACTGGCCCCGATTTTATTGAACGACAAGAAGAGCTGATTCGTGGCTGGGCTATCACTACAATACTAAGGTGTAAAGAACTAGTAATAAAATCCAAGCCAAGAAAACACAAGTGCTGATTAACAGAGACACCTCAAAATGTCCTCTAAAATAAATAAGACCCAAGACTCATTTGCGGTAAGATATCTTATCGAACACTTAAAGCAACACCGACGCGCCATAACTTTGCTCGGCGCTGTAAAGAACGCAAAGCAATCTCTATAAATCGAAGTTATCTTCATAAATATCCGTTGACCCGCAGCAGGAGTTCTTAAATTGATTCTACGTGATACGGAATACGAAAAGCATCTATATTGATTCCACTTCAGACCGTGGCCAAAGTGAGGGGTGACGCGTGAAATGTTTTAATAACATGGAAAGTCTAGGAGTTTTTATTGGAACACTTTTTTCATATTGAAATATTTATTTGAAAGTGGGGCCTGGTTTGTACGACTATAGGTAGGTAGTGTTAGAAATGGTTGTGTAAAGCGAATGAGTGGCGACTTTTGGAAGCAAGCATGGATTACGACTTCTAGGAACAACCTGTATAAATTATTGGAAGGCCTTTGCCCTGCGTGGGATAGTAACAGACTGGTATTATATTATTTATGTTATAATTTTTACAATTTAAACGCAAATAGTCCCAAGAATTATTTTTGGCACGGGGATTTAGGCTGAATATGACAAAATACTGGAAGAAATAGCCCACTAATCTCATACTTTTTATTGTATTTTCTAAGGTAACTTATTTTTTTATATGTAGGCGTTTATAATCACGTTGACCGATTAGAAGCTCGTTAAGCATGGCTTTCTTGTCCAGTATTCACCCACAAGTACCATTAGTTTAACTAAGCGATTCCTGCCCTCTTAGTAATGAAATATTTACACGATGTCGTTTAATCACGCCTACCCACACAACTGGCTTTACACGCCCACAAAAAAAAGCCTTGAACTTTTACTAATAGTTACGTTAAGGTTGAAAAAAATACAGTTTTATTATGTAGATAATCAGCACGTCAGTCCCCTACCTACTGGGCCAACAAGAGCAACAATCTTTTTTCTCTTAACTGACCTAATAAATAGAGAAGGTTATAAATTTGTTGACAAGCTGCTTGTCTACTGAAATGCATTATGTGAAATCCGGGAAAAATCACTACATTCTTTACCATATAATTATATAATTGCATATTCCTTTAGTGGTCACCGAAACAAAAATTTACTTTTATAATTTAGCAGCTGAAGCACTCTGTTAATTCAACTTCTAAGATTAGTAAATACCACCACACAACAATGAAATAGAATTGAAAATGCTCATGTTGTGCTCATCAAACGTCTGATTTGATTTTATTAACCTCGCAGCCAGGTTACAGTCTTATCCTTCTCCTATCAATTTTCTCTAAAGTCTTCTAAATATTCTAGATGATAGTACTTTTTAGGTAAGCCAGTAAAATCGACCGTTTTTTATGTAATACTAATCAAAATTTCAAGTGAACCTCATGTTTCAAGTACACACACGCTTTATACGTGCGTAGATTTCCTATGGCGTATATTTGGTACTATATTACGGTCTTCAAAATATAAAAAAGAGCTCTTCTAGGTCCTAACTTCTTTTATTTCCCTTGTCTACTTAGCGCTGAAAGTAATACATTGGCGCCAATTTCCTTGTCTTTGTCAAACTTTAACTTAATTTAAGCTATTTTCATCTTTTCTCTTTTATACAGTAAGAAAAGGATGGACATGAATATTATACAAGACCTTGAATTTTCATACTAAATTCATTTGACATTTCAAACACATCAAACATTAACATTGCGAAGTTTAAATAATTTGTCATACAACGTGGCAATGCCGCCAGTCTTTTAGTAGGTACACTACAAGTAGACAGCAATGTGGATGAGTTTTTGACGCCATATTTTAGCAATATTAAGTAATTTTTAGTTTTATTTCTAGTGTATATTCAATTAAGTTTTAGAACAAAAAAATAGGCACCATTGTTTCTTATTACTTATTCAGCCTTTCTTTGGAAGAATTAACAATCATTTACTTTCATAGTATCACACAAAGACACGTAAGTATTTTAATGATAAACATTGTGCTTGTTATAATGCCTTAAGAGTCTTTTTTACCTTTAATACACCCACATTGCGCCAATTATGTTTCAACCCTAACACAACATTAATAGCCTCCTAAACATCATTCTATAAAAGAAATCCGAGCAAAAATCTTAAACACAGTTATTAATCTTTCGCTCAATAGAAATCATACAGGATAACAGTACACGGTACACGTACGCTCCCTGAATACGCATCGAAAGTGGCTATACCCACCTCGGTCCCATCCCTACCTCTCCGCATGATGGAGGCAATGTGACGGGAATCGGAAATAGGATCCGAATGTTTTGTGGTTATTCCGATTGAACCCTGAAAGGGGTACGTACACTTGAAATTTCAAACCGATCCGCGACCAGTTTTCTCGTTAAACATAGAAGGTATTCCCGCAGGTAAAAGGCTCCTTTCTTTCCGGAATAAAAGGACGAGTGGGTTTTAGTTAACTTTGGCAGGTTTATTTATGGTAGCGTATAATAAAAAAGAAAACTAATTTTGGGTAAAGTAATAAACATTGTTCCCTTTTTTAGGATTCCGCTACGGATGTGGGAGATAGGATATTGTATGATATTCGGACATGTTTTTGGTTTAGATTTGCTTTTTATTGGTTAACAAGCTTCTGCACGCGACTTTGTCCGCGTGAAATAGTTACAAACAAAAAAACCAGATTTAGAAAGATTATTCATTGGTGCTCCGCTCCTATTAATCTTAGCGTATTGATATATTACTTATAGCTTTCCTCCATACTACTTAACACTGAAATAATCCTTCAAATTGGACTAGTATTATTATAATTGGACAGTTCCTGAGATTAGCACGTTCAAGCAAACAAACTCTTCAACTTTATTATATAACATAGTATAGATTTAAACAAACAGACACTGTTTGGTTGACCATAGACATTTATTTTGGTAATTTAATAAAGATATTTTACTGGATCACAAAGAGGTTTAAATGTTTCCAATTTATATTAATATTCTATTCGTCTTACTCCAGTATCCTTTGATGAAATGTCTGCTATGAATATTTCTGCCGCGGTTGCCAAATACATTTTAAGTGAATAACTGAATAATACGCCATTGATATTGGGACTCGTAAAATCATTTATCGTGAATAAAACAATTCATGGTTAAGACAAGCGAAAGTTATGACGTCACACAGCAGCTGTGAAGGGTACCTAAATAAATAGCTACAAATGACATCAGTATAGAATGTTGTTGACACAAGCCTGCCTGGGTATTATTGATGGGCATAATTTATCGCATTCGCCCCGTGTTCTAAGGGGAAAGCGAATGAAATCACGAAAGTACCACCCTAAAATTTATGATCCCCTCTGAACCTTTGATGACTACTAATTTTTCAAAGGCACCAAACGAAAAAATTGACAGCCAAGAACTTTCTTTACCTACTTCGCCGACGAGGTATAAATTATTAATTGTACCCGATTTTTATATAGGGTAACGTGATTGATGACAGTGAGGGAAATCGATGATAATAGCAGTAAGCCAACCGCCAAGCTCGAGGCTATTACTACCATGTTTTAGGTAGCTATAGCTACCTAAAACTTAGAGGTATATATATATAAATATACCTCTAAGTGAGCATGAATTTATGAACCAATAAGGTAAAGCAAAAATAAGCTACCTTTGTGAGATTTATGTACCAACTACTAGCTATTATTAAGGTCCATACAATATTAAAAATACTCGTATCTAGAATGCATAGATACACCCAATTGGATCTTAAACAAAATCTACTTACTTCGCATACATTTTTAATACCATTTGATTATCGTGCTATTATTAAGCATGACTTCGGGTTTAATCCCCGGGTCGGGCAAAACGATATGAAGTTTTTCCATCTGGCATTTCTCAGTACGGGAGTTTCTCAACCCGGAGTCCGCATTTCTGCCCTTTTGGTGACAATGGACTCATCCCGCGGACATGGGTCTTAACCCTAGAGTACTAATCATCGCCTGAGAGGCCGCCCGCGGTCGGTTTTTTCTGGTTATTTTGAAATTGCGAGGACGTGTCGCGCCGTGCTTTCACGCCAACTCCGTGTAGCCCACGACGCGGCGGGGAGAGCTTGCGCGCTCGGCGGTGATACAGCGTTCCCGAGATATTGCCTATGTGATCGCCTGGGAGGCGATCATTTATTAAAGGTAGGTTTTTTACTAATGACTTAATTTACATTTTTGAGTTTTTTCTTTGTTTACTCACTATTATAAGATATAAAATACATGTTTTATTTCATAGATGGATCTCAACGAGCAGCAGACAGAAAATTACTTGGAAGATGACACCTCTGATAGTGAGACCGAGGATAATTTAGAAGTCGCGGATTACGATTCTGATGACAGTGTGGTTGATCCCACTTTTGTTCCATACCGACTCGAAAATGAGTTACAAAATATTTTGCTAGATGACCCTGATCCTCAAGACCGAAGCTGTATTACTGCGCTAAATGTAAAAAAAAATATTGTTTGTTTCATCGATATCCTAACTGCTATTCGTGTGATAAAAATAGAAGTCTGAGTTCGACTTAGTCTGCAGTAAGCTATGTAATGATTAGACTAGTTTTTTGTTATGTTTTTCATACTTTATACAGGTATTATATTGTAGTTTTTATACCAAAACAGTGGTCCAATGTCAACATTTTTTTTTTTAATAAAATATCCCTTAAGGCTGTGTTAGAAAGTTAAGTATTATGTGTAAGGCTGATTTTAAGACAAATAAGAGTTTCTCAGATATATATTTTTTTGCATTTCATAAAGGCAGAGGTATGCCTGTTATTTTGTAATAAATTTTGTTACATTTTAATAAAAGTTTAGTACTAAAATTTTGCTTTATTTATAAAGTAGCCTCCCAGGCGATAATTAGTATTAAGCAGTAATACATTTATATTAGTACTCTAGGGTTAAACATACATAGGCAACTGGCAAAATGTCGGTACACTACAGATAGGTGCACCTCTGCAGAACCCTTTTGAGATAATAGGCGTGATGTTATCTATACTAATATTATAAAGAGTTATGATTAACTTTTTCAATACAAAAACCAAAACAAAAACAGTATCGAATCCGCATCGTAACAAAATTATCCAAAGGCACACTCGTATATTCCAGATTCTGATTAATAAAACAGATCGAACGATTAGTATAATCAGATTGATCTGTCTAATACCGCGGCGGGAAACTCTCGACTGTCAAATGCCAATCTTCCCTGCATCGAATGGACAACTGGGATGTAGAAACCAATTTTCCTATCGACTAGATAAGTAGGTAAATACGTAATTTCATGGTGGATTAAGTTCCAAGTAGATCATATAGCGGTCTCTCTCCCAATTTGCATTTGTTGTGTTGTCGTGTTCGAAGACAATTTACTTGGATTTATTTTTAGATTCGGTTAGGGACGCTTTGAACGAGCTAAACACATTTAATCTACATAGATAATAGAGATTGTTGGGTAGATATTTGTAAGTTACAAGGGATAGCTTGGTTGTAAGTTTCTACATAGTTTTTAGAAAAAAAAAAGAAAATGTTTTTTTACCACAGATTACGTTACCCATAGACAAAAATAAACATAAAAGGAATGCGGTGCCTAATTCTAATGGTATTTTTAGTGAACATTAAGCTTTAAATTATGTTAGTGAAGACAAAACACAAAGTTAAGATATAACAAAGAAAATTAGTGACTTAAGTGACTTTTTTACTTTACAACAGTCTTTTAAAAATTTATGAATTTGATAAGCTATGAAGTTGTTAAAAGGCTTATACAAAAGAGATTATAATTCTTTTGATTCTAGTCAGACATAGTATTTAGAGGAAATACTTAAAGCAGTGGTGTGGCCGGCGCGCGGCGGACTGTCAAGTTGAGTTCGAACCCAAGAAACTCACCGCTGACTTTTCGGATTTATGTGTAGCAAAGTCAGAAGCGGCAGGAGCTCAGGAGCGGCAGGAGCTCAGGAGCGGCATAAAAACTGTGACACCAGGTTAGGTTATTGACTAACTAACGACACAAAACGAAGAAAAGGAAGAGAAAAATACTCATACGGGAACGAGTGACTCTAGTGCCAATTGTTTTATAAACTTTCAAGCAAAAAAACACTTTGTAGGTAAATAAAGTAAGTCGAAATTCGTATAGGTACATCCTACATATGTGTTTAGTCGTAGATGCATAGTTAAGGAAGTTCTAAGCGCGAGTTAAGAACAACTTCAAACAAAATCAAAGTGTAATGCTGTCGTTCAAACATCTGTTACAGTTGATGTGATTCCAAAATATTGAGAAGTTAAATAAATAAATAAATAAATCTAAAACGTAGATGATTTTCTCTACTCCAATTGTGTAAAACACTTTCTATCACAATCAAAAAGGTTTAAATTTAAATTAAGCATCCAGTCCATTGCTTTCATTTGTTTGAACAATTCGTGTACTCGATTACGTAGTGTCGCATTGAATTTTGCTCAATTTACAAAATCTATGTAGATGCTTTATTTTTACTAGTGTTGAATAAATAGGGTGGCTGGTAATTAGTGACCAATACTTAAATACGTGATTGTATTCATAATTCAGTAAACTTTCCCAAAGAATCATTTTTTTTATACACAAAAACTTACAACACAATAAAATAACAAAAACGCTGTTTGAAATTCCCGCGCGCGTGCCTGTGACCGATCACAGTAGGCACGAACTGGCACGATCTATCAGCTGATAGTCTGACCTCGGGAAGAGCAAAATCTCCCGTTGTGCCCCGACCGCTACCGTTGTGCTGCTGCTGTGCTGCTTTCAATTAATTCAATTACGTCAGTACCTACTGGTACTGACGTAATTGAATTAATTGAAAGTTGATGAGTATAAAAAAAAGTTTCTTTGGTAAAGTTATTCGTACTCATGAGTACAATCACGTGTTTAAGTATCGGTCATTCACCAGTCACCCTATAGATAGCAGCTTAGTGTATTTACGTAAAGTAGTATCAAATAAGTAGAATCGAGATCCGCTTCCTTTTTTTTTGCATGAAATGAGTTAACTTTTACGCTCTAACGATTGCCTCTCTTTGAGTTTGGTAAGTATTGTAATATTGCTGCCGTGCATTAACTTTTGAGTCAATGAAATCCCTTATTCTTCAATTTGTACGGTATTTTAAATAAAAATACCTTATAAATATTGCATAATCTGGATGCACAAGCTGGTTCCTCTAGTAAAAAGTATAAACTATAACTCAAATTATAACTCAGAAACAACATTCAGTGTGTTAAATGAAAATGAACAAGCAGAAATTAGGCAAATTATTATTTTCATAAGAACACATGCACGAAGCGTGTCGATATAATTTGACTGCGCCTAGTAGCCTGACGGGTGTCGGTTGATCGAGCCTTTTGATGAAGACACTTTGAGTCAGAAAATAATAATCACATCGAATATCTATGTTCGACATTTTGGCTTGAGTTATCTTTTTGTTTGTTTGTCTTAAATATTGAATAAGAGTATTCTTTACTAAAAAAGTTTTTTTTCACTTCAACTGATTTAACAAAAACTTTCACTGATGGAAAACTACACTACTGTTATTAATAATTTTATTTAGACAACCATTGATTAAATAAACACAATGTCAGGTCGCTGTCATAATCAATCTCATCTAAACTAAACATACCCTGATTTACATGTGCCAGTATAGCTATGCCGAGTACTACAGCATATCTTGGGATATCCTAAACAAATTCACGGGAAAAGGCTAGTAAGAAGCTATTTCATGAAAAATAGATATTATAGGATAGTATTATAAAATACAGTTGGATAAATGCGCAGCTGCATCCGGGTGAACTAGAAGCTAAACCCAGCATAGTTGGAAAAAGGCTAGGCAGATAATCTGGTATTACTAACGTATCAGCCAGCCACTGAACTCTTTTGTTGCCAACACATAACGCATGGGTCCAGTTGATGCAACAAAAACCTTTACTTTATATTTAAATGTCATGACGAATACGCGGATGAATTTTTTGATGTCATATAATTTTCTTTTCTTTTAGTTTTCATTAAGTATGTAATAAATGTATTACTTATTAAATTAGTTAGTTAAAACAATAAACAAGATTTGTTTAATGGAAAAATAAAATTGTCATGATTAATTAGATTGCGACATTAAAAAAAAGAAGATTAAAAATCTTTTTTTTTTACTGTCGCAATCTTAAGATACCGGGCTGGCAACCGCAACTCCACGCCAAAGCGCGTATTGTGCATATATTATGGGCCTTAATCTACCACGCGGGCCCAGTGCGAATTGGTAGATGTCACATGTCTTCGAATTTTTGGTTCTAGGACATGCCGGTTTCATTACGATGTTTTCCTTCACCGGTTTTGAGAGCCGGTGGTGATGAAATAAATTTTACAAAAGTAATGCGCCTGCCTGGGTATCGAACCTACGAGTTACTGTTCGTAAGTCAGGGCCGCCACCACTGGGCCAGCGCTGCTCTGAGTATAAGAATTATGAAATTTAATTATTTGAAACAGAACACATTATGCCCACATCAATACTACAATGTGCCTCTTATCTACATATCAGTCGAGTGCATTATGTAGACAATGTATTCACTGAAGTAAAATAGGTTATTGTTATGAATGGCTGACTGACGCAATCAATATGCCAGAGTGGGTGGGTGATGTATACCTACTGATACACTTTTAATTGACTGTCTAGTTGTCATAAATATGAAAAAATGACAAAGCTCCTACAAATTTAATAGTTCTACACGTATCATAACCTAATCATATAAAAATAGTACCAACAGTCCTTTGTATTTGTTAGGATTATTTACAGGCATTGCTTAGTTCGGTTACAGAAGCTAAATCCATTTACACCTACTGCTAAACTGTTTTTGTAACATAGAACTAAGTTTTTTGGGAAATAAATTTAGTAATATTATTTAAAAAATGTAGTTATGTAGGTATTATTGTCAATATCCACTCAATCAAAGTCTGACGTCACAACATCGTAAATAATTACAGAATAATTCGCATCCATCCGTCCGGAATCGTAACTCTTCGTGATTATCGTGTCTGACTCAAACGTGGTATTAATTAAAAATGAAATGCTCAGGCGCTCATGACGTCACGTGCAACTGTGTTGCCATGGCTATAACCATTAATTTTTAATCCGAGTACTTTAATGTATTACGTCATGAGTTCGATATTGCTATAAGAAATGTTTTAGTAATTTATCTGCCTAGCCTTTTCCTAACTATGTAAGGATCGGCTTCTAGTCTGCTAATGCAGCTGAGTACATATGTTTAACATGCAGCGTATCTGACCTCTAAAACCCAGTAGCTGGCTGAATTTACGTCGTAAACTTATTAGTTTACCAATAGCACAGTATATATATACAGTAGGACGACGCCTTTGATCTCTGGAAAAATGCCGACAACTTCTCCACGCGTTAGACTTGATTAATACCTCCCACACTACGAACATCGTTTTGTTCGCAGTGCGGGAGCGGCTTTCCCGTGTCCCGCCCCTCACACCCCGCACAATTGCCCTGTCTAGACAGCTTCGTCGGACGACTGTATGTTTTTAGACTGTGCCAATGTCATAAGAACCGCAACTTGACTTGTTACAGAAACATTTAAATACAGCACCCAAGTAAAGAATGTATACAGGTCCAAATACGAAATACACAAAGGGTAATGCCCTTTTGCTGGAACCTTGGGCCAATTGATGCACAGGGAAACAACAAATGATAGGCATTATACTTAACTGACATCACAGATAAAGAAAACACTAGTGTTTTCTCATAGAGTTTAGTGAGACTTTTTAATAAGAATTGAAATCACTACTTTAATAGAGTATGTATAGGTACTGACCACCTAACGGAAATATTAGAATGCATTTATCAAATAAATGTCCTAAAAACCGGCTTTGTACTTATTACAAATTGTTATTAGCCGTTTATTTTTAGTTATTCTTTACTTCGATGGTAAAAAATTGACCAGAAATGGGCATTTCTCTTTCCATCTCTTGCACATCAAAAATCAAAACACTCATCTTCATCTCTTGATAGATTTGGTAACAAGAAGACAGCAAGTTTTGACTCCTGACAGTCGGACAAATGTTGCCGCGTTGCCAAACTTTTGCCACGCTCGACGTTAGTACAGTCACGAGCAAACATACTTTACACTTACGCAAGATTTTTATTTTTCTCCTTAAAGTATACATTTCCAAAAAAATACAAAAGTAGTATCGAATTCACTACCCACATTATACTACCTACGTAATACCTGACTCTTCTCAAAATAGCATACGTGGGTAACGTATGCTTTTTAACAATAAGAATATATTAGGAATAATAATGATGTCTACTTCTCTTTCTTATTTCTTACGGAATTGCACCTGTTTGTCTCTGCATGACCTAAAGGTTGACTGGTAGAAAATGCGCATTAAGGCTTGTACAGACACCAGCACATCAAGTTATCCCAATGGGTCAAATTTTCCCAATTAAATATGAACCTTATTCTGTTTGTCATAAAGTTGAAAAACGAATTAAGAAATTTGACAAATTGGGGTAACTTGATGTGCTGACGTCTGTACATTTTTTGTGCTTGTAGCATCAATTATATAAATAAATAAAATAAACACAAAATAGAACAAAATCTTGTACAGACGCCAGCACATCAAGCTACCTCAAACTGTCAAGTTTTTATAATCAAATATGAGCCTTATGCTGTTCGTAATGAAGTTGAAAAACGATTAAAGAAATTTGACACATTGGGGTAACTTCATGATCTGGCCACTGTACTAAATACGATCAAGTGCGATACGTCTTAATTTTAGACTTTATTAGGTACCTTTACAAGGACCTTCTTCTCTATTATAGACTCCTTCACGTTTTCAAATATTTTAAGTATTTGCCAATTTTATTTGTTGGCATAATTAGAACATATTTTCATTTCCATATTTCTAGCACAAAACAATGGGTTATACATTTTGCGTAATTGTGAAGTAGGTACTTATGCTAGCGACTGTACAGTTATTACTAGTAAAACAACCGGTTGGACGATTTTGTTTGCCCAATTTGGATTATCCCAACTGACTGCTGATTGGGCAGTTTAGGCTTTAGATTTGAGTACGAAAACTTTGGATTAGTGAACTGTATGTCTGTCTATAGATTGCTGGAAGGATGATTTTGTTGTATTATTTTGTTTGTGAAAATGTATGTTTCTAGTTTCTATATTCACATCTTATTATGGATGGGAATTGGATCAAAATGTTGACTGGATCAAAATTTCTACCAATTATTTAGAAAAAAACAAAAAGGTTTCTGCTTATAAATGGGCTTAATAAATAATGCAAACGCAGCATTTGTAGGAGCTTGGTAAAACTTTAATCGCATTCAGTCGCGTTGAAAAACATGAACCCCTCTTTATTGTATTCACAACACGTTCACTTTCAATTATACCTATTACTGCAGAATACATTTATTCAACTTATCGATTAACAATTCAAGTAAAATAAATTCAACATTTACACAAAGGGGTACTAGGAATGCCCAAGGCGACAGAACTGACGTTCGAGCGCGCCCGTGACGCGTGTCGGCTACGAGCCGCTACGAGGATCTACGAGGTGCTACGAGCCAAGCATACGAATGACTACATCGACAATCCGTAGCACCTTGTCTAACACAACCGAATTGAATTTAATTAATTATAAATTGTTTTAAACCGATGTTTGAACTTGAATAAACGGATGGTCTGCAATTTAAATTTTAATATTATAGCTGACGAAGAATGATTATTTCCCGTTTGATCGATTTCAAATAAATCATGACAAAGGGACGATTAAATTTAAAGTGTGGAGTTATAAATTAAGCATACACTACATGTCACTCGGTAAATAAATTGTAACTCCCCAATATTATGTACAAATTAATTTTAAACGTTCCGCGATAATTTACGAGCCGATGTGTATTTATTTTATTTTAACTAGCGAGTTGCCTCCGGCGTGGTACACGCGTTAAATACCTATATTGAAAATTCGAACACATTTACCAAATTTGTCCCTAATTGGACATGAGAACCATGTCAATCATTAAAATGTAGGAACAGACCAAATATAACGTATCACCTGTTAATCCCGAAGGGTTAGGCAGAGATGTACAGACGCCAGCACATCAAGTTACCCCAATGTGTCAAATTTCTTTGATCGTTTTTCAACTTTATGTCAAACAGAATAAGGTTCATATTCAATTGGGAAAATTTGACACATTGGGGTAACTTGATGTGCTGGCGTCTGTACCTACTACACCCACATTTACCCTGTTACGTCTAAAGGCTCATGTAACTGCGCGTCTATCGCATATCCATCAGGCACGAATTCAGACTTTGGGCTGAAACTTAAATATTCTAGGTGTAGAAACAAAAAATCGATTTGCCCGACCCGAGGATCAAACCCGGGACCTCACACCCTACAGCAGCGCTTGCTACTAACCCGCTCACCCATGAACGAGACAGTAAATGAACAGCACAATTACAGATTTTTCAGTAGGTAGTCCTATTCATAATATAATGTTCATTTTAAACTTGGCACTACACCACTATTACTCACATTTTATAAAGTAAAGTAAAGTAAAGTTAAGAAAATTTTATTTGTTTAAACATGGTGTACAGACGCCAGCACATTAAGTTACCCCAATCTGTCAAATTTTCCCAATTGAATATGAACCTTGTTCTGTTTGACATAAAGTTGAAAAACGATCAAAGAAATTTGACACATTGGGGTAACTTGATGTGCTGGCGTCTGTACATTGCATGCAAGACAGTGACAATATTCAAAATAGTTCTAACATGTTCAGGCTTATTTCATGGCGTACAAATAAGAAGAAAAGAAAGAAAGTAAGCAAGAAAGTAAGTAAGTATAAGTTCAAAAATTAATAAATAGAAGAAGAAACAATGTCTTATTCTTTGAACATTGTGTGATTACTGTAGCGTATTAGTCTGTATTTCCGTTTCAAAAAACCCTTTTCCCCGTTAGCAATCATAAGCGTCATTCCTACACACACACGTACACACACACACACACACACACATATATACCTACATAACAAACATACGTTCAAAGTTACACATGAAACAAGCGTTAGCATACCGAGACAAAGAAACGGTAAATATGTGCGGCACTGAATAATGAATATCTCGGGATGTCGTCGGTAACGCTTTTGTTATAAAGTTGTGCTTACACGGGCAATGTTTGTTGAGCAACTGTTGCTGAAGGTCACCACCTTCGGCAACTGTTATTGACTAATTGCTATAATCGTTGGTAACGATTTATAAAACTAGAAATAATTTCTGAACAATAGTCGCAGAAGGTCGCTGACTCCAGCAACTGTCACTTATTACAACTGGCAATTTTAGCACCTACAGAGAAATTAGGTTGCTTGATATATTTATGTAAATAGTACACCACACACTGCCTACTCATCTTTTCTCCTCCACTATCAAAGTCCATCAAAAAGTTGTCTGTAAGAGATCGCTTTTAGCGATAAGGCCGCCCATTGTATCACCGCGTGTAGCCCTTAAAATTATAATTTGTAAGTTTTAATGGTGTACAATAAAGAGTATTCTATTCTAAACTATTCTAGAAAAAAAAATCTAAAAGCCATATAGGCAATTGGTCTAGCTTTTTTATAGATGCTCCATTAATTCAGTATCAATTTAATGCTTCGTAAAAACTGGTATATAAAGGCGTAGCTGACTGGCTTGGTGGACTTCATTGACATCAATTATATTATTATTAATGTAGGTACTCATTTTGTAGAGTTATTTCCAGAAACAATTGGCCACATATCAGCAACTCTTTAAGTAACTGGATGTTATTGTAAAGTTTCAACTTGACTTTTATACCAATAGTTACTGCTCAAACATAGTGATTCAAGTTGCTCGTGTACCTTCAGCTTTTGTATAACATGAATGCATACGGACTGTATCCGTCGGATAACTGATTCCATCTGTCAGTTTAAAAGGCTGGATGGATTGCAGTCTCAAAACGCGTATTTTCGTTTTTATTTGAGAGTGTTTCTTTTTTAAATCGTTTCTAATCACATAGGTACAAGCCTTTAATTCGAACCTTGACTTCTTATTACGCAGAGATGTGAATGCATTGTTATGCGATTATAAAGAGCACCAAGATAATATAACGCAATGATTATAACAATGAAAATGAGATAATGATAAAATAATTTTGCAAGCGGACTGACAATCGCAGTTTCTTGAAATTGTGATTTGTAGCTAAGTCGGAAGACACTGAAGACTTTAAACCGACTTCTTGAAAGAAGGAGGTTTAATGTTCGACTGTGAAAGTGTGTACGTTTTTTAATGTTTTTCTCCGATTACTCTCTCAAATATTGATCGATATTTCGTGGGCACATTTTATAATCGATCCATGAATCGAAAAAGAATGAATGAGTATCCATTAAAGGAAGTCGAAGTCAAAGTCAAACCATTAATTTCAATTAGGCCCCTATAAGGCACTTTTGAACGTCGAACAAAAATTAACTTTAAAAAATGAATCTAGTTGCCCCTTCCAAAAAGTAGATTTGTATGGAGAAGAATGGGCAAGAAACTCCATACTTACTTTAAAATCGATTTTACAATACTTTGTATACATCAATAAGATTATACATATGTGAGGACGATGCACCTAGAATAAAAGTACTATACTAAGATAGGTTAAAGCAAAAAAAAAAAAAAAAAACAATGGAGTTGATAATTACATGTGGTACAGCTAGATACATTGTGCTCACATATTTACAAATGTAATAATATTAATTTAAAAAAAGGTGAAAAAAAAGGAGAGGATCAGATACATTTAACTATGGAAAATAACTATAATGATCACTTTTTGATTAAAATAACATAAAACGTAACACAAAATATGTCAAAACAAAAGAAGATAGATACATAAAATTGCTGCAAAATTCGAGTCTTTCCACAATAATTTAAATGGAATGCTAAACGCGTAGCATCTAGGTCGTGCCTATAGGCATTTGGAATAACCATAAGATTTGCAAGCGAGCTTACAGCTATTCATTATGGTTAGGAGTCCGCATGAAAGTTGAATAGAAATAAATTAAGTCGTGAATGGGGTTTAATGGTTCTCGAAACGTAATGTGAGTGCTCTGGTTATGCGATGATATTTAAACTAATAAATATTATTTTAAATAAATTCAATGTTAGTTTTAATTCGCCGTAAATGATTTAATGTTGGCAAAATTGCTAACGAGTTGAAGAAACTACTACTTTCTAAAAATATTTGTTTAGTCCTTGTTCTGTTTAACTTTGTTACACTGAAAGAATAATTCTACATACAGTTCTACGAGTGCATTTTTTATTGTACAGACGCCAGCACATCTGGCTACCCTTAACTGTCCAATTTTCACAATTGAACATGAACTTTATCTATTTTTAATAAAGTTAAAACTATAAAAGACGTTTGACATATTGAGGTAGCTTGATGTGCTGGCCTCTGTACAATAAAAATGCAATTGTAAAACTGTATGTAGAAATACTCTTTTAGTGCAAAAGTTATACAGAACAAGGACCAAAAGAATATTTGTTTAAAATAGGTTTCTTAAACTCGTTTTATGCATGAAAGCCATCAAACAAGAAACATCTGGAGTCTAAAAACCAGCTATAAAACATAAAACAAACGCCATCTACAGAGCCTTAACTCGTTCAAGACTAGCTGTATGAAATGAGCTCTCAGCCACGCGAAAAACATTTTATTGCTTTATTACGACCATGCAAATATAACCACGCGCAGTTGCAGCGACCTGAAAACTAAAGTCTCGACCACGGTGTGGAGCTAACGAGGGTGCTGAGGCGGGGGCGATTTATCAAATATAAGAAAGGTAAATAGTGCAATTCTGTTAAAATCATCGTGTGATGATGTAAGTAAAGTAAAGACTAATTGAGCGGTCATTTCATACTTATGCTAGACATTGACTGTTTACTTCACTTAAGTTTTTACTGGGTGATTTTTGCTGAATTGACCGGCTGCTGTGTTCATTGCTTGTAGTCATAGTGAAGTAACTCGAAATAATACGATGTCTTACAATATATCTAGGATAAGTAGCTTTTACTTAAGATTCTTTGCAGTTATCGTATTTAATATTGTCCCAATGTGTAATCTTCAATCAGTAATGATTTTTTAACATTTTTGATTTTGTCATTATGTAGCCGGTCATATTTGTTATAATTTATTACATAAAACTACAGTTGCGTGTGCGAAATGGGGGTATAGTCTCTAATGAAATATAAATTGCATTCGATTTGTCAATTTTATTCTAATGTACTATTTTTAATGTACAATTATTACTTTCGCCTTACTTTATAAACTATGTACCTTCACCAATGGACGTCACATTCAACACAGCTGTGTTTCATATATCAGTATGCGTATTTCTCCCTTTTTATTAATAGTGGGTAATTGTCTAGTATTTCCGCAAAATATATACTTTTTTCGTCTCTTTATGGTGTCTAGCGTGACGGAATCCGGCTAGAGAGCTATTGTCTATTTTTTTTTACGCTATAAAAATACTTTTAGCTGCTTCTGCCTAATACAATAACTTGCGCCACCGACTCCGCTACCGCTTCATTCCATCCTTATGGCTACCAACTGCGTTGAAGAACGCAAATCTAGGGCACAATCTAAACTATATCACGCCACTTTACATTCCCCCAATGCGTTTTTGAAATGCTGGGTCTAGTGGAAATCCACCAATCGGCGTTCGACAAAATCCTGTTTGTAAGAACATTTTGCGCTCCGATTGGCCCGGTTGAATAGTCATGTGAGCTTTCAATTCTTGGATTTCGAATTCGTATTCGATTTTATTGCTTTAAATTTTGTAATTCAATTTACCTACATTAGTATTTGCGTGACTCAAATTCGTTGGCTGATTCTGAATATCTAATAGGAAAACATTTTTAATATAAATATTGGTCATTCATTCATATTTTTACTAATGCCAATTGCTAATTTCTTTAGCTCAACTAAACTAGGAATCGCTGTAAATTAATCGTTATCCAGTACTAATTATTTCGTATTTAAGAACGTGTGTTGTCGTAACAATGTAACCACAAATTGTAACTCCAATATCAAATATTACAATATGATTCCTATTCAACGCACAACACGAGCTTTGGTTCTTTTTATTGTGCCTTCTATTTTTATTTCCTTGCCAAGCAACAAAGCTAGATTTTTATAGACTTGAGAAATATGTGGAAACTGTTCATACAGTTTATGCGTCAACACGTAGCTAATCTTTTCGGAAGCTTCGATAACGTGAATCTTATTAAAGAAGTAACTTTGCTGCGACGTTTGGCGTGTTCTAAGCCACGTTTAGTGATAAACTTTGAGTTGAATATTGAGATTGATTTTTATAAAATTTTGGCGTTCCAAATCGAGCGGCGTTTTAATCTTACGTCTCGAAAACTTTTAGTAGGCTTCTGCTGTAAAATATAGTCAAGTTATGAACTATGTTATATAACACGACTTCACTAGCAACCTCACCTTTTTCGCCTCCATTATTTCCACGTTTCCGGTTTCCTTGAAATCATGTTTTCTGTTATATAATAATAGCTCTTAGAAAGCTGTTAACCGATTTAATTAAAGTTCTCATAATACGATCTCCCATCATGCTATAGCGTGTCGAGTTCATTGTGAACCAAACCTTTGTGTGACTAAACTGTTACTAATGAGACCCAAACACGACCCAACCCGATTTTATTTGAATTTGGAACATTATTTAAATCATTAGACAACATTATACGCCGAACAGGTCATTACGCCAAATTGATGTTTACCCAAAATATTGGTCGCAATGTTTTCTTAGATCAAAAGAAGAAAAAAATGTTTTCCCATTTTTCACGGTGGCAAAAATAATTTGATTTCACTGGAGAGATGTTGGCAGTTGATTTTAAATTTAACTTCTCTGAACTTGGCAAAGTGGAATGGATTTTTTATGTACCTCCTAACATTAAGTGTTTATTTTCGTGAGAAATTTTCTTTTTACTTATTAAGTAGGAAAATCTTGATAGGCGGATTTTCAGTGCTTAACATTTTTTCATGTACTTTTATCTCTTTAATATTAAAATGGTAGTGTTAAGTAAAGCTAGACATGTTTAATATCAATAGATTGAGCACTTAGGTTGAATTGGATTCATAACATTCTCAGAAACATTTCAAGATCAGTGGTTTATTTTTTCAACCTTCAACGTTTTATAGTATATTAAAGACCTTCTCTTGCAGACTGGAAAATATTATCCTAAACTGTAACTCAAAGGTCCTTATAATGGTCTATACCTACCCTAGAGTATTGGTGTCCCAAAGGTACCAGTCGCGACTAACAATTTGGTCTAAGGTTCGAACCCACAAAGTACTTAAAAACAGTTTAGGAAAACATTGTGAGAAAACCGGCATTTCCTAGAACCAAAATTTCGATGACAAAGAAAATCTCCAACCCGCACTGTTAACTCTGTTTTTTATATTATAAACCAGTGCTTGACTGCAATCCCACCTGATGGTAAGCAGCGATGCAATCAGTGATGATTCCGATTGGTAGAATACGGCTAGGAAACATTCCATGTCCCGGCAGTGGTAATATTATTGGCTGATTATAAATAAATAAATAAATATTCCACAACTTTCACACAACGGCATCTAGTCCCATGCTAAGCAGAGCTTGTGTTATGGGTACTAAACAGCTGATAAACATACTTATAAATTACACACAGACTCAGAACAAATGATCATGCTCATCAATCAAACATTTGTCCTGGATGGGAATGGAACCCACTACCTCCGGCGTAGCAGTCAGGGGCACTAACTACTTACTAGACCAACAGGCCAGTCATTATGTATGATATAATTATGGACGAATGAGAGAAAATATCTAGGGGGATTGACCCCCATATTTGCACTTAGGTATTTATTAATTTTCTTGCCCCTATCCAACACAGATCAACACACATTGATACTCCAGTAGAAATTAGCAGATATCAGTCCAGTATATTAGTTTTCAACGAGTTAATGCATTCAAATCCAGCGAACGTTTTAGGGGCCGCATTATGTCATCCACAATCCCGTGTGCCCGGTCATACGGAATATCACCGGGTGCGGCTTTGGTTCCATCATCAGGATTACATGCTGCGAATACTAAGGCCGATAATAGGCAATAGTTACAGAGTATTGTTGGTTTGTTGTAAGTAGTCTTAAGGTTTACGAATTTCGACCACTTTTCCTTAAACAAACGTGTAGGTACCTAAGTACCAACTTGTGGTTGTTGAGGTTTTTTTTTTTGTAATGGATGGATATTATTCCATGCTTATTGCTTGCTTCTATTATGTTGTGTTTGCATTATGTGTAGTAATCAACTGCAGTATATTTAGCACAAATGCGGTGTTCTTGGTGCGGGTGGAAAATTCTCATATGGATGTCTGTCAGTCGCTCAGAGGCTAAAAACTACCACGGGAACAGAAGATGCTTCCGCAATACGAATGCTTGACCTTAACGTAACATCACACAAAATTGAAATTTTAAAGCAGTCGTTTCGAATAGGTATATTATTAAGTTAGTATTATAAAAACTTTAGTCATATGTACCGATGAAACATGAAAGTTCTTGTCCCATTATTTGAACACTATAAAAATCGATTAAATTGGCGTTACGTCTATAACAAGAATTTGAGCTATGTAACCTGTACACTATCTAACATTATATTGCGGTCATAAAACACAACGTGAAGAATTTCCGTATTCAGTATGAAGTAGAACATGACTGATTGGAAGCATAGTTTACTATGTGCTATTCCCCACACTTATTAGGCGCACATAGATTAACCGGGTGTGGCGTTAGTTAGCAGCTAGGGGCACTGTCATCGTCCACTGAACTACTATTATCGTATGTAAAGACACGGGTGGTGAGCACTAGATTAAATCACCTTTGGCACTTACAATACCTACCATTTGGCATTTCCCACGCTTAGATCCTATACGTCCACTTAAGCTGTTTGAGAAGTAAATAAAATAAAAGCGTATAATGGTTCGCCGTTTATTGGTGTTTTCAAAATAAAGAGGTATTAGCACTGCATTGAGTGCTGTTCGCTTTGTTACGTGGAAGCTTTTATTAGTTAGTTAATTATTGCTGAGACGTTTTCGTTTTTAGGGAATCGGTTTTCGTTTATGGGTCACGTGTTTGGCTAAAGATTCACATAGGTATTTATGTATTTAGTCGTCTTATTTTTGTGTTGCGTGTCATCAACGTATTTTGGCATTTAATACACCACTATTTTTTTTGGGCCAAAAAAAATTGGCTGTATCCGTACCTGTTACTGATCATATTTGCGTAATCAAAAGTAAAAATAGGGAAATTCAATTTTTAATTGTGCCACTATTTAGTTAACTTAAATAACGAAAACAGCTGTTGGAGGCGGGGCATGCTTGAGCGAGATCACGCGATTGACGATATTTCTATGTCAGTACTATGTCATGCCTGCCTAAATATTTATAATAGCCTGTACAATATTTCCATAACTACTACTACTATTTGACTGCCTCGTTGGTCTAGTGGTCGCAAGCGCTACTGCTGATCATGAGGTCCCGGGTTCGATCCCCGGGTCGGCCAAAGCGTCATTGAGCTTTTTCATCTGGGATTTCTCAGTAGCAGTCCGGAGTCTGCATTTGTGCCCGATTGATGGCAATAGGCTCGCCCCCTATTACATGGGACTTAAACATAACCGGCGAAATGTGGGTGTACTACCAGGTAAACCTCTGCCTAGCCTTTCGGGGATTACAGGCGTGACGTTATGTTATGTTAATATTTCCATAACTTGGGTTACTTTTTGGGATATAAACAAACGCTAATAACTTTGCTGTTTATGGGTACTATGTATTTATTGATACCTTACGAATATAATCAGAAGACCGTCTAGAATAAGCCCTTTAAGTATTTGTACTAATTAAAAAATAGTGGTGTATAATAGGTACGTGGAGATCTTATAGGTTACCCATGGTATCTCTAGTAGGTACTGAAAGGTCCAATTCTTTTATTAGAACTAACTATTAACTGTTTTGCGTGGAAACCCTTCTCATTTTTTCAAAATAAAAGTGACCTACTTCTTATAAAATTAGTTGGCATCTGTAGTAAGAATCCCATCAAAATCGGTCCCTTTGTTTTGGAAAAGAACTCTAACATACAGAGACACTCAGATGAAAATAAAATAAATGTTTTTTTTACGACCACTGATGCTTTTCTATAGGTAAATTAAGTCAATAACTGTTAAGTTTAAATTTTTATCACTGCGATTTTATTCATTAATATAGATATTCAGATTGTATTTAAGGTTAAAAACGGGATAATCGTCACGGATAGGTCAATACCAGGAAAACTAATTTCCTTAAAGGTCGTAACACTATCTACAAATTAAACAAAAATGACAATGTATTTAATTCCCCTGACAAACGAACTTCCACGAAAACCCTTACTCCCCGACGTCTCAGCGGAGTAACTGAAAGTGCTACAGTGAAGAAAAGAAAAAAGAAATGGGCTACTTTTTAACCCGACCGCTTAGGTAAGTTAGTACCCGCGGGAACTCGAGATACAGAATGACCCCGCTCGAGTTTCAACTTCGCTCAAACTTAAAAATCTCGTGGGTACAAACGTATAAGATGTATATCACAAACTTTGCTAGTTAAGATGTGTGTAAAATTGTAAATGTAATATATAGCGCTGAAACAAAGGAACCGCAAACTACTCTACCATGTTTTAGAAATCTTGAAATTTCTTGTGCCTTTGATATACAAAATTTGCTCTCAGTAAATTTGAGACGACAAAGTTACAATATTGAGAGTTTTAGAGTAAGTCAAAGAGAAGCAAGAAAAACGTAACCCAACATTTTAGTTACTATTACAATTCTGACAATATCTTGATCAAAGTTTCCGGGTTAAAGCATTAACGGACACTAATTGTGAAATTTTCTTCACTTGTAAGATTCAACTCTTTTCTATGTAGAAAAGAGTTGAATCTCGCAGTTATAAACTTGTTATAGATTGCTCTATTATACCTGTTTTTTTTTGCTTTAATATTTCAGAAATATGGAAGGCCAGCTTCATTAGCTGGTACCAAAATTCAGTACCAGAAAACTAATATTGAGATAAACTTTGAAAAAGTTGTACCTACTTAAGTAATTTATTATCACAATCTACTTTAAACTTGTGGGATTCAGTAATAAGTAAGAACATACAATTAATCGTAAGTGCGACTGAGAGACGTGCTGACACAACTACCATCCTACACAATACCACCGAGCTTGTTAGACAGTGTAATAAAATAAAATGTCTTTGGTGAACAGAATGATTACCTAAAACAAATTATTGAAACTAATTTGGCTCCACTAAGCCTACCCCAGATAAAAAATAACGCAAGAAAAAGAACAATACCCGAATTGATTTTCGAGTAAGCTCAGGCTTCGAACGTCCAAACATAATTGACATGAATCGACTCTCAGAAATCTATTAACAAGGGAATTTCTGATCGCACTGTTCGCCTGGGGCACGTCATTATGCCCAGCCAAGCTTCGCCCCTAGATGGGCCCCCGTCATAGAATAAATGCAATCAACGAGATGGAGCACGTCCGTGGCCCACCGGTGGGCCTGTCCACCCACACGACGTCTATTACAAGTCATCGGGCGACGTCTACGTGAAGTGATTGTTCGATAATATGTGATTTGAATGAAGGGAAGCGTGATGTGTGTTAGCAATTATACGGATCCTGTTTTAGATGTTGGATTGTATTGTACTTACAACAGAATAGGAGAAGAATGTGATAGGTTGACACATTACTTATAGAGAGGGACAGAAAGAGTGACGATAAATAATATTATTCTATGTAAAAACACAAATCTATTTGATAAACTGCAAAACTGATCTTCATCTGTCAGACGCAAGGTATAATTTGTGTTACTTTTTTAGGTTAGTTCTAGATAATTTATTTATGGACTTTCTTTCTTTTCTTGTCACAATACTTTTAATAATTACCCTGAAAATTACTATTTACGTCTGCTGTGAGCAATAAAAATGAGACCAATGAAAAAAACAATAAACTAATTTATGAAATTTATACCTATAAGGGACGGTTCATATCTGATGGGACATGCGCCGAGCGTTTGCGACAATAGTACGCTCGACGCACTAACGTATCATCGGTTGAGTGTGAACGGTCAAGTGTTTTTTCTATACATTTGTCTGTTCTGGCGTTACGCGACCGATAATACGCGACGCATGTTCCGTCAGATATGAACCTTCCCTTACTGATGCTTGCGCCATCACAATAAAAAATGTTTTACACAGTATTAAATAATATTGATCTGACAACTGTAATAAATGTTATTTTATCTAGATTTAAGTGATTACGTAACTAAGAACTTATAACCATGTCAGTTTGAAAAATGGTCTCTAAACCAGGTTTTTGTCCTTATCTTGGGAACTTGAGTTGTTATTCACAACTAATAATAGCAACAAAACCGTAGGTATATAAATGTTTTATGTAGCCACTGACGTGATATTATAACTCTAAGTACGTACATACTATCTTGCCTGGCATGAATAACGATAATTGGCTTCACTGGACTTGGTCTAGTCACTACTGGGTATGAAGTCCAAGGTGCGATCCCGGGTCGGGTAATGCCTTAAAGTATTCAGTTTTGTCATCTAGATTTTCTGGCAATTGACTCACCTCCTTATTATACACCCCTATTTTTTAATTAGTACAAAAAAAAAATGGGATCTATCCGTACCTGTTACTGATCATATTTGCGTGATCAAAACTAAAAAAAAGTTCAAGTTTTAAATATGCCACTATTTAGTTAAACTTAAAGTACGAAAACAGCTGTTCGAGGCGGGGCATGCTTGAGCGAGATCACGCGAACGTGAGCGAGAGATGACGATAAATGGATACTACTAAGTCATGAATAGCCTGTACGATATTTCCATAAATTGGGTGACTTTTCAGGATAAAAAGAAACGCTAATAACTTAGCTGTTTATGAATATTATTAATTGATACTTTACAAATATAATGAAGGACCGTCTAGAATAAGCCCTTTAAGTATTTTGTTCTAATTAAAAATTAGTGGTGTATAAGACTTACAACATAACATGTTATGTTATAAGAAAAAAATAAAAAACATCGATACCTAGACACGCAATCACGTGTAAGGCCGTTATACTTGTCTTATCCCCACACTATCAATAGAAGGCATTTCATCGATTCGCTGTTTATTTCTGTCCACAACACAATTGTTTGTCATGTTTCCGGAGGGGATATTTATAGTGCTGCACAACCATGACGCCTGTAACACAGCGGGAAGCGATCTCTTCGTAAATAAGGCAAAAAAACGCCCGAATGCTATCACGGCAAAAAGCTGCGTTGCGCGTCGAAAAAGTAATATTAATTTATGAGAGCCTTTTTTGTTTGTTGGTAATAAACGCGTGTGCCTTTTATGTGTAACTCATGACATTTATTTGTAAAAGAAAGCATTTATAATCATGTACAGACGCCAGCACGTCAGTTACCCCAATGTGTCAAATTTCTTTGATCGTTCTTCAACTTTATGTCAAACAGATTAAGGTTCATATTCAATTGGGAAAATTTGACACATTGGGGTAACTTGATGTGCTGGCGTCTGTACCTTAACGTCGTGTAGGTGATAATATAAAATTTTAATAATAAATATAATAAATAAATATTCCACAACTATAAATATAAATATACAACAACCTACTATCTGTGCAAATAAAAACTTATCCTTTTCTTTTCTACCATTTGCAATGAGCTCGTCAAAATATTTAAACAAGAAAATCCTCTGAATGCAGTTCTCTTAATAATTTAAAGAAGGATAAAAAAGTTCATATTTACCTATATTATATTGGATGTAAGAAACATCGACGCACAACCTCATACCATAATATTATAGTACACGATTCTGGGCTCGAAGAAGCGTTAAAAATTGTCGGCGTTTTCCAAATTTTCATCTTTATTTGTGTCTGATGTTATTTTGACTTCGAAACCAATGATTTTTAATTAAAATTTAAAAATCACTTCTCGCACTAAAAATCTAATTGGATAATGGTCGCAGACTGCGGGTCATCGTGTCACTAATAACCTGTACGGGGTAATTAAAAAAAAAATACATACGTTAAAATGTACTACTTTACTGGCATCTATATAGTCACACAACGTTGCAACGTGAAGTTTAATAAAACATGTGAACGAGTCCACTTCGTTGTATGTCACATTGCAAACTGCAAGAGTGCAGGTGGCATTGTAGTGGGCGCAAAATGCAAAGCTATCATAGACTATAAATTCCAATAAAAAGGATACGCAAACACTGAGACAGACCCTTTCAAGATCTTTTATTTGTAGTATTTTTTCATTCTATGCTAATATGTATTATAAAGCCTTTTGTTTGTTAGGCTTTTACTCAGAACTAAACTCATCCGATTTTAAAAATTATTTCACTATTAAAAAGCTACTTTACTTAATACGGAGTAACATAGGCATTTTTTTTATTAAAAAACTATAAGAGTTTAGATGATTAAAGTTCAAAGGAAAAAGTGCTAAATACACGCGGACAAAGTCCCTAGTGATGTGTTAGTACACTAACATTACCTACGTAAAAGAATAGGTGTAAAAGGTGTCCGCGATTAGTTAAAAAGTTGCAAACGAAACATGCGGACACAGTGCCCACACACACTTATGATCACTTTTAGTTTAATTGAGACTTGTTACTTCAACTGTCACACTTAGTTGTACCCATTTTAACAATTTTTTTTAAGGAATGATCTGGATTTAGTTTCATATTATATTCATTTTAGTTGAAAATTTGTGGTGTCAATGATAAAAACCTCAGCAGCAAGGATAAACAATACTTCGTTTCTCTTTATACTTCCAAATTTGAAATAAAACAATAAAAATAAAAATTGTTTTCACTTATCTTTAAAATAAAATGTTCTGCATTCCTTCTTCTTTCTAATAAATCCTACTAATATTATAAACGCGAAAGTTTGTGAGTATGGATGGATGGATGGATGTTTATTACTCTTTCACGTAAAAACTACTGAATGGATTTTAATCAAATTTGGCTGGCACCCTGGATTAACACATATACTAATTTTTATCCCTGTATTGCCACAGAAACGGGACCTACGCGGGTGTATCCGTGGGACGTTTGCTAGTATAGGTATAAATTTACCACCTAAGAATAAATGATATGTGGAATGCAATAAAGTATTGAGTACTTCTATGGTCGAGAATGTCGTTAGTCGACCGTCAGGTCACAATAATAAATTTGGTACCAGTCCCTCTTCTACGTTTAAAGAGTCTTTGTGTTTAAAGATGGTCAATTTGGTCAATTGACGTAAAAAGCCGTAAAATTGCAAAGGTGTCTATCAAATCTAAAAAGAATAACTAGTTAAAGTTGTTACGCTCGAAATGTATTTAAAGCCTTAACTAAATTAGGAATACATTGAAACACCAAATTTTACACTTAATAAGGTTATTTGATGTCAAATTACGTTTTAATCCATTCATTTTACATCGTTTTATTTTTCTGTTATACTCGTATTGTAGTAACTACCTACATAAGCCTTTATCAATTTGATTAGTATTGTATTCTTTGTTTTACGGACTTCAGAGATAAGAGGGGGTAATTTTTCAAAACTTAAATTTAAAATTATGTATAGCATTATTATACTTCCTGAAATAGGCCGCTTTGGAAGACAGACGGTTCCTTATTTCAGTATGAAACCCTAATAATAATTTTTTTTTTTTATTCACAAACTCAGTTAGAAAACAGTCTAGCACAAGTTTCAAATCAGTCAGATCCAATTTTAAACTTGCTCGTCAATATTTTTTTCTTGTTTTACTGAACACACTTTTCTTAATACCTAAGTACATTTCTAATTTCCACTTTTAACGCCTTAATACGAAACTCCCGGGAGTCTTACTTAACACATGTGATTGTAATACCCCACCAGGCTATGCTATGTTCAGTGCAAGAAACTACTAAATATCAAAGGACTTTTACAATACTCAATACTACCTCTATACTATCAAGTCCATCCAAAGGTTGTCTGTAAGAGATCGCTTTTAGCGATAAGGCCGCCCATTGTATCACCGCTTGTAGCCCTTAAAATTATTATTTGTAAGTATTAATGGTGTACAATAAAGAGTATTCTATTCTATTCTATTCTATTCTATTCAATTTTCAAAACCACCTCTGTACTGTCAGAACTCCTAATAGTGTGACCGATGAACTCCCAACCCCAAGTCTAAGTCAAGTATAACATACGTCTCGAGTTCAAACGCACTTCTGACTTTTCAGATGCATGTGTCTATTGTGAGTATAATTTTCACTTTCTTCTAAAACAGTGAGGAAAAAACATCGTGAACAAACCTGTTAAATATTTCTCAACGTCATGTGAATTAAAGTCAGAAGGAGCTCAAAGGTGGCATTATAATTTCGAAACCAGGTTAATCACTAAACACGTAAAAATAAAAAAAAACACTTCCAGAATAAACAATCCTACCTACTAATATATTTCACCACCACCGTACACACAGGAACGGTGAAAATCGAGTTTCAAGTGTTCCTAGTAACGTCAGCATATTGGTCGGGCCACGGGTTCCTGTATTATGAAGTCCTATTTTGCAGTGACATTTTTCGTTCAACACTACCCGATTGGATTTTTGAAACGTGTAAATTTGATAAAACACAGAACGTGGGGAATGAGTGAGTTATGGCCGTTTGAGATTGGGGAACGCAGCGGCGGAAACGTAAAAGAGTTCTGTGTATCATTTTAAGCCATAAAATGGATTGGGAAGCGTATAGCTATATGTATAGGTAGGTATTTGCTTTATGTCTTTTCTTGTTTTCTGTCTAACTTGATTTATTTATTTAATTCCTATAACTTCATACAATAATAAAAAAACTGTACAAAGGCGGACTATTTATTATTTATTAATCACTTTATTTCATCACCACTGCTCTCAAAAACGGTAAAGGAAAACATCGTGAGGAAACCGGCAAGTCCTAGAACCAAAAATTCAAAGACATGTGACATCTAGCTTTAAGCCCATTGTAAGATCTCAACACATTATGGAATGCAAATAAAGATAATTATGAATATGAATATCTACCAATTAGCACTGGGCCCGCGTGGCAGATTATGGCCCATACGCAAAATACGCGCTTTGACGTGGAGTTGCGGATACCAGCCCAGTAACTTTTTTTAAAATATATTTGATGAGTTTAGGTCAATTAAGTATACATTTAATCAGAAATTAATAGTATTACGGAAGATAAGTAAAAAACAACCAAATTAAGCATTCAAACATGAAACTTTATTGCTGTAAGTACCTAATTATTTTGGCATTTTCTACCAGTCTACCTTAAGGAGATGCAGACACAGAACATGGTAGGCGCAAGAAGGTAACAGAAACTTAAAACTTAAATAAATTATTAACAAAGACATCTAAGTCAAGAGAAAAAAAAATATATTAATGGAGAAACTCATCTGCTAACTCAACTTTGGGATAAGTTTGCCAACACCTTGTCCATGAGCTCGCGTGATTTGCATTATGATGACCTTCAGGAAGTGTGCGTTTTTAAAACGAACTTCAAGCTCATATTATTACAAATGAGTTATTTATTTTGGCAACACTCGTATGTTTATATATGTTTGAGATAACTAATTAGCTAGGTACTCCTGAGCATGATGTCCTTGGTTTGTTTTCCAGGTCTGGTCAACGTTATTGCGTTTTTACGAGTACATCTAGAATTTCTCATTAGCAACACTGTCTGGATTTGAGCCGGCATAATGAAAATAATTTTGAATTGTGGGTGTCCAAGGTTTAATCAAGGACATCGATGCTTAACTCGTTAACAAGAATTTACTACATTATTTTGAACAGTAGTTGATCCTATTTTTTTGTGTTCTGAAGTCCTTTTCCTGTAATGAAACTGCAAACAATAATGTTTTTTTATCAAACCTTATTAGATTTTAATATAAAAAGTAAATAATGCGTGCATTAAAAATTTTCAGAGGATTAAAATGTAAATCATAATATTTTCCGCAACAAAACTTATCTCACCAACAAAATTGCTACGAAAAACAGACTTTTAATTTTATAAAATATCGCTGAACAAGATAATCTATCAAGCTGTGTGACAACCAGCACGATATTGCAGCGAAATATAAAATTGCTGGGACGGTCCCGTAGGTAATGGTGGGACGCGTCATCAGAGGTAAATGCAACGAGGAAATTCCGCGGCGGGCACACGTGCGCCAGTCTTGGAGCGGCCTTATGCTGCTGTGGATGCGATTGTACTTAATAAGCTTATTCTGGAACTGTTGAGTAGGTACACCACTGTACTATGTATTTTTTGTAACACCATATACTGTAACACCTATAATAAGCATCATACTATGACTATTATCTACACAAGTTTTTGCAAATAAATGAATTTGAATTTGAATTTGAAAAATTTGTACAGTTACGTTTTTCTTTCGAAGGCCAATTTACTAACGTTCAAAATATAGACATAATGTCATTTCGGCTACAATCTATTACAATAATTTTAGGCCGTCCGCTGCGTTATGCGTGCTGTTTCATGTAATCTCATAGATCAGCTAATAATAATATTTGACATAATCTCATGAGATTACATGAAACAGCACGCCACGCGCCCGCGCCGTGCGCACGCCTAACGCAGCGCACGGCCTTATATAAAAAATAACGGAATCCAGACGTATTTTTGTCATATTCAGAGTGAAATGAGAATGCGAACGTTCTTTGAAATCCAGGAATTGTTTCTCAGATTTCTGAATCAAACATAAAAATAATGCTACCCAATAAAAACACTCAAGCTGTCTCTTTATTAAGCTAGTCTACAAAAAATAAAAATAAATTTAACAACTCAACATAACAATATCTCCTCCGCACTCCTATTCTCAACAATGCAACGGTCGCAGGTAATATATTTGGAATTTTCCAGTGCTATGAAAACGTTACGTGATCTCGAGTGAGGTTTTCGTCTGTAAAACGGGCCAAAACATCCCTATTACCTGAATGGCCTCCTATTCCATCCTATGAAATTTAAGCTGTCTTCATATACTATTGTTTACTCCGCAAATTGTAACTCCACGTTGACAAAGGAAATTTCTGTGGTTCATAGAAAGTGTTGACGAGTGCGTACTGTGTACGAGACACGCTAATTTTGTGCAAGTGTGTGTGTGTGAGAGAGGTGTTTTAATTAAAGCACCTGGAGTTTGAAAAGAGAGTGTGTGTGTGTGTGTGCGTTTTGCATTTTTGGTTGAGTAGCACTTTACGGGAAGTAGACGCGTTACTTGAAGCGAAGTTGTGGAAATTCATGTAGGTGTGTTTGCTGTAACGCTAATGTTTTCTTTTGTGAACAACTCTGTTTAAATGCAAGTAGCAAAGTTTTCTTGTCAAGACATGTATGTTAATAAGTTGCTTGTGTTTCTTCGAGTAACAAAATATATTTGTTAATAGATTTATTGCAGTCTTTATTTGAATTATGTTTAAATGCGAAGCTTCACTGTATTGTTCTTTATTTACTTTGCTGTTAGTTTACATACCAGTAAATAAAACAGCAGTGACAATATACCAAAGCCAACAATGTTACTGCCCGAATACACAATTGAAATTCATTTCGGCGCACAAAACAAATGAAAAAACTACTCTATTCGCGCCAGACTCTGTAAATAACGTCCATTAACAGGCCGACAAATATTTAATAAGACTTAGTACATAAATAACCATAAATAAACAGCGGTAGGGAATCTATAGGCGGCTACTTACATATAATAAAACTGTACTTGGACATACTTTGGATCTTTATATTTATATCGTGTTGCTGGGTAGTTTGCTTCGTCACTCTAGGCTATTAAGTGGACTATCTCATGTAATATTTGACCTTCAAAAACTGCTGAATTTCGGCCTAATTTGAAAAACACTAAATTTATTTCGATTATAAATCGTTTTTTTTACAAATGTTCACATATATATCAACAAACGAAGCAAAAATGGCCACTTAAAGAATATGAACATTAGTATGGTCCTTTGTGAGAAACTGGAGTCCATATTAGGATACCCTTTGTGACGGATCGTCAGGTCCTCATCAATTTTGATTTATCAATGAGTACCTTTACCTCGTTAGTTTTGTGGTCACAAACACTGCTGCTGAGCATAAGTTTCTTTTGGAATCAAACAATTTGAATTTCTTGTTCTTTCTTAATAGCAGCCCGGAGTTTTGTTTTGAGCAATAGACTTTATTTTCATTATTCATTTGTTTGATAGGTACATCCATTTTGAATAATGTTCGCATATATTCAAATCCTAGTCCATCTCTCGAAGTTACTTTTACGATTCTAAACTTTTGATAATCTTGACCAGATTTTGATAATTTTTATTTCGAAGCTTAGCCTTCTGGTTTCATAAACTTCTTTGAACAACAACGAGCTAATTTCCTTTTGTGATTTACACACGGACGGAAACGCAAGCACGACTAGCTTAAAACAAACACAACAAACGAATGTCTGACTTCGTGAAGTGGCGTAAAGCTTGCAATTCAACTGATATATTAGTCAATTTGAATTTAAATATCACTTCCCACACAAATTAATCGTGGTTCTTTAAAACAATTTTCGTTTCCGTCCCCTTGATTTGAGTTTCATTATTTATTGCTGGCAGGATATTGTACTCTGCTTTTGTGGGTATTATAATGTCAGTGCCTCCATTATTTTTAAGGAGAAATAGCTTCTTCTCTCCCTGTCTGCCGCTTTGTGCGATCGTGTTTTGTTTCTCTCTTTTTACTGTAGTTATTATTTTCATGCTTCCTTTATCAGTTTTTATGCTTTCATTTAAACACAGTTTACCTCTATACTTGATAGTATTTATATTTAAACAAATCTTTTGCTAGAAAGCAGTCGATTATCTAACAGGAACTGCAGGACTAATAATAGACATTGTCATATGGCTAGGCATATGACAATGTCTATTAATATTACCGTAATCGATAAGGCGACATTAGAAAGAAAATGGCGTAATATGGAATCAGCTGTTTGTCAACTGTCAAGTGTGAATAGAATTTGAAAATGAAATACACTTGACAGTTATCTATCAGCTGATTCCATATACGCCATTTTCTCTCTATAAAAGAAATAGAATAGAAATAGAATTTGTATAATGGCTAGGGCTGCTGACTACCCGGATCAAATGCATCCTATGTCCTAGTATGTCTAATAATAATATCAATTTATTTTGAGCAACAAGACTCTTAGTTTACCAACATTCTTAATTTTGAGTTCCAAATTATATCAAAATTCATAGAAGTGTGTAAGTTTAACTAAAACATATACAGATATAGATAGATACTTCGGTTTCAGTATATTGAAGTTTGGATAATGTGGGAAAAGTCTCTAGAAAACCGTACTGTATCGTCCTGACAATCCAGAGTAAAATAAATCAATTGTAAAACAAATATTTCAAAGAAAATCCCCGCTCGTTTTCGAGGATTGCTTGCAAGAATATCTTCAAACTAAGTGGCTAACCCTTGAGCCCTAACTACCGTCTTCTATTTGCATAACAAACGGTTGAGGCAAGCCCTCTTTTGATGTCAATATACAAAACTGCTCCGCCACGTTGCCTGTTTAACTGGCCTCTTCAAAGTTGACTTGAAAATTGGGTCCAATAACTTCTGAAGATGGTGGTTTGAATTTATTGTCTTTTAGAGAAGTTTAGTAATGATTGGGAGTGATGTCATCCGAGATTTCAAAGAGCTAATAAGTTATGTATAGGGGGTGGGTCACCTGCTTAGAACATGTAGGGGTGTTCGTTCTTTACGTAGTATCATTAAATTTAAAACTTGAGAGTAACTCGTCTCTTGGTTTTGCCAACTCCTCTTGATCTTTTTGTGATTCCCATTGTGTTATTGATAAAAAAACTATAGGTAGGAGTACGTAGCATCTCGGGCAAAGATTCAGTGAATTAACGCTTTTACTATCCATGTGTGCCAAGAGATTTACACAATCAACTATTTAGATTAAAATATTGTTTCTGTTTTACATAGTCAGTGGCTGTCCTTTCATCTTATACGAATTAATATTTAGTTAGCCACTGCTAATAGTAATTTATCTAAACATCATCTGTTTAGCCTTAACCCAATCACGTTGGAGTTGTATTCCAAACTAACCAAATGCAGCTGAATACCATATTTTTACATGGAGCACTGATAATACACTTGCCTAGTGGTGTAACCAGAGGGCTTCCTTTGGTTTTAAGTTCAAACCCAAGGCACCTATGACTATTTCTGATTCATGTACGTATTGTACAGACGCCAGCACATCAAGTTACCCCAATGTGTCAAATATCTTTGATCGTTTTTCAACTTTATGTCAAACAGAATAAGAATCTTTGATTGGGAAAATTTGACACATTGGGGTAACTTGATGTGCTGGCGTCTGTACAATTATCACTTACTTTAAAAGCAGTGAATAAAACATCGTGATTTGGTCACAGCATGCCTGAATTTCTCTACGGTACATAAAGCCAAGTCAGAGGCCTCTGGGCGGCATAAAGCTCTGATAGCAGTTTAGTCACTAACCCCACCAAAGAACAAGGTATGGAGCGACTGCGAAAGTAGTTTATTTAACCTTTTGAACGCCATTGTCACACATATGTGACAAACGAAATCTTACCCTGAACGCGAGCGTCACAAATATATGACAAAATACACAGCGCACCATATTATGAAATAAAAAAATCAATAATTACTTTTGTATTTTAAATTTTATGAAAGTCATTTGACAGAAAAAGTGGCCTGGTGTCAGGGTTACAGCGATACGTTTATACTCTGGCGTTCAAAAGGTTAATCACACTAGTTAAATCTAAATAGGTTTAGTTTTGAGAGACAGTAAAACGTACTACGCTACTAGCTCCTCATTACAAATATAATACCTACTTTAAAAAGTAATTCGACTTTTTACTTTCGACTTTCAACTTTTTGAACTGGTCTATCTAAAGTTTTAAGGTTATTCAGTGAAGTCTGAATGAGTAATGCGAGTTTTATATAAATGAAGCCGGCAAATAACGAGCCGGACTACCATAGAGGGTTCCGTCCTTGTCGCTTTGAGAAAAACTGATTGATGGTTCATATTCTAAACTTTAGAGGAGTTTGTGGCTAAAAATAGAAGTCCCTCAGACCGATCGAAGGTTTGACGAGGTTGATCTTTGGACGGGTGATCAAGACTCCTCCGTGCCTTGAAAAGCACGCAAAGCCGTTGGCGTTGCCTATCATTTATAGATCTATGACAGCCGTTACAAGCAGTCAGAAGCCCGAAAATCTGACAACCAGTTTAACCAAGAAGTATTGTGTTACCCAGTAACAGACTGTGTGGTTGAGGTCCGACCGGCAGTCGCTCCATGTTAAACATGTGGAACACTGGTAAAATACTGGAAGCCAACCCCAACATGGTTGGAAAAAGGCTAGACAGATGATGATGTTCATGTTGAAAAATTTAAGTCAATAACATTAGTATTTCCTGAAACTTGAAACTGTAATATTAGGTCTTTACCTATGAAATTACCGTTCTGCAGTACTGGTCATTTCAAATCAAAATAATTTTTGTTTGGCTAAGAATTCTAATTTCAAATTAATTTTATTTTAAAAACATGTTTTTTTTTTCCATAAGTAGTCTTTTGTTTATTGATTAGTGTTACATTTTCATCGCATGTCAATCTTTTTCGTCATCATGGATACGTTAAAAATTCGAGTAATTATGGAATATGAGTACCGTCGTGGCAGCAACGCGGCACAAGCGGCACGCAACATCAACGACGTTTACGAAGCTAACACTACAAACCAACGCACCACCTGTTATTGGTTTGCTCGCTTCCGTTCTGGAAATTTCGACCTGAAAAATGAACCTCGCGGTCGTCCGAAGTCTTTGGTCGACAATGACGAATTAAAGGCGATTGTGAAAGCTGATGATACACAATCTACGGCTGAATTAGCAGCAGCTTTCGACGTTAGCGTCAAAACAATATTGGTCCATTTGCGTCAAATTGGCAAGGTAAAAAAGCTTGACAAATGAGTGCACGAACTCAATGATCGCCAGCGCGAAGTACGCGTCGAGACGTGCCTTGCACTGCTTAACAGACACACAAATCAAGGAATTTAGTACCGCATTGTTACCTGCGATGAAAAATGGATTCTGTTTGATAACTGCAAGCGCTCAGCAAGTTGGTTGGATCCTGGTTCAGCACCTAAACAATGCCCTAAACGAAAACTTACCCCTAGAAAAGTGATGGTCACTGTTTGGTGGTCTAGCGCCGGTGTGATTCATCACAGCTTCTTACCAAATGGGTGAGCATTACTGCAGATGTGTACTGTGAAGAACTGAACACAATGATGGAGAAGATGGCACATCTCCAACCAGCGTTGGTCAATCGCTCGTCTCCGCTGCTCCTGCACGACAACGCGTGACCTCATACTGCACAGCAGACGGTCTCCAAGTTGCAAGAACTGGGGTTGAAAGCTCTCCGTCATCCGCCCTACTCACCAGACCTTGCGCCTACAGACTACTACTTTTTCCAGATGTTGGATAACTTCTTGGCGGGAAAAAAATTCAATACCCGAGAGGCAGTACAAAATGCCTTTGAAGAATTTGTTGCCTCCCGTCCAGCTGATTTCTTTAAGTTGGCAAAGATGCATTGACAAATAATAAATACATGAAAAAAATTCGTTTAATTTTTTTTATACAAAACGGCAATTTCATAGGTAAATACCTATTATAAAGACGGTTAGATAACTAAAGAACCACAACACAAGAAACATTTTTGTGCGGAATCCTAATTTAAAATAGAAAGAATTTTAAAGAGTGAATTTTTGTAGAGATTCATATCTCTACAAAAATTCACTCCAGCAAATGATTTTACAATTCAATCAATGCATGTCAATTCAATAATGGAGGCTTTTATGCTAATGATTTTCATTAACTGTGTGAAAGTAAAAAAATATTTTGAGGCCTAGTATTAAAAAATATTTAGTAATCAATTCGTCATACTTGAGACTAGTTTTCATTCGTCAAATAATAGTTTTATTATGATTCGTCTAAACATAATATGTTATTTCAATATGGCCAAGTTTTGATTATAATATTTAAAAAAATGAGTCTAGAAATGTTTCTACTCGTAAAGGCTATGTCCTACCATTAAATCCTTTTATTTTTCATTACAAAGAAAAAGTCGTGAAAAAGATAATATGAAAAGAGGGTTTTGCAAAAGTAATAAAAACAAATTAAACACCCTTAGAATGCCTTAAACAAACTTGATGAAGAATAAACAAAAAATATCATGTTAAAAAAAATTATTTCATAAGTGTACCTATTACAATTTTAATCTGAAATAAATTGGTATTACTATCTCAAAAATTTACTAGAAAAACTAATATGTTTAGTAGATCTGTAAAGTATATAGGTATAATACCGTGTGTACCTCAAACGTATCATGAATTCTTTACATATAAAAGCTCCTTACCCCCAATAGCTTTACTAGAAATAATTAGTTCTACGAAGTAAAGGTCTTCGAATGTCACTTGTCGTCAATTGAATCAGAATTTATTATGAAAAGGCAAACCAAATATTCGAGCCCTTTTGTAATATGCGCATAATAATAGTATTGTAGACTTCGATTTCGTCGAAATAATGACTCCCTCTCAAATTTGATGATTTGCTTTTATATTTCGAACAAAACGACCTTTCAATATGCCAAGAAGAGACGTAGCTTTTTGTTTGTGCCGATAGTTTTTTGTTCATTTATAAATGAATTATATGAAGCAATGAGTCTAATGTTGAATTGAAATAACTTGCTTTGCACGTGGGTCTTGTTATTTGTCCGAAATACGAGTAAAAGTACTTTTCTCGAAGTAATTAGGTCGGGTTCATTTGTGTGGATCTAAGTGTGAAAAGTAAATAATTTATCTTGAATAGAGAATGAAGAAAAAAGTTCAACTACGGACATTATACAATTACAATGTCCGTAGTTGAACTTTTTTCTTCATTCCGCAAACCTACTGACGTTTGGGGACATTGTGTTCCTACTTGAATATTGATAAGTATACAATAAATAAATGTAAAACAAGTATGTTTATATTAAAACAATATTTTCAAAACTATTTCGAAGTAAAATGCGATTTCAGATCTCGGCAAGTGAGTACTATTGTAGCTTTTTCAAATCTTAATTATGTTCTTAATTTTAAGTACTAATCTTGGACTTCACTGATATCTATGAAGTACAACTCGTATGAGGCCTTTACCCTGCAATGTAATAGTAATGAGTTAGTAAGTGTCTGCATTCCTTAAAGGGAAGGCTTGGGTGTTAAATAATACTATGTTCTAATTTTAGAAATTCGCAAATTGACACTCTTATTAATATTATTATCTAGGTATCAAAGTATGTATATGTGATTGATGTCTAAGGTTACCTTAAGAACGTGCAACAAAGGCATATTTAGGAACCTACGTAAGTTATTTCGATACCTGGAACTCCAATTGCTATTTAGGTACACTAATTTGGGTTAATCGCTGTTACTTAACAAGTAACGCAATTTATTTTCTCTCAACTATCTTCAGAGGAAGACTTTATTCTGCATTCAAAAGTGATTTTTATTAGTATAAAAGGTGAAAGGGCGGACATCGACGCAACACTATGTTATGATTAGACACAAAACAAAAAATATTTTATTTATAGCCTAAAGTAAAAATGAAACAGAAGAAATGTTACGTACGTTTCTTATGAATAGCGTCAACGGTCAAGTCTATTTTAGTTTATATACTTTTTTAATGATCTTATAATAATATGAAAATATTTCCCGTTATGAATTAGAAATGGTACAAGCACAAATTAATTAAAAATTTTAGAAACGCTCCATTCCAAAAGAATTATGTCAAAACAAGATTCCGTACGTACAAAATTATAAATTACTTTTCCTCCTACACAAGTATCATCTTTAAGATAATTAAAATAACACACTCCTCTGTTCCTTCTCCAAAACAAAATTGACAACATTAAAAATAATTGTGTATTTGAAGACTTTGTGTCTGTTTGCTTTGTCTCGTTAAGATATTCAAATCTGGACAAAACAAGAGGGGCAGAAACTTTGGACAAATTTCGTATCGACACTTCGTTATCATTCTTGAAGAAGCTCTAAACTCAAACGGACACTTGGGAATTTGGATAATAGATTTATAATTTACATTTCGAAACAAAGTTGACATCCGAGTTTGCTTGTGTTTGAAAATTAGGGGACAATACGCAAATGAGCAAGTTGATTTTGTTTGGAACTTTTAATGACATCGGTTTGGTGGTCAAATATAAATATATATAGCCTTTGTATTGCATAGAACATAAATGATTGCTTTGATGATGGAGAGCAGCGGTGGCCCAGAGGTGGCGGCCCCAACTTACGAACAGTAAGTCATGGGTTCGATCCAAGGCAGGAGCATTACTTTGTGTATTTTATTTCATCACCACTGCTCTTAAAAAACGGTGAAGGAAAACATCGTAAGGAAACCGGCATGTCCTAGAACCAAATATTCAGAGACATGTGACATCTACCAATTCGCACTGGGCGCGTGGCAGATTATGGCCCATGCGTAAAATACGCATCTTGACGTGGAGTTGTGGGATACCAGCCCGGTATCTTTATCTTTTTTTGCTTATATGGTACATTCTGTTAAAAACTAGTTTTGTAGAGTTTACTATTAAGAATCCAGGTCCTTAGTATGTTGTGGAATTTAATCAAAAGAGTTAGCGCGGCCTTGGGCGCAAAAGGCATTAGGAGGAACACTGATGGGTTCTAGTCTGTAAGAATCTGACACTCCCTTCTGCTGCACCCAGAGCAGGCAGAGTTATTTGATGATTTACCATTCTTAAACAAAAAAAAAAGCCCCCCAGTATAGGAATTGTATTATGACTTGGGGAGTCAAATAAATATGAGCAAGTTACATAGAATGGCGCAAAAAAGAAATACAGACAATCGGATTGAGGGAGTAATCCTCAATCTTGCATTGAAACTGCAATACAGACTGATATTCTCTGGTTTTCATAAATATTGTCCTTAGATGGTCATAAATGGACCTGACCTTTCTGAAGAACCAGGGGAGGTTCTTAACCCTAGATAGATAACCATATTGCACAGTACACTAAAGATAACCATACGTCAATTCGACGTGCGAATGTTTGAGTGACCATATTTTGGATTATGTATATACTAGGTTTATGAATAAGATATTATGTCTTTATATATGTAATTTTATTGTGATTAAAGGAAAAAAACATCCGATTTTACATATATTTTTGTTAAAAAAAAAAGGAAAAACTAAACAAGTTACTTCTTGCTTTACAAAACTTAAACATTTAGGTAACTTTTCGTCAGGCTTATAATTTACTATGTAAACTCTTCAAAATCCACTTTTTGTAATCATTATAACATAATAAATCTGAGTAAATAACAGTATTTATTCATTTTGGCCTCAAAAGCACTTAGGATAGACGCTGGACTTGTGCTCTCCAGAAATGGGATTTTTACAGCTGTCGCACATTGTCTTTGTCATCCTTCTAATTTTTGATGGGCAAAAGGCACAATATTTTCTTTTCTTTGCTTTAGGTACACCTTCACGTTGTGTGGGGAGGTTCGGCTTGTCTTTTTGGCAATATACCACAATCTTTTATCTTTTATATTCGTCGGCAAATTAAGCATTTGCTGCCTTGTCTCCATCCATGAGGTCATCAAGCTATTGCTGAGTTTTTTCATAAAATCTCTACCCTATTTTTTTCTTGGATTAGGACATTATCACAATAAATAATATATGCATTTATAAAAGCTTAATTTAGGATCCCATAAAACACATACACATTATATACACGTCATTTGATTGAAATTGTTGACTCCCGCTTTTGTTTCATTATAATAATGAATCATGTTTTGCTTTACCAGTTGTAGGGTAAATTGTGCCCTCTTTGTAACACGATGATAAAACAAACACCATTTTCTAATAAATTATCTTCAGTTTTACTATACGCCCCCTGAATCTCTTCATCGCTCATTTTGTGCAACAACTGACTGATTTCTGCATCGTCTGCATGATTTTGTGACGTCATTATGTTATTTTTATCATGACCTCTAACAACTATAAAAAACTAATAAAAAACATAATGCATTTGTGCAAAAAAATTGAAGTAACACTTTTTCTCAAAAGTCTAAAAAATTACATTAAAGATAACCATACGTCACTTCGACGTATGGTAGGTAAATATTGACGAAAGTACTGCACATACCAAAGTGATAAGGGAGTATCCTGCAAGCTCCGACGGTCGGCTGAGTTGGCAGGAAAGGGCACTTTAGTAACGCGCGAAACATACGAGTTCTACAGATTTTTCAAAATCGTATACGTCGTTTCGACGTAGGTTATCTATCTAGGGTTAAGAAAGGTCAAGTGCGTAGTTACTACGCACCTGACCTTTCTTTCTTTTCTTTCTTTCTGTACTCGCAACAGTCGCAACCGGCGTGTGTATAACAACGTGTATGAATGTAAACGAAGCAAAAGAAGTATGTAAGAATCGTATATATGCGCTCTGTATTTTCTACCTACCCCCATGGGAAAAAGGCGTATCTCATTAATAATATTTTCTATCTCAATAAAAAATAATGAACTATTAAAAACAGGCACAAAGCATCATTATGCAATAATGAAGAATTTAAACAAAACAACGAAACAAGCCGATGTAACAGTGATTTCTCCTTTCCAAATACGCTACAGAATTTTGCGTACCGAGAAAACAGCATGCATCCGAGTTGAGAGCAAAATAGTCTCCGCCAACGTCCATTGTAACTGAAATTTCGGCCTCATAAATCTAACTGGGTGTACCAAAGTTCCCGTATGCAGTGGACACAAATCTTGTGTTGGGAGTCGACTCTGCAAAAAAGTACCAATAAAAAGTTCTTAGAGCAAACTTGCGTCGGCTTTTTTCGGGTTTAAGTCGAATCCCTACTATGTGATGGATGCACAGTAGTTTGAAGTTTAAACAATATAAAGTGGAAATGCTGGGACGACCTAAAAAGACATAAATGAACCTAATTGGTGAAGTTCTTTAGAAAGGTCAGGTGCGTAGTACTCGCAATCGGCGCGTGTGTGTATGACAATATGTATCGTGAAGTCTCGAAAATGTCCTAATTGGAACATATGCCTTTGCCGACGAGTGTTACGCTTTGTTGAAGCAGGCAAACAATAATAGAATAATCCTACTAATATTATAAACGCGAAAGTTTGTGAGGATGTTTGTTACTCTTTCACGTAAAAACTACGGAATGGATTTTAATAAAATTTGGTATGGAGTTAGCCGAGACCCTAGATTAATTTATATGCTACTTTATATCCCTGTATTCCCACGGGAACGGGACCTACGCGGGTGAAACCGCGCGACGTCTGCTAGCATTATTATATTATAATCTTTTTGTTTTGTTTTCTATACATTCGACTTGTAGTCAAATTTAAAATGAATGAATGTAGTAAGTGTGTTGCCGGTGATGCAAGGAATACTTTTTTCTGTTGTTTTGTAAAAGTAAACTATATCTGTTTATCAGAATATCTTAGACAATATTATTACCTTTGTAATATGCAATTTAGTTCTGGGTTTATTTTTAACAAAAAAACATAAATGTCATTATTATACTGAAAATCTTTGTATTTTGTTAGGCATTTATGAGATAAGATTTTCTCTCACCTTTCAAACGAAAGCGACGCACGAAAAAACTACGTCAGAATTACCAACACCGATTCACAAAAGCGCTGACGAGCGTATACCCACTCTTAACTTACCTCCCGTCGCCGCTTCGTGGTTAAAAAAGCAGCTGTAAAGCGTAATTTCCCGATGAAGCAACTTCGCGAATGTGCGGGCTTATATTCGCTGCCAATGGCTATAGAATGTCTTTCTAAACGCCACTCCACTCCGGTCTAATGAGGCCGTTCCATCCATTAAGCTATTTAGTAATTAGGTGCGAGCAAAACGGCGCAGATGCGAATGGACCACAATGAGTGAAACAACTCGTTTATTCACTTTGCATGTTCCCTGGACGCATTTTTAATGGTACAGAGTAAATTCTGGCTTGGTTACTTTTTACAATGACACTAACAGGTCTATCATAATAATGTATAATAAAACAAAAAAAGCCTAGGTAACAATAAAATTTCTTTTTAACATTTTATTTTATTTGGTTATAAATTCATATTTCATTTTTTCTGTCAGTTTCAAACCGCGTCTGTCAACGTTCAATTACTAGTTTAATCAAACAATATTTTCACAGAAAACAAAATGATTAGAATTGTAAACCGATTACCGAAAAACAACATGCAACTGACAAATATTCAAGCATTCCAGTCACACTTTATCCTTAAAATAAATTTAATAAGACGTCAGAAAAACTGTGGTTTAAACAAAAACCGGCTAAGTGCGAGTCAGACTCACGAACGAAGGACTCCGTATCATTACCTATAAAACATTAATATCCAGCGTATTTTTTTTGCATTGGATTGTTTTTTGTTTAATGTCGTTTTTGGTATTATTGTTATAGCGGCAACAGAAATACATACCTACAACACCTGTAAAAAAATCAACTGTCTTGCTAACACGTTTCATGAAATACAGACAGATGGATAGTGGAGTCTTAGAGTAATACCCCCATTGGATTATATTTTATTTAATTTTGTGTTAAGTATTGTTGTTAAAGCGGCAACATAAGTACATACCTACATCATCTGTAAAACAAAATCAACTGTCTAGCTAACACGTTTTATGAAATACAGACAGATGGATGTCTTAGAGTAATACGGTCATGTTTTTACCCTTTGGGTACGGAACCCTAAAAAAACAAAGAAATGTGCATGGGCAGTCGGTTACAGATGACATCAAATCTCCATCAGGAGGGGTTCGCCTGATCTGAATTCGATGTGCGTGCGGCGTGGGTCCTGTTCGATACTCTACGTACATTCTATGCTTAGAATACAATTAGACGCATATGTGTCTAGTCTACAGAGTTTTATTCTATTATTTTTATTTTTCTTTAGTTTTTTCTTTTTTTTCTTTATGGCAGGTATGCTTTTACGTCCTATGCTTGTCATATAAATATTTTCTTTTAGTCTACATGTACCTTCAGAGTTTTATTCTATTATTTTTATTTTTTCTTTAGTTTTTATGTTTTCTTTCTTTATGGCAGGTATGCTTGTATGTCCTATGCTTGTCATATAAATATTTTTCTTTCTTTTTTTATTCTACATATTTGTTTTTGTTTTTTTTCGGTCAACTATTCTGCCAATGTCTAAAGTTTTAATTCTCTTAGGATTTTTTTAAAAACAAATCTTATGTTCAGCCAATCGATTTAGTAAAAGTAACTCAGTGTTAACTTGAGTGAAGCGAACAGTCAATGCCTAGCATGAGTACTGTATAGAATGGCAGTTTAATTCACCTTTATTTCACCTACTCTTTCACGGGATGATTTTTAGAATAACACTGCTGTTGTTGTTTGTTTCTGGATTATTAATAACAGTTGGACGCCGGTTAATGGTACCCTTGCAGCGGTCGTGCTTTAGGAAGCACGTTAAGCCGTTGGTTCCAGCTGTCAGTTGTGAATCTTTGTCAGATGTTACGAATAGTCGGAACCACGAAAGCCTAATTGCCCAGTTTAACCATAGAGTATCACTGGATTGTGGAGGTCAGAAAGGCAGTCGCTTCATGTAAAACACAGGAAATCAGCTGCATTCGGTTAAATAGGAAGCCGACTCAAACTTATTTGGCAAAAGACTAGGCAGATGATCATAATTTTATATAACTGGAAACTTTTAATTGGTCTTTTTCTGCATATTTATTCTGTCTGCTTGAATGTGTTAGCTGTAAATTATTCTAAAATTAATAAATGATTTAGTTTTTTTATGAATGGAGCGGCTGCCTATTTTGTATATTATCACCACAACTCTCAAGGGTATTTATAGGCCTAGATGAAGTTATATTTAACGAAAACGATAAATAAACTCGATAAATCTATAATGTACGAAGTCCAGCATAATCAGCATATCGAAATCTCATGCCGATTCCATACATTTCGTTAAATGTCACATTGTCTGAAGCCCCAGTTTAGATATGGTTAGATGTAGAGCCTTTAAACTAATCTGATAGGGCGTAATTGAAAGATATACAATGCAGGTCATTGAATATGTTTTAATTACGCCCTACATAATCGATTTTCCATAATGTTTGAAGTCCAGCTTAATCAGCACATCGAAATCTCATGCGCGTTTCCATACCTACATTTCGTATTAATCGAACTTCGTTTTCGTTAAATGTCACATTGTCTGAGGACTCAGTTTAGATATAGTTAGATGTAAAGCCTTGTAACTAATCTGATAGGGCGTAATTGAAGCATATACAATGCAGGTCATCGAATATGTTTCAATTACGCCCTACATAAAAATATAACTTTATAATGAAAGGTATAGCAAAGGACACATTTCATTAAACATCAAAACAAAAGATCGAGAGACACTGACTTCAAAAACCTAATTTCGAGTCGAGATTGGTAGCAGAGTCACAAAAGGTATTATTACGTCTAAATGTTACTTAGTTAGTGCCCTCGCTAAGTCTCAGTGAATTGTTGTGTAAATACAACAAGACTTCTCTGTGAACTCGATACAACTTTGAGTTTACAGACATTATTGCTTTCTAAGAGTACTTCGTTCATTATCTTACACCGAGATTCGAACTCAATAGAAATTTGTCACAATTAGAGCATGTTCTAAACTACATAAATTAAAATATGGATCTGATATATAAGGTGACTGGTAATTAGTGACCGATAATTAAACACGTGATTGTAATCATGATTTCAATAAACTTTCCTAATTAAACTTTTTTTTTATACACAATAACTTATAACACAATAACATAACAAAAACGCTGTTTGAGATTCCCGCGCGCGCGCCTTTGATCAATCGCAGTAGGCACGAATCGGCAAGATCTATCAGCTGATAGTCTGCCCTCGAGAAGGGCAAAATCTACTTATAGTAGTAGCGTCACACGCTCCCTGGACCCCCCACCGCTCCCATTGTGGAGTACTGTCGTAATTGAATTAATTGCAAGTTAATGATTATAAAAAAAGCTTCTTTGGGAAAGTTATTCGTATTCATGAGTACAATCACGTGTTTAAGTATCGGTCACTAATTACCAGTTACCCTATATTATGTATGTTTAACCTTAGTCTATTATTTTAGAATACGGTGTAACGGTGATAGTTATATTTTGGTAATCTACTGATTTGACCGTATCAATTATACCTACTTACTCACTTCACCCACCAAACTCTTCCAAATCTTACAGTACGAAAAAATAAACAAGCAAAATACACACATCAAAAGTGTCTAGGGATCAAGCATTTTTATGCGGATTTCTTGAGATTGAGATGTGGCTTTGTAATAAATTTATGATTTTATAAATTTATATGGATCCTTTTTGGTGCATTTCATAATTTGAATCAGGAACTGTGAATCAAATTCGAGTAAAAGATGAAAATCAGCTGTCAATATTTTCCCTATAAAAACATACAACGCATTGAAGACATTATTAGTGCTACTGTTTCCCTACTACTGATTAAAACCAACGTTATTATGGAGCGGCGACGTCATTTAAGCAGGGAAGAAATGCTCAGAGCCGTGGGAATGATAGAAGCTGGTTCCCGGCAACGTACTGTGGCTTTAGCTCTGAATACAAGTCAGAGTGTTATCAGTCGACTTTGGACACGTTACCGAAGCACTGGTACCGTGGCTGAGCGCCATGGAGGACGGTATCGGTGCACCACACGGAGACAAGACCGATACATTCAAATCTTAACTCGAAGAGCTCCAACAATTACCGCCATGATGTTAGCCGTGAGGCTTCATCACTCTTCAGGGAACTTAATTAGCGACCATACAGTCAGAAACCGCTTGCATGAAGTGAACCTTCATTCCCGAAGACCGCTACGGGTACCACCTATAGCAATGCACAATCGTAGGATTCGATATCAATGGGCTCTTGAACACAGAAATTGGGCAGAAGAACAATGGCGTTTCGTGTGCTTTTCTGATGAGTCTTGTTTTGGTATGAGACCGGATACAAGACGTATACGACACTGGAGAACCCCTGGACGCCAACAGCGATTAAAATCCTGCCAGGAAGTCCATCCTTATAGTGGTGGAACCATCATGGTATGGGCGGGTATTTGGATCGGCGGAAGAACTGAGTTGATTTGGATCAGAAGCAACCTCAACGCTAAAATTTATGCTGAGACGATTGTATCAGACGTCATCGTTCCTCTACAAGTGCAAATCGGTCCCTTATTTCAGTTAATGCATGATAATGCACGACCGCACACCGCAAGAGTTGTAAGACAGACTCTCGCCGCAGCTAACATCAATGTCCTGCCCTGGCCTGCTCAGTCGCCAGACTTGAACCCAATTGAGCATGCATGGGATATGCTACAGAGAAGAGCTCTGCCGAATATGGAGGGTATCCAGTCGCAAGAAGACCTTTTTTTGTTGTTGCAACGAACATGGGCGGCCATTCCACAGCGTGATTTGGATGAACTCATTTTGAGTATGCCAAACCGATGTTCTTGTGTTGTTAGTGTTCGCGGTAGAAACACGGATTATTAATTGTTTAAGTTACCCAATAAAATTTTAAAGAAAACTGTTATTTCAGTCTTTTTTTCGAACTTTAATGTTAGTGGTTCAAATGTCAAAAATCCCTTTATTAGGAAAATGGCAAATTTCTTTATTAATGCAAAGGTGACTTGGTTTATCGTTACTGTGACAAACGAAAACACTTTATTTGATGAATCCTTAAAGAAAGTTTTAATTAATATCAATCAGGAGAAAAGTTATTGCAAAAATATATGTTGATCACTAGACACTTTTGATGTGTGTAGTTTTAAGGTTGGCTAGCAGTGCTAGTACAGTGTTACTCAATACTTACGTAAATAACCTGAATCAGAAAAACGATCTTACTTCCATCTAAATCCGACTACAGATGTAGAACATACATCGTACACGTAGTATCAAAAGAATCGCCCAGTTAATAAAACAACAGCATACCAATATATCGCAGAAAAGGCTTCGAAACAAGAAAGTTCACAGAATACTCGAGGGAACAACACAACATTCGCAAATTTCTAAAAAAGAAAAAGAAAAATACTAGTCTCAGAAGTTACTCTCAGCCATAACTTGTTGGTTGAAGGATTTTTTTTTATAGAAATATGGGCGAAATACAATAACGAGAGCAGTCCTTTACAAGTAAAAGGGGTAGAAAAAAAACTCCACTTTCAGTTCAAAAGAATTGCTGGCAGTTTTTCGATAACAAATATTTGATTAAGCCAGCTGAATTTTAATGTGAGATTTTTAAGGGCTCTTTTTTGTGCACTGATGTGTATTTGTTGGGTTATCGGATAATTTTATTAAGTTGGTTCATGTTCAATTTTTTTCTTCTAGTAATTCTTGAATAAAAATACCTATTTAGGAAAATTCAAGTAAAACGTGTTGACTTATACATTAAGTAACATCACGTCTGTTTACACCGAAAGGGTTAGGCAGAGGTGTACTTATAGCGCATCAACATTTTGCCAGTCTGTCCCATGTCTTTTACAAGGAGACCACTAGATCAGGCTAAGAGTTGCTAGTGAAAAAAATCAGCCGAAAAAAATATTTGAGTAACATTTTACTTGACTCAGGAATAAATAAATAAATATTCTACAACTTTTCACACAACGCCATCTAGTCCCAAGCTAAGCTAAGAGCTTATGTTATGGGCACTAAACAGCTGATAAACATACTTATATACTTCTAAATACATACATATTATAGATAAATTACACCCAGACACAGAACAAATGATCGTGCTCATCACACAAATATTTGTCCTGGGTGGGAATCGAACCCACGACCTCCGGCATAGCAGTCAGGGTCACTAACTACTAGACCAACAGGCCAGTCGTATAGATCACAAGACCTCACGCTCGGCAGTAGGTAGCACTAGCGAACACTAAACCAACGTAGAACTCAGACTTTAATCTTAATGCTATTTATTACAGATATCCTTGTACAGACGCCAGCACATCAACCTAGCCCAAACTGTAAAATTTTCCCAATGGAATATGAACCATATTACTGTTTGATTTAAAGTTGAAAGACTATCAAAGAAATTTGACACATTGAGGTATGTGCTGGGCTCTGTACATTGTGGATCCCCGCCACAATGTACAAGGATATAATAATAATAATAATAATAATAATAATAAAGCTTTATTTGATTCCATGCAAACAATTACTATTAATACATCATAAATCAATTAAATTCATTAACAATACTCGAACTTTTAAAAATAAATAAAAAATTGATTATTAATTATTAATCATTCAAAAATAATAAAATAAATAAAAATAAAATAATAAATTAAATGTTAGTGTGTGTTGTTTGTATGGACCCCTTTCGGGTAAAAGCCTCCTCCAAGGAACACCACTTATTCCTGTCTCTAGCAATCTCTAGCCATCCTTGACCCGCCGCCGTCTCTATTTCATCTACCCATCTAGCATTTGGTCTGCCTCTCGCTCTGGTGCCTCGTGGTCCCGACCATTTTATTATTCTATGGGTCCATCTATCGTCAGCGTATCTGGCCACGTGTCCAGCCCATTTCCACTTTCTTTGAAGGGAGAAAGATAGTGCGTCGGTTATTTTTGTTTTATTGTGGATAACTGAATTTCTTACTTTGTCTTTCAGTTTTATACCCAGACAGCTTCGCTCCATTCTTCTCTGGGTAGTCTGGATTTTATTTATAGTTTTTGCATCGAACGTCCAGGTTTGGCAGCCGTAGGTAAGGCATGGTAGGATTTCTGAGTCCATCACTATCCTCTTGGTAGACATGGGAAGCTGTGACTTGAATATCTCCTTATGAGCCCAGTACTTCTTCCAAGTGAGTGCCACTCTTCTATCCACTTCTTCAGCACCTCTTCCCTTGGCGAAGGAGATTTGTTTACCTAGGTAGACATATTTCTCTACGTACTCGAGAGGGATGTTATCTACCGAGATAGTGGTTGGGTGGTGGTTGGTCATGACTTTAGTTTTGTCAAGGTTCATTTCTAATCCAACTCTTATACTAGCCTGGTGTAGATCGTTTATCATACTGTTTAGTTGATGTGAAGAATCCGAGAATAGAATGATGTCGTCGGCGAACCGGAGATGGTTCAGATATTGACCATTTATGTTGACACCTCGCGTCGACCATGGTAGGTTGCTCATTATATTTTGTAACACAGCTATGAATATTTTTGGAGAGATCGGATCGCCTTGTCTCACACCTCTATCTATGTTGATTTTCTCTCCTACTCTGTCTAGTTTGACTCTGCTTGTGCTATTGGCATAAATGTTTTTGAGTATTTTTATGTATTTTTCTTTTATGTTTTGTGACCTCAGTGCTTCCCATATACTTGTGTGTGTTATAGAGTCGAAAGCTTTTTTATAATCTACGAAAGCTACATATAAGGGTTTGCGGAATTCCAAGTATTTCTCAATCACCTGGTCGACCACCTGAATATGGTCCGCTGTACTGAAACCACTTCTGAATCCTGCTTGTTCTATAGGCTGATGTGCGTCGATGTCTGCAGATATTCTTTGCAAAATGCAGGATGCAAATAATTTATATAGACAGGGCATTAGGCTTATTGGGCGGTAATTTCCTATGTCAGCCGGATCGCCTTTTTTATACAGTAAGATAATTTCAGATTCTGTCCATACAGGCGGAACAGCTTCTTCTACCAATATTTTGTTAAATAGAATAGTCATTGGGGTCAATAGTGGAGTCCTTGCAAACTTAATGTGTTCGTTTGTGATACCGTCAGGACCCGGACTTTTCTCGAATTTTAGCTTCATTATTTGTTTCATAATTTCAGGCTCTGTAAACTCTGGAGTTGGAGAAGTTTCCATGCACGGGACCGAAGCACTCACTTGCCTTAGAGAGTCTGGTAGGCTGTACAGATTTTTGTAAAACTCTGTAGCTGCATTTATGATATCCAATCGGGACATGCTTTTGGTTAAGCCGGGCTGTAGAGACGGGATCCATGTTTTTGTTCTATTCAGTTCTTTGTAGGCTTTTTTTGTTGATCTAGACTTTTCGAGGTGTTTTTGTATGATGCACATTCTGTGGGTGTCGTAACATTTTTTTATTTCTTTGTGGGTTAATTTGTAGAGTTCTTTAAGTCTTCCTTTCTCCGCACTGCAGAATAAACCTAAAATAAATTAAAGTACAAGGATATCTATGCTAATATTATAAAGAGGAAATGTTTGATTGTTTGTTTGTTTGTTTGCATTCAATAGGCTCCGAAACTACTGGACCGATTTGAAAAATTCTTTCACAGTTGGAAAGATACACTATCCCTGGGTGGTATAGACTACTTTTTATCCCTGTATTGTCACGGGAACGGGAACTACGCGGGTGAAACCGGGTGACGTCTGCTAGTCTGTAATAAATAGCATCCACCGTTTTACATACAATACATTGTACACCATGAGTTCTATACGTGCATGATTTGAACACCTCAATTTAAAGAATGTCGTCAATTTTTACCTAAATTTAACGTTTTTTTCTCATGTAATATTTGCTTAATACCTAGGTACTGTAAAAAATCTCGTGGAAAAATCTAAAACCCTATGATATTGTTCCTTTAAAGTAAATAAGTCACTCCTTTAATTTAAAATCTCATTGATTTGGACAAAAATCACGATTTACAGTAGGAAAATCTTTAAAATTAGGGAAAACCGATGAAAAAGTTTAGCGCCGATCAGAACCATATACCTACTTACAAAACTTCTGATGTCCAGCTGTACTACGATGTCCCTCAACCCCGTATTAATATACATACGTCATTGGTGTACCACATAAGTACTTATTAATAATTATAATCTCTCATCACTTTTGAGTTCGGTCACCCTAGGGAAAAGGAGCCATGGGTATCGCAGGACACCTACCCTCCTATCTGTCCCTCAGTAGCCCACTCAATCACCATTAATTATACCATGAATAATTACGTTGATTGGTTTCAACATCCCTTTGTACGTACCTACCTACTGTTAATATAATCAAGACCAGTGAATTAAAATCTTAAACATAGCAACAAAATGTTTGTGTAAAAAAAAAGTTTATTTAAGTGAGCACTTATAACCCCATAACAGTACCATTAAATTGTCACAAAGTACGGCTATTATTACATTCATATTTTAGTATTACAAACATTATTAGTCATCTCCAAAAAAATTCCACCGGAATGTTTAAAAAATCTATTATTTATATCATTTTAAAATAGCTGTATCGCGGGCTTTTTCTTCAAAGATACGAGTTCTAAGATTGCTTGCATAATATCACAGTAGCACTTGAAAATATTATTAAGCAAAACAATATCCATAAAAAGTCTCCCGCCAGAAAAATGAGCTCATTTATAACACCTAGTTGCCACGAATATGGCATTCAGTGGCACAGAAATGAAGTCTCGACTAAGTTGAACGCAAAGAGTAGTAGCTGCAAACTTTTGTTTTATAGTCTCTACGGCATTATTAGATAAATGAAGTCGACTGAAACGCTTTTTTAATGTTTGTCTTCTTACTTTTAATTTTCAATAAAAAAAAATATGCGCGGTTATAAAACTTTTAGATAAAAACTGAACTGTTTCGTAACGTTCTTTCTTAGTTTTATTTTGTCACTTTTTGAACATCTCGGCACCCTGGGGTCCTGGAACTTTGCACGGGGGAAGTAAGAGGGGTCCTTGCCAATTCGTAGAGTCCCGTTAGACACTTTTAATGAAATAAGGTATCAACTGACCATTATCCCTGCATGCATAAGTAATGCAAGTGCACCCAAAGGCAAATCTCAGTTTGTGCAGGACTATTTGCACGACAAAAAAACTAAATATATAGGGCTATGGGTTTTGTTACAGAAGTTACTTATAGTATTATTTATTAGAATTAATTACCATTTACGGCACAAATCCCTTTTACAAAGAGAGATTCTAGCCGGTTTAAGAAAAAACATGAGGAATGGTAGTATGAAAAATTAGCCAAGTGGTAGCAAGAGGGACTAAATTGATGGCTAGATCTTCAGGCTAAGAATAGTGTAGTACCACGGAGTCCAGCCCCGAGTAAAAGCAACTAGCTGCTCGCTTTCTTTTATAAAAGACTTTATAGCTGATAAAATGTGACAGTACTCTACAACTTTGCCTACATCTCTGCTGAACACAAGCATAATGTAATAAGTACATTTACATATTTGAAGCTAAAACTAACCCTAGAAGAAATACCGACAGTTGCATTTGGGTTTCGAACTACTAGCTAGCTGGTCGCTACAAATGAGTTCTTTCGCTTCCGCTCCTAGCAAGCAACCGTGTCGAGAGCATCCGTGCACATGCTAACGCTTGCAAATTTGTTTCACGCCGTCCCGAAGTTCAGGCACGTAGTCGATTTTTGGTCGAACTGGTTCAGACGATGAGTGAAGATTTATATTCCGTATGTTAGGTGATAATATTAGAATGATTTAGTGTTTATGAGGAAAAAAAGTTAAAATTATGTGTTTACAAACGTACAATGCATTTTTGTAATTTGTTTTATGTAGACAACATACATCAATAATTGCAAGAAAATCATAAAGTTCACATAATGAAATAAGTAGGTAAGTACGTACTTTTAAAACTTCGGATAACATTAATATTGTAATATCCAGAAATAATTACCTACGTAAGAGATTTTAATATTATAACAGTTTCTGTTCACCAAATAAAGTATTATTGTTTTAACGGTTTTAGCAAGATAACCGAAGTCTTGTTTACTTATAATTGTTAATTCAGGAGACAAAACTATGAATTTTCTCAAAAAGTAATTATTAGGCTTCGCTTTGACAAACTGCTTTATTAAGACTGACTGCACTGAAGTCGTTAATAAAGAACTATTTCACACAAAGCTATGATAGCATAATAATTGATTTCACAACGACACTATAGCTAAATCCATTACTAAAATATTTAAACTGAACGCAGATGATTGTTCGAAAGTGTCAAATTAACACAAAATAGATTATCATTATCCAAACCGTGATTGTCATTATAATGCGTAGTTACCAGTTCCAAATTACACATGCTGGCAATCAAAATAGTACCTACAGGATATTATATGGAGCGTGAGCTTTGTGGTTCATTACTAAGCCCATATTAATAATTATGTACGAAGCAAGTTCCACGCCAACGGTGTTCATAAATGTGAAACTAAATACACTGGAAGCCAAGATTAGGGAGTCGCCAGTAAATGAGTTTATGGCGTGTTAGTTTACCTCCATTGTATCATTAGGGATCAAAAACTCGTGCTTTAATGTTAAACCGTTTGAGTAAATAACGTTAAAAATCGTTGCATTATTATAACTGTTACGAAGTTTCACGCAACGTCATGGTTCTTTTGTTCGATTTTATTTAGATATTGTATCGTAACAATTGCTCTATCGTGATATTTTTGATATACATTTGTTTTTTTTATGTAGACGCTTCAATTATATACACGCACGCGATTGTTTTTTAGTGAAACAACTTGTATTTTATCCATGCATATAAGTTGACACTACCTTGGACTTTCTGCATGTTTTGTGTTGCATTAAAACTATCGTTTCTGCACGATTAACTTAGCACTGAATGCTTGATTAACGACACGTGTACACTGCGACATTACTAACAATATTTATGAATGTTCGTTTTTAAAGTATCACACGCGTCTTCGAGACATTTTCTTCAAAGTCAATTCAATTTCAATTCTACACGCGTATTGAGAAGCAGGAAGTTAAAATACCTTTATTTGAGATACGATGTTTGTTTAACTCTATTAACTTAGGGAAATTACCTGTAAATAATATATTTCGAAGAAAATCTTGATAAATTATTTCCTTTCGAGAAAGAATCAGCTGGGGCGTATCCAACTTAAATTGGTTAAATCGGTTAATCCCTAACGTATCCCGACGTAGTACAAGCACCCCTATGCGTGGAAGAAAAATTTGTAAAACGTTTTTCAGAACCTAATTTTCTATTGATAAAGGCAGACACGAAATATTGTCTTAAATTAAACAAACTTTGCTAGGACTCTTAAGATTTTTTTTGAAAACTTACAATGAAAGTTATCCTAACCTCTCCCAGTCCACCTCCAATTTTTTAAGCTTGCTTCGCTCGTACATCGATTTGAACTAGACCTATCCCATTCACGATCCTCTAATTGCTTAACACACTTTTGCATTCTTCTAAGTAATACCACAATTAAAGCGTAAACTGTCCGAATCAGTCAAAATCATTATGTGTTTGGAAGTACAACACAATGTCTGGGTATGATACCCATGTCTGAATCACTCGTTAAACACATAACCCTCCTTTTTTATCATTGATAGGCACGCGTTTGACCACTATCTCACCGGATGGTAAGCGATGATGTGGTCGACGGTGAAGCACACTTGCCTAGAAGCAACCTGTTCTTTCTTGACTTGAAGAGGAATTCTACTCCGTAGCTGCACGCACAATGAAGGTGTTCCCAATACGTTTAATATGTATGGGCGGGATATCCATCACGTACCGGTGCCACAGCGCCGTACTTCTAGTGGTCTAGGGCTTAGCGGTTTTAAATCGTGCGATTCCGATGCACAATGCCATGTCTACGATAGAAAACCGACAGACTTTCCTTCCGAGCTTCATTTAGGCAGGTTTCAGGCCCCCTAACCAATATAGCTATAGGGCCCCTATAAGACTAGCTTCACCACTGAGAATAAGATTATTTTTTTATAACCAAAAAAGAGTTTCCAAGTGTTATAACTTTAAAAGGAAATTGTATAAGGGAAAAGGGAAATTAATCTTTCTCTTAATTAGTAAAGTTGGTCGGACGCTGCGACGAGGAATTCAAGGCCAATAAATCAAGGTGTTGCTCCAGTTTCAAAGTATAGCAGAAACCATTCTTTGCTTTTAACGCTTCCAATATTTTAAAACACCCTTATCGATGACTGAAAATTTTACCGAAATTATAACCTCTCTCATAACACGTCTAAATACCTATAACAGTTCGTTACTTTGCAAAATGATAAGTCTTGTATTTATGTACTAGCTTCTGCCCGTGACTTCGTCCGCGTGGAATAGTTACTTTGGGCTAACGCTAACTTTAACCCGCGACTTTGTTTACGTAGATGGTGATTTTTTTCTTAAATAACACGTACGTTAAGGAGCTATTATAGGTGCCTACATCATGCTTTTATCAGTAAGAGTGGAACTTGTAAACGTTAGGTAAAAATACTGGGTCTTTATTATTTTAAATCATATCCCACCAAAAACATTTCTTGTAAAATGTTGCCAAGACGATCACTTAACTTTTGCCTTGTGAAAAATATATCAGATCTCATGTAGAGCCAGCTTCTGAATCTACACGGCCTAACTCTACTGACCCTAACTTCACTAATTCTACATATTAGTAAAAATGTATGGCTTGGCTGTAAGTGTAAGTACTTGTAAGTTTTCATGGTGTAAAGTAAAGAGTATTCTATTCTACTATTATACGTTGATGGTTTCGACCTCCAACGATTTCAGTGAAGCGTTAATGATAAAACTCGAAACTTGTATTCAAGGGGTTTCTATATAGGAAATTGCCCGGCAGCATCCCCGCGGTTTGTAACTTCACATGGAAACAATTTCGAAAATGTTGTATAACTTATGTGAAGGGATCCTAGTTTGGTCGTGTTCACATTATAGTGGTTAAGTAAGACGGATTATATTGAAACTATACCTATGTACCTTCTTGTTTATTGATCATGTAATAATGTAAACACAGTATAAATATTAATACAGTAGGTCGACGCCTTTGAAAACGCGCCTACACGCGTTAGCCCTGAATAATACCTCCCGAACTACGAAAATCGTTTGGTTCGCAGTTCGGGAGCGGCTTTCCCGCATCTCGCCCCCACACCCCGCACGATTGCCCTGTCTAGCTGGCTTCGTTGGACGACTGTAGGTTTTTAGACTGTGAATGTAAACTTAAAAACGCACTGATTGCCTAATGGTTCAAGATTCGCCTCTCAAGCATGTATGTATATCTTTTTTAATCTACTCCTCAAAAGAAAGAACATAAAATGTTCCATTCTTATCTAAGAATCTACTTCCTTATTGTATCTTATACGTATCTGGCTACCACACTCTTTAGCAACATTTTCACCAATAAACCGGTATATCTAATATAATAGATGCTGGCATTAAAGACAACAGCGGCACATTAGTTTTGTAGGCCGAAAAAAAAAACAATATAATAGGTCGATCTGGTCGCATGACGTAAATAAAATAAAACAAAAGCTTCTGCTCACCTACCTTCTAAATTCGCTGCCACTCGATGCTGGAACGACCTGCGTCGCGTTTTAGTGCTGTAAGAACAATTGGTACTTTTAGTATAAAATACGAACTACTGCAAATTCAAAAATGGAACTGGTCAGCAAACTTACCCGGGGTTTTCACGCAGTTAGTAATAAGTAGTGACTATGCCCATCTCAAATGTCTCATTAAACGAGTTAGCAGCAGAACACAATCTTTTTGTTTTTCTGCTTTTTTCAACCAACACAAATAACTATAACACTCACATACACTACACATTTGTACACAAAAATGAAACAGTACACTCGCACTATTTTAGTAGTCTCATAAATTGAGTACCCAGCACTCATTGATTGAAATAAGTATTATTATTTTCTTTATTTAGTTCTGGATCGTGTTATTTTACCAATCTAGACATTTTTTTATTGTCAATAAAATCTTTATCAAAGAAAAGCTATTGCCGTTTGACAGTCTACGCTCCGGCTGCGCCCGCGTCTTTTTGATTTATCATAGACCAAATACCACAGATAATGTGATCGACAAATGACGCAAAGGCAATTCTTTTTTTTTCTTGTTAATATTATTATTTTTATTCATTTACTTTCATTGTACGCGTATGCGTTTTTGAGTATTTTTTTTCTGTAAATATCATACCTGAAGGGTTGATTTGATGTTTGCTTTTCAAAAGTAAAAAAAAACTGACTTTTGACTTGTTTAGGCCGTATGGTCGAAAGACTTTAGCCTGCCCCCACTGGGCAAAAAAAAAGGACGACACCGAAGAGTTGGCTGTCAAACAGAAATAGTTTTTCTATAATAAAGATTTAATTAGCAATAAAAAGTAAATGTATTGGTTAAATACCACGGTACAGAACTGAATACCTAAAGAAAAGAATAATACTTATTTCAATCAATGAGTGGATACTTAATTTATGAGTGTAGGTACTGTTTAATTTTTGTGTACGAATGTGTAGTAGTATACTTATGTGTGTGTTATAGTTATTTGTGTTGGTTGAAAATAGCAGAAAAACAATAAAATAGTGTTCGCCTGCTGTAATGTTTGCTGATACATCGGAAATTGGTTCAGTCACTAATACTAACTGCGTAAAAATCCCGGGTAAGTTTTCTGACCAGTTCCATTTTTGAATTTGCAGAAGATGATGTATGTATTTCATACTAAATGTACCAATTGTTCTTACAGCACGAATAGACAGTGGCAGATCGTTCCAGCATCGGTTGGCAGCGACGAATGCAGCAGTTTTATGAGACGAGGCCAACAGAAGGTAGGTAAACAGAAGCTTTTGTTTTAATTTTATTTATGTCTCGCGAATTAGTCAACTGATTAGGTATGTACTTTTACTGGTTTATTCATGAGAATGATGTTGAAGGGTAGGGAAGCCTGAGATAATGAGAAATATATATAAGTATGTTTATCAATTGTTTAGTACCCATAATTCAAGCTCTGCTTAGCTAGGGACTAGATGGCGATGTGTAAAAGTTGTGGAATTAATATACTATTATTTTATTTACTGTCCGCGGCCTTACAGTCTGTACACCAAACGAAGTTGACACCGCATATGCGTCTATCCGCTGAGCGCAAAACAATCACATATACCGTTTTTTTATTTGAATAGTGTTACCTACAATCAGCACCATTTCGCCGACATTTTGAAAACGTACGTTGCGCTCGAGGAGACAATTATGTAATTGGAAAGTGACCCTTAGCTTTCGACGGATTACTGGTTAGAGCTGTCAAGGGGTCGAATCGACCCTCTTAGAGTATTTGAGAAGGTTCTCTAAGCGTTTGACATTTCGTTGGGGGACGTGAAACGAATTTCACGGTGTTGGGAACGTTTGTGAGCATATTAAGTATTTTAAGTGATAATGTTGGGGTCGGAACTACCTTTGCGTTCAATTATGTGGTCGTAATGTACCCGGTGACGTCATGAAGTGATGGTCGTTTACGTTTAGTGGCTGGAGACATTGAATCGAATTGTGTGCTTAGATGGAATGTATAGGTTGGGAGACTTCCTTTGCTCAACGTAATGCTAATGGAACTCGTGTTTTGAAATATTCGTATTATTATTTTTTTGCATGTTGCGACGTCACAGCTCACTTAGTAATGAGTAAAATGTATAAATAGGTACGTAAAGTGCCAAACAGAGATTTATTTGCTTTTATTTATTTTAGAGCTGACATAAAAAGACCGCGTCCGCCTCTTTAGATACGTGTGCGTAATAAATAAATAAAATATCCCTCATCCACGTTGTCTCTGCATCAATCATAATTATTTATAATGAGAAGGTTTTAAAAATAATTACATAATTACGATATTGTATAATTATAACACAGTCCCAATGTGGGGCATTACGTACCTCTCCTGGATGACCCTATTAAAAAAACATCAAATTCAAATGTCACACTTCACATAATAATATGACAGGCTAGTAGGTACTTTATTCCAAATTCAAACCATTCAAACACATCACCAATACGCCGAAATCAAAACAAGAAGGGTTTGTTCGAAAATTCTAAATTTAAACACAAAACGGATAAAAGGATTAAAGTTGTACGACATAAAGGCAAATGGCCAGTGAATATAATTAGTGAAATATATCTAAAGAAGAATCAAAGTGTTGCTCGGGAATTTTCCTATTGGGGCCGAATAGATAATTATAATTCTCTGCAGGGTTCGTCCCCTCCCTTTTAAGACAAGCTAATGTTAATACGTAATTGAAATTTTGATACCAGGTGGATTTGTTCGCTTATAATCACCCTCTTAGCTTGAATTACGGTGATTTTAAGTGTGAAATAGTCTTTTCCTTAGAATAATTTAAAATCAGGGAAGAACTTCCCCTGTTTCGTTAGCAAACTGACACTGATCTCTCCTTGATATATTTCTCAAACCGGGACTTGCTAATATTGGTTTTTTGCCGTAATCAGTAATGAGAAGGTAGGTAGGTACTTGGTTCTTGTAACATACAAAGCTTGGCTATAGGTTCAGCCAAAAACGATAAAGAGGCGCTTAAATGATTAAGAGGCGTTCGGTGGCTGTTTGGAGCAGTCACAGAACGATTGGTTGCTGCGCTAAAAAAAAGGAAAATATATAATACTACATTATTTTGTTTGGGACACGCATAGGAGTTTAACAACACAAACTAATCAAATTACTGTTATGTGTAAACAAAGTATAATGACATTGGTGAGGGGCATTTAAACAGAATCTCGCATATATGCATTCTGCAGTGTTATTCTGATCAGCCTGTGAAAATTTTGGCGAAGTGAAGGCGAATTGAGCTTATTATTGCTAGGCGTCTTTTTTTTTGTAAAAAGCTTGCACAAGCTTGCTTGCTTGCTTGCTATGTGGGTTGCACATTACTTCTACTACCTACTTCCCTCGGCTCCTTACAAAAACAAAAAACATCCTTCTTAGAAGTAAAAAATATCATGAGTTATCTAAGATTTAATTAAAAGTTTGAAATCGTGACTGATGCTCATGCTTTCTCTGTATAAGAAGAGGAAGGGGAGGGAGGCACGCAGCGGAATATCGACAGGCTAGTACAAGATCGTGCTAAATAAAGTTTACCTATAACAAGCTAGTATATCTACCAACATTAATCGGATGGTTCGTTTTTACCCGAAACCCTTACCAATACATTCTTATTTAAACGCAAAGAAAAACTTCTCAGCGTAAAAGGATTAAAAAAAAACACTTAAGCTAAAGCTAGACTGGAAGTTGCGTAGAGATCCCGACAAAAAGTTGGGTAGAAATGAGCTGGGACTAAAAATAAATCTGGTCTGGTGAGTTAAACTTACAAATAATCTGTTTGGTGGCTTTTAGTAATTAGGTATGTAAACTAATTAAAAATATAACATAAGAAAAAAAGTTAAAGGACTCAAGAGCTATGCTGAGCATGAAGTCCTAGGTTTGATTCCCGGGTCCGGCAAACTATTTTTAAGTTACCTATCTAGCTGAAATCACTTAATAGCGGTATAGAGTCTGGATATGTGCCCGCTTGCTGGAAATAGGCTAGCCCCCTATTGTGGTAAAAGTGGTTTCTTACCTTCTTTACATGTCATTTAGGTAGGTATTATTACAATGTTACTTACTTCGTCTACCATTTTCTATAAAATTATTTTTTCGTCTGTGAATTCGGTATGCCTTCTGTGGAAAATGAGCATTTGATTCTATCTTTTTTAATATCACCTGCGATTTTTTGGTAAAAGACCTTCTTATTAATATAATTCAAATATAAATAATTCATTACGCAAAAAAAGATCAATAACCCTTTTGGTACTCAATATAAAATCTATGTAGATACCTACTTTGCCTCTGCCCCTTAACTTCGTACACGTATAATCCAATAAAGTGTTGAGCGATCCTTACTCTAGGCACACTCAAGAAAAACTACGGTCAAACACATATTCCTAAATAAAAGAATCTCACATTGATTTTTCATGAATCCCAACTTATGTTGGCGACATAAAACTGCCTACTTGCGCACTTTCGTCAAACGGTCAGTCCGATAACCTCGCACCTCATTACACACTGACCCTACTCAATCCTATCGGAAACGACGCAATCAAAAATCGTTAAAAATACAAAGACTTAACGATGTCATTAGGGTTCATTTCACATATAAATCAGTGCGATCTAAGCCGTGAACGCACGCAATGCTGCGACCATATAAATCTTTCACTAACTATGGCGCATTCATTAAAATTTCTTCCAACGTGCGTGCGATAAACCAAGAATACCTTGCCTGCCGAAAACTTCGAGTTATCTCTCTCACGTAGTGGGTCGTTACGTTGAAATTATGGCTGTGGTTAAACACATGCTACATTTACTCGAAAGTTCATGTTACGCCCGAATAACTTCTCGTTCACCGGAAGGGTTCCATTTTGGAAGCAAAAACACTTCTGGTGCGTACAGCGTCAGGCCCAGATGGGCTTACTACTCGTAGTTCGTTACTTGATCTTTGTAAAGTGTACTGTGTGGTGTTTGAGATTTTCGGGAACTTTTTCGGGTTTAACAAAATTCCCTGCCGGAGTTGGTGTTTCCTGATAACTACAACCTAGGGGTTATTTAAAAATCCTAAATAAAAAGGGTCCTATTTAAAAATAAATGAAAAATCTCATACAAACTTCCACCCCCCATTTTAGGGGATGGGGGGCGAAAGTTATGAGCTTATGAATTTTTTTGTTGGTTGTATACTAAACTTAGATTACATTCCAAATTTCAGCTTTCTAGCACTTCAGAAAGTACCCAAACATTTTGATGATCAACAGTGTGTCAGTGAGTCAGTGAATCAGTGTGTCAGTGACGAAATCGGTGTATTTTAGATATCAATAAAATCTAAAGTATTAGAGGTATTTAATTGAGACTTTGTATGTTTAATAAGTCTATTAATGACATCATATTACAGAATTCCTGAGCCTGACACAAAACGGCACATTGCAGAAACACAAGACAATTTTAATTTAGCGGGCTTTACCCTGGCGCTTAGTTTGATGAATAGATACCACCAATTAGGTATCGCAAAAATGTGTCGCAATATCCCGTCGCATCTGCCTGCGGAGCGTTTAAATGTTCTGTCAAATAAGCTTAAACAAATTCAAGTTAAACTGTTTTTTTTTTCAAAATTTATACCTTTGCAAGCGCGCGTCTTCGTCAACCACATCATCGCTTACAATTAGGTGAGATAGTGATCAAACCCATAGCCTAACAATAATAAAAAAGTATAATAAATCACTTCAATGTTTATCTGAAATATTATGAAACACGTAATTGAAACTTGTTAGCGAAAAAAATCAATTAAGTTTTAGTAATATCATAAGAGTGTAACACCATGCTTTCTCTGAAAACTCTAGCTATTTAAACAGAGATTGTAAGACATTATGTGTTCTACACGGGGCTTTTGTATCCCAATCATTTACAAGCAATTATGAACCCCCGTTAATTACGAATGGGGACTATAAATAAACCAGCGCATATTTCTTTAGAAAGTTTATAGAACTAATTACGCGGTGTGATGAATATATTGTAATTTAATTGAGGAATTATAATAAAAAGCTAAATAAAATTGGTATTGGCTGAATTAAATATTTCCTGAATACCGTTGCTTATTAGTATAAGCATACAAAATATGTTGTTCAAATATTTGAATATCGAATATTCGAACACTATCAATCTGTGGGAGATCAATGTTGACTTTGATTTTAAAAAAAGAATAAGTCACCTATTACAGTTTTGTTTTTGTTTTACTTGGACAGAAAGACTATGCAAGTATAGACAAAGTCCTTTGCACCAGTCGCCTGTTTAATTTACGACATCCACTTCACAATATAATACACTATTTACACTACATTTTAAACACTGCGACAAACTCGTTCCACATAACCTACAGAGCACAAACGCCGCTCGTCCAAACAATGATATGCGAATAGCAATATACTAACGACACACACATACTATGTCACTACACAATATGAGTGGAGCGGAAATTAACAGACCGCATTGCATTCCATAATGCTTGTAATTAACGAAATAATACGTACCACGTCGGAATATTCATTTAACAGCAACATCAAAGAGAAATATTGTGCATTCGATCGGATGATACGTTTAATTATGCCCTTTAACTGCACCTACGTTTATTTAAGCAGAAAGGATGGAATGATCTTTTTAATGTCAACACTCGGGGATTATTGATAATCCTGAAATGTGTTGCTGATTAAAAATAAATGCAGTTGGAGGGAAATATATTTTGTTGATCTAACTATTACACCTACATACCGTTTTTATTAATAGTAAGTAGTGGATACTTTAAGCTTTAGGTAAATAAGCCCTGTCTTGAAAATTCTATCTACCACTTGCTTTCACGGTAATTAAAAGGACATGGGACCAAATTGTTAGTGTAGTACATTATTTACTAAAAAATTTCGTACAATCTATTGGCTACAAATCTATTGCAACATTGGTTAGAAAGTACTTTAACATTAACACGCAAAAAAATAGGTACTTTAACAATTGACGAGAAAAGTGTCAGACAATAAAGTTTTTTAGCATACATACGTACATAACATAGCATAAGCATAGCATTAGATGCATAAGGTGTTCTTAAGTGGCAGTGGGCAAGTCGCATTGCTCACAGAACAAGTTACCTATAGAGCCGAAAGATTCTGGAGTGACGACTGCCTACTGGAAGACCCGGTAGTCCCCTCACAACCTAGTCCGATGGCTGGTGACGGCTGCAAGAGACATAACTGGAGCCTTTGAACAGTAAAAGACGTCGTTTTTACTGTTAGATACAATTTAGGGATCGTTAAGTCATGAGTGTCTAAGCTACTTCTAGGCAAGCGTAGGTACTTCATCGCTTACCATCAGGTGCTCTCACCTGATGGTAAGCGATGAAGTACGCTAGATGGTACGCTACTCAATTTAATATAAAACAGGTTTCATCCATTAACTAGCTCGGTGAAGGTCGTTATATAGCGGAATCCTATACTATTCGGTTTTCAGTTTTTATGCATGTTTTGTGAGTTGTAAATCCTTAATGAAATATTTTTCATAAAAGAAATCAGTTTTAAATAGTTTGTTTTTTTTTTACATTTAATCGACTTAAAAAAGTTTTTATTCAATTTGGTTACTAAATAGACTACAACATACGAAAAGTAAAAAATATTTTTACTTTTTGTTTTGCTAGAATAACAATATTCTAGCAAAACAAAAAGTAAAAATATTTTTTTCTATTTAGCACAGTAGCCCAATTTCTGTTAATTGTTTTCGCCTTCAACTTGTCAATATTTAATATCAAAATCTGAGACTACAACAGATTTTCCTTAAAAGGGAGAGTGTTTTGTGAATAACAATTACGGAAGTAAGAGGCAACATTTTTCTTTTCTGTCGACAAAAAAAAATGGAATTGGTTGCTACAGCAGCGAAACTGAACTTTACTTAATCAAAATCAGAACTCAAATAATCAAATTACACTAAAAAACAACACTTCTTGAATGAGCGTCAAAAATTACACAAGACAGTAAACCACTTTACTACTAATAGAGTAACCTATAAAAAAGCCAATTTTCAGACATTTTCGAAGACCTCCTTCCATTTTTTTTTAATACCACGACGGTGGCAAACTAGCTTACGGCCCGCCTGATGGTAAGCAGTTACCGTAGCCTTTGGACACTTGCAACACCAGGGGCGCCACACGCGCGTTGCCGACCGTTTAAAAACTTATTTACTCCCCTTTTGAAGAACCCCATACTGTAGCCCTCTGAGAAAACCTTGGCAGGGAGCTCATTCCACAATCCAAAACTAACCAAAACCTCTAAGTTGAAAAATCTAGCATCGCACGCTCCTGAAAAGTTAAAAACCCACCATGGTAAGGGGCTGCATATCCATCCAAGTGCTCTTTAAAGTTTATTTCTACCTAATTCATTCCCTTTTTTTGACTTGAGTCTAATATTATTTAAAATAAAATATACAATGAATTACCAACGGCAGATGGCTATTCCATTGCCAAAAAACATAATAGCGAAACGTTTTTCTCCCTCAACTCTTGAAGCCGGCCAAAGACAATAAAGTTTTTATGTATTTTGTCCCGACCGCCATAAAAATATCAATTGTAACTACAAATGTGTGGTGTGCAAGTATCCCTTAAGAGATTATGTATATGTTTCTTTCAGGGTGAACTTACTTAAATAGTTATGTGTGAAGATACTATGACATTTAAATATTAGTCAATAAAATCTGTTTATAAACAAGGGTTTTTCTATTTAAAAGTACCTATCGTAAATTCCTGTTTTTTCGCTTGTCGCTTGGCGCTGGCAAAAAAGATTTCAATATTAAAAATACTCGTTTCGAATGCATATTATATCACTAATTTAGTTTTAATTAAAACTTTATACATATTTACGGGTGATGCGAATTGTGCTTAACTCAATCATTTAAACCTAAATGCTACAAAGGTTTCGGGTCCGATCCTCGGGTCGGGTTTAACGTTGTTGAGTTTTTCTTTGTGAAATTTCTCAATAGTAGTTCGGAGACTGGATCTGTGTGCGATTGATGGCAATAAGCTCGCACCCTTTTACATGGGACTTAAACATAACTGGTGAAATGTGGGTGTTCGTATAACAGGTACTTAATTTTCTGCCTAACCTTTCGAGGTTACTGGTATGATATTATTTTATGCTACAAAGTAGCTAGTTTTATTTTAAAATCGTTCGAATTGACATAACACTTATGACAAGACCTTGTGCAAGGGATACATGAACAGACAAGTTCTGAAATGTACAGACACCAGCACGTCAAGTTACCCCAATGTGTCAAACTTCTTCGATCTTTTTTCAACTTTATGTGAAACAGAATACAACAGAATAGGTTCATATTCAATTGGGAAAATTTGACACATTGGGGTAACTTGATGTGCTGGCGACTGTACTTCCATTGTTTGTAAAATATGAGAGCTCGAAAAGTATAAGTTTGGTTTGCAGAACAGCCGATCGATTCTGTTAAAATCACCACGTGAAAGCTTGAGAGAAGTGAACTGCCAATACCTAGAATTAGTATGGAATGACAGCTCAGTTTCCCTTTACTTCATTCGGGCCTGTTGGTCTAGTATTTAGTAACCCTGACTGCTATGCCGGAGGTCGTGGGTTCGATTCCCACCCAGGACAAATGTTTGTGTGATGAGCACGATTATGTGTGTGGGTATAATTTATCTGTATTATGTATGTATTTAGAAATATTTAAAAGTATGTTTATCAGCTGTCTAGTACCCATAACACAAGCTCTTAGCTTAGCTTGGGACTAGATGGCATTGTGTGAAAAAGTTGTGGAATATTATTCACATTTGCGCAGGGTGATTTTTTATAAATGGTAATACGGATTGCAGTTGAAGTGTTCAACTCAAGCCGTCTGAATATTCTCATGTATGTGTAGCTACAATTAGTATTCGTCTCGTCATCAGGGCAAACGTAAGTAGATGTAATACCTCGCAGTACTGACAAAACAAAAAACTTGCAAAAAATAAAACCGACTTCAAATAATACACTAAACGGTGTAAAATAACTCTAAATTTGGAAGTCTGTGGCTTTGGTGGATTTGTCTTACTCATGATGGGCCACCGACTTCCGAATTTAGAGTTATTTTACACCGTTTAGTGTATTTTTTGAAGTCGGTTTTATTTTTTGCAAAAAAGTTTTTTATTTTTCCAGTTTTACTTGTTACCATAAAAATATTTGCCAAGAATTTATTTTATATTGTTAATTGTTAACAAAACATGTCATAATAATAGGGTTTTCCACTAATCTATACATATAATAAGACTGTAAAAAAACTGTGTCTGTACATTGAATATATTTAAAAAATAATAATTGAGGGGGGTTTAGAAACAGTAATAGAGCACGAATCCAAAAAAAAAAGTCTGTCTGTTTGTCTGTTTGTCTGTATGTCTGTTTGTCTGTTTGTCTGTTTGTCTGTTTGTCTGTTTGTCTGTTTGTTTGCACACGCTAATCTTCAGAACTACTGGACGGATTTGAATGATTTTTTTTTTGTTGTATAGATATTAAGTCTGGTCAACACATAGGCTATAATTTATCGTGGAAACTGGAACACCTGATGCAGAACCGCAACAGACCAGCTAAACTACAGGCGATACAAAAATGGTCCCATAGCGAAAATTGTTCCACGTGATGAGCATTTTCTGCTGAGAGAATAAATTTGAAGATCCGGAACACCTGATGCAGAACCGCAACAGACCAGCTAAACTATAGACGATACAATAATGGCCCCATAGCAAAAATTGTTTTACGTGATGAGCATTTTCTGCTGAGAGACTAAATTTGAAGATCCGGAACACCTGATGCAGAACCGCAACAGACCAGCTAAACTATAGGAGATACAAAAATGGTCCCATAGCAAAAATTGTTCCACGTGATGAGCATTTTCTGCTGAGAGAATAAATTTGAAGATCCGGAATACCTGATGCAGAACCGCAACAGACCAGCTAAACTATAGGAGATACAAAAATGGTACCATAGCAAAAATTGTTCCACGTTATGAGCATTTTCTGCTGAGAGAATAAATTTGAAGATCCGGAACACCTGATGTGGAACTTCAAGAGCCCAGCTACACTATAACATATATTGGAATGACGTCTTAGCAAGAGTTGTTCAGCCTTATGAGCACTCGCTGTTGACGTATAAAAATCGAAGATCTGGAACACCTGTTGTGGAACTCCAAGAGCCCAGCTACACCATAACTCACATAGGAATGACGTCTTAGCAAAAGTTGTTCAGTCTGATAGGCATTTCCTGTTGACTTATAAAAATCGAAGATCAGAAACATTTGATATAGAAATTAAAACTATCACTAATTTCATTGCATAATTATAAAATAACTTAAGTAGGAGGTACTACGCGGTGAAGGCGGGAACAGTTCAGGACTGATTTTCGATGACGATGGTATATCGTTCAAAATTAGACTCTACTGGCTAAAACTCCCATTTTTTTATCGTATGCCTTCGGGCTTATGTTATTTGAGTGTTTAATTTCCTTTTCCATTTATCTTCGTTACACGGTAGCTTACCCGGTAACGCAGGGGAGCAGCCACTTAGATTTTAATTGATCAGGTATCATCACAATAAAACTATAACCATGCCTAGAAAGAGGTCAAATTTTTCCCAATGTTCCAAAGGTGCTAAATGATTAAAGACCATAAGATCCCAACAATCTACCGAAGAGCGTTAGGAGAGACTTGATGCTGTTCGAGAACATGAGGCTGCAACTCGCTCCGTGGAAACTTCTTGGGATCGCGAAGCACGCCTGCATTCTCAGCGTATTTACGCATCTACATCCAGGTCTCTAGAGACCAGTGAAGAATATGTGCGCGACTGACCGCTGATCGTGAACATCATGCACTGTCTCGCGAGTTGGAGACGTTCACGGAAAAAGCATGACGCTTGAGTTTTCAGCGTATATACGCATCGACTCTAGAGATAAGTGGGGGAAGGAGATGCGCGACTGACCGCTGATCGTGAACGTCACGCAACATATTATGATGACCTAAAGTAAAAGAGATATAAAAATGGTGCCATTGCAAAAACTATTCCACGTGAAGAGTGTTTTCTGCTGTGAGACTAAATTTGAAGATCTGGAGCACCTGTAGGGGAACTCCAAAGCCCAGAGACAATATAACATATACATAATAGAAATGGCGTCTTAGCAAAAGTTGTTAAGTCTGATGGCATTTCCTGTTGACCAACAATAATAAAAAATCTGGAACATCTTGAATCGTCTCGCGCATCCCATTGATTTCCCGTCCCCGGGTTTATAGAATTCGACATCAGATGTTTCAGATCTTCGATTTTGACGACCCCGTTGTCGCTGGCATAAGCAACAGGATCCGCGTACGAAGTCGCGGGCAGAAGCTAGTCCCTAATAAATTAAAATTAACAATCCTAACTGACGAAATCTAGGTATATTGTACCCATCTGCGTACCCCTCAGTGAATACAGGCGTGATGATACGTCATGAAGTTGTAGAAACAATAAACATCCAAGCGATTCCAGCAATCACGACGAATTTGCCGTCTATTTTTGAAGAGTTCCGTTGTATATCTCCGAAGATCAGCACCAGATCTTCACCAAATTAAAATGGGACCACCTCAGGAGTTTACTCTTTCAAATAAAAAAATAAGGTAACATACATAAAAAAAAAAAAAATACATACCTACACACGAACATAGAACCTCCTCCTTTTTTGAAAGTCGGTTAAAATTGAGAGGCATTTTAAAAATTTACGACACCTTTTGTTTTCTATCAGTCCCACAACAAGTCGGACAAAGTATCATAACAAAACTCATTTCCGTTTCACCGACATCTAAAGTAAGAACCAATATTTTACAATATTTATTAGAGTTAAAAAGTTCCATGAAATTTCGAATTTGTTTTAGAAAATAATGCTTTAATTTCAACCGGTCATCAGTTTTCCTTGTGGACGAGTTTTATCAAACCATAAATAACAAAATGACAAAAAGCACTCAGTTGATTGCTGTAGCGTTCTATTTCTGAAGCACCAATCGACCTATAATACTGTAACAACATACTGCTACTATTCAAGCAAACGCTTATCGAAGAAGTCAACAAAGATAATTTTCTGGAAAGTTCAGATCCAATTTTGCGCGTAACTCGATTTTCTGGGCCTAATTTAGTTTTTATCAGTTTTTCGACCTTTCGTGAATAATTAAGCGCCATTATTCTATTATCTAATTAAATCTAAGCACATAAACGGATTATTGCAATTAAAACTTTTTATTAATGACTACATTTCGTGCTAATCATTATAAATTTCACAGGTTTTATGATACCTGTTTAAAATTAAATTTTAAAAAAATGCGTCTCATAAAAGACCCGTTTAGAGACCTCTATTAAAATAAAATTAACATTATTCACTCTATCCATCTCAATCATCGTGTTTTGCTTTAATCATCCCTAAATAAACTTCTTGAATAAGCCTTAATTTATCACAATAATTTGTCTGCCAACATAACAAAAACAAATGAAGTCCATTTGGGGCATCAGCATGCAATAAACAAGCATCTCATTACTTTAAATGCGCATAAAACACCCACTATTATTTCAGCCATATTGCATTCAGGTTAAAAGCAAAAATTCACGTGCGAACACATTGCTGGTGGATCTTTTTTTTGTAACGAGCCTCGCTGCGGTGTCATACACACTGTCGGAATTTCCATATCTAAATGGAAAACGGCCCTATACAATCAATTTTGTTCCCACATTCCATTTGAAAAGTGCACCTGTGCTGAGAATATGGATTGTTTATTTTTGTTTAAATTGGAATGCGTGGCCGGCAAAGCATGTTCACACTTGTGTCACGTAACTCCTATCGCGGCCATTACCAGTAAGTGGTTTTGTTTCCCGGAGCGATACGCTCTCACACCTTGTGTTATTTCTCTTAGTAGAAGATGGGAACTTTGTGCAGGGCACGGATTTTGCTTGTATTGGAATCTATCTTATCTACTTTAAATAAAATGTACACAGTAAAGAAATTCATATCTATATTTAACTAACTTATTCTTTAGATGTCACGTGAACAGATGGAGACGTATAAATTGAGATAAACTTTAAGAAAATAAAATTAAATTAAAAATTTAAAAAACCCCCATCGCAAAAAAGTAAAACATTTAAAAAGTTAAAAATAACACTTTAGCCATGAAATTTTACTTCACGTCGTGGTACCGCTTATGTAAGGAATGTTCCTAGTACTTGTAGGTATGTAGGTAGGTACTTATTTTAACGGTACCCCGACGTTACGTAAAATTTCATGGCTAAAGTGTTATTTTTAACTTTTTAAATGTTTTACTTTTTTGCGATGGGGGTTTTTTAAATTTTTAATTTAATTTTATTTTAAAATTTTTAAACGCATTAATTTTGTTTTATAGAGTTTACAGTTATGAGAATTATTCAGTGCATTGTATGTAGAGTCAAATGCTGGTTAAAACGAATCCAAACACGACATATCTGCTATTATTTTGTCAAGAGTCTACCTACTGGTGTGCTGGATAGCCTGGCTGCAGCATCAGCTCATCCTGTTGCCATCAGTGCATTGTGTTTAGAATCAAGTGCTGGTTGAAATGAATCCAAACACGACCTATCTGCTATTATTCTGTCAAGAGTCTACCTACTGGTGTGCTGGATAGCCTGGCTGCAGCATCAGCTCATTCTGTTGCCATCAAGGCATTGTGTGCAGAATCAAATGCTGGTAAAAATGAATCCAAACACGACATATCTGCTATTATTTTGTCAAGAGTCTACCTACTGGTGTGCTGGATAGCCTGGCTGCAGCATCAGCTCATTCAGTTGCCATAAGGGCATTGTGTGCCAAATCAAACGCAGGTTAAAAGAATCCAAACACGACATATCTGCTGTTATTTTCCCAAGAGTGTATTAGTCTGCTAGGTATCCTGGCTGCATCAGACCAAATACACCGTAATGTTGCTTATTAATATTACACACATGGGTGTTCGAAATTTTAAGACACACATATGTTTGTTAGTAAAGTTAATACCCATAGACGTCTAAAATAGCAACGGTAGCTAACACAAAAGAGCTGACAACCTTGAAACGGCTGAACCGATTTTGATAAATTATGTCTAAGAACCATTGCAAGAAACCCTGCTTTCAAATAAAAAAAACCGCATCTAAATCGGTTCACCCGTTTGGGCGCTACGGTGCCACAGACAGACAGACAGACAGACAGACAGACACACACACAGCGGTGAAACTTATAACACCCCTCTTTTTGCGTCGGGGGTTAAAAAAAACAGTGTTTATAATGTAATTGGCTTTCTGGTGACTATTACTTTCTTATTTGTTGTGTTTTTGTTAGCTGTAAGTCCTCCATGTACTAAATAAATTAATTAATTAATTAATTAATAAATAAATAAATAAGTAAATAAATAAATACTAATTTTGATCATTATTCCTACCTACCCCGATTACATTGTCTAGATAGATCCAAAATAAAAACATTGTAATTTAAAACCTCCATAATAATCCTTTAGGAAGATCATCGAACCCAAATCGTTTAATAGGATTGCCTGTAGGTAGGTATCATATAAGATTTACGATAAGTAAAGGGATCCTTTCAGTAATATTTGAAATAAGAGGCAATCTTCCAAGAAAAAACAGTAGGTAATTTAGTTGGTCCATTCCATTTGGCCAAGAGAACCGGGTTTATTTTTTTAATAATTAATTTAAACTCCTCAGTCAAACATTTTATTTACTTAGAAACGTAGTTTATTACTCACTTAATGGGTAGGTTTGAGCTGTCGTTTCCACTTAAGTAAACCATGTCGCAGAAGTAGCGCAAGGATTTTTATATTAATATTTATTTTAAATCGCCATCGAATCACGATAGTTTTATATTAAGAGGTTGCACTAATTTTAGCTTGCTGTAATCATATTAAACAAATATATTTTACTAGCCTGTAGGGTTATAAGTAACTTTCGGAACTTATTTTATTTATTCTAAGCACAAACACTAAATGTCAGGTTGATACAGTTATTCAGTATCTTTTTAAATTGAATAAAACTTAAAATAAAAAAAAATAAAAAATATTTTCTTAAAGGGATATGCCCATTTGCTGAGAAACCTTTGGCCAAGTGATGCACATTGAAGAGACAAATGATTGGGATTAGGATTGACATAACAGATCAAGGTGAACAATAGCTGTTTTTCACATAAAACTTCGTGGGACTTTTTTTATTAAGAATTGAAATCTTTATTTTGATAGCACTGACTACCGAACCAAAATATAAGAATGTAATAAACAATTGAGTGTCATATGAAAATTTGCTTTTGTATCAAAAGGTATCATACCTTTGTAGTTATCCCACATTGGTAATAGCAACATTTAAGTTACTAAATTAGTATATTTTTAGTAAGTATTACATAGAAGGGAAAACATGGCCAGAAATGGGCATTGCCCTTTTAACCATTTCCTTACACAAACTCATGCAGACGAAATATCCCATAACTTACAAGCTATCTCTTCATATAATTATCTTAATGAAATTATATTATTTATGCAAATAATTCTGTAGATAATAATATAATTACTATAGATAGAGACAAAGCAGTCTGTCTAGTTTATTATGCTAATCTTGATGCACATAATAAGCAATTAAAGCATTACCGTATAATACCTGTACAATCGCTATACATACACAGAACTACATATTATTATGTACATTACTGGTCTGCTTTGCTCAATTACCTTCTTACCAAAGATGTTCAATGAACCTATGTATCCTTTGTATGCCAGCACATTATGCTGGAGATGTATTAATTCAGCTGTAGAATTCACACAGCGTAGTAATTTAGTAATTGATCAAGAACTCATTGAAAAGACCTACTTTCTAACAATTGTAGGAAATTATGAGAAATAATTTATTTACCTACGTAGCCTTTGTATCAAGTACTAATCTTTATTTTTCCCAGATTTAGGGTGTCTAGTTTCCTCTCAAAATTTGCACTAGTCTATAAGGTAGGTAATGGTCCGTCTCTGTGCGGGCTGTATCTCAGAACTTTAATAGGTAAAAAGTTGAAATATTCACTTAGTCTGTATTTATAATGCCAATATAACAAAACAACATGAAATCCACACCACATTTCTGATGTCAAACGTTTGATTTGCAGCGTCTTGGCTCGACCTCGAACTCTAATTATTTCTAATCATACACGACGGTACGGAACCTCGCGTACGCCAGTCCGACAGGCATTTGGCCAGTTCTTATTAAAAAAACCTACCTTCTAAACTTAACAAGAAGGACATAAATAAGCCAACAACTTTGACAGTTTTCCCATAAATAGTTACGTGTCGCCCCTACGCGTCTACGTACATCTATTTAACGTAGCGCTGCACTGGCCTCGCTGCGGTTACTCCCTCGGTCTCGAATTTCCAAAACACCGTGTTTACAGAGCGCCTATACAGCGTAAATTCAAAACATTCCTTAAATTTCAAATTCCAAGAATAACCGGTTTAGCTGGATAATAACTGGACAGAGAAACCCGCCCTGAAACTTACGCCAAGTATTTTCATTTATCTTAGTTTACTAAGTTAGTGTCTGTAGGCAAAAATGTGGAAGCCAAAAAATATGAGATCCGTTACGGTATTGAAGATGAAATATGAATAAATTGGTTAGGTAGTTTTATTTTATCTTCGTTTAGAATTATGCGAATATAGGAAAATGGATAAATGTTTGCTTGGAAACCGACTTCTTAGTATTCCAAGCAAGAAAACTGTTTTTTATTTACATTAAGAACAAAAAAAAAATATTGTTCTTAAAAAGTTAACATCGCTCATGTGTGTGTGTGTGTGTGTGTGTGTGTATGTGTATGCATGTGTGATGTGTGTGTGTGTGGTTTTAGCTAACTATTATTACTTAGAGATAGGAAAAAGAATACCTACAAGTTTACATAAGACAGTACCTACCTACCACAAAAAGCTCGCCATTCACCCTAGTGTTTTTGCTGGGAACAAGTGGCGAAACAAATTCCCCAGAAACTCTGCTGTCTAATAAGTTAGAGAAACTTGATATCAACGAGGAAGCCTTATAAGTGCAAGATTCATCAGTGATAACTTCAACTATTTTTACCATAGAAATATTAAATCTATATCTTTACCCATTCTATATATTTACCTTACCTTACCTTACATTACGCGTCCTCCATTTTGCGGCAAACCCCACTGCTGTATAACTGCCAGTCAATCACAGCGAAGCCAAAGTTCAACAGACGATCAACAACGCAAAATCTAAAGCATTGTTTCCAACTCGACGTCGTGGACCTCCCAGGGATTTCACTTGTTGTTACACAAGTACTGTTTCTATCCTAATTAGTTCATCAGATAATTTAGTTTGCGAGTCGCTCGTTACGCCAGCGTAGTGGACGGGCTAATGCAGCTTGAGCCTATAATCTAATTATTTGACGAGACAAATACAAATTAGTGACGTTGCGTACCTGCTTGTGCTTGGACGAGCTTGATATTAAATTGTTTGATTTTATGGGCACGGCGCCATTTTGGAAGATGGTCGTCTAGTTTATGGGACTGAGAAAGTAGTAAGTCAAGACAGAACCATCAACTATCAATTAATTTTGTAATCATCGAAGCAATTTTAAGGTTTGCTTTGTGTTCATGATTTATTCAAATTGCTATTTCGAGTTACCGTACAATTTATTTTGCGACTGCACGAGTTATTTTGTCATTGCCATGCCTCCGCGTGTTCTATTTCCGAATGTAGCGCTTCGTTTAAGAATTCAGATTCATAAAACAAAGAGCATCTCACTGAGAAAATTACGGAAGCCGTTTCTATTTAAAAGCGTTCGGATCCTAAATAACCGTTACAGTTTTTAACGTTTTTTTATTGAAAAAAACATGAATATTTAATCTATGCAGCGAACTTACAGTTTTAGTTGCATATTAGTGGTAACAAAACCAATAAATATTGACCTCTTATTCTTACGAATCTCCGTACTATGCTAGGTCTGCTCGAAGTTAAAGTTCCACCAACGTTCGGATTACTGTAGCTAACGTTTATAAACCGTATCGAAGGAAACTTGGTAACAAAAACTCACGCTTTTAAACGTTCAAAAGAAGTCTGACATAATGTTCGCATTATTCCGTGACGGCGTCGCATAAAGTAATTTAATACAAAGCTATAATTTACAAAAGAATTATATCAAGACAGAAATATAAGAACGTAGGGAGTCCCACCTTTATATCACGGCCCCAATGAAGCGAAATGTGTCTCATTTTTTGTGTACTAAATAAAAATATTTCAGTGTCGTAAAAACTGTCTTTGTAAAGTATATTTGCGTTGTTTCTTTGTTGCGAGACAGGCGTTCTATTCATTAACTTTGTATACTTTTTAAGCCGTTCTGAGTTTATTTTACAGGTGTAGGAAAAGAGGCCGGTACGCAGAGGTCGGTACATCATTGTGATTTTCTTTGTTTACTTGCAATTTTTACCAGCTTTCAATTATGTTTTATATGTTGACTCTTTTTACAGACACCAGCATATCAAGCTACCCAAAGCTGTCATTTTTACCAATTGAATACGAACCTAATACTATTTGTTATAAAGTTGAAAAACTATCAAAGAAATTCGAATAAGTGGGGTAGCTTGATATGTTGGCCTCTGTACGTAAGAAAATTATTATTATTTTCATAACAACTAAAGACCTATTTCTTTTTCTTGTACATGAGTAAAAATGACGGGGAGATAAGATACGTATGGGGGGACGCTATACAAGGCCTACGTTATTGGTAATTTTCTTCAGAAAGTGTTCAGCAACCATAGGGTCCCTAATAATTGATTCGAAGTTTTAACCATTATAATTCATGTACACATTACGGAATGTAATAAAAAAATGAGTATTGAGTTTTAATTAAACAGTGCAACCTCCTGATACATAAGAAAATTTACTGTACATAAAGAAATGTACTGTGTGATTGTACTATTGAATTTGAATACTAATGAAGAATATACCTAGTAAGAAAAACGCAGAATGATTTTTAGAAATGACTTTAATCTTCCTTTTACCTGGAAATAATTACAGACTTTAAAAATCTTAATCTATAATTTATTTACATTCAATACCTAGTTAGTTACAACCTTAATTTATTTTTATACACAAAGGAAAATTACTAAGTTAAGTTATACATTCTGTGAACGCTTAAATACCTACATTTTTACAACCTATATCACATTTTCATTTTTTTATGTCTAGTGTCATTACAATGTACAGTCAGGGTAAAAAACCACTGTTCGCCGTGAAAACATGAATGAGTTACACAGAAAGATTTATTGAAACCAAACTGGTTAATTTTCTGCAAGGACAATAAATTAACATGATATACCTAATAGAATTGGTTTTTTTTCTTATTTTTAGAGGTGTATTATCATGGCAAACATTTTTCAATTTCACCCCATTTTAAAATAAGATTGACGCAGGAAAATATCCATTATTAGTTTAGTTACATTATAACATAAGTCAGTTTACACTTAAGTTCGAAAGTTAGTTCTATTGTTCAGAGTCAGTCACTAACCACTCACACTACAAATATTTTTAAAATGATTTTATTTTGTATCTTAAAATTGTATTGTCAAGCGTTTTATGTACATTTAGATATGTTATTTGATGAGAATAAAATTACTGTGAGATTTGATGCAAAGAATATTAAGTATCTGACGCCTGCTACCCAAACTTATTTAAAGTTAATTTATTTACACAATATACTACAAAGTCAAAGTCATAGTCTCGGTATAAAACAAATTACGTAACAATAGAAGCCGATGTCTGCAGCACAATTTCAAGTCTGAATAACTATTGATCAAATGTTCGTGGAGGCACTTTCGCCAAATTCAGTCTTCAATCTAATGTTTACTCAAAGGAAATCTGTTAAATGTTAACGTCCTAAACGCTAAACTGTTGTTTCTATGAGATCCGGGGAGGGTCAACAAAAACCGTCTTTTAAGTCCGGGTAACCCAAATCAGGCATAGCTCTTCTTGAACCGTTGCCTCTTGAGTTCTCGACTCGCATGCCTCGCCCAGCTCGACCTAAACTAGCGTACCTTGTATCCGCGAGCTTATCCCTTTGTGCTACCTCGTCGTAGTAACGAGCGTCGTTCAACCCTGCACTGTATTTCTGACTTAAGCTGTACTTATCTATCGTCGCATACTTTTGCACAGTAGCATATTGGCGAGTAGCTTCTGGTACGCCGTTTGTTTTGGCACGATCAAACGGTCTTTCTTCAGGCGGAAGCGCACCATCTAGCCTCGCTTTGAACTCTTTGTCTTTTCTTCGTCGTCTTTTACATGCACATAGAGCAACGGCGATAGCACATAGGAGAAGACCAACTCCAGCTGCTGCAGCTACGTAGGGTGGAGGAAGAGATATCCTGAAGGAGCAATTGGAGTCGTCTTCATCAAAACCTGAAGGACAGTGGGCACTACCGTCGCACCACAGAGAGATAGGAATGCAGGCGTTTAACTCCGGACAGCTAAACATAAAAAATAAAACCAATATTAGACACTTATAGAATTTCATCAAAACACTCTTAGGGAATGTCAAGACTTACCTGTAACGACATTCCAAGGATACTGGTGGGGGTATAGTATTGGACTCGGGGTCATGTTCAAAAGACGGCTTCTTCATAAGTTCAATCCATTTTATTGAGTAATCAGCCTGCTCGTGTTGAAGAAAATCAATAACATAACTTCGAGCATGTGGTTTTAATGATGTCTCCAGAGTTGTTTGGGCAGATTTCCACCCTGGTGAATATAGTTCTATGACATTTGTTCCATCTGGGCATACTTCTCTTAACTTTGAAGTGTCATGAGCTTCGTAAATATACAGCCGATTTGGAGTGCTACAGAATGGAGATGACGTTGTTACCTCATAACCAGGAACTTTGACGTACAAATACCTTCCTTGTACTGGCATCAATTCGTCACCCCCAGGTTCGATCAACCAAGGTCTATGAACACATGCAACTTCGGCTCTCACGCTTTCTGAAATGACATGTCTATCTCCGACTATTTCTGGTGCTACTGGTACTTGTCTCTTGTCGAACAGTCTAATTTCTCCACTGCTACCTCTCAATCGTCTTTTTCCCCAACCTGTTGAACACACCGTTTCATCTCCTGGTCCAGTAGGAACAAATTTATATTCACCTTCAAATGCAAAATCGTCATAATCTTCAGTAATATTCATCATCGTTACAGTAAAGTTGATTTCTACTACTGGGGCGGTTAATGTATGTACATTTAATGGCTCAGACCTATTCGTACAAATGCAGTCTCTTTGTATAGGCACTCCTTCCCAAGGATATTCTGTTATAATAATTTGGGCGAGTCCTTCGCCCCCAATGGTTCTTTTCGCAGGCCTATCACATTTCCACCGACTCGTTCGAGAGTCTTTGTGCGTATTACAATATTTATTTCCAAAGTAAGTGCTCGTGAAGGTCAATTGTATTCTTTCTCCTTGTTTAGCTTCGAATCTACAAACATTACCATAATTTAAATAAAAAGTCTTAATAAAATAGTTCTAACGTTTTAGGAGTTTCTAGAAATAGTGTTTACCTTAGAATGCAAGTAAGATTTTGTGCGCCACCTCTTCCATAGTAGAAGATTGCTCTAGGAGCTTGAAATCTGCCAGAATAGGTCTGGATAGATTTAAAGACTCTGTCGCAAGCTGATAGTGAGTCTACCAATGGTTGTCCTTGCTCACTCACGTCAACAAATTCGTAACGGAGGACGAATGAGACTGGATATAGTGCTGATCCTTGACGAAGTTCCTGCAAAGAAATACACAGCTTATTACAGGTCCGAACAATGATGATGTTTGTGCTCCTTTAACCTAAAAAAGTAAATGTCATATCATTAAAACGATTTATATAGTTCATCTTAATGTTTGTATACTTCATTGTAATACCACGCTACCATTAGTAAAAGTCTAACAAGTGCGGACATTATTAATGATCCATAATGATCTATCGCTATCAATTATCTTTAAAGGTTAAAACTTATTTCCGTGCAAGAATAGTGTATCACCAAGGTCGACTACGGTACAGCGTGACCGCGTGGTGTAGTAAAACTTCAAATATTTAGTTAGGAACTTGCTTCAGTCCTTCCTCTGTTAAATTTAATATTGAATAATAAAGCAGTTCTCAACTAGTGACTTTAACAACTTGCTTAAGACCAGGTTTCCTATATTAACTAGGGCGTATTCTAGTTGATGAGCAGCTGCGTGGAATAGTAATAGCAATGTGAAACTTTTTGTAACTATTGCACGCGTTAACTGGTACTTTCAGTTGTTCGAAGAGAGATTCGTTCATTTATTTTGTTGTAATAGAGCGACCGTTACCAATCCAACTATTTAAACACCATCTTCTTCTTATAAATAAAATTCTCGTGTCACAATGTTCGTTCCCATACTCCTCCGAAACGGCTTGACTGATTCTCATGAATTTTTTTATGCATATTCAGTAAGCCTGAGAATCGGCTACTATCTATTTTTCAAACCTGTAAGTGATAAGGGGTGTTCACCTTAAAAATTTATTTTTTATTTTTTTGATAATTTTTATTTTTTTTACTTTTTTATTATGTGGCATCAAAAAGTACATACAACTCTAAATTTTCACTTTTTTATCACCAACCCTTGCTTTTTAATAGTCATAGCAGAACTTTTAATGACTTTTTGAAATATCACGAGGAGAGGGAAGAGGGAGGGGAGTGGGGGGGAGAAAGGGAGGGGAGTCGGAGTGGGGATCGTGAGAGGGGGAGGGGGAGATTGTGAGAGGGGAGGGGGAGGGGTAGGGGTAGCGGGAGGGATGGGTAGGGATAGGAAGGGGATTGGGGAGGGATGGGGAGTGGGAGAGGAGGGAGGTCAGGACAAAGGGAGGGGGTGGAGAAGGAGGGAATGAGAGGGGGAGGAGAGGGGAGGGGTAGGGGAAGGGTGAGGTGAGAGGGGAGGAAGAAGCAGGAGCCGGGTGGGGGAGGGAGGGGTGAGGGGAGGGGAGGGGGAGAGGAGTTGATAAAAAATGCTATGCAATAGCTTTACTGCGGCAGTCTCCGAGTGCCACACGTCATTTTCTCTTTTTTTTTTAACCATTCAATCACAATGTGCCACAGCAAAGCGTGGCAGGGTACAGCTAGTAAACGTATAAAGAAACACTCCGCGTAGGACCTAGTAGGTACCCATAATAATGACACAGCAAACACATTATTCTCACAAATTCCAACGCAAAAAAACTGTCATCTCGATTCAAATCCAAGAGAACATACGACGAAGCTCCTTAGAATAGGTGATATCCAAGTATTCAGTACGAACTGCTATTAAACGGTGCTTTCTACCACGACTTTAGTTAGTGAGTACATAATTGAAAGGAGCAAAATAGGATGACCCACTTAAGTATTTTTAATGCCACTTCCATCTCGTCACGTCACATGATTGTCTGAAATAACAATTCAAAGCCAAGCGACATAGCACTGCAGAAACCTTATGGGATGAGAACGAATAAAAGCTACAAATATACATACAAAAAAAAAATCCTAAGGTTGTTTTACACTCTTTCGAAAGCCAACGAAAATTTTGTTTTTGAGATTTTGAGACATTTTTACGGGCTCATCCGTGTGTCATCAAGCTTTTTTGGCTCGACATAGTACGTCGAGCCAAAAAAGCTTGATGACACACGGATTGAAAAAAACACAGGTTTCAATATAAGGCCAAGGTGCCTTTCCGTGATTGAGAAAAATGAGCTTCCAGTTGTAGGTTAAATAGTAGGTATAAGAGATTATAAGTATACTATTAATTGTGCAAACACGTATGCTATACTACTGCTGTAGACATACAAACAGATCCAAACCAAACTCAAATACGAAATGAGAGAGAAGTTTATTCGCAAATTGGAAACTGAAATCAACTCTGACAAATTACGAATTTTAGTGCGAACGTGGAGAACCAACGGAATGCAGCTCAAAATCACTGTGAATCGTGAAATCCTATGAGAATCAGACACCTATCAGACCTTATACTAAATTGTCAGTAAACTAATTAATTTGGCGGATAATGAAAAATTTAATACGTTTGTAGACGACACCGAGATACACGTGTGTTTGTACCTATATCTGCAATGTATACCGTGAAATCCCACCAGACTCCATTTTCGAGTTAATGCAAACAAAAACACCGCAAGAAAATAAAACAGCCATAACGAATAATGGGTTGCAATAAATCTGAGTTTTACAAACACTTTGGCGCGTGTCTCATCCTGTGACACTCCTAACACTTCAAATAACGTGACAACACTAAAGCATTCTATCACTGTGAGAGTTGCGAACTAGCACGTGCTCCTTGCATTATTCACTATGGCAAATGCAACGGGAGTAGCACGTGACTTATCTATCCTGGCCGCTATGAATGTTTCACACACCAGAAAAGTTACATCTAGCCAAGGGAATACAGCTGAAAGGGCAGTGGCGAGGGAGAAAAGGAAACAATGGATAGTCACTCGCGTAATCCCGCATGGATTGCTGCTTTGAATGTCAGAGTATTGGATCGATATCAGAATAAATATTAAGAGAGTTGATATATGCGGGTTGATATAATGGAAGAATCATGTTTATGGGATTTATATTATTATCCTCTGTGATTTGTTGAGAGGGTTGTTTATGAAAAGGGATATCGTAATTTGGGTATTTTTCTTTCTATTTGCTTATCGAAATTAGGTAATAAGTAAAGACAGTCTAAACATAAAGTATCATTCCTTTATAAAATTGTATGGTACCATATTCTGAGATATTTTTACACAAAATAGAACTATCATTTTCAACAACGAAAAATGTTAACAGTACAGTTTCCAGTTTTAATCGTTCACAATCGGTCACAGCAACAAACAAAATCATTTTAGCTACAAAATAATGTTGTGGTACCTAAACATTTATTTTATCAAAAGAAATATCCCAACCTAGAGCTCATTACAATTTATGTTAGAATTGGAAAGAAAAGCGACAGAACTTAATGATATAGCGGACTTTTCCTTGTTAAATTTGTCAATAAACATGAAACAAAGAAACCTACTGAGATATATTTATACCGGAATCTAGACATCGTTGGTACCTGCACGAATAAATACACCACAGTCTTCCTTCCATTACAATCTCCCATACATATTCCAGAAGCCATATCCTTAGTGATTCAGCCAGAAATATGCGAGAAAGAGATAAAAAATTCGCAAGAAGCACGCGTACTATTATCTCAGGAAGCACGTGACGTGTTCTAGCCGACTGTTTCTAAATTCATGACCGTTCCGAGTCACTTCAATGCAATATGCTTCTTTTATATTTTGGCCAAAATTTCTCGCTGCCTGTCACACCGCTCTTTGCATACGGGAGTACATACCGGGAATGGGTAGATAAGTATTTGCTGCCGTAATTATGTGAGCTTTGACAGTCAGCTGCTTGTCGGGTGTTTGTTGCTTTAATTATGTGCTTAATTTTTTTTATGGTGAGTTGTCTGATATTGGTGTATTTTTCTTTAGATCAAAATTCCACGTTGGATTAGTAAGACAATTAAACTGATTAAATTTTATTAATCTTCCAACATCTACCATTACAGAATTATGCGATAAATGCGTCTTACTAGACCAAATACCTTCTTATAACTACATGTAGGTATTGTAACTAGTAGATACTAGTGAACTTACTATTTTATTATGGATATAAACGTAACAATTTGAATTGAACTAAGTAGATTTATATTTTCTTCTGAAACAATACAAACCTTTAACCCCTTTGTAAATTCGAATCAATTTTTATTTCAATGCAATAAAAGATTACTAAAGATTTTTGATAAAGCTTTTTGATAAAACCCTTTGTCTTCTGTAGAACCACTTTATGCACAAAAGTAGGGTCTTTGTTAAGGCTTTTGACATTTCATTAATCACCATTAGACCACGAACAATTCGGTCACCTTTTGACCTTTCAGAATCACCTTTGATATGTTCATCAAAAGATTGGGTGACGCACATATAAAAAGAGCATTATCATGATTATAAGCTCATTTTAATCCATTATGTTTTACATAAAAGTAAATTGTTTTTATTACAAGAATAAAATGAACGTGGGTTGCATTTAGCTTGGCTTTTAATTATAAAATAGTTATGCAGCAGTTTTACGTTGGAGAGAGATGACCTTTTCATCGGATTTTTTGTCTGTTTAGCTATTGCTGCACTGTCAATAAAGACAAATTTCACATAAATCAATTACAGGCCATCAACGAACATTGTATTATTCTTCGTAGACTATGGACCTACCATTCAAAACAATATATTTAAACACCCAAAATCAGCACAAGTATTAAAAAATCCAGAAAACGCAATTTCCCAACATTTATCCCCTCCATTTATAAGCCAGTTCAAAAGATAGCGTGCATCCAGGCTACTGAGTAGCACACGTGTAAATCAGACCTAATTATTTACTTACTTGCAGTATAGTTAGCGCGTTCCCAGTAGTGATGTAGCTTTCAGAGGGGGCGCACGGTCGGGTCGCCCGGGTTGCATTCGAGAGGAGCGCGTGGTCGCAAAGTCGGGGTGATTCTTCGCGACAGAATAACCCTAGGCGGGACTTCTTGTCGCTCATGTCCAGCTGGTAAAAAGAAATGATGATTAGAACACCTGGTAGACATACAATCTTTTATGAAACTATACCTTTCAAGTGCCGTAGTGACTTTGATAATTTAGGCACTTCTAAATACAGTCAGATATTTAGATATACAGAGGCCAGCATATCAAGCTGCAATTTTACCAATAGGTAAAATTTCTTGTTCTATGTTAAAATTCAATAGGGAAAATATTACCGTTTGGGGTAGCTTGATGTGCTGGCGTCTGTACACAAAATGCAAGGTCAGAATCATGTGCTTAAAGATTTTGCCTGTCGACTACAGAACACACCAATGAGTTATAAATATTTATCTCATAACAGCGCTTAAAATAAAATTTTAATGACAGCGCTCCTCTTAAAATACTTACTCGTTCATAAATTAATGCAAAATGAAAGAAAACTAAAAAGGCCCTGAATAAATTATTTAGTTATTCAACTCAGTTACACTATTTACATAGTGTATCTGCGAGCAAACGGAAAAACTTTTCTGATTAAAGTACCAACAAAAAATAAGTTGAACTAGAACCGTTTATCCATTCTTAATGCAAACCGAAGAATCCCGAATGAATGAAACGAAACACCGCACTGCAGTCGGTGGAACTCGGTAAAAGTGCTCAGACACATTAAAGAAAATTAATGTTTGGCTGCCGACGTCAAGTGGGAGGTTGAGGTGGTTGGCAAAGTGAAATGGCACGAATAAAGGCAGTGAGAATACCGCCCAATTCTATATCGCTTCATACCTACTTGTATCATCGCGTTAGTCTTGCGCAGTGCGAAAGTTTTACTCGTACATGCTAAACTTAATCCACATTTCATTACGATACACGTTGGCTCCCGACTTTTTACCATTTAAATTCATGTACTATAAAATTTTATACGAACGACCCGGTATTGTGATTCGGTATGCCATAACAATTTAAATATTTTATTTTTATTGCGCGAACGCCAAGAATTGTTTCCGATAAGTATGGAAGTTAGACAATAACAGTTTTAAGTGGAGATTTACCGCGTTATTTGGGGCATTAGACGACACATGGTGCGGTACTTCCCCTTTTCTGCCTACGCGACTGCAAATCGAAATGGCTTTTTAGGGATTTTAGGAAAGTTTTGTTCTCTGCGAATCTGGAATCGAGCCACTTAAGTTGTTATTTTTTGTGGTACTTATTTAACATGATTTCTTATAAAAGACAAGGTAAGACAAGCGTACCTATTTTTGAACCTACCTTCTTAAGGGACTACTAAATATATTTAAAATACATTTTGTTGCAAGAAATAGCAAAATATGCCAATGAAATTTGTACGCAGCATATTGTGTCAGGACATAAAGAAAATATACCAGTGTGATATTGAAATATCTTATTTAAAATAACTACAAACTTGAGTACACAAATAAATATAGTTGATTTGACTTTTCAGGAAAACTTATGTATTCATGACATGTGAAAGCCCTGATTAAGCCAGCATAAAAATATTGACAACACCAACCGATAATTATTAAATTATAAATTAGCAATCTTCCTAACAAAAAATATACCAAGTAACATTTAAACAACATCACGCCTATAATCCCCGAAAGGTTAGCCAGAGGTGTACATACACCTGTGTGTGTGTGTGTGTGTGTGTGTTATGTTGAAGCCCCATGTAACAGGGGGCGAACCTATTGCCACCAATCGCCAAGAAATATGCGACTACCATTGCATAGCTACAAGTTACATAATTTCCAGAAAACAGCGCAATTTTGAGCAGAAATAAAGCTCAAATAATATTTATGTCACCGTGTACCTGGAGGTAACGATTCCGTAGATATGAAATAACAAATGGCGGCTATTTCTTAGCACCAGTGTATTATAACTTCCAATTATTATTTAAAATGTTATATTTCGACCTTGTCTCGTGTATAAATCTAATCCCACTGCGCCCATTTATAAGATAAATATTTAACTAATTACAGGAAAACTTGATTCTAAGAAAATATATTATAATTACCGCTTAGCCAGCTTTAAAATGTACTTGTCTTAAAGAAAACTTTTACGCAAATTAACTTTGAACAGATTGTATCCACCTACATCTTTGTATAAAATCATGTTACCAGTTACCTACTTGTATTCTAAAAGGTATGGCTTTACTAATAATTAAGGAAGATAAGGATGCAAATATTAATATTGCTAAGGTTTTGCCTCTTTTCTAACTCCCAAGGGTACGAATAAAATTGTCTGAATACTTTTCCAACACTACGGTTCTATCGTGTAACTAGCACAACGATTAGGCTGTGCATCTCTAATACACCCACATTTCAACTGTTATGTTAAAGTCCTATGTAATAGGAGGTAAGCCTATTGCCATTAATCAGACTCAAATTCAGACTCCATGCTGTTACTGATAAATTTCAGCTTTACGAACTCAATACCACAAGCATTACACTGTATTACAACTCAATTTCTCATTTACCTTCTAAAATTTGTTCTGTAAAACTCCCCACTGCTGCTATTAAAGGTGTTCTTTATGCTATGAATAATCGAACGAGAATCTGCCGGTATACGCTCTAACTTGTTAAAAATATAGCCTCATCTAAAACACGACTGCATTCGGGTTTACGAAACCAATTGTGCAGGAATTAAAATTCCCGGAACACGGGAGATACAGAAGAAATTACGTTTATAAACTAGATGGTGGGATTGTTCTACAGAGAGAATTTACCATCAGTGAGAATTCCTAGAAGTGAAAATTTTCTAGAAGTTGGAATTGCTAGCAGCGGGATTGAATTAGCTGCGTATGATGATACTCATTTTGGGATGTAAAGGGTTTAGAGTCGTTTTAAAAGGCTGCTAAACGTGAAATTATTGGTGTTGGTGATAGCTTGCTCACCAACGAAACAACTATTTAGTAGGACATGGTTTTTATTGAAATCTGCTGAATGTCTTAATTTGCCCTTTTCTAGCAAGTATTTGGTTATGAGAAAGAATGTAATCTTCAGAATTTAGTCTTACTTAGAATTTAGAAATATGATTTTCTAGTCAATCTATATTTTGGTAGTTATTTTTTTAGAGCATTTTATTGTTTTTTAAACGGGTCAGGTCAAAAGTTATGCCAAAATAATTAATGGAAAAAATAGAAAAACTGGAGATCATACTGGCACTGGTAATTTACTTCATATTTATTAATAAAGGCGTATTTTACCAGTATAACTGACATTGGGTGGTTGAACAGATTTTTTTTCACAAACGTTGTCATTGTCAATATGATGACTCTGGCAGCTATTGATTGTGGTTTAGATTGAGCTGATTGCGTTCAGTTTCTTCATTGCTAAAATTTGTTTCAAGTAAGTAGCTAACACATCAGAATGACTACCAACATGACAAAATGCTTGATTGCTTATTTCATCGTATGGAAGCCGAGGTTTTTTTCTTCCCTTCGTAAAAACACTTTTTGACGTCACGTTTAGATATTTATTCCAAGGAAACTATGCGAGCTTCTTTAATGCACAAACATTAATCTGCGCTCTTGTAGATAAGTCATACCGGTAGCTTGTATCAATCATGCCTTTGTGCTTTGTGAAAATAGAATTCTTGAGCGCTCCCGTTCAGTGTAAAGGTACCTTCTTGCTTAGGGGATTAATCGTAGGAATAAAGGCTCATATTTAGTACATAATGTGATAGTTTTTCGAACATAAGGTAAGGGATTGGCGGTAAATAACATGCTCGTTAAACATATTTGTTACCGACTATGTAGCTGTTTCCCCTGATCCTAAGCGTTGATACGTATTGCTAAATATCCTAAAACCATCCTCCAGAATTAGCCTATCGAATCCTAAAAGATTATTTCAAATCCGACGGGCAGTTCTAGAGATAAAAATCAAGCTGAGGAGAATATATATAATATTCTCCTCAGCTTGATTTTTAATGATACGGTGTACCTACAAATTTAGTCGATGCTATCCAGATTAATATCTTTAATAGAAAAAATATATACTTCTTTAAGTTTTACTTCTAGTAGGTACATACAATTTAACTGCCATTCACCACCAGACATTGTATTAGAGACTATGCAATAGTATTAAAAATCGGTTTAACATCATGCAGTCATAATCATAAAACTATTTTGCTGAACACAGGTCCAAGAGAACATTAAAACAAACGTACCTTTCGATCCAAATCAGCATCAGGGGCGGCACCATCCCATATTGTCAACTGTGACGAACAGTCTTTCTGTTGATCGAAGCCAGCAGGCTCGGTTCCAGCGGAATGATACTTCACAAACGACACCCAAACTATCTCGTTGGCGCGACCCTAGAAATCGTAAATCGTTTTAACTACCAGTTACAACCCTAGCTGTTTTGTTTGAAACACTATATCAGGGATGGTATAACTATAGGACACGCGCCACTCACTGCTAGCAAACAACACAACATTTTGAGCACGGTTAAAACAAAAAACACTTTTTTTTCAATACATTGTCTTTTTTTTCGCACTTTTTTTGTGTCTAGAATATGACTTATGAATAATTAAATAAATTATATACGAATTGAATCTAGTTAGAAATAATAATAACTTAAAACCCAATGCAAGATTTTAATTAGATAAAGCCCATTATTAATTGACTTTTTTTTTAATCTGTGGCACGTCTTGTCCAAACTGATGTTAAAACAAAAGGTTTTACATCCCTGCCAGCGCACATATACAACTATATCCGTACCAATACCAGTGGATAGTTTTACTGGTACCAACACACAGAGAATCGAATTACTCCAGTTTTGTTAACAAGAGCTTAGGATTCCTTTTATGTTTTGAAATTGAGTCAGACCTCCTCCCAAAGGCTGTTAACCTAGCTAGCCTAGTACATTGTGCCGCTACAAGGAGACCTTTTTATGTCTCTTCAATAACCTACATTGAAATGTCAGGTGTGAATATTATATCACAAAGTAGTCTACTTATTTATTCATTGTGAAACTATTGCGTGACTATTGTACATTTATTACCGTTAATTGAATCCTAGATAGGACCTTTAGTTATTAATATATGTCTGCCTTCCACGGAAATAAATCTTATAGTTGCCAATGTAAATAATACAGCAAACCTTCGGGAATTTATATTGGCAATAGGTTAGTGAACTAAATTTTGGTTGTTAGTCCCTCAACTAGTTTATTAGAAAATATTTAACACATTTTTTTTTTCTTTTTTTTACGTTATCCAAAAATGACGGCGATACATCGAGTTAAAATATCGACGTGATATGACGTCACTATCCTGTACAGTTTATACAGAATTATGACGTCACAAGCCTCCTTAACTTTATGCGCTCAATCTAAGTAGTTTTAAACCAAAATTGTGTATTATTTTTCATAATCTAACTGATAGATTAATTATATTTTGAAATTCATATACCGTTTAGGTGCCTATTTATTTGTAGGTTGATAGGCATTTATTTATTTCATATAAATAGAACGGCCGAAGCCAATTACACTATTTAACATAATTATAATTTATTAAATCATTTACTTCACACTTCTCAATCATGTATTCTTCTCACAAATATTCAAGCATTCTGACATTATCATCTTCCATTCATCCGCAAACATATCAAGACCTGTGCCTGAGTCCAGGAGAGTGTTAATAGACGCTACAGTCCGAGGAATAGGTGACTTGGAGTGTGCAGTAGTAAAGCGGTGCTTTCTGCCACGACAGTAATTGTCTGGGACAAATGGATTGCAGATTTCGTTATGCAGGTCAGGATCATCGATAATCCCCCTAAGAATTTTGAATACTAGGCATCTAATACTAGGCATCTACTTTGGGAAAGTAAACGAAATCTCCGAATACAAATTGAATCTCATATTGTTCTTAAGCGTGGTTCGTAGGCCGAAACAAAACAGCTAATTTGATTGTCTGTTGTTATTTATAACAAATAAAATTAAATAGAATTTCGGAGAGCAAGGGTAGGGCTTCATCAATTTTCATTGGTTTCCAACAATCTCACCTAAACGACAAATATACAGTACAGTGAGCTTTATTATCAGTACTTTTAATATAATTTGCTGATTGTAATGATGTCAATATTAATCAACCTAACATATTATTTAAATAAACGGACAAAGGATTAAAACAATGTCAACATTAATTCAACAAACAAACTATTAGCAAATATTTTGGATGCTGGGCATTTAGAATTTGCTGTCCGGACGGATTTTGTCTATTTCCGCACCGAATATTTCATGGAATGTAGTTAAATCGCCGAAAATATATTGTTTTCCGGAGTTTTAGCTATAACGTGAATAAATCTAGCATCATGACACCGTGTTCCAAAAAAACAGACCTTGATAAAAGTTGGTATCAATAAAAATGATAAAAAATTATGATAAATTAAACTCAATCTTACTATGGTGTTACCAGTGTTTTAGTATGACTGACTATTCTGAGAAGAAATATTTAAAGAAACTCTGAGTTTCTTTCAATGATTCTTCTAGTAGTCGTAGTATCTTTTTAAGTCCAGAAAATAACCAACCAGGTTATGTATGGACCTATCTTGTCAGTGCACGCATTTTTCTTTAATGTGTGTGTGAGTTCAATAGAGCTTTATGCGCTCAACGACTCGATGATTAATACCAGAGAACAATAGTTGGGTAGACCACATAAAAGTTAAATGAAATTTGAAAATATAAAGTAAACATCAAAAAAAGTCACATCCCTAGTTCCTACCAACATTAACAATAATATTCATTTATTTTAGTATACCTATCGATTTCAATGAAAATGATTTCGGTTTAAAAAGACAAAACATAAAACAAAAAGTACAAAATAGACACGTAGACAACAAGACAATTTATTCGACGTAGTTATTTCTTGGGACGGTTCACGAAAAGGTATTTGACTTACTGCGGGTTCGTAAGATACCGGTCTTATTTTGTTAAAAAACCCAGCAAAAAACAAACAAAAAAATACCTGAAAGTAGTAGACACAAGATGTATTCGGGGGCAGAGAATGCCTCGGATTCCTCAATACTCCGCTAGTTTTGTCCGAAGAGCGGAGCACAAAACGGCACCGACCATCGGAACGCACGTACGAATGTGAATCCTTCTCCACATACAACACCTGCACAGGAAACATATATTTACTTGAATGAGGTAGGTACTCCGTGCACCAACGACTTCGCTTTGTATTGGATGCAATACAATCAGCTTTTCAGTGCAGAAATAGTATGGATTTAACTTAACTATCGTTCAGTCTCAATTGGAATTGTTGCAATTTATAAGACGCGAGTCTTTATCATTTGAAATTTATGGAGTTTTGTTTTCGTTCAAAGTTTATTTTGCCAACAAGAAAGTAGCATTTTTGAAGCGTTTTATTGTATGAAATATGCTTTAGCAATATTTTAACATTTTTAAGACTCAGGTAATCAAAAGATAGAACAAATGAAATTATGTGATGGGCCGTGATGGCGGCATTGCCTCTCACACTCGAGGGTCTTTACCAAGCCTCAAATAGACTTCTGCAATTTATATGTACTTTCAAAGTTTATTTTAGACTAATTTCGGGATAGAAAAACATCGTGAGGAAACGTATTCATTGCTATTCTGTACAAATCCCCCCGTAAAAATATAGGTAAAATAAACGCGAATCGAGCGGTCATTCCATACTAATGCCAGATATAGACAGTTTACTACACATAAGTTTTCACTTGGTGACCGAAGTTTTACTGAATCGACCAGTTGAAATGTATATTGAGCAAGAGTGGTGATTAATGCTAGAGCCTCGACTTCAGAAGAGGCTTTTTATATGTTATTTTTCTTTCAAGTTTTTGTTACCTTCTTGCGCCTACCATGTTCTGTCTCTGCACAACCTTAAGGTAGACTGGTAGAAAATGCCTAAGGCATTAAGTCCGCCTTTGTACAGTTTATTTTACTAGTGCATAAAGTATTAATAAATAAATAATAAATAAATATGTAGTGGACAAAACAATAACAACATGCTGCTAATACAGGATAGTAACCAAATGATAAAATGGCCACATCAAAGTTAAAATCAAAGCTTTAAATTATGCATCATTTTATCACATCTTGAGCCATTTTCACCACAAATCCTCTATATGTATATCTCAACCACACGCATACCTAAGCACAAAATAAATTCAGATCTGTCGTTCCCAATACTCGCGCATAATATTCACAATCCGAAAACTCACCTGTACTTCAAGCTCGAATCCGGGCAGGTAGCTCAACGGTACCGGGTGAAAGGGATTATCGTACGGCGATGTATGAAACTCCAGCAACATATTGGGACCTCTACTGACAATATCTGGAACCGCATCTCCACCACAAAGGCGTACCAGTACGGGTGAATCGCGAGTGGGTCCGTCCCAAACTGTGAGGTAATCTTGCACGACATTGCACTGGTCCCAAATCCTAGAAGATTGATGGATTAGTGAAGTTTGACAAGTTAAGGTTTTGGAATAGATTGTATCGTGAGAAGAGTGCTGTTGCGTGAAAATTTGCTATACAGTAGAATCCGTTTATTATGACATCGAAAGGAATCGACAAACACGTCATAATAAGCGGACGTCATACAAAACGTTTTGTGAAATGAAAAACCTTTTTTATGTAAATATGTATGTACTTAAGTATTTTAATACAGAAACATAGTAAATACATATGTATACATACATATTAAATTGTACATAATCAGCACATTATAACACATACAAGTGTATTTTTTACTGTAAGAAATCTGTAATTTTTAACTGCTTTTGTTTTTTCATTTTATTGTAAAAACAGTATCTAATACTATTGTGTATAGAAGACATAGGTAAAAATGGGTCATAATAAGCGACATGTCACTGTAAGGGAAGTCATTATATCCGACTTTTTTATAAAGAATTTTATATGAAAACCAATTTTCGTGGTGTAATTACGTCATAATAACCGGTTGGTCAATATAGGCGGAGTCATAATAAACGGATTCTACTGTACTATAATTTGTGTAGATATTTGAGGTGAATATAGGAACATTTGGATACGAAGGTTGATAACGTAGTATTTTACATCATTATAAAATTTAATGTACGCTAACCAAAAATGACTGAGCTTAAATTCTCCAGATATTCAATAACTCCGTTGCGAAACAAAAGTCTAATTTTCTCATCTTCGTTCGCACTCCGCCGCTTTCTAAATCAAGCGTAAATAACGTTGCCGAGATGTCTTTGACGTAACAAATTTGTCAACATTATTAGGGTAACAAATGAAGGTTTAATTTCAAGGAGTAAGACAGTGAGTTAACTAATAACGTGGCTGGACAGTACCTAGTTGTTTCATTAATCTATATTACAGCTGTAATTACGATTATCATCTGACATGAGTAATGGTGTGTTCTGGAGAATTCTGTTGTAAGGGTGGCAAACATTCGGGTTTGGGCGTATGTTTTGCAGTTAGTATTTGTTAACTAGAAACCCAAAGTAATTTTTATTGAACAAATAGTTAGTAATTATAACAATATTAACATAGTTTTAAGAGAATGTCTAACATAAATGTAACTTTAAAATAATAATTGTTCCGCTCATTCTATGTTTATGTACGATTGTAATGTTCTGTGTCGAGAAATAAATGTCTTAAACCTTAACCTTTATTTAAGTAACTGGCAACAACACACTTTTCACAGTATTTAAAAGAAAAACAGTTTTTAGTACATTATTTTTAAATGACGTACGATACAAGAGAAATTCAATATGGCTAAGATGGAGGTGACTGTTAAAATGACGTCAAATAAAGATGTATGGGAGAAGACATGCTACTCCCACTAAATATAAATTGGACTAGGGGCAGGTGAATAATGATGGACTTCTAGATTCGATCAAATTAAGCGGCAATAGCCATATATTGCCAAGGCGTTGTCCTGGCAATCGAGAGGTCATGAGTTCGATTCCCACCCATTGCACTATTATCTTAAACCCACTCCAGATAAAAATAAAAATATAGACAACCGTAAAACAATCGATTTCTAGTAAATTAATTTTCAGTCAATTCTTAAAAACCATTATGTTCGCTATGTTAGCAAAATCGATGTCCGTTGGAACTCTGTTATATAATATTTTTATCTGCAAATCGTCAACCACGTTTAGATTTTTGTATTTCTAACTAAAAGGACATCATGAGCTACATCTCATCTACGATTATAATATGAAAGAGTTGAGAACGTAGTAGTTGCTGTCAAAACAAAACTTTATACTCGAGGTAGTAAGAACGAACACCGAAGTTTTATGTGTACTTACTTTAAGACGCGCTGACTCCTATCGTACTTCACTATTTGGTCTTTGATATGTATTTTGTGACTATTCGTCTGTCTTACTGCTACTAAAACATGTTTATCTGCTGGTATCTGCAAAGAAACACATCAAAGTAAATCCAACTCTGTACACAAGCTGCCAAAGTTCATTTTGGGTAAACGAAAAAACTTCCAACCCTTACGCATTCGACATTTATTATGTACATTTCAGGTGTAACAGTTACGCAGTTTGGTGTGAATTTTATATTAAATATTAACACAAAGAGCCACACAAAGGCCACATTACACATCTCTTGCTTACGATTTATTTTCTAAACAAAACCAGGAACAAGCACCTTTTTAATTGCTTTGTTTTCTGGTTTTAACTTTTGCGTCACACCTTTATTTTTGTATAAAATAATGCTTAAAATTATGACGCTATTTCGGTATGGAATCATATTCATTCCTTCATTGAAATATCTCAACGTTCCTTGCCTAAATAAACATCAATAATATTATCTGTGAGAACCGTTAACAAAAATAAATTGTGTAGCTACAACAATTCTAAATAGAACAACGGCTTCATTTCTAAACAATAATACACCTACACAATCAGAGAAACCAAAACGTACTATACTGACACACTAGCAAACAAGACTTAGAACGATATAGACATCAGAATTCATTACATAAGTTTATAAATACCTGAGTACGAACAGTAAGAAATCACATCACTGGTTTCTCGTATTCGAATGAAAGGCAAGAATACACAGACCCGTTTAGATAAATTCCATTTCCAATGCTTACCTTAGTGTGTTCAATGCGGTATGTACAGGTTGCGTTGCGGGGATAAACGCCGGGAAAGTTTGGGGACTGGATGCGACAAGCTCTAAGGTCGCAGTCACTCAGTATTCTGTCGCAGTAGGTCCCAGGTACCCTCTCTCCTCGCCACGCGCCGACAGTGGTATTACCGTATCGTAATCTTGCTTCACTTCGCCTTAAAAACTTGTAAGCCAGCTTGAAGTCGAAATTGTAGCCCACTCCCTGTGATCAAATAGGGTTGTTATAAATAGGCACGTGCCGGTAATTTCGGAAATTGACTTATTAAAGAGAATGTTCATAGCAGTAAGCTACGGATTGATGATTCGAACGAAACAAAATAGAATTTCAATACATTGAAATGTGTAATCCTAATTATCGTCTACAAATTTTGTTTTATTTATAGAACACAGTTTGAAAATAATTAATTAATATCTTAAGTGTTTACCAACATAACTTTTAAAGGGCCACTCAAAAATATAACGGAAAGTAATCTAAAATTTCTAACTTCAGTCATATTGAGAAACAGTCATTAATCAATTATAAAAGCAAAATTCTATTCCGAGAGATTCGCTTTAAAAGGAAAATATCAGTAAGAGATAAAAGGCGAAGCGCATTAACAAAATTTAGGGAGCCATCCGAAATGTATTAAATGGTTCCGAAACGAAATTCCCGTTATTAAATTAAGGAATTAAGGCGGTACCCAATAACATTATTGTAATAGGGAGGTATCCTTATCCTGTGGTCCCGGGAGGGTGTCCGTAATCGTCGCCTAATTAATTGATCGAAAGTTCAACCCTTAGTGCACATAATACGGCTGCTAACAAGAGATAAAGGGAAGGCAGCGAACCGTTAAAAGCGGGGCGTTGTGAAATATTAGTCAAGTCACAGGCGAAAACGTGTAGTTAGTTACATGACGTCAGTACAACACAAAGGGATGCTTAGTAAGTGACTCTTAATGAAGATAAATACTGTTGTTCATTTATACGGATTAACTTTGGTGAGAGCAAAAACTCTAATTAAACGTGTCAGTTTGTTGTGTTAACAAATTGTATGTTCAACCTTATCCCTACGTGTTCCCTTTCTAAATGTACCTTCGTGTATGAGATTTTTCATGTCGCTTTAAAATTCTTTGCACGTAAATGGGCTCATCTTTTTGCGCTGTTTTTTAATCAACGTCTGCGTAAACGCGACTGAGATAAAATGTCAAATCTTAATTGTGAACATCGTATGCTTTAACTCTTTATTAATACGAAATCAAATAATTCGATAAGTAATCCAAAGTTTTTGTATACAGTACTTAAAGCAATTATTTGAAAAATGCCCAATAATAACCAACGAATGAAAATACACGGAATGATAATACAATTTTCCAACACATTTTTTTTTGTTAGTAAGGTGTGGTCGGTGTTTCACTCTGAGACGGAACACTAAGAGAAACTCAGAGGTGACAGTCTCTTTTAAAGGAACTTACGTAATTGAAACAAAAGATAACTCATTTCTCACACATGATTCTTTCAATAACTGTTTTCAACATACAAAAATAATTCAACGTATAGTATAAATCACTTGCAATACTAAACTCACCTGTTGACTCAGTCTGTCTAATCTCAACGTCATATTAATAGAATCTGACTCTGAGAAGTACACGGTGTAACCCCATGCGGAACCACACCATTGTCCCGTAGGGGGTGACGGGGACCGTTCAACTATCGTCATGTGACCGTCAGGACAGCCATCCGAGGTGAAAGACACGAACTTGCCCACCGTGAACGTGTCGAATGTTAGCTGGAACAAGGATATTGATTAGGATCTGAAGGGTAATTCCGGTATTTTTAAAAAAGCGCGCACTTTTTAATATCAGTCTCAGCCTGTCAAAAATGCATCTTTGGTACATTTAAAGGTCCTGATTGTCGCTGTTAAGAAATTTAGACCAGATTTTAAACGTTTTAAATTACGGATATTGGCCTTTGGGCATGGTTTTTACACTACCTACTGCATAAAATAAATATATCTTGATTTTTAAGGCATAATGGTAACATACACAACTTTATAAACATAAAACCTGCATTTCTCGAAGGGTTAGACAATGGTATACACATTTCGTCAGTTTTGTTTTTAATTCCATTTATCATGAGGCGAGCCTATTACCGCTAAACGAGCACGAACTGAGACTTTGAACTGCTATTGAGAAATTTAAGACGAAAAAACTCAACAACACTTTGTTCGAAACTTCTAATAATTAAAAAAAATACAGTGTTAACACAGTCATCAGTGAAGAGAGCGGTATTGAGGAAACCTAGACATAAATAAATAATTGTTACAAGTCTTCAAATCGCCAACTAGCTTTAAATAAGCGTAGTGATAATTAATGCTTGTGCCTCTTCTCATAGGCCCTTACCCTGCAGTGGGACAGTAGCCAGTTGGTAGGTATTACTATAATTAGTTTTAACCAAATACAATATCACCCAGGGAGGAAAGTGAAGATCGCCCTAATGATCGTCGATCAACAGATGAAGGAGAATTTAAACCTTCACAGGAATAAGACAGTTACTTCTGCGAAGCGTGTATTTTTAATGAGCTCGTTTGTCGATACGTTTCCTTTTCAATTTCACCCCTAAATACAGATGACGCATGCGTTCTATTCATACTGAAGGAAATGGAATGGCGTATCTTATTTCACCATTTATAGTCTACTCCCGCATACTCTGGAGCAAAGAACCGTTCACAATACTAATAATAAGTGGGTGGAGTTAAATGTAGATGTTTTTGAAAATTGAGCAAGTTTTAAGTTTGGAATTGATTTCACCATGTGCAGGTGTGTTTACGAACATTTAAACTCTCATTCAAAACAGCTAGATGCGGAACAACTAACTACCTAAAGGTTATACAAATGCTTTGGTCCGTGTGGAACTGTGTAAGAAATAAACCTACTACACAGCTACAGCTCAGCACCCAATCGCTCTGAACTAGATCATTTATATCATTATAATCCCATTTTTAGAAGCATCCATAAATTCTGTAACATGTAGGTTTCGGGGGACACAAGTTATAACACTCTTAGTTTGCGGAATAGCACTACTTTTGAACCTAGATTTGGATTCCTCTCTGAATCAAGTTTTAAAAGAGTCAGGTTCAGTCAAATTTTAATTTAAAACATTAATATCATAAAACTACAAAATCATAATACTACTCAACAGTAATAATCAACTGATTTTAGGGTTAACAGTTTGATGCCAATAATGTTTAAAATTAAAATTTCACAGACTTTAGAGTCCTAACTTCTTTAGAATCCAATTTATTTATTTGAAGAGTCTGATAATAAGTCTAATAATAGTTCGTATTTCTAACGATGTTCCAAGAATTCTGAATACTTTTGTAATATTAAAGCTACTTTAATCACATCTTACGAGAATCCAAGTTATTAGCTAGTATTTTGCAAGGATTTGAGACTTATTTAAATTCTTATCATAATTTCAGCTTTTTTATATTTCTGTTAAGGTAAACTTTTATAAATAGATAATGATACTTTCATTAGAATTGTAAGCAAAACTTGAGAATGCTGGCATTTCGTTTATGTTAGTACAAAGGCCTATTATATACCTACCAATATGTCATATTTCTTTGATAATTTTTCAACATTATTGCAAATTAAATAAGGTCCATGTTCAATTGGATATAAATGTCTGTTTGGGGTAACTTGATGTACTGGCGCCTGTAGTGTACATACCTCACCTTTTCTATTTCTACGTTTATAATTCCCAATATTCAATTTCATTCTTTTATGATTGTTATATCAAAACGCAATAATTCTGTTCCTGAGACCTTGTTAATAATTAGAAACCTCTCTCAAAATCATTGCAATAGTAAGATTTCCAATATAACTAGAATCAGTCGATTCCGTTATTCCAACACTTTTACGTCAATACTAATTCTACCCCATCAAAATTCAACCCTGCCCGTCCACTAAAATACAATCTTCCCATTTCAGATTACAATCACATACTAGTTCAGACCGATTCGTTTGACGGAGGTTCGTTTTAGGATTCCGATCACGTAACCATTTCTAAATACCTGTATAATGTCGCCATAGTTTCCTCCGGTGGCGGTGAAGTTGAGGTGGCAGACGAAAGGGAGGTGGTCCTCGCGAGGTCTCCGGACCTCTAATTCGTATGTGCGACCCACATCCCCCATGTATGTTCTGTTGCATGCTGTAACAAAGAAAATTGGATTAAGTTGGTTTTGTTATTAGATTTGTGGCGTCGAAGATGTAACATTACTAGCAGTTTATTCGCAACTTCGTTCTCATGAATTTTGAACTCTTCTAACTTAAGTTCCTTCCAGTAAAGGGGTGATTCATTTGCAGTGTTGAAATTGAAATATAAATCTTCTGTGACTCGGTGATAATTTAACTTTCTATTGGTCAATAAAAAAAAAACTTTCTAGTAGGTCAGTGTTTAAACAAACAATTATACTAAAGAATTTTTCCTCTTCATAATAATGATAGTTTGTTATAATTTACCTGCTAGCCATAAGATACGTTGAACAGGAAGAAATATGATATTGATAAGTTATGTTAGAAAGTATTTTAAACATAGATATCCGTGATTTTAAACAAAGTTTTGGCAAGGTTTTGCCAAAGCTTCTTAAAGTGATCACAATTTGACAAGAACCAGTTCCCTGTTTGATACAAAAACCATTTCTTGTAAACGTAGATTGTTGTCGTAATACATAACACTGACAGGTGTTTTTGATTCGGCATAAAGAACTTTACGCTTCGTTTTATCTACATAATTTACCCAACATTAACCCAAATCAAATTCAAAATAAAACTGCCAAAACATAGAAACAACAACAAATACAATACAACACATTACTTACAAACAACTATAACAATAAAACACATGTTTAAGTTTGCGTTACTCTTGGCACGGGACGACAAACAAAAGCAGTTTCTTCCAGACATAATTGTTAAGCGTACCGTGAAGAAGAGCTGTATTGGTCCAATGGTATCGGCCCCGAATTACAACTAATGACGACAGGACATCAAGCTACCGCAAACTGACAATTTTTTCCAATGGGTTAGTTTTTAGTCCCTCATCTAGATAACAAGAAAATATTCGACACACATATTTTTTTCTTTTTCAAATTGATGGAAAACTGCTTAGATTAAGCGCATTAAAGTTGAGGAGTGGGGGCTTGTAACGTCATTAGCTAGCGTAAACTGTACTGGCTAGTGACGTCATGCGACATTTTAACTGGTGGTTACCTATCCACAAAACCACCTTGGCCAGCGTTGATCAACCTTGTTGATATCGCCTTTTTTGTAGGATCCAACAAAGCGATGGGTCTTAACATCAAAATCATTTGGTACCAAAACCATTTCGCTGAAATTAAAGCAAATCTTAGGAATAAAGAACAAAGATTGTAATCATAGACTACAGCATCTGATACTGTAATCTGATTATTAAGTCAGTAGCCCAGCCAAAGGCTTTTATTACCTTCGATCCACTATCGAAAGAGGTCGCCTTTGAAATTAAAAACATTGACGTTGAATTTTCGAAGAGAATTTGATTATCACATTTTCCATATCTACCAATAAGATTTTATATAAATCTAGATATTTTTGAAATTAATAAAATAGTATTGAATCCCAAACAATGCAGGCAATAAGGTTGGTTCTGAAAAAAATATCAAAAATCAATTTAAAATATTAATTTATGGTCATTGATATTATTTTATTGTCTTGTATCTTCCATTATCATTTTCTTTATTTATTTTTGCTGACAGAAGTCAGGGTTTACGTTGAAAACAAGTGCTTTGCAATCTTAATAGGACTTGAGCGTAATGCTGCACTCACGAATAATGTGGCATTCTATTGGTAATAGAGTTATCAAAATCGGTTCAGTAGATCCAGAGTTACAACAAAACGTCACAAACTCACTAACTTGACCTCTTTATAATATTAAGAATAGAGAAATCCAGCCTTCCGTAAGCTGTTTTAACCGATGTTAGTTATTTCTTAAATTATCTGAGAAATCAGGTTAAGAAAAGACATTTGTACGTGCTCAATGCTATCGTATGCTGGTTACCACTGGGCCATCACAATATTTCTACAAGCTGAGACGATTCACTGCAGTAAAATTGTTTGCCATGCATTAATAATAAGAAAAACAAATGTTGAATACGGTTATTCTAATACCTATGCTATTCGAACGTGTATAGAATTGAAATTGCATCGACTGATGCTATGCAGACTATAATAAACTCATCGCACACGCTCCCAAATGCCTTTGAGAAATGTTTCGACACATCGTAACTGTCTGGACCACTCGACATATTAATTGTTATAGTGCTTATGTCTACTGCATAGTTATAATTGATGTTTGACTGTCATAGTGCATACAACTGAATCGTCTAAACATACGCAGTATGTATTGCAATTATGCATGTCAATATTTACTATGACGTCGGTCGATGGTGGCTCGATTTGTTCAGTATGAGCTCGGCTTGACGATTTGGTATCACATTTTTTTAAACAGCAACCATTTGCGAGAGTGTAATGGTTGCAGCTTACCGGTTCACTAATTAGAAACCATCCATAATATTATTGGGTTTGAGAATCTTTATCATCATGGCTGTACGTAAATGTAAAGACATTACAAGATTTTCTTTATGGAAATATTCACACAGTATTACCTATATATTATATTCACACAGTATTACCTATATATTATAGTCACGGAAATACCAAACAGAAATACGTTCTGTCCTAGTTGTATGCAAGTCATTATAAAAATATACCAGCGTACCTGTACTATTGTTAATCCTTTCAAAATAAAAATAGGGAAATGAGAAGGAAAAAGGTCGTGAATAAAGCGTCCCATACAATGGACCGCGGCCATATTTTACGATCTTTTTAAAAAAACGCGCCTTTTGTCCCCACTGACAGCGCATTACACAGCATAAGACAAGTGTACACTTCGGGCCAGAATCATTGTTCCATTAATGTTCTCCCTTTTGTTTTCAGTAAGGCAAACGGAAAATATCAAAAAATAACTTTACTACTTAGTTACGTAAAATGATACCAACCAATTTGTTAGGTTTATTTCTTGTTATATAACTTTGAATCGAAAGTTTTGATTGTTATGTAAGTTTTAAGTGAAAGACGAGCCGGGGAAACGATAAAGCGGCTTTCGTTCCTACTGTGGGCCTGCTCATTATTTTTTATGGAAATCGTAAGATGTTAAGCAGTTTAATAGATTCACAACGAGTTGCAGGTTTGATTTTTGTATAGACGCTAGCACAAAGCTACCTCAAAATGTTCCCAATTAAACATGTAACTTTTTCCGTTTGGAATAAAGTTAAAAAACTATCACAAGACATTTGACATACTGGGGTAGCTTGATGTGCTGGCCTCTGTACAAAGGAGAAATAATAACAACCGCGAAAGCCAATTGAAGGTTAAAGCTACGCTTGTCAAGATCACGCTCTGAATGCGACAAGTACGGTAGCCTTCGCAGGTCTTTGTTGACAGTTCAAAAGTCTGACTTCCAGTATAACCAAAAACTAGGTTGTAGAGGTTAGATAAGTAGTCACTCTATGTAAATCACCCGTACTCAGCTGCATCTGGTTAGGCTAAAGCCGCTGGCCAATATAGTTGGAAAAAGTATAGGCAGATTATGACGTGAAAAATATTGATTGTTTTACGTATTGTTGGTTTTTATTTAAAACTAGCTTTTGCCCGCGGCTTCGCCCGCGTGGATGTCGAACTTCCGTCTCCTATGTTTTTCCTTTAAGGGTTGAATTTCCAAAAATCGTTTTTTAGTGGATACTTTTCACTAAGAACACCCCTTCAAGTTTCATGTCTCTAATACCAGAGGTTTGGGTTGTGCGTTGATATATAAACGTAATAATTTTAGCATAATACTTCCGGATAGACTACTTTCAAAGTTGATCCTTCCGGTATGTATGCATAAAGATTTCTGGAACTACAGACCCGGGAAAGAGCGCCGTACAACCGACCATGTGTAAACCAACTGAGACTAAGATCAACCTGCCCAGGCGTATTGATTACAACCGTATCAAGTTTGGTTAAAATCCCTATAATAGTTTTTGAACTATGCGTGTACCATACTATGTCGGTCTATTAACACCCCTTGCTATTCATTTTTTTTATATTTTCAATGTACAGAAATTTTACTTCTACAGATTTATTATAAGTATAGATAGTAGGCTTACTATTTAATAAAGATATTTTCTCTAGAAATACTAAATATCCCCTAAGGCTCCGACCTCCTCAAGTTTATAACGTGGCGACATTAGCCAATTACTAGAAAATGTTCAAACAAAAAATGATACTCAACGTTTAGTTATAATAAAAAATATATTTTACCGCATAGTCAAAGTTAATAAAAAAAGACTAAGTTATGGCCGGTCCCGGGACATAATTTATATTGAATTATAGAGCAAATTTTAGTAAGAGAATAATATTATATTAGCCCTCTGAATTACTGAGTCAACTTAGCTGAGTTATTTAAGGATCTAGTTATAATAAAAGATTAATAGAAGGCAAACTCTCTTCATTCGTGGTTATTGGTGTTAAAAAAATAATAGTAATAAAAGGGGACCAATTTTAGGTTCCTCAAGTTTACATATGAATACTTTTTGTTTACTATTGACATACACGACTTGTTTAGCATTATTCACACGTAAATAGTAGTTTTAGGGTATGAGGAACACGGTGTAAAGTTCGTCATTCATACTTGCACTGACTGATCTGGTCCACTCATATCTGTGTGGTTCTTACATAATCTAACCAAGATAATGCCTGGACTTTAAAAGAGACTGTGACCTCCAAGTTTCTTTCGGTGTTTCTTCTCAGATTAGTCAGATAGTGAAATACCGACATCATCTTCTAATTATAAAATGACACGTAAAAATGTTTGTGTAAAACCATTTACAGAAATAAATAGCATTTATCATTGAAAGGAAGAATTCATCTACCAAAATTAAATGTGGTGTGGTGTCTAGTGGGCTAATTCCTGACTGCTCTTATTTCTACATACATACATATCGTCACGCCTGTAATCCCCGAAGGGCTAGGCAGAGGTGTACCTGGTAGTAGACCCACATTTCGCCATTATGTTTAAGTCCCATGTAATAGGGGCGAGCCTATTGCCATCCATCGGGCACAAATCCAGACTTCGGGCTGTTACTGAGTTATCCCAGATTGAAAAACTCAATGACACTTTGCCCGACCCGGGGATCGAACCCGGGACCTCATGATCAGCAGTAGCGCTTGCGACCACTAGACCAACGAGGCAGTCGCTCTTATTTCTGTAGACATATAATGGGTTTCTGTAGACATATAAATGTTATGACACGCGGAAAGCTCTAATATCGCAATTTAGGATTCGTCAGTTTAGATAACGCGACATTATTCAGACGAAATCTACAACACATGCATACACTCAGGCCTTTTTTTCAGACAGAAACGACAGAACACCACCTGCTACGATTGCTTTATTAACGGGCTTGCAGTCACGCTAGTTGAAAGTACGCACCTGACTTGTAAAAATGTCACCAAAAACTTTAACGCATGGTCCTTTAGGGCGTCCCCTCAAATCTATCTTATCTTTCGTCCTTTCAATACTCACCTTTCCGTTTTTCTTTCAGCAAGAATCTTAAAACATTTTCTTTTAAATTCTTTTGATATTACATCTTCTTTTGAACCACAACGTTGTTTCTCCAATCCATTTATATTTAAGCCGCGAGGTCTTTTATCTATAACAGTGTTCTCAGATGCTCTGACTGTATTTCTAGCCCTATTTTAGTTCATACAAAACTTAAAACAACCAGCAGGAGCTGTTCCAAATATACCAGGAGCAAATGACGCAAGAGGAAGTGTTTGCTTAGCGAACATAATTGAGACATTTTAGTGAGAACGCAGTTAGTACCCGCTAAAGTTTTCTCAGAATGGGAACGAAATTGTTCTTCTAAAAGTTAGTCGGAGACGCTTCTCGGATAGGCACGCTAGAACGTTTGCGATTGCCGAATGATAGTAGGTATAGGAGGAAATGGGAAGTAAATGTTTGGTTACTAAGTGAGACTTCTTTTTAGGCGCTATGAAAGAAAACGAAAGCTTTTTGGGTACAGTTTTTGTTACCGAACTAGTAAGCACTTTGTCAGTCTCACAGTAGACTTTTTAGTACGAAACTTTTGAGAGACGCATTCATGTTTATTATTCTTTAAGATTTAACTTTATATGTCTCTGAGTGAAAAAGTAAGCAATCATCAACTTACCAGTACGACTAATAAACTACTAACGTAGACAACGTGCAAATGCAGTAAGGACATAATTATAAATTCAAGACACAATAATTTTCAGTCAAAGTCTACCCATACTTTAAAAACTCCAAAATGTAGTCGCAATCTTTTCTCAGTGACAATCAATGTCAAAAAATTTAGTAACTAAAACAGTATTTTTGACACATTAAGTTTGAAAATACAGTGCAAAAGACCTTGAACATACGGGATTTGCCTTTCTGGTAAAAAAAAAACAAATATGAAATTCGAACTGGATTAAAACAGGGATTATCAGACAGGGTGATATATTACATAATTATATGTAAATAAATTGACGTAGTTTAATGTGCGGTGCATCAACTAGTACAAGAAATGTCAAGTTTCTCTTTTCATACATAGGTTCGATATCAATGGGTTGAGAAAATATTTTATTTAGCTTAGTGCTTGTGAACATAAGAAGTACGGAGATTTATGTAAGTTTGTACTTTAACCAACCACGCATCACCGTGACACATTTCAACAGAACACAGAACTTCACGCCTGTAATCCCCAAAGGGTTAGGCAGAGGTTGACCTGTAGAATACCCGCATTTTGCCAGGTCCCTTAAAATAGGGAAAAAGCCTATTGCCATCAATCGAGTAAACTTCCAGGCTGCAGGCTCCTGCTCACAAATTCCAACAGAACGTTAAACAAAACGGCTCCATTTTGTAAAACGGCTATTATATCCATTGTATAATCCGGCGCATTCTATAATTTTGCTGCAACATACCAACAACGAACACAAGCGTACACGGTTTCTATGTTAATTATTACTCAAAGCGTACAGCAAACGTAACAGAGATTGACACAGAAATGCAGGGAATAAACAGGACGTATTACTGCACAGCGCTGCAGAACAAATAGTAAGTAAACTTCATCATTAGAAACCTCGTGTTGTCGACGTAACAAAGATTGACACTGCAATGTAGGCAACAAACAGGGCTTGTTAAGACTGCATTACTACAGGAGCCTGTGTCCAGCTCTAATTATGTTCGAGCCCGCGTGTAGCGCGAACATTTGTGGAGAGGATAATTATTATTTTGCCTGTGCACGTGTATCTCACTATCAACTCAGGGATAGATGGAGAAATACTAGGTACAGAAACTATGCTTTGATTCACAGCGAATAATGATTGCTTCGAATGAGTGTGTGTGTCAACGTCGAGGGAGTGACACGGATATAGTTTGCTTTACGACAAATACTTTCCTATTCATTCATTTATGAGTGTTATAATATTAAGATAAAACGAAATAGACCTACTCGGTGATTTTTCTTACGAGGATACTTGAGTGACAAATCCCGTATTTCGTCATCAGTCTCATTCTGTTAAAACTAATTGTATTTTATCTATCCTAAAATGTGTTCAGAATGAACATGTTTGATGATTGTTTTGACTAACGGGAATAGGTCTTCTGGTTTATGGTCACAAATGTTTCAAATTTGACAGGCCTGTTGGTCTAGTAGTTAGTGACCCTGACTGCTATGCTGGAGGTCGTGGGTTCGATTCCCACCCAGGACAAATGTTTAAGTGATGAACACGATCATTTGTTCTGTGTCTGGATGTAATTTATTTATAACTAGCTATGTCTGTTATCGCGCCCAGCTCCCAGAAGGCTTACTTTTCATCTCCAACAAATACCATTGTATTTTTGCCAATGTATACAAAATCTTAACAAATTATATACTAATGACTTCCTTGAGAAAACCTCTACGTATAAGTGGAAACAGCATCGGTGAAGTCATATTTGAGTTTATCGTGAACAGGCAGACAGACTGACAGACGACCGAGACGCAAGAGTCCACTCGATGAACCAGTCAAAGTAGTACTTTATTTATTAGATATCAAGTTAAATTATTACCTCCAACTACTACTACTTCAAATACTACACGCAGCTCAGTAGTTCAGTTTAAAATGATGTATTTTGTATCTTTCAAAATCAATGCATTGTAGTAAGGTAGTTAGGTTCGGTAGTTAGGTTCGCTATAGGATAGGTATGGTAAGTTAGGTTAGGTTATATGTATATTTACTAAATGTATACCTCTTTTTCACTACCTTAGGGATTGAATTCACAACTTTACACCCCCCCTTTTACCCCCTTAAGGAATGATTTTCGAACAAAAAATTTGTACGCGTTTCATAACTTTCAGTGAAAAACTTTCAAACTGAATTTCATTCGAAAAACTACAAAAACGGTCATACTAACTTTACACCCCCATTTTTCCCTCTTAGGGGGTGAATTTACAAAAATCCTTCTTTATTGCTCCCCTACGGTATAAAAGGAATCCCTGTTCAAAATTTCAAGTTTCTAACCCCTACAGTTTAGGCCCTGCGTTGGTCAGTCAGTCAATTTCTCCTTTATCATCCCCTTTTTTATTCCCAAGGGTAGAATTTAACAAAATCCTTTCTTAGAGGATGCCTACGTCATATTAGCTTTATGCATGCAAAGTCTCAGCCCGATCGGTTTAATTTTAAGTTTAAAAACTGACAAAGTTTCATACAAACTTTAATCCCCTATTTTATCCCTTTGGGGGTAGAATTTATCAAAATCCTTTCTTAGCGGATGCCTACATCATAACATCTACCTGCATGCCAAATTTCAGCCCGATCCGTCTAGTGGTTTGGGCTGTGCGTTGATGAATCACTATGTCAGTCAGTCACCTTTGAGTTATATATATTTAGATATGTATGTATCTAGAAATATATAAGTATGTTTATTAGCTGTTTAGTGCCCGTAACACAAACTCTTAGCTTAGCTTGGGACTTGATGGCGTTGTGTGAAAAGTTGTGGAATATTTATATCTATTTAGGCAGGACTATTTGATGTCCGATTTAAATATATATTAAACGAAAATTTCCCCTATCTGAAGGATTGGCCAAAAGTGGCTGAAGACAGGAAGGAGTGGAAGAATGGAAGGGAGGCCTTTGCCCTGCAGTGGGACACCACAGGCTCATAATAATAATAATAATAAACGAAAATTTAATTGTATAACATGAATAAAATGTCTCAAAGATCTAATTGACGGTAAACTACGTAAGAATAATCTTACGTAGTTTACCGCCCAGTTAAGTTAAAAAAGATTGCATTTTGGTTGTCATTGTCACTCTAATAGCGCCAATGGTAGTTACAGACTGTAGTCAGAAACTCTTACAACCAGTTTAACCGAGAGGTATTTTTTTAACCTAGATATGGGGGTGTGGAAGTCAGACAGGCAATTGTTTTAAGTAAAACAATGATATTCATCATCGGTATAGCCTGAAAGCTCACCCAACATAATTAGGAAAATGCTAGCAATATGAAATTTTGAGATATTTTCGACTGAATTTTTTTTTGGAAAAATAAATTAACAAAATGTCTAAAAACTCTTATTAAAGGCAGTTTATTTCTTAGAATAGTTTTTCAATTAACCAGATTACATGTTGGTAGTTATAGCTACTATAATAGGGCCACTATAAAAAATATATTACTGTTTATAAATTAGCTTTAAGTACTTTACTCTAACTCACAATGCAGGGAAATACACAGTTTATGTGCGCTGGTTGTGTTCCGATCAAATGCCACAATAAACGGCTGGAATGGCATAATCACTATGCATAGTAAATGAGACGGAATTTGCAGTGTAATTAACGTTATTCGTACTCCGTAGTTTGGCATTGTAAACCTATTTACTCAAGCTTTTCTAATCAACTGATTCAACAGTTTTTAGATAGTGTTCTTGATTGGAAATCAGTTGTTAGCCGACTACGGAAATGCATAAAAGGAGGGTTATTTCACCGCAATGTATCCAGGTTGGGTCACAAATCGTGTTCAAACGAAACAGTTGGGGTTATTTGCAGTAAACATTTCTCTGTGGCAGAGCACTCACTTCATGTAGTTATAAGTTATGACTATTATAGATAGTGTTTTATAAAAATACCAAAATTTGTAATAAATGTGTCATTAGAGTGAAATGTATTTGTTCATTGTTCTCTCATCTCTTTCTAAACTGCTTATAATGATTAGACTTTACTTTACTTTAGCCTTTTATTTCCTTAAACATAAATTAGGTACATTTCAATAATTACTTACATTAATTTAAATTAAAAAAATACATATTTTACTAAAACTTAATAAGTACTTACAGCAAATAAATTATAAGATAATTAAGTATAAATTAATATCATGCATTTGTTTATAATTGTCAAAATTACAATTAAAATAATATATTACATAACATATTGCAACTTATCCGAATACCTAAATTATTAAAAATTAAACGTTTGCAAGATTATAATGAACATAGAACATTTTAATAATAATTTGACTATTGAGGTTATAATCATTACATTAAATTGAATATGGCCGTCGAAAGAAAATAAAATAATAAAATTAAATTTAAAAAAAATGTATTGATGTCGTGTTTGATATCAACTAAAAGGGTTTGTTATAAAATCACAGGGCTTATACTAAAACCGTAGTAAATGCAACGACAACCAACGGCCTTGTTGGTTTTGTTGTAGCCAGCACTGAGCCTGAGCGTGAGGTTTTTAGTTCGAGTGCAATATGTTACTGAGTTTTCTACATAGAATTTCTTAGTACCAGCCCAGAAACTCACTGGGTGCCTAGTAGATGGCAATTGACTCGCCCTCTTTAACATGGGAGTTACATATAATAAAATAATAATAAATTCATTTATTTCAGGTAAGTAATACAAATGATGCGTCTGTGCCTGGTGTTCTGTGAGAGTAAGTATGCCAGGGAGTCTACCGTTCCATGTTAGTTTTAAGATTTTTATTTTTGAATTCGTTTTATAACTTTTTATCGTAATTGTAATTGTCTCTATGTTACTTAGTGTAATTGGTGTTGTACCGTATTAAGGAACTATAAATAAATAAATAAATAAATAAGTACCTCAATTGACAAGAAGTTATAAACGAAAAAAAACACAAAACAACAATAAAACCGACTAAAAAATAAAAATAAAAGTAAAACTCAATAAAATACAATTAAATTAAATTGAACTAAAAACGAACTTATTAAATCACACCAAATTCATACACTATGTCAATATAACTGATATCTATGGATGTAATATCAGTACACGTTTGGCTAACCTTTTAGACGATACTGGTGTGATGTTAGAATGTCTACATAAACCACACACTATTTTCAAAGCAAGGCTTAGTTAAAAGTCAGTGCTTTTTCTCCGCAATAGGCATCGTAGATAACAATTCAACATAACACTCCATTAATCAATTAAAAGTATTCAAAACTTAACTTTCCAAAGCCATAAATTCTATGCATCAACGTTGTTAGAAAGCAAAGTTGTCTTGTACAAATAATTCAGTGCAGAATAATATACTGAAGTTGGTTCAGCAAGTTTTAGTAAGACTGCATTACCAAATGAGCGCACGCGTTATACTAATTAGTTATGTGTAAACTTGTGTTGTCGAGAGAATATTTGCGGCGTACATAATTATTCTTACAGGACTATTCTATTAAGGAGTGTTTAATGTCAATTTTATAGTTTTTACATTCGTTGTAATATAAACATAATTATACATTTAACACGTTAACTGATCACGTACTAAATAGTTGCTTAGACAATTAATGACTACGCTTATTGATGATACGATGTGTAATTGCGTAGCTGCTACGTTTGCTACGGTCGTAGCAGGCGTAGCACGTGTGAATGTGAAAGCTGTGCCCGTGATCGAAAAAATGTTCATCATCTCTTTTCCCAACTATTTCGGTGTCGGTTCCCAGTCTAACCACATGCAGCGGAGTACCATTATTTTACATGAAGCGGCTGCCAGTTTGACCTCCACACTTTAGTGACTGATTTAGGTAGGTTACCACGGTAACATATTATCAAATGTTACACATCATATTATGCTGTAAGTCTCGATCAATTATTTTACTCTCGTATTTTTTTTAAAATCGAGACGCTTTAACTCATGTAAAGCTCAGATTTATTGAACACCACTTTTGGCCGATCACTGTCGCGTTTAGGAGACAGGGTTCACATTTTGTACACGAAAACTAATTTTGTAACTATTTTTTTTTGTGTTTTAAGCTTATATTATTATGCTCATTATATGTGTGCTACTTTCTTAGAACTGTGTCCGTGTGTATTTTTTTGATAAATAAACATTTTATTCTAAGAGACCAAGGTCTCAAGGTAGTTTACAGGCTAAGCGTGATTTCCGAATTTCAACTCCTGCAGTAAAATCCACTTATGCACAAATACTCCCACATTTTCTGTTTCTTCCTAACTATAATTAAAAATACAATAAAAGAAACTTCACTCAGACACAAATTAATAAAAAACTAACTTCCTGGTTTTTAAATCTTTCATTTGATGGAGCGGAAAATATAATTTTATTTCGGTGAACTGAAATATAATTTGACCACAAATGAGAGCCCTTCTCGATCGTGTAAGGACACCGCGTTTTTAGAGTATATAAAAAAACGTTTTCTCTGTGGGATGGCAACCCTGATACCCTGATTTGACACTTCTTTTTCGCGCGTTTAATGGCACCGCACGGGAAAAATTGTTTCGGAAGAAAAGTTTTACAAAGAATAGGCAAATGCAGTTTAAAGTTAGTGTCATCGTAGTGTGCACACAATAGAATCATGCAACTCCAATTGGCGACCCCAAATTCACCGTGACAAACCTATTTGTGCGCCTTGACAGTGGCGAAGAAAAGTTAATTTGGTGTTTACGAAATCAAGAACTAAATCAAGAAATGCTACTGGTTACGATTGTTGAGCATAATATACCGTGGGGGTACGTGATACTTTCAACACGAAGATCAAATTTGTTACGAGATAACATTTTTGATAGTCTAAACTAACTAATCAACTAATCAAGAACTAAATCAAGAAATGCTACTGGTTACGATTGTTGAGCATAATATACCGTGGGGGTACGTGATACTTTCAACACGAAGATCAAATTTGTTACGAGATAACATTTTTGATAGTCTAAACTAATAATACAGTGTCAACTGTTGTGCTTTGGCTTTGTTACAAACCAGCACGTACGTGTTTATGCATTAAGGTACGAGATACTGTTTATGCAATAAAATCCACGGAACGATTAAGCTCCTTGAGCAAATAACCTTGAGGGCCTAACACTACCTACGTAATACCGTAGAATACATTCAAAATGCTCCTGAACGTCTTTTATAAGTGTTAAAACCAGCACGAGATGCTGTGGATATATTAATGTGATCATGGATTCTCCTGAACAACAATATACACTCATGACGGTAAGTCAGTAATGTCATAAATTTGCTGCTGAACAACCTAATGTATTAAGAACAGTGCGAGACACTAGAACAGTGCGAGACACTGTGTCATGCAGCCAAATATTATGTCCCTGAACAAGCATATGTATTTCCATTGTATGCAATACTGTGAAATGCAATATAACATTGAAAACTTTAGTTTAAATGGTATCTTATGTGATCCAAATTGATTCTGAGAAACCTAAAAGGTATTTCTTAATGTTTGAAATGACATCATTGTCTCACTTGACTGTTGATTATAATTATCAGCAGGAGTCCCAAATGATCAAACCCGCGAGGTAGACATTTGAGATATTTTACTACGATTTCTTTCTGATTTGTATTACAAGCACTGGGCCAAGAGTATGAATATATTAAAAAATATGAAAATCTAAATATTCATAAATATATTTACAAAATGCATCACAAAGTTGAAAATTCACAACTTCTGAATGCCTAGTTTATTTCATATGGGCAGCGATCTCTGAAGCTGGGGAACTAGAGATGAGTACATTGTCCACCAAAATGTGCAAAGTACTATGTATGCAAAGACATGTCTAGCATGTATAATCAATGAAACAATAGATGTAATGACTATCCTAAATTCACTTAGTGATATTTGTCATGAACAAACCTATTATTTTAAAAGATAGTGTAGTGAATACAACTAGAAATAAGATTTAAAAATGTGCTAATTCTGTTATGGAAACGGCAACAAAAGCAATATTTGCTAAATACATAAATTATGTGTAAATACGAGCGGTCCACTCTGACAAGGGTATCAGAGTAAATCATCTAAGGTGATGACACATTGGTTCATACCATGGACTTGCTACAGTCCACCACCAGGTAACCTTTAATTTTCTGTGTTCCATGAGAACTCCAAGGTCCCTAGGAGAAAGTTGAAAGTTATTGACCCTACTATAATGTAGTTGTCTAATGGAAATATAACATTTGATTTCATTTCTTTGTGAAATTAAGTACCTATGTATATATATGTATGTTACATTTCAAAGAAAATTGTTAGACACAGATCAGATGTCACATGTTTTGATTTAACAGTGAAGTTTCACTCATGCAAATGAGTATTACTAACATTTTTCAGTTGGTTACTAAAACACCATGCTGTCATTTATATAAGCTTTGACTGTTTGTACCTACTCTAGGTACATATTAATATTGTTGTATGCATTACATGCACCAAAATTAAAAAAAAAAAAAAAAAAAAAAAAAAGTAATTCAGGCTTCCTATCTAATAAAAATATTAATAATATTTTATGTATTGGCCATACATATAACACGTGTTTACTGATCAACAAAACAACAATTAGTATGTATTACCTTGAAACACTTGGCTTCAGCAAAAGAGAAACACTATCTAATTTAACATTGCAAACTACTGGGAAAACTATTGTGTTTGTTGCTTTATAATTTCTAAAACTAAGTAAACTAAACACATGCTAAATTACGGTGTTTACAAAATCACACACATGTGGGACATGACATTAGTTGCACCATAGCCAACCATACCACCAGTACCGCTACCTACATACAGAAGAAATGGAATGTATGAAGTACCTAGCATAACAAAAATCAAAACTAAATGATGATGCTTTAATGACTTATAGGGTTACAGCAACATTTTATGGTAGCGAGGTAACATAACACAAGACAGGAAATATTTAAATTAAATAATATAAAATTTGATTTACAGATGCTTCTCTTCTTCAAAGGCAATAGGCTCGCCACCTATTACGTGGGACTTAAACACAATGGCAAAATGTGGGTGTACTACAGGTACAACTCTGCCTGACCCCCCGGAAAATTACAGGGCGTCATGTTTGCTTGCTTCTCTTCCAGGCTGAATTTGAGAGGTTTGCAGGTCTATGGGTGACCATAGACTATATCTTGTTCTGATGTAATATCCTATAAACCATTAAGAACTAATGGAAGTTTTTTCCTTTCTGAATTAGTGAAGTGCCTTGCATAATTGAAAAGTAATTATGAAGTTCTTCGGACAAAACTACTGCCCTAGTATGCACTTGTTACTCAATTGTCACACCTCAATCAGATTAATTGAAGAATATGGGATTGGTATGCAAATACCTTTTAAAGTTGAGGCATGTTGCTTCAATCTATGGATAACTGGGCAGATGAGGATTCGAGAATAATAACATAGCTAGAGTGGGGATTATCTATAGAAATATTTAATTAAAGCATGCTGTTGGTTCATTCCCTCCCAGAATCAACACAAACTCCAAATTATATGTGGCTGGAATTAAAGGCCGTTATAATATATTTAGTACACTCATTATACTGTATCTTGTCAGTCATTGCTATTGACAAAAAGTTGATAGTAACCAACAATTTTTTACTCTAATAGTGAATTATTATCTTTTCAGTTCAGACTACTTACCGAGAAATTTTACCCTGGCAGCAATCATCTTCTGTAAGAAACATTCATATGCAGAGGTTTGCCAGAAAGCTCACTAAATGTTATTTTATCATCCACGAGGTATTGTGAAATAATTTAATATTATTTATAAAAACTGATGGTCATTCTGCCTAAACTCAGATAGACATCTACCCTCATTACTAGATGTAATGCTGTAGGTACTTCACTGAAACACTTAGAAGAAATGAAGGCTACAGCTTACTCAACACTGCTTCACTTTACCTTCTGCTGGAGAGAAGAAGTAGCAGTGACGATCACAGATCAGGATAAACCTTTAACCAAACGCTCAACGGAATATAATCGTTCTGCGCAAGTATCTTAATACTTGGGTTCTCCTTCGTTATTTCTTATTGCTATAGTGCAAGAGTACTGAATAATTAGTTGACAATTTGAATTTTGAACAAATAACTAGAACAAATTGGCTTAATATTAGTTATTGCTATTATGCAGAAGTTTCCTTACTTAACCATGAAATATTTATACATGTCTTAGTGGCAGAACATTATGTACAGTAATTAATATTGTTCAAAATACAAATACATAAATTTCATCTAAAATTGTAAATGACATCAGTTAAATCACCATCCTAGGACTATAATGCTGTGGTTGTTCTAACTAGAGATTTACGAACATATTATATCAATCGAAGTCGGCTATCGGGACTAGTGCAAAATATTTTTGCTAGTTACTATTAGACAACAAATATTTGCTAGTTACTAATATTATACGAGAACATACAGACAAGCAATTAAGATGGATTATGATGGTTAGTCATGAAGGAAAGTGGTAATAATACTAAAATATTGACTCCCAGTAGCAGACGTACAAAACAAGACAAGCAAAAATATCATGATGCAATTAGCTAAGACAAGTCTCTTAAATGATTGCTAGGTTTTATGATGCATCAGCGAATGCTAATGTGCCGCAGGACAGATTTATTTATTTTTTGTCTTTGCTTCCAATTTGAGGACGTAATAAAGGGATTTTGATATATTATAAATATATTTATATAGGTACATTTAGTACTATAATGTGACTAAAAATCTAATTGGTTTAGTTAATATGACTAAAGAACATTTATTTGGTAATTATTGTATAGGTTAATACCTGAGCAATGTTCTCACTAAGTTTAAATACTAATACTACTAATAAGTGGTTAAAACACTTTGAGCAAGTTGATTTCATGTAAAAGTTGATTCTAAATGTCTGTTAAATCCTCTTTTATCTCAAGTGGCTTGCCCATAGCAAGCATGTGGCAATGGCCCATGTCGACTTGATACTCTAAACATCTCATTTGTGGTCAAATTATATTTCAGTTCACCGAAATAAAATTGAATAATCAGACGAACTTACCTTAAGTGAAGTCCGATTATAATTTTATGAAGGGTGAACTGAAATATAATTACCCGCCCAGCCCATTCTGTTTTTTGATAAAAAACAGTCCCTGGTCGAATGGGCCAACAATAAAATAATCTCTAAAAAAGTGTCAAATCAGGGTATCAGGGTTGCCATCCCACAGAGAAAACGTTTTTTTATATACTCTAAAAACGCGGTGTCCTTACACGATCGAGAAGGGCTCTCATTTGTGGTCAAATTATATTTCAGTTCACCCTTCATAAAATTATAATCGGACTTCACTTAAGGTAAGTTCGTCTGATTATTCAATTAAAGTTTTAATTACATACATACTCGTAGTCACATAAACTTATGCCTTTTTCTCATGATGGTAAGTAGAAACTACAGAACGCCTTTGGGAGTTCCACACACAATCAAATCAATACACTACACTCTCTTATTTACACATACAGTTACACATCTTATCACAATACGCTGTATAAGTACTTTAATTATTTAATTTTATGTTTGAATATTGTTTTTTGTTTTCATTTTATTTCATAATTGGTTCCCAAGATTGGTTCCCATGATTGACAGACTTGCCTAGTTTGGGGCCAATGATAAACTTCGTGTAAAAATGTTTAGCAATTATATAAAATATAATTGTGTTGTATTCTCTTAAGTATACAATTAATAGGTAATACAGTTGGATGACTGTGCAACAAGGAATATATTACCGAACACATGGTGTTGGTAATTTACGACCGAACTCACGTATCTGTGTCACGTTTACATTTGTGGTGTAGTTAATTATTCTTTCACCACCATTTGGGTATGACGATGTATTCAATGCTTAATAATTTAATCGCTCCGTTTTTAATTCATTCTAGACTGTTCTAGTGACAAAATTATATTTATTGAAAAATAAAAAAAAACAAACACTTATGAGGAAACGGAAAACTTTTCATTCACCACCGTTTTTTATTAAAAGAATAATGTAATCTAATATAATATAAAGTTCTCGTGTCATAGAGTTTGTAACAAAACTCTTTTGAAACGGCTTGACCGAATATAACTCTTTATTTGTACTCCAAATCTTACAAATTATAATACAAGGGCTACATTGGTTGCCACAATAAGCGGCCTTATCGCTATCGACCGATTCTTAAAGGAATCTGTGTGTATATTCAGTACCTAGGTCTAAGAATAGGACGTAAACCAATAAATTGATTCTCAGGCAGAGCAAAGTTGCCGGAGCAGTAAGTAGTATATGTTTAATGTTCTTATTTTATCAAACAAACACAACATCACACCTGTAATCCCCGAAGGGTAAGCCTAAGGTACCTGGTAGTACACCCACATTTCGCCAGTTATGTTTAAATCCCATGTAATAGAGGGCGAGCTTTATGCCATCAATCAGGCACAAATCCAGACTCCGGGCTGCAACTGAGAAATTTCAGATGAAAAAACTCAATAACACTTTGCCCGACCCGGGGATTGAACTCGGAACCCCTTGCTTAGCAGTAGCACTCGCGACCACTAGACCAACGAAGCAGTAAAACAAACATAGGTACAATAAACAGTAAAGTTAGCAACTAAATTCGAGAAATGGCTATTTTATAAATAAAATAAACTGTAAACACTTCTCAAATGCTTTTAAGTAAGTAGCACACTCATACACCCTCACTTTGCTTCGTCACCGTCACACACACATACACACACACATACTACTACTTTACACCGTCCTAGACATCTTCAAGTATTTTTACAAAATGTTTAGTTTCCAGGTTCGTAATCCGGCTGGCGCCAATGATCCAGATTCTTGAGTACTCCTCTCCACCTATGTGATCGGATATTTTTACAATTTGTCCCCATTTGCCGGGCACCTATCTCAATGCAATCGATGAAATGTTTCAAACAGGGATTGGACATTGGGAGAAATCCCGGTTTTTGGGTTTAAAAACTCGCTTCGGTTCAGTATTTTGCAACTGGAGGGTTCAATTTTGCCTTGATGCTTATTAACCTACACAGTTAGTTTCAAAGCACTTTTAATACTGATAAATAGTGGCTTTAGAGAGATGAACTACTGGTATTTTAATTAAATAAATAAATAAATAAATAAAATAAATATTCCACAACTTAACACACAACGCCATTTAGTCCCAAGCTAAGCTTGAGAGCTTGCGTTATGGGTACTAAACAGCTGATAAACATACTTATATATTTTTAAATACATACATATTATACATAAATTACACCCAGACACAGAACAAATGATTGTGCTCATCACACAAACATTTGTCCTGGGTGGGAATCGAACCCACGACCTCCGGCATAGCAGTCAGGGTCACTAACTACTAGACCAACAGGCCCGTCAAAATTTAATATTAGCAATTTTCTTCAAAATTCCATAAACACGTTTTTGAATCAAAACTCAAAATTCTGCTTTGCCACTTAGTAAAAAAATTCATTAGTTAGCTAACCCGCTTCGAGACGGCTCTTTTGACTTCTTATACCTGCTACTAGCTCAAAGTTAAATATTAAAGCTTTTGTAAGGTGGGTGCATTATCGGTACCTACTCGTGGTAAAGTTATATCAACCACACGTGTAAGTTTTCAAGGCCGAGGTTAAATTGTGGATGGGTGACCAACCTTAATGTACTAGACCGCTATGTTCTGTTGGGATAATTTAAACTATTTTAAATGCGTGTTGTATTGCGGGCTTTGGATTATATTTGTGTAAGGTAGGTACGGGTAAAACAATCTTCTTCTTGTAGTGTGGTTGTGTTTGGAGCCAAAGACAATTATACAATACGCCTGTAAATCAGGAAAGTCAGAAACGTTAACGAAATAAACGTACGATACATTATATTTTCGTCAAAATAAAATTTGCTTTACTCAGCCCAAGCTCCTCATCAGCATCTGTTTGAAGCTCTGGTATATTTTTAATTTCTTTTTGATGAAAATACTAGTGAGAATCATTATAATTTTATACATTTGCTCGACTTATTTTACCGGTATCATTTGAGTTGACTTAATGCGGCGTATTTTTTGCGAGAAGGTTTTAAAAACCCGACTTCCCGTTTTTTGTTGCACCTGACCTAATTTCGGTTTGTGTCAATATTTTTTGTACCCTTGCTTTTACGAATTGTATACATTAAAAACAACGAATTGATTTTATTTTAAACCTCCGTAGTGTGACCTATTTACATGTTTAATACGGGGATAAAACCAACAAGGTATATTTTTCAATTTGCGCGAATGAATGTTAAAAATATTTTGTGGTTTTTGGCTCGTGTTGTATTCAGAGTTTTATCGAATATTTAATAGAAACCTTTTTTCTTTTTTGGATTTCAGCGTGGAACAGAAAATTATTATGATTCTTTGGTACGATGATTCACGTGTAAGTTGCCTCAAGAAAATAAGTTAAATGATAATAACATACTCAAATTTTTGTAAAAGGCCAATTATCTGTTTTTTTTTTATTGAATTTTTTGATCTTATTGGGAAACAGTGATGATAGATGTGAGTAAAAAAATAAGAACAATTACGCCTGCAATTAATCAACGAGTTAGGCGGAGGTACATTTTATAATGAGTCAGTTGTTAGTCACAGGTTATTTATAAAAGGCATGTCTATATCCTGGGCTGGTATGATTTTCACATGTAGTTATTTACAAAAAAAACAAAAAAAAAATGTTAAGATTAGGAAAAATCCCTCAAACATTTGAATGAATCATATACGAAACCAATGGTATCAGTATGTGCGACGATAAATTCTATCCTGTATTATACAATGAAGCAATTTCTTGTCTCAAAACGTCACCTTAGATAAAAATCAACGTCTTAATGCCGTCGCGTTGAGACATTATTTCCAAGTATCCGGTAAGACTGCAGTCTTTGCAGCCAAATAAAGCTTCCTAAGACTTTAAAATGCTGACGCAGAGAGGTAAAATATTTGGGAATAACGTTGGATACCGCTCATGATAGTTCGCGGTGGTGAACCCAGGTTTTAGACGGAATTTTAGACTGCCTCGTTGGTCTAGTGGTCGCAAGCGCTACTGCTGAGCATGAGGTCCCGGGTTCGATCCCTGGGTCGGGCAAAGTATTATTGAGTTTTTCATCTGGGATTTCTCAGTAGCAGCCCGTAGTCTGGATTTGTGCCCGATTGATGGCAATAGGCTCGCCCCCTATTACATGGGACTTAAACATAACTGGCGAAATGTGGGTGTACTACCAGGTACAGCTCTGCCTAGCCCTTCGGGGATTATAGGCGTGACGTTATGTTGTTGTGTTGTTTTAGACTCTACAGAGAATTTCGGAAAGAGGTTGTTTTAGAAGATATAGTCTGTAAACCACATGAAGAGTTAATTTTTTATAGGACAATATTTTTTTAATAAATATAATAACGTCATTCCCTACTTTCACATGTTGAAAAGATATTCCAAAACAGGATTATCTCCTTCATATTTAATATTCATACAGATTATAATAATAAGCATATTTTGTATATTAAACTAGCTGCCCTGACAAAATTCGTAAACTTTCCCAACTTTAAAAAATACGACTATTATCAGACCTACTGAATATCAAAGACATTCAATACCTATAGACCGGACATCACGATCAAAATTTTCGTCCGAAACTTGTGTCCTGCTTGGACACAAGTCTATGAGTTTTTTTTAATACGCTCCGCTGCCGCTCCAATATTCATATATTATTCTAGATGGCGTTACTGAGACATGGGATCAAAGTATTTCTATGACATGCCCGCTCTATAGTATTATTAAATGTCATCGCTAAATAAACACAGAACATTTCAAAAAAACCTGTCGAGCCGTTTCGGGGGCATTTGGTAACAAATATTGCGTCAAGAGAATTTTACATATAAAAAAATTAAACCTTTTTTTTTATTTTTATTTTTTTATTAGATATACATATAAAAAAGTAGCAGACCAACGTTATCGAGAGCAAAGCTATTGGTGGTTGAAGCGCCAAAGACAATATGTCTTATCAAGAAATGGGTACTGCAGCGTTCTGAATCTAGCTCTTAATCACGCAATGACAGCCTTCTGAAATAGTCGTTAAAATTTTAAGTTGTTAGGCCATTGGCCATCAAGAAGATCGGTTACTATGAGAACGGAGTCCTCATAAATAATTATTGTTAGCAGTTGTGGATTTTTTGACGTAACAAAAAACCGAGAACGTAATTTAAAGTCTACTTAAATTTTTCATATAATTAACAAGAGCTCGACACCTAATTTCCAAGAACATCTTAGTACTTAGTAGAAATGACTTTGATCTTATACTCATGTCTAACATTGTTCTACCTTACTACCTACCTACTACCTTATTCAGTAATCGTTAAACTCTGTGAAAGTCTGACTGCTTTTCAAGAAAATTTAATGAACGAAATTAAATGTTTGTGTTGTGTTACTATAATAGCTACCAATTATATATATTAAAAGCACGATCCTCATAGAAAATAACATATTTTATACTAGTCAACACATTAAATTAGGATATTTTAAAAGTTGTTAAGAATCTATTCGAAGACCAAAGAAATGATATACGGATTGTGTGTAAGATCATATGATAAAAAAAAACTACTACTCGTCACTACTGAGATGACGGCAAACATAAACACACCTCCATTACCATACCCCATATGCACACACATCGCAACACACACACCACACACACACAAACATCTTTACACATACCCACTCACCTCCACACATCAGAACACACCTACGTACACTCTCAGATACCCCAATAATGTTTTACTGGTTGTGTTACTTTAATTTATGGTTTTAAAATGCAACCATTTCACTATTTTTTTTTTCTGTTTTGTAACATTTCGAAAAAGACTTGATTCTGCAACACTAGGTATTCAAGTGTGCGGTTCAGTGTCATAGTTAAACAGGGCTACTTAATATAAATAATAATATGATAATATGCGGATAATGTAGTGGGCTGCAATATTGTTAATATTCTGTATTATTTGTACCTTCTCTATTTAAACACATATTGTAGCTGTTTATTATCCCTGAATAAATAAAATAAAATTATATTAAATGAGAATATATGTAGGAAGACATGCTGCCCAAACCGCAAATGAATTGGGATAATGGCAGGCGGATTGTGATGATGATGATTTATTCAGGAATTAGTCCAAAGCAAAAAAAAAACTGACAAATAGCCCAAGAAAATATTCACGCAAACATCGTGAAAATTTAAATGGCCGACCACTCAAAGAATGAGGCGGATAATAAACCTTCTTTAATTATAGCGACCGCCTGAAAACGAGCTTTCCCTTTTATCGTACCCACGTAGGTGGTCATTAAGCCAAAATATAGCAACAATTAACAAAAAAACCTGCTTTTAATAAGGTGTTAAGTTTACCGTGGCGGTGTTTACAAAATGGACTGACATTAGTCACGGAACCCACGTCGAGATACGTGTGTGTTTAACTTGCTAGAATATTCATAGGAACAATCATTGTGCTTGCTATAATGGGGTTGTTTTTAGTTGACGCTTTTTTTATAAGTAATGATCACAAATTGTATGTTTACAACTAAACAACACGCATGGTGTTAAATGCGATGTTTACTTTATGGATGTTGTCACGCAGTTTCACCTGCGTAGTTCCTATTCCCGTGGGAATACAGGGATTAAAAGTAGCCTATGTCACCCGGGGATACTGTAGCTTCCCAAGGAAATAATTTTCCAAATGGATTCAAAAGTTTTCAAGTTGTTAATAAAAACATACAAATAAATACATATGAGTAAAGATTAATTTGAGGTCACATTGCGTGGTCTTAAAGAAAAATAGTCAAAATTACAATAATCTAATTTGATTTTGTTCACTTTGTTTTCCATTCACACCGATCAACACTACAGTTTTGTAATAAAAAATAATACTATCCAAAAGACACTCTTTTAAACTAAGAACTCACAAAACATCACGCCTGCATAACTCAAAGATTAAGGCAGAGGTGTACAAACAGTACAAATCACATTTCTGCCAGCTATATTACCTATGTTTATTTCCCAAGTAACAGAAGGCGAGTCAAATTTTAAATCCAGGTTCTAGGCTGCAACTGAGAAATTCCAGTTCTAATAACCCTTCATGCTGCAGTCACTTTAAATTCAGCGCATTGAAATCGCATCCCTATTGTTTCACTACAATATTTCCACCACTCGTTCAATAAAAATGTAATTTCTAACTTCGTTCTGTGGTCTGCATCAGACTGATGCACCAACTCCCCTGAGAGAAGGAACTGAGCAAACTCAATGTAATCTACTTCTTTCAATTCCCTTTGTGAGTACATCTTCAGTTCTTTTGCGTAAGACAATTATCGTTGCAGACATTCTCAGAACAAAAACGTATTTTACGAGCGCGGAATGACAGTCGTTTTGGTGAAACTGCGCGAGGCAGATTAAGGCATGCTTTGCAAGAGAATTTATTTGTGTTAAGAATTGGCGATAGTGCTATGGACTGGTAAATGTACCCTAGAGTATATTTTGTTTGGGAGCTGGTTCTAAAAGCTTATTCGGCTAGTATAGACGGGGATTATTACCACTAATGTTCTGTGGTTTAGGTCCGTCTTTGTTTCTGTTACAAATTAAGTTTGCTCGCAACAAAATCCTTTTACGGATTAGAATTCTACGAAACAACTGGAATAAACGTTGCTTTGTTCAAAATTATCTTTAATGTTGGTGTCGTTTTTGTTGCTAAAAGGAAACATAATCAAAAGAAACGCGCCTAAGTCAACTAAAAATATTTTTCTATTTATTTATATATTATAAATACATATTTTTAGGTATTTTATATCTATATTTTCTTTAATATTTTTAACTAGGTTTTGTTTTTTGATTTTATAATTTAACCGGTTGAATGCCCCTAATTACAGAAACAATTAAAAAAGCATTGTTGCTCGCGTGGATCCACACGAAGGGTTAAAAGCACGAACAAACTTTCTCGTTGTTCTAGTAATTGGAAGCGCTATTGCCGATGCTATGGAGTTCTTCCATCTGAAATTACTTAGTAACAGCTCAGAGACTGGATTCGAGCTCGGTTGTGATGTTTACTGCTAACAATAATCTCTTTTTTTGACACGAGATGATAAATCCTCATGGACGTCTGGAGGGGTCTGTCAGACTCTTACTGACCCGGTATTCCGTCTCACAACTGCAGCGGGGTTCATGGGAGCAGACGATATCTACCTCCGAATCTCCCATAAGTAGGAATTCAAATTGTTGTGTGTCATGTTAAAAAACCTATGCCTACAATAAATAGTTTCACCACCACGATAACGCATGACGCTTTCAATAATAAAAATAGCTATTACAATTTACCATTAAATAATGAACAGAAACCTTTTATGCAACACTCTAATAATAAAGGAAATGTCAGGAAAGGACACGTCACAAGGACGGGCGGCGACCTATTAGTGATGCCCTTCAGAAAGGGTCAGGTGCTTCATAACTTCTGACCGCTGACGCTTTATATTATAGGTTAGATAACAGCGATAAAGCGGCTTGAAGGATTGTGACCCGTTGTTTTCGATTGCCGTGTAAAAGTACCCTGTTCATCGTATTTATTTGGAGTTTAGTTTTGAATTTATATAGTTGGACCCGTTAATTTAATATTAGGTACGTACTTAAAATAAAAATGTTGCAACAATGTTGTAAATGTTGTGTTGTATGGTGTAGTTGTTGTTGTAATGCTGTAGTACTTGTTAGATTGTTTTGCTCAAAAATGAATTAAGAGACATGATTTTGAAAAGGCTAAAATTAAATTAGGTAATTGTGCTTGATATCTGAAGGTTGGGGCAAACAGTTACAACATTACTAACATGACAAAATAATGTAACAAAGCAATTGAACTACGGTAATAATGGCTAGTCCCATATACCTACTCTTAAATTCAATAGAAAAATATTACCATTGCTACCCTCATCTTCGAAAAAAACTACGAATATGAACAAAATAATGCACAAGCAGTACACACTAACCCATCCACCCAACCGAACGATTACGTAAATCCATAAACATGTTGTATAATATGTTTTGGCGGAGTCCCCGCATAACTCCCCGCGATGAATATTACATAAAAGGCAAAAGGGAGCCAAGTCTGTCCATCGGCATCGCTGACACAGCCACTCCACTGCCATGCGACGAAGCATTCGGGGCTAGGAAAACTGCGATTTGGGTCCCGTAATTGAGTGGTTTATGGTGTCAATTGAAGTCATTTGAAGTGGCTGCATCGGCATCGGCATCGGCATCGGCATACTTTTGCTGACGAATCTTTTTAATAACGTTAAATAAGAAAAACCAAAAACACAGTTATTGAAATAAGTAATTTTAAATGTTGATTTTTCGAAAAAATTACATCAGAATAAAACGTAATAATGTCGATGTATAAAAATCAAAATCAAAGGTCACTTATTCGAATTAGGCAGTCATCACTTTTTGAACGTCAATTAAATTACTTAAGACGGTTTTCCAAAAAGCCCGCCTCCTTAGATCTTACAGTAAACGAATATACATCATTATCCCTGAAAACTTGCTCCAAGTTAAATATTTCAACAAAGTAAAGGACAGTTTATCGAAAAGAAAGCCACTAAACAAAACAAAATAAGTTAAAACAGATAAATTCTGTTATAAATTGTCAACTGACACGCACAAACATCTTGTACTTTTAAATTCTCCGCTTGTCCACAAAGTCGCTTATTCTAAGGCCCTTTATCCTTAGCCTTCCTTTACTACCTTTTCTTTTGTGACAGATGTCAGCAAACCGAGAAGGGGAGACATATTAAAAATGCGTTTGAATGACCTAAAATGAGTTTCAAAAGATTTATTCGCGCGCCTTTTTGTTATAAAGAGTTTGGCTTCTTTCACTTCACATATTACTTTTACAAATTACATATTTGATGTGTCAATGCCCCGTATTTGTGGGATTTCGGAAAGTACCTTTTAATCTGGAAATTATTAAGGATTTGTAAGGGTATGCCTCGATAAAATATCCACCCTAAGTTTAGTCACACGAGGAGCATGAAGACAACAATAATAATTAAGTATGTGGCGAATAAATGAATCGATCGATCAACGCTTAGTGTATTTATTTATTACTAGCAGACATCACGCGGTTTGACCCTCGTAGTTTCTTTTACCGTGGGAATACAGGAGATGCAATGTAACTTATAGCACTCAGGAATACTGTAGCTTACCCAGTAAAAAAAATGGATCATCAATTTTCCATGAAACACACTTACCGAAACATAACATGCAAGTAATAAGTAAGAGTATGCAGCGTTCACATTACAATATAAACAACATGTTATATAGTTTAAATACTTACGTGTACAAGACTTGGGCTCGTCGCTCTTATCTCCACAATCGTCCTCTCCGTTACAATACTTGTCCAAAGATATACACTGTCCAGTATCACACAAGAGTTCGCTCAAGCGACATGGCGTTGCAACACCAACATTCCTTGTAAACTTCACTTTTTTAACCGGCACTATACTTATATCTGACGTCTCTACACTATCCTCATTAACAAACTCCTCGTTTAAGTCCTGAGGACTGCACAGTTTTAAAGATAGTAACACTATTATGAATAGAAATGTTCTACTGCTGGTCACATCCATGGAATTCTTCGGGTGATACATTTTAAACTCACCGACCGGTTCGCACTGTTGTCACAACATTTTGTAAGTAGGAGCACTACAATGTGTTAGTACCTGCAACAAGAAACAATATTATAAACTACTGTAAAAGACATTAAAAAGGAAATTTCCATTTCTGACCAAGGTTTTCCTATCTATGTAACAAACACTAAAATTATACCAATTTCAATAACTTACATTTTGCTATTACCAATTTGTAATAAGTACAAAGGTAGCAAAAGTCGATTTTTGTTATTTGCATTCTAATAAGTAGGGAATGCCAAGAAATAAAGGTTCTAAATAATATCCGAAATGTATCCTACACCTATCTCTAGCGCTTGTTTCATAATTCCCCATTTTTCGTATTTGACCTAAATACCTACTTAAACATCTACTCGTTCGCTGTTCCAAGTTATTTCAAACGTATACCTCAAGCTTTAGCGGGAAGTCATTAAAATAATTGTAGGAAAATTTTATGCTAATCAATACAGAGGCACAAACTTTACGTAAACCGTTACTTGTGGAGACTAAGTCGGCTTTCGTTTACGTAATCATAATTTAAGCTATTTACAAAGGTAGTACCGAAGCTTGTTCCGAAATAGTAGTTGTATAAGTATATTATCAAATGAGGGTTTCAATACTGTTTAAAGATTTAGTAGTTAGGTAATAGATTAGGTACCCTATAACAGTATCTAACATAGTGTGAGGTTCATGCAGAACATGATTCACATATTCGTGAAACCCTTTTCGCCACCTATATTTTTCGGGACGATAGGGTATACAGCGTGGTGATGACAATGCGACAATAAATGAAACTACGTATACATAAGGACGTTCCCAGTCTACATACAAAAAATCATTTGAAAATATCCAGTAGTTTAGTCACAGGAGGTGATTTTACTTTTTTAACATTTGTTACATGATGTATCTGTAAATACGGAAGCACTGACAGGTTAACGACCCCCGCATCGGTAACATCAAAACATTAAAGGCACGTGGTGACGTGGCCAACTCGCTACTTAAAAACATTCGCCAAATCAGTTTTTAAATTTAATTTAGTGAAAATTATACCTTATACCGGTGGCATAAGAGTCATAAAGCGTGTCATCAGAATTCGATATGAAAAAAACGCATGCGGAAGTTATGCTCTGCACTCATATTAATAGAAAATTAAGTGTGTGCGAAAGAGATAAATCTAGTTTCGTTTGCTTATTACTTCACTTTCTTTGCATCTACAAATTTAGGTCACGGTCACTGGTCAGTGTATCGCCGCAATCCTGTGACGATCCACGCGTCATTGAATGCAAGCGCCGCCGGTGCCTGCGCCGCCTTTGAAGTACCCGCCGCTTATTAAGTGCCCCCGCCGCTCGTGTGTTTTTGTGATTTGTAGGTAATAAGACATTACAAGTGCGAAATTGGACGCTTTATTTTAGTGTTTTAGTGATAAAATAGACGTTTAATAGTAATAGGTTTTTAGTGAAATAGTTAAGTGAATTGTGCGAAATTAGACGCTTAGTTTTTATTGTGTTTTCGTGTTTTTTTTTTAATAACCATGCCTCAATACAATTACACAGCTTCGGAGTACACCGACATGGTGTTAATTTATGGGGAGTGTCACGGAAATGGCGCTTTGGCTGTACGAACATACCGAGAGAGGTATGGGAATACTCGCATTTGTCCGACCAACGGGCGCACTATTGTCCAAGCTGTCCAGAGGATGCGAGAAAATCGATCCCTCGTCCCGCATATGGATAGTGCTCCTCCACGTGCAAGAGTGGGCCTTGAGGAACGAATTTTAAATTATTTTGAACGCAATCCAACGTGTAGTTTGCGTAGAGCAGGTCGATATTTTCACGTCAACCATACAACTATTTTAAAAATTTTAAAACGTGACAAACGGAAGCCGTATAAATACAAGAAATTGCATGCGTTGTTACCTAGAGACAAGCCAGTCAGGGTAGAATTTAAATGGCGAAAAATTTTTAGAACTCCTGAACGGACCTGTTTCCGAGTACATGGATGAGCTTTCGCTAGATGTGTACAGGCAAATGTGGTACCAATTAGACGGAGCACCAGCTCATTCAGTGGTATCTGCAAGAGAGCGTTTGTCTCAAATGTTCGGACAGCAGTGGATTGGCCGTTTTGGACCAACGCGGTGGCCAGCGAGGTCACCCGACCTTACACCGTTAGATTTTTTCTTGTGGGGTCATATTAAATCTGAGGTATACTCAACAGATGTTGAAACTGTTGATGACCTAAAAGATAGGATAATATTGTCTTTTAATAAATTAAAATACATGGCTGCAAATGGTGACCTCTTAGAAAATGTTAGAAATAACCTTCTCCGACGGTGCAATTTGTGTATTCGCATTCATGGCGGCCATATCGAAAACAGAAAAATTTAGTGACGTACACCTACCTAGGTAAGGTATAGGTACCTACTGAGTTATGTGATTGAATAGTGATCCTGATTGTGATTAATAAACAACGCCCGGGTGAGAGGTGCCTGATTATTCGGTTAATAATCTGTGATTCAGTGTTATTGTTTTTACTGAGCATTAATGGCGCCAAAAGATCAAGTCGCTACAAGACCGCGCTGCAGTTGCCACTCGTACGACAGGTTAGTGAACCAATGTTTGTAAAGGGCGTTCTATTTTCTTTCCAGGTTTATACCATTTAGTTTGTTAGAGTTTTATTTTTTTTCAATTTTGGTGTAAAGATTTTTTTGATGGTTTAGAATTATTCCTATGAACTACCAGTGTCCGTGTTTTCATTTATTGTCGCATTATCATCACCACGCTGTATAAGGACATATTTAAAAGGCCCTCGTTTTGAGCTCAAAGCTTTTTTAATCTTTAAGAATTGCCAGCTAAAAACATCGCAGTTAAAATTCATAGAGATTTATCGTAATGCATCAATTAATGATATACAGATCAAGCGAATTTCTTTGACCTATTTGCAACTTTATCACAAAAGTATAACGTTCATATCCAATCGGTACAGTAAATTCAAGCTCTATTTTTAGTGGCTATATTTGCCATCGAAAAGTAAAGGACAGGAGAATAATCCTACTAATATTAAAAACGGATGTTTGTAACTCTTTCACGTAAAAACTACTAAATGGATTTTATTAAAATTTGATATGAAGTTAGCTGACACCCTGGATTAGCACATAGGCTACTTTTTATCCTTTTATTCCCACGGGAACTGGACCTACGTGGGTGAAACCGCGGGACGTCTGCTAGTTAAAAATATAGTTCCGTTTTGAATTTCACTTTGAAACGTTATAAATGTTTGTTATTGTTTCCTACTTCTCCATAAAAATTCACAGCCATTGAAACTGAACCATAAAACTGCTTAATAATTTAACCACTAGAATAATTAAATTATTAAAATATTGGTCTACGCGCACTATGTCTGTCTCAATTGTAAAACTTACTTATTCCTAAAACTTAATTACAGGTTTCGATACGGAGGTATTAAACTGTAATTGAGTGCTTACAGATACACAAATTAATTATGGTAAGGCCACTTAGTGTACTGTAGGTACTTGTATAGAATTATTAATTTAATAATTGACATGTAAGTACATGGGTTTATACTAATGAAATATTTTAATATCAGGCCACGATTTTATTACCATTTTTAATTGACTAACAAATAAAAAATAACAATTTTTTTTTAAATTTCCCGAACTAAGAATTTCTCCCTTTTCATGTATTTTATTAGAATAATTAAGACTAATACACATAAAAAGCCAAGCTCAAAATAACTACCTGTAGGCGAAACAATTAGATGAAAATAAATATTCCACAACTTTTTCACACAAGGTCATCTAGTCCCAAGCTAAGTAAAGAGCTTGTGTTGTGGGTACTAAACAGCTGATAAACATAGACTTACCTACATATTTTTAAATACAAACATGTCATAGATAAATTACACCCAGACAAAGAACAAATGATCGTGCTCATCACATAAACATTTGTCCTGGGTGGAAATCGAACCCACAACCTCCGGCATAGCGGTCAGGGTCACTAACTACTAGACCAACAGGCCAGTCAAATATTTATTAAGTTCGGGAATTAATCCCGCGACACAAAGCAGTGCAGTAAACAGAAACATTGCATCTTGGTTGGCAATTCTGAAACATCTTTTCAAGGTCCAATTAAAGAAGTGTCAAATGAATTATATTTATGGACTTCCAACAACGTCTGATGCGAAAAAAACACCAAATATTCACAAGACGTCCTTGAAGCCGTATTTTGTCTGGAAAGTTTACTCAAACTTTTTTCCCTATATTCACAAAGATTTCCAATACCTTCGTAACCTCGATAATCCAGAACATTAAGCACCTGTATGTTTGCGTTCTAAAAGCTACATCGACTGAACAATATGTGACCAAAATACGTTTTTACATTTGCTTTTATTACCGTATTCAAAGGTCAGGCAAGCGGTTATAATACTACTATGTAAAGGTTTACAGCTCACTGATTTGAATATAATTCAAACGTTAATTTGGCCCTTGATGTCGCCGAGTATATCATAGGTTTTGGTACGATTCACGCACACTATTACGCTTCAGTATTAAAGGGTTTTACGAATTACAATTAATCCGATTTGTGTTTGTTATTTTGACTACAGAGGGTAGCGAAGTGAAAAAAAAGTGTCTTAAATATATGAAGTCTTGAATATAATTTTTAACGGTTCTGTAAATGTTGATGGTCATTATCATCTGCCTGTCATTATAACTATGTTAGGTTCGGCTTCTAGTTTAAACATATGCAGCCCAATACTAGTGTTTAACATGGACCTCCACAACCCAGTTAGAATTGCGGGCTTCTGACTACCCGTAACGACTGTCAAAGATACAAATGACAGCCGGGACTAACATTTAGGCCACTTACACACGAGCGGCATGTTCCCAACGGCAGAGGTAACTGCAGCCGTCGACGCGCGTCGGCGGCTACCGTTGACGCGTCGACGCCGTCGACATTTCAACAACGCGGCACACTACAACGTCGATGCGAACGTGTATGCTCCCGTTACCTCTGCCGTTGGAAACATGCCGCTCGTATGTAAGAGCTCTTAGAGGCACGGAGGAGTGTTGATATGTAATGATTGGCCACAAATTCACAGACTGACCTAGGCAAGAGTGGTTTAACCTTCGATGGTTCCGTGCGGCTATTATTATTTAGCTACAAGATTTTCGTCACTGTCACTTTTTTTTAATAAATAACATATATCTAATACATACCATTGATATTGCCAAATGTTCTTTCTTTGTTCGTCCGCACGTGGAGCTCCTCAAGTTCCGAGTTGAGCTCACGATTACTGACAAATGCTTGCTCTGACTGATCTGCAGGCCTAGCCATATTGCATATTCCATTTCTATTCTATTTCTTTTATAGAAAGAAAATGGCGTATATGGAATCAGCTGATTGATAACTGTCAAGTGTATTTCATTTTCAAATTCTACTCGTTAACACTTGACAGTTGACAAACAGCTGATTCCGTATTACGCCATTTTCTTTCTAATGTCGCCTTATCGATTACGATAATAGAAATAGACATTGTCACATGGCTAGGCCTGCTGGTCTCTCATTCTGTGTGGTTCTTTCCTCAAAAGACCATCTCAAGACACTAATCTGCATGGATCTTACATGATTTGACCGAGATAATGTCAGGACTTTAAAAGAGACTGTAACCTCTGAGTTTCTTTCGGTGTTTCTTCTCAGAGTAGTCAAATAGTGAAACTCCGATCTCATTTTCTAAAAAAATGACGTGTTAAAGAGTTTGTGAAAACCTATTTACAAAAATAAAAATCATTTGTCATCATTTATCATTTACTATCCTGGTGTAAGGGAAAGATCTTTTGTCATATTAAAGAGCATTAATATTAATCACCACACATGCTCAAGATAGGTTTACAGTTTAAGATTTGTATTGATTATAGGATTAAGTCCACGGTTCTTCACGATGTCTAAGATAAACTTTGGAAAGTACAGACGCCAGCACATTAAGTTACCCCAATCTGTAAAATTTTCCCAATTGAATATGAACCTTATTCTGTTTAAAATAAAGTTGAAAAACGATCAAAGTAATTTGACACATTGGTCTCTACATTATGTCAAAATCATTTTTGGTTGCAATGAAAATGGTAGAAAATGTTTTTTGCCAGCAAACACTTCTCAGAAAAAGAGTAATTACGTATGAACATGCAACACGCCTCCTCAAATAGATATGGGAGCCACTGAACACAAAGTAATCCCATTTATGGACCCTACAAAAACAAACAATAAGCACTACCCTTGTATTATCATAATCCGACAATAAAACACTTAGAACCAATCCGGTTACAAACACACATTTTTGTTTAATCCTATTAAATCAAACGTAGGTACCTAAACACCCGTAAATTTTGGACTTAATCCCAAAGTGCATGCACACAAATAATAAATTAGCAACAACTTTTGCATCTGTCTTCATTCCTATTTCAACAATAGCATCAAGTGCTTTAGATACTACATAACTTTATTTGTATTTCACGTTCATTTAATTTCAAGTACCTACATAAGACTGCCGTAATATTTGCATGGAAACAAACGTATATTTGCGACAATTTAAGAAGTATGATAAGATAGCTATGAAAAAAAAAAAATATTGAGAAGAAAAATAATTGGTTGCTATTTGTATAATCCGATTCTTAAAACAAATCGATTTAAAATAATTCGGTTTGAACTGCTAAGCCAGAACAATGTATATGCAAAATGCATATATCAATAACAATTGCGTCAATGTCGATGTCACTACGATTATCTTCTATGATTTTATGTTAAAACGTTCCTGTCACCGTCGCGCTGTATGTAAACCAAAAGACAAAGTGTCTCAAGTATTTACCTGTAGATTCATCAGAAAGAAAAAAAAGAAAATAATAAAAAAAAAGACTAGAAGTTTGAATACTAAAAGTTTGTAATAGATCTGTGGATATGTAATTAAAATAATATTAGAGAGTAGCCAAAACAAAAACTAAAAGCAAAATACGCAGACAAATCTCGACACTAGTAGGTACTAAAACGACAAAATTGAAATCAGTAAAAGTAGTTACACAACGAGCACTACCTTGAACAACTTGCTTTCAAGAAAACGCAAAAATAGGAGACTATTCTTCACCAAAAAGACGTACCAACAAATACTCATAAATTGCGAACGTAATCCCAAAGTGCATATAACAAAATCATAAATCAGTTTCTATATACATTTCTTTATCTAGGCATGATCTAGCACTTACAGGTGCGCGTTGTAATTTATGGTCTCCGCACATGTCGGAAAGGGTGGCTGAATGTATTGCCCTACTTACGAGAGGTCGATTCTGCTTCACACTTGCTGAGTTCATATACGTTTGTGTTATATGATTTGTCCTTTGTTTTAGCTTCAGTAGGTGGAAACTGTGAACGGTATTTCTTTTCGATCGTGTTTACGATGTACCTTTGGGTAAATTGGTAGGTTTCGTTTTACTTATGGCAATAGTTACCAATATTCAAGATTAAACCTATTGTTTTTTAGAAAACGCTTATTTCGCATCTTGGTCTAATTCTAGTGTATCTAAATACAGGTCTGGTATAAATTTAATCAGTAGTCAATAGAAATAAATCAAATAATACATCAATAAAAACGCATCTATAACTATCTATTCGTTAGAGAGCTACCTATGTTACAGACAGACGCACAGATACACTTACACACAGAGATACACACATTTGACGAGTTAAAAAGATAAAGTTTTATGTCAGGAGTAAAAAAAAACAGATTTATCTACTCCTAGAAAATGCTATACTTAATACACAAAGACAAGTATCCGTATACCCAACCAACTACTATTACTTCATCAGTGTACATAAATTAAGAAATAGAAAGTGCAAAAAATCCTTTGTCTCAAGATTACAAGGGCTCGAATTTCTTTATAGCTTGTTCATTGCCTTCTTCAAGGCTTTTTCTTTTTATTGCAAGACACTTAAATGGTCTTCTTTTCTTTGTAAAGGTATTATTTTCTCTTTGTAGTATTCTCAATAATAGAATTTGTCTTGAAGTTGAAGCTATGTGCACAGTTTCAAAGCACAGCACGAATGCTTGATGCAAAATGTAGTACGATTCTGAAGTTGAAAAGCCTTGTTTCTAAATTAAATTAATTTAGTTTTTAGACATTATATTTTATGTTTGCGAGTGGTACTAATTTAGCTTGCCGCAATAATTTAAACCTAAATGCTGCATAGTATCGTTTTTTAATTTGAAATCGTTCGGATTGTCGTAATGCTTCTGACAAGAGTTTTGACAGAAGCCCACGGCAAATATGCGCGTGTATACTAGTCACGGTTACTTATGGTAGTTTGTATGAAAATGACGGGTTTGTCCGTTGTGTCCCACGGCTACTCTACGCACGAATGCGTGGCTAGTAAACAAATGAACCACGCAGTTTACGAGGCAAAGTTCTCCGTGCATATTCTACCATCCTAGTATTTGCAGTGGATGGTCGACTCTATGTGGGACATCGTCATAACCTGAGTGAGTAATAATTTTCATAAGCACTTGTAAGCCGCCTTCCCCTTTGACGTTCAAATGTAAATTTTCCTAAACTCCTTCATTTCAATCCTTTAGCGGAATCAGGAATTCAAATCACGGTTTTAATCTTGAAAAGGACTTTGTTAAAAACGGTTTTGTTCATATCTTTTACAATATTTTGGTAAATGGAGAAATTAATGTTGTATTATTATTCAAAGTAGGTTTGCAGCTTGAATAAATCAAATACAAATTGTGTGTCAATATAACAAAAGCAATTAAATGTAATGTTTTAAAACATACATATTCAATACCTTTCGAAAAGATAAAATGTATTCACAGAACAATATAACACACACATTCATATTCTATAGAGCTTCAATTTATTGATTTCATACAAACAGTTCAAACAGTTTCAAAATAGACTTTAATTATGGCTTATGATAAACGATTTTACAGGCATATACAGCTAGATATGTACAAAGCTAAGCCCGTTTAATTATACGCCGGTTGTAATTATAACGGGGGTTGCGCTCAATAAATTAGACATAAAAACAATGCTTCGGAGGCCCAATAAAACGATCCAAAGCTTCGTACTGGCTTGAAGCAAGAGAAATTGTGTTAATTTTGGAACTGTTTCATCATTTATCCGGAATCGCATTACCTGCCTTACAAAATATGTATTACATTTTAGTGTATTTTTAACCAAGAACATTTCAAGAGAATCTAAGACCTATAGAAGGCTATACAACGATACATATTCATTAATGATAACGAAGTTCAATAAATCTAGAATTTTGGATTTATCGTCTTTGTCTAGGCCCCCCGATCTTAAATTTCCTTTGACACAGTTGTGTAATCGGTTTATTACACAACTACATTATGCGCAATAGTTGTCTGATATATTGCCACTAACGCTTAAAACCAATGCCCTGGAAGGACATACACTGTTTGTTTGTTATGTTTTAATAACGTCAGGTGCGTAGTGACCCAATATATGTATGTAACGTAAACGAAGCAAAAGGAGTATGTAAGGATCGCAGCAGGTTGCAGGTTCAGTAGTTTTGCTTACCTTCAGGAGGAAAAGGGAGAGTCTAAGTATATTATGTATGTTTGTGCTACAGCAAGGATGGCATCAAAATAATAAGAGCGCGCCATTGCAGTCAAAAATCTAAGCGAAAAAAATTGCAACACCAGAATCTCATAACTTTTTAATTCGTTTCAATGTAGTATTCTTACAGTTTATTTCATCTATTTGTTTCAAAACTACAGCCTAACCGAAGCCGAAGAATCTATCCACATTAATGTAAGCTAGGAGCCCTTCAAGCTCTGTTTGCATTAATAACCGTGCAATGTGCACGACTAGGCGTTTTGGAAGCCACCACAACTGTGACGTTGGAATGCAAATGAACGTAAAAGCGAATTTGTGTTACCCAATGCAGAGCGCTTATAAAGGGTTTAAATTTGCAATTCTATTATAAAAGCGATGCAGATAATACGTTGAAATGTAAAACCGATTGGATGCCCGTCGAGTGAGTATGTGGATAGGTAGATAACGTTTGAACTGTGCGCTTGGACAACGCCGTATTTACTGCACTAAACCCAATCGGTGGTTGAATATTGCCGTGAGGTAGCTTCATTCAGTAATCATATGCGACACCTAATTTGTACTAATTAATCCCTTTGCTCTGTTCCTGGTTCAGGGATCGGTAAATGATGACGACGGCTACATGTAATAGCTTGTTTTTAATCAGGTAGATTCTTTAATATAGCTACTTTTATGTATTTTTTTACAGAGCAAAGGAGACATTGTCACACATACTGATACTATGAGATCTGCACTTGTTTCTTAATCCTCCAGAATTGTCCCTCATGCTTCTTTTTCAGATATTATTTTTGCCTAAAGCTGTAAAAACTATTAAAAAAGTTATCTATAACCATTTAATTTTCCTTAAAAAGTAAAGAAGTCACTTCTTTAATTTTAAATATCATTGGTTTCAAAAGAAATCATAGTTTTATACAGTTAAAAGTAAAAAGAAAATCAGGTACAACTTAAAAATAAGCCGACGAAAAATATCAACGTCTAGGATAATGTAGAGAAATCGTGGTATCCATATGTGGTTTGTTATCCCTTCTACTGTTTACAATTAAGTTTCATATTATTCGATTAATTAATTCCACAATTAGTAGATATTCATTCACCATCATTAACATTTCAAAAACATCAACAATTAAATTCGATCGAAAAAGACAATGCCAAAAACTGTATGAACCTGTGCCCCAGGCTGTACATAAATGAAATCTATGTAATTTAATAGTAAAGATCTTCTACAACAAAAGTATAAAAGGCGCATATTGCTCAGCAGTCGTGGACAAAAGTTATAAAGGTTTAAAGAAACCGTTTTTGTACCTACCGGCTAAAGTATTTTTATGTTTATTGTAAACATTAAGGTATAAACATGTTTAGATATCTGTTTCAGGCATTAATATTCACATTGTATTCGTTTTAATGCACTGGGAGGGCATTATTTTTCAAAGTAAATCTATTATGGTTAAGTAGTATCATTGGTAGACAGAATATTTTGTGACATAATGACATTTGACGTTTGATCGAAGACTTGAGTGTTGCCAAAATAAAAGTAAAATAATGTTAGATATGAATGCTCAGATTATTTTAAACTATTAATCTAACAATATTACAGTTCGATTTATGGATAAGAAAACATAAAACACTAATAAAAATGTACCTATTACGTTTTAAGTTACGCTAACTTACAAATATTTAACATTTTAGGCCAGGTATGTGTTAAGATAGTTTTTCCCTGTTTTGCTCTTTGTTAATATTATATGGCAATGTTGAGGGTACTTTCAAGTGAAATAAAAAGAAAGATACTTTTAATTGTGAGTTTTTTTCCACGTCTGGTATGGAATGTTAGTTATCTTCTAAAATTCGTATCTTATTTTATTATAAGTATTTGTATTACAATGATCTCTGTACACTTTGGGGCACAAATTGGCATTCTCCTTTCTAAATTACCGTTTTTAGTCAAGATAAGTTTGCTGGACAGTGATAAATTAATGAGTAAATAAAGCGTTAATAACGATCAGTTACAAAAACGGTTGGTAAAGAAACCCCAGCTTAAGAACCCGCAATGACAAATGAAGGCTACAGAAAAAAATAATTGTGCAATTTAAATGCCACCTCAGAGCTAAGCTGGACAAATTGACTCTTCCAGCCATTTTTGTTTAAGCTTGTATTATTCTTGTTGGACCTAGAATAATAATATTGTTCCGTAGGGATTTTAGTCCGTTTGTTGTGGTTAGGCTTTAAAGATTTAAAATGTGTTTTGTTCAGTTAATTCAGTTTTAGGGAACTCAAAATGTAGGCACCATCGCTTTGTTAAACATGTGAGTGGTTTTCGTAATTTCGTATAATATCCATATAAATAGTAAGCTGGATGTTTGCGCATTTCCAGTTTTACTATGAAATAAATATTCGTATAAAATAGATCACCATAAAAATAACTTTCAAATAATACTACTTACACAATAATGGTGTTATAGTGGGCGGTCTTATCGCTAAAAGCGATTTTACACGCCATCTTTGACAATGGAATGGACTTGATATACAAGGAAAAATGATATGAAAGCAGTTCGTGGTGAATAATGTATTATTTACATATGCAATATGTAAGCATTTAAATAAAAACTTACAACTAACATTAATATCTCATCGACAAACCAATATTTACTAATATTATAAATGCGAAAGTTTGTGAGCATGTTTGTTACTCTTTCACGTAAAAACTACTGAATGGATTTTAATAAAATTTTAAATTTTTATTTCTAACTCCCTGGATTAACACATATGCTACTTTTTATCCCTGTATTCCCACGGGAACGGGACCTACGCGGGTGAAACCGCGGGTTATCTGTTAGTAGTACATAGGTAGGTTCACAGAACGTTGAAAATCGATTCTGGCGCTCAGTAACGTTTACTTCGATATGATTAAATAGTAGCTTTCTGTGATCGATAAAATCGTATAAATGAAGCGTACCATTTGCGACTCACGCTTAAACTGTACCTACACTTATGACTAGGTCAAATAAGCTACATTATGTGAGGTAATTTAATTAGGTCCACAAACGAACGCTTTGTTACTTCACGTGCTTAGGACACTTAACAAACTGCAATGGCGTGGTCATGTACAATATAACGCGACGATTATGAAATCGTTTCCGTGGAAACTTACAAATTATATTTATTTAAGTACCTACAGGCAACGTAATTTGTATGTTTGGTTGTACTAATGAAAAGCTTCAAGCATTGCTGGGTTAAAAGATTTGCGCTTTTTGACTTTGTACTTAGAACTTTATAGAAATAATGGTTTAAAGTTTGACTTAACTAATTTCTAAATGTTTTAATCGTTTTCATGGAGTTTTGTTATTGCATTTGAAACATTTAGGCTAGCATAATATTATTGATGCTAGTTGATTATACAAATTATGTCCTGGATCCTGATGAAACGGATTACACACGAATTACTAGAGTCGCGTGTATTTCGCGACTAAAATTACGTGAGTTGCATGTGACTGTATTACTTTCTAGTATTAAACAAAGACACGTAAACGTTAATTAAATTCTGTTCCGTTATTCATTCTGATTAGTGGTCGCCTAATGGCCGATATCCGACCGATTTTGCATTGTGCACTATTCTCTTCTCTCATTATTTTGGAAGATTTAGTAGACAGCTATGATTACCTTACAGTGGCCATGCGGTACTTTATTTCGTTTTTGGTGATGGGTTTCATCATCAGTGATCAGTGATCACCCAGTGGTCGAAAATCAACTCTTTAAGGTTTGTGCACTTTTCTCCAATGCAAGATCATTAAAAAGGGACCAAAGTGTACGCTTTGTGTATTCATCTACTTAGCGCGTTGTATTAATATAATGATAATTAAAATATCACATTACACTAGATATCTATGTACTTCGATAACTAATAAAGCAAGGTCTAATTTTCTAAATGCAAACAATATTCCTCATTGTCATCGAATCTCCGACGGCCACTTCAATTAGGCCGGCCGCCCAGCCCGAGGCAACACTGCGCTCGGCGAACTATTTTATTAATTTGCATAAATTCAAATATTCAGTAACAGATTGGGTGAGCAACTTGGTTTAGCTGTGGAACATTACAATTGCTTTTTACTAAGAATGTCTGTTAGGGTTTGAAAAGCTTTAGTCAGAAATGAGCCTGGTTTTGAAGGTTGTCTCTAAGAGATTGCTTTTAGCGGTAAGGCTGTCGATGGTAAAACACCCTTTGTAGCTCTAGTAATTATTTGTACATTTTTGTGGAATATTCTATTCTGCCAAGAAGTGAGACACACACTTAAGAATATTGGCATTTTCGCATGGTAATCATTTCAATTGCGTGGATTAGTAGATACGCAAAACACTTGTTACGTGAACATTGATTCATTATAATGACCTCAAACAAAACTGGCTTCTGACATTTTGGTTTATTCTTCACGTGATTGATGAAAAATCACATAAAGACCTATGTGCAACATTTGCGGATGATTTTCTGAAAGAAAGAATGAATGTTTACCCTTATTTATTATATTACTTTTTTTAAGCAACTTCTCCGTATCTTTTCCAACTTCTCATCACCTTTACACCATACTATATCGTTTTTACACTGACGTAAAACTATAAAGCACTTTTTAAAGTTTATTCACGATAGTAAATATTCATTTTCTATAACCAACCGTGCACTTAAAAATACGGCAACACTTAAAACACACAGTAGTGACAGACAGGGGTCCCAAGTACCCTTGGTTGCCCTAAGCTAGGTCTGAGAGACCCGTCTGCCCTCAGTACAGTAATCCGATCCAGCTGAATTATTTCAGCTCTGTGGTTTTAAGGTTCTAAGTCATAAGTACACACGTCAGTACTTGGGGCCGTACAATGTAAGTACTCACCACAACTTAAAACTAAGATTAATTTGAGACTTCAGATTTTGTTTTCATGTAGATTTGTTTCTTAAGACGGCACCGACCAAAACAGTCCAAAACGGCCGGCACGATAAGGGTTGATGTGATCAATACTATTACAATAATTAACCAAAAAGAAATGCTATGAACACCGCAAAGAATGTGTTTACAATTATTCCGAAGCAAAAAAAAGAAATATTTTCTAGTTAAATAAATAAAGTTACGTAAAGTTGTGACAAATATCTAAAAATGGCATGTTGGTGTTTCGTTGAATTTTGATACTAAACTGTTGATTTTTTTTACAGAGTTAAATTCATATTAATCACAAATGTTTATTCTACAATTCGATACTTTTAGATTTTCAAAGTGTCACCTGGTTATTTTAGTATATTCATTTTTTTAAAGCATCTCAAATCCGCCATACAAATTTTCTATGGACACGGGACGTTGTATTATAAGCAACGTACACCGCTCGGAAATTCAGTCGCCCACAAGAGCTCAGAGAGTGGTCACGTCTCATTGCGGAGCGACGCACCAAAAACGACAAATCGCGATCTTTTGTGTACACATACGTGCTGCCACCAGATAAAATCAGGTAAGTCATAATTTTTGTTTTTTGAGTTTCTTAGTAAATGAAACAAGTAAGGATTTGTTTTAGTAAAAATGGGAATGCGAAAGGAATGATACTATAAGAAGAAAAGTGGCGCTCTTTTCCGGGAAAAAAGCCGACCCCATAAGTATGTACCTATTTCAATATAATTTTCTCTTAGAATTCAATATGAGTATGATTTTAGGTTTTTGGGGGTGCCGCATGCCGATTACAAATCATTCATTTTCAAATCCAGGATGGCGGATGCGTTTTTTTCTCAAATGTTTGATAAGGGTATCGTTTAATTGGTTTTTGGGGGTGCCGATTGCAAATCTGACATTAATTTTCAAATCCAAGATGGCGGAAGCGTTTTTTTCTCATATGTTTGATATGGGTATCGTTTAATTGGTTTTTGGGGGTGCCGATTGCAAATCTGACATTAATTTTCAAATCCAAGATGGCGGATGCGGTTTTTTCTCAAATGTTTGATATGGGTATCGTTTAATTGGTTTTTGGGGGTGCCGATTGCAAATCTGACATTAATTTTCAAATCCAAGATGGCGGATGCGTTTTTTATCATATGTTTGATATGGGTATCGTTTAATTGGTTTTTGGGGGTGCCGATTGCAAATCTGACATTAATTTTCAAATCCAAGATGGCGGATGCGTTTTTTTCTCATATGTTTGATATGGGTATCGTTTAATTGGTTTTTGGGGGTGCCGATTGCAAATCTGACATTAATTTTCAAATCCAAGATGGCGGATGCGTTTTTTTCTCATATGTTTGATATGGGTATCGTTTAATTGGTTTTTGGGGGTGCCGATTGCAAATCTGACATTAATTTTCAAATCCAAGATGGCGGATGCGTTTTTTTCTCAAATGTTTGATATGGGTATCGTTTAATTGGTTTTCGGGGGTTCCGATTGCAGATCTGACATTTGTTTTCAAATCCAAGATGGCGGATGCGTTTTTTTCTCATATGTTCGATATGGTCATCGTTTAATTGGTTTTTGGGGGTTCCGATTGCAGATCTACCATAACTTTAAAATCCAAAATGGCGGATACGTTCTTTTTTCAAATATCCAATATGGGTATGGTTTAACAGGTTTTTGGGGGTTCCGATTGCAAATCTGACATTAATTTTCAAATCCAAGATGGCGGTTGCTTTTTTTTGTCAAATGTTTGATATGGGTATCCTTTAATTGGTTTTTGGGGGTGCCGATTGCAAATCTGACATAAATTTTAAAATCCAAGATGGTGGATCCTTTTTTCCTCAAATGTTTGATCGTTTAATAGGTTTTTGAGGTGCCAATTAATAATAATAATAATAATAAATAATAATATTTTTATTTCCAAAAAGTACATACAGTGGAGTGTTAACAGAAAAAATAAAGCATTTTCATTCAAGATGGTGAATACAACTTTACATACATCTATGCAAACGTTCTGTCAGCATTATCCTTACTACCTACCTAAGTCTGTTTATTTTCTTGAAAATTTTGCGCTACAACAAGATATTTTTTATTTATTTATAGATTTACACCCCCCTCCACAAATCAAGAAATTGAACCTACCCCAATCTGTCAAATTTATTTAATAGATTTTCAACGGTCACGTAGGTCAGTCTGCTGGAGAGCACGGACGTGTTCACGGTGGTTTTGGTTATGGTCAACTAAATGCAGAGGGAGTCAGCATACTCAGGACCTGCGCTGTGTCTGACCTAGCCATCGCGAACACATTCTTTCAGAAGAAGCCCCAGCATCTTATTACGTACCGTAGTGGTGCCTACTCAACCCAAATAGACTACCTGCTGGTGCGACGGTGCCACATTGGCAAGGTTACCAACTGCAAAGTCATCCCAGGCGAAAGCCTAACGGCTCAACACCGCCTCCTTGTCCTGGACTTTGCGGTCGTGCCAACAAAGAAAGTAATCGAGAAACGCAAACCCCGCACCAAGTGGTGGTTGCTTAATGGTCCTAAACAGTCGGACTTCATCGCGGAAGTCGAGCATCTCGAGGTTAGTGTGAAATATGGGATTAATTTCTTGAATTAAATGATTATTATTATTATTATTATTGTATTTTTTCTTATTTTTATTGAAAACTACATAAACCTTGTAGTTTTTTCTGCTAATTACAAAAATAACCAGTTTTTTTTTTCTAATATGATGCTTTGTATGTCGTTCTCTTAGTGTGAAGTGTTTGTCATTTGATTTCGATGTCATTACAAGTGGTTACACACGGGTGCAATAAACTAATGTTTTTTTTTTATTTCGAAATCTTCGTTAAACCTTGCCTGGATAATAACATAACACTTCGTTTTTTAAATAGGCCGAGCCCTTTACAAGTTTATTGTGGCTAACGAAGCATTTGGTTTTAGGTAAGTAGGTAAATAAAACGATAAAAAGTTTAACAGACTGCCTGATTTTAACTATATAATTATATACCTACTCGTATAAAGCTGCTACCCTTTTTTATGTAGGTACCTACCTACAAAAATTGTTAAATAAACAAGTTATTGAATTGTTGGACTTTTATTACAGACTAATTTTATTATTAACATACCTACCTTACCTACATACCCAGAAAATATCCTGGGTATGCACTGAACAACGTCATCGCAATCGGGTGAATAATATACGTATCTATAATATCACGCCTTAAATCGTAACAAACAAAAATCGAATCTTTCCTCTTTATAATCTTAGTTTAGGTTATATTATAGTGAGAATTACTAGAGGTATCTCTGTCATTATCACCTTGTACTTATAAACATTATGGTGAAATAATATTTTGAATTTCCCAGAGGCCAGAATCCCCACTAGCTACATAGCAACGCGAGAGCCGGACGGACCAAATAACTGCCGCGCGCGTAATTATTTTGTCGCGCGGATATTTTCATATTGTGATATCTTCTAGGATATTTATTTAAACTATATAGACTGAAGGGCACAAATATTCTATATTAAATTTCCATTATAACGAACATATTTTTATAGATATAGATTCATACAATATGGGTTTAATAACCTTCGCAAAAAATCACTCTTTTTAATCGAAAATTTTAAAAGTAAAAGCAGTTATTGTGGCGTACCCGTCGCTGATAGACATATGCTGTCGCGGACTTTTTTTTAGAACTTTTTAAGAAGAACAATTCCATCGTACATGACATTTGCGTAACTTAAACGGTTTACGCAGCACACGCTACGGAAGCTCTCAAAAAGGAAAATTTTATCTCGTTTTTGAAACATTTTTCATTTATGCTCAGCTCCTTTTGGCTGTAGCGTGGTGTTATATAGCCTTTAACTTTTCTCAATAATTGGACTATGCAACACATAAAAGAATTTTTCAATTCCAACCAGTAGCTCCTGAGATTAGCGCATTCAAGCAAACAAACAAACTCTTGATAATATTTTAGTATAGATAAATAATAGATTATTCGATTTTATTTAGTGAGTTACGAATATAAAATCATGTAAGTAAACAGTATTCGTCTTTTCATGTCATTCAACGCAACAACATTTTTTTTAAAAATCCTAAGTTGTCTACTTTCGTTGTGCAAATGCACTCGTGACGCGGGAGACTTGCCGTAGTGTGCGCCGCGCACGCACACAACCAGCGAGTGGTAGTTAATACCTATTCGCCGGACGCCGTTTACGCTCGGAGCCGTCTTAAAAAGGGTAGAGTTTATGATTTATTAGTGTTAGTAAGACAAATATATAGGTCTATAATAATAGTTTTTAGTCATAAAATGTAATTTAGAGGTATAAGGTACAGGGTGTTAGTTCCTATTTCTCTTCTTCTTGAAAAAACACTAACAGGTGAAAAATAACTCCAGTTTCGGAAGTCTGTGGCTTTGGTGGTTTTGTTTCGTTTTCGTTAATTATTGGCCACCGACTTCCAAAAGTATACCCTATCTAATAAAAAAACAATCTTGAAAATCGGTCCATAAATAACGGAGTACTGAGGTAGCAAACCTTAAAAAAAAAAAAACATACAACCGAATTGAGAACCTCCTCCTTTTTTTGAAGTCGGCTAAAAAGGGAAAGTTCCGGACCGGGCGGATGTTTTGTCTGGTAGACTTTTAAAAATACATTTGCTGTCGGAAAAGGTCCTAGGTCGGGAGGTTACAACGCGCTGATAACTTTAACATCGCGTTGCAAGATGTTAGTCCTTAGTTCGTATGTGGCGAGATAGATGTCGCTACAGTATCATAAACGAACCTTCCTCATCATAAACAATTCACCTGGACCTGGTGGTCCGTTGGGACCTGGAGCTGATGAATGGAAGACGATAATATTAGAATTAAAGCAATTCTGTGAGAAGACGTAATGTCAGGATTAACTTAATTGTATTGGCTATATTCTGCATTGGATAATAATGTAATAAAAAAGGTTTTAAGTAGATGTTCTGCCCGGTGTATAAGGCCCAGCTTGTCATGCACTTGTCAATCACAAATAAGTTGAAATCAGTATAAAATTTTGCGGTCGTTGTAGTCTATGTTGTTGCTCATTAACGACATTTTTGTATAAGATGTAAACTTTTTCAAATCTTCCTCCTGCTCCCTCCTCAAATTAAACAGTAAATAAATAAAATATTCCACAACTTTTTACACAACGCCATTTAGTCCCAATTTGAGCTTAACTTAGCTAGTGTTATGGGTACTAAACAGCTGATAAACACACTTATATATTCTAAATACATACATATTATAGATAAATTACACCCAGACACAGAACAAATGATCGCGCTCATCACTCAAACATTTGTCCTGGGTGGGAATCGAACCCACGACCTCCGGCATAGCAGTCAGAGTCACTAACTACTAGACCAACAGGCCCGTCTTGTTGAATGTTGTTGCTCACTCACTACGTCTTTGTATTCGATGTTAACTTTTTCAAATCTTCCTCCTCATCTTTCCTTAAATTAAACAGTAATAGGCTGGTATTATTAAGTATGTGCCATAAAACAAAACATGTCGCCTATTTTATCTCAGTTTTACAATTTAAAGCAAAATAACTAAGATAGTTCTCACCACTTTTCAATAATTGAATAAGTAGTCCTTCCAATATCACTTTATGGAACCAATAGCCAGTCTAGTCAGACGACGACCGCAAGTCATAAACTGCACTCCACAAACTATTTTATCAATTTTCATAAATCCACTGTCCCAGTAACAGATTGGGGAACTAGGGAACTATGAATTAGTAAGGTCCCGCCCGTTTGCGGTCGACGAAAAACTACCAAACTTTTTTGGCACGAAGTCAAAAGTTGCTTGGTATTAAAAAAAACTGTCCAAGTGCAAGTCGAAAATATGTGTATTTAGGTACTCGATTCATGACATAACTGGTGTGGTGTATCTTCTATGAAACTCGCCGCTCGCCCAAATTTTTAAATGTTACTTATTAAAAAAATATATAATTTCTTTATTTGTGTAGAATACAGGTATTCTGAATTTTAGAGATTGAGATATAAAAAAGGGAGTTTTTTGCAATTATTAAGATTATTTAGACTAAAATTTTGAATACTCTTAAATTATTAATTAATCTCTTATTGTTCAGCATCGAACGCTAATTAAAAATGAATTAAAGATGGCATTATGGCGTTGTAAGTAGGTGGTCTTATCACTAAAAGAAAAAATAGACTTGATTACGAAGGAAAAAATATATGTATTTCATTTCAAATTCAAAATACTTTATTGGAGATCATAGGTAGGTACAGTTTTTAAACAGTTGAAAATTTTGATCATCTATGTCCCGCTCGTAGGGCATACAATAATCACATATTAATATGATTAGCCGTTCAAAAAAATTAACATAATTACTAATTATTATTACTTTCCCTCTTGTTAATTGAAACTCTTTCTCAGTTGTTTATTCAAAATATTGCGTAAAACAGACCAATTAATTACATGTAAGTGTGATACCAAATGTGTTCAGTTTTATTAGTTTTGGCTGAGAACCCTAAAAATTAAATCATCTACAGTGTGTTTTCTTCATTTGTTTTATTAAGTTACGACTCTTTCGCTTTACGAATTCTGGTAGTGTCTCAGAAATTTAATTTGGTTTGCTTTTCCGTTTAACAGACATAATAATAATAGTTGCAGCTGACTAATAAAGAGAACTTGCTGTATTATGAAGTGATCTATTGAATGCGTAACTCCAAGTTTCTCTAGCACATAATATTTGACAGATGATGATGAGGAACATAATAATAGGTAAGTAATATTTTTTTACTTTTAATACATTTGTAGTTGTAATACTGCCAGTTTCATAAATAAATTATTTTGCTTTTTGTAGTGAGGGATAAAAAAGTCAATTCATCGGAGTGTTTTCATCATGCCACTCTTCTTGAATCGATTGCAAATAAAGAACCAACCACACCACAATTTTTGTTGTAGGGAAATGCCCATTTGCTGAGGAGACTTTGTCCAAGTGATGCACATAGAAAAAACAATTGATAGGAATTAAGATTGACATTACAAAAATTAAGAAACAACGGCTATTTATCACATAGAACTCGGTGTTTTTTTATTAATAATCAAATCAAATCAAAAGTCAGTTATTCATGGCTGAGGATTGGCACTTTTTGAACGTCAAAAACTAAATAAGACAGTCCCCCAAACAGTTTAAACGTCATTGGTAATTAATAAACATACTCATTTAAATTAAATGAAATAATTTGCTACATGATAGCTAGCACACACCAATATACAAGACAGTAGTAATAAGAATAGTAAGTAATAATTGCCATCTCTATTTTCATAATACCTACTGACCACCGTACGTATTAATAAAAATCGGCCTTGTACTCCTAACAAATTGCTAATACCGTACCGTACCGTATCTGAGTTAGTAAATTAGTATAATTATTTTTAGTATTTATAACGTAGATGGGAAAAACATCACCTGAAATGGGAATTTCCCTTTTATGTTTGGCTCAGTATTGAGCTACGACAACACCGTCCGCAGACGCAGTCTACCATTAATCAGCTTTTATGGTTAGGATTTGTGATTAGTAATATTTAAAGTAATCAAATGGACGCAGCTGCTGTCCCTCTCCAATCCCCTCAATCACACCCTTAGCGATACCTACGTAAGTAGATGGCCATTCGAAGTGCTAATCCCAAATAATTATGTATTCCATTTCTCATTAAGATAATTGATAACATAAGTCCGTAAACTAACATCTTGGTTAACCAATATCTAGGACAACTAGTTATACGTGATTATGTTCAGGCAACAAGGAGAGATGAAGCTGTGATGAGGTACCTAACATGGCACATATCTACGTATAATTAGGTTTGTTATGATTGGTATGTACCACAATGTACTACAGGCCCCAGCATATCTAGCCACTCTAAAACTGTAAAATTTTCCCAATTAAACATGAACCTTATTTACTTTGTAATAAAATTGAAAAACTATCAAATAAATTTGATTTGTTGGATTAGCTTGATGTCCTGGCCGCTGTACCTACATAACATCTCCGCTATCAAATGCATGCAAAAATTTTCTGTAAGAGATCGCTTTTTAGCGATAATACCGCCCATTGTTACACCCTGTGTGACTGTTTAAATAATAAATTATTGTATGTTTTAATATTATAGTGTACTTTCGATAACGAATATTCAAATTTTCTAATAGGTGTTATATTCTACATTCAAACCTATTTTATATTTCATCATAATAAATCTGTGGCTGGACCGTGGACATAAGATGAGAATCGCAGCAAATGAGCCACGCCAATTTCAACCACGGGATTTAATTAGTTTAGTTAGAAAATTTAGACTGCTCCTCAATAAGCAGTTTTCGTAATTCATTATGGTTGTATTTAGTATCTGCATGCTAATCTCTCAACTAATATGATAAAATAAATAAACTGCTTGTATTATGATGACATCATCGTGCCATGCAAATTGGATTTTTTCAGAAAAAATTAAAATCGATTAGTTTCTACCGAAACTTCTTTCACAGATTACATGGAGCTTAGTAACGTATGTACTCGTAAATACATCATGGTGAAAACTGCATTGCAATCAATCCTATACTCAGAATCCAATTTAAATACTTTAATCGACAGTCATGCAGACACGAAACACTGATTTTAACTACGCATTGACAACTAAAAAATAAACCTAATAGGTAATCACTTCGCTTTTTGCAGAAATTGCGATCAAATTCAAACTCAGCCTTCAGCTCATGACTACAGTGGGATACTAATTTGCGTGACAGTCGTCGAGCAAGCAACAGTAATGAGCATATGCGACACACAAACATGTCGCACTGGCAACATTACTCATCCTATAACGTATGGCAGCACATAAACTGAGACGGCTGATGTAGGTGCACCTTCCGTGTCACAGTCCTACTCAATCCTAAGTGATAGTTTCTGTCTCTCTCACTCTACTTTGTAATTAATTATATCCTCTTATACGATCTTACTTCAACTTTGTGGAGCAAACCATTCCTGTTTATTAATGCCAACCATTATTCAACGGCAGCCGCAGATGAGGCAAAGCGAAGGAACATTCTTGAAATATATTCATCTTGTCTCGTTAAAAGTAAGTTGAGTTGGAAACTTGACTTTATGATAGTTGTCGTTTGTTTTTAATTCCTCAATCTGGTTGGAACTGTGTCTTTAGTATTTTATGCAATAAAACTTCGCGCTTCGTGTATTTAATGAATGTGCGACAGATCTGGTCAATTAATTTTACATGCGATTGATTTATTGCAGTGCTGTTAAAAATTAACGAGAACGGAATAAACCACTTGTTTTAATTAATTATTGTGATGAGTTGATGACCCATAAGGTCATGTCAGTTTATGTGAATATTGTTTTATCATGAATTATAAAGAGTAGAATAACAAGTAAAATAGCACAAGATAAAATTTAAATGACAAATAAGGATCAGGAGTTTACTCTGAAAAGAAACTCCGATACAAACTTAGAAAGCCTTTAAGCTCAGAAACCTTATTATAGGAAAGAACCACACAGATATAAGTGAACCTGTACAATTAGTGTAAGCATTTTTTTGGTTCCGTATCCAAAACTGGATGCTCCACTGTTTGTCCGTATGTTACCAGGCTGTATTTCATAAACCATCAATCATAATATACTTCTGTTAACACTGTAAAAAAAATACTAAACGCTTCCATTCAACAAACGTATCTTTTTGCCATTTTTTTAAGAAAATGATATGTAACCCTTCGTGCGTGAGTCTGACACCTACTCGGCTGGTCGGCAGTAACCGAATTTTGGGTATGAATGTAAAAGACCTTCCAAGCTATTAATAAAATTTCTGTCTAATTTGCAATAAACCTGTATACTTATATTTCGAATATCTTACGATGTTTTATTTCTAGGCAATACGTGTATTTTCAACAAAGAGCACATTTTAAAATAAATAGTAGATATAATTTTAGCTGACATGCAATTATTGAAATTGGAATTGCATTTCAACCATATTGATACCTGCACAGGAACAATAAAAAATGTCATTACTTTTGCGCATTATTCCCTGACACAATATGATTAAATAAAACTGAATAAACATTACTTATATACGTCCGTAATCTACGAGCAGCAGCGTATATTGAACCAGTGTCCATATAATTTTATTACTTATAAGTGGGTAGTACAATAAAAGCCGGTTGTTCGTTGCACGGCCAGCGAGCTCAGTTGTATGTTTCCTGCATACTAAGCAGCGTGAAATGCGACTTCGAGTATTATTTGCTTAATAATTTACAAGCACGCTGATTAATAATTTCAAAATGGATACAATTGTGCTTCGGTGGTCTTTATTTGGTTAATGAATTATTTAATTAATCAAACATGTTGTTTCAAACAGTTCTCTGTGACGTAATTGCGTGTGGGACGAAAATGTATATTGATCGTATCGATTTTTTGTGTGTTTTTTTTATTAAAATTTAGTAGGTACTTTCCTTTCATTGGCATAACCTTTTGTGTAATGGTTATATAATAATATGACTATATCCAAAAATACCTGGGTTTTTTATAACATAGTGACAGATTTTATTTTATTTATCAAGGAAACTAATAGAATAAGCCTCAAAGTACTATTTTCTGTATACATTTATGAAATGTTTGACGCTATGATGTAACGTTTTGATTGCAGCACCTAAGACAATCTCAGTTTATCAACGAAGCGTTACATTTTAATTGGCATCTGGCTCTCTCCAATCTGTCTGCTAGACGTGAAGATTATTATAGGACCTTATAGGTACTTGATATTTAATCCAGAAATGAAAGGTAACATAATATTAAATTTGTAGAACATTTAATGAATTATAACTTAGCTTTCAATAGTATTAGGTGCACATCAGTAGCCTAGGTACCGGTGCCGGTGTAGTTTAGGTGCCTAGGTTTTTTAGATTGGCTATAAACCTATCTGGAAGCTAAAGACACACTATTGCGCTATTACTGTGCGTCGATTAACGTGTATATCAACTTATTGTATGTGTTTATTTCTTCTTTTGTTCACTTTTTAAAGACTAGAGATTTTTCTAGCATTCTGTTAGAAAGTCAGGACGATTAGAAAACGTAGCAGTTGTTTATCTAAAAATGTTGATAATGGTTTAAAAGTAAATAAGGAAATTTAAAAAAAATGGATTCCGATTCTTGTGGCCAAACATTTGATTTTAATACTCGTCCAACCCAAAATTTTACATCCAATCACGACTCTTAATGCAGATTAAAGATAACCTAATCTCTTTATTCTAAACTAAAATCTCTTCTAATTAAAATTAAGGCAAACAAAATCAATTTCGCCTCAGCACTGAAGGTTCGGCCCCCAATACATAATTAGGCAGCTTACAATAACACTTTACTGGGTCCCCAAAAGTTTCTTCGTTAGAATCTCCCCGATAGTATCGTATGCAAATTTCCTAAATGCCTGTACGTTCGACCGGGCAAACTACCGTCTGCATTCAGTTAAATCCCTGATGTAGGCCAATCTCTGCACAAATAAGTTTCTCATTGAAAATAGCAGCAGAGCGGGATAGAATGGATTCTGTATCAGTTCGTTGAGTAAATAATTTGTTTCATCATGGAAAGGGGGAGAGAAGAAATGTTTGGATTACATCCTGCTGGCTTATTGAATAGTCTTTGAGTCAATGTTGCCCTTACTTAAAATTTACACCCCATTGCATAGGTAGTAAAGCAGTATCAAATAAAAAAAAACAAAATAGTTTATTTCTTTAACAAAATTGCGTTAGTTAGTTTGTGATTGAAGCCTTCTTTTAAGCAAACAATACCTGTAAATGCAAATTAAACATCTAACAAATAAAAAATATAAAAAAGACAAGATGTACCTACATTGATTTACATAGGTATAGTTTGTGTGTGTGCGTATGTATATGCGCGCGTGCGTGTGGCGTTTGTAAGTGTGCCTGTGAAAGGTTATGATGTGAGTTTTAAGAGTTCTTCCGTTTCCTCATAATTTGAAATTACGTTTTACGAACTCCCCAATGTCTGCAATTATATTTTTGATTATTCAGATGGTTTTCTATTTATCGCAATAAGTATGGGGCATATAGGGGACAAGACGCCCCCTATTGTATGGAATTTAAACGTAACTGACGAATTGTAGATATAGTAATAAGTACATCCCTATCTAACACTTTGGAATATAGGTGCAATGTTTTGTTAGATTTACGAGAGTGAATTCCTAGATAGTTCAGTCTTATCCCAAATATTTTTTTCATTGATAGTAGTAGCGTAAAACTAATTGTTACCAAACATAATTGAGGCCACTGAATGATTGAAAATTCAATCCGACTGTAGGTATGAGTTTTGTATCAGTCAGTTAGTTAAATAATTTGTATTGTGTTTGAAAAGTTGAGAGTGAACGGGGGAGAAGGGATTGTTTGGATTATATCTAATTGGAAGTTGCTGAGTAGTCGTTGAGATCTTGAATGGGGTGATACTGTGGGTTCAATTCGCTACAGCAGTTTCATTTGTTGAATATTATTGAAGCATAAAGATTAATTCAAGATTGACGGGAAAATAGCTCCGGTATTCTTTTGGACGGACGAATGAATTTATACTTTTCTGTTTCTTCTTTTTGTGTGGTCAGTAACTAACCTGGTTTCGGAGATTGTATGCCGCCCATGGGCTTCTGACTTAGCTTCACATGACGTCGAGAAATATCTCTCAGGCATACCGGTTTAATCACGATATTTCCGTTCACCGGGTTCTTGATCCAAGTGATAATGAAATAAATAAATAAATATTCCACAACTTTTCACACAATGCCATTTAGTTCCAAGCTAAGCTAAGAGCTTGTGTTATGGGTACTAAACAGCTGATAAACATACTTATAATATATATTTCTAAACTAGCAAACGTCTTGCGGTTTCACCGGCGTAGGACTTGTTCCCGTGATAAAAACCCTATGTGTTAATCTAGAGTGTCAACTAACTCCATACCAAATTTTATTAAAATCGATTCGGTAGTTAAAGAGTAACAAACATCCATCCATCCATCCATCCATCCTCACAAACTTTCGCGTTTATAATATTAGTAGGATACATACATATTATAGATAAATTACACCCAGGCTCGGAAAAAATTAACGTGCTCATCACACTAACATTTGTCCTAGGTGGGAATAGAATTTACGACTTCCGGCATAGCAGTCAGAGTCACTAATTACCAGACCAACAGGCCAGTCTAAAATTATACAATACGCACATAAATCCGAAAACACACATGGGTGCGTTTCTTGGGTTTGAACTTAAGACTTGACATTCACACTATTAAGCTATCACTGCTCTAAAAATCTCTGAATTTACATTTTTATCTGAGTATTTTAAGTTGGAACTTAAATTGATTATAATTGCGTAACACATGCAAGTACTGCGCAACATACATTGAAAAGCCATGCTCAAATGCCAATATGTGCAGGGTATTGACACACAAACTGATTACATCGTAATTCTATTTCATATTATGTCGACCAAGCAATACGATAATTGCGAGAATTAGTGGCCATATAATCATTAATAGCCCGGGTTTGAAATTACTGAGCTAAAGTAATTTACCAATGACTAAATTCAAATTCAGAATCTTAAAAGGTTGTTAGTTTTTTTATCTACAAACTCAATGTTATACCTACAACGCGATGTTCAAATTCCATTGGAATCAAAATTGATTTAGGAGCTTGCTTTTACAAGTAGGTAGTCAATCGAAAATAATACCAGTAAGAAGATAGTAATAGTCTGATCTTAAACATAACCTCACGCCAGTAATCCCCGAAGGGTTAGGCAGGCTGTTATACCTGGTAGTACAAACTTCCACATTTTTAAGTCCCATGTAATAAGGGGCGAACCTCTTGCTATCAATCGCGCCCAAATCTAGGCTCCGGGCTGAGAAATTCCAGATGAAAAAACCTAAAAAACACTTTGCCCAACCCGGGGATCGAACTCGGGACCTCATGTTCAGCAGTGCGGGGTAGTCTGATCATGCTTTTAATATAAGGTAGTAGATAACTGGCAAGATGTGGAGTACCTACTATAGCTACACCTGTGCCTATCCCTACGGAAAACATTAACGTGATATTATGTTATGTTAAAATGAATACAAAACGTGCCTACAGTTTAATTAACATCGAAAGCAATTACCCTAAATATAGCGTTTAATTTGCAAATACACTCGCATAGTATACCGTACAGACTGTAACTACGCAGATGTGTTTACAAGACGCTCGCGCCGAAACACGGCAATTCCATTTACGAACGCTCCAATGACAATATTTTGTGACGTAACAAACACAAAACGTTCAAAGACATTTACATTAATCAACAAAATCTTTTTAACAGTAAAAAATGTAATTATTGCAGATTTTCCTTTTCCAATTTTATGTTTTGTACCCTGCCATTGACGTTTGTTTAACTTTGCATTTTCTCCCTAACGAAATGTTCTTCCATCATCTGCTAAGCCTTTTCGCAGCTATATTGAGGTCGGTTTCCAGTACCTATAACTGGATGCAACTGAATACCAGTGTTTTACATAGCGTCGTGGATAGTGCAATTCCGCGTAACTACAATTGTTAAATACTACGAATATACACCTTCGCTGACTGTGATAAGGTGTATATTCGCAGTATTTAACAATTGTAGTTACGCGGAATTGCACTATCCACGACGATAGAGCGACTGCTTCTCTGACCGACCTACACAACCCAGTAATTATATAGGGTGACTGGTAATTAGTGACCGATACTTAAACAAGTGATTGTACTCATGATTATGAATAACTTTCCCAAAGATTTTTTTTTTCTACTCATTAACTTTCAATTAATTCAATTACGGCAGTAGTGCACAACGGGAGCGGTGGCGAGGGAGCGTGTGACGCTACTACTAGTACATTTAGTCCTTCTCGAGGTCAGACTATCAGCTGATAGATCCTACCTACTGTGATCGATCAGAAGAGCGCGCGGGAATTTCAAACAGAGTTATTGTTATTTTATTGTGTTATAAGTTATTGTGTATAAAAAAAAAGTTTCTATGGGAAAGTTTATTGAAATCATGAATATAATCACGTGTTTAATTATCGGTCACTAATTACCAGTCACTCTATATGTTTAACACGATACCCTTCGTCTAAACTGTTTTTCAGGCTTTCGAGGTTCAGACTAATATAATGACTTTCTAAGATCTCATAATAACTACTGGGGCCAACAGCTTAACGTACTTTTCGAAGCCTGGAGGGGTTGATACGTAATTAATGTACACCCATTCATGGAATGACATTGGCGAGCGCAACTTGACCTTCGACCAACCCGTGTGGCTGTTATAAATTAACCACCAGCCCATCCAACAAAATCGTCTAAAGAGTAAAAATTTAAATGAATGCAGATTTTCCTTTACAATTTTCATTTTGGTACCCTGTCAATGAGATCGTTTGCTCTCGCATTTTCTCCCTAACGAAGTGTTCGTCTAAGTTGTTATTCCCAATTCTCTACGGTATGTTAGGCAAAGTAGGAAGGTACCTTCTGAAATCATTTTTCTGCCCCGAATTTACTCCGCTGTATATTCAAATTCGTTGTCTTTAAGTGACCCGTGTAAGAAGACCTCTTTGAGACCTTTTTGTTTCACAGACCGTACATAATTTGTCTCGTAAACCATTTTTTTTTTAGAACAGTTCGTGTAAACATAAAAGCGATTAAATTGCGAGGTCATGGTTAAGTTAAAAGTTTTTTTAACGTGGCTAATAAATTTCTAGATGCTTTCTCATTTTCACAAAGAAATTTACAGCTGTACGAAGCTCCAAAACAATTTGAAGGAAATCGGATTAGATGTGAAAAACATTCCAGAAACAAAACATCCAAAGTATTTTCCATCAAACTCCCTATAATATTGTATAAAATTAATGACCCTTCAGACTGTCCTAACTTTATTATAATCCCTTCGGTGCGCAATCGCGCAACCAACCATATGATCCAAATTACACGAGCGACGGAGAAAAATAGATCGACATTTTTCATCAGAAAACTTTGGTTAGCAACTTTCCAAGCCAAGCCATGTCCTCTTTATTAAGCCCGATGGAAGATATATTACCTATACATCTAATACCTACGGGTCCCGATATATACCAACCACCTACGAAACCCTAAGGAAGTGCGATAGCAGAATAATAGGCGTAGGTACCGCCTATAAAGATAACGTCGTTCCGTTTCGGTTACTTCGCTGACCGACGCAGCGTTGACATTATTCTTTACTTCCAAAGAAAGATAAAACGAAGAAAATATTTCGTTGGTAATCCCATAGGGCAGTATATTTTCCTTATTTTGAATATAATTTACGTCAACTCAATTCGACAGCATGCAAAAATGTTGTAAAAAAGAACCCTCGTTGAAACTTATACGAATTAATGTTGTGGGAATAAGTTACATGAGAATAATTTTCTCAGAAAATTATGGATTGCCGAAGGGCGCTTTATCAATGCCTGAGTAATATATCGCTTCTCATCTTATATTTTCCAAAAGGAAAACAACTTCGTCATGAATTTAGGATCATGAGATTGTCTTGTCGGATACAAATAATGTATGATATATTATGATGGTACTTTAGGATTAACAAAGAATATGTAACATGCAATAAATTATAAGGGGAAAAAATAATTAATCTCTACGAATATTAATTTAATTGCACTTAAGCAAACATTAAATTGTCCGTGAGCTTTATTTGTGAGAGAAACTTTACATAAAAACATGGCCACATATCATGGTTTTTATGGTTACTATCCTCGTTTTCTGAAATCAAAGCACTCCTGGCTCCAGCCACGATAAACAAATAACCTTTTTCGTGTGTTCCACAGTTTCCGGTCAGTAAAAATATTTGAAACAAATAGCTTGTAGAAGAGCTATTACGGCGATTATCGAACAAACAACTTACAAATAGAAGAAATTTCGTAACATGAAAACAACATAAACCTCACAAAGGACATTGCTGAGAACGTCCAAAAATTAACAGTATTTTAAAGAACGGCTGCATTCTGATCCTAATCTCAATCTGTCAAAAATACGTCTACTATTCCTAAATTTTTGACAAGTTTTGACATAAATATTCGCTGAGATGAGATTGCGATTAGATTTTGAACGTTTTTGATTAAAAAAAATAGCTTTCTATAATTCAACACTGTTTAAAACCTGAACGAGTATAATTACTTTGATTTATGCTTAAATACAGTACCAATTTAACTCGACACTTTCAGAGCTTCATTCGTGATTAAAATTTTAGTTAGTAATTAGGTTGTTGCAGACAGGTGTATGTAACGCTGAAGCGATCCTAATTGCTTTGTTTTTATGTTTATGTTTTATTGGTTACTTAAATTTGCTTCATAGTTTAAGATTCTATTGAAATTAACGAAAGTCGCGAAAACAAATTTTACATATTAAATTCCGTGCGACTCAATGTACCTATTGATTACAAAAATTTGACCCCACAATTTATATTTTATACAAATCTTACGTATTATTTTGAAAATCATACTAGAAAGTTTTGTGTGTCGTGACTGTCACTGTGTCAAGATGTATGGTAGCAGAGCAAAGTCCTTTACCAACAAACAGAATATGTTGGGGCCACGCTTCACTTGTTCTCAGCAGTATTGTATTTTGTCGGCCATCATTGTGTTTTCGAGCATTTGTTTCCTTACGAAACGGCAGTTAGGAATATTTATTGGATGAACTTGTGGCGTGATGTCGCTTTTTAGCCAATTGTAGCCATTTTTGTATCTATCCAATGGGGTTAGTTATATAGAAGGTAATAAAAGTTTCGATGGCAATTCCGATTCAGTTGTACAATCACTTCGCTATTTTTATATCTTGTTACCACTTGAAACGACTGTTCAAAAATGTATGTAGGAGAACGTGGTTTATCACTCACGTATTTTATTGGACCTAACTTTGGGATGGCATTACGGGCTATAGTTTCTCCATCTGAAATGCTAAATCGCAATGGATTAACATATTTGAAGAGAACGTGTTTTCTGTGCATTTATTAAACTTTCGTCGAGCCTTTAGGTGAGTTAAAAGCACGTTCAACAATTGTAAGTTTACTGAAATATAAAGTTACTTAGTTTTACACTGTATGCATACGTATGTTTTAAAAATATACGGAGCGTAAAAAAGGTTATTAGAAATAAAGATTTTTATCAAAACGAACAAAACGCCAATCATTATAATCCACTTTAATCAAATTAAATCTCTGAGAGCGGCCATCAAAAAGTCTTATTAAAGTTTTACAACCCATCTTATGACGGACAGGACTTATGCAAATGAGTGAAGGGTGTACGAACGGCTGTGTGTCCTGGATTAAAGGGGACGGTTCGAGTCGGTCTGTTTTTACAGCGCCACATGGTGTCGAGGGCTTTTAAACAAAACAAGCAAGCGAGGGGGCGTAGATAAGTAGCCAAACGGCCACATCTACATTTTTGGGTCTATGTAGACTATGTACCTACTCTTTACTAGGCGGTCCCCGCACTTGCTCCAAGAGATTAGCTAGGAAAGCTTATTGATGAGGCGATTCCAGGTGCGATTATGCGGTCGTCAATGTAAGAGTGGGTATGATGAATTATTCAATTTTTTGACGGGGATGCTGTTAATCATTTACGAAATATAATTTAAAATATGTTTTCGTGTTTAGTTTGAACAAACCTTTTAACCACGCCAAGGATATTTTTTTGCACTGAACGCCTACCTAATACAAAATTAATCTTCGAGATATTTTCTAGAAAACACAAGGGCAGGTTTCCGTTCTCATATTAAATAGGGAGCAAACCTTTTTAAAAAATCAGGCAATATATTTTCTTTCGTCCTCAGTATCTGACCCAGACGTTTATCTAAGTTTTCGCGGCGTCCGTTAAGATATTTTCTAGCGAAACGCCACGCCTTTGGTAAAAGTATATCGTTTCTAATCTTCCCTTGCTTTCACGGCTTTGTTTTTGAAAAACCTCCCTTGGGCACCGCGTCCTTCCCTCCACCGTCTCTCTGGCTTCAGAGTACATTATCTATGTCAATACAGTAAAATGGGCGAGCCATTTTACGAAAACATTTTGCTATATCGCGTGTATCCTTAAAATAAGGAGCCGTGTGGGAACCATTACGTAGAGATTTCTGTCCCACAAACAGCCCATAATATGGGTATCGTTACGTAACCCACTCACAATGTATTTTTTCCGAAACACGATTTATCGGATATGGCACTAAGGCTTATTTTTCAGCAGAACAAAGGTGACATCCATGTTAGATGGGATTGTCTATTGTGACGCATTAGTTTTGGGTCTGTATCAAAAGGTCGGAACGAAATACCTTGTTTTATTTGTGTGACATAAATAAATAACCGATTTGTTAACCTGTTAGTGTTGTAAATAGAGCTTGAAATCGTTCAGATTACTGTTAGTGTTTCAAGTTAACATAACATCATGTTTTGCTGTAATAAATATAAATGGCTCGGATAGCGCCGGTCCGCTTTGCCTTGAAGTCGTTATGTCTCTGTATTTCTGTTTAATCTCGGCAATGTGTTGTAGCAATGGCTTGGCAATAACAGTACATTTAATTCCCATCAAGCTCATGTATACAAAGACTTAATTCAAGTCCGTTTCACTGCTCTACAATTCGAATAAAATTAATGCAAACAATTTAGTCGGAGCCGTCATTGCGTACAGGCAAATGATTGTTTCGTGTAATACTGTTATTTCCGACTGAATACCAGCACAGACGGCTACTTACAGTTAGCGTAATCCTGTTTAATCCTGTACAAAGTAAGTGCTTCTAATACGGACACTATTTCACGTAGATAATTGCTTGGCGAACGAAGCGGGTCGCCAGATTAAGGCCGGGTGCGACAACACTGCGCGAACACTCCTTTTAATACGTGGATTTACTTTCATAATGTTATTTGTGCAGCGTTTTTAATAATAATGTAGGATAAACTGAATATGTTGGTTTTACTAAAACTAGAATAGATAAAAAGGATTTTGGTGCCGCAACAAACAGGCTATACTTATGAACGTTATATTGTTAAGATATACATGAAACGACTTACTCAACCCGTATTTTGTTTGTCGAGTCGCAGATATAAGTTCATGAAACCATTTCATTTAATGACAATGTATACTTTAAAATAATGCTGTCGTGTTTGTCAGAGAAAAACAAAATCTGTTTAGCAAAAAACAACTCTTTAAGCAAACAATAGGTCATAATAAACCCATCTCAATCATCTTTCTAACCCGCAACAGTTGGCGTAATAATACTCTATCTCAATTTGAATTTAAAAAGAGGGTAACTTTTATTCATTGTCATGCAAAAAAGTACCAAAGTAATCACTTCAATTACACTCTTGTTGAATAAAAAATCAATACGAAATATTTGAGGCAAGACTATTCAAACGAGTTTAAAATTTGAATTAAGTTTTCACTCGCGCCTCCCAATTCATATCGTTTGATTACTGTTTTGATTACAAAGAGCGTTCGTTCAACCCCTGAGGGGTCCGTACACGGTCAGTTGATCGATAACCGTCACCCTGGGGTTCCTTTCCACGGTTTTTTGTGTATTTATGATCAAAGCTGATTTAAGTGGTATGAAAATTTATTGTGTTCATGCTTACTCGCATCTTTGCTTGAAGATATTCCGGTCTCGTTTGGGTCCTCTTTATTTATGTGTTTTTATCTGTAAAGGAACCTGGGTACTTCTAAGTATTTATGTAATGATGAGGGTTTCTGGCAAGATGACATGGTTATGGTTAGGGGAGTTCGGGTGCTTGACCGCTGGAAATTTCCACTCCAAATTTGTTTTGGGGAAATATTTATTTAGGGTTGATCATTTTGTTTTTTATTTTCTGGGATTTAAAACAAACATCTCTAACTACAAGTGTACATCATTAATTGATAGATCGGAATAGTGTTAACGGCTTATATAAAACTATACTATTAATACTACGTGTTAGAAAAACCGATGATTTTTTCAAAAATAATTATTGAAATAAATAGTATATGTATTCATGGACTTAAAACTGCATCACGGCACGACCAAAAAAGGCCAGCGTCACCATAAAATGTAATTCAATATTTGAATGCTGGACGACTTCATTATCTTTTTATAAAGTCGTGCATTATTCATAACGAGCAACATTAACGTACCTAAATAATATTAAGAGTTTTAAAGAAATGTTCTGTTTTTTTTTTCATGTCTTTTCTGAATGGAATAGAACATTCTGAGGTTGGTTGTAAAAACCAGCCAGTGTTTTAATTACTCAGTAAATAGCGTGGGCTACTTTTATTTTCAAAAATGGCCACCGTGTGTACTACCGTGTTTTAAAAGGACATTGCTGTTTTAAAGCTCTTTATAATTAGACGTGTACTGTCTGTGGACGCCATGAGAGGTTTTAGTACCTAAGCAAATGGTAGTTATATGAAACCTGACGGCAGGCATAACCCGCAATAAGCTTAATTCATTGTAGATTACAGTTGAAGGGAAATTTCGAACTAAAAAGGGATTGTAAATGTCTAACAATGCCCGTTTCTAGTAGTGATTAATCTGTAAAAATCATATTAAACAATTACATAATGTTCTCTGAATCAAGGAACCTAACCTAAGGAAGTTAAACTTAGTCAGATTGTCCTTAATCTTTATATAACTTCCAGAACATTTTTCTGTGTAATAAGCATTATGAAAATATCGTAATTTATCACTAATAGCTCCACCAACGTATACACTAAAAGTAAGGCAAAGAAAATCGGTCTACAAAAGTGAACGTGGGCGGTGGGAACTTATGATCAATACGATCCCTTTTCCATATTTATAATGACGTGAGTTCAAAAATATACGAAAATTTTCCGTAGTTAAGCAAAAAGCATTCAATCCACAACTTGGAAAAAAAATAGCTTAATATAATTCTACGCATAAATATAACATTACGAATAAAAAAAACGTGGTTTTATTACACCTACAAAATTATACTTTTTGTGCACAATAAAACAAATACTACTGAAAAATACCTCTTGAACGTCAACATCTCAAAAGTAACGGAGGTGGACTAGATCCTTTTTGTTAAACTTCGTCCAATTATAAATATATATAAAAAGTTACATAGAAGAACTTGTAGGCGTTGGCTTAGGAAAAACCTATTTATTATGATTGCCTTTTATGAGATGTCTAGTGATGCTTCACAAATACTCATGAGACCACCATGTCTGAATGAAAAACTCTTAACGAATATAAAGATATTGTAAATTGTTTATAATTGCTGGCTTCTTTAGGGTTCATTGTTTATTTATTATTATTTATCATTCAAGCTCATAAAGTTTCAGCTGTTCAAGCAAGGTGTCTTATGTCTTCCCATTGAACAACAACAACATAATAATACCTACTCGTTCGTTTAGTTTTTTTGTTGATAGATGATAAATATCTGGAAAAATAAAAAAAATAAAAACTTCTTTCCTTTTTATTGCACACCATTTCTTAGACTCACGCAGCTTAAGCATAAGCATACAATAAAAAAATAACATTATTTTGTGTGCCTTACGAGTACCTACCAAACCGCGTAACCCTGACGCTCGATTTCTGTAGACATGAAAAAAATATTCATCTTGAAAAAACAATCTTGATTTTTCATCTATCTAGGTGTCGCCCGCAGATTCACCTGCCACTAAGAGACATTGCGTTATGTAAAATAGTCTTTAAACTTTCCTCAATTATTGGACTAAGTCGTAATCGTTTGAGGTTGTGGTTCGAATCCGGGTTAGTACCAATGTAACTTTTTCAATTCAAGTGTGTACTTTTTAAGAATATCTTGAACATCATTGAGATCAAAGAAGAAAAATATCGTGAGGAAACCAGGACTTGTAGTTAATAGAAATCTGAAATCGTCAAGCCGCCTTGAGCAAGTGTGGTGATCAATGCTCGTACCTTCTCTGAATGAAACGTGGCGTTTAACTTGCAGTGGGACAGTAACAGGCTAAGAAGGACTTTTGGTTGTTCTAGAAATTAGCTCATTCAAACATAAACATATATTTGTATTTATGGTTGTTAAACAATCTTAAAAGTAAAAAAAACAGCACAAAATCGGGAACCTCATAGCCCACTCTAGCTTTAATGAAAACGTTAAACAAAAACCGCTTCACGGAAACCATTTACTGTATTGTGCAGCAATAGATTGTACTGTAATACCTGGAAACTATATGAACGGCCACTGTCGGAAATAATCGTACCTATAAGTGAATACACATTGAAACGTAATCTCCTTTAGTAATATCGATTTACGTATTGTGGAAATCGGCTTTGTAAGAGAAATTTTTACATTGTGTGGTTTTTATTCAGACTATTTTATTTCAGACTGGCCTGTTGGTCTAGTAGTTAATGACCCTGATTGCTATGCTGGAGGTCGTGGGTTCGATTCCCACCCAGGACAAATGTTTGTGTGATGAGCACGATCATTGTTCTGTGTCTGGGTGTTATTTATCTATAATTTGTATGTATTTAGAAATATATAAGTATGTTTATCAGCTGTTTAGTACCCATAACACAAGCTCTGCTTAGCTTGGGACTAGATGGCGTTGTGTGAAAGTTGTAGAATAAATATTTATATTTAAATATTAATTTATTAGCTTTAATGTAGAATACGATAAGTATACTACTTAGCCTTCTCTTATTACTCTACTAGCGTTAATCACCACACTTGTTCGAGGCAGGTTAATGATTTTGAGAGGTACGCGGAACTTTGCAGGGTGTAAAATTCCCCATCCGTCATTTAAAGGGTGGATCTTCCGACCCGACGGGTGTCGTGCCTGATACTCCTTCTGCCTGCTTCGTCTTCTTCAAATCGCGCGGATAACTTTAACATTGCGATGTAGGATATCTTTTAGTTCGTATGTGGCAAAAAAGATGTCGCTACGGTTTAAATTACTGTGAGTTCTGCAGGCCTAGCCATATTATTATAAATTCTATTTCTATTATCGTAATCGTTAAGGCGACAATAAAAAGAAAATGGCGTATATGGAATCTGCTGTTTGTCAACTGTCAAGTTCGTGTTAACGAGTACAATTTGTAATATGGCTGAAAATAAAATACACTTCACAGTTGGCAAACAGCTGATTCCATATACGCCATTTTCTTAATATAATAGAAATAGAATTTGTAGTATGGCTAGGCCTGCAGGTTCTCTCATGTTATCTTCCTTCATCGGAAATTCATTATCACTTAAGAAGAGATATAAAAAAATACATGTATTTCATAATAAATCAAGACATATTTCATACTTTTACATAAATGAGCTCTCTTGTATTTGCCTAAGGGTTTAACAGAGGTGTACCTATTTAACTAACAACACTTTACCTGACCAGGGACACGAACTCAAGAGCGCCCCAGTAGCTCTGCCAACCAAGAGACCGAGCAAGCAGTTCAAACATGGTTATAAATTATAAAACAATGAAATAAAAACACGCTAGCAGAAAATACATATATTTAAACTAGCAGCCCTGGCATGATTATTTACTTTTAATGTACAACCTTAACTATATTATACAAATACTAGAAAAAAAAACAGTAACTAAACCAATAACTTTTTATTAGTTTAAGTCCTGTTCTCAGAGCTGCTACGAATATACACACAAAATTTTAATTAAGAATCGGTCAAGCCGTTTCGGAGTAGTATTGTTACAAACTCTGTGACACGAAAATTTAATGTATTAGGTAGATATAGTCAACTAATCTATACTATCGTACACAATTTCGTCAATGCCTAAATTGGTCCATTGGATTCCGATGGTGACATTACTGAAATCTGATCCGAATGTTTGCTTGATAGCCGTTACTGTCGCAGTGTTGACCTATTAACTGCTTCCAAGATCGATGTCCCTTGCTATGTGACACGGAATCTAGACATATACCTACGCTATTAATTCAATACTTAAAGGTTTTAAGTGCAGAGTACGTGGAATTGGACGCAGTTGCTGTTTATATAATATTTTGTGTAATAATCCGCGGGTGATTTGGATTATATGGAACGTTTTAAAACTGAGTAACTCGTAGTCTGTCAATGTCGATAGCTTCAGATAATGTTGCTGTATTATTGTTCTTCCTTGTATCTTTCGTTTGAGTTTTTACACCACCCAAAGGTTTGCTGCTGCATTTTTGTTGATTATAGATTATGAAAATACCAATAAGTCCTCTCATTTTGCTAATATTGACGTAAGTTTGATCTTAGAATTTGTGTGCTTTATCATTTATTTTTGATGTAAATCAAAACTCTTGGCTGGAATCGTCATACTTTTATTCACATACATTACGCACGATGATACAGTGATTAGCTTTAATGTAATAGAAAAGTAGGTAAGTAATTTTTTTTTACAGCCACAGGAATATATGGAGCATTTTCCTTTTGCGGAAACCGCACATGAATAAGACTTATAAGTGCTTAAAAGTCTAGACGCTGGATGTGTCGCGGTTGGGGTGACAACCGCAATTGGCGCGCATTAACCATTTCTCTTTATATTTCTGTGCTGGGCGTGACGTTTGCTGAATCAAAAAGTTTTTTCAATACACGCTCGTAGGTCTCTAAATAGCGGGAACTTTTGAATTGATCAATGCTTGATATCTTATCTAAATTTGACTTAGCTAATTCTCTAGGTCAACTCTTTTTGAATACGTTTATTGTATTTAAGGAAAAACAACCGCTTTATAACGAAACCTTGTATAGCTTTTAAATGCTTCTTATCTAAATGCACGGATTTAATTACTTACACAATCAGTTTTATAATTCTATATGAAACACAGAAAATCTAGATCAATCTCCAAATATTGCTAAAAACACTATTTATGTTGCGCCTTATTTATCTGGAGCACTTCATAAAATCGAATCACTTGAAAAAATCGACGACATTCTATTCTAGTTTTTCATCACTATGTCGCACCGCAACGACCAACTTTAATAAATGGGTAGATGTCTGGAATCGCGTACATTGACCTGCTTCGTTGACATCTGATGTCCACTATCTAGGACGTAATAAAGACATTGATGTGAGGACATGGCAAGGCACTTATCTTGGATTACGTTTGAGAATTATTGATTTATTTTTCTTTGTAATGCCTACGTACCTACTTTTTCGGCCTTCGGTACTATACAGTTTTTTAAATTTTCGCGTCAACGGCCAATATGGGCACTAAAAACCCACAACGCTAAAAGTAGAGCTCTCAATTAAAAAGTTAAAAATAACGTTTTCTTATCGTTGATGTAATTTTATGTCGCATCGGGGTACCGCTTAAGAAAGGAATCTTCCTAGTAGGTATGTACTTATATTCAAATTACATAGCTCAACGATAGCAAAATGTTAATTTTAACCTCCAACGCAAAAGTAGGTTACTTGTGGCGTTGGAGGTTTTTTAAATTTTTAATTAATTTTTATTTCATTTTTTTTTATTTTAGTGACATACTCGTATATGTTTGCAAGTAAAGTTAATACCTATAGACGCCTTAAATCGCAATGGTAGCTAACACAAAAGTGCCCATAACATTGAAACGGCTGAACCGGTTTTGATAAATCATGTCTAAGAACCATTGCAAGAAACCCTTCTTTCAATTAAAAAAAAATCACCGGACAGAAATCGATTACCCTGGTTGCGCAGGACCTAACAAAGGTTGGAGAGTACGTCGCTCGAGGAAGCCCGTTCATGCACTCAATTATTTGACAACATCACCATTTAAAGTTCAGTAGAACTTAATCTCACTATCAAATCCCGATTTCATAAAAATAAATTCATATTGAAGAGAAAGAGCTTATACTCTTTACTACCGATCGAGAAATTGATGGTTATACATTGACCGACCGCCACGGCCAAGTAAAAGGGGCTCTTATGTATGTAGCTATACATTCTAGAGATTACTCCAAAGGCTCGAATATCAGTTTCCTTCTTGAGCGAAAATTTTTCGTCTATTTTATTCAAGGTCGAAGAGCATTGTCGGATAGCCTTCAGCTTACAAAACCGCTTACCTCAGGCATTTTCCCAACATAATGTACTGCGTATTTGGTAATTTTACTTGTTTAGGTATATTTGCAAAAAGACTTATCTTGTAATATTTTGGTAGAATAATCTCCTTTGTTGTTCTTTAATTCAAATACGAACTTGAGTTCTAGTAGAATGTGCTACAGTAAAATGAAATACGCTGTGGGTTAAAATATATATTTCTGTACTGTTATTTTGTTAGGGAAATATTATCTCGGTGCCAAATTACTTGGTGATTAAATTAAAAGAGGATCATTAAAAATCTTAATGCGATAGTTTGTTCCCTTTATAACGTACGGACCAATGAAGCTTATTAATCGTTACTATAAATGGCAGCTATACAGCGGCCAATGTTAAAGTTTTCAGTTTTGTAATAAACCTGAAATTTTCATGATATTTTATAATAGTTATGTTTATAGACAGCCATTTTTATACAAAACAAAAATAGCGCTGCGGTATATTATAATGTGTTTTTAAATATCATAGCTAATGCTGACATAGGAGCCTTTTTTTGGTCTCTCACAGGTCTTCTCTCTTTTTTTTTATTCTCTCATCTTTTTTATTTTCTAGGTATTTGTTTTTATTTTTGTTTTCAAACATAAATTTCCTATTGCGTATCCCAAACAAATGTTTTCTTTTCTTTCTTTCGGGACGCTTATGGATCCATTTTCCCAAACGGTACTGTATAATACCATGTTCATCACGCTTGCAATAATTGGTACTTGATATTCAAACACGGGTGGCCACTGTGACGATTGCTCAAGGGGATTATGGGAAATGATGCCGTGTCGTTGTTGCTTAGGTACATACATGTCACGATAACATAAAATTAACAGTGATTTTTGATCATGTTTTTGGTACACTATATTGCTTAATTGTGTAAAACATTACGCAACGGTTGACCCTTCAACTAATGTACTCATTAACAATACTTTGTCACTATGTTGTAGGAGTATATAAATAAAGTAATAATGTAAGCTGTATGAGGCGTGGTGTAGGTGTGTGTGCGGTGAGTGGTGGTGTAGTGTGTGTAGAGGTGTATGTGTGTGTAAAGTTTTTTTTTTCTTTCTTTTTTTAAATACTACACCCAACTTTTTGTGACGTTTTATATTTACATTGATGTAGATTTTGATTGTAGGTTGAGTTTGTTCTGTGACTTTCCTTCCCGGGAAAAAAAAAGTAGAAAGTGGTAGATACTATCACATGTAAAAAAACGTTTGAAAAATATCGATCCTTAGTCTTATTTCAATAAACGACTTTTCATTTGATTTTATTTTAGTTTGACCCTTAATTATTACAAACATTTTTCTAGACATCACGGCCAAAATTTAAACAACAGAATACACCACGATACAGATCGAATTTCCCCGCCATAAAATCCTGTATCTCTACCATGGCGTAATATTTTTTTTGTACACATTATATCCATAACATAAAGCCATTTTGGCTATAATCACATATCTGTATGCAAATCTCAATGGACACGAAACCATTTCGCGTGTTTTAATTGCGTAACGGATGGTCGTCGGCACTCATAACCGAGGGGAAATTATATCTTTATTAATAACTGGCCCCGTTTTTCTACACCGGCCGGTAATTGTATTAGAGATCGGTCGGTTTTTTTTTATTAGCAGGAAAAATACTTTTCAGTCTGGTAACATAATCGAATGACCTATACTTAAATATTTCTTCTTCGCTCCTTCAGAACGAGCAGGTGCGTGTATGACAATTTGTATGAAAGTAAACGAAGCAAAAGAAGTTTTTGCCTACCCCCACGGGAAAAAGTCGTGAGTTTTTATATGTATGTATGCGTGTAATAAGAAAGTCTTATAGGTTTTGATATTTTATTTGATTATAGTGATTATGTAACATTTTATTGAGTTATATTATCTTTGTTTTACTAATCTCCATTGCAGATTTTAAATAGTTTTAATTAACCATAAATACCAGCGCTGTAAACTATTCTAACCGCCAAATAAAATTATAGGATCATTTCAAATCCTTTTGGATCGCATTTGTGGTTACAATAAACGAAATTATTTAAATGTTAAGTGTTAATGCGGTAAATGTATCTATTTTATATTCGATAATTTAACTAAACAGCCGTCACATCTGCTACAAATGATACCTTTAAAAATAATTTAATATTACTTTGGAAAATCATTATGAATTTTTTAAAGTTATATAAAATTTTTTTTTAGTCTGTTTTGTTTATAATTGTTGTCTGGCAGGTTAGTCTAGGATTTTGTTGGCAACTATACTACTTAATGCTCGGTTGCTTAACCGGGTATTCTGTGGATGCCATAATTAATTAAGATTGCCAGCCAGGGCCTTATAAATTACTTACCTTATAAACTACTACTACGTCCTTAGATACTTTAAAACTAAGCGAGAAGGGCGCCTCCTGTAGGGTATGGACCTCGGCTAAGGGCGTACACACGGCTGACTACACATAAAGCTATATATTTCCAGTATAAGCTGACCTCGCATTATAATTTGTTGAAATTGTATTTATTATTATTTTGTTTTTATTATTATTGTTAAATTCTTATGTTAAATTGTGATTTGTGATTGTGTTTTTTGTGATCTCGTGTTTCGTATAATTGTCATACGGGAGAACCTGAAATAAATGTATTTCATTTATTTTATTTTATAAAAGATCACCGTACAATGCGAGGTCAGCGTATACTGGAAATTTATACTTGATGTGTAGCCGTGTGTACAAATCATTTAGTCTCTTCATTTCATGTGTTAAGTGGTTAACCTGGTGTCAGAGCTTTTATGTCGCCTATGATCTTCTAATTTGGCTTCACATGCCGTCGTGAAATATCTCTCATACATGCTGGTTTCGTCTGGAAATCAAACACATGAATCTGAAAAGTCAAGAGAGCCTTGGATTCGAACTTTAGAGCTAGAACAACCAGGTCCTACGTCCTCCGTACACACCACCGTCTAAGGGCTATCACTACTTGCCTTTGTTTAGTAACCAATATTCATACCTACAGCTCACAAAACGGCCTATACAAACCTCTGACGTTTAACTTATTGGTTCCCAGCTCCGAGTAACAAGTTAGTATTCCGTGTATCTTATAAAATACATTTTCAAAAGAGTTACTACGGACTCAATTCAATTTTCTCGATTGAGAGAGCAGTACCAGTGCGAGGTGACATTCGAAGAGTACAATGATCGCATTCTTTGGAGCGTAAAACATAAAAGGTGCTGTTACCTGACCACGACATTGGCTTCGATGCTTCAATGAGTTTCGCTATGAAATCTTATCTATCATATTTTCTGGATTCCTGTGGAAGTGTCTATTGGATGGAATTTGCTGCAGTCACGGTAGCGGGCTTTAATTGAATTGGTTATTTTTATACTGTTTCTACTTTTTTATGTTATTTTATAGAGAAAATTTATCCGCGATTTTAAAGAAAATTAGTGAAGTGACTCCTTTTTTTCATAGCACTACTATCTACGTGAAATTTTTAATTTGGATATCAATATTTTCCAAAATAAATCGTTTTATTGCACATTCATCATCATGGAATTAACTTATTATATTATAAATTATTTCGTCTGAAAAATTAACGTTTCGTTGAAGTTGTCTTTCCCGTTAGTTATGACCCACAAAATTTTCAGTTTACTTTTTGTTTATTATATTACTATAAGAACCTACAATGAAAAATATAAAAAAGTCCTTCATAAAGTCTTTTGCATACTTAATGTTGGCCTTAATAAACTTCATCATAACTTTAGTTGAGTTTTTATTGTTTTTAATTGTTAAATATTATTACTACAAAACCCTAAACAAACACTTAGGTAAATGAAATTTTCTTTATGCTAATTTTTCTTAAATCTTATGAATGTTAGGGCAACTGATAAAAATAAATATAAATAATTATTTCGACACAGAACATAATAACGCAATACAAAAAAAAATATTATGTGTGGAATAGTTTCTGCAATGTCTGTCATGTCCAAATTATAATAAAATCAGATCTATAGAAGATTTAAAGAAAGACAGCATTTCTCAAGTCTTTTTAACAATTCTAACTAATAAAATCCCAGATACCAGGTTTCGCCATTACGAACCGTTAGCAATTAAGCACGTAGGACTAAACACAAAATTAGAGCAAAGTTTCCCCAAAATATATAATCAAGGCAAAGTACCTTTTTTCAGCCTACAATGTCTAAAAACACAAAAAGTAATATTACCAGACCTTTAGACGCAATTTATAGCATTTTTTTTTAATCGTACGATTTGTGGTTTTTGTACCGTTTGATACAATTACATTCACATGATCAAGGCACAACTTTTTGCTGTGTATCTGACCGCAGAAAGGGTGCGGTCAGAAATACTTGTTTCAATTGATTTTGTATGTAAAAACGTTATACTGGGAGTACGGTCTAGAAATAAAATGGATTGGGTTTTCACTGTTGTGGTTTACTCATGATTAGTGAATTAGTTTTTAGAAATCTTTTTTGTTGGTTTATAAACTTGATGGATGGGGCATGAGGCCGAAAATAATAATTGGAAAATCAATAGATATGCTCTGAAAGAATCAAACCGTGATTGGATGGTCCTTATTAAAGTTAACCGCCTGCCTGGGTTACTTATATCCTTAAAAGAACTTGAACGATATTGATCTCTGTAACCAAGTAATAAAAAACAAATCTGCAAAACATAATTCTCAAATTACTGTTAAAACATTATCCAAATACAGAAACCAGCAAAAAAAAAAATTAATTAATCCACTTTAAAATACTTAGCGAAAGCGCACTTAATATTGAATACGAATTATTTTTAATAAGCATTCGTACCAAAATTGTAAATATGGAAACTATATCTGTCTGATTTTGTCTGTCCATTGAACTAACACTGCTGCTCCAGAAACTACAAACGCAATCGACTTAAAGTTAATGTATTGAAATAAATGGTAATGGTATTAAATAGATCTTGATAAATAAACATACTTACATGAATGCATCAGGAGAAAAATTGGATAGGGAACATTAAAAATAGATCTATTGAATAAAAAATACAAGAGATTTGTTCACCTAATACCTATATATTAAATGTATTTTTTAACCGACTTTCAAAAAAGGAGGAGGTTCTATGTTCGTGTGTATGTATTTTTTTTTTTTTTTTTTTTTATGTATGTTACCTGATTTCTCCCTCATTTGTGGACCGATTCTCAAAATTCTTTTTTTATTTGAAAGAGTATACTCCTGAGGTGGTCCCATTTTAATTTGGTGAAGATCTGGTGCTGATCTTCGGAGATATACAACGGAACTCTTCAAAAATAAACGGCAAATCTGTCGTGTTTGCTGGAATCGCTTGGATGTTTATTGTTTATACAACATAATGACGTATCATCACGCCTGTATGCTCTGAGGGGTACGCAGGTGGGTACAATATATCTAGATTTCGTCAGTTAGGTATGTTAATTTTAATTTATTAGGGATTAGTGGAAAACCCTATTATGATGACATGTATTGTTAACAATTAACAATATAAAATAAATTCATGGCAAATGTTTTTATGGTAACAACTAAAAATGGAAAAATAAAAAACTTTTTTGCAAAAAATAAAACCGACTTCAAAAAAACACTAAACGGTGTAAAATAACTCTAAATTCGGAAGTCGGTGGCCCATCATGAGTAAGACAAACCCACCAAAGCCACAGACTTCCGAATTTAGAGTTATTTTACACCGTTTAGTGTTTTTTTGAAGTCGGTTTTATTTTTTGCAAAAAAGTTTTTGTTATTTCCATTTCATCTCTTCGCTTCTTGTTAAAGTTTACAAAGCCAAAAAAAGATGAATAGTAACCGGCACACTTTTTTACGAACCAGCTAAATCTCACTGAACATATGTGTATGTACTAATGATAGTCGTGCAGTCGAAAACTCCTAAAATATAACAAAAATACTTAGTAGAAGTAGGCGTGTAAGTCCGACTCGAATTTATTTAATATCTCGTTTTGCGCTTCTATTGACTCGAGGACATTACAGTGAGCGTCCAGCGAACAGAAAAAATGGGATAGGCCACTTCGTAAACAGGCTCAGTTCCAATTTTAAACTCAAATACTTAGTTCTTTTTTTATTTTGAACTGCGCTCTTTTGGCGTGCACTTTTGAAAATTAATGAATATAATAGTTTTACTTTTAAATTCTTGAGTCGAGACGGGGATCTTTATTGGAGGGGAAATATTATTTATGTTAATTGCATTAGCACATGCAACGAAGTTATAATGATGTTTAAGCACACACAGTTGCATTATTAAGTAAATATTCTAATAATGCTTTTCCTTTTTTTAAGTCTCAGCAGTTAACCCATTTTTGTTGAATTTTAAACACGGGACGTTTTTTGTATTGTTATCTTTATTTTGTTCTGTTACTACTATTTCTAAAGCTATTTATTAATTTGTGTGTCGTGATAGCCCATAGGTTACGGCGCCAACCTCTCATGCATGAGGTTGTGGTTCAAATCCGGGTTAGTACCAAAGTGACTTTTTCAATTCATATGTACAGACGCCAGCACGTCAAGTTACCCCAATGTGTAAAATTTTTTTGATCGTTTTTCAACTTTATGTTAAACAGAATAAGGTTCATATTCAATTGGGAAAATTTGACACATTGGGGTAACTTGAAGTGCTGGTGTCTGTACATACTTTCTATGTTTATCTTAGACATCCAATGATGTCTAAGATAAACTTAGAAATATATCAATATATCGGTGAAGGAAAATATCGTGAGGAAACCTGTACTTGTAGTTAATATAAGTCTGAAATTGCCGATCCGCCTTGAGCAAGAGTGGTGATCAATGTTCGTGCCTTCTCTGTATGAGAAGAGACCTCTACCCTGCAGTGGGACAGTTATAACAGGCTGATATTATTATTATTTGTTAATTTAGTCACATTGTATTTTGTAGTTCAATTTAGGTACTTACAGTAAATGGGTGAAAGCATTACTTCCATTTCAATGCTTATAATTATCATTAAATTACTGTGTGAAATTGTAAATAGTCAGCTTGAACAGTTAACTACAGCACATTAGGGGAATAGTTTCACATAAACGGGGTTATTATATACACAATCGTCGTGAATAATCTAGGTTCATCAAACACATAGTAATGTATTATATACCAACGTGGATAATATAATGTTACGTTATTGCTCTGCAAGTAACGATACAATCCATTACAGATAATAATAGTCTCATAATTACTTCTTTCAATGGATATTTATTTATGTAGTTTAGATAAAAAACACACTGTGTTAAAAAGTTTTTGGGAAATAATGTGACTTGATTGTTTAACTCTCATAGTAATTTGACAATAAATTAAAAAGATGACAGGATGGCTGACGATATAATTCTGAATATGTACCTAATATTATTTATCTTTGGTAATTTAAACAAAAATGGCGATATTTTGTCTACTCTTTGAGATTCTTCGTTATCAATAATTCAGTAAATCGCATTTTACTAACTCTTTTACACGTTAAACAAGTAAATTATCTTTTTTTTTAGGTTAGGCCGTTTCACTATCTTACTACTCTGAGAAGAAACACCAAAAGAAACTCAGAAATCATAGTCTATTTTAAAGTCCAGGCATTATCTTGGTTATAGCATGTGAGCAAAATACAAAAATTTTGAAAATCTACTAGCATAATATGACTAATGTGAAATATCAGTTGGTTATCTTATGAGTACCTAAATGTGTTGTGTATTTTCGCGAAAACCAATACACTTATATTTTGATTTGTGCTATCCACGAAGTGCGAGACTAATAAGAATAAGCCTGGAGGCTATGTACCTAACTGATATAGTGGATCTATTGCCAACTGCACATCTTGTTAACAACTTAATGTCTGGACGACTTAATGTCTGGACAGGAATGTTTGCTTTTTCTCTACATCACACATTGTAATTTGATTTTTTATTTTATTTTTATTTTTATGTTAATAAAAACTTCATGCATATTTTTATTAACTTCATGATTATTACTTTTTTTAATAATCAACTTTGGATTAAATAATGTAAATATGTGAGGTGCTCACATATTTACATTATTTAATCCAAAGTTGATTATCTTTCAATACACTCATGCAATTACCAGTCGCGTTGCTTATTTTATATCACCTATTTCAGGATAGCTGTTTTCTTTTTCTCATGGTACATAGTCCTCACATATAATCTGATTATGTATACAAACATTGTAAAATCTATTTTAAAAGAGTAAGTATGGAGTTTCTTGCACAATCTTCTCCATACGAAACAACCTTTTGGAATCTGCAACTAGAATCATATTAATTTAATTTATTTGTAAATGTAACGTTTAAAACGGCCTGTTTTCAGGCCTAATTGAAATAAATGATTTGACTTTGACTTTGACTTTGTTAGAAAAAGAAAATGGATTTTTAAACATCCCTATTTTTAAATAAGAACAAAAAAAAATGGGCTGTATCCGTACCTGTTACTGATAACATTTGCGTTATCAAAAGTAAACAAAACGAAGTTCATTTTTTAAATATGCCACAATTTAGTTAAACTTAAATAACGAAAACAGCTGTTAGAGTTGGGGCATGCTTGAGTGAGATCACGCGAACGTGAGCGAGAGATGACGATTAATGAATACTACTATGTCATGAATAGCCTGTACAATATTTCCATAAATTGGGTGTGTTTTTCGTTAAACCCCGGAAGGACACCGGTGTCCGCCTGTCATTGTCTTTCTATTGTGTCTCTAATTGACTCAATTGAAGAAAGGTCAACAAACGCCAATAACTTTCCTGTTTATGAATATTATTAATTGATACTTTACAAATATAATGAGAAGACCGCCTAAAATAGGTCCTTTAAGTATTTGCACTAATTAAAAATTTGTGGTGTATAAAGTAGTGATACACTGCGTTTATCTGCTTGACGGGTTTTGCAATTTGCCACATGGTGCTAATTGTTTTTAAACGAAAAATTAAGTGATGAAAGTCGCAAAAATCCGAACCGAACGCAAAAAAGAAACATTGTATGACTAAAATTTTTACACAGCCAATATAGCATTAGTTTAATTTCTAATATTAAATGTATTTGTTGGAATTCGATTCCAAATTCAAAAATTTATTGGAACATTTTTTTTATTGTGTACGTTAATACTGCGTTAGTTTATTAACTGTGTCACAGTTTTTTTTTTTTTATAAATATTCCACAACTTTTCACACAACACCATTTAGTCCCAAGTTAAGCTTGAGAGCTTGTGTTATGGGTACTAAACTGCTGATAAACATACTTATATATTTCTAGATACATACATATTATAGATAAATTACACCCAGACACAGAACAAATGATCGTGCTCATCACACAAACATTTGTCCTGGATGGGAATCGAACCCACAACCTCCGGCATAGAAGTCAGGGTCACTAACTACAAAACCAACAGGCCAGTCAATATAACATGATGAAATATAATACACTTGAGAGCAATAAAATCGCACACCCCTTGTAATTTGGTTTATTACTGATTGTTTTCTAAAATCGAAAGATATTGAGTAAAAATCATTAGACAAAATTAAAGCATACAAGCTTAGCTTTACAAAAACATAAAATTAAAATCATTGACCTTCACGTAACTTACAAAAACCGACCGTACACCGAATTCCCCAAATTCACGCGTTTGCGTTGTCACTACTTGCACCCTTAGCCGCAGGTATAAAAAGGTCAGTTTATTGGAATTTTTATTCAGTTGCATACCGAAGGTCAACGTGATAACATCTCTACTGGAAGCATACGGATTTACTGGAAAAATATGGATACCACGCCCGCAGAAGCCGCTCAAGTTATTGCCTTGCTCGAAGCAGGCCATAACCAAAGTGAAGTTGCTCGACGGCTAAATTTGAGCCGCTACTCTGTTCGTCGTGTATACCAGAGGTTCCAAGAGACCGGTGGCTACATTCGGCGACCAGGATCTGGCCGGCGACGCACAACATCAGAGCGTGATGACCGCTTTCTTGTGACAAGGTCTTTGAGAAATCGGCAACTGAACGCGGTTCAACTGGGACAACAGCTTCGAGAAGTTCGCAATGTCAGTATAAGTCGGTGGACAGTTCGAAGAAGACTAGGTGAAGCAGGAATGACTTCACATCGCCCAGCAAATGGTCCCAAATTGACCACAGCTCACCGACAAGCCCGGCTACAATTTGCTAGGGAACATTTAAATTGGACGTATGACCAATGGCGGGCTGTTATGTTCTCTGATGAGTGCAGAATGACTTTACATGGTCATGATGGACGCTCTAGGGTCTACAGAAGGTCATCAGAGCGATTTTCACAATGCTGCATAAGCGAACGTGTGGCTTTTGGAGGTGGATCGTGTATGTTTTGGGGTGGCATAATGTTGGACACTAAAACTGACATTGTATTCATCACTACGGCGAATACCGGCCCGAGATCGAGAAGTTTGACGGCTGCACGATACGTCGAAGAAGTGCTCGAAGAACATGTGAGGCCGCTTGCGTGGCTTATGGGAGAAGATTTTCTCTTAATGCACGACAACGCCAGACCGCATGTCGCTAGAACAGTTTGCGACTACATGGAAGATGTTGGAATCACCGCGATGGAGTGGCCAGCTCGTAGTCCTGATCTCAATCCGATTGAGCATGTCTGGGATGAGCTAAAAAGAAGAGTTCGAGCAAGAAGCCCTGCTCCTACGCGCCTCCAAGAGCTTCAACTTGCCATTGAAGAGGAGTGGAACGCCATACCACAAGATTTCATGGTGAAATTAATACGGTCCATGAAAAACCGATTAAGAGCTGTAATCAAGGCTAGGGGAGGGAATACACCTTATTAAAAAACAATTTGATCAAGCATTTTGAGTTTTATTTTTATTCTTTGTTAAGCTAAATTGGGTAATTTTATCCGTATGTTGGGTTTTGTGCCCTAAAACTCCCTATGGGTACTTTTTTTACACTGTATTTGATATCATTAGAAAGGTACTGAAGTAAACATTCAAATAGTGTAAGTTTTATTTTAATATGTATTCACATTTATGAAAAAAACTGCTTTAACAACAAAAAGTCAACGTGTGCGATTTTATTGCTCTCAAGTGTATTTTTTAATATATTTTCATCAAGTTATAAGCGCCCACCACAAGAAAGACAACTAGGTTCCAAAACCACAATTTAGTTTGTCGTATTAAGTTTTAACATAAATGAAATTATCGATTTATGATAATAGCTTGTATGAAGATCTTTCATTGTATTTAGTACTCTAAATTCAAATTAATTTTATTATTATGGTACGCACGGCTACTCGTCAAGCTATATAATATTTTCTGTATAAGCTGATCACATATTCTATAGGAATCCCGTTCAATGCGTGGTTAGATTAATTGCATTAATGGAAGAATTGCATAGCTTGATGTGTGGCCCGGCGCAACCGGCGTGTGTGTATGACAACATGTATGAATGTAAACGAAGCAAAAGAAGTATGTAAGAATCGTAGCATATGGCGCTCTGTAGTTTCTGCCTACCCCCATGGGAAAAAGGCGTGAGTTTATGTATGTATGTATGTATGTGTGGCCCGTGTGTACCTAAGATATTATTTTTTCAAAATCAGTTGTTGCTTGTTCATTTGTTTTTTCGCCGTTCAATTCGATCTGGGTCTGGTCTGATAAATATTTTATCACCTTATATAAAATTTTAGTTATATTATTCGTAAAAATAACATACACGAAAATAAAACCAACTCTACGAAAATGTTCATGGATTATTTACGTAACAAACTTTTTGCCCAGTTTCGAACATTTTGCAGCTCAGAGTCCCCAAGGAACCGCTGTGACACGACAATCCGTTGAACTAGTTTCATTTTTCAAAACATTAATTACGAAAAATATTTGGCATCGCCAAACAGTTTGGCATAAAAGAAAATACTGTGTTTTTTGTATAAACATGTCGCAAACTAATACTGTCAAACCAGTCGACATCGACTGACGGCTCAAAATTGTGTAAAATTTCGTCAGAAATATCAAAGTTGCCATAAAACTGCGTGATATACAAATACATCGAAGCAACATAGGACGGGTACACACCGGCGCGGGCTATGACATTTTCCGTCCACAATAGAGTTACGCCCGCCGCGTCAAACAATGAACCCAGTCAATCGCGGTATCGCTGGTACTGCAAACAACACCGCTGGGCGTAACAACGGGGAATTGTTGCAAGTGTATACGGGACTTAAAGGTGGGTTTTGGTTGCGTCTATTGTGTACCGGGATGAAGTTTGGTATCGATCCCGTCAATCTTCAGTCTCTGTGATGACGATCCTTAACAATATTCAGGACTCTGTGTTAGGTATGCGTGATAAAGGTATGGAGAAAATTGCAAGTTCTCAGCGCATTTTTTTACATTAAGTACATTGCTTCAATGAATACAAGATCAAAGTGTCTTTTCATTATAAAATAGAGACAATAATAAAAGTGCTAATGGGCACATTCTTACTCTGTAAGTTTTTAACAAAGTAAGTTCGATTTAAATTACTTATTAGCCTATAAGTCTTGATTATAATCGGTATGAGTTATCGTTTAATACAGATACAACATGATGAAAAAAAAAGTACATTGCCTTGAATATTTTGCGATATGTATTAAATGGAGGAGTAAGGCATGTCAGCAATGTGCTTGTGCTTGTTTATCCTATGTTAGAAGAACAAATTGGACATTTAATAGGGCATACACAAATAAGGCCTCTTTTAAATACAGATTCACATCCATATGGTCATATAAGAAAAAATCCATACTTTTTCCTATGAAAAATCTTCACTTCCATATTATTGAGCAACCGCAAATTTTATTGCAAAAATCGTACAACTGACCAACCATTTAGAATTTCAAGAGTCATAGTTACTCGTATACCCACCGACATAACTCCTAACAGAGTTCAGCTGCCGTGAAGCTGTAAAAGTACATATTTCTCCATTTTATAAACTTGGTTGAACTTCGTGAAACATTCTTGGGCTTTGGTATTTCTGAAGTATTTCTCTACGCCGGTTATAGACAAAGTGTGGGTGTACTGGGCAGGTATTGATTGTTCAAAGGATTAACTTGTAACAGTTTGTCTGCAATCCATTACGTTAAATTGCTTTGTTGTTTTAAAATACTTTCTACTTGGAAAGCTGCTTGAATGCTTGATGTACGGAAGCGTCGGTACTCTACAAATTCTACTGTATAATATTTTATAGATTTGATAATGGTTTGTTTATTTATAGGGCAAAAGCGACACTGTCAACTGCTGCATGTTTTTCTGTAGGTATTGAATGTTGTGGTACCTACTCGAAGGCATTCTAAATATTTACTTCGAATTCAGTTCCTGTGCAAAACAGAAGTTGTTTATTATTAATACCGTATTTTTGCCCTTTTTTGTAGTGTAAAACGGCCGTTCCGCCATGAGCAGGTATAGTGATCAACGCTCGTGCCTTCTCTGGAAGAAGTGACTTATGGCCTGCAGCCAGACAATAACAGACTGGCTTTATTATTTTATTTCCAAATCGATGCTCAAGCCGTATTGGTCGATTTAAATCTAGATTTTAGATGTACGATTTCTTTAAAATCTAGAAGTATTATGAGAATCCTTAATCATTTGTTCTATAATACGAATTAGAGGCTATACCACATTGAACCTGTGGATAATTTAGTACAGACGAATGAGACGCTTACATATTGAATGTGACAAAAATCAGGTATTCTCACGTAATTAGATTCCGTCGTAAGAAACCGCAAAAATATTCCAACCTATACGTTTTATTTGATCATTCATGTCGACATGAAGAAAATGTACGTCAAGGGGTTGTCAGATTTGCATAGCAATCAGACATACCTGATATTTGAATTGATGATACGTGAAAGAATATTGGAAATTCTGCTATCGGCAACGTATTTGCAAAGCGTGATAATAATGGAAATAAACTCATACAACAGTTTGTCGTGGTGGTCTTTTAGGGAGCTTTTGTTATGCATGTCTTGTAAAACACTCCATGCTTTTTTGGTGGGCTAATTGATAATATTATAATATTTTTTTGTAGGTATAAAATTGGGGTTTTGAATGCAATTTAATCGATGACAATACCCACGTCTAATTCTACTTCGTGTTAACCTGCATATGTAAATCATGATGCTTGTTACCTACAAATATTTTTAAACATTATGTGTGTCATATATTAACATAACTTCACGTCAGTATTTCCAGAAGGGTTAGGCAGGTATGCTAACAGTGAACATCAGCTTTTAAATGTACATTTTTAGGGAAGAGCACTGTTGTCTGAGATACAGATATTTATTTATCTAGTTCAGACACAGATGTCTTGCTGAATTTGTGTTAGTACCATAAGCTAATCTAAGATAATTATGTTTCATTAATAATGTACGTAAATAAATTTAATTTCATTTCAAAATTTCATCCACCATCCTCCAGTTAAAGTTAAAGATCATTAATATTCTCATAAGAATTACACTATTCACTTACATGAGAATATTAATACTATATAAAAAGAACAAAAGGTTGGGGTATTACAAAAGATAAGACTTCGATTTTATAAATGTTTTGAAGGTAGATTACAAATCATTATGAGCAAAAAAGTTCGTTCGATACATGTAAACAAATGTCAGTTGTGTTTAAGTCTCATTTAAAATCGAGCGAGCTTTTCCCCATCAACCCGGCACACATCCAGACTCCGGGCTGCTAATAAGAAATTCCAAATGTGAAATTCAATGACTTTTTGCTCCACATAGGATTCGAATTGAAAACCTTAAGCTCAGCAGTAGCGTTAGACCTCAGACCAATAGGGCAGTTATCATGTTTTGTTTCAACTTTATGTAGTTTCAACTTTATTCAGTTTGAGTACTTTATGGGACCAACCCAAATGTTCTTTCTTTGGTACTGTTCGTCAGCACGTGGAGCTCCTCAAGTTCCGAGTTGAGCTCACGATTACTGACAAATGCTTGCACTGACTGATCTGGTCCCCTCATATCTGTGTGGTTCTTTCCTCAAAAGACCATCTCAGACACTAATCTGCATGGTTCTTACATGATTTGACCAAGATAATGTCTGGACTTTAAAAGAGACTATGACCTCTGAGTTTCTTTCGGTGTTTCTTCTCAGAGTAGTCAGTTAGTGAAACTCCGACTTCATCTAACAGTTAAAAAATGACGTGTAAAAGTGTTTGTGAAAGCCTATTTGCAAAATAAACATCATTTATGATTTATCATTTATCATAACTAGTCATTACAACTTAACTTCATTTAATTACTTGTTAAGGTAAACGTCATTAGTCAGTTTATTCTGTAAAATACTCTCCACTAAAAGTTAGGTGAAGTAGGCGTGAAGCTAGCAACCCTTTGTGTAAGTGTGTAATAACAGCTCAACTTCACTTTTTCAAATGGTTATAGAATACCACTGAGCAGTTGACACAACATGTAGAATACATGAAGTAAATGCGAGAAAACTGCATGTAATTAAAGTAGATACAAACGACTGTGAATTTTTGGTGTAGTCCTACTAATTTATTCAGAGATAAACACATTAAGCACATAAAATAGGAGTAACGCTAGAGTGCATGTTCAGGAATTTTAGTAAAAAAACAAAAGAACAGATAAAACGAAATGTAGCACACACATGCAACAAAGAGTGCATAGTTACAGAGGTTAAATTAAAAGTGTTTTATGAAAAACTAATTGTTGACTGCGAATTTGTTTGCTTTGAACTTTGACCTCGCTTTTGACCCCTAGGAACCAACTAGTTACACTAGATCAACAACAGTTTTATGATTTTGGTAATTATAAAAGTGTGTGCTCTTATGTGTTTTTTTATTACTACCTTTTATTGAAAAGTATGAAAATCTATATACATATACTTATAATAAATCTGTAGAAGTAAAATTTCTGTACATTGAAAATATCAAAAAAATAAATAGCAGGGGGTGTTACTAGACTGACACCGAATCCAAAAATATGATTAAAAAAATTTTTGTCTGTCTGTCTGTCTGTCTGTCTGTCTGTCTGTATGTTCAGGTATCACGCAAAAACTACCGGTTCGATTACGATGAAAATTGGTATACTTATTCTTTGATATCCTGGGCACCACACTGGGTACTTTTTATCCCGGAAAAGTATATACAATAAAAAACAAACTTAATTTTGCGGTTCGATCCTTAGACCCGACTACTGTACCAACCGCAAATAATAAGTTTGTCGTAGGTTACGTCACCCGCAGTGGAGTTCACCACAGGGCACACGGCTAAGATATTATAATATTTAATCTTAAGATACAATATCGCTCGCCATACAATTAAATGGACTATCACACACTACGAAGATAATTATGCACATTGAATACCTATCTATTCAAAATTAATATTGGAAGATGATTGGTAATCGATACTGATGCCAAAAATGCAATTAGTGAATGTTTTGTCTTTCTGTCTGTATGTGCACGCATAGTTCAAAAACTATTATAGGGATTTTAACCAAACTTGGTACGGTTGTAGGTAATCAATTATAATACGCCTGGGCAGGTTGATCTTAGTATCAGTTGTTTTACACATGGTCAGTTGTACGGCGCTCTTTCCCGGGTCCGTAGTTCCAGAAATCTTTATGCATACATATCGGAAGGATCAACTTTGAAAGTAGTCTATCCGGAAGTATTAGGCTAAAATTATTACGTTTATACATCAACGCACAGCCCCAACCGCTGGTATTAGAGACATGAAACTTGAAGGGGTGTTCTTACTGAAGAGTAAGTCTTCCATAAAAACGATTTTTGAAAATTCAACCCTTAAAGGGAAAACATAGGGGACGGAAGTTCGACATCCACGCGGGCGAAGCCGCGGGCAAAAGCTAGTTATAAATAAATATTAAATATACCACAATTTTTTCACACAACGCCATTTAGTCCCAAGTTAGGCTTGAAGGCTTGTGTTATGGGTACTAAACAGCTGATAAACATACCTTATATTTCTAAATACATACATATTATAAATAAATTACACCCTGACACAGAACAAATGACCGTGCTCATCACTCAAACATTTGTCCTGGGTGGGAATCGAACCCACGACCTTCGGCATAGCAGAGTTACTAAATACTAGACCAACAGGCCAGTCAAAAAAAACAAAAATTATGTAGGTATGTTTTGTGTTACACATCCGTCACTCGTCTTTTTAATTTTTTGTCCACAAACAGCACCTGTCTGGCATTACATTTCAGCGAAAAGCTCACCCATTGTATGTTTTTCTTATGCACAATATAGAGTAATTTATTTTACCCTAGAAAGGCATGAGACATGCCAACTTTTTAACAAGTACGTTTCTTACTTGTGATAATTTACCGTGCATTTCTTAGTCTGTTGCCATTATACTTTTTGCCTTTATGCCGCCCATGGCCCTCTTTGCATCACATGCCGTCGAGACATGTCATATCTCTCAGACGTGTCGGTTTCCTAAATAAGTTTTCCTTCATCGTTTTTGAAGGAAGCGCGTGAAGGTACCTGGTACGCGCTTCTTGACCATTAACTAATAATTAACTTATAATTTGCAGACCGGGTAATGTTTTACCCTAAAACGTTCAAGTTGAGCCGCGAACCACAAACTAGAACTACGAACTGCGCGGGTTTCTATGAATCTCTATGAATTGATTCCGAGCGCTGCAACACTGTAACTGCAAGCTGCACGCCGCGGCTGCAGGTCTCAAATTCATAGAGATTCATAAAAACTCGTGCAGTTTGCGGTCTTCATTGCAGCCTATCTCAAACTTGTGTCTTATCAAGAAGCCAGCCTGAATCCGACATTTACGCGTGGATCCAGTTAACCAAAGAGCACCACATTACACAATAACTGTGTTGTCGAGGCTGAGTAGGCAGTCATTCTATACAAAACACTGGTAGACTGCAAGCCGCCAAGTTAGACTGGAAACCGAGCATCGAAAAGGCTAAGCAGATAACGATGATAAGCTATCAGTTAAATTTGTGTCATACCCATCCCATACATAGGTATAGCTAAACAATTTGCAATTTACCGTTTCATAACTACAAATTACGAAACCGAACTACTATTAATATTTTACAAAAAAATTAAAATGATATTTAAAAACTCAAAAAAAAAAACAAATCAGATCAAAAATAAATTAATTGTACGCTTTTAAAGTTTTGGATGCGAGTTTTTCTATCAAGCGGAACCGTTGGTAATTGTATTATTAGTATTATCTAACTATGCTGATCGATCATGTCAGTTGTAGATTGGCTCCTGGCTATTTAAAACAACGAGATTGGACTGAGGCAAGGGTTGATCTGTGGTTGAGTAACCGTTCATTGTAGCCCTCCATGCCTTGGATAGCTGTTGGTTTGCTGGTATACAGACCAGTCGTTAGATAAAAGTGAGAACGAGAGCTAACCGAAGTCAGAAACCCGAAAGTCTGGCAACCAGTCTTACCACATTCCCAGTAACTGGGTCTGATCAGAAGTGGATCCATGTACGATACTGGTTTAAAGCTGCATCTGGTAAGACTGGGAGATGACACCAACGTACCTTGTTGAAAAAATTCAAGACATGGTATGGAAATTTATAATATTAAAGATTTTAGAAAATTCTTTAAAATGTGATATAAGACGGGCCCCACATAAAAAGCAACCAGAGCTGTCATTTCTTGGAAAGTCATTCGAATAAGTTTTTAAAATCAAATACCGAGATGTTCTTGGTTCTTGGATTTTAAACGAATATATTTAAGGTTTAAGCGAAGTGCTTACATTTATTTTAAGAATTAAATTATCACTTTTATGTGACATTATCTTGTTTAAAGATAATTTATTAAACTGCGTTGGAAAAATAATGCGTAATAAATTATACTAAATACTGCAATTCAGTTTTTTAAATTCCACTTGAAAATTGCCTGTTTCATCAAGTAAATTAAAAGCGTATGCAATAAAATTCATACCTAATATATCAGGTCAATTAAAATAAACCATCCTGACAGAATCGTATAATAGTAGGTACTGTGTTAATGAAGTGGTTAATTTTGAATTCCTAAATGTTATTATGTAATGTTAAGCCAGTTCATTTAAACACCACAATTTACAGTACCACATTTGTAATCGTGTTCAATATAAAACACCCTAAAAACGCGCATTTTTGTTTTTCCTCGTCTTCTCCTTCAGAGCTTCCCAATTTCCTTTAAAAACCTCTTAAGAAAACACATTTATTATACAAACAAAGTTTAGTAAATAAACATTAAAAGTACAACAAAGAACAAAAGTACAGAACAAAGTAAAAACAAAAAACGGAAAGGGATGCTGGAAGACGAAAAGTGTTTCAAAATGTATTATTATTTACCTTACATTTGTATTTGTGAAGGCAGAAATACAAACTCCATTCCGGCACTTAGAAGTACAATTGTCTGATATTAATTACGTTACACCAACACTAGCGTCACATGGATTATAATAATACGCCAAAATTGGCTTCCTCGCGCTTATTTATGAATACACAACATGCGGCCGCCTTACGTCCCGCTCAATCTACCGCAACACGACTAAACTGTCCCAATTTGTAAGCTATCATTTCAACAAATTAATGTTCAAAAATTACATAGTGCTGCCTTAATAACCGTCTCCTTTGAGGACAAAGGGTGTCCCTTCAGCATACTGTCTCCGCTTTTTACGAGTGAATGTCACAAAGAGTCGCTTTTATTCACATCTAACAAAAAAATAACAAAACGCCACGAATCGTCGCCGGTCCTATTGTCCGATGATGTGGGTAGGGGGGCAGATGCGAGCGCGTATGCTACGGCGTAGGCGCGTCGTAGTGCCGCTACGGCCGGCTCGCCACTGGCGGGGGCTACGCGAGCCCGGACCGTTCACCTACACATCTACATCGAGCTCGCGAACCTATCGGCATAGGGCGGCTCACGCACACACCTGCCGCGCTTACAAGAGGGCCGCGAGAGGAAGCGGGAAAGTAACATTTTTGGGCTTGTAAATGATGTACACACTAATGGTGATTTACTCACACACACGGCGCTCAACGCACAACTTCTCTCATGCCCATACACATAGAAACGATTTAAACTTGTAATCCCTAACGATAATTTGTATTCCACGGATTTGGTATATACTAAAATAGAAACGAGTAAGTTTGATTCTAATAAATCTGTCCGCCGGTCGAAAAACAACTATAAGTAACGTGTTCTTTGAGTAGTAAAACAATTGTCGTAGAAATCAAATAGCCACAAAGTAGAGTGTATTTATTGAACCGAGAATTCCTTGTAATATTCATTGTTTCAGCTGAATTGCATATCAGAACTCGACATCAAATCGACAGGCTGATTCGCTATGCAAAAACACTGACAGGTAATTGGAGGCAGTACATTCTGCAGTTAAGCCTTCAATGATTGACAGTTGTGAAAATTTTTAGGGAACATTTTAGTTTTGAAAATGTAAAAGATACCTAGGCATTGTGCTTTAACAGTACCTACTAACATAAATGATTGCTTGGAGTCTTTTAAAAAAAAATATGACTGGATTAGAGAACTCCGCTGTTCATTAGCATAGCTTACAAATAAGATTAGTGTTGAAGTTTTTATTACAGGGGGCATTTTTTGTATGAACTACTGGATCTGGGTCAATGTTCCTAAGAAGAATAATGATACTGGATACACTGAAGTACAGAGGCCATGCAGCCATGTGTCTAATTTCTTTGATAATTTTATAAATTTATTGTCCAATAGTATATTATTGCCTAATAGTAGAACATTAACTTTTTTTCTATTTGAATAAGGTTTAATGTTCAATTTTTAAAAAGTTATAGGAATATATCTTAGTAATTAGGTAAGCAAAGACAACAGGGGTTGACCGCATACGAAAAATAAGAAAAAAATTAAACCGGATTGAGAACCCCCTCCTTTTTTGTAAGTCGGTTAAAAAGTGTCCTGACAAACACTGATAAAAGAAAGAAAAAAAACAATGAAATTAAACATCATGTCATTGTGAGCCTCACGACTGCGCCAAATAGGTCAAATCACGTTTAAACGCAACGATCTCAATGAACTCTCTTCAGCTCCCGACACAAGAACACGAGACTTTTCCGCCTTTATTGATTCTGTATAATTAAACTCAGCATAAAATGAGATGAGAACTTTCTTAATAATGTTTTGGCAATCCGGTCGAAGGTTTCAACGGGTGATTGAAGAGAAAATTTGTTTAAGATTTACTTCAACGTAATAGCTACTCAGTCACCCCTCAGAGTTCCACGGCAGATACTCTGTATTGTCAAAAGTTCTCCCGAACGAAAATTTACGTAGGTATTAAAGTTGAGTGAAAAGTTTTCAATGAAGATGTCGCAATTAATTTTCGATAAAATTAAACTCGTTAACGTCGGAAAATTACAGTCTTTGAACGGATACTAATTGAAATGTAGGAAAGTTTTTTCATTAAAATCTGCTGTGTATCTGTGACGCGCGCTTTTGGTAAAGTGTGTCGCTGTGAAGCCTTTGTTACTGGCTGATGATATTTTCTCCGAGCCCCATGGAAAAGAGGCTTTTCAATATCAATTGCTATAATAAGGCTAGACGCCGTCTTTGTCAGTCAGCAATGATTCTAATTCTCTTAATAATAATAATATTTTTCACAACTTTTCACACAATGCCTTCTAGTCCCAAGCTGAGCAGAGCTTGTGTTATGGGTACTAGACAACTGATAAACATACTTACCTATATATTTTTAAATACGTACATATAGATAAATAACACCCAGACACAAAACAAATGATCGTGCTCGTCACACAAACATTTGTCCTGGGTGGGAATCGAGCCCACAACCAATTTTGGGCTTCGGGCCACCGATGACGACTGACAAACAATTTTTTAATACTACCGAACTCAACGTACAGACACACACATCACATAACTACGAACTAACACATCAATCTACCCCAAATAGTCAAATTTTTATAAACGAACATGAATTTTATTCTGTTTGTGTCAAAATCAAAAACACTATATATTTTTTTTTTTATGTAATAAACGGTCATCCATTCACAAATCGACCTCTGTATGCGTTTGACCCGTGCTTCTCTGACTATTTAGCAACGAGCCTCCCTTATATAACTATACCTATGTATCTCAAAATGACTCAACAACATCCAAAATTTTACCCAGTGATCTGGAAAAGAAAAAAATTATATACGGAAATTATGGATTGATTTTTCCGCACTGCCCGTCAGAGTCGGTAGCAAAAAGGTTGCCCTGCAATGCGTACAGCCTACGGAAAACAATTTGTTCGTACTTATAGTCACGGAGTGAAAGGGGGCATCGCCGCACATGCTGATATCATGAGTGAAAACTTATGTGAAGTGAACCGTCAATGCGAAGCGCAATTCGCTTCACCTTCATTATGGCAAAATTATCGGTTGAAATTATGCTTAAAATAATTATGTAGGTCAATTTCCGTAATTGAAAACATTCAAATCAGGTCGCAATCTAATCTAAAGTCTAAAATTAGCCAAAAATGATGGTGAGTTAGAATTATAATTATTACCGCTTTACCTAAATGAAGTAACTGAAACGTTACCAACAATACAAATGGTATTTTTGGAACCCTACCATTCCGTGGAATATGCAATGCGATTTAATATCGTGTTATTTGTTCTAACCCTATCAAGGAATTCTGTGTACAACGGTATTCCTTGCCAAACACGATACTGTTTACTTCTTAATTACCTATTAAACTCCGATAACGCTAATCATACTCAACCAAAATCAAAAAGTCATTTATTCAAATGAAACAACACGCCAATAAATATTACACAACTTTTTCACACAACGCCATCTAGTCCCAAGCTAAGCTAAGAGCTTGTGTTATGGGTACTAAACAGCTGATAAACATACTTATATATTTCTAAATACATAAATATTATAGACAAATCACACCCAGACACAGAACAAATGACCGTGCTCATCACACTAACATTTGTCCTGGTTGGGAATCGAACCCACGACCTCCGGCATAGCAGTCAGGTTCACTAACTACTAGACCAACAGGCCAGTCAAATATTAAACTCGTAAATGGTTTTATGATGCTACTCTTGTTCTTAAACTTAAATTATCACTGTATTTTTGACCTAATGATCGCAAGTCCTACTGCCGAGCGTGCAGTTCTAGGTTTGATTCTTCGACCGAATAGTGTTGTTTGGTTTTATTATTTGGAATTTCTCAGTAGCACCCTGGAGCCTTGATTCTAGACTGGGTGAGGACAATATGCTCGCTCCGTATTATATTTAATGTAAACGTAATTTTGGAAAAATGTTTTTGAACCTTAAAAAGTTGATTTTGTTATTAAAATAAAATCAACTGATAAAATCATGATTCTTCTCTAATTTAATGTGAATTTTAATAATAAAAGGAAAACATCTATTTTTTTTAAATGATTTGTCAAGGACACATCGTTTATTTTGATTAAGCTGTATAACAGCATTTTGATCGTCTTTACAAATGAAATAAAATATACTGATTCTAGAAGCTCCTTCCAAAAAGTAGTTTTGGATAGAAAAAAGATGGCTATAATAGTGTGGAAATTTACCCACGAAAATGTTCTTAGCTTTTTACAAAGCGTGGGAGCAAACAATCCTTGTGTTATGACGATAAAAGAGTCATGTAGGTGTCGTCAAGGGCAACTTTAGAAGTTATAACAAGGCAGACTATTTTGAACACGTGACATTTGTATTTTGAATTGTTAGATAGAAGTCTGACATCACAAATTGTACACCCACATAACTAAAATAGACTTTGTCTATATTTCTGTTACTAATACTATAAAGAATTATTTGTTTGTATTTAAAAATAATAGTGAAGCTGTGGATATAAGTTAGTTATAAATAAACAGAAAGTTGTAGCTCTTATCTTAGAAACCTTGCCTGTCAGCCTCTAGTGATTGCAGGCGCGGTTGCTGAATGTGAGGTCCTAGGTTTAATCTCTGAGTCAAACAAGGTTTTTTTAATTAGAAAAAATCCTAGTAGGTAGTATGTAAACGCCACGTAGTCCTTGTAACAAGACAGTACTAATTATGTTGATTTTGTAAGAAACAAACCTCTGCTTACCCTTACAGGCGTGAAAATGTTACTTTTATATCAACGAACATTTTATCTACAATGTATGTTCAAATAAAACTAAGTATCCATTGTAAAGGAGTAAATTTGATCTAAAACACCAATAGTTTCGGCAGACAATTCGACGGTCAATTCACTTGAAAGGCTGCAATAAAAGTGCATGGCCGTTATACGGCTATTCACCATTTCGGAGCAGTATTAGCGGGCGATCATTCTTTCGGCGTCGCACTTACACCATTCGGGTTACAAAGACTTGGGACAAATGGATGTGACCACTGAGCACGGCATCACCGATAGCGTATAGAGACGGTAAAACATACCTACTAATATAATTCGTAGCGATTTAGACATGCGTTGAATCTATGGAAAGTAGAGGTAAGAAGAACCACCTCGAATGGAACATTTGAAAAATTGAGAATAATAAATAATAGTTATAATAAATATTCCACAAATTTTACAACGCCATCTAGTCCCAAGCTAAGCTAAGAGCTTGTGTTATGGGTACTAAATAGCTGATAAACATACTTAAATACTTCTAAATACATACATATTATAGATAAATTTCACCCAGACACAGCACAAATGATCGTGCTCATCACACAAATATTTGTCCTGGGTGGGAATCGAACCCACGAACTCCGGCATAGCAGTCAGGGTCACTAACTACTAGACCAACAGGCCAGTCATGACCAGAATGGCCAGAATGATGCAAGTGTAATGAAGAGTATTATGTATATGAATGTAGACGGATTGAAATGAAGTTAAATATAATTTAATATTATTTGACTAGAGCAGTCAGTATCTAAAGCTACTAAAAAGTTCAAATATTTTCGATCGTACTCTAATAACTTAGAAGCTTGCTTTCGAATTTCAATTAATACGAGTATTTAGCGCAATTTGACGGCCACTTTTTACACACAAAGACCAAGTTTTTTTACCTTAAACCCTTTATATTGAACATACATCTTCTATAACGGACTGCCTGCAAAATCGTCAGTTGTCGGCTCCGAGCCTTTTCGTATGCAGTTGAATATGCTTATCTGACCTCCACAAATCTGACAGGTTAACACGTTACCGCCTAATTTAACTGGCTGTCAGACTTTTGGGAACAACATTTGTGTTCACACAAACGGTGACATACATAGACTAGTATCTTTGGAAAGTGTTGAAACTATCGCCTCTAGAAGCGGTCGCCAAGGGGTTTCTGTACTATGGTTTCGAAACTAATCGCATATGCAGAGCAGGCAAAGAATATTCAGAGGACGTAAGTTTTATATAAAATATCAAATAAACCATCTATCTCTATTTAGAAGATGGCTAACAATATTCCAATTAGGTGAACGAGCGAAAGAACAGATGAGTTAATGGTGGAGAACATGATAAAAAGTTACTCTAATTAGCCTAATACCGACGTCATAAGCGAACTAATACTATGTAGACCTGGTGCAGTGACCACTAACTGCTAGACCAAAAGGCCAGTCGCATCTTTGTATGTCGTTGTGAGTACTGAGATACCCGGAAGTCTGCGTGCCAGTCTTACCAATAAGTAATTAGTTATATGGGTAGGCTATCCATAGATTTGTCGAGGGATAAGATTTGGGTGACGCAAGTAACCTATAATTATATAGATTTATAGTAGTCATAGTCAAAGTAGTCATATCAGTATTTTATTGATAAGGGATTCTTATAAGTCATAGCACTTTGCCCGCGACTTCGTTCGCGTAGCTTTCGAAAATGTAGTCCATGAGTATTACTCGATATATTGACGTCACGCAGTTTCACCCGCGTAGTTCCCGTTCCCGTGGGAATACGGGGATAAAAAGCCTATGTCATCCGGGAATAGTGTAGCTTTCCCCCAAAACAATAATTTTAAAAATTGGATCAAGAGTTCTGAAGATTACCCCCTACATACAAACTTACAAACATACAAACTTACAAACAAACAAATTTTACCTCTTTATAATATTAGTATAGATATACAGATTCAATATTTTGCTGATAAACAAATAAAAAAATACATTATCTAAATTATTTAACAAATTTTAAATACAAGATGTCAAACAAGTTAAAGAAGCAAATAAATAACGGTCAAATAAAAAAAAACACTAAAGAAAAAAACATTAAAATTACATTACATCATTATACATGTGGAAAGTAGTACCCTAATTATGCATGATATTTAAAATTGTTATTAACTGTTATTGTTATTATTGTAAGTTTTCTTTACAATTAAATAATAAGAGTTCATCTTCTTCGTCTTCCAGACAAGACGATGACAAGTCTATGACGATTCCCTCAAAGGGGGTAAACAATTAAACAATGATACCTCTAGGTAAGGTAAGTAGGCTGAGTGTCTGCTCATTTGACCTCTACAACCTAGTTACCGATTTGGATTTATTCTATATTGAATACAAGTATTCGGCAGCTTGCAGATACCCAAAAAGCCGTTCCTGACATATTTAGTTGAAACAAATCTAGGTGGATGACGAACTTTAATTATGTTATATTGATAGTAGTACTTATTACGTAATTATAACGCCTATAATTCCCGATAGATTAGGTGAGATATATTTAAGTACGGGTGTATAACTTGAATAAACCTTACTTACTCTATTGTTGAATGGGAGTACAATCCACCAGTTATTTTTAAGTTCCATGTGATAGGGGGGCCTACGGGCAACTATTAAGAAATTCCAGATAGAATACTCAATAACGTTTTGCTTAATTCAGCGATATAACACGATCTCACCTCATGCTCAGCAGTGAAGCAATCACTAGAGCATAAGGTCTCACATCACAAAATTAACGAAGCAATCTACCAATATTATTCAAGACAAAAGCGTAAACTTTAATTAAGTTATCAATAAATAGATCAAAACACTCACAAGGATCGACTTATTCTACTTATAAATCAAAGTTATATACGAGTATTTGAACTGTTTGGGGTTGAAACACTCGGGCCGTGGGGTCCGAATGCCCATATAGTTTTCCGTGACATCGCCAAGCGGTTGATCGACTCTTCACATGACCATAAGGCTGGCCTTTATTAAGGTCAGAGAATCAGCATTGCCATTCAACGTGGCAATGCGGTCAGTCTTTTGGGCACGTTTCCCGTTGACAATTTTTTGATGCCTCATAATTATTTTACTTTTATTTTTGTCTTTATGTAATTAAAAAGTAAGTAGTAAAATAAATATCACCAAAAAAATAAATAACATATAGATCCCAGAAAATAATTATTATTACAAGGAAATAGAGCAGCTTTAACACCACAATAACTACTAGATACTCGTATAAGTACCTAATATGAACAATTAAGTCACAGATTACACCGTGACTATTAATCTTAGTGGCAAGCACGTGAGCTAGGTAATCTTCTCACAGAATTGTCCGTTATTATACCCACGTTTGATGCTGAATTATTAGAAGCTTATTCTGTAGAGTATAATCACACCCTGGTTTCTAATTTAATAGTTAACTGTAGACGAACCTAAGGCGTGTTTAAGAACGTTATTCGCTCAAGGATCACTTTAAAGTTGTTTAAAGTGTTTAAAACCATTTTAAGCAACCAACCCAAATGTTTTTTCTTTGGTATTGTTCGTCAGAAAATGGAGCTCCTCAAATTCCGAGTTGTAGCTCACGTTAACTGAAAAATGCTTGCACTGACTGATCTGGTCCCCTCATTTCTGTGTGGTTCTTTCCTCAAAAGACCATTTGAGACCTAATCTGCATGGTTCTTACATGTTCTGCCCAAGATAATGTCTGGACTTTCTTTAAAGAATGTGACCTATGAGTTTCTTTCGGTATTTCTTCTCAGAGTAGTTAATAAGAAACCCCGACCACACCTTCTAGTTAAAAAATGGCATGGAAAAGTGTTTCTATGAACTCATTAACAGTAATACCTCTAAATGATTTGATATGATTTGATGATTTATTTATTGTTTTTTTTTAAACATTAAAAACCAGTGCTCAACTGCAATCCCACTTTATGGTAAGCAGTGATGCAATCAGTGATGGTGAAGTGACTAGTTTATTAAGAGCCTATTCACTCTAGCCTTGAAGACACTTAAATTATAATCGGATGGTAAGACCGGAGTGGACAAATTGACACAACTTAAGAGTTTTGATCAAGTACAGTGAGGTACTTAAGTGACTTTTTTTAAAACCTTATCCCAACTACATGCTATGTTTGTTAATCGTTGTGTGAAAGTATTTTAAATGGATCGACTGCCCATAACCTCCACAACCCAGTTACTGGGTAATGTTGTAGGTTTCAGCTAAAAACCAGCGCCAGATAGTACAACCTGTATTCTCATTTGATATTATGCATAACAGTCTTTGTCTATCTTTGTTTTTTTGTATTTTATAATTTTAAGGAGTATTTATCTAATAGTAGTATTATTTTGTTGTAATGCCAATAAACGCATTTTTATTTCTATTTTACTAGGTTAGGTTAGATTAGGTTTAACGGGCAGGTGTCCGCAACTCCACGACCAAGCGCGCATTTTGCGTACGGATGAGAATATGCCTTATTAAATAAATAAATATTCCACAACTTTTCACACAACGCCATTTAGTCCCAAGTTAAGCGTGAAAGCTTGTGTTATGGGTACTAAACAGCTGTTAAACATACTTATATATTTCTAAATAAAAAAAACACATACATAAAATATTACAGATAAATTACACCCAGACACAGAACAAATTATCGTGCTCATCACACAAACATTTGTCCTGGGTGGGAATCGAACCCACGACCTGCGGCATAGAAGTCAGGGTTACTAACTACTAGACCAACACGCCAGTCATAGACGGAGGAGTCTTCGATATGTTATGAATGGTCACCCATCCACGGATCAACCTTGTCAAGCGTAGTTTAACCTTCGAACGACCCATGTGGCTGTTATTATTTAGCCACAAGCTCCACAACTATATTCAACAAAATATAACTACAATAATAATAGAAAATACCGTAGGTATAACTTGCTAAGGGAGCGACCCGAGAGGGTATGTGAAAACTGTTACGACAGGAAGCGAGGAGCGTAACTGACGTACACTGGTTGAATGATTAGCGTGTAATTCAGTAGGTATTTGTCTAGTTTATTATTCAACAGTTTACCAAAAAGTGATGGACAAGACTAAAGTTATATCTAGTTGTATTATATAAATTGAAGCCGCAAAATATTGAACTCTAAAGATACAGGTTGCGTGCTTACTTTTGGTTGGGAGCCCGGAAAGCTGACCTAAATGTACAGATGCCAGCACATCAAGTTACCCCAATGTGTCAAATTTCTTTGATCATTGTTCAACTTTATGTCAAACAGAATAAGGTTCATATTCAATTGGGAAAATTTGACACATAGGGGTAACTTGATGTGCTGGCGTCTGTACAACACATTTTTTTCATTAAAAGTATATACTGTGTAAACTGTGTTAGTGTTTTTGTGTACTAAACTTATTATTAAAAGGCCTAAGACGCCTACCTCTCGTGCAGTAGTGGTTCAAATCCAGATAAGTAGGTACTAATGTACCTAACTTTTCCAATTCATCTGTACTTTTTAAGTTTATTTTAGACATCATTGACATCGGAAAGGGAAAACAACGTGACGAAACCTAGACTTATAGTTAAAATAAGTTAGAAATCGCCAATCTGCCTTGAAAACCTTCTACAACTTAAAACTATTGAAACCTGTAAAATATGGTAATATATTGCATCCAATAAAACGATAAACTAAACCATTCAAAGCGATAGATGGTATCCAATATCTGCTTGCGTACTACCAACTCTGTACCTTATCTATGTCTACTATTGTTTACTTACTAACATGCTACGTTAGAAGTAACAGCATGAGTATAACAAATAAAAGTAAAGTAAGTAGGTGTTATTACAGAAAAAACGTATATCTTTCTAGCAGACGTCCCGCGGTTTCACCCGCGTAGGTCCCGTTCCCGTGGGAATACAGGGATAAAAAAAGTAGCTTTTGTGTTAATCCAGGGTGTCAGCTAACTCCATACCAAATTTTATTAAAATCCATTCAGTGGTTTTTACGTGAAAGAGTAACAAATATCCTCATAAACTTTCGCGTTTATAATATTAGTAGGATTTCCCAAAAAAGATAGTTTCACTTCAATCTAAGAATTTCTCCTGTATTGTGGTTGCATTGACAAACATTTAAACTTACATACACAGACAGCCAAACCTGAAAGAACTACTTTTATGCCATTCAATTATTTCTTACATGTGGGAATCGAATCCGGCACACGCAGCGCAGCAGTCAGTCGCTCAGCTACTACGCTCACTGTGCCGTAAAAACTACAAGTCTAATTCAAGAACAACTAGAACTTATCGTTTTATCATGGATAATTTAATATAACAGACATTTTATACTGACGACCTACATAGGTACGAGACAAACAGCAGCTAACAAAGATGATTACCTAACTAATAAGGTAATTTTTATAATAAAATACTAAAGCTTATGCCAACCGTTTCTTTCAATGGCAGTGCACAGGTGATTGCATTCGTGCAGTCTCCCTTTTTTAAGTCTCTTATTCCGATGAGAGAATAATTCAACTCCTCTAGAATCAGAGGACAGAACAGTATAGTGTTTTAGTCTAATCTTGCCATTAAACAACATCGTTTACAATATCCGGGCTACCACTGAGTAGTATCTATTCACAAAATGCTATAACACTTAGTTCAGCTTGGGAATCGAGCCCAGGCTCGTCGCTCAGCAGCCATGCTTTCGACCACAATATCAACAAAGCAGCTACTGGCGTCTATAGTAATTGTTAAATTATGTTAAGATGCTTGTATGTTGTTTCACAACTGTATATTGTTCTTATATTCAAGGACTTTCAAATCAGTTGATCAACATTTCAAAAGAGGAAAACATTCTTCTACAAAACGTAAGGTAACTAAACTAAACGAGACAGGAGAATCATAAAAATATAATGAACCAACACTTATTCTTCCTACCTCTAACATGACGTAACAAAAAAAAAAGAAAACGAAAGAGATAAATACAACATCGCGCAACGTATTTCGCAACCCTTCATTCATTTCATGACAGCTTCGCGTGTGAAGTACACACAAAATTGCGCTCTGTTTTCCCCAACAAAAAACAAGCAATTCCTTGTCGTGTAAACGCGCCCTAAGGCTAAACTACTACATGAAAAGGCTCGCTGTAGAAGGCAGAAAAGGCAAGACCGCGATAGCCAGACCTTTGGAGAGCCGGCTTAAGATATTGCAGCTATCGGAAAGCCCTTTGAGACCTCCTACTAGCGGAAATTTAATTTAATCGCATTTTCTTCTTTGCTAAACGACCTCTTTATGCCATGGCATACGGGTTTTCGTCTTCTCGAATATTCCGTTTAAAATTAGACGGATTATCGGATCGTGGTTAGCTTTTGTTAACATGATTTTTAAGAGCGCTTTTATTCCGTGGAATACTGAACGTATAATATACAAAAATTAATTTAAAATTTAAAAAACCCCCACCCAAAAATAACACTTTAGCCATGAAATTTTACGTAACGTCGGGGTACTTAGTAAGGAATGTTCCTAGAACTTGTAGGTATGTAGGTACTAATTTTAACGGTACCCCGACGTTACGTAAAATTTCATGGCTAAAGTGTTATTTTTGGGTGGGGGTTTTTTAAATTTTAAATTTAATTTTTATTTTAAAATTTTTAAACGCATTCATTTTGTTTTGTAGAGTTTACAGTTATGAGAATTTTTCAGTGCATTGTATGTAGAGTCAAATGCTGGTTAAAACGAATACAAAAACGACATATCTGCTATTATTTTGCCAAGAGTCTACCTACTGGTGTGCTGGATAGCCTGGCTGCAGCATCAGTTCATCCTGTTGCCATCAGTGCATTGTGTTTAGAATCAATTGCTGGTTGAAATTAATCCAAACATGACATATCTGCTATTATTTTGTCAAGAGTCTACCTACTAGTGTGCTGGATAGCCTGGCTGCAGCATCAGCTCATCCAGTTGCCATCGGTGCATTGTGTGCAGAATCAAATGCAGGTTAAAATGAATCCAAACACGACATATCTGCTGTTATTTTCCCAAGAGTGTATTAGTCTGCTAGATATCCTGGCTGCATCAGACCAAATACACCATAATGTTACTTATTAATATTAGACACATGGGTATTTGAAATGTTAACACACACATATGTTTGTAAGTAAAGTTAATACCCATAGACGTCTAAAATAGCAACGGCAGCTAACACAAAAGAGCTGATAACCTTGAAACGGCTGAACCGATTTTGATGAATTATGTCTAAGAACCATCGCAAGAAACCCTGCTTTCAAATAAAAAAAACTGCATCGAAATCGGTTTACCCGTTTGGGCGCTACGGTGCCACAGACAGACAGACAGACAGACAGACAGACAGACAGACAGACAGACAGACAGACAGACAGACAGACAGACACACACACATAGCGGTGAAACTTATAACACCCCTCTTTTTGCGTCGGGGGTTAAAAATAGCTAGTATTGTAGAAAATTGCTACTCACGTAACAACATGCATGCTTTAGTTACTTAATTTACTTAATAACATAATAATTTGCACACAGTGGAATATACTTTGTGTTATAGTAGCTATTCCCAGTAACACAAAACATATTATTGCCCATAATATGTTTTGTGTTACTGGGAATAGCTACTATGTTTGCTGGAAAATAATAATACCTACGTCATAATGTCTTAGTGGACATGGCATCGTGTCTCAAACGGTGCGTTGCGGATTCACCAGGTTAGTGTTTAGGTTTCTTTTTCAATTTTATTAATAAGTAAATTCTTGATTTATCTTAGACATTGCTGATACTGGTAAAGGAAACAATTTTAAGGAAAGCTAAAGTAATAAAAGCATACAATTGAGTAAAACTGCCTTCTAAGTTTGAAAAATACACTTTTGTCCAGCTATCGGACAGTAATTGACTGGTATTTTCAAAAATATCTACTACATTTCTAAGTATATAGGTATAAGAAACCTTTCAATTAATACACAGACTATTTCCATTTTTCTAAGAATATTCAATATAACAAAAAACTTTTCACTGAATCGCTCTTCCAAAACCGCGGACACCCCAGAAACTCCCGATAATCATTATTTAAAGTTTTAAACCTCTAAATAGTTGTGCCAACGTAAATCTCGACACTTCAAACCCGGAGCTACGAAAAGGCTATAAGCAATTATCGTAAAAGGGAACTCTTTGGAAAATAGCCACAGCGCCTATTGTGTCCTTTCATAGGTCAATTGCTTCTGCCGAGTGGATTAAGCCCGAATTGAACTTATCTCAGTGCCGTTAGAGTATGTTATTGTACGTGTGTAATTCTTATAATTGTAAAAGTAGCTTTACACATATTAATGTAATGATTTGGGTGACTTTTGTGATAGAAGGAAATAAGATTGATGTAAACAGTTTTATTTTGCCATTTTGTTTTTTTTTGGTTCAATTGAGAACAACAGAACGGTAAACATGATTTGCCTGGACTTATCAGCTAGGTTACAACAATATATCATATCGATACCTCTGGGCTCAAAGGTCGTAAAGGACAAAATGCGACTTTTCAGGAGAAGCAAAAAACGAAAAAAAAATATATATTTTGACTCTAACTTTTTTGTTTCTTGAGCTATTTAAATGAAACCTAGGGAAAAAGTGTTTAGAATTTCTAGTGTTATCAAGTGCAGTGTTAAAAAATTAGCCTAGTGCTGTATTTACCGAGATAGATTTCCTTTACGACCTTAAAAATAAAAATAAAAGTCCTTTACACCCTTAAAATGTTCACCCTATGACATAACCTAAAGGCGTAAATCCACTTTACTGCACAAAACTAAACATATTATGGAAATAATCGACAAGTGTAATATTTTTTTAGGTTTTTAAGAAGGATAAATTAATAATTAAACTTAAGTGTTAAATGGATTATGTAATTTTGTATGTATTTATGTGTATACTACTGTATTTTCTTTACGAATAATCATGAAATAACATAATTATACAAATAAAACGTACATTTGTGTAATCAAACAGAGATCGTTTATTTGTACTTACTTAATTGAACACAAAGCTCTAAATCTTTAAAAAATAAAAAATAATACAGGGTGGCAGGGACATCGACGCACATCCGCTTACCATGGATTCAGTACATGATTCTGGACCCCCCTGCGTTGAAATTTTTCGTCGGCTTTTCCTTAAATTTTACGTTTTTTTTTTGCATTTTTTTTTACTGTAAACTGTATATAAACATTATTTTTACCTATTCCAATGAGATTTTGTAAATTCACTTGTTTCACTTAAACCAGCAATGAAAGTAAAACAGGAAAGGGCTACCTGATCAGCTGTTTTTCTAAAGTTCAAATGCGAGGTCAACACTAGCATAGTAGGTGCCTTCGCTTTTCGCTTTCTACCTAATGCCAACATTCTATTGTCGGCCACAAAGGACGCCACCGCACCGGGCGGCGCGCGGTCTAGTCTGTACAATATTTTTTTAACCAGCCATTTCCGAGATGAATGACCTTCGTAATTTCATTTATGGCATCAGGTGCAACCTTTTCACGACGTTTGTGCGTCGATGTCCCTGCCACCCTGTATTTTGGTAATTAACATAATTTTTCTTGCTTGCCTTTTCTCTACTATCTTCTGTACTCTTTTAATTAGTTTCACTTCTTTAATCAACTTTATTCTCCTAAAATAACTTTTTTCTATACTAACTTTATTCTGTTTGATGAGATGATGAGTAAATAAATCATCATCAGCTGATAATTTATTTAGTCATCTTCTTTCTCACTTTTTTCATCGTCCTCTTCGTCTATTTCGTTCAAAGTTTCACGTAGCTCAGAATTGCATGGAAACTCCCTGTATTCTTTATGAAATCTTTTAGGTATTGTTCCATTCTCACACAGGTTTATCAGGTCTATAAAATAGGTCTTTACCTATGAAATTGTCGTTTTCTATGAAGAAATTTAAACGATTTTTTTTCATGTAGGTATTTTTTATTTGTATTAATCGAAGTAAACACCCATGCAATCAATGCATCTCTGCCAACGCAGTGGCAGTTTATTGATGCCCTTCTTAAAGAAATCAATTGGACGGGAGGCAACAAATTCTTCAAAGGCATTTTGTACTGCCTCTCGGGTATTGAATTTTTTTTCCGCCAAGAAGTTATCCAAATTCTGGAAAAAGTAGTAGTCTGTAGGCGCAAGGTCAGGTGAGTAGGGCGGATGACGGAGAGCTTCCAACCCCAGTTCTTGCAACTTGGAGACCGTCTGCTGTGCAGTATGATGTCGCGCGTTGTCGTGCAGGAGCAGCGGAGACGAGCGATTGACCAATCCTGGTTGGAGATGTGCCAGCTTCTCCATCATTGTGTTCAGTTCTTCACAGTACACATCTGCAGTAATGCTCACCCCGTTTGGTAAGAAGATGTGATGAATCACACCAGCGCTAGACCACCAAACAGTGACCATCACTTTTCTAGGGGTAAGTTTTCGTTTAGGGCATTGTTTAGGTGCTGAACCAGGATCCAACCAACTTGCTGAGCGCTTGCGGTTATCAAACAGAATCCATTTTTCATCGCAGGTTCAAAATTCCTTGATTTGTGTGTCTGTTGAGCAGTGCAAGGCACGTCTCGAGTTCTCGACGCGTACTTCGCGCTGGCGATCATTGAGTTCGTGGGGCACCCATTTGTCAAACTTTTTTACCTTGCCAATTTGACTTGCTTATTCAGCCGTAGATTGTGTATCATCAGCTTCCACAATCGCCTTTAATTCGTCATTGTCGACCAAAGTCTTCGGACGACCGCGAGGTTCATTTTTGAGGTCGAAATTTCCAGAACGAAAGCGAGCAAACCAATAACAGGTGGTGCGTTGGTTTGTAGTGTTAGCTCCGTAAACGTCGTTGATGTTGCGTGCCGCTTGTGCCGCGTTGCTGCCACGACGGTACTCATATTCCATAATTACTCGAATTTTTAGCGTATCCATGATGACGAAAAAGATTGAAATGCGATGAAAATGTAACACTAATCAATAAACAAATGACTACTTTTGGAAAAAAACATGTTTTTAAAATTAAATTAAGTAATTTGAAATTAGAATTCTTAGCCAAACAAAAATTATTTTGATTTGAAATGGCCAGTAGGTACTGCAGAACGGCAATTTCATAGGTAAAGACCTAATATTTCGCAGCGGCTATTGGTAATCTACTATTGTATAGCTGCTTCACTGCATCCATACCAATCACTGGTTAATAAACCATCTAAGGGGAAGTCTTCCCCTTCCCCTTTCCTTTTGTTTTTCCTTTCTCTGGGGTTTGCTCGCATAATGTTACAGAATGAGTCTCTGCTTTGTCTTCATTGAGTATTTGACAAACATTTGGTCGTTATGCTTTTTTTTAATGTGGCGAACATTGAAACGAGTATTAGAAACATTTTAATAAGGTAGGGGTTGAAAATTTGTGTACTGAAATCAAATTCTACAATAATGAAGTGGATACCTAAACTTGAACATCTTGTAATTTCGTTAATCGTTATAATACATTTCACAAAATTGTGATTAGTAATAGTTTCGTGTAAATGATTTAATTTTTATTAAGTTAGGAAGTAAGTTTAGATTAAATTCGTTTTTTTTTGAATATTCTAGGTATTTATGGGACAATTCCTCACTTACGTTTATATACCTACGCCTTTAGTGGAAGCAAATAAAATGAAACTAGGTCGTAAAGGACACTTGTATTTTTTTATTTTAAATTGTAAGGGTGTACAGGACAATTTGCAAAGACGATGTCCTTTACATCCAAATTTTTGAGGTGAATTATACTAACCACCTAAGGTGGTATAAGACAATTGATATTTTTATGTATTTTACACCCAAAAGTTGTTTTATACTTTGCTTTACTACCAAAATGAGTTCACTCTGGTAACTAAGTGTTATTTACATCCATATTTTCACGATAAACTATGTTAAACGTCTCAAATTACGTGGGTCGTAAAGGTATTTTTTTCGCGAATTTCGTAAAATGGAATATACAGATCGATAGAGAATTAAAAACTGAGTAAAACAGTATCAAAAAGTCATTTTCGCCCAAATGTCCTTTACGACCTTTGAGCCCAGAGGTATCGATATGATGAACCTGGCAAAAGTAAATCGGCAATGAAGCAACTAACTATCAATATAAGCTTTTATGGTATAGTTTGAAAGATGTTTATGGTTCAATTGACTGTGCGATTAATTAGATTTATGTAATTGTACAATACAGAGTATTCTCTTGAATAATATTCCAATATATCAGTCAATACAAATACCTGAGCTCGGTTGTTACACTGTATTGCGTTCAAAAACTATCAAACTCATCTCAAATTGAAAACGAAAATCCGCTCAAAACATATTAGCTCCCTGGACGACAGTAAATCTTCAATAAAAGGATCTCATTGAAAACGTTTCGACGTCCAACAGATACCTTGTTAAGAAGTAACAAACGATTTCATTCGCAGAACTAAACAAAGCATTTTCTACTACATTCATTAAATCTGTCTATTTCAGTGCTCTTTGTGCCATTTACATCGTTTTTAATCGAATATGGACGACGACATTTGGCAATGTTACTAATGACCTAATAAAACTAGTGACTGGTGAAATCATCTGCTTCGAGTATTTTTTAGGGTTTTAATGTCCGTCTGTCCACCTGTCAGGGCCATGGGTCTCATGAACTATAATATGTAGATAATTGAAATCACAAACCACTAAATTCAATAAACCCATAACTGGTTACATACATACCTAAAAATAAACAAATAAAAGAACAGTAAACCAATTATAGGGCATCAAAAAACTCATCCGCATCGCTCAAAAGTCCCCAGAAGACTGGCCGCATTGCCACGTTGTATGGCAATGCTGATTCTCTGACCGAAATAAAGGCCAGCCCTCTGGTCACGTGAAGAGTCGACCAAACGCTTGGTGATGTCCCGAAAAACTAGATGGGCATTCGGACCCCATTGAAATTTAAAGAACGTGTACCTATTGTTATTGCTGCTATAATTACAAATATTAGAAATAAAAATCAAAGTTAGTACCATATATTGCCGAAATCGCTCCGTGGATGGATGAACATTCATTACATACCGGTACCGCTCCGTGCCTCCTTTTGTTGAAACAAATTTGATTTGACTAAACTTAGCGAACTCTGCGCGGGATTCAGAGATTTTGTCACATGTAAAAAACATATTTTTCTACTTTCTCCCACAACACTTAGAATTTTTTCTGTATTGTGGAAGTATTTACAGACGTTTGAACTCACATACACAAACAGCCAGAACCGGAACAACTATAAGCAGCCCATAATAATATTTGTTTGTTTTTAACCCCCGACGCAAAAAGAGGGGTGTTATAAGTTTCACCGCTATGTGTGTGTGTCTGTCTGTCTGTCTGTCTGTGGCACCGTAGCGCCCAAACGGGTCAACCGATTTAAATGCGGTTTTTTTTATTTGAAAGCAGGGTTTCTTGCGATGGTTGTTAGACATAATTCATCAAAATTGGTTCAGACGTTTCAAGGTTATCAGCTCTTTTGTGTTAGCTACCGTTGCTATTTTAGACGTCTATAGGTATTAACTTTACTTAAAAACATGTTTGTGTCTTAAAATTTCAAATACCCATGAGTGTAATATTAATAAGCAACATTATGGTGTATTTGGTCTGATGCAGCCAGGATATCTAGCAGAATAATACACTCTTGGGAAAATAACAGCAGATATGTCGTGTTTGGATTCATTTCAACCAGCATTTGATTCTGCACACAATGCCCTGATGGCAACTGGATGAGCTGATGCTGCAGCCAGGCTATCCAGCACACCAGTAGGTAGACTCTTGACAAAATAATAGCAGATATGTCGTGTTAGGATTCATTTCAACCATAATTTAACTCTACATACAATGCACTGAAAAATTTTCATAACTGTAAACTCTATAAAACAAAATTAATGCGTTTAAAAATAATAAAATAAAAATTAAATTAAAAATTTAAAAAACCCCCACCGCAAAAAAGTAAAACATTTAAAATAATACTTTAGCCATGAAATTTTACGTAACGTCGGGGTACCGTTAAAATAAGTACCTACATTACAAGTACTAGGAACATTCCTTACTTAAGTCTTTGTACGCCACGTCGGTCACACGTTGACCGCGAACAATTGAATTTGTATTGTGTCTGGTAGTTGGCAGTCAACGTGTTAAGCGGTACCCCGACGTGAAGTAAAATTTCATGGCTAAAGTATTATTTTTAACTTTTTAAATGTTTTACTTTTTTGCGGTGGGGGTTTTTTATCTGTTTTTATATTTGTTTGGTATGTACTTTCTAAGTTTATTCTAGACATCATTAACACCGGTAACGAAAACATCGTAAGGAAACCTGGACTTGTAGTTAATATAAGTCTGAAATCGGCAATCTGCCTTTAACAAGCGTGTATCAATGCCCCTACCCTTTACGTATGAAAATATGCCTTTGACTTGCAGTGGAACAGCTGGGATTATTATTATTATTTAAGGGAATCAAACTCACAATACGCAACGCGGCGAACAATCTCTCTCCGTTCCAACCGCAAAAAACTAGTATTGAATAATGCTACAGAATAAACTTAAATTACTCAGTATTTATAAGTAGGTACTTCACTTTGAGTATACATACAGCCAGGTATGAAGTGTGTGAAAATATTTTATGACGTGGTAAAAATGTAAGCCCGCAAGCGAGATAGAAGTAGGGTTGACCTGACCGCATAGGGTTCACTAGACGGCCACTCAAAGGCTACTTTAAAGTTCCCTAATTAAATAAAAAAGATATGGCAAGGAGTTAAGTCACATCATAAATGCCTAGCCTTTTCCTAACTGTGGTGGGGTCGGGACTATATAGTATGCTTCTGCCTTACCCTTACGGGAATGCATGCATCTAATGTTTCTAGGCAAAAAGTAATTGACAACAATTTAAATGGCCTGCCTCGTTAGTCTAGTAATCACAAGCGCAACAGCAGATCGTGAGATCCCGGGGTTGATCCTCGGGTCGAGCAAAGCGTTATTAAGTTTTTCTATCTGGAATTTCTCAGTAGCAGCCCGAAGTCTGGAATGTGCCCGAGTGCTGAACTCCTCTGCCTAACCCTCCAAGAATTATAGTCGTGATGATATATTAAGTACTAATAAAATAAAAACTAATAAAAGGTTTATTTAGGAACAAAAACACAAGACAATAGGTACAATAGGTGAAACGATGATAGCTGCAAAAGCATAAACTGTAGCGCAGCTACCAAAGCCCTTCTCCAGATACAGAATAGAAGAAGTTCCATGTAAAATTTTCAGTGAGTTAAAAGTAAAAAGTTAATAAAGTTAATTTAATAATTTATAATAAAAACAAAATAAAGAAGAAAGACAATTAATAAAACTAAAATTTAATGTACTATATTGAATAGTATCAGAGATGCAAATCCCACATTTTTAAGAACGATTGCATTTTAACCTCAATCGAATGTCTAAGTTTTTGGCGCTGATATTGCTTAAATGAGGTTACGACTGAATTTAGGATATAAAGGTTATTTGAACTGTTAGCAACTCAAAATTGAATTAACATATTTTATAATTCATTAGGTAACTTGTTCACCTAACACTTTTGTTTATAACAATAAAATTGTTCATTCGTAATTCATAATTAATTTATGCATTTATAAGCTGCTGCTGTACATATTTAATTTACACATTCACTATTCAACAGTAGCTATTACGCTAATTTTGGGCAAATTAACACACAATGTTCGTTTAATAGTGCAGCTTAATTAGCCCCTGATAATTACCCTATCAATCATAGTAAAAGCACAGGCTATTGGGATTACGATATTAGTATAAATAAAGTAACTTTGGGAACATTAATTTACAAAAATAATACAAGGTAGAACCAGTAGGAGAGTCGGGGTGTCGAATGGTGAAAAATTAGATTTAACATATTTTTAACTTATCTCGCAGTTTAAGGGATAAAAGACAATAAGCTTTTATTCGTTCATTTAATAAAAATTCACGATAATAATTTCAAATTCGAATCCTACCCATAGCGAAGCTAAAATAACCTCAAACCAAAAACAGACCATGCCATAATATTTGCAAAAATATGCATATATTTTCTAGGCTTAAACCGTGGAGTAGAAATAGATTAAAAGCTCTTTAATGCCGACTCCCGTTCAAAGTTATCGGTTAGCCAACTGCAGCGAAACTTGCTCGGCACTGTTTCTTGCGAAACATAATAAATCTTTCTTACTGTCATTGATATTTAGCTCGTGCGAGGGATTCGCGCCACAATGGAAGGCGCCTTCAATAAATCATTTAGAAGTATTCTGTTTGCTTACTTAAGTACGGTATATTATGTTCCCGATTGCCGCAGACAGGTTTAATCAGTGGAATATTATAGTGCGTTATTTGGTGTTTGTTTTGATACGTGCTTTTCTTTGGTCTTAAGGTCGCAAGCACTACTGCTAAACATGAGGTCCAGGTTATTAAGTTTTTCCCGGAGCCTAAATTAATGCTCGAAGAATGAAAATTGATTCGATGCTCCCTATTATTACATGGGACTTTATCCCGTATTGAAGGCGTCCAAAGAAAATTTCTACGCTGTCTTGATTACAGGGCTCAGCAATACTCAGTTGACTACCAGCACCCCGTTGCAAACGGTACCACTTCCTTTCTCTGGAGATGAGACGTTATATTGGAGACATGAGTTTACTTCTGGGTATCGCAAATGATCACATTGGCTGTCCTGAACTCGTTGCTAATCTGACATTACGCACAAATCTGTTGCGGTTACGTCAACGGCCAATATTAAATGTACCTTTTGCAATAACTAATTATAGGCAGAATGTTTTCTCTATAAGAAGTGCACTTAGTTTTAATAGACTTCCTAGGGACCTTAATGTCAACTTATTTTGCACCCGTGTTTTGACCTTTAGACGGCTTTTGGCACGGGCTTTTTTTCTTGATACCTAGTTGACTTATCGACTCTTAACAAATTATAATGTTTACCTATTTGCACCGTCTTCTTTATCGACTTTTTTTTTGAAACTATACGTGGAGGCTTGTTATTAGCATATTTTATAAATATTATATTCTTAATTTACTGGATTGTTAGTCTGTAAGCCTTCCTTAAAATAAAATAAATAACATAACCTGCAAAATGTGTATGTGCTACAGTACATGCTGCTGATCCCATCTGAAATTATAGGCGCGATGTTATGTTTGGATACGTTCCTTGTAATTTGTGTAATTAGAAGTTAAAGATGCGCTTTTTCCTTACTTCAGTTATTTTCTTATAGTATTTTCATGTTAAAAAGAGTAGCAGCAACGTAAAACAGTGTGGATTGGTTCCCAAAAGGTGAATCGACAATCTGGTGAATGTAGCAGGTTACCAAGGGATGCGGGCAGTGCAGAACCGATTACTGTGCAGATCTTTGGGGGAAGCTTAAGTCCTGCATTGAACTTCTGCCATGAGATACCGAGTAGATACCAAACTTTTCGAAACGGAGCAAACTCAAAGCCTATCTGGGTACTCAGATGAGAACTTAATTCATTTTTAAAATTGCCAAACCATATTGCCAATTACTTTTTTTTAAGTGCCAATAGAGTAAGTACTTCAATAAATTAATCGTTATTTTTAAGTCTGATTTTATTTTTTTGAGAATAGAGTACAGACTGAACATACTAAGTTGCAACTTCTTAAAAATACATAATTTACCGAAGTGAAGCATTAGGTATAATACTCGTATTGGTACGTCTGAGACCCAGTCCTTTGAATATGAAAGTGCTTTAATTAATTCAAGTAAATTCTGATAAGTACATTAATTGAAATACCTTCCACCGATTTAATTAAGAACGCAATCTAATTTTCTCTGGAATGGATTACAGCATTTGTTCAGTATTTTTTTTGTTCATTTTACTTAGTTTACTAAAGAAGATTTTACACTTGAATAAAACATACACTTAAAATTAGATTACAAAAAAATATAATTACATAAATTAAGCTAATAGCTTCCAGGGGAGAAAAAACATGAACTTCGCTCTGCATAATTTAAATCTTTATCAAAACAGAAATGGATTTAAATTCGAAACGAACCCCACAATTATACCAACATAATTCCTTGGGACTTTTATATCTACCTATCGTTTATTTTTCCTTATTATTAATCTCGATCAACCACCAGATTATTCTAAAAAATTGAGCACACAAATCCGAACGGTACAATAAACGGACGAAGAGGGAAAAGTGGAATAAGAAAAATCAACCTAAAGAGAAAAAAAAATCTCCAAACTTTTTTATAACATCGGGCGTAGTCATTGGTAGAAAATGAAAAGGACACCCCGTTACGATTTCCATTAACAGGGAATAGGAATGCGTCGAAGGCCCCGGGGCTCCAATAAATCAATCTGCGAGGAGACAGACCTCTCCGAAATCGCTCTCAGAATATACAGTATTAAATTTTGCAGGCTACATGAGTGTGCTCCTAAGCTTGAAATGTGAACGGTGCACGCTTGCATGGCGTTCGGACAATACGTGTGGCAGAAGTGTGTTAGACACACAATCTGGGCAGCAAGCTGTTTGCAATATTTGTTGGCTCACATAGTAACCGACTGGTCTGTTGCTGGTATCGGTACTTGATGAATGTACCAGCGTGTCAAAGAATAATATTGTTTGTAGGGGCTGAAATGCGAGATGGGTGCTTTTAGTAAAAGTAAAAGTCAATAAAGTGGCCCCATTAGTCTAGAATCTACCCAACGCTTCGTTTGCTATCTAGACTCTTTTCTATCTAGAATAGAACAGTATAGTATTTTTAATGCAAAACAGAACTTACAAAATATAGCTTTAAGTTAGTTACATAGGAAGATACAATCAATTTCGCGAGACCTTTAAATAAGCTTGAAAGAGAAGGAGAAACTAATTGCAAGTATTTTGCGAATAATTATGTTTTAAGTTTCTCTCTGCACCACCTAAAGGTTGACTTTTAGAACACCTTTATGGCATTAAGTCCGCTTCTGTAAATTACATAGTGTGCTCAAAGTCCTCAATAAATAAATATCAAAATTGCGGATGAAGAAAATCTGAAAGCTAAAAAGACTTGCACCGTAAATAAAGGAAAACAAAGTTTCACAAACAAAACTCGAAGCCGTTATGGGAACTGCAACATGAAGAAAGCAATGGGAAACCCAAGTCATTTTCCTTCAGCTGACTGCTATGATTTGTTAAGAAAACAAAACACTTGGTGAATTTCGTCAACAAAATAAACGTGTACTTTGTTTTCGGTTTGTAGTATACCCACTTGCCTGTATTTTGTACCGCCGCTCGTGATTTTTGTCTACTTGGTTTTTCTACAATACGTACTTTGTTGTTTTAAAAATGATAAACATTGTTTTAAGTACGCCGTCTGATAGTCACCGTAACTTGAAGTCCACTTAAAATGCACCCATGTTTTGTAAATTGGCAGTTGTTATCAAAGTTTGATGTACAACTGGTTGTTAGTAGCTGGTATTGGAAAGATAGCCAATTGATAGCCCTGCACGCACGACGTTTGCGAGTACCTACTAAGCACCTGACCACCTTTCTGAAAAACATCACTAGTAAAGTTTTTGTGTGTCCTTCTCAAATTTAGACCACAAAATAAGACGCCTACCTCTAATGCAAGAGATTATGGTTCAAATCCGGGCAGCACCAATGTAACTTTTTCTATTGATATACAGAGTACTTTCTCAACTTATCTTAGACATCATTGATATTGGGAAACATTGGGAGTACAGACATACATACGAACGGAAACTCACGCCTTTTCATGGGTGTAGGCAGAAACTACAGCTTAGAGCATCATCTGCAACGATTCTGATATTATTTTGCTTCGTTCACATTCATACATGTTGTCAGGCACCCATTGCACACACGCCGGTTGCGTGTACTGCGCACCTGACCTTTCTGAAGAACTTCACCAATAAGTTTTGTGTAATATATCCTTATAGGGCTTCTCTTCCTGTCGTTTCCACTTACATCTGCCTTACTCGTATAAATACAGCGCGAGTTAACCTAGACTTATACTAACATAAGTTTAAAATCTCCAATCCTTCTTGAGAAAGCAAGCGTGGTGACCAATGCTTATTGCCTCTCATCATGAGAAGAGCCGTTTTCCCTGCAATATAGGACAATTTAACAGGCTGATGTAGGTATGTCGCTTATCCCTTTATTTTATATGTATAGATTAATGCTTTGTAAATGTAATAAATTTACAACAACAAATGTTTTTCGAGCCCGCTGCAGATATAATTTGGATGTAAATCATGCGCGTTCAATATCGTTAGTTAGGCCGGTTGAAATAGAGCTTAGTGTTTTTGTTCACAATTAGATTCAATAAATTAGGGCTTAATGAGAATTTAGCATTAGCAAACTAGTGACAGTGACCTCATTTCCATAATATTTATAATGCTTAGTGAAAAAAATAATAACACAGTCATAATATGTTGCTATAGCAATATAATTGATATTACATTTTATAAAATTACGACTGCTATCTCCAAAATGTTAAGCAGAGATGTACTTTTAGGTACACCCACATTTTACCATTTATGTTTAGGTCCCATGTAATAGAAGTAAAGCATGTTACCATCAGCCGGGGATAAATACAAACTCTGGGCTTTTACTGAGAATATCCAGATGGAAAAGCTCAATAACGCTTTGCTTGACCCTGGTATAGAATCTGGAACCTCATGATCAGCAGAAGCACTAACGTGGCAGCCAACATAATTAATAGTTTAGTAAACTTTTTTAGAAATAATAATGAGTGAATAAATTTTATTTGAAACCATTATATGATTATTTTGTTAAGGTTCTTTTTCCAGAATTAGAAAATACGATCTTTGCACTCTTAGGTTGGACCTATCATGAGCATATAATTACCTCTTGTAGTTATACGTCAATAGATACTAACATACCTACTTCTATCCAACGAACTCTGAATTTCTTTCAGCAAAGAAATTGTAAAGACAATAAAAAATAAGAGAACTCAAAAATATGTTTCCAGAAAAATATCAAAAAGTTTCCGATAATAATTTATTTGAAATGAAAACATTTCTTTAGTATCTCTTCAACTTGGTCCGAGATATAAAACATTGTAAGGAGCAGTTCCGCCGTTACAACAGAAACATCTTCAAAATTTTAAACAAGGCCGATTCTTATTCACAGAGAATCCGCTATAAAAGTGACTCCCCAAGTAATTCTACACTGTATCAATCACGTTGCAGTAGTAAAATCCGACGTAAAACTTACTTTAGATACAAGTACGAGACGTACAAATAACAAAATAGTTAAGTCCACAAAGACATAACAAACAATATAATAATAATAAATCATTTTATTTCGGACAACTAAGAGATCCATATCTTTTTAGTAACAGGTTTGCACTTAAAAAACTATTGTTAGTAATTGTTAATGAGAAGACCACCCACAGCTACACACACACATAACTACTAAACAATAAAATACTAAGGTATTAGTCTTCTCACTAATTGCCTTATTATGGTGGAGGAAGAATCAGACGCTATCGTTTTCAGGATACTATACTATACTAAATATAATAACTATACAAACAATAAATTAAATCTACTTTAAATACCTGCAGGCCTGGCCATATTACAATTTCCATTTCTATTATCGTAATCGATAAGGCGACAATAGTTAGAAAATGGCGTATATGGAATCAGCTGTTTGTCAACTGTCAAGTGTTAACGAGTAGAATTTGTAATATGGCTGAAAAGGAATACAATTGATAGTTGACTAACAGCTGATTCCATATAGGGCTATTTTCTTTCTATAATAGAAATAGAATAAAGTTACTGGGTTGTGGAGGTCAGACAGGCAGTCGCTCCATGTAAAACACTGGTATTCAGCTGCATCCGGTTAAACTGGAAGCCGACCCCAACATAGTTGGGAAAAGGCTAGGCAGATGATGAATAGAAATAGAATAGAAATAGAATTTGTAATATTTATGGCCTCCTGATTACAATATACAACTAACTTTGTATGTATACTACAACAAACTTACCATAAAAAAAACAAAACGTAACGTTGATTTAATATAATTTTAACAGAAATAAATATATATTCACGGATTTAAAAAAAATACAATAATCGTAGTGGCTTGTGACTTAATGATAACAGCCGCAATCTTCGACTACCATTCACGAGATCGGGCTCTGGATATGTGACAATTCACTACATAACAATACCCTACCGTGTCTCCGAAAGCATGGGAAGCTGTTTGATGCGGCTGTGTGATTTTTGGATATTTGACAGTGGTGACGTTGAGTCAGGACCCCGAAAGTCTGACAGCCTGTTTAACCAAGGATCTCCTCGTCACTAGGTCGTGGAGGTAAGATTAGCAGTCGCTTCATGTAAAACGCTGGTACTCCATTGCATCCACTTAGACTGGAAGTCGCCAATAAATGATGAAATACTTACTAGTAGTGTTTTTTTTTTTATACCACGACGGTGGCAAACAAGCTTACGGCCCGCCTGATGGTAAGCGGTTACCGTAGCCAATGGACACTTGCAACACCAGAGGCGCCACACGCGCGTTGCCGAACCTTTAAAAACCTATTTACTCCCCTTTTGAAGAACTCCATACTAGCCCGTAGCCCTCTGAGAAAATCTCGGCAGGGAGCTCATTCCAGTGTAGTGTTACTATTTTAGAAAATGCTTAAATTCACTAACTACTTGCTGAATAGTAATGATAAACACTTTACCACACAAATACCCCTGGTTAATAACACAGCTACCTGAATACTTGCACCATTTGCCGACTGTACCTAGTTCCCTGAATTTGCTTTCGAATCACGTAAGTAGACACTTGCAGCCCTGTTCGACCAATCACCGACATGTTTGAGACGAGAATACGTTAAGGAATCCTTGATATTTAACTTTTAAGTGCTACGATTTTTATTTGTATTTGTAGGTCATGAAAATCGATGGGAAGCTATTGGATTGGAAGTTAGAGCGATGTTTTCAAGGAAAAAAGTCATTTGTTAAAAAGAACGTCATTGGGTTTAGGAATACATTAAAACCTTTTTTTGGAATACTGGCAACATCACGTCCCAAATGTATTTAAAATATTTGCTGTTCTTGATTAATTTCTTAATATTTTAATGCAAATAGGAAAAAGGATATAAACTGTGTACACATATATATTTTTAATAATTAGAAGTTATTACCTATTTAACTTAACTAATATTATTTTATTTAACTAAAACAGTAAAATTCACTTGGTAAAATGTTGAATTTTAGGTGTTAAAAACGGATTTATATACTGTCCAAATACTGTGTGTAAACGCACATCAAAAACTGTTACAACACCTAGCTCAGTGTAATTAATGGCACTTCGTAATTCAATAAGCGACAATTTAGAGCGATAATTATTCATAATTAAAATTTGACGTTGTTAATAAATTAATCAAAACCATTAGATATGTGACAGCTATAAGCAACGTTGCCAGCTTTAAAAATGCTCAGTCTCTCTCTAATATACTAATGGATATTATAGTAGATCCACATACATTGAGAAGAGTAGAGAAGAAAATGAGCACTTCAGAAAACTGTTATGCCAAAAAATATCTTAACTTCACGCACACTGCAGTCAATGCTGATTGATGTTTTATAAATAAGTAAAAAATGTTTATCGTTTAAAACAAAAGGGATTGCTAGAACACCGAATATTGTTTAGGATATACACATTGCTCTCATTCATAGTTTTATGTCCTAACTTAAGCCCAGTTTTATGCTCCCTTTGACCATAGAATAATAAAACAAAATGGCCGCAGGTGAGCGGCCTACACATTCGGTTTAGTTATTCATTCCTGTACTGTTTCAGTCTAGATTTGGGTCCTAACATTAAAATCACACCTTTAGCAAAGCTTTGTTTTATTGTTTATTACTGCGATTGTGTTTATTTTAATGCCTTAAACCTTTGGTGTCGTAAATTTTAAGTATTATTATGTCTGGAAACTCCCTCATAGGTCTAGTCATTGCAACCCCGACTGTTGATTGTTTTATTTAATTAGTTTGTACTCCACAATTTCGACACAATACTTTTGAGGTTTTGTGTACCTACAAATTTCTAAGTAGCCACCCAGAGTGCGAAGCATGTACGGTTGATAAAAAGAAACTTTGCTTCTTATGATTACATGAGAATTGAACTAAAAGGTTACTAGAAGTAGTTTTTAGTACTCATGAAAATGAACATCTACGCCTATAGGATTAATTTCGATATCTATTTTATATATTTAGCTGGCCTGTTGGTCTAGTAGTTAGTGACCCTGACTGCTATGCCGGAGGTCGTGGGTTCGAATCCCACTCAGGACATATGTCTGTGTGATGAGCACGATCATTTGTTCTGTGTCTTGGTGTAATTTATCTATAATAAGTAAGTATTTAGAAATATATGCGAGTAAGTATGTTTATCAGCTGTTTAGTACCCATAACACAAGCTCTTAAGCTTAACTTGGGATTAAATGGCGTTGTGTGAAAAAGTTGTGGAATATTTATTATTAATTTATTTATATCGCGTTTGCCTTCGGGGTATAAGGCCTAGTGTTACATAATCATGAAGATAGTTTCTTAACATCTTCAATACATGAACCCCAAATGTAACGTATAATTTATAATTATGTATGCATGGTTAGGCAAAGCAAAAACTCTGCTTTGTTATTTGGACATGTTTTTTTAAAGCAGTAAGCTTTGTGGGTTGAACATTACTCGTAATCTTGTTAACCCCTCCTACTAAACTAAATATGCTTGTGTCTGGAGTGGGTTCACGTTCACATTCGCACGAAGCGCTTTGCCTGTTCCTTCATTATGCGCACAGCCAAGGAGTGGAATTCCCTGCCTGCAACAGTGTTCCCGAGTTCATATGACCCCAATCTGTTTAAGTCGCGAGTTCATAGGCTTTTTTTGGGTAAGCTCGTTCCATCGTCGACCTCATCTCTGACCGCAGGACAAGATTGAGGTCAAGAGTAGACCCATTATATGTATAAAAAAAAAATACGTCAATAGTGCGGTGGATGGACCGACCTCTCAATCACCAGTTCGAGGCTTTAGCCATTGGTCTATTGCCGCTTCAACAATACAACAGAACATTACATTTAGGTACGTAGAAACTGGTGTTAATGCTATGTCAAAGCAATTGAAGGTTCCTCGAATTGACACGACAAGCTAAATGAATTTATTGATTGAATATCTGACTCTGGCGCACCCGTAGCATTCAATATCGTGTTCCATTTACGAGGACGATTTACGTGGAACTTGTAAACTAAATTTAAGAAATTTTATTAACTCAACCTATGAAGCGGACTGACGGTCGTGTAACACAAGAAAAACAACTACACGGCCTGACCGAAGCTAAACTTGCCGAAAGTGATCTGTGGTTGGGTGACCATTAATGTCATACATAATTAAATAATATATATCAAGACCCCATGATGCCTCGGATAGTTTGTTAAGCCTTTAGTCTTGGCTGTCATTTGACGGGGTGTCTGGTGCCCGAAAGTCTGACAACCTGTTTAACTGAGGGGTATCGTTTAACCCAGTTACTGGGTTGTAGGAGTCAAATAAACAATCGATCTGACTGGCCTGTAGGTCTAGTAGTTAGTGACCCTCGTGGTCGTGGGTTCGGTTCCCACCCAGTACAAATGTTTGTGTGATGAGCACGACCATTTGTTCTGTGTCTGGGTGTAATTTATCAATTATATGTATGTATGTATTTAGAAATATATAAGTATGTTTATCAGCTGTTTAGTACCCATAACACAAACTCTGAAGCTTAACTTGGGACTAAATGGCGTTGTGTTAAAAGTTATGAATTAATTTTTATATTTTATTTATTTTATCTATGTAAAACATTTGCATTAAGCTGCATTCAAAAGCTCTAGGAGCTCGCTGTAAGTCGACCCCAACATACTTAGGAAAAGGCTAGGCAGGTGATGATAATGACTACAATTAGTGCGAATACTGAGTACTTATAGCAACTGGAACCGACGAATGCTTGCAATTATCAAGCTAAGGTCAGTAAAGCATGTCCCATAAGCTTGCAGATCAACCAACATGCTTTTATAACCATTCGGACCTAAACGCCACAAACTTTCTCCCCAACTTTATACGAAATTAAAATACCCTTGAAATCTGTTTTGAATCTGTTGAGAACACAAGGGAAACGATTCCCGCATTTCATGCTTGCCAGTTCTAGAACAAAATCTATTAAACTTCGGCCACGCTGTTGCTACCAGCTATTGTGTTATGAAGTAACGTGATTGCTTGTCAGACAACCGACTTTCGTACTTATTACGTTGTAGTAATCACAAGACGTAGCCTTCAATGTGTCACGAACATTGACGTGATGTCAAATTTAGGAAACAGGATTTTACAAAATTGGGTATGCTGACATCGTCGGTCGGTGAAACATGGACTTCTAATGTAAGTCTGCTAGATTACCAAAACGCCTCCTTGAGCAAGCGTAGTGATTAATGCGAACATTTTTGTACGAGAAGAGTGGCCTTTGCCTTTCGGTATGGCGGTAATGGGGTGATTATTATTTTATGATTAGCTTTTTCTTTAGCTCCTTTTAATTCTTCGATAACTTTAGATTGGTGGCTATAGGCATATATAAACTTTCACCGGTGATATTATTTTATTACTAGTATAAAATTACTATTAGAACACGAATACACAATTATTTGGACATTGATAATAAAACATAGTACACAAAATATAAAAAAATGTATTAATTGTGTGTCTAAAGACTGTGCACCGTTTGGCAATAGCCAGACAGGTGCTGGCCGCCGACGTCTAATAAACCCATAGGGACAGATGTATTACAGCTAATATAATCACTGTGTTAATATGAACACGAAAACGAAAAAATAAGATCTATTTTAAAAATTATGTTGCGCAAATGGAGTGATATATTGCACAGTTAACGTTCATAATAATAACATAATAGAGGAAAAGTAAGGAAACTCTAAACGGTCAAATCAAAATGCTTTAACCGATGATGACATTCGTCACCTTATTCGCAAAAAGCCAACAGGGCTCCTGGTAGTCGTAGCTCAATTTTAATAAAAGCAATAAAGAGTGAAGAAGTTAAAAAGGCTGGTGGTTAAAATGGCAACCACTTAATAGTGCATAATTATTATAGTTATAAATGATTTCAATTATTTTTGCAAATAGGTTCATACAAACAGTTTTACATGTAATTTTTTTAGCTAGATGAGGTCGGCGTTTCACTATCTGACTACTCTTAGAAGAAACACCGAAAGGAACTCAGAGGTCAGTCTCTTTTAAAGTCTAGACATCATCTTGGTCAGATCATAATAAGAACCATGCAGATTAGTGTCTGAAATGAAAGGAAAGAACCACACAGATATGAGGGGACTAGATCAGTCAGTGCAAGCATTTGTCAGTAATCGTGCGCTCAACTCGGAACTTGAGGAGTTCTACGTGCTGACGAACAATACCAAAGAAAGAACAATTGGGTTGGTCCCATAAAGTACTCAAACTGCCAGACAAAATGTTAAAAAGAACATAAAAATTTTGAAAACTGTTAAACAAAAAATCCTCATAGTCCTTACATTCAAAATAATAAATATTAAATTAATCTCTTAAGGTAAAAATACATGTAAGATAAATGAGGACCCTGACTTGCTAGAGATACTCACTACGATTTCAATTGAAACAATGTTAATAGATACTTACAAACAAAGGAGTGTCCTAACCAAAGACATTCAATACCTATAGACCGGACATCACGAACAAAATTTTCGTCCGAAAAAGTGTGTCCTGCTGGATACAAGTCTATGAGTTTTTTGTAGTACGCTCCGCTGCCGCTCCAATATTCATATAATATTCTAGATGGCGTTACTGAGACATGGGATCAAAGTTTTTCTATGACATTTCCTAGACATGCCCGCTCTATAGTATTTTAAATCTCTTTGGTCTTAACGTATGTTTTGCAAAGTAATTTTTTACACAAAATGTCTTAGTAGAAAGCGTCACGAGAATCAAAAGACGGCAACCAAAGCGCCCAAACAGATGTGAACAAAGATGAAAAAAGTTTCAGAAATTGGGAATGGAAGATGATTACAGTACACTGAATGGAGTTGCGCGTTATTATCAAGTCGCTTTTGTACTGATTCCGAATGTTTCCCTTTAAGAACTTCCACCAACTTTATGGCTTTCCCCAGAATCGTACCTAAAAAAAAAAAGTTTAATTCACATAGAATCTTATAATTCTTTATTGTTCTTGCTTTGTTATTCAAACGACTATAATTTCGGTATTTTATGTAGTTTATTGTGAAAGCGGTTTACTAAGTTCCTCTGTCTTTTGTTTACTTGGGTTTATTGTTTTGCATAATTTGGTTTTATTTTTATCGTGACCTCTGAGCAGAAGTTTCTAAATTTTAAATGAGGTTTAACTGAAAGAGGTATGTTATCTCGAGCAAATTGTTTGTGGTCAAGCGTTTTACAATCTGCGTTCCACGCTTATATGCGGCTCTAGTGGGATTAGCCAATCGAAGTACAGTATGAAAACGCTGTACCTGCATTCAGCATTAATTTGTATTCTGAATCCTGGATTTTCTTCCATTTCACCATTCATTTGTTTTTCACCTCGATGAGAAACAATGCTTTCAATAACCCGACTAAAACCATACGCATATAAAAGTTTGGGCTGATGCTTTGGCACACATTCCATACGTACACTTTGCCCTATTTTATTTACTACAAGACATTATCATAACACTGAATATCATGAAAATGGCACTCGTAACAGAAACGACATCTCTCATTTCCTTGTTTATTTCCCCGCACGTCTGAAAGAAGTTCGGATGACAACCGTATTCTTTGATGACGTAAGTACTCATTTAACAAGAAACTGTTGGTAGTTATATAGAAAGCGACGTTTTCTATTTATAAACTAGCTAATTAATACAGAAATTTTATACGTAAATCACCAAAATAAAATAAAATCTTGTGATAAGCTAAGCTAGGCAACCTTGGTCCGTGAAAAGGCGACCATTCATTACATCATCAAGACTCCTCTGTGCCTCGGAAAGCACGTTAAGCTGTTGGTCCCGGCTGACATTTGTAGTTGTATGGCAGTTGTTTAAGATAGTCAAAAGCCCGAAAATCTGACATTCAGTTTAACCAATACGTTTCGTGTAGCCCAGTAATTGGGTTATGGAAGTCCGACAGGCATTTGCTGCATACAAAACACTGGCATTCAGCTGGCCTCATCTAGATAACAAGAAAATATTCGACACATATTTGTTTTCTTTTTCAAATTGATGGAAAGCTGCTTATATAAAGCGCATTAAAGTTGAGAAGTGGGGGCTTGTAACGTCATTAGCTATCATAAACTCTAGGCTAGTGGCGTCATGCGACATTTTAACTCGATGTAGGTATATCGCCGTTATTTTTGAATTACGTGAAAAAAGAAAAAATACGTGTCGAATATTTTCTTGTAATCTAGATGAGTGACTAAAAACTAAAATTTTGTCTACTAGCCTATTTGAGTGCTGATTCAAAAAAATCCCTGTAGATATCTCTGAGACACGATACTTGAACCAGGATTACCATGAGATATCGTGTGTACCCAGTAACTGGGCTTTTATGTAGCGGTCAGAAAGTCAGTCCCTCCATGTGACATAACATAACGTCACGCCTGTAATTCCCGAAGGGCTTGGCAGAGATGTACCTGGTAGTACATCCACATTTCGCCAGTTATGTTTAAGTCCCATGTAATAGGGGGCGAGCCTATTGCCATCAATCGGGCACAAATCCAGACTCCGGGCTGCTACTGAGAAATTCCAGATCCACTCCATGTGACATACCTACTAGTATTCTGCTGCATTCAGTTAGACTGACAGCTAACCCTTACTTAGTCCCCACTAAATAAAGGTAAGCTATCAGTCTGGTGTAAAAGGTATTGCAGATGACTAAACTAAATCGAACAAACATAATTATTTTTCTCAATTCATTATCCTAATTTACCCATTTGTGTAAAGATAATTATTATTGAGTAAATACCTGTTTTTGCCAAACTATTTGCTTACGCTGTAATTATTACAATGCCAACACAATTAATTAATAATTATGTGTTCCAAAAACAGTTTTAATTAAAATGTTGTTAATGTTTTTAAAATACAGTTTTATATTAATAGTCGAAAAGTATTAATTAAGTTTTGTTCTCTCAAAAACTAACAAACTACTGGATTAATCAGGTTATTAGTTTAGTAGATAGATGATATTATTAAATAGGTACAATTTATTTGTACACTTCAAAAATTCCAGGAGATAATTAAATAATGAGGCAGACTCCTTTTAATCGTATTTACATCGACATGATTACTTGGTTTGAATATTCATAAAATCCCGATAACATTCTTCGGGAGAGCTCTCGGTTTAAACGAATCAGGGGCAACGTAGAAGCATTGAAATTAACTTACAAAATTACATTACCTGCTGCGTAGGTATCTACTTTTAAACTGGAGGAAACTTTTTTGTTGAAAATTTTGTTACTTAGTTGTTAAAAGTATGTTATTTAGATTCGTAGTTTTATTACTAAAATAAGAGGATTTGGCTTTGATTTTGACTACCTACGTGGGTTTAGGGGTTGCAAGCGCCTCTGAGAATGAGATCTTGGGTTTGATTTCCGTGCCGGACATTTCTTTTTTCGAGATTTTTGCCATCTGGAATTTCTACACCAATAAATCTTCTGAATTTGGATTTGTGCTCAAATTGATGGAAATGTTTTCGCTCACTCTTCAAACAATGTTAGAATTAGGGTGTATTATAGGAATAGCTCTACCTTACTCTTTGGGGAATAAAGGAATGACGTCACATGGTATTATTCAAAGTGATATTTTTATAGGCGATACAGCCGGTCAATTCTGTAAAACTCACTTTGTGAAAATTTCAGTGGAATAAACTATCGAAATTACTATGGATGACAGCAGACCTTCACTTCACATACACATTTACGAGATATTTTTTGCAAAATAGTAGGTACCTACTGCTGATTTTGTTTTTGTTAATATGGCTTCACAACTAATAAAAATGGAGAGCAAATAAGTTGTTCATAAAAACGAATTCCTTGAATGTGTGATACTACTTGCTTTTGAAAATAATTATACAATTAAAGAATTAACGACACGTGTTAACTGAGTATGTAACAATTGTATTTCCATCACGCATTAAAATACCTTTACAAAAAATGACATGTTGATGACAAAATCACAATCTGCCTAGCTTTTTCTCAACTGTGTTGGGGGTCGCCTTGCAGCAGTTTCAGCTTGACTTGAGACAGCTGAATAAAAGTGTTTTTGAATGAAGCGACTGCATGTCTGAACTGCATAGCCCAGTTACTGGGCTATTGCCCAGTAACTATATATTATTAACTATTGATTTATATAGTAAGCATCATCATACGGTATTCCGTATGATGATGCTTTATAAATCAATAAACACAAAAAACCATTCACTGCAAACCCTACTAATTAATCTGAATAATCGCGGAGTCATAACTAAAACAAAGGTTTTTACAAACTCCCCCTTCAGCCATATTTCCTCAACCGAACCGAATAATTGAATGTTCCGAGCAGTTTTTACTCATTTAAAACTGTACGCCACAATTACCTCTATTAATTTACGCGGTGAGGTGGGCGCGATAAAAGCCAGCTTAATAATATTGGGGTGAGAAACGCTAGGGGCGAAGAGGGGTGAAGGGGGGTGAGCTGTCAAATTTCGTACAGTAAAGCTCCAGAAATGGTCTTCCGCCCTACTCAATCGGACAGGTACTGGTGGTGGCATAACTTGTCTTTGGCTTTTATAGAGGGTTTGTCAAGCTGAAGTTGATTCCTTAAAAGTAGGCAAATTTCAAAACTTCTTACGAAATGCAGCTGGTTTAATACAAATTGGAAGTAACATAGTTTCACATACTGATCTCATGAGTTCTGCCCATCCATTTAATAAAAGTCATCACGTGGAAACTTAGGTGAAGTAACTCAGGAGTTAGCCTGAGTGCTCCGATTTTGTATTCCCTCATTTGTTTATTTTCATTATCTTATTTATTTGTAGTTAGTTATAATGTACATTTTTAAATAATTTCAATTGGTTTTTTTTATAATTTTTAATTATTGGAATGGTATGCAGCTCAACTTGCCATCACTTTACCTATATTTTCATGGGGTGATTTCTACAGAAAAGCATTGCTTTAATACAACATAATTTTGAACCTCTCGGAATTAAAACTATTTTTTTGTTTTTTTTTTGCAAAAGACGGACCATCGCAATGCCTACCTCTACGATTTTTTTTCTTAACACACTTTTCATTGAAAAATAGTTTACATGCAAACACAACAAAAAAAACAACGTAAAGTTAAACTTGGTACACTCTAAAAAATTGAAGCCAACTAAGAGAGATTTTCTCTTAGTTGACGTTAAATTGAATAACACAACTATGATATTATGCAACTCAACCATAGCTGATTAATTACAACAGCAAGTTGATTTGTGATTGAACGAACAATATAGGTATGTTTATTAATTCTAACATGTATTATTGTTGATTGTATCACTCTAAACTTTTTTGTATGACTTATTCATTTATATTTAGTCAACATAGACAAATACGTCTGTTGAATCAATTCAGAATAAAATAGTAAAAGCAATCAAATCAAATGATAGTTTCGATAAATTGTATTTATAAAATTACCGAACATGTCGTAGTTGATTTAACTAAGATCTGATATTTACATCAACTAAAATTTAATGTTACATTCTATTATAACTAAAACGTTGAATCGATTTTCATATTTGTTGAATTAATCATTCGATTGATCTATTTATTCCAGACTTCAAGAGATCCACCCTTCCCTATTCCTTCCTACCGTCTACCCCGCCCCGCACACGCGCGCGCGCTGAGCTAAGAGCTCCGCACGCGCCGCTAAGTTCTGCTGTGCTCCCAGTGCTCCTATTCTAAGCATCTTTGTAGTATCAAGTAATTTCAGTGTTTATCAGTGTCGTTAAAGAGTATTTGGCATAACCGTCGATTAGATTAACTACTTAGCTTCAAGTGCAGTGATTAATATGTTAAAAGTGTAACATAGACACTATTAATAAGGATTGAAATGGAAAACGTTAGCTAACTCCTCAAGACATGGGAGTTAGAGGCTCTAATACCAGTATCAACCGTAAGTATCTCACTCGCTAGTTTATTTTTATGGTGCTGATTGAAAATGTAATAAACCCGGAGGCCCCCGGGTTATATTCATGTTGTGTAAGGAAATAGGTAGGTACCCTATCACAAACTGTTTCGAGTTTGCTTCATATATTAATAACGAGAGAGAATTACGAGAAAAGTGGATGTGGGAACTCTTTCTCTCCCATTTTCACGTTCTCGCCTTGTTCTAATAACCTGTAGGTATGTAAGTAGTTACTATGTAATCCTGTGGAATGAAATATAACCCATACATAAAAAAACTATATTTGCATCAGTCACTAAATACCTACATGATATGTTTTGTCTAATTTCAAGATAATATTGTTTATTATCATTCCCAATTATAATTCATTGAAATTGATACAGTATTGTTTTGGCATGATATAACTGACAGAAAATTAAAAATAAAAGTGTATTTTTCTGTAAATGTTCATTGTATTCATAAATATGCATTTTTATTTTCCAGATGCATATAGAATTTAATGCTGCACATGGTATTAACAAAGACGATTTTATTTGTTTAAAAGAAAAAAACAACAGAACCATTTTTCCATGAACTAGTCACTCTTACCAATTGTAAGTATGAAAGAAGTATCTATACTTATACATTTAAACTCCATCCGATTAGGTAGTTAACAAAAGGTAAACAAGTTTGACATGTATTTTTAGTTAATAGGTAACACAGTTTAAAAATAAAATGCAGCATAAAACAAATTTAGATACAAAAATCGATTACTTACTTGATCAATTTAAAAATTTGTTTAAACAGTAGTTGTATTTAATTAATAAGCGTTTATGTAAAAAGACCTGTCAAGATTGTTTACCTTTAATTAACTACCTACTCGGATGGAGTATAATGTGGGAAACTGCTCATAGAATATAACAATACAAAAGTTTAATTTTATTTGTTATTGTGATAATATTTGTTGCTTACTTCTTCTATTTTTTTTCAGCATCGAAAGCAGATTCGTCGTTTTTATTAAACACTGCGGCAGTTAAACAAAAGAAGAAACGCAGTTCGGATGCAGGGCAAAGCTGGAAACCAAGTAAAGTTGAAGCCCGGGAAGGCTTTATAAAGCACGTGAAATCGAGTGCAGAAATCCGTCAAGCAATCAAGCCCTTAATGCAGAGTAAGGCATCGACACATACCCTGTGTGGTACTTCATACAAAAGGGTTTTAAAAAATGTCATTTTCAGCATCAACTATAAGTCTATAGCTAAAAGATTTTTTTTTAAAAGGTAAACTAGATGACATTTTTCGCACAGGTCCTGTTATAGATTCGTTTTCAAAAAATCTAGGTGATAAACAATTATTTTGCTCCACTTTGAATATACCTATGTCAAAATACTTAAGTCATTAGTCAAAGTTCCTTGGTCTACTGTTACTTACACCCGCTATGTATTTTAAGTAATGGAAAAAATATGTAACCGCTCTGCGCTGTAATATTTAAGCATTCCATGAATATATTTTATTGTTTGTAATTATATTTTTGTTTCATTTTGACCAAATTTTTGTAAGTAGGTACCTAACATGTCAGCCACTTAGAAAAATGTTGTTAGACAAAATAGTTACCTATCGAGACAGTTTAAATATCCAAATAGAGTAGGTAAACATTCGTATTTTGGGAATAGAGAAAAAACGATCATGTTTTGATATCATACTTTTATTAATAAATTGCTCTCAATTCAGACAGTATTCTGGGTATGATCTTGAGGTGCTAGGTTTATTAATTAGATCAGCACTTCAAATGCGTAAATAAGAGCACTCTCAGTATTAAGTGATATTTATAAATACAACCCTTAACCCCGATTTCTGAAAAGCCGGTACAATTTTGAGAAATGTTAATCCTCATGTCAAGTGATATGATTGGTTGTCATTTCGATCAACGTTAAAATTAACGAATCACAAGAGGTGATATTCATAGGTATATTAAAATTTGACCGTGATTTCAGAAACCAGAGGTAAGGGTTGTATTTACAAAAAAAAAACACTTAATACTGGCTCCTAAATAAGCATTTGAAGTGCTGACCCAATTAATAGATTGGCGCTAGTTAATGAGACAAAGTGTCTCAGTACATTCGATTAAGAGTAACTTTGCTGGCTTAATAATGTTTCATATTAGTAACTAACAAGATTGGTAGCTTATTCAAATAAACAAATTGATTCTTATGAATATTAAGAGATTTAAATTGAACAAGGTCATAGTTGAATTGATTATGGTAAAATAGTTTAATAGTAATTCAAATAATTAAAATAACCAAGTTCTTAGTCGAATCTACGAAGATGCATTTGTAGCAAAGACCAAGTTCTTAGTCGAATCTACGAAGATGAATTTGTTGCACTGACCAAGTCCTTAGTCAAATTTAGTAATCATAAGTAGTTAAAGTAGTCATTTTCAGATTTATATTGACCAAGATTATAGATGAATCTATTAAGTTGAATTCGTCATAATGGTCATTTTAATGTTGACTTTGACTAAGGTTCTAATTGTTCTAGCTAAGAAGCAGATAGTAAGAGCAATAAAAATCACCTTATTTGATTTATCTAACGTCTTGTTAGGCTCGTATGGAATCAAGATGCTTGATTGCAATAATCACAATCCTGTTAGGAGCAACCAATTTTTTTTTAGAGTGTACAAGTAGAGAAAACTGACGAAAAGTTTCATTACTCTGGGGTCCAGAAATATAATAATAAATAACTCATGTTGTTGAACCCTGTATTGTGATCAACATTATTAACCAACAACTGTATTATTAAAATAAATACTAAAATATAATTATTTAAAACATGAATATAATTACTGCAAATCGTTTTCAGAACTTTGCTGAATTTTAATCAGCGTACAACGCTGCAATTAGCAAGAAACATACATTTTGAATTTTGCGGCTACATTTACGATTACTCCGATTAATTTATTTAAACAATTTAATAAATTTTGATAAATGAATACTTCATTAATATACTATTTATTCCAGATAACAAGACCATACATAAATACTTTAAAATCACGTAATTATTTAATATGTTCAAACTTGTTTCGATAAGTATAAATCGAGACTATGTTCGTATTCTAAATACACACACACGCTAGTGTGGTTATGTTTGCTATACAAAATATTATTCATGAACAATATTACCATAATGTATTACAACCCAATCGCACACATTGGAACATCACTTTAACATCGAACATAAACATTTAGGTACAACTGTAACAATGAACTAAAACGGTTACCGTATCTTACAAAACCACCCCAAAAACGGACAAATTATACTTAGCACTAGACATTACATCTTCTTAACAACGGAACATAGGAGGAATAAACCGAAATAACCATTGTACGCGATTACACCGAATGCATTCCGGCAGACAGCGGGCATTGGCGTTCGCTTTATCTTTACCATACACTGCCTGATAAGGAGCTTACCAGGCGAACTTAATAAGAGTTGACGTGACCATCCGATGAAATGATAATACACCTTTTGTTCTACAAAACACGGTTTAATTTAGATTAGCGGCCGGCTTTGGACGGGTCACTGGGTAAGAGTGGTTCATGCATGATATTGTTAGCTTTTTGGGTATAAAGTGCACAATAGGTATGCTACAAATGTTGTGTTTGTCTCCTTTTGTTGGTGGGATGCATAATTAGAAAGGATTAGTTCTTGTGAGAAACGCCTTAGGGTCAGTGCAGATTAAAAACAAGCTGCCGAGCCCTTTTGTAACTATGTTGGGGACGACTTCCAGTCAAACTGGATGTAGCTAAGAGCTATACGCACTGTCAAGTGGTTGCCGGAAACTTGATCGACAGCGGCTGAGACTTTTTATAGCTTAATTAGGTGTTTATGCATTTGGCTGCCGGTCGTTACCTATGTTATGGTTGCCGGGAGAGCAAGTCTTAGGCAACCAGTCGACAGTGCGTAATGGCTCTGAATTACTAAGTTTTTCATGGAGCAACTATTACTTATGAGATTACAAACTGGGTAACACGATGTTTTCTCTTGGTTTATATTGGTTGTGAGACTGTCGGGCTGAATGGTCACCCATCCACGGATTAACCCCCTTCGCCCGTGGCCGTAACTGAGAGCGGACGTGTGTCAAAATAAATAAGAATATATTAAATAAGTTTACCATTACGGCTCCGTAATTGTCGCCTGTACATAAATACAAAAAGCGCTCATAATCGCGTGGTTGACGGGGTAAATCGCAGCACACGGCAGGAGCTTACCGCACCTCGACCCCACCTCCGCGAGACAAGAACATTCCTCATAATTGCTGTCCCGCTCGCAACGTAACGCAACTAACTACGTCACCGCAGCGAACTACGAGCACTTACGAGTAACTGCGAGACGCGCCGAGGCTCCCCGACCGCCGAGCTTCGTGAGTACCTACTGTGACTTACCTGTTTACTTAAGCAAATCGTCGCTGAGGAGCTGCGTACGCGCCGCTCGACTATTCGTAAACACCGTCTATTACTAATTAATAGCAACATTATTATGCTAAAACGTACGCCTCCTCAGTCGCCGGCGACCAACCCATCCATCACATTATCTGGATCTGCCCCCAACCTAAACAGTATGGACTTAGGAAATGTTACGGCACGTAATAAACGCAAGCGTGAAGACGATATGATCAGTTTTATGCAGGAGATAAAGAACTTGCTACAAACATCTAATGCACAATCCGAAACAAAATTCTTGGCACTTCAAAAGTCAATGTCAGAAATCATAGCACAGAATCAGGAATTAAAAAATTCTATAACCTTCGTCACCAAACAATACGACGATATTTTGATTAAAATAGAATCTATCGAAAAAGACCGGAAAGTTGATCGCTCTCTCATAAACAAGCTCGAAGATAAGGTTGAGAGTTTGGAGCAAATACTTTGTCTTAGTAAAATAGAAATGAGAAACATCCCGAAGAAGGTAGGCGAAAGCAAGATAGATTTGTGCAATATAGTATCAGAAACAGCTAAAGTATTGGAGTACCCTGTCGAAAAACATGAAATTAAGGATATTTATCGAGTAAATAAAAAAAAGGGAGAACCAGCTATCATAGTAGACTTTGTCTCTGTCACCACAAAGGAAAATATACTGAAAAAGGTTCGCCTTTTTAACAGCAAAAAAGACAAATTAAATACGTCACATATAAACATAGCTGGTGAAACTAAACCCATCTACTTGTCAGAAAGTCTGACAATGAAAGGACAGCGCTTATTCTTTCTTGCCAGAAAATACGCAAATGAAAACGGCTTCAAGTATTGTTGGACCTCACATGGGAAGGTTTTTCTTCGTCAAAAGGAAGGAGATCAACATTTGCTTATCAAGAGTGAAGCGGAGCTTAAATCTATTTCAAATCAATGACTAGTTGCAGAATCTGAATGGCTTGTTTATATACCTCTTAATTTTGCTTTTGCTTTTGTTTTTATAACTTTTTTTGTAGGAATTTATACATGCTTGCTCTCTTACAGTGATACTAATTCACGTAAATTTACTAAACATAATCAATTAAACCTGTTCAACATAAATGACAATCCAAAACACAAATCACATACACACCTCAAAAACACAATACAATTAAATCATTATGATTATGCAGTGATAGCCTAGTGGTGTGACCGGCGGATTGCCAAATCATAGGTCTCGAGTTCGAACCCAAGGCACGCACCTCTGACTTTTCGGATTCATGTGCGTATTGTATAATTATCACTTGCTTTAAAAACGGTGAAGGAAAACATCGTGAGGAATCCGGCATGCCTGAGAGATATTTCTCAAGGGCATGTGATGCCAAGTCAGAGGCCCATGGGCGGCATTAAAACTCTGACACCAGGTTAGTTACTAACCACACGATAAGAAGATTATGAACACATTCTTCATGATTGCATGTTAATACACTTAAATAATTACTCAGTAATTGTTTATACCATTATAAATAATAAAATATCCCTAAGCACATTGTTAGGTGTTAAAAAAATAATACTTTTTGTAATAAATGGCTATCCTTAATGATAACATTGATACATTAATAGACAATTTCACAATGGCACAATCCCATCACTGTGATACAGACACATGTAACATAATTATACAAAATTCTAAAGCATCTCTAAAAATAATAACGCAAAACATCCGGAGTATCTACAAAAACCTTGATGGTTTTCAGGCGCAATTAGCTAGGCTTTCTTTTGAAATTGACATCATAGTTCTAACCGAGTGTTGGCTCGGCGATGACAAACCAATCCCCGCAATGGATAATTATATGTCCTATTCTAGTAAAAAATGCTTGAACCAAAATGATGGTATCACAATATTTGTGAAAAACAATCTTCAATGTACGGCAGAAGAACCAAACTCAATAGGTGCTAATTTCCTATTATTAAAATTAGGTACCGATACTAGTATTTTAGCATGCTACAGATCCCCTTCGACATATTGTATCGACGATTTTCTCAACTCACTTGAAAACATTTTAGGCCAAATTAAAACAAAAAACATAATTCTCATAGGAGACATAAATATCGACATAAAGACAAACAATACAGATCGAAATAGCACACCATACCTGAATCTTACAGCTGCTTTAGGCCTTATGCCAGGACATACACTCCCAACAAGATTACACAACTGCCTTGACCATGTAATGATTAGTTCTTCCTCACAGGCAACAATTATAGTAGCCGACTCCACAGTCACTGACCATGCCTCTGTGTTGCTATGTTTAAGTAACGAATGTGATTCAAATAAGAACAACACTATTAAATACACCACGAAATTAAATTATGAAGCTGCTGTGGATCAGTTAAAACACACTGATTTCTCCTTCTTATCATGTGTAAATGACGCGAATGTGGCTGCCACGCGACTGGTTGATTGTCTTATGTCCACGGTAACACAAAACACAAAAGTAGTGAAGGTCTCCAACCGTAAAATAATCCTTAAACCCTGGATCACGCCCGGATTATTGCGGTGTATTCGACACAGAGATATTCTTCACAAAAAGCATCTCTCAGAACCAAGCAATGATACCGCCGCGATAACCTACAAAAGATATCGCAACCACTGCAACCAAATACTAAAAAAAGTAAAAAACAATTATGACAGAAACGCCTTAAATGCATCTAAAAGTAATAAAGAAACCTGGAATATTGTAAAAACTATAACCAACAAAAAGGGTCAGAAAACATCAGCTGACAAACTGTTAACCCCTACTAATAATGTAACCAAGACAATTGATGAAATTAACATTTATTTTTCCAAAATCGGTAAGCAGCTAGCAGATAAAATAAAAATTCAGAACTCCCCATCTCCCCCTTACAAATTTTGCACACCCCCTGCCCTTAAATCTGTGGTCTTGCTTTCCCCAGATGAATCCGAAATTGAGTCAGTGATTGATAACCTTAAAACTGACTGTGCCACGGGTTGGGACTCTCTCTCAGTCAAGCTGTTTAAATTAGGCAAGAAGGTATTGAGTCCACCCCTTGCCAGGCTTTTCATAGCATGTTTTGAGCAAGGAATTTTCCCCCGAGATTTCAAAAAGTCTATAATTACACCTGTTCACAAAGGTGGCAATCAGGAGGAAGTAAAGAATTATAGACCTATCTCGGTTTTAACAATTTTATCCAAAATACTAGAGAAACTATTGAACAAAAGACTCATGAAATATCTAGAGCACTATAATCTCATATCGAATGCACAATTTGGCTTTAGGTCCGGAAAAAGCACTGAAGACGCAGTTAACCAGCTCGTCAATCACATAACCGAAAAAGTTGACTCAAAACAAAAATGTCTAGGTGTTTTTCTAGACCTAGCCAAAGCATTCGACACAGTCTGTATTGCAACGCTTATTAACAAGTTGGATCATGTCGGGATTCGGGGAACAGCCCTCAGTATATTCACAGACTTTCTTACTGACAGAACACAAAAAGTAAAGATTGGCAAAGTGATAAGTAATGAAGCCAGAGTTGATTACGGAGTCCCTCAAGGAAGTTGTCTGTCCCCGAGCCTCTTCCTGATCTACGTAAACGACCTGTGCCAACAATCTCTTAGTAGTGGCAAAATCTTTAGTTACGCAGACGACACCGCACTCATCTTTCACGGAGCTACCTGGGAAGCAGCCAGACTAAAAGCTGAGCAGGGTCTGACTAAAATAATCTGCTGGTTGAAAGCAAACTTACTGACTCTCAATATTGCTAAAACAACATTTCTACAATTCACTTTCGCCAAAACTAAACCTCTACTAATCAATCTTAAAGCACACTCCTGTCTTGATCCCAATAAAAGCTCATGCTCGTGTCTTCCCATCTTACAAAGTGAAACTGTGAAATATCTGGGCATTATGGTGGACGAAAGACTTAGCTGGCGTCCCCACATTGAACTAGTCTCCTCCCGTACGAGAAAACTAATTTGGGCATTTAAGAACCTTCGACGTGTGGCCGATTTTGAGTTACTGCGAACAGTATATCTAGCACTAGCACAGTCAATTATCAGCTACTGCATCACGACATGGGGCGGCGCTTGCAAGACCTATTTGATCCATCTCGAGAGAGCCCAAAGAGCCTTGTTAAAAGTAATGTTGTTCAAACCATACCGGTTTCCTACTAAAAAACTTTACGAATCGTGTAAAGTGCTGACAGTAAGACAATTATTTCTCCTTAATCTGGCAATCAAACAACATGTAATAACCCCTTTAAATCAAACTTTTATACAAAGACGCACTATTCCTAATATTTGTAAACAAATTAGATGTAAATCAGCAACCGCTAGACGACATAGTCTTTATCTAGCCCCATCTATTTACAATAAAATAAACAAAATGCTACATATCAATTTACAAACGAAAAAAATGGCAAAACTGAACATTATTACATGGTTACTGACACTAGATTACCTACAAACTGAAAACCTATTAAAAAACCAGTAAATACAAACTAAAAACATGCAAAATCATTCGCATGCACACACACACGAATACACACATACACACAGCCCCACACATTCACACACACACACACACACACACACACACACACACACACACACACACACACACACACACACACACACACACACACACACACACACACGCACACACAGACTCTATTAATTCATAATGTCACAAATTCACAACAGTAAACACTTAAAACCTCTTTAAAAGCAAGTATGTTCTTTATATTGCTTATGCTATATACCTTGATCGAAAAACGGGTGAAGACACTGGCTCCTGTAACACAGGTTATTATCTAGCTCAGGAGTCAGGGCTTCAAATAAAATGTATCATGACTTATATCAATAAAGCAATTTATTATTATTATTATTATTAACCTCGGTAAACCTTCGATCGATCCGTGCTGCTGCAATCAGTCAACAACCAATTGGCACTTTATTGTAATGGTAGAAACTTGCACTTACTTTACTTACGTTAAGTTCTATAATAATAATCCCTGACTAAAATAGATCTGATTACTCTGACCGCTGATAGTGAAGCGTAAAATAGAATCGACAAATGAAATCCACGATTCAGGGAAGATCGCTAAATGAAATCATACTAATCGGTAAACTGAATCGCGACATGATTAGTCCAACGCCCGAAATTTCGGACAACACTAATGGATTTAGCAACACCGGCGAGTTGCATTAGCTAATCCGTCGGTCAGCGCAAGGCTTCGTAAGCCAATCAGACGTGCCTACGTTACCGCACGGCCTTCCCGATTGGTGACCGACCTGATTATCTAGTGCAATTTTCCGAAGCGCTGTCAACACGTTTGAATAGGCTTATAATGAGTCTTAACGAAGCAGGTCTTATGGCTCCACCGTACAGTCATTAGAATGATATATCAGATGTAGTTCTGTTTATCGTTCCAATGATGGTACGTCATTTGGTGTCTGAAACATTCATTATGTCAAAAACGTTAATGCTTATTGAAGAATGTCTTAACTGTCTACGAGTATTTGTCTTTAGATCAGAGTCTTAGATATTAGAAAATATCGTGACCTAGTGGACAAGGCTTTGCCTTTAATGCATAAGGTTATTTAGTTCAAATCCAAGCTATGTAGTAAACTTAGCAATACCATCTAATAAGATCATTATTAAAGTAGGTATCGAAATTATGGATCGGTGTTTCCTTAAACCATCTATTTTATAGTCACAGTCTTCTTATTTGGCCTCGCCTTTTTCTATTACGTGGGATCGGCTTTCACAATCATGTGATGTCATATCAGTCGGTCTCTGGCATCATCTTCCGTTAGTCTCATCTCCCTTCTCTATTAGGTTTTTCATCATCCTCCTTATTATTACTAGTGGTTTGAGGATTTCCACTTTTCTAATCCCCCTATCTGTTATGCAGTGACAGTCATTCCAAATAATAACAAAAAGGTCGAAAATAGTTCCCAGTTTCAGAACATTACTCCGCCATCAGTCATAAATAACACCGATAACATCAACGTTTGTTTCTAAAACAATAAAGTAAAAAGAGCGTGGTATGGGCCAATTTGTGCAGTATCCATTCGCTCAAATTTACAGCAGATATTAAAACCGCCGACCGCTTCACACGTGTCCCGCCATAAATTGTAGGAGTACGTTCCTTAGTGAAATTGGGCGATGGAATAATGTTGAATCTGCCTCATTTAGGTGGCACCATTTTCTCATAATTAATAGAGAATGGAAGGTGAGGTATAATGGCTAATTCATTTGTTAGTACTGTGTGTTTTTTAGACATGAATATTAGCATAGATTTTGTCATGCATGACAAATACTTGTGATGCTGAAGTGGTTTTAACATACCTCTGGACCGCAATAGTGTCATAATATGTTAGCCAGCACATGAACTATATACAATATAGTTGAAAAAATTTCAAAGAAATTTGACTCAATGGAATAGCTTGAAGTGCTGGCTTCTGAACAAAAAATAAACTGATAAAACTAAATTAACAAAATTAAATAATAATTATATATCTGTTTGAAATGTCAAAATAAACGCTTTTTTGAATGAGTAATTTTATGGCCGGTAGTTATTTATTTGTTTTTGTATATCCTTTTCCTGGAACTCATCTCGGAAATGCCTGAAAAAATTATGACGGGATATTTGTTGATGATAGAATAAGTAAAATTATTGTGCTTTTATTTTACAAGAATAGTTAGTATTCCATGCGGAAAATAAATGATAAAATTCTGCATGGACAAAATCGGAGGTCGCAACTAGCTAGTTACTAGGAAAATGAAATGATTACCTCATTTCTAACTCACAGAATTCACGATTTAATAAAGTTAATAAACCGCCACAAAAATGAAATTAGGTCTAACTTCCAACGAAAAAAATAAATTAAGCTTACCCGAAAATTGATATAACTAACCTTCACAACTTAATTAAAAACCTGGGATAAATGCAATGAAATTAAATCATAAACTTTTGACACTAATACAGGTATACAACCTTTTATTCAATCTAACTTTGTGAACGAAATAGGGGTAGGTAATGTGGTATTATTTCCTCATTAACGTGTCTCTGAAAGTTTCGGGTTTGGATTAAAAACTCCCTAGGGATATAACGCCTGCCCATTACATTTGGGCAAGAGGCAAAGTCTTTCAACGCTCTGCGTTTAGGATGCTGGTGGGGCTGCTCCGCTTCTGTAGTGCCTCAGGAATGTTCGCAGATGCGCATGTTAATTGTTTTTTCGCCATTATGCATAAAAGATGTTCTTTCTTGGTGCATAGGGTGTGAGGCAGCTCCAACAGTATCTTAAACATGATTTCCAGTCGCTTTGGCTGTGTGTGTGGGTCACTGTTGCGCCGTTTCGCATGGGGTGCCGTAACGGTGATCTTGTTTTTTTAATATTATAAACCAGTGCTTGACTGCAATCCCACCTGATGGTAAGCAGTGATGCAATCAGTGATGGTGATGCGCACTAGTTTATTAAGAGCCTATTCACTCCAGACTACAGACTAGTACTACGTTGTTATGTATATCTTGTTTTTGTTGTTTTATGTCGAAGATATTTAAAATACTATAGAGCGGGCATGTCAAGGAAATTTTATAGAAAGACTTTGATCCCATGTCTCATTAATGAGACATGGGATCAAAGTTTTTCTATAAAATTAACGCCATTTAGAATAATATGTGAATATTGGACCGGCAGCGGAGTGTAATAAAAAAAACCTCATGTCTACTAGGACAGAAAATTTGGATGAAAATTTTGTGTAGTTATGTCCCGTCTGTAGTAAGTTATGAATGTCTTTGTTTTATGTTTAGTGTTAGTGCCTATTAACATAGTTGTAAGTTTTACTAATCATTTATAAACTTTGCGTTACCTATGTTATCATGGGATTAATTATTTCCTGAAATAAATTATTATTACTATTTTTATACGCTTATATTTCTCGGAATCCTTGGGTTTCGGATCTTTGAAAGGCGTACGAGGGGCCGAAGCCAACTCGCAGAGGTCCATTGTTGTCTTTAATGAAATGAGGGACCAATCGCAGATTTTCCCTGTATGCACTAGACAAGTGCACCCAAGGAAAATCTACGACTGGAGTAAGACTATTGCAGAATATGGTAACAAAAGTACTGGACAATAGGTTAGGGTAGCTTAAGTGGACTGGATACCTAGAACTATGAAAGACTATAGCCCCTGCCTTAATAATGTTACATATACACAGATTAAATGACAGGGGGTGACTTGCATACTCAATAATGGGCCCTCTAATACGGCCGCTAGCTCATAGTGACGTAGCGACAAGAGCAACCTGTCCTGAGGTGCTAAAGGAGTGGAGCGACATTCCACGGCTGTCAGGACAATCCCGGAAGTACGGTCAAGATCCCTACCAGCACCTTACTGGAATGCTTCCTTCCTCCGAGCACGTTTGCTCTTGCGAATCTCCACTCTAGCCTGCCAACTAAGGCAAGAAAGAGGTGGGAGCTCCGTTCCTCGTCAGAGTTCACTCTGGCCGGCCAATTAAGGCAAGCCAGAGATGAGGAACAAGATATCTCCCGGGAGATCAGGTCCGTGGGTTCGCTACTGCCCAACAGCTCGCCACAAGCTGCCCTGCGTTGTGATTATTATTATTATAGTCGAAGTTATTGTGAAATACCACTTTAGGACGTTTGATTGTGATTATTGTCTCTTATAATTAAATACAAAGTCATAACAATGGCCATTCCAAGAAGCAATTAGCCCAATAGCATAGGCGTTGGACTAGCGATCGTGAGTTCGATCCCCACCCATTGCACTATTTGACGTGAACCCACTCCAGATACAAGCATATTTAGTTTGGTTGGAGGGGTTAACAAAACTACGAGTAATGTGCAACCCACATTGCTAGTAAGCTTTAAAAAAGAAAAATGATTACATGTTTGTATGAACTGAGTCACAATCGTCAGCGTCTTCCACACTAATTGTTTTAAATAGCAATTTATTTGTTACAACAAGCTAATAAAAGCACGTAAAACAAAATGCAATCTCATTTTCACCTTGATAGAGCTGGATTCGTCAACATCTTTTAATGACACGAAATATCCAATAAAAGCTAATAAATACAGACCAATAAGCAATTAAGTATACCAATCAAAATATTATCTTATACAGGGTGTAACGGAAAGGGTATATACATACAAACAGGGTGAATAGAGTATTTAATAACGAGTCTTTCCTCAAAATTTCAGCTCCCAACTAATAACTTTGAAACTTCACGATATTATTTAATATCGACAGTTTATTAAATGCAAAATCATAACAAACGTGTCACCGCACTATGAGGGTCATAATCCTGTCCGGCAAGGTTCAAGTATATCTATCTCGGGTTCTGCGCGCCTAGTACAGACCTATCGGGCTCTGCCTAACCGACGAAGGCGCGACGGCGCGGGCGGGCTCAACTTTACAAATATGTATGTATATGTATAAAAACGTTGCCATGTCGTTTCTTATCACCAAGAGAATCCGTGCCCTTCGTATGTATATACCCTTTCCGTTACACCCTGTATATCAAACTAAATAAATGTTTGAATGATTGTTACTCAATCACTCGTAAACCGTTGTACAGATTTCGATAAAAATAGCCACATGGAGACACCATATGATATACACAATACACTCAAGCTTACAAATTACACTCCACATACACAGTAATACACTCTTAAGAATACAGAAACATACAGTTCTGTTATTATTTTTAGTTAATTTCTTAGTTTTGTTAATTAATAAAATCTTATCTTATCTTATCTTAGTTAACTAGATGGATCTGTACGACATAAATTGGGTGCCATATCTACCAGGAAAAGGCACTGTCCCCTGTAATACAGTGTATTCTAGCACAAAAGATAGAGTTAACAAACCATTCTAACTAGAATCTTATGTTAATAAAGATTGATTAATGTTATTATTATTATTTCCTGGACCACATACGATACTTTTTATCTCTGTAATGTATTCCCTTGGGATAATATTGGGAAATTTATTTTTATATAGATGAAGCCGTGGGCAGAAGCTAGTAAATAATATTCAGGACGACTCATCGAGAACATGATTGTTGGAAGAAATAATCCCAAACCAAAGATTCCTATTGTTTAGTGTAATGATAATATTTTAATATTAATAATATCTAATAATAACTAAACAGTCGAATTTGCGAGCGAGGCAGCAGAATAAAATCGTAAAAATTTATTGTATCATTTCTATTCGTATTACAGTACAACTATTGTAAAACATGTTTGAACAGCCTTTGCGTTCGAAGTTTTTTATTTTTTCAATAAAAAATGTACCTTTGACCAATCTACGCTTTGATACAGCGTATAAAAGCGATCAAGGCTTTTGATGCAAAATCAAACGTAGATTGTGAAATTTGATGCTGGTATTGCTGAAGCGTTGTTGTGTGCAGTGTATTAGCTTGGCTCTTTTTTTTTCTGATCAAACAAAACCAAGCTCAAAGGGATGTGAATAGAGGAATATTGTAATTGAATGATTGAAGCTGGTTTAGCAGAATATATTTGCATCGAAAGTTGAAGTTTTGAAATTCTGAAGCTAGTTTACTTATAACAGGTGAGTTGTAACAAATTATTTAAATACCTTTTAATTCATTAAACCCCAAGAGGACACCGGTGTCCACGCTGTCATTGACTTTCCATTGTGTATCTAATTGACATGATACTAGCTTCAAAACTTTACTAGATTCCCAGAATTGTAAATGAATAGTCGGTTTGTATGTCTAAAAATAATTAGTTTAAGCAAAATGCTAAACTGCTAACTAAATTACTTTAGAAAACCGAAAAACGCATTTCTTTTAACTAACTAAGGAGGAGGTTATACAGTTAGCAATGTTTTGTAATATCGATTTAGTTTTACAGTTTTAATTCAGTTCTAAGATGACGGTTGTTTTTTATGTTTAATTGCAAAATTATGAAATTACAAGTAAGTACACCTAAGAAATTTAAGATTGTTTTATGTCTTTTGCACCAAAGCAGGCACAGTTAGGAAGCACTTAGCAAAGCCATTTTTTGAACAACCAGCACCTTCTTTGCACTAGAATCTTTTAATATTATTGTTTGTTACTAAGTTATTACCTATTGTAGGACCAAAAATCTGGTTCTTCTGTCATTAAAGCTACTTACTTGTGGAAGCTTCTAATTAGCAATTTAGTTATCTACTATTGTCATTATGTTGATATTAGTCTGTAAGCTTTCCCAAAATTGTAAAAAATAAATAATAAAATAAATAAATATAACAATATTATTTTAGCTACACCAGTCAAACCACCTCATTACTAAACAACAACTTACAAGGACATTTTCTAGAAATTTCCCAGGAAATTAGTAAGAAGTTTCCGTGCGTCACAGTTGCGTGGCACACGGAGAACACGTAGCGTTCAGATTAGTTGGTGTAGCTAACAACCGAGTAACTTTCACAATTAATACCAACCGACCGCACTGGGGGTTTAAGTCTGTTACAAATATACGACTGATGCGATTGGATGGCAATTAATCACAGGCAAGAGAGAAATAAAATCATTAAAAAGACAAAGTCAAATTATTTATTTCAATTAGATACATTATGATGAATGAAAGGCGACTAACGAAAGGTTTTTTATCACAAGGCAGATGTAAGCGGGAACGTCGGTAGGAGACGCCCTAAAAGGACATGCATAGACCTTATTAGTGAGAAACTTCAGAAAGGTCAGGTGCGTAGTACTCGCAACCGGCGTGTATGTATGACAACATTGTATCAATGTAAACGAAGCAAAAGATGTTTGCAAGAATCGCAGCATATGGAGCTCTGTAGTTTCTGCCTACCCCCATGGGAAAAAAGCGTGAGTTTATGTATATATGTATGTATGTAGACACATATAGTAAAAGGCGCTTTTGAACGCCTGACATTCACGATAAATAAATTAAGTAAGTAAATGATTCTAGTTGCACATTCCAAAAGTCATATGGGTAAGCATGGGCCAGATCAACAAATACCTACATTTAAATAAACTCAAAAATGAAACTGTTTTATTTGAAAAATATATTCTTTTTTTATTTTTGCTTACGGTGATGGTTTAAAATATAATATTCAAATAAAACAGTTTCTATATTTCCGAAAAAAAAAAACAAAATGAAAATAACACCTGTATATCTGGAAGGGTTAGGCAAAGTCACATTGTAATGAAATTTAATGAATTTTATTTGACAGAATATTGGTTCTTACGTAATAGCATGGTAAATAATTTTAAACTCACTATATTTGACTTATCTGTCGTGCAAATATTTTTAGTGCATGCATAAATGTAATAATAATAAGTCTTACACAACATAGTAGTTAGTATAACTTATTCTGTTACACTTATTAGTAGAAATCCTCGTTATTAATCAGACTTGTTAATGCAATTATAGACGCCACCTCCCATAATAAATTTAATATAAATCAACTGCATCGGAGGGCTGCCCACAACCTATTTATTGACGACTAAGTGGTACGGTTGCACGTGCGACTAAACGCAAGACAAAGGGGAGATAAGCAGAAATAGGGGCGGAAAACTATTACAATCGTAGAGAAATAAATTTGTGATACGTCTCCTACATTATTTCCCTGCAGACTATTAGTTACGACTGGCTGGTAGAGGAAATTGTATGTGTGGGGAGAGCTTACGTTTAGAAGCGTATGTTTTCCTGCAGATGGCTTGATGATAACGAAGCAAACTTTACATATAAACGCGGTCAACTAAATACTGAAGATTATTTATCAATAAATATAAATTCATTTAATAAAAATGTGACAGAATTTTAATAAATAAAATTAAACATAAAATGAATTTATATCTCCCACAGTTAACTTTATTCATAAAATGCTGACCACTTTTCTGACATAAAAACTCTCGTCGGAGTCGGAGCATCTTGCAAACCGTGCATTTTACATTACCATTACGCACTAGTACGTAATAAGATACATTACGATAATGAATTTGGCGGAATAAGAGACCCTTTACGAACAAAATGTGTTATAAAAATAATTATATGTATTTTAGCCTCTCTGTATTTTTTCTCTCAACTCTTTTCGACGCAGAGTTGAAGCAAAGCGACCTTTACACGAAGAAAAAGTGTTAAAATGGGTAAAATTTTGATTACTAGGCGACTGAAGATGATATGAGTCACCTTAATTAAAAAGCACCCTACGCGCTTCTGGTAATCGTAACTATTAGACTACTCTAATTTATTACAGAGCAGAGAAAGCAAAAACGGGTGAATTTAACAACTATGCGACCACTAGTAGGTATAATAAATGACACATCATATTGAACCACAGCCGCAAGTTAATTGTATTGTTTTAATTATAATTATTTTATTTTGAGTATTTATTATTTATTGTAGTGTGCATTTTGAGCCAACAAATGCTTGTTCTTCGTTATTTTCTTACTTTTATTTAGCTTACAATGAATGCACGTGCCCGTAATGCGAGGGGACTTTATAAGTGCCTACACATGTCGTGTAATCTTAGAAACATGTTGCATTGCACGACTAAATCGTTCGTGTGCAGAAAGCCTCCCAAATCGATTCCCTACCTACATGTCAGAAATAAAGTTTAGTAGATATCACCCCTACCGTGAAGGGGTTATCGGATCTGCAACTACACATACTGTAATCCATTAGGGTTGTTTATAGTACTTAAATATTTAAATCCTTTTGCTTTACGAGAAACACGGCATATTTTTCATAGAGCCCAATTTAAATTGAAGAGAAAATTCGACATGTTAATGTGTACAAATAACTGTATGAGAAATCAAGAGCTATAACAGTGATTTCTCTATAGTAATTTATTTGTTTTTCTTTTGCTGTGAAATTATAACCTTATGTGAAGTTTTCAACAACCAATATTTGGTAAGGGTAAAAGTAATTATACTCCCATGATAGACCTTCATAGTTAACAAAAACAAGCACGATTATTAATTTCTTTCTGTATATTATAAATAATTGCCAAACAAGCAACAAAAGTTGATAATTTAGGGGCTGCACAATTGAAGGACATTTTTGTTACCGCCGCGGCACACCATCAAGAAATGTTCATCATTATTCACGATCATCAAATGTTTACGTCTGCGCAAAGGAGTGGCCGCTTAGAAGCTTGTATCCGACAAAGACACAAATAAGTGTCCACGATATCGAAGCGCCTTAGTGAGGTTCATGTTCACTCAAACATGCCCACCAAAAAATCATCACCATTCTAAAAGCTGGTAACGTTGCAATTGGCTGTTAAATATTTCGCTGCTTAGACTAAGTTTTCAATATAGCTAATTAAAATATCGCAAAAGAAGTGTGTAAGAATCCGTAGCAGCATGCGTAGCATGATCACCATAGAAACGGAGTTTATCTACACTATACTTGTAACCATTTGTTCATCTTGTTTCATTTATTATTGTGAAAATAAACACAATCTTGTGAAATAGAGACTTAAAAATAGATAAATAAAAATAGATAAATAAGGCTTAAGACCCTAAAATCTCCAAATGGTTTTGGAATCAGCGTAGGTTTATTTTTAATTTACATATCTAATTAAAAATCGGAAAATGACAGTTGCGTCCAACGGCGTAACGTGCTCACCCAAACATTAATCACAACGCGAACATACAAACATAAGAGTTTGTTAGTAAAACACACAAGACAACTTTACCAAATTCCGCAACCAGGTGTACTGCTTCGCACACACGTAACAAAAAGCTCACAATAAGTACAATAACGGAACTTTTCCCATCAACGGTGTTTCAACAAGCTGTACACAGTACTACGGATGAATGAGCTGGGAATATGAATGTTAGTACCCTATGGACGATTAGAGGTCGTTAAGTCATTCTTATTATTTGGGCGTGATTTTTGGTGTAACGTTTATATGGAAACTTTTGGTGAATGGGCTCGAATATCAGTAATAATAGCCTCACGTGTCGATTTGAAGTAATGGTTAAGCCTACGCTCACCGACTGGATAAAGATAAAGATCAATTTATTTGTTTAACTTGAGTACCTAGATTACAATAAAAATAAATGCATGCAATGGTCATAAAATATATGAGGATTTGCTACATGCTATACCACAGTAGGTGTACAAATCTTACAGGTTTTTACATGGTCCATAAACAATTACCATAATAAAACATTAAATTGCATTTGCTATTGGAAATTGTCACAAATTGTAGAAGTCAAAATTATTATTTAGAAAAGAAAGAACGGGTTAGAAAATAAAGAAGAAAGAAAGCAAATACTTTATTTTGACGCAGAGAACATAAACCCTGTAAAAATAACACTTTTCAATGCTTATTGCCAGGCTCTGTACACGGGCAGTCTATGGGACAATTATACGAAGAGGTCGCTGGAGGCCCTGCGCGTCCAATATAACAATGTTTTTAGGATGTTGTTGAGACTGCCACGTTACTGTAGCGCGTCGGAGATGTTTGCGCAAGCCCGTACTGATGACTTCTACGCGATATTTAAGCCTAAATTGTATTTATTATGTACCTTATGATTGATGAATAAACATTATTATTATTATATTATTATTCTACGCGATATTGACGAGAGTGCGGGACAGTCAAAACAGCATCCAGAAAACTGTAGCTGACAGCTTCGGCTCTCCGATTGTACAGCAGTTTGTGCGAAGATTAATTGTTACTAACACTAGGTAATAAGTTTTTTCTATGTTACTAACGCTATGGATTATTGTGTCCGAAATAAAGTAAATATTATTATTATTTTTATTCCTTTCGGAACCCTTAGGTTCCGGACCTTTAGAAGGCGTGCAAGGAGCCGAAGCCAACTCGCAGAGGCCCTTTGTCGTTTTTAAAGAATTGAGGCACCAATCGCAGATTTTCCCTGTATACACTAGACAAGTGCACCCAAGGAAAACCTACGACTGGACTAAGACTATTGCAGAATATGGTAACAAAAGTACTAGACTATAGGTTAGGGTAGCTAAAATGGACTGAATACCTAGAACTATGCAAGACTATGACCTGCCTTATACACAGATTAAAGGCAGGTCGTGACTTGCACACTCAATAATAGGCCCTCTAAAACGGCCGCTAGCACATAGTGACGTAGCGACAAGAGGGCAACATGTCCTGAGGTGCTAAAAGAGTGGAGCGGCATTCCACGGCTATCAGGAAAATCCCGGAAGTACGGTCAAGATCCCTACCAGCACCTTACTGGAAGGCTTCCTTCCTCCGAGCACGTTTGCTTTATTATTATTGTTATATTTATTATATATTATTTGCTTTATTATTATTCAAAAACTAAAGACAAAAATATAAAAAAGGGTTGGTCGGTCTGTCGAAAGTTGTTTTACATATCTAGACCCCTCCATGCCTTGGAAAGCACGTGAAGACGTTGGTCTCGTATGTAATACGAAGATTTTTGTCAATCATTACAAGTAGTCGCCATTTGGCAAAAAGTCTGATAATCCGGTTTAACCATAATTTTTATTTTTTTTGTATGTACAGAAAGTCTTTCAAAACTTGAAAGAATCATTGAAATTGGATAACAATTGCTAAAGAAGTTCTACCTCTAAACATTAATCTGTACATCTCTGCCGGCCCCTTTTAAAATAGAATGGCGTAATGTTATGTTGTGGAAATACAAAAGCTCAGCATAGATATCTGACTATAGCAATCGCGAATAATTTTCTGTTATGCGTTGAAGAGTTCCGTTGCCTGTCTTCTTTATCAGTTTTTCTTCACCAAATGATACTTTCTAAGTGAAAATGCTTGATTTGTTACTAAAAATGTTGAAATCAGTGCATGAGTGCCTATATTTTTTGAGGAGTTCCCTCAATTCCTCAAAGATCCTTCATCAAGTATGAGTTTTGATACAAATGGGACCAATCTGTTAGTATACCCTATCAAACAAAAAAAGAATTTTGAAAATCGGTCCATAAATGACGGAGTACTGAGGTAACAAACCCTAAAAAAAAAAAAAAAAAAAAAAAATATACAACCGAATTGAGAACCTCCTCCTTTTTTTGAAGTCGGTTAAAAAGAGTGTCTGTTCAGTACTGGGATGTGGAGGTCAGATACGCAGTCGCTGCATGTAAAATACAGATGTTCAGCTGCTACCAAATGTAAACCAACCTTATTGACATTCACAGGGTTACTGAAATCTGAAATAAGCCTAATCAATTAATTAGGCTTATTTCAGACTAGCAGACGTCACGCGGTTTCACCTGCGTACTTCCCGTTCCCGTGTGAATACAGGGGTAAAAAGTAGCCTATGTCACCCGGGAATAGTGTAGCTTCCCAACGGTGAAAGAATTTTACAAATCGGTCCAGTAGGTTTGGAGCCTATTCGATGCAAACAAACAAACAATCAAACTTTTCCTCTTTATATTTATTTATTTTATTTATTTATTTTTTATTTAACATAAAACGGCCATTAGCCAATTACATTAGTTAAACACACAGAATTACACATTACCTTACACACTCTTCTCACAATACTCCAAACATACTGACAAAATCATCGTCCATTCATCCGCGAACACATCACAGTCGGGTTTAGCGTCCAAGAGAGCGTTAAGCGCGGATAGTACACGCGGAATCGGAGACTGGGCACGGGCGACGGTGCGCCTGTAAGGCACAGCAAACAATCTATGGTTTCTATTCCCGTAATATTTAACCAGGGCAACCAATTGGAGAAGTTCACCAAGCAATTCAGGGGCATCAACTTTTCCTCGCAAAATTTTGCACATAGTAATAATCTGGTCATTATTTCGTCGTACCTCTAGCGAATTATAACCTATAGTGCCTAAAAGAAAGTTCGTAGGGTACATGAATGGATAATAACCAAATATCCGTTTGTACATGTACCTTAGATACGCTTTTTGAACTTTCTCTAAGGTCAGAATATATTTTTTTTCATGCGGGTTCCAGACACATGCACTAGACTCAAGCTTGCTGCGAACAAGTGCATTAAATATAGACTTGATAGCACTGATGTTACTAAAATCCTTAGCGTTTCGCAGTATAAAACCCAATCGCTTAAAAGAATCTTTTGTTACCGATGCTATGTGATCATGGAAAGTTAGACTGTGGTCAAACGTGACTCCCAGATCTTTCATTGCAGTAGTTCTGGCAACGATGCTATCATCCAATTTATAGCTGAACGTGGCTGGAAGTCGTGATCTACTGAAAGTCATAACAAAACATTTGGATAGGTTGAATTCCATTTTATTAACTATACTCCACTCTAAAATTGAGTCAATGTCATGCTGCAGCATAAGGCAATCTGCTTCAGACTGGATTTCCGAAAACAGTTTGAGGTCATCCGCGTACAGCAGACTTTTAGCGTGACAGATAACTGTTGGAAGATCATTAACCATGATAAGGAATAAAAGAGGTCCTAGTATTGATCCCTGACTGACTCCTGAACGCGTGTGATAGGGCAGGGATTCAAAGTGGCCCAGTCTGACAAACTGCTGACGGTCACGGAGGTAGTCAGCAAGAAGCTGCAGCAGACTGGAAGGGAAACCCACCGCACATAGCTTCGCCAACAAAATATCGTTATTGACCCTATCAAACGCCTTCCGGAAGTCAAAATACAAGACATCAACCTGACCACCACGGTCTAAACACTTTGAAATGAAATCAACTAAAGTTAAAAGGTTCGTATTTACTGATCTTTTTGCCCTGAAGCCATGCTGTTCATTACACAGATACCTATCAACTTGTGCATAAATGTATTTATGAAGTATATTTTCGAAAACTTTAGCCGGTGCTGACATGATTGCAATGGGGCGGTATTCTTCAACGGATGTTTTATTTTGACTTTTAGGAATAGGAGTAACTCTCGAAGTCTTCCATTGTGTTGGATATTTCCCAGTTTTTAGGCATAAGTTAAAAATATGGTGTAAAGGTACACAAAAGTGGTGTTTAAAGGTCTTAAGTATTTCAGACGGAATGTTGTCAGGCCCAACAGAACTACTTAGTTTTAACTTACCTATTCCAGTCAAGACATCCTGAGGTGAAAAATTGAAAATATTTACATAATTACTGTTCACGGCATTATCACAAAGGCAAACGTTTTGAGCATCCAATACCGGTACATCAGGCAGAAAAACACTAACAAAATAATCAGCGAAGGCCTCAGCTGCGTGCACACCCGATAACTTATCTCCCTTGTAAGTAACACTAGGTTCAAAACCGCCCTTTGATCTCAGACTTGATATATGTTGCCAGAACTCACGCGGATTAGCTCTTAAATTATTTTCAATAGCCCTCGTGTATACCTTGTAAGCATTTGCAACTCGTGATTTGAGGTTAATTCTTAGATCAGCAAAAGATTTATAAGCGATAGGACAACCAGTACGCTTCCAAACCCTGTGCAGTTTAAGCTTGAGCTTAGTGTCCTGAATAATGTCCTTTGCAAACCACACAGGATAACGCCTGTTTATAATTTTACTTCGGCGCTTTTTTGGTACACAATCGTCAAAAATCGAATAAATTGATTCATAAAAGTATTTGGTAGCCAAGCATGCATCATCGGTCTGTACTACCTTCTCCCATGAATTAGTTGTAAGTAAATCAGAGAGCAAATCGCGGTTACATTTCCTGAAATTCCAATCCTTGGCGACGTCAATATTACTTGGTTCAATAACATCAGAATGATGTGCAGTTTGAATTTTAATATCAATATCCAGCGGTGGATGATAATTATCAGGCTTTACAATGCCATCCGTGGCAGCAACAGAAGTATGAGTCGTGCCACCGTTCTCCTGGACCAACACTACATCTAGCATACCTCCATTCGAATTAGACACAACATTCTTCTCATTCAGACAACAAAAAGACGTGAAGTAAATGTAATAGTTAACAATAGATGGTGAAGCACTATTTAAATTTAGGTCACCTACAATAACAACAGTTCCGTTTAAGCTATTTATAACACTTTCAACCTTATGGAACCAATGCATGTAATCCGCATCTTTAGCACTTGGTTTAATGTACACCACACATACGTAAACAGAACGTCCACACCATGAAAATCCTGCCCACAGGTCTTCACCACAGTCAGTTTCGAAGTCACGGCGTCGTTCTAGGATAATAGGTGTACGAGCGGCCAGTAAAACACCACCGCATGGTGTGCCTCTATCACGGCGTAGAATACTCCAGTCTCCTGGTGTGAGTTCTGAGTCCTCCACTGAACTATCAAGAAAGGTCTCAGTTACCGCAACAAGGTTTTGTTCCATTAATAGCAGATTGTTTCGCCACATACATAATTTGGTTTTTAATCCTCTCACGTTCTGATAAAAACAAAGCAAGTTTGAACGCTTACGCGCTACGAAAGGGCTGGTTTTTCCCGACGTCAGGTTGTTCATTCCGTGCATTGAAACTAGCTGGTCTTTTATAATTAACCCAGGGCCTAATCTTCGCGTTGACTGGCCAGATATCGGCTGAGAGAAACAACTCATAGCTAACAACTGGAACTCGTACTTTATAAGATTTGTAGTCACCCTTTGACGTAAGCTTTTCAACCATAATTATGCCCGCACTCTCAGGACACAGTTGCTGAAGGTAGTTTCGGACCTCATCAGCATCCGATTCCATGTTCCACAGATGTAAATATTTACGTGGTGCAACTGCCTTAAGTGAAGTTACAGTAGGACCTGCAGTGCCACTTATCGATAAGTCTTGCCGACGTTTCCTGGTAACCTGTGTCCATTGGCGCCCCTCCAGCTCTATAGGACTTTCGACGACCACTTCCACTTCGCTAGTCCTAGCCGGCGTTGATTGATCTGACCTGTCGGGCTGGCTGAGGGTATCGATCTCATTATCAACCCTTGTCGATACTGCTTGGACTGAACCGTCAACGACTATAACTTCGGGCTGAGTACGCTGGGAGACCTTAGCAGTCTGTTGCGGCTGTTGTTGCTTACGTATCTTTTGTTTCCGAGGTTTTGACTTTCTTTTCCGGTTTATACCTTCAGTCGGAAGAGGAGAAGGAGTGCTGTCAGGTAGTGTGGACGGTTTAGCAGGGACGGCAGCAGACTTGAATCCAGCGACTGTGAGTAACTCAAGTTTTTCTTCTAAAACTTTTATAAGGGATACGTGACTATCCAACTTTACCTCATAACCCATAAGCAAAGATACTGCATTTGTAAGAGGTTCTTTCAAATCACTGATTTCCTGTTTTAAGGCATTGATCTCGAGTGCGAGTTCCTGCGTATGTGAGTTACATTTGGTTGGTTCTATGTGGTTAAAAGGCGTGGTGGTACAGCCCCGAGTATTATCGTCATGGCTGGTGAAGTTATTTGCGTCTAGTGATGGTGGTGGTGGCGACGGTGGAAGCGGCGGAGATGTGGGTGGTGATTGAGAGAGAGCAGGGTGTCGTGGTGTTGAGCAAGCTGAACTAGTTTCTTGGGAAGGTTTCGCTTTCCTGCCTTTTCTCGCTGACAAAAGTTTGGTGTTGTCAGAAACGGACAGTTTTTTGTACCTGCTTATGATATCATAGCACTTTTTGATTTCGTTATTTAGCTGCTTATTTTCATCGTGCATGTTATCAACTTCGTTGTTTGCTGATAACAGTTTAGCTGTTAGCTCACTTACATGTGCTTGTAGCTGTCCGCAATCGTAGCAACTGTTAGCGCCAACTAGTGACGTATTGGGTAGGCTAACTATCGTAGTGTCCGTAGTATCAAATAAGCAAATACTCGAAACATCATGCAGAGACATAGATCTTCTTTGTCTTCGGAGTGTAATATTTTCAAGATCCATAGTTTATCTATAAAGATGTTAGAATGATACAAAAAGACGATTACTATACCGGGATCCGAACACTAGACTCTGTGTTTCTCGATACGTCGTACCATACAAGTGCCAACCGTTCAGTTAAGTTATAGTGCAAAATTATGGATCTCCTTGAAGAACGTTCATTTAATTAATAATTGTAAGGTGTGGGTATTTAAAAACAATCGTTCTGCACCGATGTTCTATTGTATATTATATATTTTATTTTATTTGAATAGTTATTACACTTTTTTTATAATATTGCGTGTTTGTTTTTACATAATATTTATATGCACTTGTTTTGACTTGATTTAAACTTGATTTAAAGTGTTTGTTTGTTGACACTGGCACTGATTAGTTCTGTTTATAATATTAGTATAGATTTCAAAAACCCTAAAACCCAACGTGTAAGTACATAATACAGGAAAAAAGAATTTCTATAAAAAACAAAGTATCTTAGTTATCAGCAATGCCCTCCCTTTAAAAGCAAGGTACAATCACCGATGAAAAAAACAACATTATCAAAGAGTAATAATTTTCCTACGATATTTTTTTTATTCTGAACTCACAGTTAGCTGGTGACCTGAACTTTAAATGAATCCATGATACACACAAAGTATCTATGAGTAAGTTTATTATGTTCAAACAACCTTACTTTACAAATCACATGAATAATAAATCGATTCCTATATGGCCACCAATTTACATACGTGGGGTACAAGTAATCAATCCGGAACAGAAAATCGACGTATCATCAATGTTGTCAAAATCGAATCTTCGAAGCAAATTGTATCAAGTCATCGAGTTGTTTAAGTCACATCTTAACGCACCATTAGGAGCAGATTGCGTGAGCAAGATACCGGCTGTTTGCTTAATGTCCTCGATAAAAACGAATTTGTAACCTAAATGGACGTTTACGACATTTATATGTTTCAAAATGACAAAATTATTTGGCAGAAACTAGGAAAAAATGTTTATTGGATCAGTTTAGTTTTACGAATGAACAAAGAAAACGATGATAGCCACAAAAGTAAAATACTGAAGCGCAGCTATCAACGCCCACGTCATAAACATAATAATTAATATTAAGTTTCAGTACATCTTGCAATAAAAAAAAATAAAAAAAATACAGTATTGAAAATAATAGATTTGCCATTATGTTACTTGTGTGGTGGAATGTGTGAGTAGGGTGTATGTGTCAGTGTGGGCATGTGCAGAGGCCCACTTCTACAATGTGTGTTTAGATGCGTAAAAGAAAAAAAAACCCGATAATCGTAGCAACACGCGTAGCATGATCACTATAGAAACGGAGTTTATCTACAGAGGAATCGACAAAGTGACAGATAAAATAAACAAATATTCCACAACTGTCACACAACGCCATCTAAGCCAAAGCTAAGCAGAGCTTGGGTTATGGGTACTAAAGAACTGATAAACATGCTAATGTATTTCTAAATACGAGTATTATAGATAAATTACACCCAGACACAGAACAAATGATCGTGCTCATCACACAAATACTCAATACTCAAAACTTTATTGCATTCCATAATGTGTACGAAGTGTGTGTGTGTGTGTGTGTGATTTTGATTCGATGTTATAACATACCAACTACACACATAGTTGGTATGTTATAACATCGAATCAATTAGGGACCCTGTCGGGCACAGCGCAAAATTATAAAAGTAGGAGAGAGGATAAAGGCGCTTTTTATTAAGAGAAATAATAATTTAAATGTAATTTAAATGTAACATTGGAATAGTAATATTTGTTATATTTTAAATTTTATTTACGTATTTATAAATGTTATTGGTTGTTTTGGTTTACGTCCGATTCTTGGACTTACTGGGTATACACAAAGTATTTCATAAGAATCGGTGAAACTGTTTCGGAGGACTTTTGTAACACTGACACGAGAATTTTATTTAATAATAATATCATATTTTTACACTTCCCTTGTCCACAAAGAAGACACAATATTTAAACAATCAATATTCGTCCTGGGTGTGTATGTATGTTTGTAATTAAGTTTAAATAAACTTAAAAACAACCGTGCCGATTTCAAAAATTCGATCACCATTGGAAAGCTACATTCACTCTGAGAAACATAGGCCATCTATTCTTATCCCCGTATTCCCACGGGAACGGGAAATACGCGATTGAAACCGCGTGACGTCTGCTAGTAATTATATAATCCAATACATTGTCATGAAGGAATTGACTAATAAAAGCATGTATAGAACAAAGTCGAGATAATTTAGGCAAATGAGTTCCACCTCCTTATAATAGCAATTCCATTTGCCTGGTAGAAGGTACCACCAATATCTCTCCCAAAGATTTATGTACCATCTGCACGCTATAACCGAACTTAACGTGTGCACCATAGAGGCGAGGCTATCGTGAGGCTTACGGGGGTCTTATCTTAGCGCAGAATAGTGTTATAAACGGAATTCCCGTTTGGTACCGGGGTTAGGACCGTTTGACCCGGGCACTGTCATTCAGGCTCGTAAACTTTACGAGCAGCTCTTGAAACAGGCTTTGGAGAAAAAGCGTCTACCGGAAGCGCCTCCACTGATAAAATAATATTGGAACAAGAATATCGAGGTATGTAATGCGAACCGAAGTAATCGTAAATATAAATGAGCCACTCAAATTTTTGTGGCGCATCCCAGTTTATTCCGAGAGAATTGCAGGGTTATGCTGCAAATGTTTTTGCAATGACAACCTTTATCTAAACACATAGACCGATACTTTAAACAGGTATCGTTTGTTTGTTTGTTTATAAGCCTATATTTCGTAATTTAACATCCCCTGTACCCTGTCTTAGTTTTTAAAATAAAATTATAGCTTAACCGGTTTGGCCCTGGCCGATTCACCGGTGAGTCGCGGCCATTGGTTTTTAATCACCCGGGCCTTGACCGGTTAAGGCACTCACAAAGAACTTTCTACTGGTAAAAGAATTTTCAAAATCGGTTCAGCAGATCTAGAGATTACCCCTCACAAACTTTACCTTAAATATAATTAGTATAAATATCTATATGTATTCTATACTTATAATAAATCTGTAGAAGTAAAATTTCTGTACATTGAAAATATCAAAAAAATAAATAGCAGGGGGTGTTACTAGACTGACACCGAACCCAAAAATATGATTAAAAAAATTTTTGTCTGTCTGTCTGTCTGTCTGTCTGTCTGTCTGTCTGTCTGTCTGTCTGTCTGTCTGTCTGTCTGTCTGTCTGTCTGTCTGTCTGTCTGTCTGTCTGTCTGTCTGTATGTTCAGGTATCACGCAAAAACTACCGGTTCGATTACGATGAAACTTGGTATACTTATTCCTTAATATCCTGGGCACACACTGGGTACTTTTTATCCCGGAAAAACAAACTTAATTTTGCGGTTCGATCCCTAGACCCGACTATTGTACTAACCGCAAGTAATAAGTTTGTCGTAGGTTACGTCACCCGCAGTGGAGTTCACCAAGGGGCGCTGCACACGGCTAAGATATTATAATATTTTATCTTAAGATACAATATCGCTCGCTATACAATTCAATGGGCTGTCACACACTACGAAGATAATTATGTACATTGAATATATATTCAAAATTAATATTGGAGGATGATTGGTGATCGATACTGATGCCAAAAATGCAATCAGTAAAAGTTTTGTCTGCCTGTCTGTCTGTCTGTATGTGCACGCATAGTTCAGAAACTATTCTAGGGATTTTAACCAAACTTGGTACGGTTGTATGTAATCAATACGCCTGGGCAGGTTTATCTTAGTCTCAGTTGTTTTACACATGGTCATTTGTACGGCGCTCTTTCCCGGGTCAATGGTTCCAGAAATCTTTATGCATAGGTACATACCGGACGGATCAACTTTGAAAGTAGTCTATCCGGAAGTATTATGCTAAAATTATTACGTTTATATCAACGCACAGCCCAAACCGCTGGTATTAGAGACATGAAACTTGAAGGGGTGTTCTTAGTGAAGAGTAGGTAAGTATCCACTAAAAAACGATTTTTGGAAATTCGGCCCTTAAAGGAAAAACATAGGGGACGGAAGTTCGACATCCACGCGGGCGAAGCCGCGGGCAAAAGCTAGTAGTAAATATAGTAGGTAATATTAGTATAAGTATAGTATAAATAAAATACTGATAAGATTTGAAACATTATTTTACTACATATTATAGAGCTGCACTATTGACGATTTAAGTGCCATACAAAGACGAAGTGTCACCTAAATCAATAAGCCTTTAAAATATAGAACAAAATGCAGAGCACAGGGTTACTTATAATACATGACTTTTAATAAGAAAATCTCTTCAAATAATATAAAGGCATTAAAACAAAATAAAATACTTGAAAAGTTTACCCCTTAAATTCTAAGCGTTAGTACAGAATCTGTACTAACGCTTGGAATTTAAGGGGTAAACTTTTATGGCTGCACGTCAAGTTACCCCAATGTGTCAAATTTTCCCAATTTAATATGAATCTTATTTTATTTAACACAAAGTTGAAAAACGTTACAAGAAATTTGACACATTGGAGTAACTTGATGTGCTGGCGTCTGTACATACAACTGACAAAGGCTAGACAAATATGTAAAAGGGGTTATGTTGGCTCAAATCCAAGAAGTTAAGAAATATGGATAAAACTGGATGACCACAAATTGGATCAATTTAAAATTTCTATAAACATCAACATTTTATTGATAAATGCATCCATTTGTCGATGTTATTATCACCACTAATAGTATTTTACAGAATAATGTAATTATAGTATGCAATTTGGCTAGTTATTGTTATGAATGAATAGTAAAAACTTCTATAGCAGGAAATAATAACAATTCTATTGAATAAATATTTAGCTACGTTCATACATTTACTGACGCCTTTTTCTTATAAGGGTAGGCAGATACTGCAGAACGCTGCCGCGTGGCGTTATGTAGTTTGCTACGATCCTTACCTACAAACTCATTTTGCTTCTTATGTTAGTAAATGAAATAAAAATGTATGTAAAACGTTAACTATGTACCCTTAAATAATAATGAAAAAGTTTTTATTTATGTAAGTAAATCTTCCCAGATACTGTCACATGTCAATTTTTCTATGAACGTTTAACCTCGATCTATACTTAGACTCTTACACAATTAAAGATATCTAGTGATATCTGTAAGCTTATTTATTTTCAGAAATAGTAGTCTTCTTACTTCGATAATAACATTCAGCAATAACTAAGTGGCTTTATTAACAACTTGAGCTTAAGTAGATTTCGCTTCAATTTAATTTAAAACTACGGTCTTTTTATATTGCTTTTAAAACGTGTTTATTTTAGGAGCGTGTTTTAAAAAATAATTTTTAACTTTGATCTTAGGCTATTTGATTCTAAGTATAAAATAATACGAAAACTAAAACCCTTTGACACTTGATACTTGAAATAACGTATGAATATTTATTATTTTACGTACTTTATGCATTTTAAATTTGAATTACATTGTAATAAAATATTTGCATACTATTTTCTTAAAATCTGACTTAACCTTTGCTAATATTTTGAATAAGAAAGTAACTCGTTTGTTTGTTGATATCGGTTTATCATGCCTAAACGGCTTAACGGTCGTTGGAAAATTTGAAAAGGAGATAGATTATAATCCTGAACACAGACATAGGCCATCTTTTGTCAATTGAAAACGAAAAAGTAAAATTCACGAAAAAAAGTTTAAGGAAATTCGTTTTCTTAAATAATTATTTTTATTTTTTAAATGCAGCGCCAATTGGATGACATGTCTGGTGACAAATATCTTCCCAGTCCATTATCAGGTGACAATTTGACAATTGACAAGTCTTAAGCTAAAACCAAGAAGGTAACACAACATAAAAGAAGACCCACATTAAGTTCAACTATATCAACTGAAGATTTAATTTTTATTTTCTAGTTGTTTTTTATTTTTTACAGCACTTGCCGTTCAATCCACTTTTGACATTGGCAGAATAGTCGACATCGGCTTTGTTTGCCATATTTAAAAAATAGAATAGATTAGAACACAACATACATTTCTTCTTCATCTCTTTTCATCCTAAGACGGAACGAAGTTTACCGAGGCAGCTAGTACTCATAAAAGTACGTATAAACTAGTAGTAAGTTACATATAAAAGCCACAAAATAAATCTTAAATAATTAATTATTCTAGTATCCAACAAATAACTACATACTCGTATGTGTATATTAACCAAATTAACAATCAGGACTTGTGGAAAATTTATTTTAAACCTAGAATTATTTATAATTAGCGACTTTCCTAAACTTGGTTATTAAAATCTTTGTTTACCCTCAATATTTTATTGCAGACCATAATTAAATAGTGGACTAACTGATAGGCGTTACATTTAAATAACATAGATTCAAATATAGACCCTATTGGGCACAGCATATAAAGAAGATCCCCGACCGAGTCCGAGACCTACAAGAAATTAATTATTTGATTTGTAATTAGTTTGATGTATTAATATTGTGCTAATTAGTGAGTATATATTTTGAACTTCAAGTAAATACTCAAAATCCTTTCGTACCTGCACACTATAGAAATACTAAGACATCTTAAAGAGCTTGTCCTTTTTAAGCCTAAAACACACATCCCACACATACACAGCAAGTGGCATCACATAGTTTGTTCACCCTCTACGTCTGAAGTAGTGTGGGGCGATCTCTTTCAATTAAGTGAAGCCTCCTCAAGCTTTCGAGAGACTAGGCTTTCCTCATTCAGAAATTCGGGTCAGCCTTGAATTGTTCCGAATATCGGCTGTAAGCGGAATCTCGTTGCTTGAATTGACAAGTAATAATGTGGGTTTATACATGACTGAACATTTGTCAATTCGTTTTTGTCTACGTTTCGAATTTCGATCGAAAGTGAACATGCTTATTGGCGGATGGCGTTTATTTAGGCGGTTAATTTGATTCTCTTTTAGAGCTTGAATTGTTCAATTTGCGGTGTATGTAAGTACTTCATTGATATTCTATTCTGTTTCTTCAAATAACAAAGTACCTACGACGTTGGATTTTAAGAGGTAAAATAGGGCCTGGATTTTCTAGTAATATCACAAAGTACGGTGTCAATCAAATGTCTTATTTTATCTATGAGTATGAATTAATTATTTTTACTTTTATTATTCACTAAACATTTGCCACTTATATCACTTATAAAAAATATCATATAATGTTTTTTTTGGTACGGACGCCAGCTGGCACAACAAGTGACCCCAATGTGTCAAATTCCTTCGATCGTTTTTCAACTTAATGTCATACAGAAATATTCTTAAGGTTCATATTCAATTGGGAAAATTTGACACATTGGGGTAAGTGATGTGCTGGCGTCTGTACATACCTCAGAATTATATTTTCTGAAAAAAAAAAACAAAAAAGCCGATAGCCGCTGCTGCATGCTGATGTGATAGATGATAGATGTAGTTTGATTTTATTTCTTGTCTAATTAGTCAGTTGTTTAATCCGAGCATTAGGTATTATTATAAGACAGCTGTTACTAATAGACGAACGAAAAATCCTAATATAATATGAATATGAAAAGGATTACCCATCCGTCGTGTCGACGTAAACGTCAAGTAAAAAATAACAGATATGAGAAATATAACAAAAAAACATTGAGAGAATGTAAGCGTGAATCCGTTTACGGGGAATTAATTCGTGAGCTTCGCGCACATTATTTGTTCCTGTTCACATAAATCTTCGTACTACGGGGCAGGGAAATTACACGAATTATTGTAGTGAATTCTCAGCATATAGTCGTATTATGTGTACGTACACAGCCCATGTACCTATCTATAAGTCGCTGAAAGATATTGGTTATTTTTGTTTTAAATCATTTACGACGTAAATTAAGCAAAAGAATTGACATGATTTTTGCTAATGGCGTAGTTAGTTAGCTATAGTTACTGCCCGTAGAGAAAATGTGTAATTTTATGTGTGTTTTTTGTGAAAAGCTATTAATCACAATTAAGTTACTCGATTAGTTCTAAAAAAAACATGTTTATAACATCAAAAGAGTCATAAATTAATCCTCCATTTTAATGATTTAATCGACAATACACCAACTATCTGTATACCTTAGTCCAGCCCAGTCTCACATTATTAATATTTTAAAACTGTACTCTCTTCTCATATTATTTTATATTTTGCGATCGTACTCGGCCATTTCTTCGGCCATCGTTCAATCAGGATGGACCATTTTGTAGAGAAACGACACGACACAAAAAACGTAGCAATCATACCGGACTTGGATGAATGGCCACAGGCTTCAACTACGTACATATCTACGACTTGTACTGAGCGGGCTTTAAAACCGTCCACGTTCTTTAGTTATTTGCTTTTTACCGGTAAATAAAAATGAATTTAGAATATAAAGGCGGACTTTAAAATTTAAATGATCAAACACATGAACATGATCAAATATCTCTATGAGACCAGCTCTAAACAATAATATAAAAACAGCTATTATGAACATAATAATTATCTAGTTCGAGGCTTATCATTGATTATTTTTCCATTTTTTAGAGTTGATCCTGTACAACAACTTGGGTTCAGCATGAGTAGGTACTTTCACCTTTTGAAAGATTGCCTTTGAATCAAAAGTCACCCTGTATTTGCTTTTTACCGGAAAATAAGGGCAAAGTATAGAATGTATACGTATAAATCTTTTTGACAGGGACACAATATTGTGGTTGAAAATTCAATTAGGCATTTGTCAACGCTTCGTTGGTCACCGTCGGCTCGTGCGTGCATGGTGCTTGCCTGACGATCACGTAACGACAAAGGGACCCCTTATTTTTATATTATGTACCTATTGAGGCAAAATTTTGGACGTATTTTCTTGTGGCATTTCAGTTAACAAGTTGTCTGATTTATTGCCAAAATTATCGGATATGATATTATAAGTTTCGTAGATAGGGAATTACTGTCTTTAACGGAGTGAGGCCGGGGCCTTGGGATGCTAGTTTGTGTCTTGTTCTTGTGTTGCGTATGTAAACTACATAGACTTAAATAGGTATAGGTTCGACCAATATTACACATGGAACTTAAACACAACTGGCAAAATGTGAGTGTACTACTGGTATAACTCTGCCTAATTGTTTAGGAATTACAGGAGTGATATTATGATGTTTTATAAGTATGACTGCCAAAACTGCCCCTTTGGTCTGGTGGTTGTAAACGCTACTGTTGGGCATGATGTCTTAAATTCAAATTCGATGTCCGACAAAGTGTCATTGGGGTTTGTCATCTGGAATTTCTCAGTAGCCACCAGGAGTCTAGATTTGGGCCTTGTTAGTAACAATAAACTTACCCTTTTAAATGCAATTTAAACATAGTTGGTGACTAAATCTGGATGAACTAAAGGTATACCTCTGCCTTTCCCTTGGGAAAATAAAGGTGTGTGATGTTAAAAGAAACTGTACCGTGTACCGTAGGCTAGTGTAGTAGGTATAGGGTACCGTATACCCACTGTGTAATATTTTTACATTAGAGCAAGGGTTACAATATGTATGTTCATAAGTATTTACAAATAAAAGCTCCAATGTGAAATTTATATGTTTATTCCGATATTTCAAGTCATTTTGGGCTTAAAGAGGTAGGTTGAGCGTCAGACACAAAGTTTCGAGCGACTAGACCGAACAGAATGGAGAGGGGGCAGAATTTTCTAATGAACCGATCGAGACGTACCACGGTATTCAGTCTGATGTGTCTGATTGAAAATCGAACATTACAATAATAGCATTCTGAAATTTGGCGGTTTTAACTTTATCGAAGTATCTCGTCTTTGATAAATGGAAGATAGGGTTAGCTAAAAGTTTGCAGTCAGCGCCAAAAATATAGGCATGAACAGATTGTTGAATAAGAGAGGGACATAAAGTAGTGAACCAAAACGAAACGTATGATGTCATGTTGGGTATTAAATGAAAGGGCTTGATTAGCACAATTCAAATACGAATAATTTATCAATGCATATATCTCGTGTAGTGTTCACATTGTATCACTAACACTATAATTGTACTTGGCTCGCCTACGCACCACCACGTGCTTCCTCACTGACGGTCGGACAGCGACTGACTCCCACTCAGTGCGCTCTACTTTATATAGACTATGGTCCGCACCACGTGACGTTGTGACGTATGCGCCCGAGACAAATCATAAGTATATTTGCATACACTACATCTCGTATTATATTTAATAATATGAGATAATTCTCATATTTTATTGTCGGCGTCAGCGATGGCTAAACGGTTTGGGCCGACATCAAGGGTTTCGTGGTACCTGGTACATAACTTTGAATAATAATCTTCATTGCAGTTATAATCTTACAATAATAAAAAAACTTTTTTGCAAAAAATAAAACCGACTTCAAAAAAAGCACTAAACGGTGAAAAATAACTCTAAATTAGGAAGTCTGTGGCTTTGGTGGTTTTGTCTTATTCATGATGGGCCACCGACTTCCTAATTTAGAGTTATTTTTCACCGTTTAGTGCTTTTTTTGAAGTCGGTTTTATTTTTTGCAAAAAAGTTTTTTATTTTTCTATTTTTAGTTGTTCTCATACAAATATTTGATGAATGAATTGATTAGAACATGAATTTATTTTATACTTATTGTTAACATTACATGTCATGATAAATAGGGTTATCCACTTATCCCTAATGAATGAAAATTAACATACCTAACTGTCGAAATCTAGGTACATTGTACACATCTGCGTACCCCATCAGAGCATACAGGCGTGATAATACGTCATGATGTTGTATAAACAATAAACATCCAAGCGATTCCAGCAATCACGACGGATTTGCCGTCTATTTTTGAAGAGTTCCGTTGTATATCTCCGAAGATCAGCACCAGATCTTCACCAAATTAAAATGGGACCACCTCGGGAGTCTACTCTTTCAAACGAAAAAAGAATTTCGGGAATCGGTCCACAAATGGCGGAGAAATCAGGTAACATACATAAAAAAAAAAAAAAAAAAAAAAAAAAAAATACATACACACGAACATAGAACCTCCTCCTTTTTTGAAAGTCGGTTAAAAAGTAATGAAATAACATAACTCAGATAGGTAAACAGACAGTTTCGCACTGGACTAATGTCTTCGTTGGTGTCTCAAATCCAACTCAGCTCTGCCTAGCTTCCACTTCCCAACACGACTCTATCCACGTGACATCGTACGCGCCATTTGCAATGACAGCTGACGTCACGGCGTTTACCATAGACTCTGTACTAATGTAATCAACTTCACAACTTCTTATTTCTGAATATCGTTCGCTACGACATATACATACGTATAATGTATATCTGCTGCGATGCGAAAATAATTATTATTTTGTTGTGTGTGTTATATTAAATGTGTCACTAACACAGTTGTAAGTTTAGTTATTGTTACTAACACTTAGATAATATTTTTAAGAATGTTTTCTTTTTTTTGTTCAAGTATGGTACTTTTGTTGTCTGAAATAAATTATTATTATAGTACTCGTATAGTATACCACAAAAATTTAATCAAAAGCTAAAACCTGACTACTAAAAAATCACGTTTTAAGAACTATAATAATACCAGCCTGTTACTGTCCCAGGGTAGGTTGTTGCAGGGCAAAGGCCCCTTTTCAAACAGAGAAGGCACGAGCATTGAACACCACGCTTGCTCAAAAGAGACTCTTCGCAAAGTATGAAACATTAAAATGTTCTCTTATGAGAATATTCTTTCTTTTGGGCGATCATCGTGGTCGTAGAAGACCTATGGGCCTCTGTCTTGGCTTCACATGCAGTCGAGAAATATCTATCAGGCATGAAATAAAAGAAAAAAAAATACTTTATTCGGACGCATAACACAAAAGAACCAACAATACAATTAAAAAATACAAGAAAACAATAGAAACTAAAGACAAAAAAAAATGCATGCTGGTCTCCTCACGATGTTTTCGAAACTATGACTGAAATACGATATTTCTTTTTCGTATTTTTTCTTTGTATCCCAATTTCAAAAGTTGTGTCTATCGATAAATTTTCCCTACAACTTTTCACTGCATTCCAATAAAAGATTACTACCAAAAAAAACATAGTTTTAGAACACAACAGAAAATAGAAAGTGTAATATGTTGTTCTGTGCACGGTTCTGTTTGAGTGAGAAATCAATTTGTTCCACCGTTTTCATTTATGCGATTCGAGCGTTTCCATTTATACGAACGCAAATTGGAAAGGGACCAACTGAGTTGTCAGCTGTGGCTTATGCATTCGTCTCGACTTAGCAATAGAGTACTATGTGTGAGTGAAACAATCGGCGTACTACAAGTGCTACTGATTCTGAATGGACTTATTGTGGCTTGTAGTTTTATTACGAGTTTACTTTGTTTGATGAATCAGATCGGAGGGCTCGTGGTAGTCGGTGGTTAGCTGGTTCGTGTTTTAGAGACCAAACACACCTACAGAATAAGACACCTCCGTACCTACGAAAGCATGTTAAGTCCTTGGTCCCAGCTCTCTCAGGTCTTTGATAGTCATTACAAGTAGTCAAGTCTAGCAACCAGACTTTTGTATTTAACAACAACTGGGTTGTAGAGGTCATGGGCTGTGTCTCCATGTAAACAATTGGTATTTAACGGCCTCTTGAGAGAAAAGAAACATCCTGGAAGTGGATTCTGACGTATATGTAGTTAGGACAAGGCTGGCAGATGATAAAGTCTACCGTTGTTCAGACGCCAGCACATCCAGTTACCCCAATGTGACAAATTTCTTTGATCGTTTTTCAACTTTATGTCAAACACGATAAGGTTCTTAATCAATTGGGAAAATTTGACACATTGGGGTAACTTGATGTGCTGGCGTCTGTACCATTAATCTCTTAAGCAAAAGTCACAAAGAGATAATTTTATTATAAAATAATATTAAATCTGTCATTGATCGATAATGTCGAATACGATGTCGTATTGATTGGGAATGGGTACTCCCATTCCCATTTTTAGGGTTTCGTAGTCAACTAGGAACCCTTATAGTTTCGCCATGTCTGTCTGTCCGTCCGTCCGTCCTCGCTTAATCTCTGTGACCGTTAGGAATAGAAAGCTGAAATTTGGTACTAATGTGTGTATCAATCACGCCAACAAAGTGGTAAAATAAAAAATTAAAAAAAAATGTTTTATTATAGTAGCCCTCCTATATGTAAAGTGGGAAGTGATTTTTTTTTTAGTTTCAACTCGAACGTGTGATATATTGTTGGAAAGGTATTTAAAAATGAATAGGGGTTTACTAAAATCATTTTTTTGATAATGTCAATAATTTCGGAAATAATCGCTACAAAAGTAAAAAACAATGTGTCGCCCCCCTCTAACTTTTGAACCATAAGTTTAGAAAATATGAAAAAAATCTGAAATGTAGAACTTTATAAGGACTTTCTAGGAAAATTATTTTAAACTTTGATGGAAACAACAGTTTTTGTACAAAAAGACAAAAAGTTGTACAAAATAATTTCTGGACTAAGTTTGTAGTATAATCATATATGCAAGCATTTTGAACACTTATTGTGACGGACGGGAAACTACGGAAACCTACACTGAGCGTAGCCCGACACGCCTTTGGCCAGTTTTTTTTTATTGGAAATGGGAGTAATTAGAGACGATGAAGTTCGGTTAACTTTAGGAAGGTATTAGCCGGTTAAAACTACTTATAATTACTACGTAATTAAATCTGCTCATTTTACGCATGGGTAAAATAAAAATATTTTTTCGACCTGCATATGTTACTGTTCACTCCAATTCCAGTCTGCTTTGTTTCTACGTATTCCAGTGCTAATATAGGCCAGTCCTTTCACTTGATGTCAGGCCTGTCTTGTCTGCATCGTCCCTGGTTATGCAGCGTTCTTGTTATACAATTTGCGGGACAAACTCTACAAACGCTCTTAGAATTTATTTTGGAAACATGTACCTATTTTGTTAAAACGTGCTTGCGTAAATATTGGTTAAAATGGGCTTAACAGTTTTTCTTTTGTGATTATAAAAGACAGAAAATATCCAATACAATTCATTTTTTTATAGACTAAAGGTAGACTAAACATTTGTGGCTGGTAAAAGGCCTGGTAGATAGTAGTCTTAAGCAAATATGCTAGAATTTTTGCCATTTGAGAATTTTTCCAATTATTTTGCTACTTAAAAAGAAACAAGCCCGTTATTATTTTAAAACATAGCCAATTTGTACCTACTTGAATTCTCTCGAGGTATATTGACGTCAAAAGTTGCCTTACTAAATAGAAAATGAAAGTACAAGTAGGTATTTTCATGGAACGTAAACCGATTATAATTATAAATATAAAAGACAATCGGACAAAAAAAAATATTTTAGATAGGTAATTGATCAACCATAATTGATGTAAATATGATAGTATCAAAACAATTAATTACGACGTGTTCTACAAAAAATTTTGATCGAAATTTTGTACATATTGTTTCCATGAAATTTTTAAATGGGTAGTTCTATACGATGGAGACTTAAATAGGGATCAAAGTCGATCTAAAAAAACAAGAATAACTAAGAAGCGTACCTTAATAAAAACATCAAACGACTATTATCAGCACAACCCAGAAAAGGGAAAATATCAAAACGCACTCAATCCTTACGCAAACGAACCATGAAAATATGAAAAAAAAGGCACCCAATCACCGACTCACATTCACAAATTAATTAAGGGGAAGACACAAAGGCATTTGGGGCACGCACAGTCCGTTCCTAAAATGTCCGACGCTAAAGCAAAGGGGACGCTGGCGGGATACCTTTCGTTTCAAAGATGGCCGGAATTCTCGAACGCTTAAATACAATGTTACAATCTGAAGGACGAGGTGGTGAAACTTTGTCAGGTCGTTTGGGCCCCGCACGATCTAGAAAGTTATCTTGGAAGTGCATTGGAATTACAACGTGCTACCAACTTTGCGATTCGAATCGGAATACGAAGTGCAGCGTTAGAGTCACTGGAATGGTTCTGGGATAAGTAGGTGAAGACATGCGCGTGTAGGTACTGCGAGACCGTTTACTTTTAAGCTCTGCTTCATACAACTGAGTCGAGACCTACCCATTTATTTTTATTATAAACTAGCAGACATCACCCCGTTCCCGTGCGAATACGGAGATAAAAAGTAGCCTATGTTACTCATATGTGAATATACCTAGTGAAAGAATTTTAAAAATTGGCATTGTAGTTTTTGAGTTTATTCATTACAAACATACACACACAATTTTTTCCTATTTTTAATATTAGTGTAGAATAGATGTAGATGATAAGTCTTTATTAATTTCGTTAAACCAGTAGCACGTTATATATTTTAAACCACTCTTAAATCGATTAGGCGTTTGAATCCAGCTTTTATCCAGTATTTTCTTCTAGTCCATAAGGTAAGCCACAAGGTTTAATTTGGCATACAAGCGGTACATCTTTGCACCTGCTCTATATAAGCGTCTTTTAGCTATATATTTCTAGACCACCTAAACACACAAGCGTAACAGTAAAATAAGTTTAAGGAAAACATTGATTAATAAATCATAGCTCGAACGCTAATTTAATTTGTTTTACGCATTCACGATTTCATTATAAAACCATTTTAGATAATATCCAAAACCTTGTGCAATGCATGAGCGCTGAACAGGCAAACGTTGTAATCCGGAGATGGGTAATTTAATTAACATTATTAAATGGTGTATTTACATACACTTATTTAAGCCTTTTCGGATGGTAATGTACAAAAAGTAACGATTAGTTTATTGAAAACTTCAAGAACCTCGGTCAAATGTAAATAATAATTCGGATTTCCTATTAAAAATTAATCCCTAAATAAGACTTTTACTACAAACAGCACGCAAGTGTATAAATAAATCATACAAAGTGACTCCATGCACTTATAAAGGTCTTAGGTTAGCGAAACAATACCAACACAACCTGCACCTTCCAGTCAGACTTTATTTCTTCGTCGTTAAGGTACACATTTGTGTAAAACGCTACGTGCTAACTTTGAAGAGATACCTACGAGAGTAAACGAACTTCGAGTGCGCTTGAATGATAAGTTTTCCAAGTGGGATAGGGAATTCAGGGCTCTAAAAGTTGATGAAATGACGGCCGCGGTTATAAGTCGACAGGTGGTGAGATATTTATGAAATTGAATGGCATTGTGACTTGTTTACGCGCGTATTACGTAATGAAGTACTCTTTGATGCCTCAGTTCGCTTCATATTGCTTGATGCGAGCTAAGTACAAAATAATAATTATGAATATCACTCTCGCACTTATGACTTCTGGGATTCATGAGCGTATTGTATTATTTGTTTTAGTTGTTGTGGAGCGAGAGGTCCAGTGACACACACTTAGTTTGATAACACCCTATATAATATATAACCTAGGTGGTTTAAATGTTTTAAAATGCACACACGATACAGAAAAAATCCTAGAGCAAGGTAAAGGTTAGATCACATTGATGGACTAAAACAAGACGCGATCGGTCGTCGAAGCTCCGTAAGCTGTGGATCGGCATAATGCGTACAATAGTGTGCTCCTTTTCAATCGGCAAAATGCGAAAGGCCGTCGATCAATGTGTCTTGTGTGTGCAATGATAACTTAGTGGTGTAACCGGCGGATTGCAAAATCATAGGACTGGAGTTCGATCCCAAGGCTCGCACCTCTGATTCTCTGATTCTCTGATTCAGTGTTTATTGTATACTAATAATATCACTTGCTTCAAAAACGGTGAAGGAAAACATCATGAGGAAGCCGGCACGCCTGGGAGATATTTCTCGAGGGCATGCGATGGCAAGTCAAGGGCCCATAGGCGGCATTAAAATTCTGACACCAGCTTTGTCACTTATCACACGATAAGAACAATATGTCTTGATCCTTAAGTTTATATTTCTGAACAAGCCGCAAAACAGTACCTACCTACTTAAAAACTATTTCAGCACAAAATATTACCAATTATTTAAATTACCTCTCTCCTATACCTGTTCGTTACTCTGTAAATGATTTGTATTTATGTATTTATTTATTTTTGTCTTCCTAATTATACTTATTATATATGTCTATTCTAATAGTCTTGTATGGTATATATTTATGTCAATAGTACACCACACACTGCCTACTCATCTTCTCTCCTCCACTATCAAGTCCATCCAAAGGTTGTCTGTAAGAGATCGCTTGTAGCGATAAGGCCGCCCATTGTATCACCGTTTGTAGCCCTTAAAATTATCGTTTGTAAGTTTTTATGGTGGACAATAAAGAGTAGGTATTCTATTCTATTCTATTCTATATTCTACCAAAACGTAAAATTCGTAGCTAAAACTCCAGCACAGTCCAGTTTTACCGTAAACTTGTAGTGCATTACCCGCAAATTACAAGGTTCTTCGTTTCCAAAGGAATTCGTCCGCGTACAGTCAGAAACGAATGTTTACTTTGATGGAAATGTTTGTACTGGCATAAAGGAGTTGAGACTCCGACAAGTACTATGTTGGACGTTTCATAGTTTACGAGGTTTGAGCAAAAATATACGTTGAGAGCTTTCGTGTTGTACATAGTTAATTAAATTTTGAGGAATAATGTTTCACTGCTAAGTACCGAATGTCTGATTAGGTTTTTTAAACCTGAGGATTCTAGTACTAGTTTATACCCGCGTGCGTGTTCTAAATAGATGTTTTTCTTTCTTTCAAGCAATCACATTTTTTTCATTTTTGTTACATACATACATACATACATACATAAACTCACGCTTTTTTCCCATGAGGGTAGGCAGAAAGTACAGATCGCCATATGCGACGATTCTTAAATACTTCTTTTACTTCGTTTACATTCATACATGTTGTACACACACGCCGGTTGCGAGTACTACGCACCTACCCTTTCTGAAGAACCTCACCAATAAGGTCTATGTATGTCTTTCTAGGGCGTCCCCTCCCGGCATTCCCATTTACATCTGCCTTGTTAGCTACCTTTCGTTAGTCGCCTTTCATTCATCCTTTCAACGTGATCAAACCGTCTAAGCTAATACTTTTTTCTATTTTTATTACCACATCTTCTTTTGAACCACAACGTTGCTTTATCACATCATTCCTCAATCTGTCATTCATTCATTAATTTTTGTTGATAGGTACATAACAACAGCATCACACCTGTATTCTTCAAAGGGTGTTAGTCAGAGTTTGATAACAACATTTCGACAGTAATGTTTTCGTCTCATGAAAAAGGGGGCCACATTTTTGTCATCCACCAGGCACAAATCGATACTCCGAACATACACTAAAAAAATCTGATCGAATAACTCCATATTGCTTTCCTCAACCCGGATAACGTACCTACTTGGGACCTTTCGCTCAGTGGTAGCGCTTGCGACCGCTTGACAGTTCAACAATTACTGAATTGTAGGCTTAATTACCTACCAAACCACTTAACTGGACTAACAACAGTTCATGTGTAGTCAAAAAATAAACTAGGTTTTTCTCATTATTACTACCACTTCTTGTCACATGACCAAACAAAGACTTAAAACTATATACTCGTAGCAGCACCCAACTCTAACCTAAGTTAAAATATTCCGTCGCACCGCCTTTACATCATTTTTCCGCCGGATAGTTGGGGTCGTAATAAGTGATGAGTTGCCTCCAAGTATGCTCGGCTCCACACCAGAGCCAGCCATGTAAACTGCTTCCAGAATATTTGAGATGGAATGGGAGTTCCCACCTTCTAGCTTGACTTTCTTGAATTATTTTTGAAAGGCGCTGACAGGAGGAAAATTTAGTTTTAGAACTATGAAATTATATAAAACAGCTGCCTCAGCAAATTTGGTTTGGCATTAAGATCAATTTAAATTGTATTTTAATCGAAATTGCTGGGTAAGATTTTTTAGAGTGGCCCACCTTTATCACTTTGGTGTATGAAAACTGTTTAGGTCCAATTCTTAGATATATAGATGATAAAATATCACGAAAATCGGTCAAGCTGTTCCGGAGCAGTTTACAAACACAACGAGTTTTATATTTTAAAAGAGAAAGATAATTTTTGTAAGTAAACTGTCCAGTTATGTAAGTGATGATACTATTTCATCTAGACTATACTTACGCTATCGACAATTTCTAATATTAGTTTTCAAACTTGTGACTTGTGCCGTCTTGCGACCAACTACAGGCTGATTATATTTTTAGTTTGTTTCCTTTAACTCAAACTGATTGAATGTTTGAACATTTCACTTCAAATCAAAATACACCATGTTTAAACTTCTCATTATTGGTAGCAAGTTCAAAGTTGCCGCTTGCGGGGGTCAACATTCTTGTTTTTTTTTACCACGGAATTATATAGTTACACTGGTTTACGCATGATCAGAAGAGCAATTTTGTTCCAATAATAAATAAAAACTTTTAAAATCTAATCGCAATCGTATCTTGGCGACGATCAGTGTTAAAACTTGTAAAAATGTATGGATATGTATCCTGAATTATCCGGAATGTGCATCCTGATGTATGAAAATAAACAAAGAGAAATAAGCAAATAAGAATCAAAGATGCTTATTGATCGAAGCAAAGATGTATTATTGTAAGAATCTTAGCAGATTGAGTTTTGTAGTTTATCCCCCCATAGGGAAAAAGCGTGAGTTTATGTATGTATGCAATTAATGCAACCAATAATATTGCAAAATCATTCATATTTAGGAATGCCATTCAATATTGCATTTTACCAAAAGTAAAATAATGCAAACATATTCAACGAGTTTAGCAGAACGATTAAAATACAAAAAGCCGACCGCAGTGCAACGGAATAATGATAAGCGGACATTCATAGTGAATACAAATTCACTCACTTATTCCATTTATTTTAAACAATAACGTTATCAGCGCTCCACAAAGAGAGGTGTTGATGCAAATGAACGATATAATCTGCGTGAACATTTTCGTTTCTGATGAAAAATTGTTGTCAATATTTTTATCGCACAATAGGCGACTTCTTAGCAGGGGAGAGCACTCGTACTTATAAAGTAACATGAGTAGGGAAAATGAAAAAGTTGCCCGCGGAAATGTCGCCGATACAAGAATCGGGGAAAATGGAAAAACTTTGTCGAACAACGCGATAAAAAGAAAATTAAAAGCTTTTTGATTTTGAGATGACATCGCGCTGATGCACGTTTTATTGTTGCTAAATGTGAACGAGGCGTGATGTGTTTGACGTATACGTGCGTGATTTGCTAAAATATAACTCTACGCTTTGGTAATAAATATTCTTGAGGGCGAGAGAAAAAAGAAAAAGAAGGTATCATACGGTAGCTAACAATATTTTATCATGCCATAATGTAGCTAAACATAGAACCCTTTTCCAATATTGCTCTAGAGAGCGCTGCTTACACAACAAATGAAGTTGTTATATAAAATATTATAGAATGCACTTGCTTGCAAAAGTTTCATTTTAAAATTGCATTCAACAAACTTTGTGCTTTTAATCCGTTCAGGGACAAACTCAAAGCAGCTTTCGGTGGGCTTTACTCTGTCGGCCACCGCATGCGGATTTTGTCGGACAGTTGCAAGTGGCGCACCCTGTACATAGATTAATGTGTGACGCATACCGCATGATGCCTGACGTTCCACCCACTTTGTAGTTCTGATTTTATGATTTCATGGGTGAGGCCGCGTGAGCGCGGTTAACCCGCCAATTTATGTCTTTGAATACTGACCGAATAAAATTGCATTTCATTTTAATATTGTACGAAAATTTTCGGTGTTATTGTGTGCAGTCGACAGTCACGTAGTTATGTTTGTTATAATACGTGTTTCTGACGTGTATTGCCACGTAAAATAATTTATGCGCCCATTTGAATATTACCGAAAATAAAAAAGGTTTCCTTTTTTCGTTTTTATTTTCAATCAAGGTAAAACTATTCTTGTTTTCTGTCGAATAAAATGTTATTGTATACATGAAATTGATTGGACATATTGATATCGGTATGATTGGGGCGTATACAATTCTCTCGGAGCAAGGGTTAGCTCGTATCTTTTGTAGTAAACAATCATAGGTATGTTCATCCGAAACCTATCCGATAAAGCAGTATTATGCCGTTACAATAAATGATTCAATTTCCTTTACGCAAGTATCAGATCCACTTAAGTATTATGAAAGTAATAGAGGAGAGGGGATAGTTTTCTTGCTGACGCTACTTTTACGATAATGACAGAAAACGCGGTCCAATATCTATAAAATATTACAGCCGTACTCGTCCGAACGCCGGACGCTAGCGGACCGGACCGGACCGGAATGAGACGCTCGTTCATAGATTTGATTGTCAGAATTAACTTTAACCGATGGTTGAATAAGCTTCAGTAATAGATGGATTATTGGCGGTGGATAAATTTGGCGATATGTGCCGAGTCGACATTGAATGTGTTTTCAAATGTAAGTTAACTTAGACTAACGTACCGCACAGCCTAATGTAGAATTTTTGAGCTAGATTAACTGCCCTTTGTTTGTTTTTCAGAAAGTAATTCCTTACCCATTTTTCTTTATCAATAAAACAAATACAGATAGATACACATAGAACAATAACACAAATATAGATGATATCAAAGGTGGTGCGTGGTTGGTAAGTCTTTTTTTCGTTTTGATTTGGGGTGAAAAATCTTCATATATGTCCTACGCCTCTGGGGCAAGAGAGAAGAATCTGTCAGATTTTTAGTGACTAAAAACCACTCCAGTGTTCCCTTCTACTTATTGACCAGGGACCATGGAAACGAGTGACCACATAACTTCACCTATTTAATCAGAATCACAAAATTTTGTTACCTACGGTGACCTGTTTAGAAATTACGGTAAGTACCTTTTTATTTTCGGCTGGACGTCAAATCCGCCGTTACACAAAAACGACTCCGTTTTAAAACGGCTAGTCACAGTTTAATGCGGTGACATACTTATATACCTAGATATATAAAGAATTTGTACATAAAAATGTTTATACTCTTAATGCCAACCCCTTTACTGGCAAAATACTGGACTGAGAGGGGCGTACTAATACCAGGATTAACTTAATGCAGGGATTTTTAAGCGTCAGTTCACTTTATCCTGATACCCTGATACTCTGTTCTATAACATATTTTGCTGTGAGTAAAATGAAAAAAGGAGTAGAACTAATTTAACTTTAATTGAACATTTTGTCAATTGTCTCTCATTTGCCCGCTAGATGGCATTAAAAACAACATGTTTAGTTAATTTTGTTTTATAATGTGTAATTGGCACATTAACAAGTCTTAGGAGTAGATGCGGTTATCAGACGTTATACTTTATTGAATTTGGTCACAACATTGCCACAAAATCCAACTACTTGGACAACATACATGTCTATAAGCACCATCACCGCTTCACCGTATAAGCTGAACAACACATTTATTTTATTTATTTACACCTTCGCCACATTTATACGTACGTACGCCACTGCTCGGGTCCAGCAGAATATCAGCGCCAGGTACATTTGCCTGGCACATGCTGAGCTGGACTCCCATTTGGCGCAACCTTAAGACGCACACCGCACACTGTATCATTCATCGCTCATTGTTTTATCACTTTTGATTTTGTATTGTGTGTTTTGTGTGTACCAAATAAATGTTTTATCTATCTATCTATCCCTAAATAAAATCTGTCATTAAATACAGGTCGTCACAATAAAATTTAGGTTTGACAAACTAAGTTTTTACCTCATTTTATGTTCGTTACAACTTTGGTCTTATTTTTTTTCCGTCTAGCCCCCTTTCGCAACGTGAGATAAGAAATTTAGTTCCAAAAACGATCAATCAATAGCTAAACATTCAATTAACTATAATATTATGACACTACTGTATACTAAGACGAGATAAGTAGTTGTTTCAATGTTCTTAGGAACAAGTTACTTGGATGTTATACCCAGTAGTACAACTATAGTGCAAGTGGTAAGAGTTAACTGAAGTTAATTCATTAAACACTAGTTAGTGCGTACTAGCGTTACTTAGCTTGAATTAAAATCTCTACTCTTAGAATACCTACGTAACTGTACTACATACCTATCTAACTCGATTCAATATTTCTCTTGATGTGTATAAATATTAACATACATTTATACATAAAATCACGCCATGTTAGAATGGGGGTAAGCAGAAACAGCAGATGCAAAATGGCTATTACAATTATATTCTCCTTTTGTTTTTTTTTTTTTATATTAACGCAGTACAAATTATATATTTGATTTTTCCCATTTAATATTTGGCAAGCTTCTAGTTATAGACCCGAGTCAGAAATTAATCTGCATGGCCGTTATATAATATATAGATGATCTGACCAAATTAATGTCTGGACTTCAAAGCTGTGACTTATGAGTTTGTTTTGGTGTTTCTTCTTCAAGTATTCAATTATTTATTGCAATCCATAATGAACATATAAGTGAGAGGTTAAACAGATTCGAGTAACAATTATGGACCCTGTCGGGCACAGCAACATCAAAATTAAGATGAGTAGGAGAGAGGAAGAGCGCATTTTAAAACTGTTTTTAAAAAATCTTAAATATTTGTAAAATATTACTCAATTAAATTATTACCTAGTTATTATACTGATATCTTGTACTATATATTATATTTATATTTATTATTTAGATTCAATTATAACTATACAATAGTCAAATCAATTTGTCAAATTATCTGTTAGAAATTCTAACAGTAGTTAAATAGGAAACACCGACCACATCCAAGATAAATCAGATTGAAGACCTGTTAAACTGTTTTTATTAAACTTATTCCTGCTGCCTTCTTACTGACTTACCAATGCTTTATTTCTTTAATGTTAAAAGCTTTATAAAAATTTTCCATCTGGAATGTCTCGGTAGCAGCTCGGAGTTTGGATTCGTACCTAATTGTTGGCATTAAGCACACCTCTCACTACATGGGACTTAAACATAACTCGGGAAACGAGGCCATATTATCAGTACATCACTCTTCTGAAAATACAAACGTGTTATTATGCATGTGAAATGCTACCGCAATTTTCTGCAATCAGACTTGATTTCTTCATAAAAAGTCTTTCCTGATTTTCTGTCTAATCTCTAAGTACGGTATGATACAAAGTATCGCAGTCTTTTGTCATTACTCAAAGTAATCACACAACAACTAAACCATTCACGAGCAATACCTGGACGGCACAGTGTGTTTGGAAAGCTGTAAGCACCGTTAATGAAGGGATTAACGAGAAAAAGTGGCCCTGCCCCGACTGGCTGAAACAGGATTAGCGCTGAGATCGGATCATTAGTGAGCGATACACCTGATTAGGGCCCCGTAGATCCTTTGATACCGCTTGATATATGCTTTCATCTTACGTGACTAAGTGATTCGGATGCGGAGCGATATAGGTGGGTACGTGTAGATGGCTTTTAGGCTGTGTAAGTTGTAAGTAAGAGTGGATGCTTATGTCAGAGATTGACGCATGTTTGGGCCAATTTTGTTTAGGAAAAGTATTGTTTTGGATGGATGAAAGGCGTCCAATATAAGGTATTTATTGGACAGAATGGAAGTGGAAACGCTGAGATAGGTCGCCCTGAAAGTATACAACCTTAATGGTGATGTCCTTCAAAAAGGTAAGTTTGCGTAATACTCTCACACGGCGTGCGCGTATGACCAAATATTATATGAACACAAACAAAGGAAAATTCTACCACATGACGTTCTGTAGTTCCTGCCTGAAAAAGGTATGAGTTTGTGTAAATAGGCATGTCATCATCATCATCATTTCAGCCATAGGAAGTCTACTGCTGGACATAGGCCTCCCCTTTAGATTCCCAATAAGACCAGTTGGAAGCGGTTCGCATCCAGCGCGTTCCTGCGGCCTTAATGAGGTCGTCTGTTCACCTTGTGGGTGGACGTCCTACGCTGCGCTTGGCGATACGTGGCCTCCACTCGAGAACCTTTCGACCCCATCGGTCATCAGTCCTCCGTGCTATGTGCGCTGCCCACTGCCACTTCAACCTGCTAATCCGCTGGGCTATGTCGGTAACCTTGGTTCTTCTATGAATCTCCTCATTTCTGATTCGATCTCGCAGAGAGACTCCGAGCATGTAGGCATGTATGAAAAGTAATTTAAACAACATAAACATAATAATAAGAACTCTTACAAAATTAGACTTTATCGTTCATGCGTTTTATAAGTAATAATATGGAAGTAAAAGTGAAGAATAATGGGGCTTGTGGTTAAATAATAATTTAAATTGACTGACCTGTTGGTCTAGTAGTTAGTAACCCTGACTGCTATGCCGGAGGTCGTGAGTTCGATTCCCACCCAGGACAAATGTTTGTGTGATGAGCACGATCATTTGTTCTGTGTCTGGGTGTAATTTATAAGATAAGTATGTATTTAGAAACATATAAGTATGTTTATCAGCTGTTTAGTACCCATAACACAAGCTCTTAGCTTAGCTTGGGACTAGTTGGCGTTGTGTGAAAAGTTGCGGAATATTTATTATTTATTTATTTATAACAGCCGCATTGGTCGATCAAAGATTAAGTAACGGTTGCCGAGGTCAGTCCGAGGATACGTTCATAATCATGTGAGGCTCGGAAAGTAGGTACGTTAAACCGTTAGTCTCGGCTGTCGTTTGTTGGTCTTTTCATATATGTAATATTCTGTAAACAGGTTTTTACAAAAATATTACAAGTCAGAAAGTTTTTTTCTTCAGTATGACGTGTTCGTTGTGTTGCAATTACTCTTAAGAGCTTACTTTAACCTTTCATTCGTGTCAATTAGAGATACAATAGAAAGGCAATGACAGCGCGGATGCCGGCGTCCGCTTGGGGTTTAACGAATTCCAGTTTAATGGATTGAGACGTTCAGTTGTATCCGCCTTTACTAGAAACTAGCCATTACCTCATTAGAAATAGGCAAGGCAGACGATGAACATCGTATACCGAAAAATAATCGTAAAAAAAATATCTGTATTTTTTTTCCACAAGAAATTGCGATACGATTACCCCTGTTTTAAATATTTCTCGTAAAACTAAAACCTCGGCCATTTTATATACAGGTTGAGCACATTCACATAGTACCTCCGTGCAGCCACTTGGCCCAGAGAGCGCTACTGTCGCATAATGCGGCCACTCGGTTACCCTGCATTACCAGGGAGCCTCTAAGTATGCATAATACAAGCTGATGAATTAAATAAATATTCATGGTTCAGTTTTTCGGTTTGGACAACTCATTGCTGCAATATAGTCCCACTCAGTCATGATGTGTTTGGTAGCCTACTGATGTGTACCTACCAACCTTAATTCATTTCGTTGTGATTTTTTTATGTTTAATATTAATAATGTGTAAAACTAATGTACCAAATAATGTGTGTTGTGAAATATTAATACCTAATCTATAAAAATAATGTATTGTTTTATTACATACATAGGTACATACATAAACTCACGCCTTTTTCCCATAGGGGAAGGCAGAAACTACACTGGCACTGGGTATTCTTTTATTAATCTATATTTAATTTTATTTATCTATAAAATTAATATTATGACTACTGTATGCCCCAAGAGCGGGACATAGCTGATCAATTTAATTATTTAAGAGAAGTATTATGTACAAACCTATGATCAACAAAAAGATATTGAATTTGAAGTTGAAGATGTTTTTTCACGGAAATTACCTATCAAGCTACACTTACCGCAGTCGGTTCTTGGATGGGTGACCATTCGTCATAATCAAGACCCCTGTTGTCTTCAAAGGCTCATTAAATCTCTTACCTTTTAATCGTGTCAATTAGAGACACAATAGAAAGACAATTACAGCGCGGACATCGGTGTCCTCTCGGGGTTTAATGAAATGAACCTGGAAGTAGTTTCTAGGTAGTCAAAAAACCATAACATCTGACGAGGTATTCCTCGAAGCGCTACCTATTTGAGGCGCCCCTAATAAGGCGCTCCTATTTTATTTTTCGGAGCGCACCTTTTGAGAGCGCTCCCGATAGCAATTAAAAATATTTGTTTTTTTTCCTCGAAAAAAATTTTTTTTTTTAATTGCTATCGGGAGCGCTCCTAACAGGTGCGCTCCGAGGAATAAAATAGGAGCGCCTCATTAGGAGCGCCTCAAAATAGTAGCACTTCGAGGAATACCTCCATCTGACATCCTGTTGAACCAACCGGTATCATGTTACTCAGTCATTGGGTTGCGAAGGTCAGATAGGCAGTCATATCATGTAGGTAAAACACTGATATTGAGCTTCATCCTAATAGACTGAATGCCGACCACAACTTAGATGGGATAAGACTAGGCAGAAGATGGTCTAGTTTTGTTCCCTAAAATATTGACGTTAACTGAACAGTGAACAGGAACACAATACTTTTAAGATACTGAGAAAAAATATTTGAAAAACTAACAATGAGTTATTTGACAAAATTTTAGTTTTTAGTCCGTCATCTAGATTACAAGAAAATATTCGACACGTATTTTTTTCTTTTTCAAATTGATGAAAAACTGCTTAGATTAAGCGCATTAATAATATGATAATTTAATTTGATATTAATTTATTTAATTTGCTATGATTTTGTATTTTACTTCTGACCTAATATAACTTTTATTCAATAATGTTCCTAATGTATTTCATTTTGTGATGTATGTAATTCTGACATTTATGACTTAGCAAGCCGAGCAATATTTTATTTGTCTGTATTTTTATTTGTATTTTTGATTTTATTGTTGTCTCATAAGGGTCACATGCCTTAAATAAATGAATTATTATTATTATTATTAAATATACGATGTATCGCCGTTGCAAAAAAAAGTCACCGTTATTTTTTGATTACATGAAAAAGAAAACATACGTGTCGAATATTTCATTTTACTTGTTATCTAGATGAGGGACTACAAACTTAAATCTTGTCCAATAGCCTATTTTGCTGCCTGTCTATTCGTATGTGTTGGAACGAAAAATGTAATGAGTTTAAAGTGTGAAGGGATGACACAATGAATCCAATGCATTAGTGTCAGTGTCAACAGCGCAATTCTGCGTTGAGAGCTGCATTCGTTGCAAAACAGGATTTTATGGATTTCTCAATTTGACATGCTTTGACAATGAATATAGTTAACTCTCGTCCCATTCCGTGACTCAGTTCTGTGGCATGTTAATAACAAGAAATGGTGAAAACATAATTATTATTATAAAGTTTCCATCATATATTCGTTTTTAATTTTGATAAAAGTAATAAATATTCCACAAATATTCCACAACTTTCCACACAACGCCATTTAGTCCCAAGTTAAGCTTAAGAGCTTGTGTTATGGGTACTAAACAGCTGATAAACATACTTATATATTTTTAAATACATACATATAATGGTTATAGTAATGAACCAAATACCTACGTAAACCAAATCAAAATCTATTTTTGAGAGGAATAGTTGAACAAAACAGTTTTGAAACCACATGATCTTGTAAATGTAACGAAAGAAAATACGTTATTTGGACGCACAGAAAATAAAACAAAAGAACAACAATACAGATAATAAATAAAAAAACAAGAAAAAATTAAAAGAATAATAATAAAAAAACCTGTGCGAGACCATAAAGGCGGCTATCTCACCTAGCATTAGCTGCGACATAAATAAATATCGCAACGCTGTTATTCTGATAAGGCCCGGTTAAATGGATATTTATAAAAATATAGTCATACACATACAAACATACTCACGCCTTTTTCCCATCTGATACGATTCTTACATACTCCTTTTGCTTCGTTTACATTGACACTCGTTACACACCCACGCCGGTTGCGAGTACTACGCACCTGACCTTTCTGAAGAACCTCACCAATTAGGTCTATGTGTTCTATGTCCTTCTAGGGCGTCCCTTCTCGGCGTTTCCATTTACATTTGCCTTATGATTTATACCTTTTCTTAGTCGCCTTTGCAAAAATATATATTAGGCGCTAAAAGAGATATAGCAATCACATAGCCACAACCTACATTAGCGCTTTACAGCATGTTTTATTTATACCCTAACCAGGAAACTATAAAAATGGGTCGGTGGTCGTTACTCTGCATATTTTCTAGCTTGCTCACTGCCTGTTTCACTAAGTCCTGAATTATTTATTGGCTATAACAAACCACAGTGTAGCGATTAAAATATGGATGAAATTGTCCTTTGAGGTAACGAAGTTAAATTGACTAGGCTCAGTTCAATAGAACTTTTGAAAAATACAACTGTACATACATTTGATGTTGGTAACAGCAAATCTTTTTACTATAAAATTGTTAATGTTGCTCTTAAATATTTTCTTTGAATACTGGACTCCCACATTTGATTTTGTTCCTAGACTGTGCCTCATTTACTATAACCACGCCGTATTGACGTGCTATAACATAAAATCAATGTTTTATCTAGCTTGATACGCAAAAAAATCTTTTTTGCAAAAAATAAAACCGACTTAAAAAAAACCACTAACCGATGTAAAATAACTCTAAATTAGGAAGTCTGTGGCTTTGGTGATTTTGTCTTATTGATGATGGGCCACCGACTTCCGAATTTAGAGTTATTTTACATCGGTTAGTGGTTTTTTTTAAGTCGGTTTTATTTTTTGCAAAAAAGATTTTTATTTTTCCATTTTTAGTTGTTTCCATACAAATATTTGCCATGAATTTATTTTTATATTGTTATTTGTTAACAATACATAATGGTAATAGGGTTATCCACATATCCCTAATAAATGAAACTTAACATACCTAACTGTCGAAATCTAGGTATATTGTACACATCTGCGTACCCCTCAGAGCGTACAGGCGTGATGATACATCATGATGTTGTATAAACAATAAATATCCAAGCGATTCCAGCAATCACGACAGATTTGCCGTCCATTTTTGAAGAGTTCCATTGTATATCTCCGAAGATCAGCACCAGATCTTCACCAAATTGAAATGGGACCACCTCGGAAGTATACTCTTTCAAATAAAAAAAGAATTTTGAGAATCGGTCTAAAAATGGGGGAGAAATCGCGTAACACACAAAAAAAAAAAAAAAAAACATACCGTCGAATTGAGAACCTCCTCCTTTTTTTGAAGTCGGTTAAAAATAGTGATCAGCACTATGTGCATAATAATATAAACCTTCTTACGTAGAAAATATTAAACACCACTAATAACAAACTACTTATTTATTTGCAACGCAGGACGTTTAAAGACAAAAAAAACTTTATAATTATTGTCGTCAATTTATTATGGAAGTAGAAGGAGTAAGGCAATCCAAATGAAAGCATGATTGACAAGACAATACCAGCCAAAATCAATGTAGAAAGAAACGTACATTGTTATGTGAATTACAATCATCGATTCTCTTCAAAACTAAACTAATATTAGAAAGTTTAAATGACTTACTAAGATAATGTTTCAGATAAGTACGGAAACTGACGTTGAAGACTAAACACTCATTTAATAAGCATTCGTAACTTCAATAAGGCTTTGGTCGATGCGTTTGAAGTCTTAACTACATTTTTGGATATAAGTTTGGCTTTAACTTGTAGGTATTCTCCATTGTCAATAATATCCATCCTTTTCTTATTATTTGAGACAGATAAAGATGGAAATAGCCTCAATCAAGTTCAATTTTTGAACAATGAAATCGGAAACAATAGCTAGTAAAATCATAAAAACAAACGAGCGCTTAGCTTGTAAACACGAATCTCAAGTGTTAAAGTAAATCGCGCGAAGTATTAAGACCATCTAAGTAATTGTATTATATCTCTAGTCAGGCACTTTCTATTCAGCCACATTTTAAAGTTACATGTAATCCGGTTGAATGGTCTGAACAGGCTGCCTCCGTAAGTTTTAATAGGAGGAGTCTCAGCTTGCTATGTTTCACAAAGCGGGGCTTTGCTACTTTTAATGATTTGCTTGTCTATAATCGGAAATGTCTGAAAAACTGTAGCGTTGTTATCGATAAAGATATTTTGATTTAAAACGTAAACGTAAACATGCATAAGTTTACTTATAAACGTAACGTTACGTTTATTGGATGAAATAATCTTTTATGAAGTCGATCCGAAGATTCACTTGACTATCGCGAGTACCTACACATATGTAACTCGTGGTCCAAACTATTTAAGGCTAAAAGGCGGTTGAGAGATCAACCTAAAGATCATCTCAGATACTAATCTGCTTGGTTCTTACATGATCTGACCAAGGTAATCTTTTTCCACCTGGCGTTAATCCCGGCTATTGCCAGGGTCCGCCTTCCGACTGAGCTTCTTCCACTTTGCCCGATCTTCAACATCCTTTTCAGTCAGGCCATTGGCTCTCATGTCGGACTTGACGACGTCCAGCCAGCGTTTGCGAGGGCGACCACGGGGCCTAGCCCAAGGACAGCCATATACATGTATCTCCGACCAACGTACTCGATAGGGCGGCGCGTGATGTGGCCATACCATCGCAGACACCAAGACTACCCCGGATGAATGAGTTGCATATGCGATCGGATCGCGTTACGCCGCTCATCCACCTAAGCATCTTCATCACCGTGACGCGGAGTTCCTGGGTGTGTCTGTTTAATGCTGGCCAACATTCGCCGCCGTACAGGAGGACAGGCCGTATGATGCATTTATATATAATGCCCCTTGAGCTTCGGAGGCATTTTGATGAACTGACCAAGGTAATGTCTGGACTTTAAAACAGACTATGACCTCTGAGTTTCTTCTCAGAGTAGTGATAGTGACACACCGACCTCTCCTTATAGTTAAAAAATGACATGTGTTTGTACAATTTGCAAAGATTTTTGAGGGTCTCATATACAATGTAGTTTATTCCCACCTCCGTCATATAATTAGTTCGAAGCAACATGGTTTTGTGTCTAACCGTTCTACTATGTCTAACTTACTCATTTACACTACTTTCATTCGTAATACCTTTGAAGCTAGGGGTCAGGTTGACGCTGTTTACACAGACTTTGCAAAAGCCTTCGATCGCGTTGATCACTCAATTCTTTCTATGAAATTGAATTGTGCTGGTGTACATGGCTCTCTGCTGCGGTGGTTTGAGAGTTATTTAATTAATCGTTCTCAAATTGTTGCCTTGGCAGGTTATGAATCTGTACCTTTTTCTCCCGGGTCTGGTGTTCCACAGGGCTCTAAGTTGGGCCCTTTGCTCTTTTTGGTATTTATAAATGACCTTTTAGATTTAATAAATTGTAATTGTTTAGCATACGCCGATGATTTAAAAATATACTGTAGGATATCGGACCTGAGTGATTGTGCGAGGCTTCAGAGAGATCTTGATGTCCTTCAACAATGGTGTTTGAATAACAGAATGGCGCTCAATGTTAAAAAATGCCAGACTATTACGTTCACTAATAAAGTGAATTACATTAAATTTGATTATCGTATTGACGGATCGGTATTGACCAGAGTGTCGGTCATACGTGACCTAGGGGTACTCTTCGATACATCCTTATCATTCCGCAATCATATCGAAAATATAGTTAGTAAGGCTAAGAGAATGCTTGGCTTTATTATACGTATGTCAAAACCTTTTCGTAATAATATTAGTATTATTTTACTCTACAACGCACTAGTAAGGAGCTCCTTGGAATATTGTTCCACTATTTGGTCCCCCTATTATACAAGTTATATTAATAATGTGGAATCTGTTCAGGCCCGTTTCGTCAGGTATTTATGTGTGAAGAATGGGATTCGAAGAGCTATACCTGATTACAATGACAGGTTAAGGCACTTTAAAATGATTAGCTTAAATGAAAGACGTAACCATTCCGACTTACTAATTCTTCATAAAATTATAAATGGTTCCATAGATGCACATTTGGTAAACTATTTTAACTTTCGGTCCAGCCAACGTAGTAAGCGTCATCATCGTATCTTTGAATTGCCTACATCCACATTGAACACCACATTTAATAGCCCCCTAACACGTATGGCAAGGCAATATAATGAACGATCTAAACGGATTGATTACCCCATTGATATTTTCTCCATGAGTTTCGCTTCATACAGACGTTCCGTACTTAAACCATGTGATGAGTTTATGTCTAAGTAGTTCAAATTGGTTTGGTTTGTTTTTGTAGTGATCTAGATTAAGCCCTACTAGGCACACCTTTTATTGTTGTCTCTAATGTTCATTTAAGAATGTCATGCATACCTGTTATTTGCATGATTGCTAAAATGTCAACTTTTGTTGTTATCTAATTTTGAATTGTAAGTGATTGTGCTGTTGGTGTGCTTATTATAAATAAATAAATAAATAAATAAATAATAATAAAAAATAATAATAATAAATATTCCACAACTTTTTCACACAACACCATTTAGTCCCAATTTAAGCTTGAGAGCTTGTGTTATGGGTACTAAACAGCTGCTAAACATACTTATATATTTCTAATTACATACATATTATAGATAAATAACACCCAGACACAGAACAAATGATCGTGCTCATCACACAAACATTTGTCCTGGGTGGGAATCGAACCCACGACCTACGGCATAGCAGTCAGGGTCACTAACTACTAGACCAACAGGCCAGTCAAATGAAATAGTAGTATGAAAGCTCTGTTTCAAAATATTGTCTTCATTGAAATGTTTAATGCCATTTCCATAGTGAATACATATTTTTTAGAAGCGTCCTTTTAGTGTACATAACCTATCATGACTGAAATGCAAAGGGAACAAATACATATTTCAGAAAATTCTAAATTCTCTATACGCTAAATCATAAACTGCAAAAGGACGCAAGGTGGATTCATCCCAATACAAAGGAAGTATGAGTATAGATATTATTGTATACCACTAAAATGAAAAGTAAGCAAATTCAAAGGCTTTATTATTTCAAAAATACGACTCTTTAAGGGAATGTTTGACAAACAGAGTATTTGCGAAATGGCATCATTAAATTTTATTATGACGCACATTTCAAAGTTTAGGAGTCATCAAGTGACAGTAAAATACAATCATAAATTGTCTCAACAAAACCAAGCAAATAGCCGGAAATTTGAAGATCGCCATTTCTTTATAAATTACCCAATAAAACTGATAATATGTTTTATATTATGTGAAGAATTGTGATAAATACTTTGTTGTTGACAATATAATATTAACCATTGATCTCAATCCAATCAATCAGAGAGATCAGTCAATCTCAATTGACTGCCTCCACGGTCTAGTGGTCGCAAACATAACTGGCGTAATGTGGGTGTACTACCAGGTACACCTCTGCCTAGCCCTTCGGGGATTACAGGCGTGACGTTATGTATGCTCAATCATTGTAAATCAGTTAGCTAGATTTGTAATTTGTGTTCCCAGTACACATCTAGGCTAGGTTCCTTTATTAATTATTATTTGCTTGCGATTACCATTTGAAATATAACAAAACAAACACGCCTGTATTCCCCGAAGGTTTAGACAGAACCGTACCTAGTACACCCACATTATGCCAGTTATGTCAAGTCCCAAATTTGTAAAGGGCGAGCCTATTACCATCAATCGGGCACAAATCCAGGCTTCGGGCTGCTACTGAGAAATTCCTCAAACTACCTAATAGCACTGACTTGACCCAAGAATGATTTTGATTTTGATTCTACTATAATTTATCTTTTTTCAAACAAACGAAGATCTACATATTTCTATAACAATAAAGCAAAACTGCTGTAGGAATACGAACTTCAATAATGACGTCACCTTAAATCAGAATAGCTGTTACTAGTAGGAAATTGAAATTTGAACGTGAATGTTCCATTTATAAATCCCGGCAAGCTCTTGTTCCGTTCCATCCATACTATTATATGGATTTACATGAATAAAAAGTTTCACTTATCGAACTTCGACGTCTGTTATGTCATTGTTCACAGATTAAATAGAAAGATTTTTATGAAAAAGTTTGCATGGAACGTATCAAATTTGAATTTTATATTAGGATAATGTGGGAATTACTTTATGATTTAAAACGTACCAGGAAAATGGTGAAACAATAATAAATTATGGTCGTAAGTAGTTAAAGTTTACTTTTAAGTGAATGTTCATTTGTATGTTATCTTTAGTGTAAAAAAATTTTAGCTAACCAATAAATAAATAAAAAAAGGTATTCTTATTTTGGATATATTAAATTAAGCCTTTGTAAATGCCCATCAAAACTATTCTTATATAAAGGCCATATAAAACTATCGTTATTCTTCTATGTGACAAAACATGACATAAAATGATTGAAGAAATTTTGTTTTATTTTATTTCTATGCGTGTCGAAAAATAATGTATTTTCTTTTCTTTTTCTTTATATTGACTAGGCAAAGTTTCCCAAACTCAAAAACTAAGCCAACCTACTTTTATTTAAACCAAATTTTCAGGTTTAGAAACACTCCTTAGTAAGATAAAAACCCATACGCAAAATACGCGCTTTGACGTGGACGAGTTGCCGATACCAGCCCGGTATCTTAAGATAAAAATCGCATGTGATAAAGTTCTCGTGTACAAACACTCTCAATACAGCCAGAGACTAGAACTGTGCCCGACAAATAGCGACAAACCCAATAGCGGTACACACGACCTGAAAATGTACAATACTGGCGGCTTATTACCGAACGCCCCAAAAGGGAGATAATGTTTTTCGATTGTGTGTATATATGTAAGTTTTTTTTAGACGCCCTGAATGCTTGCAATGTAGGGTTTATGGATTGTAACAAATGAGTTCGTATAGTTATGGTTTGGCATCTCAAGTGACGTCTCTTTACGTATTTAAAAAACACACAAGATGTCAGCCGCCTGAGGCAGGCGTAATCGAAATATTCATTTTCATGTAAGGTATTTGTGGGGCGTATTAAAATATTACACATAGAATAGGGCTAAGTAGCATTTTTGTCATTGTACTAAACGATTAATAATAATACTTAATACTCCAGCCGTAGGTTTTCCTTGCGTGTACAGACGCCAGCACATCAAGTTTCCCCAACGTGTCAAATTTCTTTGATCGTTTTTCAACTTTATGTCAAACAGAATAAGGTTCATATTCAATTGGGAAAATTTGACACATTAGGGTAACTTGATGTGCTGGCGTCTGTACTTGTGTATTGCAAACAGGGAAAATCTGCGGTTGGTGCTTCATTCAATTAAAGATGACAATGGGCCTCTTTGAGTTGGTTTCGTCTCCTCTTACCCCTTCTAATGGTCCAAAACCCAAGGGTTCCGAGAAATAAAAACGAAAAAAATAATGTATTTTTTTTTCATTCATAAAATTAATTTTAGATAGAAAAACACAACAAAATTTTGCCCAACTTAGAAATCAAATAGGCACCTCATTCTCCGTAGTAGCACTAAAGACTTCCTATAGTAACGTTGCAGGATTTCTTCTACGTCTTCAAAATAAAAAAATCTTGTATGTATTAAAAAAAAACTAAAAAAAAATGTTACAAGAATGACAGTCGTCGTGTACTGTGTCTACATTTTGAAACATCCTTAATGTCATTGAATTGACATTTCAGCCTGCTGTTGAGATAATTTAAAACATAAATAAATAAATAAAAATTGTTTATTGATACAAGATACATTCACAACTTTGCAGGCTAAAGCGGGTTACAATTGAAATGTTTAGTACAATACATGCTGATATTGATTCCCAAACTAAGCTAGAGCTTGTATTTTGGGAAACAATGTTCAGTCATAGTGATGACATACAATATACATTGATTGATGCTTGAGGACGAAGGTGAAATATTGTGAAAAATTTGTCGCTGCACGGTGCATATGGTTACAAAATAATTATTTCTAATTATTATATGATTATATGTATATTACGGTAGGTGTAGCGTGTGCGTGCATGTATCTATGTATGTATGTATTTATCAGTAATAATTATGGGTGAATGTGGATGGGTGAGTGTCCGAATGTATGGGTGAGTGTCCGTGTGTATGGGTGAGTGTCCGTGTGTGTGGGTATACGCAGCCCTGCGATGTAAATCTTGGGATCGGTTTTATTACCACTACGTACTGTGTGTTTAGTATGTGAGTATGCATCTGTGGTTTTATGCGTGTATGAAAAAGTTTACTTGTTGTATTTTAAAAACAGTCTATGTGTCCCAACATTATTGACACTGATTGTACCATTAACTAGTGCCAGGCTTCTGTATAACAAGCTGCATTAAGTACAAGGCAGTTATTGGCTAGGCAGGACATAAACACACGCATTGATAGTCAACGCGTTTGCGTTAGTAATCGCCTGTTTCCCTAGGTGAGAGTCGGTACTTCTACTGAATTGTAAGTAGTAGTCGGAGTATTCATGTGTATACTGTAATACTATAGGTACCCGTATTTTGATCTTACATATTTTATCAAATATGAACTTTATGTGTTGAATAAACTTGTACAGAAATATGTGCTGTTCAAGTTGGATAAGTAGGTCCATTTTCATTTTACCAGTGTACTGGTGTATAGATGTTAGACAGTGCAAAATAAAATAATTTACTGTTTAGTTGTTATTTATTTATCAAGTCGAATGCTATTATTTTATTTAAATTCAAAATAGATTATTGTGGATCATAGGTTTATAGGATGTCTTAAACAGTTATTATATAGGTCAGCAAATTCCTGCCAAAAGATGCCTTTTAGCGGGAATATGCTGACCTATATCAAAAATCCCAATCCGAAATTAGAGATTGAAATGATCAAATTGGCATGCCAAATATTTTACAACACTACAATTACAGTAAAATTGTATGTCACGTAGTAAAGACAAATGAACACAACAAAAAATAAACATACAGTCGATTTGAAAACCTCTTCCTTTTTCGGTTAAATACATTACAAAAACAAGAATACCTACTTTGAAAGTGATAATTCTTTGAAGTTTAACAATTACATAAATCACGTTTTTATTCCATGGAGGATCAAACAGAGGTGTAGCTATAGCATGTCAACGTTTAGCTAGTTATAGTTTTGTCCCAGAGGCGTGCACCAATTACCAGCAGAGCTCTAATTTAGTCTACTGGCTGCTGTGGAAATAACAGTTTTCCTAACTCAGGATCCTATGCACAGTATTAGCTCTTATGCCTAATAAACCAGTAGCACAGTAATTAAAACTATCTATATAAATTTGTCTTAAAGAAACCCAGATAAAGCTATTAAGTGTTATCGTAAGATAGTTACACGTCTTAACTCACATTATAATTAATAATATTAAAATAAATTATAATAATAATACCAGCCTGTTACTGTTCCACTGCAGGGCAAAGGCTTCTTCTCATACAGAGAAGGATCGAGCATTAATCACCACGCTTGCTCAAGGCGGATTGATGATTTCAAACTTACATTAACTATAAGTCCAGGTTTCCTCACGATGTTTTCCTTCACCGATGTCAATGATGTCTAAGAAAAACTTAGAAAGTACATAATATGAATTGAAAAAGTCACATTGGTACTTGCCCGGATTTGAACCACAACCTTGTTAATGAGAGGTAGGCGTCTTAAACTCTCTCTTAGGCCATCACGACATTCGACATTATAATTAAGTAAGTATTATTGCTTAATAGTAAAGGGTTACTTTAGGCAACTATTTACATAAGTATTACTTTTGCAGTGCTTATTTTTCGTTATAAAAATAACCTAAACATAACAGCCTAAGTATTACCGTTTGATCAAGTTAATAGTATTATTTTATTTATCTGACATCTTCGTATATGTTCTTCAAAACCCACAAAATGCAGAATTTAATATGTACAGAATAAATGACTCGGGAAATTCATTAACCCATAATATCTAGAATCCAAAATACATAACAAAGGCACTTTGACACATACACAATATACGCACGTAAAAACTATTTTAAAAGAGTAAGTATGGAGTTTCTTGCCCATTCTTCTCCATACATAACTACCTTTGGATGGGGCAACTAGAATCATTAAATTTTATTTAACTTGTAAGTTTAACGTTCAAAAGTGCCTTTCAAATGGCCTAATTGAAATAAATGATTTGACTTTGACTTTGACTTTGACATAGATTTAGTCAAACATAAACTTTATTAGAGAAATTCTCACGCTGATGCCGATATTCTTTTTTTAACTATTTTACTAGGACAAAGGCGTCCGAGTTATCGTCCAAACAAAATTCTTAATATCCATTACAGTATACAGATGTGTCAAAACACAAAAATTACAACGCACTCAGTACTTAAGTTCGTTCGCCGCTTAGAAGTACAAACTAGAGGAGTGGAGCTAAATAGATATTTTTCTTTGCTTTAATCCGTTTGCACACTTCAAAACCTAGCCGTACCAAAGCAAATCAAATAGAACAGGGATGGCGAACCAAAGGCACGTTTACCAGTGGTAGCACGATGTAGAATAATATTCTGCCACGCCAACAACAGATCAGTAAAATGTACAACACCAGAATCACATATTTTTTATTTTATCTATATCCACACTATAACCCTACTAATATTATAAACGTCAAAGTTTGTGAGGATGGATGGATGGATGTTTGTTAGTCTTTCACGTAAAAACTACTGAATGGATTTTAATAACATTTAGTATGGAGTTAATTGATATCCTGGATTAACACATAGGCCACTTTTTATCCCAGTATTCCCACGGGAACGGGACCTGCGCAAGTGAAACCGCGGGACGTCTGCTAGTATTATTATAAATGAGAAAGTAACTTTGTTTGTCGGTTTGTTTGACGATTTTTCGCGACTAAAATGGAGATAGATCATTTATACTGGAGACGGACATAGGCCTTCTTTTTTCTCATATGTGAGGAAAATTCGCTTTCTTAAACATTGTTTCAAAAACTACACCATCTTTTATAACATGACAGACGGTGACTGTCGGTGATGTCTTACCAGTCCATTAGCTGCCGGTGAAAACTTGAGTGAAGTGAGCTGTCAATGCCTAGCATTAGTATGGAATGACATCTCAATTCGCCCTCACTACGCCCACATTTTTACGCGGTGATTTGACCAAAATCACAGTACAGGTGACAAATTGACACATCTTAAGATAACAGTACTCAGGAAGTAACACAACATAAATTGATTTCGAGGCGGAACAAAGTTTGCCGGGGCGGCCACGTTCAATATAAATCTTTAAAACAAGAGACATTACAATATTGGTGTTAATACCAGCCTGTTACTGTCCCGCTGCAGGGCAAAGGCCTGCTTTCACACAGAGAAGGCTCGAGCATTGATCACCACGCTTGCTCAAGGCGGATTGGCGATTTCAAACTTATATTAACTATAAGTCCAGGTTTCCTCACGATGTTTTCCTTCACCGATGTCAATGATGTCTAGATAAACTTAGAAAGTACATATGAATTGAAAAAGTCACTTTGGTACTTGCCCGGATTTGAACCACAACCTCGTGCATGAGAGGTAGGCGCCTTAACCTCTGGGCCATCACGATATATAGGTGTTATTACGCAAAATTATATATAGCATCCTGTTCTATTTTTTGTCTTTTAAACCACACACACACGACAATAAACAATTTTTCTTTCTTCTTTTCGATTACTGCTTCGTTAGCTTAGTGACCGCAAGAGCTACAGCTAAGCACGACGTTTCGGGTGCGATTCTCAGGTCGGAAAAAGTGTTACTAAGTTTTTAATTCACTAAACCCCAAGCGAACGCGCCGTCATTGTCTTTCTATTGTGTCTCTAATTGACACGATTGAAAGGTTAATTATTGCTATCTAGATTTTTTTAGTAGCAGTCTAGAGTCTGGTTTAGAGCCCGGTTGAGGTCAATGGGCTTGCCTCCTTTATAACATGGGACTTAATCATAACTGGTGAAGTGAGGGTGTTTCTACATGACAACTCTGCCAAACCCTTCGGGGATTACAGGCGTGATGTTTATGTTTTTCTTTTTTTGCCACACTTTTTTATTATTTAAATAATGGCACGTTCATACGTACCAATAAAGGTTCGCCATCCCTGAAATAGAGGAACTCACAATAAATAGCGTTTTCGTGTTTCTTTTCAAAATAAAATCTCGTTAGACATTTCCAGTTTCATTTCCTCGCTTCCTTCACGACATACGGGGATTAAGGTAGATCCGTGAGTTTCCATTTTTCAATTGATAAGTTTCATTATATCATTCTGATGGAGTCTTTGAAAGTGCTCCAATATGACGTTGCGTACTTCTGTTGTTTGTTGACTGCGTTTACTCGTGTTCTAGTTTTGGATTAATAGTTTACTATAAGTCATAGCCTTTTAGTAGATCAATAGTAGTTTCTGACCTACATAGTGAAGTAGCACTAGTAAAATAATATCTTCTAAAATCTCAGCGATCTTAAAAAAAACATTACTGTGTCTAGTCGATACCTGCTATAATTGATAAGATTTTGCTGGAGGCGTGGTTTAAAGATTAGCCAAACAGTTAGCGTAGGAATCGAGACGTTAATTTAGTTAAAAGAATCCCTGTTAAATCAAATAAGTAAAAGACAAAAGCTCCCTTTACCAAAATTTACAAATTTATTTGATTAAAACTTCGGTTCTGTTCACTGTAGGTCTATACCTGTCAGTTATATCCGTCGAGCCCCACAGTGAACGGGGTGGAATCCGCCATAACCATCCCTTTGACAGTTACATTTACAAATTGTATGGCTGATCGATCGTTACTAATTGGAATTTCATCCCTATACGAAATACATGTATGAAGTTATGGATAGCAATATTTAATATACTGGAGTTACTATAATAAGTTAAATGACAATAATAGTAACGGACGTTTTTTAATTAATACGGCCAACAATCCGAAGAGAAGAAAACAAACTGGCGTAGCAAAGTGCTACGGCGTAGCCGCATGCTACGCCATAGCACTTTGCTACGCCGCATGCTACGCCGTAGTAAGTGTCTAAACGGTTGAGACAGCTAAATATATGCAAAATATTGTGTAGATTTGGTAACACTGATTCTAGACACAAAAAAAAACACAAAATCAAAATCAAAAGTCTTTATTCAAACTAGGCTGAGAATCAGAACTTTTTGAACGTCAAAAAAAATACATAAAGACAGTCCCCCAAAAACGGTCCACCCTTCGCCACTTCCTAGTGTTTTTGCTGGGAAGAAGAAGTGGCGGACAAACTCCCCAGCAACACATCTGTCTGATTCGTTTGAAGAACTAGGTATACAAAGAATCTATACAATGAAATGCTCAATAAAAAGCACTAAGGTTTATACACTTTGTAAAACATTACGTTTCAGAATTATTGTCACGCGTTAGCTAGCACACTCCAATATACCGAGACAACCGGTTAAAAAAGCAAAACATGTCAACAAAACACACAAATAAATGAATTACAACATTAACAAATTGAGAAAAACACGGCGAACAAATAAAAAGACCGCACACTGTAACGTTATTTTGGACTCATTAAACCAGGGCTGATTTTACACACATATTCAGAGAGATAACTTTGCTGGCGTTATGCAGTTAAATGGATTAAATTCGGCCGCAGCTGGATTGTTCGCGTAATGGACACCCTGTACATGAAAACGTTGGGCAAACTTGTTACTGCGAGTTGTATGTGTTAGCAATTTTTACCCCAATTTATAGGATGCCATTGACACGCGATGAATTATTTTAAATTGTGAATATTGTAGTCTTTTGTACGTGTTTTATTTTGTTCGGTGGTAGTTTAACATGCTGTTAAAGTAAGAGGTTTATTGGATATCGAACTTATTGAGTTTTCATGATCAAAGACAGCGCTCTGAAATTATTTTTTTATTTCTATATTGCGTAATTCTTTTGTTTATTATTGGGATAACCAATATCCCAATAATAAACAAAAGAATTACGCTTATTTGATAACCAAGTTCTTATTACTACTGTCTTGTATATTGGTGTGTGCTAGCTATCATGTAGCAAATTATTTAATTTCATTTAAATGAGTTTGTTTATTAATTACCAATGCTGTTTAAACTGTTCTTCTAACATATCAGACAGACGTGTTGCTGGGGAGTTTGTTCCGCCACTTCTTCTTCTCAGCGAAAACACCAGAAAGTAGCGAAGGGCCGGCGTTTTGGGGGACTGTCTTATGTAATTTGAATAAATGACTTTTGATTTTGATTTTAGAATTCCTCGCCTCGTTAGTCTAGCGGTCGCTACGGTCAAGCACGAGGTTCCGGGTTCAAACCCCTTGATGGACAAAACGTTGTTAAGTTATTTAATGTGGAACTTGTCAATAGCAGCTCAGAGCTAGATTCGTGCCTCTTTTACATTGGACTTAAACATAACTTTCGAAATGTGGGTGTTTTTTTTGTATTATGTCAAGACCTTGCTCTATTCCTGTTATAGTTTATAGAAAAAGCTTCTTTAAATAAATAAACTTTTCCAGGTCCCTTTCTGCCGCTCGGAACCATTTTTTTTTACAATTTCATCGAAATTTAACGCCCGCGAAAGGCAATGGACCCCGGATTATTGAAAGTCGTTCCAATAAATCATACAACAATGAGATCCCTTTAACATGAACCCGTATTTGGTCGCTTTTTTCTATGTAGATTTAGGTAATGTATTTAGTTAAGATACAAATAAACGCACTTTAGGCTTTTAGGCCCTTTCATGTTATTTTTATTATACGCACAATGTTTGCTCTCAAAAGCTGAACGTAATCCATAATGATTATCTTTATATACTAAGTTCAGCAGTATCACCGTACTAAGTAACAATTTACAAGGTAATGAATGTTTAAAGCTAAAACACACAAGTAATCGTCTAGGCAACAACCTCGACGTTACGTTGTTTAATTTAATGCGAACGCAGCTTAAAATCTCATACAGAGTAGAAGCGACATCGATGACCGTCCGGACACCATAAGGTCTCTCCATCATTCTAGGATACCACGCGTTAAATTTTTTGTCAGTTTTTTCTAATTTTCAAGTTTTTTTTTCCTGACGTTCTCTTTCTTCGACTGGCCTGTTGGTCTAGTAGTTAGTGGCTCTGACTGCTATGCCGAAGGTCGCGGGTTCGATTCCCATCCAGGACAAATGTTTGTGTGATGAACACGATCATTTGTACTGTGCCTGGGTGTAATTTATTTATTTAATACTTCAAGCACACTAATGTACAGAGGCGGACTTAATGCCATTGGCATTTTCTACCAGTTAACCTATTTATCTATAATATGTATGTATTTAGAAATATACAAGTATGTTTATCAGTTGTTCAGTACCCTTATCACAAGCTCTGCTTAGCTAGACTAGAAGGCGTTTGTGTGAAAATTGTGGAATATTATGATTAATGTTAAATTAACTTTTAACTCCATAAAATCGTGATTTCTGTTCAAACTGTGATTTTTATTATTTAAGGAATGAGCTATTTACTTTTTCAGGAAAATTCACATATGAGGTTGATAGAAAAGATGATCTTTTAAAGGTTCTCAAGAGTTTTAAGCAAAAATAACATTAGAATAAACGTACGTTCAGAATCATAAATCAGTATGTGCAACGATGGCCCTTCCACCCTATATTAAAGAGAAAGTAATAAAAGTTAAAGAAATAATTTCCACCTTCGTTTAAAGAGGCACCCGAAAATTTTATCCATAAAACTCTCTCGGCACCAGCTACATTAACCAAATTGTACAAAACAAACATATCTAATAATTACGCCGCGGGCACCGAGACTCGTTTTGTGGAATTATGCGACCGCCTATAACTTTTTCAATCTGAACTTCGACAATTAAATTTACTCCAAAGTCTGAACATAACATTTCAATAAGGGACACGGAACGGTTAGAAACCGTGTTTGTGTTACAAAAACACTGTTTGCTTTCCATACAATTTTATACTCCATAGTCTGCGAATTACGCTAGCTAAAAACCACGCTCTGGTTCGACAGTACAATGGAGTTGTATGGGTTGATAAATACGATAAGGAATAGCAGTCAGAAAACGGTTTGAAAGAGCTCTTAGGATATATCATTAATCTTTACATTACAAATTCATTCGGTAAGAACTCACTCACTTGGATTAAGCAGAATTATAAATGAAGTGTCACGCGAACGCGCACAAAAAGTGTCGAAGGAGGAAAACCTCTGAATAAAGCGACGGCTGTGTCAGTTTTTAACTTGAAAATGAAGAGAATGGTTTCCACCGTCCCACGCACAGGGGATTAATCGAGTAATTCTCAAGTTTAAATGCGGAAAAGAAATAAGGAAACACGGACGCTGTACGATTTTAATTGTAAAATCGATATCGATAAGGGTTTATGGCCTGTTCGAGTAAACAGTCGTCAAAGAAGCTGTTCTTCCCCAAGCTGTTTTATTAAGTCTGTTGGTGATTTTGTACGCATATTCATGCGGGCTTGTTAGATAGTTAGCGTTAATACGGCTAAGAGCATTTTTTTAATTCAGTCCTCTTCTTTCTTATTTGTATGGTTACTGAGTAACCTGGCAGGCCTAGCCATATTACAAATTCTATGTCTATTATCGTAATCGATAGGGCGACAATAGAAAGAAAATGGTGTATACGGAATCATCTGTTTGTCTTATTACTGTCAAGTGTTAACGAGTAGAATTGCAGCTGATTCCATATACGCCATTTTCTTTCTATAATAGAAATAGAATTTGTAATATGGCTAGACCTGCTGGTGTCAGAGTTTCTATGCCGCCCATGAACTGGGTTCCAAATGCCGTCGAGCAGTATCTCTCTGGTATGCCGATTTCCTCACGATGTTTGCTACATCGTTTGTTAAGCAAGTTAATTAAAAAAAACAGAAACTAAATTTGCAATAAAATAATATAATAATAATGATAACGTTTATTTCGTAAAGAGATTGCAGAGGTTACAGATGTTGCATTTATATACATATTTTAGGACATACAATATAAACGGGTCGAGTACTATTCTCCTAGATAGGCTAAAATTAGCCTGTGTTAAGGAGAGACAGTGCCAGTCCCCTAATTGGTGGATTGGAAAACAGCATCTGGATTTAATTGTAGTGAGTTGGAAATAATATAAAACTTATTACAATATATTAAACTTATTACAATATATTAAACTTATTACATCAAAAGTGTGAGGGTGTATGTGAGTGTGCGTATGCGTGTGTGTGTGTTTGTGTGTGTGTGCTCGCGCGTTTGTGTATGTGTAAAAATATTGGACATGTGTCTATCTATCTATCAGGATTTGGTTTCCGCACTTAGTCCAAGTCTGGACCATTTTGCGTGAGCCATGGCGGCCGTTTTGTTAGGGGGTTACTCCAACCAGCCCACCTCCTTCCAGAAGCAGATTAAGCCTCCTATTGGATACGTGTCTTCTGCTTTAACAAATCGATATAAATATAGTGACTAAGCACGTTAAAGATCAGGAGTAGGGCCTTTGTAGTTACTTCTAAGTAAAAAGTGTACCAAGATGTGCTGTTACACGAAATTTCAGAGTACCTAAATATCGTCGTCATTTTCTAAATGTACGTGAAAAAATAAAATACAAGTCCAATTTGTTTTTGTAATCTTACTAACGGACTGAACAGATTTGATTAAAGAAACTATCCTTTTGGATCTAAAATTTCGTTATATGTAGTTGACACACGAGTCATCATCATCATCGGCCTAGCCTTTTCCCAACTATGTTGGGGTCGGCTTCCAGTTTAACCGGATGCAGCTGAATACCAGTGTTTTACATGGAGCGACTGCCTGTCTGACCTCCACAACCCAGTAACTGGGTAACATGATACCCCTTGGTTAAACTGGTTGTCAGACTTTCGGGCTTCTGACTACAAGTAACGACTGTCAAAGATCTACAAATGACAGCCGGGACCAACGGCTTAACGTGCTTTCCGAGGCACGGAGGAGTCTTGGTATGTAATAAATGGTCACCCATCCACGGACCGACCTCGTCAAGCGTAGCTTAACCTTCGATCGACCCATGCGGCTGTTATAATTTAGCCACAAGCTCCTCAGTTGACACACGAGTCTGGATGCGAAAATAGGCTATTTGACAAAATTTTAGTTTTCAGTCAGTCAGTTATTTTAGTTTTATGTCTGTAGTTTTTTTTTTCCCCTCTCTTTTTTTTGTATGCTAAATATGGCAAAACATGTTGAAACTTACCTGCTTTCAAATTTCCATCCACATTTGCATCTATATGTATTGTGTTACACATGTTTAAACAAATAAATATATCTTTATCTTTAACTTTATCTTTATCAGTCCATCAGTCGAAAATATTCGACACATATTATTTTTTTCTTTTTCAAATTGATGTGAAAACTGCTTAGATTAAGCGGATTAAAGTTAAGGAGATCGCTTGTAACGTCATTATCCAGTATAAATTGTCCTGGATAGTGACGTCATGTGACATTTTGACTCTATGTATCGCCGTTATTTTGTGATTACCTACGTGAAAAAAGAAAAAATATGTGTTAATATTTTAATAAAAAATTAAAATTTTGTCAATTAGCCCATTCAATCTATACGTTATATTATAGCAAAATTAATATCTCAAACGGAAATATTTTCATCACAAACATGACAAGATGAGATCACGAAATCATACGTCATAAAACGATTCAGTATATGACTTTTATGTCACCATTATCCGCGTCTACGTCTTTGTGAGTAGGCTAAAACTTTTTACTTTGCAAGTTTTCTTGACGCTGCGTCATTTCACATGATTTATAGGACCTTATAGTTCCTTTCTTGCAATGCAAAGCGATACTACACATTGAGAAGTTTGCTTGATTTTAGTTGGTTTATAACGCAAGTTAAAACAAGGCCTACTTGTAGCCAAGAACATCATAATAACACAAGAACACTTTGAAAAATACGATTATGATGTGTTTGTTAAGTATTTACAAATGAATTAAATGTGATTATTTGAGAGAAAAAAAACAAACAAAGAAAAGAAGAACATCATTTGGGACACACACGCGGGTTTAAACTAATACTGGAATATACATTTCAGCATTTTACTGAAGATTGAATGTTCACAGCTAAACATAAGCTTCCCAATGATTACTATGCGAAAAGAACCTCTATGAAAACTCCGCCGCTATCAAAGGGGCAATTCCTATATTTCTAATATCGTTTGCTTTCATTGACTATCTGTGATGAGATTGCGACTAAATTTTCAACAGTAAAAAATTACAAAGATTGGCCTTAAGATCGCATTTTTTTAATACGGTAAATATAGATTATCTTTGTAGCAAACACGTTAAAATTAGAATACTGCAGCGATTCCTTTGAATTTGTTCTTATATAATGGCTATTTTATAAGTAAACGAAGAAATAAAAGATTGTCGCTCAACCAAGCCATATCCGTGGACCATGTGTGTAAAACATGGCCATTAAACTACTGCTACTAGAGAAAATAATGTAACTAAACCCTTTAATTAAAATATTTGATCGATGTTTTGGACAAGACCCCCACCTAAGTACAAAATACGAGTTCCGTATACTCTGATAATAATAGGTTATGACAATAACAAAAGATGTTTTATTACACACCAGTTAGGTACTCATAAACGTAACTAGAAATGGAACAGTTGTATAATTCAGCATTGTAATCATAAAATAATGAGACATGTGATTTGTTGGCTAACTTTGGTTTATACTGTAAGCGCAACCGCAAACCGGACTACACGTTGTCATATTACTATACACTTTAACTACTAATACTATGAAGAAGTAAAATTTCGTAATAAGTTGGTATGTGAGTTATGAGTGGTAGTTTCCAAAACTGTCCATCCAATTAAATAAAAAATAGAGCAATGTCAAGCTGCATTATTGACGAGTGCTAAAAGATATACAAAGTATTTTATGATTTATTATACCTACTTGAGAATGACATCGTGGATAAAAACAATATACCACATAATATTATATTACATTAAATTCATAAATGACCTAAAATATAATATCATATCATTTATTTGCATAAAACATGATACAAGATAGTAATGTGAATGCAAATGGTAACCAAACAGGTTTTAAAACATTTTTATTTGTTTAGACAATTATATAAATTTAGTTACAGTACCTTTTCATTTACACAGGTGAAATACAGTCATCAAAACAAACAAGTCAATATTGCTACACGTCAATCTTGTATGCCAGAGGAAAATGTCATACGTCTCAAGCAGACAAAGGCACAAACTAAACGTGAATATAATCATACAGTCAGCAGAAACTAGCCGTCCTCATAAAGCACAGTCGCTGCCACAACACCGGCCACAATTAGCTCAAGACATACCCACTTCCAAACTTAACCGGACGCGACGAATGCCGAATTTGCGCAGACATCATAGAAAATGCATGTGAAGTGTCGACCGCAACTTGTGGCGACTTGCGGCCGCACTGTTGCTGCGGCTAGCAGCTTAGTCTGCAGCTGCACTTAGATAGACGAATGTACGTGTATTATATATGTGTGTGTCTATACAGGGTGGAAAGGACATCGTCGCACATACTGATACCATTAATTCTATACATGATTCTAGACCAAAAGTCACAAAGTCAAAGTCAAAAAACCGTTAAAAGGCACTTTTGAACGACAGACATGACAGTTAAAAAAATAAGAAAACAGATCTAGTTGCCCCTTCCAAAAGCTATTGAAAAGAATGGGCAAGAAACTCCGTACTTATTATTTAGAAATACGTATTACAATGCTTCGTATACATTAATCAGATCATTCCTAATTTACAAGTTTTTCCGGTTGTTTTTTTTGCTTTAAAATTTAAAAAAAAACTAAGAAATTTTCCTATCTACCCATAATCTGACATTTATCCATAACAAGTTAAAAAAACTTATTTCATTAAAAATCTACAGAAATACCAATTTAACACAGTTTAAAGAATAAGTGACGTCATGGAAATTGGTGAAAGCCGACGAAAAACTTCAATGTTGGAGGGTCCAGGTTGATGTCCTATGTTCATGGTGCATCGATGCCCCTTCCACCCTGTATATATGTCCTCATAGTCAGGCAATAACAAACACGTTATGAGAACATAATTGCTTGTATTTGTGCCAAAGTATTGTGTTACATTGTTGTACTGTTTATACGTAATGTGTTAACAATGTTTGTTTTCTGTACGAACGTGAAGGCTGTTTTGTACAGCAACAGGAAATGTAAGATATACTCGCAGGTACAATGTAAACAGTAATTGTTTTGGTATAATGTCAATCAATTTTTCTTGGGATAATTATGTCTTATTTCGGTCGTGTATTATATCAATGATTATTTCTTATTGAGACACTGGATAGTTATTATTACAAGCTATTATTACCGTCAGTTGTAATCCTAATGTTATTTAGTTATGATAAATGATCAGCTTCTTCATATTTTCTTTTACAGTATTGCACCTACCACTGTTTATCAGTGCATAACCCAAAGGTACACTGGTAGGAAATGTCTATGGCATTAAGCCCGCCTCTGTTAATACTATGTGCTAAAAGTATTAAATAAATAAAATTCTCATAATATCACAATGTTAGTTACATAATCCTTGGAATCGGCTTGACTGATCTTTATGAAATTTTGTGTATATATTAAGTAGGCCTGAGAATAGAGAATAGGACGAAAACTATTTTTTTTTTAAACCAAAGTCGGTACGAAGTTTGCCGGGCAGCTAGTGAATAAATTAAATTAAATTTTTTGATGGTTAACTTTGTGCATCGGACGTCAAACCACCGACAAAATATCAACAATACCAAATAAAAACAAAAGACAATCACAGAGAAACGTCTCAGTTCAGTCAGACACTAATTTACAATCTGCCATCTTTATTTGAAGCATTGTTAAAAGAGATGACGAGAAACGCGTTCTTTGTCGAGAGGTACCCCGAGACTGGCAAGGCGTTCCGATTTGTATGTAGATAAATGGAAAGGGTACGAGATTCCTCTTATATCTTTGTATTTGCGATGTGGGATTAGACGAATAAGTTGTTTCGATGGTTAGCTTATAGGTGGAGTTTAACCTTTCAATCGTGTCAATTAGAGAAACAATAGAAAGACAATGACAGCGCGGACGCCGGCGTCCGCTTGGGGTTAAGCGAATTAATAAAGAGATACAATATAACTGAAGGATATATAACCAAGGAGGCCTATGTCCAGCAGCGGACGTCTTTCGGCTGAAGTGTTTGCAAAAATCATGCCTCCCTAGATATTGGGTAAATCCTTAAATTTTTCGATACTGGACTTTGGGGTTCATACATACCTCATACTCATACATAGGTACCTTATTTGAAAACGAACAACGGCACAGACATCATTGTTGGAAAGAGCTTTAGAACAAGAAAGAAAATATATATATTTTTTATTATTATTGATAGGCACGCGTTTGACCACTATCAAACATTATACCTGTTTACACCAACAGATTAAGCACAGTACACCAACATCCTTCTTACTTCAAGTTTACTGCTTTACAAAAAATCTATACAAAACTCCAAAAACATTTGTCCTATTCGTGAATCGAGCCCAGATACACAGCAGTAGCACTTGCGACCACTAGACCAACGAGATAGTTAATAAAATTTTGTGTCTGTTATTTATTATCTATAAGATTGAATCAGAAATTCCATCAATTCACTTATTTAATCAAAAAGCGAGATAACAACAGTCTAAAGAAAACTTCTATACGATAAGTCAAACAAATGAAGAACAGTTGCCAACAATATGACTGAATATCAATAACGTCTACCGAGTATTATTCTCTTTCATAGAATATAATATCCGAAATAAACTATAATACTGTTGAAATGTATCAAATAAACAGAATATATTCAGTGTCATGTTTTTGTTGAAGACTGTTTTCGATATCGTATCCTATTATTACAAAAATACTATTTTATTTTATCAAAATAAATTGAGAAAGAAAATACTAAATAGAATTGTGGATTTAAGGTAAAGCACACGATTTTTTATCATAACCAAATTGTTATAGTATTTAATGGCTGTCAGCAGTTCATATAAATTCATATAATCAGAGATTTTCAGCACGATTAGAGATAGCTTATTATGACGGTAGACCCGCTGGTCTTTTTATAATGGCATTTTTGTAATGACGATGAGGACCAGTATCACTTCTTCATAGTACTGTGCATGTCCAATTTATGCTTTCCTTTCTTTTCTAAAATAGTAAGGTTTCTTTTATAAATTATATGTGACGTAGAAAACGATATTCATAAATAATAAGTTGATAACTTTAGTGAAGAGTCTATGGTAAACATTGTGACGTCAGCTGTGATAAGTAATTTGTGAATACGGTTAATAAAGTGAGGTTATTACTGCGATTAAGATTATAATTGTTCATTACGAACCCAAATGATGTCGGCCCTATCATCACACACTCTAACACTAACACTCATTTTCACAAGCTTTGTTTTACAATAAAAAGGGACATAACATATGGTGAGTTTTCTAAATTTTTAGGATCGTTTGTTCTTTCACATTTGAAATACTCTGTACTACTGTTATCAACAACACAATTTATTCTTTAAGATTATTGTTTTTCACAGCATAGGTACATTATACCAAATTTTATTTTTACTTTGAGTTCATAAATACACAGTGTGCACTTTATGTCGTAAGCTTTATCTTCCAGTCAATCTGTGGCTGATGCAAAGACAGTGTGAAACGATTCCTTAAGAAAAGGGGAGAAAAAAATCAATGAAGAACAACTAGCTCAATTAACTAACAAGTAAAAAATATTATGCGGCTTTGACAAGAAAAAAAGTATGGAATATCAAAACAATTTACATAAACCTCATTTACTTTGCTTCACCTGTTGACCTACATACAAGACAAAGAATCAGCGTTCCAGTACGGAGTAAATTACGAATACCAAACTAAAAATAACATCAAAAGCGGGTGTATTAAAACTCCCACTTTGAATAAAATTAGAAATAACAAGATAATTTCAATTCAGACTAGCCTAACGAGACTCTGACGGGTAAAAAGTAAAAATAAAATGGATGGAGCAGGAAAAAGCTATCCGAACTACGCAACAGTCCTTTGATTCATTACAGTTTTCGATTAGGTACCGCTAGTTTGGCTTTAAAAAAATCGCCGTTTTTTGTGTCTACCGTACCGGTTTGTCGGTTTTTGATGCTTATTTTTGTATAGGAAAATGTTTAGCGTGGATTTAAATCTTTATTGCGATAATGTTTGTGAGGTAAAGAAAGATAGAAAGAAAGAAAATATGTTTATTTGGGACACGCACAGAAATTTAACAGTTTAAAACTTAAACTAAATTTAACATATTAAAAGAATAACAAAAAGACCTGTGCGAGGCCAAAAAGGCCCCTATCTCAGCACGATGCCACGATATAAAAAGAAAAGGATAGGATAGGTAAAATTTACTTGTGATTGATACTCTTATTTTAGTCTAGTGTCATGGACAATCAATATCACAAACATGGCGAAAATGCGTAATTGGAAAGAAATTTGAAATATTTTTGACAGATTGGGACAGGTTGTATTGCAAAAACCAAAGACATTCAATACCTATAGCCGGACATCACGATCAAAATTTTCGTACGAAACTTGTGTCCTGCTTGGACACAAGTTGGTTTTTGAGTTTTTTTAGTACGCTCCGCTGTCGCTCCAATATTCATATATTATTCTAGATGGCGTTACTGAGACGTGGGATCAAAGTTTTTCTATGACATTTTCGTGACATGCCCGCTCTATACGGGAATTACCTCTCTACTCTACACCGAATTTATGGTAAAAATATTTAAAAACGTGGAAACTAATCCAATCTTTTAACCTGAGGGCCATGCCATGGACATTAAGTTAAAGTATTTTTTGATAGACATGATTTCAATAATGTTGTTTAATAACATCTCATTTATTGTTATTATGTTAACGAAATAGGTCGAACTGTTATTTTAGACAGATAATAATATAGAGAAGGGACTTTCCCTTCTTCTCAATATTAAGTATTATCTGGTTAAAATAACAGTATCAGTTTACAAATAAAAATGTTCATCGCGAAAGAAAGCTGTTATAAGATTATTGTTTCTCAGGAAACCAACTTTCTATATATTTTCTACAGAAAAATTGTCGAAGATTTTCGTCAAATTACTAAGTCTGTGTTCAGAATGTCAATAGGGTAGTTACTATAATACTGAACTCGAAGAACTAAATAAATAAGTTCTGTAATAAAACAGCTGAGGTCCAAGTACAGGGTATTACTTAACTTACTTTGTATGTGCTCACATAAGACTTGAACACAATAAAGTCAGCTCTGCTTTGTAGAACATACAAGAAAAGTTTAAAATCAACTAAATAGGTTGTAAAGCGATGTTTTCAGTTTCATTGCAACTTTATACATTAGTAAAATATGTCATCGTTAAGTAAATTTACAAAGTTATTACTTACATTTGTTCATAAAGTTTAGGCTAATAGTGATTGTTACACAAACTATAATATTTATTATTATTTTTTTTATTTATTTTTTATATCTAAAAGGCGCCGGACAAAACCTGACCTTTTATTATTAATGTTGTATGAGTTGGTTTATTTGTTAATGGTTATTTATTTATTACTTCAAGCATACTAATGTACAGAGGCGGATTTAATGCCATAGGCATTTTCTACCAGTCAACCTTTAGGTGATGCAGAGAAAAGCAGTGGTAGGTGCAATTAAAAATAAAATAAAAGGAATCAAAATAATACTTACACATATTTTGAGTAAAAATACACAACAAAACATTTAAACATTGGTTGTTTAACGTTGGTTACACATTTTTAGGCACACGGATAGACTATGCCCTGCGTTAAGATAGGTATAGGATATTTTATTATCCCTGGTAGTATGTCCCAGTAGGTTAATTTCCGACTTCTACGTTTATATATTATACGATAGTTTCCAATAAGACAACATTTTACTGAGGTTGAAACTATCTAATAGAATAGAATAGAATAGAATACTCTTTATTGTACACCATTAATACTTACAAATAATAATTTTAAGGGCTACAAGCGGTGATACAATGGGCGGCCTTATCGCTAAAAGCGATCTCTTACAGACAACCTTTGGATGGACTTGATAGTGGAGGAAAAAAAGATGAGTAGGCAGTGTGTGGTGTACTATTTACATAAATATATACCATACAAGACTATTTGAATATACATATATAATAATACGAAAAACGTATAATTATCACGATGGTCCTGAACGAACTTGTCATTGCATGACGTTCATAAGACATTCTGCCTTAAAATATAAAATTAATTACGAGGTCGATATTGTCGTCATCCTACCTTTTTCCTAACTATGTTGGAGTTGGTTTTATGTCTAATTGAATGCAGCCAAATATCTGTTTTACATGAAGTGATTACCTTTCCACCACCTGGTGACAAGAGGGTAACACGAGACCGTGCCGGGCGTGAGACATGCCATTTTTGTCTCTTTTTTGTGTTATTGTGTTATTGCTGTGCGTGTATCCAGCTGTTGCCTATAAATGTATTTCCTTTCTTTCTTTCTTTTTTCTTTCTTTTTTTCTTACTTTCTTTCTTTCTTTATTTTTTCTTTCTTTCTTTCTTTCTTTCTTTCTTTCTTTCTTTCTTTCTATCTTTCTTTCTTTCTATCTATCTTTCTTTCTTTCTTTCTTTCTTTCTTTTTTTCCATCTTTCTTTCTTTCTATCTTTCTTTCTTTCTTTCTATCTTTCTTTCTTTCAGGCTCCGATTACTCGTAACGACTATCATAGATCTACAATTGACAGCTGGCGCCAGCGCCATTACGTGCTTGCTGAGGCACGTAAAGCCGTTGGTCTGAGTCAGGAGTCTAGATATGTTATGAATGGTTACCCATCAACGGACTGACCTCGTCAAGCGTAGCTTAACCTTCGATCCATCGTTCTTTTCGTTTCAACTTCATTTTTTTTGCAATGTCTACTATGCTTTGTAATAATATTACGAAACAAATAGGTAAACATCAACAATACTGGCCACTCAACAAAGAAAATCCACTTAAAAAAGAAACAGTTATCATTCTACGTCATTCAACCAAGCGAGGCATGACCGGCAGATAGGAAGATTAAGATTAACGAGACTACACAAGACGCGAACGATATGTTTCATTGTACGGCCCGATTGAATGACTTTCCATAAACAATGATACAACATTTCTGTCGGAACCCATATTGATCGGAGACTCGGATAATAGACGGATATATTGTACAGGTAAACGTTTGAGAAATTGGAACGTAACGTTGGGAATAGATTTTTGTTTCATGCTTTTATATGAATGTGCTTTGATATTTTGTATCTGTGTATGGAGATATTGAAGGGATTTGTTCCAAGGGGTGATAGAAGGGTATTGCTTTTGTGAAGCTGTAGACAAAGAAATTGTTTAAAATGTCCTTTATACAAACATACATGAACTTACGCGTTCTTCCCAAGATGGTAGAGAAACTACAGAATGCTTTTTGCTACGATCCTCACATGTTATAAATTTGAACAGTTTTACAAAATGCATCATAAGTGGTAGGCTTCATAACTTCCACGTTTACACTTACCTTATAAAAGGCAACCACACGTGGCCAGTTGGTTCTGTACGCTCCAGTTGTTCAATATATTACCTACATTAGTTTAGTACACAAAAAACTTTTTTTTGTATTTAAACAGGAATCAATTGTGTCCTCAAGATGTCAAATAAGTTCTGGATTTAATAAAGCAGTACCATGTGTTTGTTTAAAAAAAGAACCCACGGAGTCCCATCACAATAGTTCATACAACTAGAATCCGTCTTCGAGAAGGAATTTACGAAAAAGAAAAGTTGAATGCTTTCTTACCTATTTAGAAATTAAATGGCAGACTAGTGGTTCATATACATAAAGATAAGGCTTCTATCCGTAATGTAGGATAGAAGTTAAAGTAAGCATCAAAAACTCTAACCATACGAAATGAAGATCATAAACATAACAATACAACTACACCCAAAAATTTTAAGAAAAAAAAAACACTTCAACGAACAAGTCTCACTAAAAGTTTTTTTACATCTCGTGTCTTGATGCAGTAAAGTCAAGTTTGAAATAGGAGGAACGACGCTCAAGTGTGCTCTCGTGAGAACCTCATTATTCCAAAGCACGAGCCCTTTGTATGACGAAATAAGGTTCCTTAACAAACCTCACATACGTACTGTATGATAGAAGACGTAAAAGTTCACTCTTCTCCTATTTGAGATGTTTTTGAGGAATCAGAATGTAATTGTCGGCCACAACACAAGAAAAACATTTCAACTAAGTCATTTAGTTAACGTAAAAGCGTTTTATAATGAAGAAAAAACACAAAAACAACAACTACACACTTAGTTGAAGATGTTTGTGCTTATCTTTTATGTTCAACAACCATGTTTAACACAAATAAATGATTTATTTAAAGATTTTTTTTATCCTTATTATCATTTTTCACATCATCCGTCCATTACTGTCTTGATATTTCTTTAATCTTATAACCAAACAGACACATACACAAACACACCTACCTACACACACACGTACACTCAAAACTTTTCTCACGACGTATTTCTTATTACCCCGCATTATATTATAATACGGGGTAACGACGTATTAACGGGGTAAATACGTCGTGAGTATGTCTTCACCATTCAACAGAACTTACCAATTTCCATAGGGTGTATGGAAATCGGTTGCTAATGCCAAGTTCATCAGGAGATCAGGTCAAATTGTTTGGACGCAAAATAAAATTAAAATTAACTGACTTGAAGATTTCAAATCACTTAAAGCAATTGTCTATTGGTTAGTGACCCTGACTACTATCAATGCTGGAGGTCGTGTGTTCGATTTCTACCCAGAAAAATGTTTGTGTGATGAGCACGATCATTTGTTGTGTGTCTGGGTATTATTTATAGCTACAATATGTATATATTTATATATATATATGTATATGATTATCAGTTACCTAGTTTGGGACTAGAGGGCGTGGTGTAAAAGTTTTGAAATATTTTTTTATATATTGTAGATGCTGTGTACCGATAATTTTGGACAAAATCACTAATCCCGAATCGATATGTTTATTTTTTTATTTATTTATTAAAACTTTATGCACAAGTAAAAAAATCTGTACAAAGGCGGACTTAATACCTTAGGCATTTTCTACCAGTCTACCTTAAGGTGGTGCAGAGATGGAACAAGGTAGGTGTAACAGGGTAAAAATTAAGGACAAAAAGTGGCACATAAAAATAAATACACAGATACATACATACTGCAACACAATAAATACACAGATACATATGTTCATGTTCAAATCAGCCATACTCTTCAACATGTCATGATTGCAAAACAAATTACTATGAACCAAAATGCCATTCCCGCAAAACATAACTCGGTATTAAATGAAGACAAAAAAAAATAAGATTTCTCTTCAAGATACGTGCACAGTAGGAACACCCCAAGTCTTAAATTTAAGTCGCTTAAGGTGAATTCTCGGGTAACCCATGAAATTGTTATAAACATGCTCCAGTTCTATACGTAACGCAAAGCACGCGACCAGCCATTTGTTTAAAAAAGGCTTTTCCGCTTCGAACCAACGAATAAAAAATAATGCTTATACTTGTAAGTTGAGTGATGATTAATGATCCTATGAAATTGATGACAGTAAACTTATCTGACACTAGTTGATTTATTGAGCCCAAGTTGGAATTCAATCAGGTTTTTTAGGCTGACTCGCTTGATTAAACGACGTGATCGTTTTTCTAACGAGTAGATTGTTTTAGATTTTTTGTTGAGATTGTTTAGAACAATTTGGAGTTTTAGAGGTTACATGTAATTTTGGTAATAGTCACCAGAATAACGTATTGCTTGCGAACGAGAGTATTTGTTACCTTGTAATTTATATATATTCGTATTATACTTTTTATCAACTTACTATAGTTAATTTGTTTTAATTTATTTCTCTTTTCTTTGTTCCAGGTAAGTAATATTCAAGTTGCTTTTTGTAACGGTAAGTGTTAAGGACGTATACGACGCATACACGATTACTTCTGAAAGTTGCGGCGCCCAGGGAATGCGTGTGCGTAGCTAGCACGGAGCAATTGTGTAGCGGCATTGTAGCGAGCGTAGCGGCCTCGTAGCAAGCGTAGCGGCCCCGTAGCAAGCGTAGCGGCCTCAAACCAGCTGATTCGCTGAAGATCTTCTTATCTTGTACTTTTGCGAATGAGCGTTATTTTTTATAAGTGGCACAGAATCATTATTTCAATTTACTCATAATTATTGCGAGGTATTGTCATCGTTGCAGCATTAATTTGGCGACTCACCCTATCCTGCGTAAATAATGCTGGGTTACCCATGTAAGAAGTTGTACTCAACTTACAAACGTACTATAAAATCCTAACGTACATACCAAAGCGTAAAGCAGAACAAACCAAAGCGTACGTCTGGAGAATCGTGATGAGGTGAAACAATGGCACGCGACAGGACGCGAGCGGGCCCGGCGCGACTTACTAAATCATTTCACTGTACGAAATCACTAAGCTAGCAGTCTTAACGCCCTTCCACACGTAGTGAGCGGTGTCGCGACATACAGTTCGACCACAGAATTTAATATAAGCTTAGTCTCGTGTTTGTTGTGTGTAGTTAGATTTTGCTGATGAGAAATTATTTTGAATGAAATTACTAAATTAGGGTACTAGACTAGGTTAGAGTGTCGTGAAAACGGTAATGGACTTCTGTCCCTTAGTAAAATTACTTCTTTTTTTTCCTTTCTTTAAGTTTTTTGCAGTTACGCAGGTTCGACTTTCCTAATAATCCAACGCCATTTATTTATTATATATATTTTGTCTTATCATCATCTCCTCCATGTCCTTTGCCTTTTTATAACTCACTAGCGAAAGTCACGCGGGTAGTCCCGTTCTCTTGCGAATACAGGAATTAAAAGACAATGTCAATGTCAGCCACGGATAGTGTAACTTCCCAATGGTGGAAAAAAAATCAAATCGGTCCAGTAGTTTTTAAGTTTATTCGTTAGATACATATAAATATTTAATCTTTATAATATTAGTATAGAAAACCATCATAGATTTTAGAATTCCTTTTGGAGCAAAGTAATAGCTAAAGTGCTACCTAAGTGTTTAATTTTACTTACTAAAATGCTATTTCGTTATTTTTACAGACGGCACTTAAATATTTGGACGATGTCTTGTTGAGTTGCAGTCGTTACTACGTTTATTAATTAGATTCATAATGAGACATTACGTTGAAGAACTTTAGTGTTTTACTTTTGCGAGTTAAAGTTTTGACAATAAAAGCTACTTATTATTATAGAGATGTGGTGAGATTCATTAAGTACCATACTAAAGGAATATTTTACTAAAATACCGATACTATGTTATCAAGTGTGCAGCCCCAAAGTCAGAGTCCGACAGAGAGCGGCCCGGAGGAGAGACTGGCCCCCTCCAGGGCCATCTCCCCCCACGACAGAGGTCTCCGAGGCCACCATCGGCGCTCCAGCCTTGGCAACCCCGTCGACCCTGAAGCCGAGACCCCCTCGGACAAATCCGCCCCCGCGGACTCGTTACCACGATCGAGGGACTTCCACGTCCGACGCACCAATCAGTGAGTCGTCACACACTTTAGTCTTATACTTAATTCTCACGTTGAGCGGGTAGTCCTGTCAGACACTCAGTTTCTTTGGTTGCTTTTATTTACTTTATTTAACCGACTGTTAAAAAAGGAGGAGGTTTTCAATTCGAAAAATTCTTTTTTTGTAATAGAAAAATATAGTCTACTTCTTGCGAGGTCCCGTACCATTTTATTTGAAATCTGGGTGGTGTAGTTGTAATATCAAAAAAAAAATGGAAAAAGTAATAAATCACCTACGTAAACAAGAAACTAAAAATTGAAGATTTCTAAATATACAACCTAATTCATAACACACTAAAGGTCAGTTGTATACACACATCAAAAGTGTCTAGGGATCAAGCATTTTTATGCGGATTTCTTGAGATTGAGATGTGGCTTTGTAATAAATTTATGATTTTATAAATTTATATGGATCCTTTTTGGTGCATTTCATAATTTGAATCAGGAACTGTGAATCAAATTCGAGTAAAAGATGAAAATCAGCTGTCAATATTTTCCCTCTAAAAACATACAACGCATTGAAGACATTATTAGTGCTACTGTTTCCCTACTACTGATTAAAACCAACGTTATTATGGAGCGGCGACGTCATTTAAGCAGGGAAGAAATGCTCAGAGCCGTGGGAATGATAGAAGCTGGTTCCCGGCAACGTACTGTGGCTTTAGCTCTGAATACAAGTCAGAGTGTTATCAGTCGACTTTGGACACGTTACCGAAGCACTGGTACCGTGGCTGAGCGCCATGGAGGACGGTATCGCTGCACCACACGGAGACAAGACCGATACATTCAAATCTTAACTCGAAGAGCTCCAACAATAACCGCCATGATGTTAGCCGTGAGGCTTCATCACTCTTCAGGGAACTTAATTAGCGACCAAACAGTCAGAAACCGCTTGCATGAAGTGAACCTTCATTCCCGAAGACCGCTACGGGTACCACCTATAGCAATGCACAATCGTAGGATTCGATATCAATGGGCTCTTGAACACAGAAATTGGGCAGAAGAACAATGGCGTTTCGTGTGCTTTTCTGATGAGTCTCGTTTTGGTATGAGACCGGATACAAGACGTATACGACACTGGAGAACCCCTGGACGCCAACAGCGATTAAAATCCTGCCAGGAAGTCCATCCTTTTAGTGGTGGAACCATCATGGTATGGGCGGGTATTTGGATCGGCGGAAGAACTGAGTTGATTTGGATCAGAGGCAACCTCAACGCTCAAATTTATGCTGAGACGATTGTATCAGACGTCATCGTTCCTCTACAAGTGCAAATCGGTCCCTTATTTCAGTTAATGCATGATAATGCACGACCGCACACCGCAAGAGTTGTAAGACAGACTCTCGCCGCAGCTAACATCAATGTCCTGCCCTGGCCTGCTCAATCGCCAGACTTGAACCCGATTGAGCATGCATGGGATATGCTACAGAGAAGAGCTCTGCCGAATATGGAGGGTATCCAGTCGCAAGAAGACCTTTTTTTGTTGTTGCAACGAACATGGGCGGCAATTCCACAGCGTGATTTGGATGAACTCATTTTGAGTATGCCAAACCGATGTTCTTGTGTTGTTAGTGTTCGCGGTAGAAACACGGATTATTAATTGTTTAAGTTACCCAATAAAATTTTAAAGAAAACTGTTATTTCAGTCTTTTTTTCGAACTTTAATGTTAGTGGTTCAAATGTCAAAAATCCCTTTATTAGGAAAATGGCAAATTTCTTTATTAATGCAAAGGTGACTTGGTTTATCGTTACTGTGACAAACGAAAACACTTTATTTGATGAATCCTTAAAGAAAATTTTAATTAATATCAATCAGGAGAAAAGTTATTGCAAAAATATATGTTGATCCCTAGACACTTTTGATGTGTGTATTTTTGCAAAAAGTTGTTTTCAACAAACTGTCCATGACCATTTCCAAAAATGAATTTAAACTAAAACTATACTACTGTTAATTATACTTATTATTTATATGTCTATTCAAATAGTCTTGTATGATATATATTAATGTAAATAGTACACCACACACTGCCTACTCATCTTTTTTTCTCCACTATCAAGTCCATCCAAAGGTTGTCTGTAAGAGATCGCTTTTAGCGATAAGGGCGCCCATTGTATCACCGCTTGTAGCCCTTAAAATTATAATTTGTAAGTTTTAATGGTGTATAATAAAGAGTATTCTATTCTATTCTATTATATTCTATTCTAATCTATTCTATTCTATTCTATTCTATTCTATTCTATTCAACTTGCTGAACAAATATAGGTACTATTGTTAATAGATTAAAAGACGGTCACTAAGTTCACCTTCAACAACATTTTTCGAGATGTGAAGTCCAAAACATTCAAAAACCCAGCCACTTAAAAAACTAAGTAGTTCAAAAACTTCAATGCATACTCAAAACGATATTTTAATCAAGATATTCTTGATTGAAAAGTTTCGTTGGCTACGTACGGCCAACTCCAGTTACCAGGGTAGCAGATAACGGTGGAAAGAATGAAGTTGATTAAACTGCAGTGTCCGAGTAGATGAGAATTCAGGGGGTTTTACAACTCACGGTCATACAATGTTGCTGGATGTATTGCGCCGTAAAATACACGTGCGCTTCGCTTTACATATTTGAAATTAATAACGTTTTACTTGTTTCTGGAGGGGTGGTCGACTTTTTATCGAGGTAAGTGCTATATTACGTACCTAGTTCTTATCCATATCAGCATGGTCTGCTACAGACTGTTGGATTTAGGCGTCTCCAAGCGTGACGTCATCGTCTGGTCTTGGGATCCTTGTAGTCCTGTACTTCGCGCATCTAATTAACTTCCACTACTACACTTAATGGGAAGCCTTCCAATTACACAGCCACCAATGCAAAACCCTTTGTCTCCACCGGCCATCAGTTCTGCGAGCAATATGCTCTGCCGTCCTGCCCACTGCCAGTTCAGTTTGGAAATGCTTTCAGATATTATGTCGCCTACCCTATTTCTTCTTCGAATATTTATTAATTTATTTAATACTTCAAACACACTAAAGGAGGACTATCAAACTAAATACTTGTTGGCGAACTAAGAGCATTTACCGATCCATTTTCTTTATTAACTTCTTACATTAAATGACTTCCTGTTCAAAATCATAGCTCTAAACGTTGTTTTCTATGTTTTTTTGTTGCCTTAAGCCACATTATATTTAAGCAGAAATTCCTTTGAAATAAGTTCTTTCTAACATAATTCGTTCTTCTAGTACGCCACTTTAAATCTGCGTTCTCGTATCCTTTGTAGATCTAAAGTAAGGCGAACGCTATACTACATACCCACTGCTATTTAACTTTAACCGTATAACACTTTGTACTGCGACCTTTTTAAATACGCTCCCTTTAAGTACTTTCATGAAAGGGTCTCAAAAATTAATTATTAACACGAAAATCCACAAACAATCAACCCAGGATTTGTAACAACTGCCGGACCAAATCCTGTTTTCCTCCAAATAAAAACGAGGCAGGTGTAACAAAGAACTGGCCAGTTTATAAAAATATATCTGAGGATACTATTTGCTTACGGATAAAAACAATTGTTGGTGTTCGGGTGTGAGCAAATATAATACGGTATAAATTTTAAAGGCACATATTTCACGGCGCCGCGCTTACATTTCTAATTTTAACGTGCAGGACCGAATTTATGCTTCGTACATGTGTTGCCATATAGAGAAGTGGCGTAATAACATTCGGCATTTGGTAGCGAGCACACAAATATTTGTTTATTCAGTTACCGATACGTATATAGCCTTGTAATTCTGATTTATGCGGTTGAGATGATTTTGTTTTATTTGGTTGTAGTATTTATTTTTGCCTTTTGATAATTTGGTGGTGTGAGAAAACTGTTTCTATTTTTTTTAATTATAGTAAAACACTACTACTATAATTGTAGTAAACGATATTCTGGTCCACAGCTGAACATAGTTATCACAGAAATATCATAAGCATTGATAGCTTAATGGTGTAACTGGCGGACTGCCAATACATAGGTTTCGAGTACAATCCCAAGGCACGCACCTCTGACTTTCGGGTTTATGTGAGTATTTATAATTTTATTATCACCTGCGTTAATAGGGGTCAAGTAAAATATCGTGAGAAAACCGGCATGCCTGAGAGATGTGAACTTCACAGCTTGTGAAGGTATGTCACGGGCCCATTGGCGGAATAAAATCTGACATCAGGCTACTCACTAACCACACAATAATAAAAAGACAGAAATATAAAGGCCACTGGAATCAGGCAGAATAAAGATACCTATAGACCGGACATCACGAACAAAATTTTCGTCCAAAAAGTGTGTCCTGCTGGATACAAGTCTATGAGTTTTTGTAATACGCTCCGCTGCCGCTCCAATATTCATATATTATTCTAGATGGCGTTACTGAGACATGGGATCAAAGTTTTTCTATGACATTTCCTTGACATGCCCGCTCTATAGTATTTTAAATCTCTTTGTGTCAATTGGAGACACAATAGAAAGACAATGACAGCGCGGACACTGGTGTCCTCTTGGGGACAAAGAGATTTAAAATATTAGTATTGGATGTCTTTGGGTTTAATGTATTAAATTATCTTTTATCACAAGTGAATGGCCCTTTCAGATAATTATAACGGGTTATTGTACATTCGTCACAAAGTAAACTCGTCACATTTTGTAAACTCCTTACATTGAAAGTAAATTTGTCACATGCATAAAAATATGTATTGTGTAAATTCGTCACAAGTCTGCATAGGTACATAACACCAATACTATTTTTATGAAAAATCGAAGAAATGTTTCTAATGAAAATAACGACTACGCGGTCATTTTGCCAAATCACTTGCATAAATATAGACTTGTTATGTAATATTCTGAGTCAGAATCTAATACTATCCTACTTCCTACTAATATTATAAACGCAAAAGTTTGTGAGGATGTTTGTTACTCTTTCACGTAAAAACTACTGAATGGATTTTAATCAAATTTTGTATGGAGTTAGCTGACACCCTGGATTAACACATAATAATAATAATAATAATAATAATTTTTATTTAGTTCAAAAACAAATTACAATCTTAGAACTAGTACAATGACAGTTTGCTTAACAAAAGTGCATGGTCTGCTGTCTCCCAAACTAGGCAAAAACCTGTATCTTAGGAGGCAGTATATTAGCAAGCAAGGTTCATAGCCCGTGTAAGATGTCGTGAATAATAAAGAAAAGACAAGTTAAAATTAAATAATTACAAACTAAAACTAAAAAGAAAGAAATTGTTTAATAAAATTTTGTGGATTGCCATTTATCTACTTTCAAGGTATGTGTATTAGGAATGACAGGTGTTTGTGTATGTATGTGTTTGTGTATGGATGTATTTGTGTATGTATGTGTTTGTGTATGTATGTGTTTATATATATGTATGTGTAAGAATATGTGTGGGTATGTAAGGTGAGGAATTTTATAATAAAAGTGACTCTGTATCAGTAAAGTCCAAGGTGAATAACCAAGCCTTCAATTTACTTTTACATTCATGTCTATTTAGCGAATGGATATTAAGAATTTTATTTATTTTATTGTATAATCTGGTGCTAACAAAGTGATATTGTTTACGCGCAAAGGCAGTACTGTGTGACTCCGAGCGAAATACTATATCAGCCCGTCGTTTTGTAGTGGTAACAAGAGGAATACGATGTTTCCTTAGTATGGTATGAAGCACAAAGAGTTTTCGGACTGTTAACACCTCAGCATCACAATAGAGTTGAGTTGTAGGGTACCTATATGGTTTATAAAGCATAACTTTTAGAACCGCTCTTTGCGCTCTTTCCAGTTTCAAAAGTGTAGTTTTATCAGCACCACCCCAACAGACTATACAATAAGAGATTAGAGATTGACATAGAGCGTAGTATACTAGCTTAAGAGTGGCTGCATCGGCAGACTGCCTCAAACTTTTAAAAACATAAATAAGTACCCTTAATCTTTTGACTAAATAATCAATTTGCAAATGCCAGTTCAAAAAATTGTCTAAGTAGACACCCAGGTAACGGATACCGGTGGATACACAGAGAGGTGGGCAAGAACAGTGGGAAGAAGGGTTTAAACAAGAGTGAACTTTGACATTAATGGGTTGTTTAGGTTGAGAATATTGGGAAACTGAGAAGGGTATAATTTTGGATTTCTCCGCATTCAGTGTAAGCAGGTTTGTTGAGAGCCAATCACTAACTATATTGAGATCTGTCTCCGCTAGTTGTGCAACTTCATTCCAAGTATCTCCATGAACCAGTAAGACCGTGTCATCAGCATATGCAAAGACAGAGCAATTTTTAAGGGAAAGGAGGCAGAGTTCATTTATATAAATGAGAAATAAGGTAGGGCCGAGAATGCTCCCTTGGGGCACCCCGTATTCTATTTTAGCCTCTCTACTAATTATATTATCTATCTTTACATGCTGAGAGCGGTCTTACATACACATAGGCTTTTTGTCCCTGTATTCCCACGGAAACGGGACCTACGCGGGTGAAACCACGGGACGCCTGCTAGTAACTCATAATAACGGTGAATACCCGGAGATTTAATTCTCTCTAGAGGAAGACCACGTAATTCTACTAATTGTGTTATTAAGAATTTTCCAAGATACTTTATCCCTGGGAGTGTTGAAAAAGAAAGCATTTTCTTTTCAAGCACTCATTGCATAAGACATCTTTGCAGACCATCAAGAAGAGCGGTAATCAAACGCAAGTCTATCCTCAAAAAGAACAGCAACAGAACCCGAGGCAGTTTACTTAATACCGGCACTAAATCTTCCACTCACTTGTTATTTACCGCGTTCCATTAATCTAAATACCGAACGTTTTTGCGCATTGCACCTGGACAGAGCCCAAAGTGCTAACCAAAAACTTAAAAAAACAGATACGAATATTCCGCATTTTCAAACAGTTGTGTGCAGAAAATTGACGCGTTGTAACGGATGCAGCCGCGTCATAGTTTCGTCACGTCAAAGTGCTACTGATAGCAGGAATACCTTTCTGAATTCCACACGCGTGTGACAGGTGCACGCTATTAGCGTCCAACGGCACCAGCAGATTTATAGCTCAACCGCGCCGCGCTATGCCACAAAACTAAACTGCTAAATTTATGCGAGCATCTAATAAATTTGAATTTCAGACGCGTTTTAGAAAATATCGCTACGTATTTTAAATACCACTCCAAATAAATTTATAGGGTTGAAAATTAAAGCAAAATTGTACCCGAACTGGATGGTTCGTGGCCTTGAATAAGAAATGGAAAAGTTACAAAGAAGTTGAAATAATCCTAAAAAATTATACACTGTACAAAGGCTATGGGAATCCATTTCCTTTATTGGTAACAAAGTTGGGTTGTTGTGTTTGAAAAGTAATTTCATTTTAATAAGAAACAACTTTCAAGATATTGTAAACGAGTTCTGAACTCGCGAAAATTTCCATGATTGGCACGACTACTCGGTTTCCAACGAACCTGATACTATTGTCTCCATTACCGCATAATAACACAAACAAATCAATTGACAAATTTAGTTACAAGCTATCACCTCACCTCAATTACTCGCCTCGCATGTTCCATTAACAAAGATAATTTATATTCTACATCCATTGTGTGATATAGCAGAACAATGCATTCTATCAACTAAGATGAGATTCATTTGCATAAATTCCTCTTCAGTGGAATCTTAGTTTCAACGCAAGTTCCAACATCTCATTCACGTTTCGGTTACGTAGTGAAATTTCTTAGTTTATCGTTCGTCTTCATGCGGCACACAAAAGCTGATGTTAAGTGCAATATGATGTTTATTGTGAGTTCTGTGTGTTACCTTTTCTGTATAATTCTTGAGAGGTTCCGTTAAGGATTTATGAAAGTTACATTAATGCAAAACACAACACATTTCGTTTGGAATTGTAAAATTTACAAGGTATTCTTAGGTTTTTATCATATCAAAGCCCGATGACAAAACTATATTTCTTGTTCTTTAATAGCAAACATTAATAATTTCAGTCTTTTTCACTGTCCGTCAGAATTTCACACAAACAAATTACATTAGAGTATATTGATGACATTTGAAGATGTGTGGTAGTCTATTTCAAGTCTTTGAAAATCACTATGACAAAAAAAAAATATATTTTGCAGTCAGTAAAATGAATCGGTACCTACATAACTGACGAAAGGTGTACTACAGTAACAGTACACCTCTAGCTGACCCTTTGAAGATTACAGACGTGATGTTACGTCATTATGTAATAAATAAATAAATAAATATTCCACAACTTTTCACACAACGCTATCTAGTCCCAAACTAAGCTAAGAGCTTGTGTTATGGGTACTAAACAGCGGATAAACATACTTATATATTTATAAATACACACATATTATAGATAAATTACACCCAGACACAGAACAAATGATCGTGCTCATCACACAAACATTTGTCCTAGGTGGGAATCGAACCCACGACCTCCGGCATAGCAGTCAGGGTCACTAACCACTAGACCAACAGGCCAGTCAGTTATTTATGAAAAAGTTGTGGAATATTTATTTATTGTAATTTTATGGAATTTTATTGCAATTAAATTGGATGTTATTGTAGGGGTATAATGTAAGATGAATACAGTGCATGCGTTAAATACTTATTCCAACGACAAAACCCTGCGCGCCCCAACTAAAACTTTGCACATTTTTCCTTTCTTCTTTCTATATTAATTAAAAATAAGCAACGACCAATACCCAGAGCTCAAAAAAGAAAATAATTTACTTAAAATGTTGACTGTATTTAGCAGAAACTCCCAAAGTAATCGTCAATACAGCGTCCCGTATTTCGCTGAATGACGGGGCCATTTTTTTAAATTAAATATTTTTCCTCCATAGCGGCACTGTACTGTAATTGAAATTGAGGCAATACGCTGGAAGCTTAAAAAGTTAAATATTGCATCAAAATAATAATTCATTATGAACATTTTTTATTCTCATAATGAGCAGCACGGCTGACAAATCAAGAAAAATGAAAAATTATATCTAAAGCCTGGTACCGTTCAAGATTCCATTCATTATTTTGATATCGCTCCCGGGGCGAGGTGCCGTCAAATTTCGTAAGCAACTGATGCCTTCAGGACGATACAAATTTGTCATTCACAGTGTCCTTTTGTTTTGTTAAAGCAATATTGCGATTCAATTAATGATCCCCATATTTTACTGTCGGCTTGCTTCACCTGACAAATCGCGTTCAAACTCTGACTTTTTGTCCACGTTTAGAGTCTCATTGCTGTAGAGAAATTATTCGACGTAAGAGAAAACATTGTGTATGACGATGGGAGACTGATCTATGCTTACTTACAATTGGCCTAGCAGCACATCTTAGAACGATAACTTTCGAAATGTATGTACCTATATCATCACAACACACATATACATACACACATACGTAAAATCACGACTTTTTGACATACAATCAGTCAGTAAACAGTAGTTTATGTAAAATCATTTATTTTAATTAGACCCATAACCGGCACTTTTGAAAAAACCAGCCAACTGCGTGATAGATTCTACTCAGTGAAGGGTTTCGTATTCAATTAATGCAGCAAAGAAACTCAAATCATTCACCTTTTATTTGAATTTTATATTTATTTAATACATTTTAGGGATGTTTTAAGACTTATATTATACACAACCACATTTCTAATCAAAAACCTTTATAGATAGATAAAAATATACTAATCAAAGGCAACACAATTATTGATTCTGGTGCCAAAAATCTCCAAGTAACATCACTGGTTAATGTGTTAATGGCTAGCCCAACACCGAAATAATAGATTTTACGTTAATAAAGCAACAAAACATAGCATACTTCATTCAATGTAAGACGGGCCTTTGCAGAATACTTTGAATATGGCGCGAATACTGACTTTAATTAGTGTTTTAGCGCCGACTGTGCTCTAATTTAACCCTCTTCGTCCATTGAAACATGTTCAATGTTCATGTTCCTACAACTATGTTGAGATTTCATTGGTTATATCTGGAATTATTGCAACACACAAAATGATAGTCACGTGCACGTACCCTCACACACCCATACGAGCGCGTTTGCGCTCGTACACACAAGTGACACTCACTTACAAACTGTTTAAATCTAAGGTACTAAAAATTTATACTGCTGTGAAAGAGCGGGGTCTCCTGACTGCCTCCAACAAAGGCATGACTTGCTTTAACGGAGGCTCCGATCACCAACTAATGTAAACTAGTGTTTTTGGTTCAAGAAATAAATTTTGATTTGATTTGATACATCTTATAAATAAACGATGGAAGGGACATCGGCGCACTACTTGATACCATAATGCCAGTACCTACATGATTCTGGACCCCCAACCATTGATTTTTTCGTCGGTTTCTCCTAATTCATATATTTCTTATTGTTTTTGTTACAGAAAAATATTTCATTTCTATCCCAATAAAAGAAAAGTGAATTATTTACTTCTATTTTTTTACATCAAAAAAGTAAGTACCTACATGAATTCTTTCCAGACTTATTATTGTAATCAAAACAATTACTATTCTCTAAATTCTCTTTTATTACTTGAACACGCCCCAAAATAATGTCTACAACTTTCGGAATTCACAATAAATAATGACAGAATAAAATCTTTACGTTTCGTCTCACCAAACTTTATGTCTACTTGAGTTTAAGATCTTCTTATGTTTTTATTTTCCTTCAATGCTGTGTAATTACCATTTATAATACAAGATAAGTAGGTACCTACGCAAGTACGTAACTAAGTAAGATACACGCAAAACCACTCAGTGTAATTGCTCGCCTTAGAACACACTTGTGTTTGTAAAACTCGGTAACGTGAAACATTAGTATGTAAAATAAGGACGATGTCAAAGCTTTGGCACGTCAGAGTCCTCATTATAGTTTTAGGTAGTATTTCGTACTTACTCACTACTCGAGAAGGTTGTGAATTGTCAAAATTGCCCAATGAAACATGAACTCTTATCCTGTTTGTAATAAAGTTGAAAAAACAACATTGGACATATAGCGGTTGCTTCATCTGCCAGCTGGCCTCTGCGCTTTTAAAACATTGTTAAGAAGACTTACAATTACAATAGGTCTAAAATCGTCATTGCGTATTGAGCAATATTAGCGATTAATGCCCGTGCCTTTTTTTTCAAATTAAATCAAATCAAATATATTAATTCAAAACAAATTCTTAAGAAGCCTTCTCTGTTTAAGAAGCCTATAATAGCCTTGTAATGGGCCAGTGATAGACTAGTATTATTAATTTAAACCAAACTACAACAGACAAGCTTCCAGCAACCATCAGCATAAATTAAGACAAAATCAACAACCACATTACAAGTAGACTACACAACAAACAAACGGAAGTCTCCCCTATTTCGTCTAGTACGAAAAGTATCAGGAAAACATAAAGTGAACTTGTAAATCGATGGCCGAATTGGCTTCTGTCCAGACCTAGCTTACCAACACGGAACATTACAAAAATCTGTTGTTGCACCATTTGGCAGAGCCGACGTAGCGAGAGGTCACGTACTAGCTTTATTTAAAAGATTTTGTATAAACGCCCCTCGAGCTCTCTGACTATTAATTTAACGACAGAAACGCTTAGTGCCTCTGATATCAGACGTGAGGAAATCGGGGAAATTGCTGTGAGGTTATTAAGTTATATTGGTTCCATTGGAATAATTACAAAAAAGAAGTAACAACAGAATTGAGAGAGATCGAGATTTAGCTGCCGTTTTAGCACTATTGCTTAAACTATTTTTTCCAAACCACATATTTATTAACATAGACTTTAGTTTTCAATGTTTTCAATATCTTAGATTTTTGTCTCACGTTATTTGATACTTACTAGCAGACGTCCCGCGGTTTCACCCGCATTGTTCCCGTTCCTGTGGGAATACAGAGATCAAAAGTAGCCTATGTCACCCGGGGGTAGTGTAGCTTCCCAACAGTGAAAGAATTTTCCAAATCGGTCCAGTAGTTTCGTAGCCTATTCAATGCAAACAAACAATTAAACATTTCCTCTTTATAAATTAGTATAGACTAGCAGACCCGACAGACGGTGTCCTGCCCGGGATGTTGGTGCCGAACCCGTTTGTAGCACCACCCATCTGGTCCAATTGTATACCTTACCTCTCTAGGGCCCAACAAAATTCAACAGAAAAAGAATCATCCAAATTGCGGCTGACGTTCGAAAACGGAACGCAACGTCAACACGCTAACATCAGCTCTGTAATTTAAAATCTTTTTTAACTAATATCACAGTGTTGAAGAGATAAAATTAAGTGTATCAGTGAAAAGACGCATCAATACAAATGTGACAATCTTTTTGTGGCAAAATAATAGTACTTTATATAGTGACACACTCAATAAAAAAACTGTTTAAAAGCTAATAGTTACTAAAAACATTAGCCTTTTTGTGACTTAAAATGTGCATATAAGTGAATAAAACGTTTAATAGTGACATTGTGCATGTTTATTGACCAAACTTAATCGAAAACAGTAAGTGAAAACAAGACAACAAATAATTTCAATTCAAATCGTAACAGTCGAGACATACGTTCTTTTAACAAAGAGTTGAACTTTGGACTTGCTCGACACTTGAATCATACAACGGTCAACGATATCAATACTTAAAGATCAAGAACCAACTGGTCGCCTAATTCACACAGCTACGTAAGACTCAGTTGGCGTAGCGGCTTAAGAATCGAGGCAAATTCGTACGTTGCGGTGATCCACACGTCCCGAGTTCGAATCCCACAAAATTCTCGACTTTTTTTAACTGTTTATAAATATAAGAACCAGTTCAATAAAATGAATTTATTCGAGAACGTCACACTACTACGTGGTCGGCGAAGACGATCCGACACAGAAATATTAACGTTCGACGAAGATAATTCTAATAATTCGTCAATAGAGGGCGCCACAAATAGCAGCGTACCCAATATGATTGATGAAGAGAATGAACTAATAGAGGACCTCAAACGTCAAATTAACAACTTAAATTCCCAACTGCAGACGGCGCATGACGAAATAAATAATCTATCTATTGAAAACACAGAACTCAAAAATACAATAGAAAGTATGAACACAAAACATAAAATTATAGAAAAGGCAACAAAAAGATTAACGAGCGAGATAAGAACCCCAAACAAAAAATCCTCGTTGTCTACACCTCTTAGAGGAACTTTACTGAAACAACGTAAAGATCAATCACAATTCGGGACACCAGAAGTATTCACCTCTACGCAAGTTACCCCACAAAAAAAAGTGGTGCAACCCCAAAAGAATGCAACTCAGGAAAGATGCAGCAAACTATGTTTGATAAGTAGTAACCAAAATAACAAAATACTAGCGATAGCAGAAAGCACTTTTCCCTCTCACAAAATATGTCACTACCTTCTGCCTAATTGTGGAATAAAAACTTTGATAAGTAGCATTCACAAAAAAGTAGCCGATTACACAATGAAGGATAACTGTATTATATTTATAGGCGAACATGACTTTCGACAGACAAATAACTACTTTGACATAATAATAGCTATACGCGAATCATTGTCGGCCATAAAACATACAAACATAATACTTTGCTTGCCAACATATAAATATGACTTTCATACAAATGTATACAACTTTAGAGTAGAAATGTTTAATAGCCTTCTTTACCAGGACATACTAAATTATGACTATGCAACTTTGTTTGACTCAAATTTAAATTTATCCTGTGATTATACCATGTTTGAAAAACGTAGTGGTCGCATTAATAACTACGGAATCAGATGTATTTTCGGTGATTTAAAAAGCTACGTCTATATGACCACGTACGAATCCTTATCAACGCATGACCCTCTGCTATACGGTACTCCTAATTCTTTCTGTTCATGTCACAATGCCGATGTACCCGATCAACAGTTTTTTCGTCTATGATAGCTTAAGCATATTGCATCAGAACATAAATGGACTGTTGGCCAAATGTGACCTAATAACGGTTCATTTAGAGTCCCTTGCAACCACCGGTCAGTTAGTGCATATTCTCTGTTTTACAGAGCACAATATGAAGCAGAGTGACGTTGATTTCTTGAACATTCCTAACTATACTTTGGCAACATGCTTCACTAGACTAAAGCGAAATGGTGGTTCTTGTGTACTAGTAAACAACTCCATTCAGTTCACAGAAATTGAATTAGTAAAAAGTGTAAACCTTTCAAACGTGTTTGAATGCTGCGCAATCGAATTAACTGACCATAACATTATAGTACTATGTATTTATCGAGTTCCACATAATTCTAAGATGAACATTTTCTTTCATAAATTGACATATCTATTGCAACAATTTTGTTATAAAAATAATCAAAGAATAATAATATGCGGTGATTTTAATATTGACATTCTTCAGACAAATAAGAATTCTACTTTATTCAAACGTATTCTAAAAGAGTTTAATCTTAGTATAGAGATAAAACAACCCACGCGTCCTAGTAGTGGTACGTGTTTAGACAATTTTCTTCACAATATACGTGGCTGCAAGAGTGAATTGCTTGAGTTGGGTGTCTCTGATCACACAGCGCAAATCATGAAATTTCCGGTACAACGAACTTGTGTCCTAAAATACTATTACGTAAATAAACGAGATTATTGTAAAGAAAACATTAGTCTATTTAGGAGGTGTATTGCAAGTCTTAGCTTTTCTGAGGTATACATAACCGTTAATGCAAATGAAAGTTTTGATTCATTCTTTGAACTATTTAAACTGTTTTATGATCTTTGCTTCCCTATTATCAAGCGTAAACTCTCTACAGTTATAAGACCCAAATGGATCACTCGGGGTATTAAGCGCTGTAGCAAAAAGAGACGAGCTTTATTGTGGCAATACAGAATAAACCGGAATAACGAGACAAAAGCGGCTTTTAAATCATTCTCAACGAGATATCAAAAAGTGATCAAATTGACACAAAAAGCTCGAAATAGCTATTTTATAGGAACAAGTACCAACAAGTCAAAAGCAACTTGGAAGGTAATAAACTCTATGAAACCCAATATTCCAAAAGCAAGTATAAATGTAATCGACATAAATGGCAAATGTATAACTAATCCTACAATAATAGCAAGACATTTTAATGATTATTTTATAGACTCAGTTCAATCAAATGCCAATAGTACGTCAACAATTAATAATAATAAAACAAACACTTCATTAGGATCATTTAAATCTATATTTATGCAACCGACTATACCAAAAGATGTCATTACAATAATAAGTAATCTTAAAAATACCAACAGCACAGGTTATGACGATATTAATACAAGAGTAATTAAATCGATAGGGCCCCTTATAGCGCCTATATTATGCGACATAATAAATAAAATTATCCAAGATGGTGTTTTTCCACAAAAGTTAAAGGTATCAATTATCAAGCCCTTACATAAAAAAGAAGATAAAACGAATGTTAGTAACTACAGACCGGTTGCGTTAATACCTATTTTTTCTAAAATTGTGGAGAAAGTCATTTATAACAGTATCTATAATTACCTCAAACAAAATAATATTTTTTGTAAGGAACAGATGGGATTTAGAAAAAATAAAAGCATTAATATGGCTATGTATAATTTCCTTGAAAAAATACATTACAACATGGATAACAATAAACCAGTGGTGGCAATGTTCATGGATATGACCAGGGCATTTGACTACGTAAACCATAAAGTATTATTAGCTAAACTCGATAGGTTTGGCATCAGAGGTAACGTACTCAATCTCATACAATCTTACTTGGAGGGTAGAAAACAAATCACCCAGATTAGCCAAGTGAATATAAAGACAAAAACTGAAGTAGTATATTCATCTAATTCTAGAGTACTTCAGTACGGCGTTCCACAAGGTTCCATATTGGGACCTTTGCTTTTCATTTGCTACATAAATGACTTTCCTCAAGTGATCACACACCAAATGTCCTTATTTGCCGATGACAGCACAGTCATATATAATAGTGGAAGTAGTCAAGAAATAGAAAATGACATAAAAGAGAGTCTTTTTAACATTATTGATTGGCTAAAAACGAATAACCTTAAAATAAATCTTTCAAAAACTTTAACTATGAACTTTAAAATTAGACAAAAAGTACAATCACCGATTCAAATTAATTATAATGGAGAAGAAATACTAGAATCTAAGGTCACAAAATTTCTTGGCCTATATATTGATAGCGACATGTCTTGGAGAACGCAAATTGACAATGTTTGTGGGAAACTTAGTAAGTTTTCCTATGCCCTTTACATGCTAAGCAAAATTGCAAACCAAACCGCACTTCTAGCAGCTTATCATGGTTATGTAGCATCTAGTTTACGATATGGCCTGATATTTTGGGGCAACGCTGCTAGGGTTGATCAAGTACTCGTAGTACAGAAAAAATGCATTCGAGCTATTTGCAGAATTAATCGGATGGTGTCATGCAAATCTCATTTTAAACGCTTAGGAATATTGACTGTGCCATCACTTTACATTTATGAAGCCTGTATTTTTGTAAAAAATAATATGCATTATTATAGACCGGTCGAAAGTCAACGACGCTCGAATAAGTTGCACTTGCTCTACACAAGAACCAAATTTCTACACAAAAGCATATATGCAATGGCTCCAAAGCTATATAACAAATTACCCGAACATATCGCTAAAAATAACTTGAATCATTTTAAACGTCAGCTTTTTGAATTATTGAATGACAAGGTATATTATTCGATCGATGAATATATTAATGACAAATTTTAAATTATAATTGAAATGTAATTGTATCGTAGATTGTTATTATATTGTTGTGTATTATAATAATATATTCTGACATTATTATTCCTAATTGACACTTGTACATTAATTTTAATTTAGCTGACATTGTATTATCCTAGCAATATTATGACAACTTGTTCTATTTTAATTATTTATTTTTTTTGGTATGATTAATAATAACACTTACTTAATAATAACATTAGATGCACGACACTATTTTGTATGCCGTTCGGTGGAACACTGTATGGGCCAACATTTTTTTTATACAACATCATAATATTATACTCTGTGTTCACAAAATGAATAAATGAATTTGAATTTGAATTTGAATTTGAAAGTTATGCGCGTACATACATTTTGGCGATTTATTTTTATTCATATAAATATAGAATATATACTCGTACTAAATCTCGAAGATTCCTAATCACATTACGTTCATAATAAATTTAGTTTGATATAAGACGTGAAACCTAATAAAATATGTAGCTGCACATTCTTATATTATTACAAAATATCAAACTTAAATCTTCTTGCACGAAAATCAATCACTTTGTGTCTCACACTTCAGCATAAATATTAAATGTTTGCTTTGCCACAAAAAATCCGATCTAAGAAACGAACTTACTTAAGAAATATATAGTTCCAAATGCAAATAGAGATACAAATTATTTTATTTGACTTTTTTTCTCGTACCACTGCAAGTGTGAATCAGAACATAGTTAACGCATTCAAGTAGATTTTTTGACAAAGTGCTCTTTTAACATTCTAAGCGTTTGACTTTATTCGCTTTTGACATTCTGCTGTATCGACAATTTGCAACCCATTTGTCATTTCACTCTTTGGACCTTATAAATAATACTACGCTTTTAAACACCAATTTGGGATAGACTAATAAAACAGAAGAACCTAATACTATTTACAATCATCTCTATGAAGAAAAAAACAATTCCACGACCGCGAGAACTGGAATTCATGACACTAGTCTCGGAGAGGCATGCGTACATAAACTGTGTCCTGACAAGGCCACTACAACTACAAGTAAAAGTCAAAGAAGTAGTACTTTCACGTCAGTTATATCACTTTACGACGTCGTTTCTTTCCCTCGCTGAACCCCGTTCCGTTTTACTACCAGTCACTCATTAAAGAAACGTAACCCTTAGCACTGTGAACGAAAGTAGGACACCTGATGATTAATGAGTTTTGTGGGGAAATTATACCTCATTACACCATCTGTAACCGCAAAAAGATTTACATACTCAGAGCTACTACTGAATGTGAGGTCCAGGGTTCGATTTCTGGGACAGACAAAGGTTATTGTATTCCTGGTTTTTTGCTGTGGCAGTCAGGAGTCTAGATTTGTGCTTATTTAGAAGCCAATGGAATCGCCTTCTACTCTATGGGACTCACCCATAATTAGGCATATTTATTTATTATTTATTTATTTATTACACATGGTAGCTGTATGTAAGCTACCATTACAGAATTGAATCCAATGCGACAGATGTAGACAAACATAATATAAACTTACAATAACATTCAATTTAATTGCAATAAAATTCAATTCAATTACAATAAATAACATTAATTTAAAAAATATAATACAATTCAAATTAATACACAATTGTAAAAACAACGCAATAGACAATCAATATAATACAATTAATCTTTAATAAAATATAATATATTATTACATAATTTCAATTTGAATGATAACACAAAAAGTGTAATGCAACCTTTGCAAACTCGCTCAGTGAACATGAGAACAAATCTATTTGATCCGCAATTAGGTACCTTATACTATACTCCATCCGATTAGGTAGTTAACAAAAGGTTAACAATTTTGACATGTATTTTTAGTTAATAACACAGTAAAAAAATAAAATACAGCTGAAAACAAATTTAGATACAACAAAAACTATTACATGATCAATTAAACAATTTGTTTAAACAGTAGTTGTATCTAATTAATAAGCGTTTATGTAAAAAGACTTGTTAAGATTGTTTACCTTTAGTTAACTACCTACTCGGATGGAGTATAGGTATCTTATACTTCTTGATTCACAATCTATTCTATTTTATTCTGAAACAAGAGAAATGTATGTATACCATAGCTAGACCTCGATCTTCGGTTACTACGAAATACAGACATGATATTGTGTTAGTTATTTTACTCCATAGTAATGAAAAACTCAAGCAAGCCAATATCACCCAACGTAATTTTAATAGTACTTACCTGCTAATACGTAAATAATATAACATAACAACAACGTCACGCCTGTAATCCCCCAAGGGGTAGGCAGAGGTGTACCTGATAGTACACCCACATTTCACCAGTTATGTTTAAGTCCCATGTGATAGGGGGCGAGCCTATTGCCATCAATCGGGGACAAATCCAGACTCCGGGCTTTACCCGACCTGGGGATCGAACCCGGGACCTCATAGTCAGCAGTAGCGCTTGCGACCACTAGACCAACGAGGCAGTCAGTTGTGGCGTTAAAAAAATTATAAATAAATACCAAATGATACTACTTTATTGATTATTTTAAATATAAATTCTCTTAACATAAAGCGCCCTCTTCCTCTCTTCTATTAAAAAATAACGTTGCTGTGCCCTATATAATTAATACGATGTTTTAACATATTATAAATCCACATTATGAACTACATTAAAGTATTGAGTAATATTAAAAGATTATGCTTAGGTGGTTTGGTCAGGTTGAAAAGATGAATGAAAGGCGACCAACGAAAGGTACTACGCCAGGAGGTGGCGCCCTAGAACGACCTTATTGGTGAGGTTCTTCATAAAGGTCAGGTGCGTAGTTCTCGCAACCAGCGTGTGTGTATAACATCATGCATGTATGTAAACGAAGCAAAAGAAGTATGTAAGAGTCGTAGCATATGGCGCTCTGTGGTTTCTGCCTACCCCCATGGAAAAAAGGCGTGAGTTTATGTATGTATATGTATGTATAATATTAATGCATATAATATAAGGCCCAGGCCCCAGCCAGGGAATTTAGTACTCAACACTTATTGCACTGTCTGCAACGGATTTTCTTCGTTGTAGAATGTACTTTTTATGTAAGGACTATTTAGGGTTTTCTTTTTGAGAATGTATTTTTTGTCATGTTAGTTATACTTTCTTATATTTATTTATTTATTTATTTATAAATAAATAAATAAACAAATAATAAATAATTTGTCATGTGAGTTAATAAATATAAGAAAGTATAACTCACATGACAAAAAAATACGTTCTCAAAAAGAAAACCCTAAATAGTCCTTACATAAAAAGTACATTCTAAAACGAAGAAAATCCGTTGCAGACAGTGCAATAAGTGTTGAGTACTAAATTCCCTGGCTGGAGGCCTGGGGCTAATGGTGCGTAGGGAAATTGCATAACTTATAGCAATTTTCCCCTACTTTAGCCCCATCGGAGTAACGCATCATTTGGCCAACTCACCGCGTCGTTACTTCTGAGGCAATTATAAAAGTAGCCAGTCACAGCCTCTAACCTGTAGTAATTGATGATACGAGAGTAACGCTGTTGTATTTTTTTATGTAGCTTCTGGTGAAGTGAGCCCGATTTTTTATTGTTGTTTTCTACTTAGTAGCAATTTATTTCGTATCATGGATGTGATACAGAATTAAATGTCTCGAAAAAACACTCTGTCTTCTTTTTGTTTAGATTAATCAAAACTTACTTATCTATAAGTTTATTATAAAATTAAAGACAGTTAAAGGCAAGAAAGAAACAGTGATTTAGCATAGGCTCAGGCGTACAATACCACAAAAGATAATAAACGTGATGATAGTAATAGGCTGCCCCCTGCTACTGGTGGTATTATTATAGTATTAGTATTTTTCAGCTTAAGCCTTCGAAGGTTGGTAGATTGATATATTATTGTTAAAAAAAAAACAAAAATCAAAATCATGTGTTTCGCAACTGCACCTAATAGAATCTTTCTTATAGAGACACTGTCTCTCATGAACTGCAATAGTTGGGCATAGTGTATTTGAACTTGAACCCATCAATCTAATCTAAAAACTAATTAACGAAACTGAAACCTTTGAAACGCATAAAAATGTCCCCTTTCCGCATCAGGGATAATAATAATAACATATAGGAGCCGCAATTAACACAAAACACGGGCCAAATCGTGTGTCGACTTTGCGCGTGTGTGTGTGAGCCTAATGTATGTACTCGCGAGCTGTGTTTGTCGGAACGTGACTTTATGTCGCCGAGCAAACACGTCAGTTTTGGCTCATTTTTAGTTGCCTCGCATTTTGCACTCGTACTATAGGTACTCCATAAACAATAAATAGCATTAGAAGGAAGCTTAATAAGGTTATTTTTAATGCACACTTTGTAAGGAAAGAACAATAAGCATATTACAATAACGTAATTATTACGATAGACGCCGAATTTATTGTAATCTATTTTCACTACAGCTGTCACACTTAGGTGTAGGTAACCATTTCAACAATTTATTTTCAAAAATGATGTGGATTTCATTTAGTTAAACTATTTAATTTTAGTTAAAAATTACTGTGTCAGTGATCAAACCTAAAAGAAGTAGGAATAAACCATACATTAAACTGGTTCTTCGATTCACTTTAAGGCGATTAACACACGGCACCGCGCACCACCGCGGTAGGCGGTGAAGCGGATCTCGTGTCACATTGGCCTCTAATAAATCCGGTGATGCTTTACACGCGTACACCGCCCGACCGCGCGGTCGAGCGGGGCGCCAGACCTTCAGAACCGCCTCGGTGCGCGGTGCCGTGTGTTAATCGTCTTATTGTTCTATATTTAAAATGAAACAACTATAATAAAAATTCTTACAATTATCTTTAAAATAAAATCTCTTATAAATGAGCTATAGGCTGTAATGCGTTGTTAGTGTAAGCCTTATACATTTTCATATATCTAATGCACACGTCAGTAAATGTAATCTACAACACCACTTGCACAGCGAAAGCAATCTACGATCAATCCTTGCCTTTTTCCGCTCGCTCTGCATACTTCCCTTCGCTGTCTCTTTACTAAGCCATATTCTTCCATTCATGAACTTTTATTACATTATGTACCTACATCAGTATCATATTATGCAAAGTCGGGGAAAATGATTTCTTATGTCGTGTCTTGGGTATTGTTTGTCAAGTCGATTAACTCCTTTAGTTCTGAATTGAGCTATACTACTGACAAATGCGTGCGTTCACTGGACAACCAATCAAATCTGTAACGTGCAATGACCAAAAAAACACCTTAAAAACTTGTAATAGATTATAAGACTGTATAATTTACTTAAATTTACCTTTTTGTGTTTTGTTTCAACTACTTGAGAACGCTGTAAAAATCTAGTTACTATGTAAACTGGAAGGCAACTGTCTCCTGAGATATAGGCTAAAAACCTAGTTCGGGAGGCAGGGCGCTTATGTAACTGTGTACTTACTTTGTTTTCAATAAAGTATTATTATTATTATCTAGACTATTTATGTATTTATCTGACCTCTACCTCGTTGGTCTAGTAGTCGCAAGCGCTTCAGCGGTCCCAGGTTCGATCCCCGGGTCGAGCAAAGCGTTACCGAGTTTTCCCATATAGAATTTTTCAGTCGCAGCCCAGAGTCTGGATTAGTGTCCGATTGATAGCAATAGACTCGCCCCCTATTGCATGGAACTTAAAAATAACTTGGAAAAAATGTGGGTGTGCTACATAACAGTTACACCTCTGTTTAACCCTTTGGGGATTGCTTACAGGCGTGGTGTTATGCTATGTCATTTATTTAATTATTTTCCATTAACGAGAAGACGCAGTACAGATAGGGCCCTCCACAAAATCGACTGGTGATTTGTTAAAAATGGTAGAAAGTCGATGAGGGCAGCGCAGGATTAATTGTTGTGGAAATCAGGGGAAGCCTATATCCAATACTAAACGTCTATTATGCTGAAATGATACTTTTACTCCATAAACACTTACAAATAACTTTAAAAGCTGCAAAGGAGGTTACAATGTGTCTTAAAGGTCTATGGTTAATTCGGTGAGAACTTAAATTAATAGGTCTGTACTGTTACTCCAAACCAAACTTATTATTATTCGTCTCCTAAACCTTAACACAACAAAATCAAAACATTAAGAACCAGATTAAGACAATACAGCTATAAAACATTTCTATTTACATTTTACATGCATTTTTACTTTACTGGCAATTATAATTGCCTTATGTTGAACGCTAAACTAATTATTCTCGAACGCGAGGTCATAAGGACTATATAAAGAATACTAAACTGCAAGTATGGGATATATAATATAATATTTTGCAATCAATAAAGTATAGGTACTCGGCGTAAAGGCCTGTTCAAACTGAGGCGAGTCCCGCGCGGTTACATGATGCGAATGCTGAATTCACGGGACTACCCGCGTTAGTATTAACACATCCATATAAGTTAGTTAACACAATTGACGCGCATGAGTTTATTTCTAAATCCAAAAACAAAAAACAAAATAAAAATATTAAATAAAAATATCCGGATTTTTTTCTTTTTATTTTTTTACTTATTGATTTCGACAAAAAGCCGGAATACCAGTTAGTATGGGATTCTCTTCAAACAGAAACAACAAGAACAACAGTTAATATTAGGCAAGCAAAAACTTTTTATCAATTAACATTCATACAAGAATTTATTTTCATTACAAAAAGTAGAGTAAATTTTCACTTCCATTTACCTATAAACATAGTGAACTCATAAATTCATAAATTAGCAGCTTTTTACTGAACAGAAAGCGTCAGGTGTCGGCGTACTGAATAATTAACGACTTAGTGCATGCAAACCCGTTGCAAATAATACCTTTTGCTACTGAGCTCAATACTGTTCGGGGACATGTGAAACCAAAACCAAGAGATATAAATTGTAGTTGCTTTTTCTTCAAGATACTATTATATTTGGCTTTTGGTGAAACATATAATTATGTATTTAGAAATATATAAGTATATTTATTAGTTGTTTAGTACCCATAACACAAGCTCTGCTTAGCTTGTGACTAGATGGCTTTGTGTGAAAGTTGTGGAATCATTATTTATTTATTTATAATAAATACCAGATTTCTGATGGGCACACTTAAAACGGCCGAAAAAAATTATGATCATTTTTCTACTTTATTCATAATTTTACTATGTAAATTGCAATAAATTATTTACTATTTATTAAAAGCAAACCCGTGGGTACCAACTAAATAGCAAACCTTCACAATAGAGGTACATTATGAATGAATTTTCTAGTAGTAAAGTTAAGACGAATGATCCCGTGACCAAAACTGCCTAGAAACCCTTTTCAACTGCAAATTATTAGTGAAAAAATCCTAACCATCCAATTTCGAGGAAAGAATACTACAGAAATAAAAAATAGACTAGGATAAGTGGCACAAACAAAGTGAGGTCTACTCTCTCAGTACTCAACATTAAGGGGATTCAAGCAGAACTGGAAATAAAACGAATGGTGCGTATGAAACGATTGTTCACGACGCCATTTAAGCTACATAGACATAAATAAAGACACACTATTCATAAAAAGATGAACATTTTGTACCTATCTAATTAATTATGTTATTTGCTTGGAGAACAAATTCTGCTTAGTCAAGTCAAGTCATGTCAAAGTAAAAATAAAGCAAGTTGTGATAATGTAACGTCACAAAAGCATGTTTGACGCATGTTAGGTAGAAGTGTATTACAAATTTGCAGTACGTCTATATTTTGCCAGAATATTTCAATCTTATACGTATATCTAGTACAAAGCGAGCCTATTGCCATTATTCTTACCTAATATTATTAAAAACCAGGCAAAGATCCAAACTCCGAACAATGATTGAGAAATTCCAGATCCTAATAACACTTTGCACGAACTGGGCAATAAAGAAATTAGAAAAAAAATGTGCACTTCAAAGGAGTTTGTGAATGTTTAAAATGTCATTCAAATCACACGCTACGGTGCTAAATGCCGTTCCCTAGCACATACCTTTCAACTATCAAAATGGAAATTTCTGCGGCACAATTAATTTGCAAGACTCTCACGCCCTATCCATGCATTCCCCTACTCACTATGAACACTAACGTACCTATGTAGGTTCAATAAAATGCACGTAGGTAATTTGTGCGCGAACTCGCAAACACGAACCCATTGTCGTTCATTTTGTGCACAGGTGTTGTGCGCACTGTGAACAAGCCCTCAATTTCGGCTAAACCTGAATGGGATGCCGATATAATGTACACTTTTGCACCTTTTGCCCTGTAATATAGGAGCTGTATGATGTTGTAGGTAGTCCACGTATAGTTTTAGTCTCATATTTTTACTGCTTTAAACCATTACAAAGTTGCCGTTTAATATTTGTTGAGAAATCTTTGGCCAAGTAATTCACGTGGAATTGGTGACTTTAGGATATACATCACACATAAAGAAACAACCGTTGTTTTCCGCTTAATTGCAATCCCAACTTTTGATACCTTTATACCTACTTATAAAATTGGTAAAAGCAATATTTGGGTAACTAAGTTAGTATGTTTTAGAATTTATTACATAGATGGGCAAAACATGACCAGAAATGGGCGTTCCCCTTTAATGCTAAGATTATATTGCAAATGGTTTAGTCTTAAAATGCTATGAAATTTAGAGTAGCCAACTTCTTCGTTTCTTAGAAGTGTAATCTGGAAACTAAGCTCCTTTGCATTGTAGAGTAGATACTATCACGGGTACCTATAGTTTTAGGTATACTGAAATCCAACCTGAGGTGAGATCCAACTTAGAACCATAGTTGGTGAAGAGGGATTTAAGACACAATGCTACATTTGAACTAACTTGAAACAACGTTCAGTAATAAAATAATTTAAAATATACAGGGTCTAAAAGGACCCTTAACGTAAACGAAAACTACATAATATATTCTACCCATCACGGAGATAGTTTTTTTTTATATAACATTCACTGGTTCTAGATATGGAAGGTCAATATGAATTTTTATTTTCGTCTTTTTTCAAAATCGAATTCCTAATATCATAAGTAAACTTTCTTCCGAACAACATTATCAGAATTATCGAATTTTCAATACAAAGTACGCATTTATGTTAATAAAAAATGCAATAGATACTAAACACAAGCGTGCGGTCTGGTCAACGACCAAGCGCAAGTGGCCGCAGCAGCCGTACGCTCGGCTGATCGAAAGTTACGTTGCGTTGTCGCGCTTTTTATTGCGCGCAATAAAAACATCTCTTTTTTAAAGATGGATAAAAAAAGTTAGGAATAATTTTTGGTTAAAGTTACTTAATTATAATTATGTACAGAATGTGTAGTTATCGGCTATGTGATCGGTCTTTTTACACCTTGTTTATTTATCATGAATAAATAAAATGAACGCTTTTCCCCTTATAATTTCCGACTTCTACGTTTCTTCCGAATAATTTCGTTGCAGATTTCTCGATCGTAAAGCATTTTATTGCGACACTCAGACACATACACACTTAATCTGCTAGATAGGAAACCAAGCATATTTAAAAAAAACATTTAATTACTAATTACTATCATTAGAATTTATTAGTTTTTGGTCCTTTCTCTACTTATAATATGCACGTTCTTTGTGTACAAAAAACTAATTTTCCTTTTTTTTCTTTTGTATTAAATATTGTAGCAAAATTAGAAGGAACTCAGAATTTGTTTCCACTATGTTTGGATCGACTCCGACGTAAACATTTTAAATATTTATTCTTAATGATGAGTGTTGAATTTATACAACTAAAAAGTTTATATTTTTTTTATTTCACTAGAAATACAGTGGTGGGTACCACTAAGAAAACATGGACACATACACAGGTTTTTGTATAAAAACGCCTACAACATTCATAGCTGCTCAACACACTTCATCATCACTTAACTCCACATTTATTTACCAGGTGATTTTTCTTCGCATTTCAGAGTCCCTTAGTAAACCCCTCTTCAGATTTAGTACATGTATACGTACTTTATAACATTGTTCTGTAGGTAGTAGCGTAGTTTTAAAACCTCTTCAATTTGTATCGTCTGACACTCCTTCACTTAACTCAACCTCTCGGGATGTCTCCTATTTCATTGAGTTTTATTTCAAATGAGCAACACATGAAAAACTTGTGAACGCAAATGCCCTAGGGCAATGCCAATCGAAAAGGTGCATTTCGAATTTATATTTCATGTTTTTTCAATCACTCAGAAATACCGTTGAATAAAACAATGGCTGTAAAGTTGTGGTGAATAAAGTTATTTTTAAATAAAAAAAAATTCAGGCTGCATACATCATAATAAAAAAAAAACGAAATCCATAGAGGATAGTTCGTTGCCAGGCTGTCCATACGTTTGTCAAAATGCTTTTAATTAAGACCGGGTAGTGGTATCAAGTTGACATTAGATACTAGATGGATAGATAAAACATTTATTGAGTGCAAACTTAGTAAACTGGACAAGTGCGAGTTGGTCTCGCTCACCGAGGGTTCCATACGTAGGATTATAAATAGTTCAGGCATAATAATAATAATAATAATAATAATATCATTACTGATAGGACTATTGTTGCCAATAAGCCGGATATAGTAGTGATAGACCGATTAGCGCGCCGCGCAATGATAGTTGATATTACCGTCCCACATGACGAAAATCTCGTGAAAGCTGAGAAAGAAAAACAAATAAAATATCTTGACCTAGCCCACGAGATTGTCGACATGTGGGATGTGGATTCTGCTGTCATTGTGCCGATAGTTGTGACGGCCAATGGTCTTATTGCCAAAAGCCTCGACGACCATCTGTCGAGGCTTTCGTTACGCGGTTGGGTCAAAGGCCTGATACAGAAGGCAGTACTCCTCGATACGGCTCGCATTGTGGGGAGGTTCCTGTCTCTGAGACCCTAACCACCGATAGCTTGGACCCTGCTCCCGCCGTCGGTGGCCTACTATTTTTTATATTTTTAAATGTTTTTATTTTTATATTAATATTTAAAAATGTAATTTATAAGAATTTTAAATGAATATACGAAATAATAATAAATCATTTTATTTCGGACAACAAAGAGATCCATAATTTGTTAGTAACAGGTTTGCACTTAAAAAACTATTGTTAGTAACTTAACTAAAGACGAGTTAATGAGAAGACCACCCACAGCTATACACACACATAACTACTAAACAATAAAATGCTAAGGTATTAGTCTTCTCACTAATTGCCTTATTATGGTGGAGGAAGAATCCGACGCTATCGCTTTCAGGATACTATTGCGACTGCCCCTAATAGAATAGAATCGCGCAGTCTTTTTCAGAGCTTCTTCGGTAAAAACACTAAAAGGTGTAAGAAAATAACTATACGACGTTTCGAATGTTGATAGAAAGAAAAGTACTTATTATACAAAACTATTTTACAAAAAAATACAACCGACTTCATAAAACAGGTCCTGTTTCGGAAGTCGGTGGTTTTATGTTTTTATTTGCCACTGGCTTCCGAAACTAGACTTACATTCTTACATTATTATTCTCATGTTCCAAGTGTAGTGTAAATGTGTTATTATTAGAGAAGTCTGGGTAATCAAGTATAGTCGGACTAATTAATATCTGTTTTAACTTATGAAATGCACGGTCACAGTCATCAGTCCATACAAACGTAACATTTTTCTTACATAATGCGTTTAAAGGGTATGCTATTTCAGCAAATTTCGGTATGAAACGCCTGTAGTAGTTGGCAAATGCCACAAACCTTTTGACTTCGTCTACATTCTGTGGAGTGGGATATTTTTGAAGACATTCTACTTTTGATGGATCGGGGTGTATACCATCTGCCGTGATTTTATGACCTAAATAAACTATTTCTTTGCGCAAAAATTCACACTTCAATGGGTTTAATTTCAAATTAACTTTTCGCAGACATTCTAAAACTTTTATTAGGTTACTATTGTGCGTTTCGAGACTATTACCCACCACAACACAATCATCCAAATAAATAAAACATGACTTATAATTTAAACCAGACATTGCGATAGTCATAAGACGTGAAAATGCACTAGGAGAAGTCTTCAACCCCATAGGACACCTTTTCATCTGATACTGCTTGTCTGTCGTGAACGCAGTGTACTTTCTAGCCTCTTTTTGTAAAGATAGCTGAAAATAGCCTTGGCTAAGGTCTAATTTTGAAAAATAGATGCTATTTGACAAGAAATCTAGGATCTCCGTAATATTAGGCAATAATAATAATAATAATAATAATAATAATAAGCCCCCTAAACAACCACACGTCCTGATTGACCACCTAATCACGTGGGGGGCGGACACACGAATATGAAATTACTGGCGTGGCTAACGTGGCTCTGGAAACCCATTCAAAATGGAGACATGTTCAAAAAGAAAACGTTTAGGACCGCTGCCCGGGGGCGATCGCCGGGGCACACCTGGAGCTGACGCTAGGTGTCTCAGCATGCGATCCGTCAGCGGTGAGGAGTTGAGCAGGCGGGCTCCCACCGACAAAGATACTACAGCCGAACTCTGTGACGATGGTGACAGACTGACGGACAGGACGAATACCCCTGTTGAACCGTATAGTCCAAGCACAGTATCATACACACCCTCCAGACCATCATCACCATCCATACCATCGTCATCCATACCATCATCACCACCCATTATTTTTTCAAATTCAGTCCAACCCACTCCGACCTTGAATGTTGCGCGGGAGGCTAGTTCCTTCTTACCCGCGTCCACCAAGGCTGGAAAAGCAAGAGTTCGCATGAGATGGAGCAAAGAAGTGAACTTATTCATCATGCGGACTTACCTACACATAACAAAATTAGAGACCGACTTAACTACTTACAGAAAACAAATGCATGAACTTTTTACACGTCAATACCCAGAAATTACAGTAACAGAACAGAGGATCTCAGATCAAAGAAGGATAATAGTAAGAAATAAACTTCTTTCTCAGGAAGAAATAGACGAAATAAGAGAAGAAGTGCGTATACTATTACAAAATCAATCAGAAAATACTGAAGGCCACATCGCTATTTCATTAACACAAAACACAATCGTCTATAGTCAACAAGAACAACTGCAATCGTGTAGTCAAATACAACCTATTACACATTCTCAACCATACAATCAGTCACAAGCATATTACTCTCCAACGTCGAATACATCCACGCAAACCGAGAATATTACTATTATATTAGAAAACGAAATTGATACCCTAGTTAATACCAATCAAAATCAGTTTACAGATAAGCATATTCAAGAAATAAATGATAAATTTAAAACAGCTCTAACTCAATATTCCGGTATGGATCCGGCCACTCGACCGAAACTACCCAAGCTACGATACTCACCAAAACTTACAAAGCTCGTTCATATATTTAATCAAAATATTCTACACCAATATATTAGCGAAGAAACTGAACTAATTGACGTACATACTCTAATTTATTGCACAGCATTAGTTATTTCCGAAGAACTTAATTTTAAAATCACAGAATACACAGACAATACCAGACGACGCAATATTAACAAACCAGCATGGCAACAGAGACTTGAAAAAGATATTGAAACACTTAGAGCAGACTGCAGTAGACTAACCCAATATATTAATAATAATAGATCAAATAAAGTAGTAAGGAGAGTAGAAGCAATTTTTAAAAACATGGCTATCCACACTAGGCACGAAAATGATAATAGAAAACCCGAGGAATATTTAGATACACTGAAACAGAAGTTAGCCCTTAAAGTTCACAGGTTAAGAAGGTATAAAAAAGCACAAGAAATATGATAACTGCATGTTTGCTACAAATGAAAAGAACTTTTACAGAAATCTACAGAAAGTACAAACTAACACTGATACACAGACTCTTGAGAACAACATAGAATTACCAACAGTAGAACAACTTGAAAATTTTTGGTCTGGCATATGGGAAGAACCAGTGCAACATAACGTACATTCTGATTGGGTAATAGAAGAAGAAACTAAATGGAGAACAATAGAAGAAATGGAATTTGTTGAATTAACTGAGTCTGACATAACTAATATTACAACAAGACTTCACAATTGGAAATCCCCTGGGATCGATAAAATACATAACTATTGGTATAAAAAGTTAGAGTCATTACACAAAATCCTAGCTAAAAACTTAACAAAAATCATCCTAGGTACACAAAACATCCCTCAATTTATTGCTACAGGAATAACTTATATGTTGCCAAAAAATCAATATTCACCCCAACCCTCTCAATACAGACCAATTACATGCCTACCAACACTATACAAGATTCTAACATCAGGTATCACATCAAAAATTAATAAACACATCGAACACCACAACATTATAGCAGAAGAACAAAAAGGATGTAGGAGAGGCCACATGGGTTGCAAGGAGCAACTCGTAATAGATTCAGTAATTCACAAACATGCTGCTACAAAAAATAGGAACCTACACTGCACATACATAGATTATAAGAAAGCATTTGATAGTATCCCACACTCTTGGCTCGTAAAAATATTACAGATCTATAAAATAAACCCAAAAATAATAGACTTCTTAAAGAACATCATGTCTCGTTGGAGAACCACACTGCAGTTAAATTACAAACATAATGCTATCACAACCCGACAGATATATATTAGGAAAGGTATTTATCAGGGAGATTCGCTGAGTCCTTTATGGTTTTGCCTTGCTCTTAACCCTCTGTCCCACCTACTACGTCGCTGCCAAGCTGGATATCCCCTTAAATATCTCACTGAAGAAACTGTTATTTCTCATCTCATTTATATGGATGACATAAAACTATACGCCAGGTCCGAAAAAGAAATGAAAAATTTAATAGATATTACTACAAGATTTAGCACAGACATCAACATGCAATTTGGGTTAGATAAATGCAAAACGGTTCACATTATTAGAGGCAAAATAAAACCGGGTGACTATCTTATCAACAATGAAGACACAATCACAGCTATGGAACCAACGGATTTATATAAATATTTAGGGTATAAACAACTAAAAGGAATAGATCACACAGCAATCAAACACACACTAAACACGGAATACAAAAGAAGAGTGATCGCAATATGTAAAACCCAACTCGCAGGGAAACATTTAATAAAGGCGCTGAACACTTACGCAATTCCTGTTTTAACATATTCGTTCGGAGTCATTAAATGGACGAAAACTGACATCCAGCAAATAGAACGAACTACACGTACCACACTCACTAAACACAATAACCTGCACCCTAAATCTGCAATAGAAAGACTGACCATCAAACGGCAACATGGAGGGAGAGGCCTTATCGACATCGATCACCTCTGGCAAAAACAATTAAGCAGGCTAAAAACATTATTTCTCTCTAAATCACACACAAGCAAGATCCATAAAGGCATAGTAACAAACGATATGAACTACACACCTCTAAATTTAAACGAACAAACAGATATACATATTAACAACGTAGATCCACAGAAAAAAAAACTAGAAGAATGGAAAAAGAAAGTTTTACACGGACGCCACCCCCACGACCTAGAACAATCTCACGTAGACACTATAGCATCAAATAAATGGCTTAAAGTAGGTAATTTATTCCCGGAAACCGAGGGATTTATTATTGCAATACAGGATCAGATTATCAATACCAAGAACTATAGGAAATTTATTTTGAAAGACCCCACAGTAACTAACGATAAATGCCGCAAATGTCACAGTCAACCAGAAACCATACAACACATAACAGGGGCATGTACGACTCTTACGCAAACAGACTACACCCATAGACATAATCAAGTAGCAAACGTCATCCATCAAAACCTAGCAATAAAATATAAGCTTGTAGAAAATACACACACTCCATATTACAAGTATTCACCATCAACAGTACTAGAAAATACCACACACAAACTCTACTACGACCGCGCCATCCTAACCGACCGAACCATTCACTACAATAGACCAGATATAACTCTTCAAGACAAAGTTAATAAAGTCACTTACCTGATAGATATTGCAGTTCCTAACACTCATAATTTGCAAAAAACAATAGGTGAGAAAATCAGTAAATATGCTGAACTCAAAGAAGAAGTGACCAGAATTTGGAGACAGGAAAAAGTGTACGTAGTTCCCATTGTTGTCTCCACTACGGGTGTAATACCCAACCATCTCCACCATAGCCTCAAACTCATAGACCTGAAAGACTCAATATATATTACACTCCAAAAAGCCGCAATTTTAAACACCTGCAGAATAGTGAGAAAGTTCATGCAAATCGAGGAAAATGAAATTTCTCCTCATAATTTCCATTCCTCATCTTAATTTAACCCATCACACGCTACATTGACTTGGCATGGCCCGTTAATGTAGCTCAAAACTAGCCAAGAGCTAAGAAAAACGTTATGTTTTCCCAAAATAATAATAATAATATTTATTCAAAAGTAAAATTGGTAAAATAAAATACAAAAGTCTTAAAAATAATTAACAAAGGTATTTAAATGTTAGATGCCTGTACTAGGTTAGATAAACCTGTATCACAAGCGACAGGAGCTCATTAACGTTGGTAATTGTAGTACAAAGAATTATTAACAATATTTAAAATAAAAGATGATAACAATAGATGATATTATTCATAACTTAAAAACTATTTTAAAAACTAATGCAACATGTTTGTTTATTTTTACCTTGCTCTACTTAAGACAGCTGTGTTTTCGCGCGTCAGCAGAAATAAAAATAAATAAAAGTCAAACGTCGTATAAACGGGTATAGATAGGTAGTAATTGAACGTTATTTTTGCAGCTAGTGACTAAATACTTAGAAATCAACAAAATCGGGGCTTGTAGGCCAGCGAAGTGCAATGTTCATGTTGAGTCAGCAACTGGCGTTAAACACGGAAGTCTGGGCTTGAGCGTGACGTCCTACACGCCCTCATAGTCAATGGAGTTTATATATCTATATTCTGCCATTTTCCTAGCAGGGCACTCAGAGTCTCCCGTTTTATGATTGTTGGGCTTTTTAAAACGTGAGCAAGTTGCACATTTCGATACACACATTTACATTGACATTTTATTTCAATGGGAACTTATCGTCCTGTATACGATTATTAAGTTGACGATAGTCCATTACGAGTCGCCATTTCTTTTCTCCTGACCTATCGGTTTTCTTAGGAACCAAGAGAACAGGACTGGACCATTCCGACATGGTTTCTTCAATGATATCGTTCTTAATCATCTCATCTATCTGTTTTTTAATTTCACCTTTTAACGCGTTAGGAAGCCTATAAGGCTTAACGTACACTGGGGATGTATTTTCCTTTAAATTAATCGAATGTTCTATTATATTAGTAGTGGTAAGTTTGTCACCTGGTAAATAAAAAACGTCGGCATACTTGGCACACACGTTTTCAATCCCTCTTTGTTCCTCCTTATTTAAATAAGTATGTAATTCTAACGATTTAAGTAAAGTTCTAACCCTATTCGAAGTAATACTATCTCTGTCAAATGTGCAAACATAGAAACTATCTAAACAACTTATATTTAAATCATGAATATTAATACAAACCGAATTATCAGTTGTATTTAGAACTCCGACAGGAATAAGACCCCTATGTGGTTTTGACACTAAACCTGCCGTGTATACACCTTTATAAATTTCCGTAGCTAAAATGACACAATCTCGGTTGTACGACGTAGGAACGTATTTAATTACTTCGCATCTGGGTGGAACCGTAATAATATTACTATTAACTTGAACAATAACAGACTGGTCTCGGGTTTCCAAACTCAGAGTACCACTTTTGTAATTCAATACCGCGTTATACCGCGTGAAAAAATCTTGACCGAGTATACCGTCTGCGGTACAAGATAAGTTCTCGAAAACATAGAACTTTTGCTGAAAAACTAATTTTTTTATAATAATATCTAAATAAACATATCCCAAAGACTCTAAATCACCACTTATACCCTTAATTACTATTTTATCCTCTTGTACCAAATTCAATAAAGTTCTATTTTGTAATAAACATTCATACTTCAATACGCATAAACTAGCTCCACTGTCAACTAATAGGTTAAGTTCCTCATTGTTTCTAAGTTTACAATTAACTACACAAAAATTACTAAAGCTAAATATAGAATGAGTGCATTGTTTAGGCTCGAAAAAACTCTAAATCCTCATTATAAGTGTCATTGCCCTGACTGTTGGACTGTTGCACATTTACGTTATGCTGAACTCGCTTAAAACCGGAGCGTCCGCCGCGAAACTGCTGACGCTGTCCCTCCGCGTAATTACCTCGGTTACCATTATTGACAAATGAAGTTCTTTGACCCCTATAATTGTCTTGAATTGTACGAGTATAATCATAATTATTACGAGGATTATCGTACCTATACTGGTTGTTATTAGGCTGATTACAATTATTTCCTCGGCCACGAAAACCTGGTTTGTAGGTAAATCCACGCCTAGAATACTGAGTAGACCTATACTGCATGACCTGGTCGTGGTCCTGGGTGGACATGGACTGTTCGTCTACCGCAGCCCTAATTGCTTCAGGCAGAGACGTGAACTGACGTGAGGCAATGATATTGCTGAGCCGTTTGTCGGACAGGCCATCGCTAAACCTCTTTATCGCAGTCTTCTCGTTGAGAGGGCGAAGGACCTCATAAGCAGACTGGTTACCATCCGCTTGAGTCATAGTGAGATTCACAAACAACTCTTCTAACTCTGTACCGAATTTTTCGATACTCCTACGACCTTGAGTAGCTGTAAATAACTGAGACTGTAGGGACACTGCTGACTTTTTAGGCAATAAAAATTTTCTAATATCCCCTACTAAAGTTTGAACATCCGCATATGAAGGTTTAAGACGTAACTTTGCACTGGGTGAAAGACGAGTTTTTAAAACAAATTCAACTAATTGGCTTTTACCTGTATCATTTATAAGTGAACTGTAAAGCAAGATACCATCGATTAACTGATTGGTCACCTGTTCTTGCCCGTTTATGACTGGCAATAGGGAAATAGCAGTCTTAATATCAAATGAATTAGCCATGTTTTCGAAACTACTAGGCTCAACAAACGTTTCAGAACTTGTTTGGCAACTATTATCAATACTAGAAACTAAACTCTTAATTTTCTTAAATGTTAACTGAATATCATTAATTAATGTTTGGTAAACCTCACAGGATTCAGTGCTTAGCTTTTTCTCTGTAACTTCCCGGTTCAACTGAGTCAAAATAGTATCTAATGTTCTATATTCTTTTTCAGCCTCCTCTAATTTCTTACTCGCTAATTCTTGCTTACGTCTTTCAGGACCAAGTTTAACTAAATATTCCTTTAAATAAATTAATTTAGTATGTAAATCTCGCAATTGTTGGGACATAATAGTTAACACAACATTAAAATATTATCTGACCTAGTTTAAAAAATACACAACAAAATACATCAGGCAAAAAAATTTGCTTCACAATTAAATTAACTTACAGTAGGCAGTTCAATGGACGCAGGTATGTAGGTCATGATGACGTCCGAAGTAGCGTGATTTCTGCAATACTCCTAATGGACTCGTACTACTCCCTGCTGCTCCTCATCGGACCCGTTCAATGTATCTCCCGGCACCCTGCATTTCCTGACATCAATAGGCTTGAGCATACTCCCGGCACCCGGCACCAACAATCCTTTTCGTTTTTCTATTGACATTTAGCCCTCGACTAGGTTCTCGAAATTCTTCTGTAAACTGCTGTCTTCTGTGAGTTGTTATGCATCCATAGGTATGTTTTGCTTGAGAATATAAAATAGTTGGTAATAAATGTTCATCTTCTCTCTATAAATTTTTCATTTCCAAATTTTTCTTCTTCTTATCTTCACTTTTCTCAGACATCTTGAATAATAGAGGCAGCTTCGGAACTTCACAGAAGAAACTGGCTAAGGGTCGCCATACAGTAGGTTGTGGTACGCAGGTGCAAATAAAAGAGATATGTTTGGGTCAATGCTCCGTGTAATAATGAATATTAAATACGTGTGCAGTTACATTTATAAGGTTAGACGAGCTGCACACTACACAAGTTTAGTTCACGGTTTCTGCCAATTGCTTGCATTGAATGATCTGGTCCCCTCGTATTTTATTAATTAATAAAAAATAAATATTCCACAACTTTTCACACTACGTCATCTAGTCCCAAGCTAAGCTTAAGAGCTTGTGTTATGGGTACTAAACAGCTAATAAACATAGTTATAATTATATTTCTAAATACATACATATTATAGATAAATTACACCCAGACACAGAACAAATTAGCCATCTGCGTGGTTCTTTCCTCAAAAGACCATTTCAGACACTAATCTGATTTGATTTGATCTTTTTTGATACATACATACATACATACATAAACTCACGCCTTTTTCCCATGGGGGTAGGCAGAAACTACAGAGCGCCTTAAGCTACGATTCTTACATACTTCTTTTGCTTCGTTTACATTCATACATGTTGTCATACACACACGCCGGTTGCGAGTACTACGCACCTGACCTTTCTGAAGAACCTCACTCTTTTTTGATATTTCCTATTATTAGTCAATGATAGTAGCCATAACTTATTAAATCAAACCCAGAGCATCAATACAAAATCGCAGCTCTTACAGTTCGCATCATTACGATATTTCACCATTAAACCAATAGAAGCTCCTAGAAGCTCCTGCTATCCCAGTGTTTCAAGCGAGGCGGATCATATTTGCCTTTATGGCAGCCACGTTAGTTAGAGATCGGGCGCAGGCATTAATCCCGTGATGTACGACCGCCCACGCTTTCCTGCAAACATTTCGATATAAACAACGGTAATGCAGGTGACTACCTATAATGATAGCAGCAGTGATAGCCTAGTGGTGTGACCGGTGGATTGCCAATTCATAGGTCTCGAGTTCGAACCCAAGGCACGCACCTCTGACTTTTCGGATTCATGTGCGGATTGTATAATTATCACTTGCCTCAAAAACGGTGAAGGAAATCATCGTGAGGAAACCGGCATGCCTGAGAGATATATGTCTCGACGGCATGTGATGCCAAGTCAGAGGCCCATGGGCGGCATTAAAACTCTGACACAAGGTTAGTTACTAACCACACGATAAGAAGAAGACCAATACTTGGATTTATAGTAGTAGACTTTTCGAGTGATTGTTGTATAAAAAAGTGTTGTGAAGAAAACTGCCCCCAGCGCGTCCCCTAAATCTTTCAAATTCTATTTAAATAGACAATGTTTTTTGAAAAAAATATTATTAACTTAAAATACAAACTGACAACAAGATGACTTCCATTTGTTTCGTGATTTCTGTTTTTTTTTTGTTAAACTAACTTAAGTGTCCCTGTATTGATTCTACGCAAAAGCTTTGGTTGAAACTACGTCTAAAACAAATGTAATGTTATGTTTATGAAAAACATCCCTAAACTTAATTATGAAGTCCTAGTCGCAAATAATAAACTGTCTTGTTGGCCATTACATACTGGGCAGACAAAATATAAATCAATGGCTCGAAAAGGAGAATTGCAAAGACAGCAAAGTGTGATAAATTATTTTCCTGTTATGATTTATTTATTTCATTAATAAGAACGTCTAAAAGCCACTTACATTAATTAAGACGAAACTACCACATAGATGTCTTGATGCCCCAGAGGTTAAGGCACTTCATGGGGCTTCTTTGCATGAGGTTATAAATTTCATTCGGGCCAGTATGGTGTGACGATTTCAAGTTTATATTAGACATCACTGACATCGGTGTAAGAAATTGATTACATTTACATCAATTTCTCATCACCAGACATTGACGATGAGATATCAGTGATGTGTGAACTTTATTTAATTAATAGAAGTCTGAAATCGCCAATCCGCCTTGATCAAGGGTGGTGATCAAATGCTCGTGCCTTCTCTGTGTGAAAAAGGTCTTTACCCTGGGACGGTAACAGGCTGGTACTATACCTATAACACCATTTTTTCTGGACCCTCAACAAAAACTTTAATTAAAGCCCAAAATCCAAACACGAACATACGCAACTTAATCCAGAACTAATACAACACACAGGGTTTTGATTTAATTAAGCTTTATCACCCAGTACACTACCAACTAGTTACAAATAACGGCCTACTTTGCAATCTAGCCCCTTTGATTTTATGCGATGACCCATTATTCCCGGGAGGCCTGGATAAATTTCCCGGAGCTTCCTCGGTACATATACGGGATTTATACTCATTCATCAACCTTTAGTCGAGTCGAGAGATAAGTACCAATTTACTTGCAGCCACCTTAGTTTGCATGTACTTTCAACGTGCTAGCCAGGATCTGCATTTTAATAAAATATTGGGTTATTGAGGTGTTTACCTTAATATATACGTACAGTTTTATTTTTAAATTGTGTCGGTGATGTGTGGTGGAGTGCCTGCGCTTTATTGCATGGGAAAATTAAATTAGACCACCTTTAGTGAGCTCGCCGGTACTTTTCATAGCAATGCCCAAAGTGTAAAGTATTTTACGTCCGAGATGGTCTTTAATATAATGACGATGTTGTTATTGTTATTTTATAACGAATGTTACTAAACATTAATTTATATAAACAACTTGGGAAAAAAGCATATCAAAATCGGTTTATTTGTTTGGGAACTACAATGCCACAGACAAACAAACAGATGCACCCATCAAACTTATAACGCCCTTCATTTTGCGTAGAGGGTTAAAAATTGCATAAAAAAATAATATTAACAAATCAGACGTTGCCTTTCGAGTATTTGAAAATATTACAAAAATAGATTAGAAACGCGCCTTTTAGTAACCAAATACTCATTATATTCTCCTACCTTGTATAATAAGTACCAGCCACTGTTGCACAGCCATACTTCAAGCACATGCTCCCATATGCCGCTCGAGCGAATATAAAAATATTGTAACAACAAACCTATAACAATAAGAATGATTAATGATTGCCATGTCCCATCCACCAACGGCATGACATATAAAATTTTATGAATATTTATCATGCGAATTTTTCGTTTTATTATAAAATTCTTTCGACGTATTTATTACCATTTTATTAAACGATGAGTTTCTGTAGAACAGGTTGAGATTTACCGTTCTTTCAACAGAGTAATTAAAAAGAGTTGGTGGATTCTTCAGCGGAAGTTTAAAGAAACACCGGACGAACAGACTTAAGACTGCTCGGAAAGAAACCGTCAAACCACAAAGAAAAATTCTCATCACAACCTGTTTAAAAATGTATATTTTCCGGCCAAAACTAAACCAAATTTGTGCCCGCATATACCTCGCGGGAGAAAATTCACGACATACAGAAGATCTCGACCGCCCCCGACCGCAGCCGAGCGCTCCAATAAAGAGCATCTCGTCGGTCTCAACAGCAATTTAATCAGCTTTGTTCTTTATAAATAAGCTACGGCATTCGCCCGACCCAGGCATGCTATTAAGTTCCGTCTTTTATTTTTTTTTCGTCGTCAGTTGAAACGTACAAACTTGGCCTTATTAGAACGATGTTGTGTAATGACAAGGCTTGGGTTGATCTTCGAATTGTTACAAGAACGAAATTTCGGAGGTATTGTTCTATTGTTACTACCTATCTTTCTTCTACGATACAAATGTAGCTTTAATGAGCTACAATAAAAATTGCTTCAAGTATTTTATAAACCAATAATTTTATCTAAGTATTCATCGTAAGCACTACTGCTGAACTGACTCTCTAACCTGATTTCCAGATCAGAAAATGTGTTAGGTACTGTGTTTTACCATCAAAAATTACTCAGTCTCAATCTGACAATGAGTGGAAGGTCCATCGGACTTGAGACTTAAACATAAGTAGTAAAATTACAAAGCACTATGTACAGCTCCAGTTCAATCGAAAATGAATCTTAGTTCTAAACTAATAAGACATTAGCCCATGGTGTTCATAAACTACGAGTATAAATAGTTAAAGTTATCCAAAACTACGGGGCACACGTGGATATATTTGACAAAATAATCAATCCAAAGTTTGACAGACGGAGTCAGGAAAGGCACGTAGCTCTCGAACGGGTTCGTTATCTCGTTCGAACTGCACTGCCACCCCCAAAGCGGCACCCTGCATGCCATGAACGTACCACCGACGTGGAAATACAAATCGTATAGACAAGACTTGAGTACCTACCTATCGCAATATTTATAATTATGTTATTGGTATTTTTTTTATAGTGGCTGAATAATTATTTACTGTCACATTAAAGCCCCGTATTCATGGTAAACATTTGTTTAGCAACAAAGTTGAATCAACGTGTTGCGGAGTTGCTGTCTTCATGTTGCTGGCAACACTGTGTGTTGCAGAGTTGATAACAGCTCTCGCTCGATGTGTTGCGGTGGTTCCGCTTATCGAGCGTAAATACCGGAACACGTTGATTCAACTTTGTTGCTCAACAAATGTTTACCATGAATACGGGGCATTATTTTCTTGTTACGGAACTAGTGGCTAAATTATAACAGCCGCACGGCTCGATTGAAGATTAACCTATGCGCGACGAGGTAGATCCGTGGATGGGTGATTATCATAACATACCAAGACTCCTTAGTGCCTCGGAAAGCAGTTTAAGTCGTTGGTCCTAGCTGTCATTTGTAGATCAATGATAGTCTTGTGTTATCCAGTAACTGGGTTAAGGAAGTATCTGTACAAGACACCTCTGCGGTGGACTGGAGGTGCGCGGCGGCTGAGGCGGCACGCGCGGTGGCTGAGGTGGCACGCGCGGCGGCTGAGGCGGCACGCACGGCGGCTGAGGCGGCACGCGCGGCGGAGGGCTGGCGACCGGTCTTCGCGGTGGAGAGGGGTGCGCGGGCGGCACTCATATGACTCCTCGCGTCGCGCTGCCACCACACTTCAAATTTTACCACGACGACGACACGCATCTATTTCTATTTATTTTATACCAGTATAATATACTGAGAAAGTTAGTCTTTCGTGTTTTCTTTACTGCTCCCGCTGAAGCTATCGAACTACACAACGCTCATGCAGCATCAGAAGTCTGATAAGCAGTTGCTCCATGTAAAAAATGGTACACAGATGTTTTCAGTTAAACTGGAAGCCGACCCCAACACTTTTGAAAAAAGTTTAGGCAGATCATGATGATTTATTTCTCGAGAATAAATCTTGACCATCCTCTGAAATTTACATAATAAAGTTTCGTGACGATCATGGCAAAGAAAATTAAATGTAATTTTATACACAGCACTAAAGGATTTCTCTGACAAGTGATGTGTTATTACATACAAAACCAGAATAATATAGAGGTCATCCACGGCGTGTCTGCTCATTTCTATATGCATGATCCACTGAATATCAGGACGTATTCGATGCAGCACCTGTTCCCCCGACAACTCGCTAACTTTGCTTCACAAGTTTGCTTAAAGTATTACGAAATTTGAAGCGGACGCCCGCGTTGCCAACTTGTCCCATATTATGTTTGTAAGCCTGATGAAATCGACGTCCTGCAAAACTTTTCACCTTATATTAACACTTTTTAAAATTGTAGTCCGCATTTCGAACGCACAATGGATATTGGTAGTGAAATTCAAAGTTAACCTGCTGGGTCTGTTGTAAGGAAACTTCGTTCTCAGTGACTTTTGAAACTATCGCATCGAAACCTGTTTCACAAGGGCCCTATAACTTACGAAAGCTGAAAAGTTGTTTTAGGACTTCCTGCTTTCCGGAGTTATTTTGAGTGGTCACTTTACATCCAGTAGATTTTTTCTCAATAAAGCTTACATTTTGAAAAGTTTGCCTTGGATGTAAAGGTTTGAGTTAAAAGAAAATTCTGTGTTGTTAGTATTTCTATTTGACATAACAATTCTTTCAAACATGAAAGTCCCCCAAAACGCCCGCCCTTCAGCATTTCCTAGTGTTTTTGCTAGGAAGAAGAAGTGGCGGAACAAACTCTCCAGCAACACGTCTGTCTGGTATATTAGAAGAACATAAGTTAATAACGCACACGCGAATAGTGTAAGTATTTAAACTACCCTTCGTGCATTAAATATGATTACTTATTATCATCGCATTTCTTATGCATTACACAGAATCCAAGGTTTTAAGAAGTACGAGGCTGAACATAAGTTCAACACTGCAAACACATTTCACTTCAATAAAATAACTCAGAAAGCTGAATACCCAAGAGTTTCTAAGATTACAAGCATTTTTGCATATCTAAACTATTCAAGGCATACTCAAATGCGCTATTTTTCTCTCGACTTTTAGATTATGGAGAAAAATATTGCATAATAGTATGCGAATAAATTTACAGCAACATTCTTGTTAGCTAATAACTCGTGTAGAAAAACAAAAGGGATGGATAACAAAACAATGTAAACGCAATCAATATAAACACGTTGATTATTCGATTACTCTCGTATTGCGCGTCCAATTTAAAATAACAAGGTGCACATCGAGTGCACATAGGCATAATAAAATGGTGTGTACGTGTCATCGGCTTTTGCGAGCTAATCGCAGCAGGGACGCTTGATTGCATGCACCGTATTTTCTTTTTTTTTTAGAGACGCGTTCAAACTGGCTTCATTGAACAAAGCAACTATCGCTGAGCTGGGATTATTGAACCAATTTAATTTAAGCGGAATAAGCTTTTTGATGCAGCTCTAATGAAGAAAGAAACGAGATCTCCCTGATTGGGCGCTACGTGTCTGCTACGCTCGATGTTTGAAGGCAATTTGTTGAATAAAAATATTTAAAAGGTAGGAAAGATTAGTTATTGGAAATTTCCGTTCAAACGGTAAGGGAGATTAGTCACGAATTTATTACTTAGACTTACCTGGGTAATAAATATTAGACTTTATTTTTTGCCGTGAAGCATATTTTGAGCTCAAAATTTACCAGACCCATCATTAGTGTAACAATAAAAATAAAAAGCTCATTATAATGAAGACGAAACATTTTAACAATTGTTTTGATAAACACTGATCCCTTAATAAGACACAGACTATAAATAAGATCCTAGACATAATAACAACAATTAAAGTATTGATATTAATGTCACCCTATTATGAAAATTATAAATAGAGATGTATGGAAAAAAGACGTCATGCTTCGTCGACCCCAAACATATTGGACTAAGGGCATGATGATTTTGCTTTTTTTTTCTTTTGACATTTTTCTATTTTTAATTGCATTAAGTAATTGAATTATATTGTCAAATTGAATGTGAATTGTAATGACCCATATAAATATTTTTACACCTTCGGGTATAACATAGCGCTCTTGTAATTTTTAATAACAACATTTTTTTGTACCTCTGTTAACAAATGATTAAATTATTTATGAATTATGATGATAAGTTTCTAAGTCGCCAGCTTTAAGGAAACCTTCTTCCATTTTTTTAATTTGTTAAACCAATTACTGATCTGTATCTATTTCAGTTTGAAAAATGAATATGAATAAGTTATCACGTTCATTGTCTCTAGCATGTAAATTGAGAAGAGTCGGCTCTGTTCGAATCGAAATTCAACCGACGAAGTGAATGAACGAATTATTTGACTGATGTTTTATTTATTAGTCTGACCGAAATAACGAGTTCTTCGGTAAATGTGAAAGTTATCATTCGTATAATTGGAGCATTATTCGAATACAAAAAGTTAGGATTTTCATTAGTCACAGACAGTTCAAGACCCTTGTCATGTTTTATATCGAAGAAAATATTTTGAGATGGGAAAGCGTAATTTTCCGAATATCTTTGGATGATACCCTTATTGCTGGTCGATTTTGAAGTATCAAAAGGCAAAGTTTTTTCCTTTTATGGAAAAGCGTATGTACATAGGGATTAGGGTAAGCCGTTGAGGTATTGAAAAGGCGGAAGGCTATTCGGTTTGTCGGAAAATAGGAAAACGTACGTCCAGCTATGTATTCAGATACAAGGAATAGACGGTACGTTGAAGTGACTTGTACCGGCTTAGCGTGTGTGGAATAAGATTGTTGACAGACCTTTTGAAGTCTAATATGAATATGTCGTATTATTTGAATAATAATTAGTATTTAAATTTGAACGTAAAGCGTTTTTTACTATTATGAATTGATCAACTAACCATCATGAAATGCAAAACAGTTATTAGAGGTAAAGACGCCAGCACATCAAGTTACCCCAATGTGTCAAATTTCTTTGATCGTTTTTCATCTTTATATCAAACAAAATAAGGTTCATATTCAATTGGGAAAATTTGACACATTGTGGTAACTTGATGTGCTGGCGTCTGTACAATCCAGCAAAAATGCTCTGGTCACGAGAAATTATCAAAATCTACATTAACGAAAGAATAACTTCGATTCTACTCATAAAGCTAGTAAATAAAAAGGAAAAGACTAAAAAAAAGGTTCAGCTGTAGAAAAATAAAGTATAGTTGACCATCTACTAAAATCACTCCAAAAAAAAGTTTTAAAAAGATTAAGCTTGACTATGTCTTGGGTTGCTTTATCCTTAACGATATTTACGAGAAGAGAGAAATTTAAAATTGCTCTACAGTTGTAACTAAAATATCAGACCAGAATACTCAATACTCAAATATTTATTGCATTCCATATGTATTACATAGATGGTGTTATCAATCTTACCTACTTGTGATTTAATTTTAATTTCTGGTAAATTATGAATATGAAAAATACAAAATCCTAATTAATCAACATCTAAATGCAACATGCAACAACATGCAACGCCATCTTGTGGTAGCTAACGATGCATTGACGGTTTCAATCCGAACCCTTTTCCGTGGTCCGATACAGAGCAATCGATGAATAGCGCTTAATGTCGACTTTCTGATAGATACAACCTTTTTACTATTTGTTGCCTTTACAAGTTACGGGCGCTTGAAGACGGTTATATTTTCAAACGACTCAACCGCAGCCTTAACAAAATCTTACAAACTGTATCGGACAGGATCTTATCCCCACTCTGGAGGTCCTTCGTGAGACGAATAGTTTAATTTTAGTTTAATTTAATGGAATTTATTGTAATTGTAGTTTGTATTTAATTTGATATACGTATTTTTTTTAATATGATTTATAATTTTATTTGAATGTAGTTTTAATGATATTTTAATTGAAATAGTATGTATATTATTTGATTTGATCTTTTGTTATGTTTTTGGCCTGTGATATGGATCCGAGATATCTGAAATAAATGATTTTATTTTATTTTATTTTTATTAATGTGACTATACGGTCTGCTTAAAGTGGGATGGTCCCGCTTTTAACCTGTGTGTCTGAAAGTCCACACAAATAGTCTCAACTTTATACTCGTAAATTACTAAAAATACATTTAGGTCGAAAAAAGTGTTATATATTTATTAAAATAGTAGTATTCTCCCATGAACATAATACTACTTGGTCTACCTAGTAAAAAGAATAAACATAATTTTAGCAACTGCATTGTTAAAACTATTTTGAAATCAATTGGATTGGCAAGTCATGACTAGAGTTTCATGCATATTCAAACTAAAACGAATATAAATATGAAAGCAATTTAACTTATTCAAGAAATATAAAATCGCAACATAGGTCAAAAGGTTTTCATAAGAAAAACTATATTTTGGAAGTTTGATTTTGTAGCAACTACTATTACCTACATTATCTTAACCAGCTATCAACTCAGCAAACTTTACACTATGTACACTTACACATTTGTATACAACTTATAATCCAAAACAAAGTGGATCTTTAGAAAATATTTTAGAACCGGTACACAACACGACAGTCTAATATTTTTTTTACTTGAAGATCGGTTTGATTGATTGAAAAATTTCATTTTTGGTATGGCATTGACGATCTGTGTGAGACTAACAAAATTGAAATTCCTTTATTGTTTATGTACACACAACACACAAACTGTCAAATTCTCCCAATTGAACATGAAGCTTATTCTGTTTGTGATAAAGTTGAAAAACTATCAAAGAAGACACATTGGGGTGGCTCGATGTGCTGACATCTTGAGAAAAACCTATCATCAGACTAAAGGTATGCACGGTTAAGGTATGATGTATGTATGTTTATTCAGCTTCTGTTCTCTATTATTCGGTATGATTTTTCTTAAAGGCATTTATTCACTGTGAACATTTTTGTGTAAGAATTTTGAGGAAGTGGACCTATTTAGTGCAGCTGCGTGGCACACAATCTTTTTTAGCATATCGTCCAATGCCGTACCGTAAAATAACTCATTTTTTAATTATTGTGGGTTTAATACAGATACATTTATGCCTTACTTTTTGAGGAATATGGGAGTGAGTGTATTATCCATAATTTTCTTTTCGCTCAACTCAGAGCACGATCCTGTTCAACTTTAAAGCTTTTTCTTTCAATTTTCTTAATAACTTCTATATGCTGAAAAATAATGACTCCCGTGGCTGATAATAATAAAAAGTCGCTGATGATTGATTTATCTTCATAAATATGGTGAATAACATGGAAGAGCGCTAGGGTGGAAGTATTTGATCGCGCTTGCCCACACATTTGGCAAAGTACTTTCTTTGTCTGGGGCCCACCCTTTATACGTAACGTCACACCACCGTTAATCTCATAGACCGTTGATCGAAAAACGTTTAAGATAAAACAGGGTTTAAAAAATAACAGCTCGCCAGTGACGTCAATAAATCATGGTGGGTCGTTACGCCCCGCGCGCCCCCTGTCAGCGCTACGCGAAAACTCGCAAAAACATCCCAAATCTGTCTGGACCCACCCTTGTAATCGCTAGATAATGGGTGCGGATTGAAAAATCATCCTCGCTATATGTTAAGGGCATGCAAGGCTCAGTCGTGCCCGTAATTTGTCATTGCGGTACAGTTTTAGGTTAGGTAAGGTATTATTAATCACTGTGATCAATTTTGCAATGAGGGTTGCAGATTATGTGTGGATTTTGGCGTTCCCCTTAGGTTACGAGATTGATGTATTTTTTAATATTTTTCAATTTAGGAGTTCAAATTGAAAGCCTGTATTTTTTGCTTAATTTCAAAAAACGAATATCCATCTGATGTTTTCCTGATGATTTTTTATTATTTATGAATTGGAGATAGGTATATAGAAATCGTAAAAAAATGAGTGTGTAATATTAAAGTAGATAGTCAGTAAAATATCGCTCAAAAATTACATAAAATATTAACAATTAACCGTTTTGTAGTCATAAATATTATATTTTACTGGTATATTGCATTTCCACAACAATAAAGTTTTAACATTCAGTAAATGTAGTTGATCTTTACGACAGTAGATAAAATTCGCAATATACCAAACATCGGAATAAAGCTTCGGCAAATAGATAGCATACTTTCACATTAACTTTATTGGATAGGAGTGTATTTCGTATTGAAGAGCTAATATTTTGTCTACGGATGTTCATCCATACATGCAGACCACGACGATTAGGAACTCAAGCTTTATATATTTTGTAAACATACCATAACATCACGCCCATAATCCCCAAAGGCTAGGCAGGTGTACCTGGTAGTAAACCCTCATTTCGCCAGCAAAATAAATAAATAGCCACAGCTTTTAACACATTTAGTCCCAAGTTAAGCTTGAGAGCTTGTGTTATGGGTACTAAACAGCTGATAAACATACTCATATATTTCTAAATACATACATATTATAGATATATTACACCCAGACACAGAACAAATGATCGTGCTCATCACACAAACATTTTTCCTGGGTGGTAATTGAACCCACGACTTTCGGCATAGCAGTCAGAGTCACTAACTACTAGATCAACAGGCCAGTCAGATATGTTTAAGACCCATGTAAAAGGGGACGAGCCTATTGCCATCAATCAAGCCAACGAGGCCGTCGGTATAACAGCGCTGCGATATTTATATTTTTAAATGTCGCAGCTAATGCTGGGATAGGCGCCTTTTTGGTCTCGCACAGGTCTTTTTATTTATTTATTTTTTTATTTTTGGCTTTAGTTTTATAATCTTTTCTTGTTTTTTTATTCAGCACATTGACATTTTGGGGTAGGGTGATGTGCTGGCATATGTAGGTACACAAACTTTTCAACACTATAACACTTCTTGTTATCAAATGGTTAGTGACTAACCTAGTATCAGAGTCCGTCTAAAAGCAACAAACATATTGACATAAGCCAATGGCAATACTGTAGCGAGTTCGTGTATTAAATATATGCAAATATTACTAATGCGCTAAATATGGTAGGTACTTATGCAACAGTGGGTGTTACAGGCGTCATTTTGGATGCTATAACTATATTAATTCAGTATATGCACGAATCTGATTTGAAACAGCCGTTCTGATATAATTGTTCGGATTATAATTATGCAGCAAATGTAATAATGACGTATCCATTTTTAGTACAGTAACTATATTTCTGCAAATAGGTTTTCACAAACACTTTTTAACTAGTCATTTTTTAACTAGTAGATGAGATTCGTGTTTCACTCTGAGAAGAAACACCGAAAGAAACTCAGAGGTCACAGTCTCTTTTAAGGTCCAGACATTATCTTTGTGAAATCATGTAAGAACCATGCATATTAGTGTCTGAAATGGTCTTTTAAGGAAAGAACCACACAGATATAAGGGGACCAGATCAGTCAGTGCAAGCATTTGTCAGTAATCGTGACCTCAATTCGGAATTTGAGAGTAGTGATGTAGTGCAATTTAGACACTGACTACCTAATTAATAGTCAAAATCTCTTCTAGTATGAACTATATGATTCTCTTGAAGCGTAGATAGTTTAGCGTTAATAAAATTTGAAAGATTGACCCCCAATAAAATACGACACCAAATTATAAAAATGTCACAAATTAACTTAAACTTTTCTTTTTTCCTAACAAAACATAAATGTGTCTTGTCTTGCAAATTTTATAAGCATGAAATTCTCAAATGTGCAAATCAGTATATAGAACTTCGTGTGGTAGACTATTTCAATAACTCAACATATGCATACTTAGGAGTTGGTCATTTACCTATAGTCAACGGCTCGATATATCTTACCCTCGCAAGCCGGGCGATCATCTGTCAAGCTTCTCACAGACAGCGATCAAATTGAGGATTTCTGGCTTACTGCCCTTTGTTGATGCCTCGTCTCCTACGTGGAAACTGAGATTATACCTGCCTGTCTCACCGTTGAGGTCTCAATTCGCCTATTAACCCCACACGATCCGTTGGTACTATTGTTTATCTAACAAAAGGCGATGAACTGTGATATTGGTAACAAAACCAGTCAATCGGTGCAAACCATCTGCAACTATCTGGAAAATTCAATGAAATAAAAAATAGATTTTCCGCTTTATTCTTGCGTTGTGAATGTTTATTTATTTATCACCGCTTAGAGCATGATTGCTTGATCTTGCTGTATGCGCTGATATATTTTGGCTTGTAACTGTTAACATTGAAACAGCTCGTTCCACGTACATTTTAGAACGATGTGTTCTGAACATACTTTCAGAAAATTTATTTTGTGACAGCGTAAAAACAACATTAATATTTTTTTTCTAACTTTCTCTTTCTTAATCACTACGATCAGTTTTTACCGTTGGCTTAATCAGGATTTAGTGCAGCATATTTTCCAAGAAAACATCGTCTAAAAAGCCGACTTCAAAGCTTATAGACGCCCTCCATTCCAACATAATATTTAAAGGAATATTCTGCTTATTTAAACTGGTGCGTAAAATATCGGATTACGCAACAGGCTCGACGGGTGGGTGCCGTGTCTAGTGCACCCGCCCCGCGTTAGTTACCAAGTCAAATTAAATTTAAATAAATAGTCAAATACACAAGGCCCAAAGTAAACCATTCTAAATTCGATGGCCCGAAAGTTGTATCTCTGCAAACACGGACATTCGGAGCGGCAAATGTGACCCGAATTAATATTTGACCAGTGTGTTTGTGCTGTACCTACAAGTTGTGCCTTCATTTGGCTTCTGCGGGGACTTTACATTTGGTAATTTTCTATGAACTCTAATTTCAGAAATTAGTAGTCTGACCCGCCTTCACCATATTTAATTTACACCGCATGGGAACGTCGAAATTCGTATTAATTTCGAGTTAAGTTAATACACACCTAGGGAAGTTATAATGGAATTCAGACAACTTATGATCCTAGCAACCGCGTTGGATTGTTGGCGACGAAGATAAATGGAGAGCTTGTCAAAACCGAGGCCTACTGCACTGTCTTATGAAATTTTCGGTTGAATCGCAGCTGTAGGAATTCTATTTTACATTCATTTTTGTAGATATTCTTTCAGGCATAATAACGGCACATGAATTTTTCTGCAAAACTTCGGTATGTTATTGTAGAAGCATTCGGTTTATTTTTAGAAAACTTTAATAAAAGAACCATGAACAGACGCCAGCACATCAAGTTACCCCAATGTGTCAAATTTTCCCAATTGAACATGAACCTTATTATGTTTGGCATAAAGTTGAAAAACGATCAAAGAAGTTTGACACATTGGGGTAACTTGATATGACGTCTGTACAAAAAATAGGTATTTAAGCTCGGTAGACATTTATAATCTGGCGTCCAGCAGTACCTACCATGCTGTAAAAATTACTTCATGTTTAGGTGAAGTAAAGGTGAATTGAGTGGTCATTCTATACTAATACCACAGTATAAATAATAATACAGTAGGAGGACGCCTTTGATCTCTGGTAAAATGCCGACAACGTCTACACGCGTTAGCCCTAATTAATACCTCCCGAACTACAAACATCATTTTGTTCGTAGTTTGGGAGCGGCTTTTCTACGTCTCGCTGCACACCCCGCACGATGTCCTGTCTAGACGGCTTCGTCGGACGACTGTAGGTTTTTAAACTGTGCTAATACTAAGGATTGTCAGTTTACTTCACTCTAGTTTTTACGGGATGCTTATTACTGAATCAACCGGGTGTATTACACAAAAATCCAGTATGATATACTATCTACTAACTGACAATACTACATTGATTGGAGATGCTTTTACGTTTGATATTTAATGTACTGAACACGCGTCTTAACAAACAAAATTTTCTCATAAAAGCAAAGGACTACAAACTCTATCTAGCTATACCCCACCGAGAAACCGTGAACACCAAAAAACGAGCACCAAAAATCACCTTACCCATACCTCGTAGATTATAAAGGCACCTGTGTATAAACCGTGCGAGTTTATTTTAAAAATAAACACGCTTGTTCATTGACGCGTCTGAACATGAGCAGCACTCAGGCAGGGCGGCATTAAATATTTCATTTTAGAGAAGTTTTTATTACCGTCAGTGAACGTGTCCGCGATAAACGTTGCGAACGTGACTAGAGAACCTTGCTTAGATCCCGCTCACCTATACTTGCGGAGCTAAAGTGGCTGGATGTGACTGAATAGAATAAAATAAACAAGCTCTGAGTTGAGCTACTGGTTACTGACAAATACGTGCACTGACGGGGCAGGTCTCCTCAAAATGTGTGCACTGACTGGACAAGTTCAGTCAAATCTGTGTGGTTCTATTTTCAAAAGACCATCTCAGACTTAATCGTCTGTTTAGTTCTCATATTATGATCGACCTTACCAAGATAATGTCTAGACTGAAAATGAGACTCTGAGTTCGCTTCGGTATTTCTTCCCAGAGTAGGTACCTAGTCAGTTGGGAAACATCAATCTCATATAATTTTAATTTGTAACGCTTAGTATTGTTTTTTTTCTCAGTTTTTATGGTGTACAATAAAGAGTATTCTATTCTATTCTATTCTATTCTCATATACAATTGGAATATAATTTACAGTTAGTGGACGTTACGTGCTTTTATTACTTTCTCGACAACCACTGATGCCATGGGGAAATGAGAGAAAGTCCGCAAGCTAATAAGTACATTAAATTTCTTTATTAGTTGAAAACTAGAGAAGGAAAAAAGATCATCAATGTATAAACTTGGCAGCTCCATACGTCTCTATTTGAGTACCTATTGCTAAATGCAAAACAGTTTTTATACATAAAGAATCCCTTGTCTCAATTTTATTTTTTTTAGCCTGTCGTAAAACCTTACAAAGACGAAAAATATGTAATGTTATTTTTCAGGCTTTAACACGACAATATGAGCCGCAACGGCGACGGGGCGTTCACAAGACGACAGCAAGGCGGTCGCCTTAGAAATGTGCTTCCTTGCACCCGCCCACCTTCCGTTAATTTGTAACAAACACGACATTATCACGATACTTTCCCTGTGTATGCAGTGTTATAAATAGGGGGAAAGATATTTATTGCCATAGTAAATAACGCGATTTGTTTATGGACCTGTCTTTAATAACCCTTTGTTCGGCCTTCTTACCAACGTATGTTAAAATATTATATCAATTTTATCCGACAATCATAAGTGCTACAGAACTATCAATCAAGTACAGACGCCAGTACATCAAGTTACCCCAATGTGTCAAATTTTGCCAATTGACTATGAACCTTATTCTGTTTAACATAAAGTTGAAAAACGATCAAAGAAATTTGACACATTGGGGTAACTTGATGTGCGTCTGTACCAACGATATTATACCACAACTGGCTTCCTGACATGCATTCTATTTGGGCTAAGCCTAGAAAAAGTCCTACAAACCTACCAAGCCTAGCAAGAGATCCAATATTGTAACTTCCACTCAACTTACTTTTTTTTACGGATCAGTTTAGCTTCAGCAAAGTTACCAGTTCATAAACTGAGTGATGCGTAGCCACAGTGCGTAACCGATAGCTAGCTCGAAATCCCTTTACCATACGTTTTTATCTGATACTGTGTTCAAAAAAATAAAAATAAAACACCATCAGGTTTCACAGTTCACTGTGCTATTTCTACATCATTCGATCGGAATACCACGAAGTAAAACCGCATTGCAAAGCTTAAAATAAAACCCAGAATAGTGTTGGTAGTTGGTACTTTTCATTTTGTATGTCGCCTATCTTTACCAACAATCGTGCGAATAGTACATTGGTTTACTTCGGCAATCCAATCAATTTACTTTTTCAATATATCAAAAGGTGCACGATGGTGTCACACAGTGTACTGATGTTTACGTATCAAGATGCCTTTGAAACACTGTGCAGGTATGTACAAGGCAAAACTAAGAACCTAAGATAGCTAGCTACTGGCTTCCACTAACGTGTCTTCTAAGGGACTATTTGAGACACTCGGTATTGGAAGTTCGATGAACTCTCCAAAGCATGAAGTAATATCGCAGACGTCAGAACCATACCTTCCTAGCCCCGTAGGAACAGGTCAATAGCCACAATTATATTAATCCGTACAGAAATACAAACAGGGTGTAAAACAATTTGGTACATACCTATAAGTGTACAGGGCACTTGCAAGGTATCTAACGAGGATTTTCTTTCGAGCGCCATCTTTTAAATATAAGCATATTATTATGTAAGTGGTGACTAACTGACTGATCACTTAACATTTTTACTAACTCAATCATTAAAAGCCTTGTTCGTGGCTGACACCACTGAGTGTCTCCAACCTGTTCTAACGAGTCTCCTCGTCTCCCTCTTTTACAAATTTTACCAATATGGAATATCCTGACCACTATCGGTAGATTTTTCGCAACATCTATCTCGCCACATATTAATTAAACTGACTTCACCTACATCACGATATAAAAGTTATCCGTGCAATTGAACATTAAGTTCTAGAACCTGATATAAACCGTCTAACAGATTAGCCCACAAGACACAACATTCCTGTGGTCGTAAGATCCTCCTATTTCAATGAAGAATGAGTGATGTTTGCCGTACCTCTAAACATTTCTTTAAATTTAATATTAACGTTACTCGAAAATAGAAATCGACCTTTCGGAATCTAACTCATTAACAAGTTTTCACAGAAATTTCGAAGTGATTCTGTGTTTCCATGTTCACAACACAGTATACACACGCTTGGCTGACATTTAATTCAGTCGATTCCAGTTAATTCACGTGTAGGTACTGTGGCACCTATCGACCTGCTCGCCCGAACTTTGTCTAATACACTTTGCAGCGTACATATTCCCACCCAATGCAGTTACTATAATTAAGATTTTCTCCATAAAAGCTGGAACGTCAAAAGGTTTATAAGTTTGATTATGTTCTAAAAGTGTGTTCAAACTTTTCAAACGAAATTAAATTTTGTATTTAGATTGGTATTCAAAAGCTCTTTATTTTTTATTGCAAGTTGACAATTTTATTTAATACCTACGTCTGGTTACTTTTGTAAGTTTTGAGTACCTATGCCTTTTTATTGCCATGTGCCACTCATAAATATCATCCGACCAGGGGTGAAAAGAGGTTTGTAGACTCTTTAGACTCACCACCACTAGACCAAGATCTGCTTATAGTTTTGTGCAGGCTCCTTGGAAGAGTCGCGCATTTTGCCACGCATGACGCAGGTATTGGTCTGTCATACACGAGCCATGACCTCAGTATCTCTTGGGATATACGCGTCTAATTGCTGTAATATTCCTTGGTTATGTGTATATTTAATTAATCTTCTTATAGTATGGTGAGTGACTAACTTAGTATTAGAGTTTTAATGCCGCCTAGAGGCCTCTGAATTGGCATTAGTTCCTTTGAGAAATATCTCTTATGCATGTTCCTCACGAAATTTTCATCCACCGTTTTTGAAGCAAGTGACAATTGTACAATACGCACTTGAATCCGAAAAGGTATAGGTGCGTGCCTTGGGCTTGAACACGAGACCGATGATTTGGCAATCCGCCGGTCACACCACTAGGTGATCACTGCTTATGATGCCCATCTCTTTTGTCTGGCATTACCGCTGAAATGATCCTTTTGGCGCAGCCGTGAGACATGCCATTTTTGTGTCTTTTTTTGTGATACTGTGTTTTTGCTGCGCGTGTTATCCAGCAGTTGCCAATAAATGTATTTTCTTTCTTCCTTTCTTATGCTGCTGATTATTATATATTGCACAATATATTATATATATTGCACAACTTTTTCACACAACGCCATCTAGTCCCAAGTTAAGCTTGAGAGTTTGTGTTATGGGCACTAAACAGCTGATAAACATACTTATATATTTTTAAATACATACATATTATAGATAAATTACACTCAGACACGGAACTAATGAACGTGCTGTTCACACAAACATTTGTCCTGGATGGGAATCGAAGCCACGACCTCCAGCATAGTAGTCAGGGTCACTAACTACTACACCAACAGGCCCGTCATATTATGTTTGTTAGCGCTGCGTATTTAATTAATGATAACTTGGTACTGAAGAGACGTTGATAAGACATTGTTACGGTGCTTTTGACAGTTATAATAATTAAAACAAATTAATCCTTGCCCGTCAGTCTACTCACACCTAACTGGATGCCTGTAGCAACTTAAATCAAGATATTATAAACAAGCTGACGTCACATGATTTGACCCGCGTAGTTCCCGTTCCAGTAGGAAAACAGGGATAAAAAGTAGCCTATGTCACCAGGGGATAGTGTAGCTTTCCAATAGTGAAATAATTTTTCAAATCCGTATTTTAGTTTCAGAGCCAGTATACTATATAATTAGTATAGATTACTGAACTTCACTGTTATTCGTGCAGAAAAGGAGATTGACAGCAAAGAAGGCGCTTTATAGTAAAAGTGTATGGCTCTAAAACTATAGGTACTCATTAATTATAAAATATTTTTCATCAACAAAACCCCTCAATAAAAATGGATGGTTTTTATTTCCTTTGAAAGTGCGATATCACCCCTCTTTTATATCTAATTTATGCCACCATACACAATGTTTTGATGCGGAACGGCGCTCAGTAGAAAATTGGGCATACTCCTTTAAACTTCAAATCTTAAATGTAGCTCATTTCTCTCAAACACAGTTATTCAATTGCCTATCAGAAACCTTTCGATACCAGATCATGACGACTACCGACTGTTCAAAAACGCCATCAACACATAAAACAACATTTTATAGTTTCATATACAGAGCGCTATTACATAGTTTTGATTTAACTGCAATAAGCTGCCCCCGACGGGTTTACGATATGAAGCTGAGCAAAGAAATAAACTGAGCTAACTTGATAATACTTTATAATACTCCATATTGAATCGGGGACGACCCGACGGCGAAATTAAACAGTTTATTAAAATTTCAATTTCCTTGATTGTAGCTGTTATCCAGCGTTTTAATAGAATAACAGAGTAAGATAGGCTCCGGATTACGTAACGCAAGGCCT